>OX637572.1:12558762-13861873 GCA_951800085.1 Comarum palustre | reverse complement strand
AAAAGCGCAGAAGGTGGCAAGGTATCTGAGTGGTTTGAAACCCTTGATCTACGAGAAGATTAGGTTGCAGACTATGTGGACCATAGCTGAAGCGCAAAATTTGGCTTTGAAATCAAAACTGATGGAGAAGGCTAGAAAACTTATTCCTATGTTGAAAAAGAAGACATAATCTAATACATGTTAGGGATATTGCCCCTCTCAGAGGAGGACAAAGCGACAACAAAGCTATTGAGAAGGTGGAAAACTCTAAACAAAACTGTAAATCGAACCTGCTTGTCACGACCCCAATTTTGAATAGTGATTTTTTTCAAAATTTAGGCATGATAACATCAAAAAACTTAACAATCTCAAAACCTGCAAACTCACAAAACCAACAACAACAAATCCAGAGTAATAATTTGAATACAAACTCAACAAGTAAGTCGCATAATTATATTTGTTTACACAATACTCAGAAATCGAGAAAACATCAACTCTCTCAATCAAATAAAGAGAATATAATACAAGTCTCACAGCTAATTATCCAAAACTATCCTGAACTGATCTCCAAGTCACGCTTGTGGATCAACACATGTAGGTCCAACCTCTACACAAAGAAATGGTGCACCGGGTTGTAAAACAACAAACTCGGTAAGCTTTAAAAGCTCGTGTGAGTAAATAATGCACTAACTCAAATTAATTACCGATAACAATATTTCAAGTAGAAATACAAATTTGAGTCACTAAATGCTCTGCAAATCACCAACATTTACTCACACATCACAATCATATTTTTCACTCTACCGAAAAATAAAACAAGTATCCTAGAGTCCTACACAAAGGGTCTCAAGGCATACAACGACAATAAAGTCAAACTCCACTCTACTGAAAATAAACATGCATTCTAGAGCCCTACACGAAGGGTCTCGTGGTATGTAACGACAAACAGACTAGAGCTCTAACTGATCGTATACTGTCAAATCGTCACTGCTGTGACCGACCTGAAGATCTAAACAAAACATCACCCAACTGTGACCAGCCCGAAGGTCTAAAATAAAACGTCACCAACTGTGACTAACCCTGATGTCTACAATAAAACGTTACCAACTGTGACTGACCCGAAGGTCTACAAGCCCCAACAAGGACACTACACAACACTTATCTCAAAAACGTATATATAATCCATATACGTCCCTAGTTATTCTCACGTGAATAACTATTCAGGGACCCACTATTACGATCACACATGTCAGTAAAACATTTATTCTAACTTACCGATGAGCCATTGTCGTTCAAGTTCATTTATTTTAAAACGAGATAATTATATTTTTCTTTAGGAATAAGCCATGCATCATAGAATATCATAATAATTAAATCAATTTCTCTCATAAACATCACCATCACCATTATAGTTCATTCCACAACCCTTTTAAACATCGTTTCCATGAGAAATCTCATTTTTACTTTCCCTATAGACCGTAGTCGATCAAGTTCATATATTTTAAAACTAAAACTCCATTCCTAAGAAACAATTTCATAAATAAATAAATGAACTAAAATGGTAATTACTGGTTCAATTCATAACCTCTGTGAGATTTACTCACTTGACAATCTCGCAGCATCTTCAATAATAAATCACTAGCGTCGAGCTCAAACCGAACTCCACAAGTCACTATATTAACATATTGTTAACCTTTAGTAATTACTTGAACCAAATATTAACACACCCTTAACCAACCTTAACCTGAAGGTTCTTTCCAACAAGGGAAACAACCTTCTCCTAAAACTCCACGAGGTCGTTGGATACTCACCCTACATTTATGTTTTTACAAGGCTCAACAACCTCAAGCAAAGACTTGCACTAGCTTTGACACAAAAATGCATCACTTAACTTAACCTAAACTTTAAGATGTCTCAACAAGTTCACAATAGTATAGTTAGCAATTCATGACAACTTACATTGCTAACACTACCAACCACGGCAGCCACAAAGTTCTTCAAGTACAGCTTCACATAAAAATTGCAACTTCAACCCACTAGTAAAATCTTTAATTAAATAAAATATGAGATTAGCAACAAGAACACAGTCGGCTGCTGCAGCCACACAATAAGTTTCACAAGAACACATCCTCACACAAAATCGAAAACCTCAACCTAATTTACTTTCCATGATCTCCACTAGTCCTATGAGGGAACGTTTGTTAAGGGGGATTGGATGGGATTAACTGCTTAAATAACAATATAAGCTTTTGTCTCATGTTTGGCCCAACCCGGCACTCCTTTAAATGAAACTACGCAGTCCCAAAAACCCCTCTCACACCTCCTTACAGAGCGGCCCCAAAATTGGGGGTACTCTATAAGCTCAGGTTGTGGAATTGGAAAAACGCGCTCTCTCGCTCTAAGTTTTCGTCTCAGTCAAAATCACCATCTTTTTGCTTTATGTCGCTGATTCTAGGTCAATCTACTCTCTCATCTTCAACCCCTCTCTGTCATCTTTTGTTTCTCTATCTGGAATTGAGAAAATGATCGATTACATCGATATTGGTTATGGGTTGCATGTATTTGAATAATTGATTAAGTATTCTTGGTCTCAATAGCTTGATTTGCTAAAAATGGATCATTATTATGTCTGGGTCTTCTTCTCCTTGTTCTTTTCTTTATTATGAGTTGTCTTATGCGTCTGATTAGGAAGTCTTTTATCAATTCTTTGTTGTATCTTTAGATTATTGTTTCTAACATTGTTAAACTAATATGCTTTGTTCTGTTCTTTGTTTCTGTAATTAGAAAGGACGCTCCAGTAGTTGGGAACTTCTCCAATATGCCTTGTTCTTCTTTGTTTCTAATATGTGTTGTAATTTTGACCAGTGTTGTATGTTTTCTATAGCATGTATGGTTTTTGTTTTCTATAGCCGTTTTGGTTTTTGTTTTTAATACCAGTTATGGTTTTCTGTTTTCAATAGTAGTGTCCTATCCAATTTTTCCCTACAGACTACCTTTCTTTTTCCCTGCAATTATGAAATATTGTATATATCCCTTCAATTATTTTTCTGCATTTTTCATTTGAAGTCTACTTTCACAGTTGATACTAGTCCTGCTTTGACATACATGGATATAGCTGTAAACATAATTACTTCATCTTGTCATGGAGGTGAGAGTAGGACATGAGAACCAAATTACTATTATTATGGACCAGTTTTAAAGAAAAAATATGTGTTGAATATACTAGATGGTATTGTTGCTGGTGGACAATGCTGCGACACTGGAAGTTTATAACATGTTGTAATGGTCTTGTTTTTGATTGTTTAGTTTTAACTGGTAAGTAATGTTGTAACATGAACTGAGAGGGAAGTTTTGTAGATTGTAAAAGGATCATCCTTGAGGAGCTTAATGATGCCATTTTCTCACTTTTGCATTTCTGTTTCAGTTGTTACATATTTCAAGTGTATAATTTGATGTCATTTTCTTACTTGATAGAAAACAATATTTTCAAGCAATATTTCTCAGATTTATAGTCCAGTACATCATCAAACATGGGATGAGACTATTTTGCTTATTCTGCTATTTAGTCCTAAGCAATACCAAACATGGGTCAGGTGTTATATAGCATAAGCCATGCTTAAAGAGTGCAGAACTATTATAAATAATAAGCCTGTCTAAGATAGTCCTAGGTACCAAACGTCCCCTGAGTGTCTTAACGTACACGCAATAACGTACAATATTTAACCAAGGCAAACGATAAACCTAGCACTACCAGACGTGTCGCCCCCAGCCACCACAAGTGGAGGTGAGTGAGCCCACATGCCTCCCCCAAACACTGCAACTAAGAAAACAACGCACCCTGCTTATAGATCAAAGCACCCTGCTTATAGATCAAAGCATGAGAGACACTTTCATACCTAAACCTAAGCTCTGTTCGGTCTTCAGCTGCCCCAAACAGTCACCTCAAACTTGAACTCAAATTTGCAACCCAAGGTCTGAAAATTCTAAATTTGGGTTCGATGGACTGCACATAAATGTTCAGAAAGAAGAAAACTTCAAGAAACACCCAACCACGAAGTCAAGACTCACCAGAACAGATGTGAACGCCGGTGAGCTCAAGGCAGCTTCTTCTCGGACCAAACACTCTCTCCCTAGCCTGAAACGCCATGCAAGACCTCGCCAGACTTGGATGTGACGGCCTTGCAAAGCTGACGGGACCGGCGACGGGCCGAACGGTGGCCTGACGGCCGAGATTGACTCCGGCAAAGACGATGTCGCGCGTTGTGCTCGGGAGGGAGGCGAGAGTGCAATGTTCTAAAAATCTCCGCCTAGACCGATTAATCCTCTGCCTAGGCGCTAGACGGTGCTTCACCGTTTTGGTTGAAACCGATTAATCCTTTCCATACAACCGATTCATCTCCTCCTAAAAGCGATTAATCGGTTAATTGCCTGACTAACACGGTTGTCCGCCTAACTAACGCCTAGCTTTTTTTAGAACATTGTGTGAGAGATTTTCTGATTTTTATTAGGGTTTGATGGTAGCAGAGAAGTAGAAAAGAGAAATCCTGAAAGAGAATTGGGAGTTGCTGAAGGAATTTAAAGGAGTTGATTTCTGATGAGGTTCCCAATAAACTTCATCCCATGAGAAACATTCAACATCAGATTGACCTCATCCCAAGAGCTAGTCTACATAATCTACCACATTACAGGATGACCCCCAATGAGTGTGAGATTTTAAGAGAGATTATTGAAGACTTGCTGAAGAAAGGTTCGTGAGAGTATGAGATTGTGTGTTGTTCTTGTGTTGCTAGCGCCTAAGAAAGGAGGCACATATAGGATGTGTGTGGACAGTCGAGCCATTAACAAGATAACAATCAAGTATCAGTTCCCTAATCCACGCCTTGAAGATATACTTGATGAGTTGAATGATCCAAGTGGTTTTCAAAGATGGACTTAAGGAGTGAATATCAAAAAATTCGAGTCAAGCCTGGGGACAAGTGGAAGACAACATTCAAGACCAATGACATGTTATATGTGTGGTGGTTAGTGATGCCTTTTGGGTCATCCAATGCTCCTAGTACTTTCATGAGACTTATGAACCAGGGTTCTTCGTCCTCGTATTAGAGTTTGTGTCGTTGTTTATTTTGATGGAATTCTTATTTATAGTAAAAAGAGAAACGAGCACCTAAAGCATGTGAGGCAGGTCCGTGAAGTGTTGTGGTTTAACAAGCTACAAATTAATATGAAGAAGTTTACCTTTTGCACCAATAAGCTACTGTTTTTGGGCTTTGTATTTAGAGAGGAAGGTATACATGTGGATGAAGAGAAGGTTCATGCAATTAGAGTGTGGCCAACCCCTAGAACAGGTTCAGAGGTGAGGAGTACCCATGGTTTAGCTACTTACTACATGCGTTTTGTGAGGAATTTTTGTACCATTAACGCACCAATTACCAAGTGCATGAAGAAAGGAAACTTTCATTAGGGAGAGGGGCAAGAGCAGAGTTTTGTACTTGTCAAGGAAAAGCTTTGTACCACGCCTATTTTAGCCCTTTCAGACTTTGATATATTATTTGAGGTTGAATGTGATAGTAGTGGTGTTGAAATTGGAGCAGTTTTATCCTAAGAAAGAAGGACAATGGCTTATTTCAGTGAGAAGTTGAGTGAAGCTCGCCAAAAATGGAGTACTTATGATCAAGAGTTTTATGCAATAGTGAGAGCTTTGAGGCAATGAGAGAAATATCTGATATAGAGAGAGAGTTTATTCTGTTTACTAATCATCAACCCTTGAAGTTCCTTAATAGTCAAAATCATGTGAACAAGATGCATATCAGGTGGATGACGTTTTTACAAAAGTTTCCTTTTGTGATCAAACATAAATCTAGAACTCTCAACAAGGTGACATATATCTTGAGCAAGCGAGCTGGTTTGCTGGTTACTTTATCCTAAGAGGTAATTGGTTTTGAGTTTTTGAAATAGTTATATTCAGAAGATGATGTTTTCAAGTAGGTATGGGAACCGTGTTGCTAAGAAACAACCAGCTAGTTTCCTTATAAATGAGGGCTATTTGTTTCGAGGCAATCAGTTGTGTGTACCAAAATATTCTCTTAGGGAGAAGCCGATTCGTGAATTACATGGAGGAGGTTTAGGTGGTCATTTAGGAAAGGATAAGACAACTACAAGCTTGAAAGAGCGTTATTATTGGCTTCAGTTAAAGCGTGAAGTACATGGAGGAGGTTTAGGTGGTCATTTAGGAAAGGATAAGACAATTACAAGCTTGAAAGAGCACTATTATTGGCCTTAATTAAAGCGAGATCAATAATATTGTCTGGAAGTGCTTTGTTTGTCAGGTATCTAAGGGAAAATCCTAAAATACTGGTCTTCACATGCTTTTATCTCTTCTTGATGATATTTTGGCATGATATTTCTATAGATTTTTTGTTGGGTTTACCTCGAACTCAAAAAGGGTGGATTCCGTGTTTGTGGTGGTGGATAGATTTTCAAAGATGTATCATTTTATCCCGTGTAAGAAGAATGCGGATGCTGCAAACATAGCCAAACTTTTCTTCAATGAGGTTGTTCATTTGCAGGGGGTGCCTAGGTTTATTACTTTGACAGTGATACGAAATTCTTAAGTCACTTTTGGTTGAATGTATGGAAGTAGTTTGGGACAACCTTGAAGAGAAGTAGGTCATCCACAAACGGATGGACAAACTGAGATTACTAATAAGAGTCAGTGTAATCAAATCACGAGTATTGGTGGGATAAGCTGAAGCAATGGGACATTGCCTTGTCTCAGGTTTAGTTTGCTTATAATAGTTTTGTAGTTTATACCTTTGTCCCATGACATGTGGTTGATTTGGCAAAATTGTCAAAGGGCCATGATGTTAGTTATGCTGCAAATAAGTTGGCTGAAGGGGTCCAAATAGTTCAAGAACAAATTAAAGCCAAGCTGGCAAAGACCAACTCCAAGTATAAGGATGCTGCAGACAAGCATAGGAGTGTGAATGTGTTTAATGAAGGAGATTCAGTCATTTTTTTTAGGAAAAAGAGGTATCTAGTTGGGACATACAACAAGCTAAAGCCTAGGAAATATGGATCGTTTAACGTACTGAAGATTATTAAAGATAATGCTTATGTTATTGATCTGTCTGTTTTTAAACCCCCAGAAATATGGACCTTACTCAGATTTAAAGCCCTGCTCAGATCTGATATGCAGCGTTTGGTGTTAAGGAATGAGAGGTCTGATGTCGAAGGCAGCGGAGGCTGGACAACCGAGTCCATGATTTTACGTCGTTGACTTCGTCTCTGTCTCAGAGATCAGGCATCCTCACTAGGATCCACCATCATTTGCGTCGCCACTCGCGCATCCCGACCTCCGCTGTCTTTCTCGAGCCTTTTATCCAACAACCCAGTTTCTTTAACATATGCAGGAGATTTAGAAGAACCCTACAATCTCAATCTTTATTTGAAGGACAAGAGGGTTATGCAAGCGCTTTGGATTTTTCTCAATGTGAAACTCCAGGGAGGAGCAGGCGCTTCAGAGGACGACTATATGCCTGTTTTTTTCGACGGAGTGCAGAGACCAATGAACCTTTGCATAGGAAAGAGGAGAAGAAGCCGGACGACATCGATAATGTTTCACAGTCTGGTCAAATTTGGTGTTTTACTAATAATAAATTTACTACTAAGGGTAATAAAATTATTAGCAAAGGTCAATGAGAGCTTCTTGTTGTGTTTACAAAAATATTTAGGTAAGATTTTCATCCCTTTATAAATCATTTTTCAACATTACAGCTTATAGTAAAGTTTCTTTCCTCAGTAAATTATTTTTCAACATTACTGCCCTTTGTAAAGTTCCTCTACAAAGTTTATTGTCCTCAATAAATCATTTATCAACATTACTGCCCCTGTAAAGTTTCTCTACAAAGTTTACTGTGAGACCCGCACGATTTTATCGTGGTTATTGACGAGTTACTGAGGTCTAAGTGGTGTTCGGTAACTTCGCGAGTGAACGACCACGTTCATTTTCAAGTTTTTCAAAGTTCAAATTCCCCACTCAAGGACTCGATGTCATAGTACGTGTCGACACGAGTCTCTCGGTATTTTCAGAATATTTTTCGGAGCTTCCGTCTATTTTCTGTGAATTTTCAAAGTTTTTGGTTATTTTTAATTACCATTCCGGTAAAATAGTTTTTATTATTTAACCTTTTACATTTTACCTTCTTTAAATCTAGACCCTTGATCTTTTCCTAGATTAAATCTCAACCGTCCATTTTAGTATAAAAGAGGTTAGACTTTTGACCAAGGTCAAAAGCCCAATCTCGGGTCAACTTGAGCTCCCCGAGCTCCGCTCCTGCTCCGGCGACCTCCGCTTGACGCTGGCGATTCCGGCCCACCAACCTTCTCCTCTCTTCCTCTACTTCCTAGCCCAGTGTTTAGATTTCCCAGGCATCCATTCATGGCGGAGATCAAGCACCACTGTGCTCGATCGAATTCCAGCGATTTTCGGCGTTTCAGGCCATGGTTCAGCCACCTAGAGGTTTGGTTCTTCTCCTCTTCTCTTCCCTTTCATTTCCATGCCTTTAAACCTCCAAAAATCGAGTCTTAATTGAGAATCCCTCTTCCATGTGTTTTTACTGTTTTTTCTGGGTTTCTCCTCTTCTCTCTCCGGCGACCGTGTTGTGGGGGTTCTGGTGGACTTCTCGAGCTGTGGTGAGACTTGGAATGCTGAGGATTGGAGCCATTGAAGTTGAGTTGGAGCAGAGGCAGAGTTACTGGATTCGGGTCAGTGCATACAGAGGAGGTTCTGCTTTGGGGGTTTAGGTAGTGTGGAGCTTCAGGGTTCGAGTGTTGGGCAAGGAGAAGGTAGAGGAGCTACTGTATTCGATCTTGAAGCAGATCAGCGGTGAGTTGGTGTATTGGAGGTTATTGTGTAGTTTCTACATTTTTATTGAATTGATGTTCTTGTGGCTGGAATCGTGTTGTTTTGTTGTACATGTCGAGAACTTGGTGAAACGAAGAAAATGAGAAAGTTATAGCAAAATTCCGGCAAGTTGACCGGAATCCGGCAAAAGATTCCGACGAGGCAGTGAATCCGGAAGAAATGCCGAAGATGTATTCTTCAACTCCTTTTGAAATGTATTGTTTCCGTTTAACCGAGTTTAAGAGTCGTAATCGGAAAATTACGTTTAAGGAAACGTACTAAAACATAAACGAATCAAAATTGAAATATTTTCCATTTTAGGAAACTTTCTATTTTTGGAAACCTACTAATTTGGGAAACTTTCTACTTTGAGAAAGTTTCCATTTTGGGAAAGTTTTATTTTGGAAAAATGGTTTAGTAAAGAATTGAAGTTCGATGAAATTTGGTTAGTGTTGAATTGTTATCGGAAAATGGGAACTGAATTTCTGAAAGTGTCAAGTTGACCGTTTTTATAAAAATTGGGTGATTCATGTAAATCAATAAATTGACTCTTGGTAAATAATTTGGTTTATGTGACACCCTAACATCAGATTAAAATGGTAAAGGGAAGTTCAGATGTTAAGTCGAACTTCCGGTAAATGAGCAAAGAGTTGATAATCGGAAAAGCAAGTTAAAAAGTTCAAAGAGTCAAAAAGGAAATTGGTTGGTCAACTTAGTCAATGTGGTCATTCCTGGTCAAACTAGGAATGTTGAGGTCAATATGGCTATTATTGTTTCTTGGTTGCTAAGCTACCTTAATTCTACAGTGATTCATTGGACGAGGTAGCTTACGCGGTGACCTCGGTTTATCCGAGGCGGTTCCTGAAAGCTTGGAGCTTACGTAAGGAACGACTATTCCAGGTAGGGAAGCTAAACCCCATTTGGTAGTGGTTTTCTATATATGTGAAAGTGCATGATTTTTGTATGTTCATGATCGATGCCTCGGGAAAGTTTTTTTTATATTATGTGATAAATGATTTATGATTGGGCCAAGAAAACCCAAGGTTAGATGCAAATGATTTTATGTGATGACTCTGATCGAAAAGTAGTACCGTTGTCCTGATTTTCGGTGTTTGGCCTGAGAGTGGCAGGAACTAGTATATAGTACTCCCACGGTGTCGATGACCGTGAACCTTCGGAGGGGCAATGTCCTGTTTATTTTATTTTACCGCTTATGCTTGTCTCGTTCAGAGTTAAGCGAGCCGTAAGTGCGGTATGTACTACGAGTGATGTGTTGGGCATTAGCTATAAATGGACACTCTTGCTACTATTCATCTTCGGACACATAGGTAGTTGGCCCCGGTTTGCTGTATAGATAAACCCGGGATTCGACCGTTTAGATTCCGTGAAGCCCTGCAGGCTATATTGTTCATTGAGCGCTCTAGCCCATATTTTAGCATACTGCACTGTTTTCCCCAAAAGATATAAAATGATGATTTTGTGTGCTAAGAATTTTCTAAATTGTTTTATTAAGAGCTCAAATCTATACATATATATATATATATATATAGTTTTATGGTTTTCAAACCTATTATTGGTGGGCCTATATGTGAGCGTGTGAGGACAATGCTTACCCCTACAACAAGTTGTTTGCAGGTATTGTGTACTGTGACGGGAAAGATAGAGAGAGCTGTGTGTGTGGAGCCTCATTTCCTACACGATGTTTGGTCTAAGTTGTACTCACTTTTCCTGTTTTATCCTTCAGGTCATTTAGCAGAGTATTTGACATAAACAGTAAAGTTGTCTTCCTGATTAATTGACCCTGTTGCATATTTTTATTGTTGTCGCTAAAGTTTTTAATTGACCCTTTAATTTGCCCACCTTCCGCAAAATTGGAAAAACTCTTATGAATGTTTTAAGAAATTATTGTGGTGTCACTCGAGTTTTAAAATTGAATTTTATTTTACCTACAAAATAACCTATGACTTTAGGTTAATAAGTTGTTGGCACGTCCTTCGGACGTGTTGGCTTCTTATTGGCTTAAATTCGTGGCCACTGTAGTTTTCTCTCCTGGGACGCTACAGCTATCCCCAGTAAATAATTTTTCATTATTATTGCCTCCAGTAAAGTTTCTCTATAAAGTTTACTACCCCTAGTAAAGTATTTTGATAAAGTTTAATGCATTTAGTAAAACATTTTTCAATATTACTGCCCCAATAAAACATCCAACGAAGGTACAAATGGTTCCGGCAAGGTCTGAAGATGTTATGTCCCTGCCCAAGTTTACCTACCTTAACCCTATATAGAACGTGCGGGACCCATCCCAAGAGAGATTCCCTCGTAATCCCTTTTGAGAAATGATAACCCTTACAAAAACCTAAACTCAAACCATTTTCAACAGTCCCAACGACACCGAAATAAAACCTCACAAAACCTGAGGTTATCCCGATTACCGAGTTGGGTTTCCATACTAAATACTTTAGAGGACCTACGGTTTAAATATTATTTATGACTGCACTCGAAACCCGGTCAAGCTGTCTACATACCTTGTACTCAAGGATGAGCGACACGTAGCTCTTATAAACTTTAACTTTCTAACAGGAAAATTCCTATTTTTTCTATTTAGCGGTCTCTTTAATAAACCTGCTAAAAGTACTATCGCAAACCCAGAGGTCAACCCATCCGCTGGGGTAGCATTAAACATCTATATATCCGGATTATTCCACGACAAATTCCAAACAGATAAACATCATCAAACCACAAAATAAATATAATGACAACCACGTAATTAATAAATCCACCAAAGATATAATAGTCAAATTATCCATAATGGCATTCTTATAAATATCTTAAATTACCAGGGGTAGTATTGTCAATTCAGCCTTAATGGCAGCTGGGTAATTACGCTAACTGTTAGGGGCATTTCTGGAATTTCAATCTCAGGGGCAGCTTTGTAATTAACTAGAACTATCAGGAGCAGTATTGTATTTTTAGCTTCAGTGGTAGCCTTGTAAATAAGACATTTCACACTCACGGTAAAACAGTAAAGGGGTAAATCTGACATGGTAAAAACTAGAGTTTTTACCCTTTGTCTTCTCCGATCACTGGTTCGCCAGAAAACCGAGCTTTTCCGGTCTAACCAAGCTTCTCAACCTGCAAAGCCAACTGCTACACCATCCCAGTAACCTAAAATCATCTAAATTGAAGAAAAAAAGGGTGGTTTTATACCTCGAGTCAATCCCCTGTAAATTTCGGCGGAGCTCCGCTAGCCTCCTCCTTCCTTCTGGGCAGCTCCTAGTGCTGCCTAGAGCTTCCTCAGCCCTCCTCAGGATTGGTTCGACGTCGAGATCGACGGAGCAGTCCCTCGAGCTTTCTCTCTGCTCTAGCTAGCGGCGGTCACGATAGCTCTAGCGTGGATGAAGGTCAGAACGTGGTCGCCGGAGTAAGGCGGAGTCACTGGTGGTGGCGGTGAGCCGAGACCCGCGGCTGTGGGGAGGTAGCTGGTCGGTCTCCGTCAAGGAGAGAGAGTGCGAGAGTCCGGTCTCTTCCTCTCTGATCCCAAATATATATATATATATATATATATATATATATATATACACACAAAAATTAACGGCCCAAATCAACTCCCTGATTGATCTGACAGTCCAGATTAAATATGAAAAAGTTACCGTAAAACAGTAAATATATATTTTGTCATTTACTATTTACCGCACAATAACATCACATTATCCCGAATAACTTCTACATACGAACTTCGACTAATTCATAAGACATACACACAAGTTTGTATTAACGTACTCTACAACTTCCCCGAATGAAGTTTCTCCAAATTCACGACCTATCACAGTCACCTTTTTACGGTAAAGTAAATAAAATATATTATTCCCGTAAACTGAATAAATCCATATTAAACAGCCCGTAGCTCCGAAAAATATTCCGGACATACCGGAGAACTCGTATTAATATAATCTACCACCTCAAGACATTAATTCTATCTTCCCCCAGAATCAAGAATATCTCGATATTAAACTCAAATATTAATTCGGATAGAACTAACAGCGCGGTTACAACCCTCTTTAACCCGCCTGATCCGGTGATCAGAATCCGGCGATCGGTTACCAGAGTCAGGTAACCGACGATCAAAGTCCGGCGACCGACGAACAGCGACTGGAGCCGATGAGGTTTCAGCCAAATATTTTCTCTTTTCTATTTTCTTTCTCTAAACATGTTTAAGGGGTGAGGGTAAAATGATACTAAAATAATATAGCTTTATTAGAGTTTTAATAAAGATTTGTTCATTTGGACACAATTAATGACACTTTATATTGGAATAGACATATTTTTTTAGAATCATTTAAATGAGCTAAGAGAAAACTAAATTATTACTAAATGAATATTTTCTCTTCTATATTTTCTCTTTGAAGAAGTAAATATTTGCGGTTTTTGAAGTAGTAAATATTTATATGTGATGAAAGTGAGAAATATACGGGAAGCAGGTCTTAAAATGTAAGCTAAGTGTCGCCGCTAGTATTAGAAATTAGAAAACGTAAAGAAAAGAACTGGGATTAGTCAAAGAAAAAAGAAAAGAACTGGGCTTGCCTGTAACGAAAGTAAGCTACAGGGGCTTGATTGCAATTTTCATAAAATAAGACCAAAAACTGTAACTCAATCCAAAGTAAAGTCCTGTTCAAAAAATCCAAAGTAAAAAGTAGAAGCAACCGACCCCAATAGAGGACGGTTTAAACTTTCATATAAGAAGCCGTAAAAAACAGAACCTTGACTCTTCGTTGGTACAGCGGCCTCTTCTCCTGGGGACGCAAATCGAGGTAATTTTCACAATCTTAAACAGAAATCATAATTTTTCGTTTCCTATTTCGAATTGCGTAGCGATAATTTTTCGATTTGGTTTCAATTTTGATTCAAAAATTGAGTCTTTGAATGTTTGTTTGCCTGAAACTGCTAGGGTAGAATGAATTATCTGAATCTTTTAGGAGTCTGTTATTTGTTAGACGCTAATAACAGCATACCCAATTGATATCTGATGCAATGAAATCTTGTGTTAGAAAAAGTTAAGGTTTTTATTTTTGTTTTTGGGTTTTTTTTTCTCAAGAATTTTATGTATGGTGACACACCCAATATGGGTTTACACGAGTGTGTAAGAAATTGCTGAACTTTATGGACGTATAAGAGAATTAAGATTTTGAAGTGTGTTTAGGGTTGTGCCCTGTATTATAATAGTGGGGGTTCTGGGATTGTGGCTGGTAATGTGAATGAGAGTTCTCAGTTATTTCTGTGGGATTTGGGATTTGAGTGACGTTTAGATCGAAATGTGAGATTTCATATTGGTTGGTCTGGGTCTGACATTAGTGATGCAGTGTGAAGCAAGAATCCTATGTAATTGTTTTTTGGTTTGGGATGCATCGGTTAATGTTGATTACAGTTTTCTTCTATTTCTGTGAAATTGGTTATTTGAGGGGAATTTCACTGAACAAGGACCATAGAGTATGGAAGGTGAGAGTTTCATCTGGATTAGCCTTGCAATGTGAACCAAGAACGTTATGTACCTGGGTTTATTTCTATAGTTGAGGGGTTTGTCTTTTTGTACATGTTTAATTTTGTTTGTGAATTCTTGTCGGCTATTTCTTTATTTTAAAAGTATTTTGAAGTAGGCTATCTTATTTCATGACCTCTTCTATTAACTTTTTGAAGATAACATGAAGAGAAAAGGCACATCTAGCACACCACAGGATGAAACCGATGCTATTGATTTGATTATACAAGCACCTGGAAATGAAAGAAAGAGAAATAAGAAGGAATGTAATAGCATTGACCAGAATGTTGAACAAAAAAAGAAGCAAAGCGACATAAATTCAGGGAGCAGGGACAAATATGGAGCCGGAAAAAAGCGAAAGAGAGAAAAATCTAATATCACTGGCAAGGGACAGAAGCTTAGAAAGAAGCAAGCTGGTGGAGTTTTTAATGGCGTTGAAACAAGTGTTGAGTCCGCTGATCATATCTCACAGTTGCCTGAAGCTATCATTCATCACATCTTATCTCTCATTCGTTGTAGAAAAGGTGCTGCTCGGACCAGTGTGTTGTCTAAGAGGTGGAGGGATGTATGGACTACGTTCTCTGCTTTGACATTTGATCAACGTAAGTTTCAGAAACCAGAGGACGTCCAAGATAAGAAAAAGAGTGAGATGTTTAAGGACTTCATTGATCGCTCTCTCCAAAGCCACCTTGAGAAAAAGTTAAATATACGTAAATTTGAGCTACATTTGACCTCCTATGATCAAGAAATGGAGCGTGGTATGGAACACTGGGTTGGACTTGCAACTGAAAATAATATCATAAGGGAGCTAGGTCTCCATATTCACACGAGAGGAAAAAATGTTTACAATTTTCCCAGGAAAGCATTTGCTTCAGATACACTAACTGGATTAAGGCTGCAGGGCTGCAAACTTGATCCTAGCTGTGCAATAAAGCTTCCCCATCTGCAAAAGCTATATTTGCGGGATTGTAATGTTGACGAACAGAGAATGAAGAATATTATTTCCAGCTGTCCTTTGATTGAGGATTTGAGACTCATATGTTGCACAGGGTTGAAGTTTCTGCAGCTTTTAGATCTCCTTAAGCTTGATAGGGTTGAAGTACACCACTGCCGCGGACTGAAGAAGATTGAAGTTAAAGCTGCAAATCTTCAGACATTTTGGTATTGTGGAAAGAATAGAACGTCTTGCAAACTTATCCTCAGTGGTTGTGAGTCTCTGAAAAGATTTACACTAGAGGACAAAAAAATGACAGATGATCAGTTTCGTGAACTATTCTTTGGTTTTCCTCTCCTCGAGAAGCTGGATCTAAGTAAATGCCTGAAATTAAAAGATATCAGAATTGCAAGTCATCGATTAAACAGATTAGTCTTGAGGGGTTGTGAGAATCTACAGGGAGTTGAGATTGACACTCCAAATCTTCTTTCGTTCGAATATCAATGTGATAAAAATCAGAAAATGCCCTTTACTTTTCTGAATCCTATATGTTTGAAGGAAGCCAAGCTTTCTTTTGGGTCAGCTTCTGCTGGTCAGCTCAAATTTGATCACAATAAAGACGAGCCCATTTGGTTTACAAAGTTGCGAGATTTTCTTGGCAAGTTTGATCATAATAGAGGCTTCAAACTGGTTGTACGCACTATTAAGGTAACACTCTTATTAAACTTATATTCTTTGTTTACTTACTGCACTTGTCGTATGTTTTCTCATGCTTACCTTGGTCAATTCAGAATGTTATCATCTACGAAGATCTAAAAGAAATTTCACTTCCTCCGGTGTGTGGTCTCAAACTCGAAGTAGTTGATTCTTCTGTGGGTACTGAAGATCTATTAAATAGTACATTGCAGAAATGGCACCCAGAGACCTTATCTATAGCTTCCCCTTCTAGCAGTGAATTCACCAAGGTACGCAGTCCCCTTGCATGCTTCTCCAAACTGTGTCATCTTTATTATATTACCATATAAATGTGCATTTTGTATTTTATTGTCTCATTTGAAGAACAAGACCCGAGAAACACTATGTTGAGTATTGTGCTATCCAAGAAAACTTTGCTTTCTGGGATCTCATGGAAGCTATACTTTCTCTTTCTGTCACTACTGCAGTTGGTACATGAGAATATGATGGAGAGTAAGAAGGATCCAACCTGCTGCACATCTAAGCATCCAAACAACAAATGTTGGCGGCACTCTTTAAAGGTTGTCAAGAAAGTGAACTTGAAGCGGGCCAAAGGAATGTCAGATTGGATAGCTTGGTTGAAGTCAAAGTCGAACTCTTGTTCAAATGACTTGCTCGAAATCACTTGTTTTAGTTTATCAAAAAAAATTTGATAAGGCATGGCAAGAAGGCATCTCTATAAGTAATCCTGATGACCCTTTGAATTAGGCTCTTTGGTTTCTTTGTTTCCTGCAGTGTATGTTCTTTTGGAATTATTACTTCGTTTTCTCCAATTTCTTTGAATGCTATTCCTGGTGAATTCTCGGATGATCATCAGGTACTATATCCAAAATCACCTTGGTGTATTCTCCAAGGGTGTTTTGGGTATAATTATTACACACTGCCAACTTGTTTTGATTCTTGCAAGGGGTCCAGAAGAGGAAAACTTGTAGCAGATCCATAGATCCCTGTGACTTTGTTCAGTTGTAGAGAACAATCTAACTGTGACTCATCGCTGATATGAATATAGCATAATTTTCTTTTGAGCTCAATTAAAGCAAGTATTCTCCATTGCCGTTGTCAATTTGTACTAAAATACTAAATGTACCTAAACTAAAGCATCTCAAAACGTCACCAGAAGAAGATTGCCGTCGATTAGAGTTGGCTTTTCTAATTGACAAGTACCCAAGTGATGGCCACAAAACAAAAGCAAAGTTCTTGATTCCTCGATAGGGCCAGTGTAAGAATCAGATGCTGTATTTGGTATCACATTCCACCATCACTTCCCATGTATACATTGTTATAATTGTCAATACACCTCCCTATGTATTTGCAATCTTTGCAACACATCTTGACTAGTTGAACATCTTGTTCCTCATCTTTTAAACTTCAAACATATTCCTTAAGTTCATCGATCTGTATGGTAAGGAATTTTGTCTTGCAATTTGGTGAATTTTGAATAATCCTCATGTATCTTTGCATATTTTGTACTTTTCTAAGTCTGTAATGAGATGTTGAACAAAGAAACATTGGTGAAACTTGTTCTATGCAGGAGAGTGGAAAGGACAATTCAGGTGGGAATAGGAAGACCATAATACTGGGACCATGGGGAGGTAATGGCGGAAACGCTTGGGATGATGGGCTCTATAATGGGGTGAGAGAAATCACTCTCGTCTATGGCGATTGCATCGACTCCATTGTTGTGGTGTATGATAAGAACGGTAAGCCTGTTACATCAGAAAAGCATGGTGGTCTTGGAGGCAATCGAACAGCCGAGGTCAGCGAGCTCTTCAAAACTCATAGTAGAGTCACAGTTTCATGCTAGCATTTACTTTGATTTTGAGGAGGAGTTCTATTAAAGATCTTCTTGTTGAGGACTATTTGAAAACTTTTTTCGTTTCACTTTATTTTCAATCGCATATTCACATCTCGACCGTCTAGTTTGTAGATATATATGAGTAGATCGTCTCTACGAATTTTCATACAAATTGAAAATCATTATGTCGTTCATAAATATGATTCACCGATTATAAACTTGAACGGTTCATGTTTGATATATTTGAACCATCCATTGATTTGATCTATTTTAATGCCTTAACGATCACCAATTTGACTGAAAATTTGTAAAAGTAATCTACTTATATAGACGTATTAACTGAAAGATTGAGATGAAAAAATATGATTGAGCAATGAGTGTAATAAACCATTAAGAATAAAGTCCTATCAATAGTTCCTCTCTTGATTTTTAATCTATGCTCTTACAAATTGCATATACTGTACATGAGTATTACTAAAAAACCCTAAATCATAGAAAGCTAGGTAACTTGGGTTGAAAGCTAGGTAATGCATGTCATGATCTCTAAAAACTTCATTTTTTTCCTTGCTTTTGTAGGTAAAGTTGCAGTACCCTGATGAATTCCTAGTGAGTGTGAGCGGACACTATTGTCCGGTGGTGTATGGTGGCAGCCCGGTGATCCGATCACTGAAATTTGAGAGCAATAGAAGAACATTCGGACCATTTGGAGTTGAAGAAGGCATACCCTTTACTTTCACAGTGGATGGAGGCAAAATTGTTGGCTTAAAGGGAAGAGGTGGTTGGTACCTAGATGCAATTGGGTTTCATGTATACCATGCTCCCAAGGGACAGCTCTTTCGGAGAGTTCAGAAAAGTTTCCGGAGGCTTGCCAGCACGGTCTCGAAACCTCCGGCCACCAAGGAAACCGAAAAGGTTACTCTCCGCTGATCGAAGTTGAAAACATATATTACGCATATGGCTCTTGCTAGCTTACAAATGCTGAATGAGAGCTCTCAAGTCTGAAGTAGTTCGCCCTTGTGAATTATGATGTTACACTGTACTGAACTACCACTAAAAAGAGAAATTCTAATATCTACATCTTGCTTGCATTTTATATATACAATTAATTGTAAATCTCACACGCATCTATATCATGCATTTCAAAGCTTGTTTGCATATATATTTAGTTGGAACACATGCATTGCCTGTATTTCATATCAAACAAAGTCTTCCAATTAAAGTTTTCTGAATTTGACTTCGAAGAGTGAACTCTTCAACCTCAAGCCATAAAGGTCTCAAAATGCTTAAAACTTATTAAGGACGAGTCAACGACCCAACATTACCAAGGTCTAGCTTAGAGCATCTTTAGGAATGCTAGCTATTTTTAAGTTAATTTTTTGTCAAATTAACTAAAATATTATTTTGACTAGCCATTTTAAAATGTGTATGAATTAATGTTATCTATTTTAGCGAGATTAATATTATTCTTCAAATAGAAAATTAATTAATTAGTTTAAAAATATTTATATATCACCTAAAATATCTTAAAAAGAAGCTAGCTATTAAATTATAACTAGTCTCATTTGTGTTATCTCACTGCTAAATTTAGTTAGCGAGATAACTTCAAATTAAAATAACTCAAATTTAGTTAGTCTGTTAGAGCTCCAAAATGATAAAAAAAAACTAAACACACTTTTCAAAATAAATAAAAATTAAAATAAAGAGTCTGCTAAAGTTACTTTTAAAGTCGAGCAAGTGATATTGGCTAGCTTGTGTATCGATCCTCTTCCAAACTTTCCAATATCAATTATTCCCTTCGAACCTCCTTTTCTCGCCTCTTATTATCCCTTGGAGCTGCAGAAACATCGACGTTTAATTGAGGTAATTAACTGGCACTTGATTTGATGCAGTCGTAAACAAGACCGATCATAAAATCAAATCAATCTATACTATTATTGTGTGGAGTGAATTAATGTACTATATACGAAACTTTCTTTGATATTTCTAGCCGTAAATAAATGAGGTAAAAATGTGCTTGTGCCGTAACTAGATGATAATCATGTAAAAATGGTCTCGTTAAAATCTCCTCTGATACCCATGCAAGTATCACTTGAGACTTTACAGAGGAATTAACTGGCGGTGAAGAAACACGTAGGTACTGGCTCCACTCCATTATGTTCTTCTGGAAGTGACACGGCTTAATTCTTTATCTAATTAACTAGTCTTTGCTTCTTTTTGAATCAAAGTATCTAACTAAACTCAATATTGTTAATTGATTAATTAACATGTAGTATGTATCAAGTATTCATCTAAGATGCGCGACTTAGATGACAGAATATCTTTGCGTCGATCGCTTCATTCCAACTCAATCGACTAGCGAACATGTTTATCACCCCAACCCTGAACATCTCATGTATAACTTGTATGCAGGGAGATCATGATGAGGAAGGTAGCAGCAATAAGAAGCGCAAATCAGGAGGGAAGAAAAGCAGCTCAGTAGCGCCGGAACTTTATGGAGGAACAACTGGTGGAGGTCCCTGGGATGATGGAATCTACGACGGCATCAGAGAGATCACCCTCGTTTATGGTAAATGCATCGACTCGATCTGTGTTTCGTACGATAAAAATGGTGAGCTTGTTAAAGGCGAAAGGCGAGGAGGTGATGAAAGGGGGAGTGATAACAACAAGCCCCTAAGTATTGCTGAGGTGAGAGCTTCAAATATGCTGGTACACATATGACATATCTAAACTCCCACACAGACAAATAGGGTACGCACTGAAGATTCGGTCAAAAACAAAAGGATGCGTAACATATTGATCAGATTGCAAATTTTCTGTCATTTCTAGGTAAAGTTATATACAAAAGGATGTGTATGTAATATATATGAATGGATTATATGATCTATGCATTGCAGATAAAGCTGGAGTACCCTGATGAGTTTCTAGTGAGTATCAGTGGATACTACTGCGGTGTGGCCTGGATAGTCGGAGCCCCGGTTATCTTAAGGTCTCTCACATTTGAGACCAATAAAAGAACATTTGGACCATTTGGGGTTCAAGTTGGGACGCCCTTTACTTTTAGAGTAAAAGATGGTGACAAAATTGTTGGCTTCAAAGGAAGAAATGGATGGTACCTAGATGCAATTGGGTTTCATTTATCAGAACCTCCGGAACTTTATGGAGGAATGACCGGAGGAGGTCCTTGGGATGATGGGATCTTTGATGGCATCAGAGATATCACCCTACTCTATGGTCAGTGCATCGACTCCATGTCTGTGGTGTATGATAAAGATGGTTTGCTTGTTATAGGCGAAACGCATGGAGGTGTTGGCCGGAGCAGTGATCTCCATAAGCCCCTTAATACGGTTCAGGTAAGCTTCATATATGCAGACCCTAGCTAGCTCATAGAAATAGAATATGCACCATAGATTTGGTCAAAACCTAGTATGCATGTAACATGGTTTTTGATCGCATAGAAGCTAGTAACCTTATTTGTGATGCATTACAGATAAAGTTGGAATACCCAAACGAGTTTATAGTGAGAGTTAGTGGACACTATGGTGGGGTGGCCTGGATAGTCGGCGCTCCGGTAGTGTTACGGTCACTGAAATTTGAGAGCAATAGAAGAACATTTGGACCATTTGGAGTACAAGTTGGCACACCCTTTACTTTCAGAGTAAAAGATGGAGACCAAATTGTTGGTTTGAAGGGAAGAAATGGTTGGTATCTAGATGCAATTGGGTTTCATACATCTCGTGCTCCCGAGAGAGGACTCTTCCGGAGGGTTCGGAAGGGTTTTTGGAAAGCTTACGAGTCCTTGGTTAAAATTACTAAACCTCTTACAAGTGTTGAATGTACATGTATAAGCTAGTGTACATTCAACACTTGTAAGATGTTTAGTAATTTGATATTGTTATCTAGCAATCCATATATCATCAAACCGTTTATTTTTAGTATGTATTTTCTTTTAAATTGAGCAATTGTATGTCTCTAGACTAAAGTACGTACCCAAATACTATTGAAGTTGTGGAGAACATATTTCTCCTTAAATTATTGATAAAATGTTCATTTGCTACAATTTTTGGCAGGAAATTATAGTATGCGTTAATGCATATAAATAATGTGATGTATCAACTATGTAAAATAAGTCTTTAAAATAGTAATATTAGTCTTTAAAGTTGTAAACTTTCTAGTTACAACATTAGTCATCATGTGTTGTTAAAGTGGTAAAATGTGTGCTTAAAATGGTAATCGAGTCCTTAAGGTGATAATTACAACTTTAAAGACTCATATTACAACATTGAGGACTCAATTACTATTTTAAGGACAAATGATGACTAATGTTGTAACTAATTTTTTTACAACTTTAAGGGCTCATAATACAACTTTAATGACTAATATTACCACTTTAACGACTCATTTTACAAAGTTGATGCATCACATCGTTCATATGCATTAATTCACCCTAGCCTTACCCATTTTTGGCACCCTATTTCCTATTTTAACATTTTTAAAAAATTGACTATTTAAACTTTTCAAAAGAGAATGTGTGTCCATTAGGTCTAGACACTTAAGATTCTATATTATTTTAATATTATTATACCATTACCCTTTAAACATGCTTAGAGAAAGAAAATAGAAGAGTTAGAAGACTTGACCGAAGCCTCACTAACTTCGATCACCGAACTCCGGTCACCGGTCGCTGGTCTTCAGTCATTGAATTTCGGTGACCGGCCGCCGGTCTCCGTCGCCGGATTTCGGTCGTCAGAATTACTAACCCCTAGTAAACATGTTATTGACCCCAAAGATAATTTACTGAACCTAGTAACCCTAAATAATAACTTACTAACTCTAGTAAACATGTTATTAACCCCTGATAATAAATTATTAACCCTTAGTAAACATTATTTACTATAATGATAAATTACTAGCCCTTAGTAACTCAAAATAATAAATTACTAACCCCCAGTAAACATGTTATTAACCCCCAAATGATAAATTATTAACCCCAGTAATAATCTATTACCATAGTTATACATCAATTTTTGAACACAACAATTAATTTTCTCTAGGCACCTAGACGTGCATCTGCAAGTCGATTGTACCACCAGATTTCTAGGGTTTTCGATCTTCAATCGGAGTTTGAAAGATGTAGAAGCTAGGGTTTCTGAGCATGAGGAGATTGGATCAGTTCACTTCCCTCTTCAAATCTGCCCCAGAGGACCTCAAAAGACCTTTGTCTACTCATCGCGTCTGCCGGAGTGGACCTCGTCAGGAAGCTTCATAAACTGTTGTGGCTTCGTCTACCACAGATCCAAACTAGTCAACAATGGTTGTCGTCCTCCTCGTCGGTGGTCGTCGCCACTCGGATTGCTTCACAATCTAGGAGAGAGAGAGAGAGAGAGAGTAGAGATTCAGATCCGATTTGGTTGTCTTCCTCCTCATCAGGGGTCGTCGAGCTCGTCATCGTGACTTAGATTGCTTCGCAATCCAGGAGAGAGAGAGAGAGAGTAGAGATTCAGATCTGATTTGGTTGTCTTCCTCCTCGTCAGGGGTCGTCAACCTCGTCGTCGCGACCTAGATTGCTTCGCAATCCAGGAGAGAGAGAGGGGGAAATTGGTAATGAAAAGTTGGAATGGGCACAAAAACTTTTTTGGACCTAATTTGCACTAATTTTCATAATTTGTAGTGAATGGTATTGAAAATGTATTTCACCTAATTTGAATTGTGTGATTGATACAACTTTATACACGTCAACTGCTCTATTACATAAATAACAATGACGGATTTGTGGGAGATAATGATTCAAAAATCTCAATCAATCCTGATTTGTAGAGGAGTGAATCATAGGATTGACAGCAGGATAGATAGAAGTAATATCGCTAACACCCCCTCTCAAACTTGACGTGCCTGCACGGATAAGTTTGCTTGTAAGAATATGATGACACGACTTATGAAAGGGTTTGGTAAGTAAGTCTGCCGGTTGATGTTGAGTTAGAACATAACAAACACAGTGACTTCCAAAAGCCACTTTTTCTCTAACAAAGTGATAAAATTCAATTCCATATGTTTTATGCAAGCATGAAAAACAGGACTGGACGCCATATATGTAGCATTTAAATTATCACAGTAAAGGAAATTTGGAAAATGAATGCACACACCAAGTTCATCTAGT
Organism: Comarum palustre; assembly: GCA_951800085.1. Lineage (NCBI taxonomy): Eukaryota > Viridiplantae > Streptophyta > Magnoliopsida > Rosales > Rosaceae > Comarum > Comarum palustre. Next base: position 13,837,841 of record OX637572.1, on the reverse strand, counting down.
AAGTAGGCTAACCAAGTGGTTTCTGCCCTGGCATGAGCTAGGGCGATGTACTCTGATTCCGCACTTGAGCGTGCAATAGTTGGCTGCTTTTAAGAACACCAGCTAATGAGATTTGAACCAAGGAAGATTATATATGTAGCCAGATATTGAACAACGAGTATGAAGACAACCGGCCCAGTTTGCATCTGAATAGAAGATCTTGGCCAAGTGTTCCTTTGACATAACGGATGATGTGCTTGACGTCAATGAAGTGGGGGAGTCGGGGCTGACTCATATATTGTGAGATGGAATTGACAGCATAGGCAATGTCAGGGAGAGTGATGGTAAGATATTACAGTAAGCCAACCATTTCTCTAAAAGTTGTGGGATTTGCAAGAAGGTTTCCATCAGTGACAGTGAGTTGTGCTTTAGCAGACATTGGAGTATATGCTGGTTTGTAGAGTAACTTGTCTTATTTCTGTAGAAGATCATGTGCATATTTGAGCTGATGGACATGAATTCCAGTGGGATGAGCCGTTACCTGGAGACTAAGAAAATAGTGGAGAGGGCCAAGATCTTTTAAATCAAATTCATGACTTAGAATATCAATAAAAGTTTGTAAGAGTTGGTGACTACTGTCGGTTACCACAATATCATCTACATAGAAGAGAAATAATATCGTGTGCACAACATGTTGATAAATGAATAAAGAAGGATCTGTCTTACTATGACGGAAGACAACAGATAAGAGAAATGTGCTCATTATCTAAAACCAAGCCTGAGGTGCTTGCATGAGGCCATATATGGCTTTATGAAGCTTACAGACATGGTATGGACAACAAAGCTTGGTGGGAGACTCATGTCAACATTCTCTTGCAGGTAGCCATAGAGGAAGGCATTAGTTACATCAAGTTGGCAAAGAGGCCATCCTCGAGAGACTACAAAAGATAGCACAGTTGTATGGTGGCGGGTTCGGCCATCCTCTTGTTGGTGAGGGTGCTGATGAGAAAGCTAACAATTTGTTGATTTGTGGTAAACCACTTTTTGTAAGTAGGATTGGTGATCGAAGCAGCTGGAGTGTTTTTAGTGGTGGTCGTCATGATTGTGTGTTCGGGTTCTGGTGTGGAGCCATCAACATATCCCTAAAATTCTTGACTATTGAGGTGAGATCTAATCTGACGGATCCAATCGAGGTAATTTGTGTCAGATAATTTCTTAAATTGTGTGGTGTTTAGAGTTGAAGCCATGAGGATAGGGGAAAAGAAAACAAGTTGAAACTGGAAAACGAGAGAAGGAGACACACAAGTGAGAGGACAGAGGAAGAAGACGAGATGGAGAAGAGAAGAACGTTGGAAGCAGGAGGTAAAGATCTAACCTATGCTGATACCATATTGAAAATGTATTTCACTTGATTTGAACTGTGTAATTGATACAACTTTATGCATGTCTACTGCTCTATTACAAATATGGAAATAATCAAAACTTAATTACATAGATAATAATAACTAATTTGTGGGAGAGAATGATTCACAAATCTCCAATCAATCATGATTTGGAGAGGAGCGAATCATGGGATTGACAGAAAGATAGACAAAAGTAATATCGCTAACAAATGGTCATTAGCCCTAAATTATTTCTTTCTTTTTATGCATTAGAGTGAGCAGAACACAATTCCACAATAACTTCCGTTCAAAAATTATCAGCTAGTAGCGCGTTTCTGACATGGTTGTCTAGCTCGTAGCACATATTCGCCTCAAGACAATTAAACAATCTAAACCCCAAGAGACAAGGACGATTAAAAATTTAAATATTCCACCAGAGGCTAGAAATAGAATTAGATCTATAATTAACTACATCAACTTCTAACTAGCATTAAGCATTTCGAAAATTTCATTGTATAATCAATCTATCATTGTATAATCTATAAGGGAAAATTCCCTTCCACCCTAATTTTGGGAATTTGTTTCCCATTTATCCATCAAGTAGTCACGAGCCACAGTCCCATCAAATATATCACCAGTGTTGAAGTTAATGATTTTGCTGAGATCATTAGGAAATATTAGAAAAAACAATGACTTACTGCAGATATTTTCTTTCACTTGTTTTACCCTACTCAAACTATAATTTAGATTTTTTGTATTTATGTATATTTCAGATCTTTAGTATATTTTTTAATTAGAACTTTTATAGGTTACCTTGATCCCTATATAAGGGCAAGAATGATGTGTAATCTATTAAGAATTTCAGAAGTAAGAAATATAGGCTGCAAAGATTTACTTCGAATATTCAACTGAGTTTTCTTCTGTCTCGTTCGTCACAGCGAATTGATCAACGAATAATACTTTGTTTAATATACAGAGTAGAGGCAACCAAATTCTAACATGATATCAAAGCTCTGTTGATCAATATCAACTGGGGTGCACCATCTGCTAGATCAAAACAAACAAAAAACAAACACTTTTTCTTTACTTTTTTGCTACTACGATGGCGACACAAGAAAATGGTTTAGAGGTTAGAATTCCTATATTCACATGAGAGAACTTAGATTTATGGGTTATTAAAATGGAGACCATGTTCATATCTCGAGATCTATTTGAGCTATGTAAACGAAGGTTATGCAGTTCCAGCATCTACAAGGATGTCAAACGTTCAACGAACTGAGCTGAGGGCGAATATCAAGAAAGATGTGAAAGCTCATGGTATTTTGTAAACATCAAGATGTGTAAGCTCATTGACAGAAAGATGAGTTCTTTCCAATGATTGCAAATGAGAGAACAACCAAAGGAGCTTGAGATGTTTTGAAGTTAGAGTTCAAATGCTTAGATAAGGTGATAGCCGTAAAAGTTCAATCCTTAAGGAGAGATTTTGAATACAATATGATGAATGAAACTGAGTTCTATGTGATTATTGTACTAGATTTACTGATTTAGTCAACCAGATGAAAATCTATGTTGAACCTATACATGAAAAAAGAGTTGTACAGAAGATGCTTATGAGCTTAAATATGAAGTATGATGTTATAGCTAGTATTATATAGAAGACTAGAGATATAGACACTCTTGATGTTCAGGATTTGATGGGGTAACATAAGACAGTTCGATCAGAGGTTGATGAGTTATGATGATGAATCAACATAAAAGGCATTTTAAATACTAAGTCTAAACACTAGAAGTAGTGAACCATGTAGTTCAAATTTCAAACAGAAGAAGAACGAGAAAGGTAAAAGCAAGAAGTAGGAGGGTAGATCAAATTAAACAAGAAGAAGAAAAATGAGGGAGACAACAACAGTTCAACCTATTCAAAGTAAGGTTCACATCGACGAATGTTGGTTTAAAGGAAAACCAAAATGTTCAAATTACAACAAGTTTAGTCATTTCAATAAGGATTGTTACTACATGAACAATCAGCTGGCTAGCTAGAGTGAAGGATATCAAGAAAATAATATGTTATGTGTCACTTATGCTACCACGAATGAAATTTCTATAGCCGCGAATGAGATTTCCTCGTCCGTGAATGGAGCAGACACTATGACAAATACAAATGTCTAGCTTGTTAATAGTGCCTGCAGTAATCATATGACGACGAATGCTGATCTTTTATATGATATTGACTACAGCAGTATTACAAAAGTGAATATGGCAAATGAAAACCTGATGGATATAAAAGACAAGGGAAGCATTGTTGTTGAAACCAAAAATGGGTGAATGTTCATAAGAGAAGTAATGTTGGTGTCAAATCTTGACTCAAATTTGCTAAGTGTTGGTCAACTTGTTGAGCACAAGTATCACTTGCATTTTGGTGATGACACTTGCAAAATCTTTGAGCGAGGGAGTTGAAAGAAGCTGATGGTAGAAGTTAAAATGGAGTGGAACAAAAGATTTCCTCTTACTCTCAAGTATGTAGTTAAGAGTGCAAGCCAAGTGAAGCTGAAGGAAAATCCTTACATGTCTCTGACATCAAAAGCTAGAACATTTGAATTTTCAAAGTGAAAATCAGCACATTATCTCAATTCTTAAAAGGAAGGCATGGAAAGCAAAATCAGCACTTGAGTTGGTCCATTCTGATGTTTGGGTCCTATAAAAATGATTACTGGAGTAGGTAACATATATTTTCTTACATTCATTGATAACTGTTCAAGAATGATTTGGGTTTATTTCTTAAGATAGAAGTCATATGTATTTGCTTTGTTCAAGAAGTTTTAAGCTATGGTGGAGAGACAATTTGATCTCAAAATTAAGAAGGTAAGATAAGATAGAGGTGGTGAATACATATCAAATGAGTTTGGGAAGTTTTGTGCACATATTAGCTTCGAAAGGCAGCTGACAGTAAGCTATACACCATAGGAAAATGGGCTAGTTGAAGAGAAAAATATAACTACAGTTGAAATGACGAAGTCTATGTTGCATGCCAAGAAAGTGTCTTCGGAATACTAGGGAGAAGCAGCAAATACTGCAGTGTATTTGATGAACATATAATCAACTATAGTTGTGCAACGAATGACACCATTTGAAGCATGGAGTGGAAGAAAGCCAAGTGTAAATCACTTGAGGGTGTTTGGTTCAGTCTGTTATGCACACATCCTAAAAGTATTGATGAAGAAGCTTGAAAGTGAAATGTGTGTGTTCATAGGATACAACTTGCTCACAAAGGGCTATAGGCTATTTAATCTAAAAAAGTGATTATCTGTAAAAATGTTCTCTTCAGTGAGAAATCATCTTGAAATTGGAAGCAAGGCTCAATCCAGTAACAATAGGTGTCAGATAATACTATTCAAGATGAAGATGTTCCCATACGAGTTAGAACTCAATCCACCACAACAAACTACACCTCAAATTTCTAAGCAACATCACCAATACCTTCAAATGCTCAATCTACACTAAACTCAACACCAATAAAGATGAGAAGCTTGAGTGAAGTGTATGAAACCTGCAATGGCGAACGACTATGAAAGAGGAAATAGATTTGATTGTGAAAAACAACACAAGAGAGCTTGTTGATAAACCAAACAACCAATGTTTTAGAAATCGGTCAGGGCGCCCGATTAAGCGACACCTAGGAACTGGAAGGGTAGTGATCATCCTGATTTGGGGCTAGGCGTTGAGAGAAATCTGCTAGTGTTTGGGTAGGCGCCTAGGCGGCCTCTAGGCGGTGTGTTTGGCGCTGGGCGGGCTGCTTCTGTTATTGTCTTCCTTTCCTTCTCTCTTCTCGATTGCTCATTAGCTCCACTCAGTCTTGCATTTCAGCTAGCTCCTCTCGTTGTCATTCATTCTATAATCCATAGATCAGTGTATACCTTTCCTCTCTTCAGATTTCTCTTTCTTTCTCTCTCTCAAATTCAAACCAAACCACGCCAGGGGAGGAAGCATAACGTAGGCTGGTACGGCTACAGCCCTACCCAGATTTAGGCTAAAACAGACTTGAGTATGTATATGTAGTTGTCTCTCCTAAATTTGTGTTGGTTCAGTTGGCTTTGAGTTAGCTCCGCATCAGTTTTGGTGGAGCAGGTCACCAATTCAAGTACTAATCTTTTTTTCCTTCATTATTATCCTTCTTTGAGCCTTTCCACATTCTTTCTCCTAGATTTTCATATCAATTTATTTAGTTTTAACATTTTCAATGTTCTCATCTTTCTTTTTCCTTCACTATTATCCTAGCTTTTTTTAACAGGCTAGGATAATAGCGAAGGAAAAAGAAAGATGAACTAGAAAGATGAACCAATTATCCAAGCTTCTTTCAGTCTTTCCTCATTCTTCCTCCTAGATTTTCTTATTAATTTCTTTAGTTTTAACATTTTCAATTACAATTTTTTTTAAAAAAATTACAATCAGCTATATTGTCGCAAGAAAATTATGGGTATATGAGGTTAGAGAAAAGAGGGAGGGAGGTAGGGAGGGAGTGACGGCGACAATGATTTGTGAGAGTTGTGGAGACTATAGAGACCTCTTTTATTTGGACGTTTAATTAGTTTATTTTTTTATTATTTTAAGAAGATTAATTAATAAGTGTCATTAGTTATTCAGAAATCATTTATTTTGTAATTTATGTTTATTAAAAAATACTTTAATTGATTTTATGACATAACAATCGAGCATTTATTAAAAGAATTCAATTAATTCTCTATTTTTATTAGTTTATATAATTATTTGTTATTAAAAACAAATATAAAAATACAAAAATAGAAAACCGATTAATTAATCCTCTAGGCACTAGTCTCCGGCTGTCTGTCCGACTAGCGTTTTTTAGAACCTTGTAAACAACAATGATATTATTGGTTTAAAATTGATCTACAAAACCGAGTTGAATGTAGATGGTTCTGTGCAAAGAAATAAAACAAAATTGGTGATAAAAGGGTATTCACACATATATACCTGGAGTTGATATCAATGAAACTTCTGCACTAGTTGTAAGACATGAGACAGTAAGAGGTTTTAGTTCTATTGCGGCACAAAAGGCTAGTTCTTACACCAGTTAGATGTAAAATCAGCGTTTCTGAATGGAGTGTTAAAAGAAGAAGTATTTGTGGAGAAACTATAAAATTTCATCATCAAGGGTAAATGGCACAAAGTTATAAACTGAAGAAGACTCTTTATGGTTTGAAAAAGCCCCAAAAGTTTGTTATGGTGAGATCGATTCCTATTTCACAGATAGAGGGTTTCAAATCAGTGAAAATGAATACAATCTCTACACTAAAACTGAAGGTAAATCAACCATATTTATTATTTCCTTATATGTTGATGATTTGGTATTCACTGGAAGCTGTGAAAAGATGATTTTAAATTTCAAGTCTGATATGATGAAGAAATATGAAATGAGTGTTTTGTGAATCCTGCATTATTTTCTGGGAATAGAAGATGAAAGTGGTAGTATTGAGGAGAGCTTATACAAAAGTTTAGGGGGAAGCTTGCTATACTTGACAACAACAAAACCTGATATAATGTATGTTGCAAGTCTGATGTCTAGATTTATGCACAATTCTATCAAGATTCACTATGGAATTACAATGGGAATCCTGAGATACATACAAGGTACAATGAACTTTAGAATTATGTATGAGGGGAATGTGAAACCAAAACTCTTTAGTTTCTGTGATATTGATTGGGAGAAAGTGTTGATGATTTAAAAAGCACATATGGATATATTTTCACACTTGGAACTGGTGTATTCTCTTAGGCTTCAAAGAAACAAAAATCAGTAGCACTGTCTACAGCTGAAACAGAGTATATATATGTATCAATTTTCACTTCTTAAGCAATTTGGCTTAGAATAGTCATTGAATACTTTGGCGAGAAGCAATGATCTGCAACAACCATTATCAGCGATAACAAGTCTGTAATTGTCATGAGCAAGAATCATGTATATCACAGTAGAGCAAAGCATATTGCTTTGAAATTCCACTACATCAGGGATGCAGTTGAAGAGAATGAGATTGATTTGGTGTACTGCAATACAGATGACCAAGTTACAGATATCTTCACCAAAGCTTTACCAAGAGAGTGGTTTGAATACCTCATAGGCCTATTAGGAGTGGATAAGCAAAGCATTAAGAGAGTGTTGAAGTTAATGCTTTCTTGAGATCACTAGGAAACTGCAGAAGAAGCAATGACTCATTACAAATATTTTCTTCCACTTGTTTTACTGTGCACCCAACTCAAATTATAATTTAGATCTTTTATATTTAAGTACATTTCAGATCTTTTAATTAGATCTTTTATAGGTTACCTTGATCCTTATATAAGGACAAGAATGATGAGCAATCTATTAGGAATTTCAGGCGTAAGAAATATAGAGGCTGAAAAGATTTACTTTAAATATTGAACTGAGTTTTCTTCTGCCTCGTTCGTCATAACAAATTGATCAACGAATCATACTTTGATCAATATATAAAGTAAACCAAATTCTAACAGTTTTATATAATTAACTAACCCTAGCCTACGCACGTCCCTGAAGAATTTTAGGCAAACTATCATCTCCTATCCCACAGAAGGTGAGCAGCGCTTATTATGGGCTGCAGCCTAGCTCACTCTTTTATAGATTAATACAGCATCACCTTCACTAGTTAACCAGTACCAGTGTTTATGGACTTTGTATATACCACTGACGTTAATATTAAAATCTACAATAGAAGTCCCAGTAAAATCACGAAAATCTACAAGAGAAGTGCACATTTCAGGTTAACATTACACCAAAATACACTCAGGTATAAGAAGCAACCAAATCAAACATGCACACACAAAATCTACAATCTGATGGATGATCCCACAATCAAGGTATGGAGGCAGTGAAACTATAAACAGAAACTCCTTTTGATCACCAGCACTAGATGAGATGATTCATATCGCATAACTAAATTCGTTCCACCTATCACTCAAACTTTGATGGCTTGAATCAGTCAATGCTGAGATCATTGATGCTTTCTTACGAATCTTGTGTATATCAAATTATTAATATCATCCAACTTGCTGTGATGCTTACGGAATGTAGGTCCTTGCAATGGCTTGTTAAACATATTTGCTGTTTGATTTCAACATTGGCACCTAATGACCTATTTTGACTGAATGTAGGTCCTTGCAATGGGTTGTTAAACATATTTGCTGTTTGATTTCAACATTGGCACCTAATGACCTATTTTGACTTTTCGTTTTGAATTCTTTAACTTGCCTAAGATGCTTTGTTCTCTCGGGTTTGGTGTTATATGTAAGGCTCTTGATTGTCGCAAAACAGTCTTGCCAGCTCAGAATGAAGCAGGCGTAAATCTGTCAACAAGTGTCTGAGCCAATTAAGTTCTGAGTACCGTGAATATGTTAATGTAATTAACATTACATAAGCTTTCTTATAATAGAGCTTCCATATAAAATTTAGAGTTGTAGATTTGATGTACACAGTAGACTTGAGATATATATACAGCACAAAATACAAGAGTTTAATACACAAACACAAGATATATATACAAGAATAGTTGTAATTCTAAAAGGAAACTAATTACACAAAAAGACTTACACAATCCTAGATTGATTATACTTTCTAATCATACTAGGACTAGGACTCACGTTAACACTCCTCCTCAAATTGGCGCATACAAGTCTTGAATGCCTAACTTGTCAAGTGAGTCACTAAATGTTTTGGACGAAACTACCTTGGTAAACACATCAGCTAACTGCTCTTTCGAAGGAACAAATGGGAATGAGATAATACAAGCATCCATTTCGACCTCCATTGCTTTGGCCCACTTTTCCTCCTTGATGGCATCCTGCACTTTACTAGGAAGAGACACTACAGATAATTGATTCACAAAGGCTACATAAGGTTTAGACAGTCTATGAGTCGACACATAGTTGGCTACATGATACTTAACTTTAGCAGACAAGAGAGGTTCATATTTTTTAAGAGGTTGACCACGATTTAACCTAGCAGGCAAGACTCTACTAGGTTCAGAAACAGTGGAAGAGGACAACGGAATAGTACTACATACCTCAGGTGATGACAAGCCAGGAGAGATCGTTGATGTAGGGGAAAAGACTGGTCTTGCATGTATATCTTCAACTAGTTGATCAGTATTCAATTCTCCTCTTTTCGACGTGTCAGACACTTGCTCGTCATGTCGAATATCTTCAGAACTGGTAACAGATTCCTCAACGTTAGTAGGGTCAATAGATTGAACCACTTCTTGCGGTTTTAGAGTATCGTGTGTCTGATACTGGATTTGGCCGGTGACAACTTGAGGATCATTTTTGGTAGGGTTTCTGTATACCATGACACCATCGTCAAGTTCTCCAAATTGATCTTCATAAAAAACATACTGCTCCTCCTCACCCAGAGATACCGTAGGAGACAAATAGCATATGTCTTCACTAAATGTGACATCTATGGTGACATAGAACCGTTGAGATGGAGGATGGTAGCACTTATAACCTTTCTGATGGGATCCATAGCCAACAAACACACATTTGAGGGAACGAGCCTCCAACTTAGATCTCTGATTTTTGTAGAGATGAACATAGGCCACACACCCAAAGACACGAGCAGGAAGTTTATTGAGAGATGGAATGGTAACATATTCAGACAACACCTCAAATGGAACTCGATTCTGAAGAACTGTAGATGGAAGCCGATTGATGAGGTGAGAGGCACACAACACTGCTTCACCCGATAGATACTTGGGTAAGTTGGCACTGAGTAAGAGAGCTCTTCCAACTTTCAATAGGTGTCGATTCTTTCTCTCTGATACTCTATTTTGTTCTGGTGTTTGGGGACAAGTAGTCATATGAATAATTCCATGTTGCTGAAAATAGTCGCAGAAGGAATGGTTAACAAACTCCCCTCTATTGTCAGATCTAAATATTTTCACACAAGCATCATATTGAGTTCGGATGAGCTGATGAAAAGTAGTGAATGCAGAAAACACAACATCCCTTTTTTTCAATAACACAACCCAAGTTAATCTTATAAAGTCATCAATAAACAAAACAAAGTACTTCATCCCTGACAACGTTAAATTCTTTGAAGGCCCCCATACGTCAGAATTAATCAACTCAAATGGTGCAGAACTAGAAGAAAAACTTGGAGAATAACTAGACTTATGACTCTTAGCAAACACACAGGTTTCACAATGGAGACTTGATTCTTTTATTCCAACAAACAGAGATGGCATAGACTTCTTCATGACCCCAAAGGATGGATGACCCATTCGACGGTGCCATAACCAAATTTTTTTTTACTCGATCAAAACTCAATGTTGGGGCAACATTTGGTGATGGTGCTCTGTCTTCCCCGCTGTACATGCAATCCAAGTGAAATAGCCTCCCCCTTAGATCTCTCCTGCCTATTATCGCCTGAGTTGACAAGTTCTGAAAGATAACGTACATAGGAAAAAAAGTTACAAAGCATTTGTTTTGTGAATTCAATTCAGAAACAGACAATAAGTGATGAGATAGAGCAGGAACAAATAAGACGTTGTTTAACACAATAGTTGAAGTAACTTGTATTAACCCTATACCTAGGACCCGGAAAGACACCCCATTTGCATTAGACACTTCAGGTATGGGAGATGGAGACAGACTTGAAAATAAAGACTTATCAAATGTCATATGGTCAGATGCACCAGAATCAATTATTCAAGTATCACCACTAGTAAAGTCAGAAAATTTTAATGCAATACCAATTTTACCTCGTTTCTCTTGAGAACACATACCTGTAGTGAGGTCTTGTCCGCCTACTCCATAGAAATCAGGTTCTTGAACCAACTAAATTGCAGCTTTGCCTCCACGGCTCTTATCATAGGTGGCTCCTTGATTTGCTTTCTTAGGACACGAGGTCTTGTAGTGTCCAAATTCCTTGCAATAGAAGCACTGCACCTTAGTGAGATCTGGTCCACGAGCAGACTGAATCCGAAGTTCACTGTTTTGGTTCTTGGTTTTCCAATCGTGTTGAGATTTAGATTGGACAGTGAGGCTGGAGACCTTGGTATGTAACTCATTTACATTAGACTGGTTGGACTCATCTTTGCGGATATAAGCATAAACTTGTTTCAGGGTTGGTGGTGTGGCTTGTCGCAGCAGTTCTCCCTTAGCAGTAGCGAATTTTGAGTCTAATCCATTCAAGAAGATATGAACTCGCATCTTGTCTCGGGACTGGTTGTGTGTAGCAATATCCAGATCACACACCATAGGGTTGGGGTCCTTTCATCCAACTCTTGCCAGATAGCCTTCAAGCTGGCACAATATTCTGTAAGAGGTTTACCAGCTTGAGTAGTTGTGAAGGCTTGACATGTCAAATCATGAACTCTTGCAAAATCACTTCCATCATAATATGTGGTTGCAACTGCATCCCAGATTGCCTTTGGCGACGTATAGCTTGAAAATAACAACATAATTGGTCTTGTCATGGATTTTAGAAGAAGCATCATCGTGCTATAATTTGCAGCATCCCACATAGTTTGTGCCTTGCCAACTTCTTCAGGTCGATGGAGAGTACCAGTGACATACTCCCACTTGCCCACACCTCCAAGATGCAGCTTCATTAGTCTTCACCATAGTGGGTAGTTTGTGTCATCCAGTTTCACTCCAAAGCTGGAGCTCTCGTTTTGAACAGTTGCTAATTGATCACGGGTAACTTCAGGTTGGTCACCAAAAAATGCGAGTTTCATTGCAAAGAGGATTGGATGACAAAGGGGCATATCAAAATATGACAGAATTCGACGGACGCGAAAGCTTCTTTCAATACGTCGCACAATTCAGATTAGGACAGGTCAGGACAAATTTGCAGCGGAAACAACAAGTTCAGTTTCAGGAATAACAGGTTCAGATTGTCAAGATAGTCAGGACAGATTTGCAGCGGAAACAACAAGTTCAGTTTTCAGGAATAACAGGTTCAGATTGTTAAGATAACCAGGATCAACTTAGGCTCTAATACCAAGTCAAACACAATACAAGAGTTTGAGGAATTTCTCACATACATTGAACATACCCAAGATATATATACAAGAATAGTTATAATCCTAAAAGAAAACTAATTACACAGAAAGACTTACAAAATCCTAGTTTGATTATACTTTCTAATCATAATAGGACTAGAAATCACGTTAACACAATCATTCGGTCATTCTCATATTTTCTTACAAACACCTATCCATTTGCGTCGATCGCTTCATTCCAAATCAATCAGCTGCTAGTGGCCATGTTTATCACCCCAACCCTCAACATCTCATGTATAACTTGTGTGCCAGGAGATCATGATGAGGCAGGTAGCAATAAGAAGGAATCAGAAGGGAAGAAGAACATGTACAGCTCGGTCGTAGCGCCGGAACTTTATGGAGGAATGACCGGAGGTCGTCTTCGGGATGACGGAATCTATGATGGCATCAGAGAAATCACCCTCGTCTACGGTGATCAATGCATCGATTCGATTTGTGCGGTGTATGATAAAGATGGCTCGCCTGTTATAGGCGAAAGGCATGGAGGTGGTGTCCGGGGCAGGGATCTCCAGAACCAGAAGCCCCTAGATACAGTTCAGGTGAGCTTCATATTTCGGTTATATATTTTGGTCACTTCTCTTGTCTTTTATCACATAGAAGTAACCTAATTTGTTATACATTACAGGTAAAGTTGGAATACCCAAATGAGTTTATGGTGAGTGTCAGTGGACACTTTAGTAGGTGGAAGGACACTCAGGTAGTACGGTCACTGACATTTGAGAGCAATACAAGAACATATGGACCATTTGGATTACAAGATGGGACACCCTTCAGTTTCAAAGTAAAAGATGGAGACCAAATTGTTGGGTTGAGGGGAAGAGGTGGTTGGTACCTTTATGCAATTGGGTTTCATTCAAAACTGCCGGAACTTTATGGAGGAAAGAGCTTAGGACGTCTTCAGGATGACGGAATCTGTGATGGCATCAGAGAAATCACCCTCGTCTACGGTGATCAATGCATCGACTCGATTTGTGCGGTGTATGATAAAGATGGCTTGCCTGTTATAGGCGAAAGGCATGGAGGTAGTGTCCGGGGCAGGGATCTCCAGAACCAGAAGCCCCTAGATACAGTTCAGGTGAGCTTCATATTTCGGTTGTATATTTTGGTCACTTGTCTGGTTTTTTATCACGTAGAAGTAACTAGGCCTGATAAAATACAATGCCATGTCTTGTTTGGTCGGATTTATTTGGTTTAGTTTATTTATCGTGTTACAAGATAATAAATTATTAAATTATCGTATGTAAAATGTTAAAACTAAAACCAAACCATATACAGAAATTATCGTGTTAACCGATAAAAACCGTTAAATTAAAAATTATAATAAATATTTTTTTTTCAATTTTTCTGTAAACGATAGAAATACTAAAATACATTAGATCTTTATGAATATGTAAGCTGGAGAAAGTCATAAGTTCTTAACAATAACTCAATTCAAAAGTCAATTTATATCTCCAGAGATGTAATAATAAGATAGATGCTAGATAGCAAAATCGTAAAAGCTTAATTTAAGAAAATAACAAACGGCAAAGTTTCACGCATCTGTGCAAAAACTTGAATGATTTCTCCTTATAATTTTAACTGAATCATCAATCAACAGTTCACCATCATTTCCCTAGAGTTTTTTTATATATGGTAGGCAAGGAAATGAAAATTACAAAAATACCTCTATGTTAATGGATTTTTTCGTGTTACCGGTTTAACCCTAAACCAAACCATTATAAATCGTGTTGTTATCGTGTCAACCCTATATGAAACTAAACCTATAAACTTCAAACAAAATCCTTCTAATTTCGTTCGTTTTCGTGTCGTGTGCAAATTTGTGAAGTAACCTTATTTATAATACATTACAGGTAAAGTTGGAATACCCAAATGAGTTTATGGTGGGTGTCAGTGGACACTTTAGTAGGTGGAAGGACACTCACGTTGTACGGTCACTGAAATTTGAGAGCAATAGAAGAACATATGGTCCATTTGGATTACAAGTTGGGACACCCTTCAGTTTCAGAGTAAAAGATGGAGACCAAATTGTTCGGTTGAGGGGAAGAGGTGGTTGGTACCTTTATGCAATTGGGTTTCATACATCTCCTGCTCCATCTCCTGCTCCCGAGAGAGGACTCTTCCAGAGGGTTCGGAAGGGTTTCTGGAATGCTTATGAGTCCCTGGTTGAAAATACTAAACCTCTTACGAGTGTTGATTGTACATGTTTAAGCTTGTGATCAGCTATCTATTCTAGCTAGTGTGTGAAGCAATTAACTGTATCCATGTTATGTGACTGTTTATTTTTATCTATTCTAGCTAGTGTGTGAAGCAATTAACTGTATCCATGTTATGTGACAGTTTATTTTTAAGGGGGAAACGATCATTCGCACAAAATAAGAAAAGTCAAATCTCAAACTAATGAATTAAAAAGTCAAATTCTCATTTTAATATAAGATGTACTTACTAATGTCAAAATACACAAATCTTTATTAAATTCATAATAAAATAATATTTTTGAGACAATTTTACCCTTATTTTTCATACACATTTGGAGAAAAAAATGAGATAGAATATTTTGCCTGAGACTCACCTGTCGCCGGACTCTGGTCACTGGACGTCGGAAAATTACTAGTAGCTGGAATTTCGTCGGATTTTTTTTCTACTATATGCAATAAACTTTTACAGAAAGTTTACTGGGCCTACATCTACATCAAATCCAAGTCTACTAACCTCAGTACACTCCAAATCTAAGTCTAATAACCCTAGTATATTACAAAACCAAATCTACTAACCCTAGTATACTCCAAAACCAAGTCTCTAACACCTGTATACATCAAAACCAAGTTTACTAATCTCATTATACTCCAAAACCAAGTCTACATACCTCAGTATTTCATCAAATCCAAGTCTACTAACCCCAATATCAACGTTTTCTAGTTGCTGAAGTGTAAACGACATGACCAGATTTGGATTTGACACTGTTCTTCAGACTCAATATTGCAGCAACCGGTGAGGACGAGACTGAGATTAGGTGGAGGGGAGGATGAGCTCGTCAGAGATGGTTGAGGCAAAGATGAGGTAGTCGGAGATGGTGGAGGCGAAGGATTTGTGAGTGAAAGTTAGAGAGAGATAGACAGCGAGGTTTACAGATCTTTCGCTGGAGAGTCATCGTCGTCGAGACATTAGTCGGCGTCGGTGAGGCGTTGATCGGCATTGGCTTGCTTCGACATTGGTAGTAAATCATAAGTTTACTACCCTTAAAACTTGTACAAGAGGTGGTAAATTTTATTAGAGGTAGTAAACTTGCAAAACAGTAGCTCCAAAACCCATTATACACATTAAAACAGTGAAAACTCAACTTAGATGCGAAAAATAAAGTTTATTACCTTTAGTAAACTACCCTTAGTAAACTTTTATTGATGTAGTTAACTCGAGCAGATGAACAAATTTGATGCATTGGTAGTAAATCATAAGTTTAATACCCCTAATAAACTTATACCAGAGGTGGTAAACTTTACTAAGGTAGTAAACTTACAAAACAGCATCTTCAAGACCCATTATAAATATTAAAAATAGTGAAAAATCAACTTATATGCAAAAAATAAAGTTTACTACCCTTAGTAAACTTTTACTAGGGTAGTAAACTGAGCAGATAAATAAACTCGAGCGACGACGTCAGAATCCAAAGACAGAGGAAGAGATCGTCAATCTCAGTCGACGCTGGGTGGGAGGAAGGATGGTTAAGAATGACACTAGATCTAGATCGTGTAGACGACATCAAAGTAAAATCAGATCTGGATTTGACGCTGAGCTTCCTACTCGTGTTCTTGCAGCGACTGGCGAGGAGGAGGACTGGTTGCCAAAAGCTTTCTGATGATTTGAAAGGATGAGAGGCTAGGTCGGTGTCGACGTCTGTGCGTCTTTGAGAAGAGAGAGGGTGGAGAAGAGAGATGAATAGTAGATATTTATGTTAGGGTTAAAAAAGTCTTTTTATCAAGATTAATGAACAGGTCAGATATATTTTCATTGAAGTGTGCAATCAAACCCTATAATTAATATTATATGATCAATTATTGTTTTTAAAATATTGCATGTATTTTCTTTTAATTTAGGCAATTTTATCTCGCTACCAAAGGTGTCAAATACTATCGTAATGTCTGAAGGGTGATGAAATTAAGTCTTGTTAGTTACTAGTAAAGTCGAGCTCCACCATCCCTATAAATTTCAATCTTCAACACGAAACTCATGAATAAAATCAATCGCCGAAGATGGAACACAAGAAATGACTGCCTTGCAGGACATGTAGACGCAAATATGAATGCAATAATGCAGGACCAGACAACTAATTTGAAACCAAGTGATAAACACTCCATCAAGTATGAATCACATTCCCATCAAATACATCACCATATTTTATAAAATTAACCAACCCTACACAGCCCAAAAGAACTTTAGGCAAACTATCATTTCCCATGAGCAATTTAATGGCTGCCTGGCTCACTCTATCCATAGATAAATACAATAGGAAGTTATCAAATTCACTAGTTGACCAGATACATTGTTTTTGAAATTTGTATGTACCATTGACATTATAAATATCTCTAATAGAAGTCCAGTAACATCACAAAAATCTAACAAGAGAAGTTCAGAGCAGGTTAACATTACACTAAAACACACAGGTATGAGAGGCAACCAAATCAAACACACGTACAAAATCTACAATCAAATTACCGAGGCAGTGAAACTATAAAGCATAACTCCTTTTGACCCACACTAGATGACATGATTCATATCACAGAACTAGACACTTATAGGACACAGATACCACAATATGTAGCAATTGGAAAGGCAGCTGGCCCAGCTTGGTCTACCAAATCAGCAAGCTTGGTGGTTTAAAAGAAAGAATTGTAGACATCATCTTATAAAACATGATACAGATCTCTGACCACATTGTACGTCACTACTGCATATATATGCCATACATGTCAAATCACCTCCTAGGCTAAACCAGCCTAAAATCAATTCAATCCTAATTCAAATAATCATAAATCACAGCGTACATACAATAATTGCACACATTGTTATCATGGATGACGAACAATAGAAATAATTTTCTGAAAACCTCTCATCAACTGTGAGAATATTCTGAGAAGGCTCCATTAGGCCTTGGAGACATCAATTGTATAGTTAAACAAAAGTGGAAGCTAAAAACTGACCAAAAATAAGGTAAAATCAAACAGAGCTAGACATTACCATCTCTAGTTCAGAAAAAAAAATAATAAGTGCGTGGCATAGCTGCTTTTAGAATGAATTCCTTTACCAACAAGTAACAACCATCTTGAAAGTATCTCCTACCCTTCCCTCTAACAGGAAAACAATGTTAATATGCTGCAAGTCAGTCATAAAAATCATCGCTTTTTTTCCTTTTATCAAACACATAAAGTAAGACTTTACTTGCATAAATTATATCTAGGTGTGTGTGGGTGTTAGTTAACTGGAAACAATGATCAGATAGACCAGTTGAATCACCAAAGGAAAAAAATGATGAAAACATAAATACAATAGCAAATGGTGGTAGTCGCCAGCAAGCAAGTAAAATTTGCTATGCAGAAACACATTACCAATTCCTAGCTCAATTCAGCCTCAATGCAACACAAACATCTCACATAACAATTACACAATCCAAACGCAAACATACCAAATACCGTATCCATTTTAAACAACAACACACACATTCAAGCATCTTACTAAGGAAACGAATAACCACACATATTGAACAATTCCCACAGCGAATTAATTCATCAAATTATACACAAATATCAAGCCGTAAAACGATTTCCAAGAGTAATCATACCAGAGCTCATAATTCAAATTCAAATTCTCACCGAGAGCATTTCCACATCAGCCTCTAGCCTTGAGCTCAGCAAGCCTCCTGGAAAGATCATCCTCATCGACCTTCTCCGGCTCCTTGGTCGGCACGGCATGGGCCGCCGGCTGGGGCAGGCCCACAGAGACCTCAAGCCCATAGTCATCAGCCACCTGTTGCATCAAACTGTTGACCTCACCTTCCGGAGTCGAAAGCGATGTGGACCCCGCCATGGAGCTCTCCATGAACTCCGCCTGGACCTCCATATTCACAAACTGCTTCTCAAACGAGTCCATCGTCTCCGACATCTTCTGGAGATTTCCAGTATTGAGCGAGGACTCGAGTGATTTGACGATATTGCCCATGGACTTGTTGATGGTGGTCATCTTGGCCTGGGTGTCGAGGCGGGCGACCACGGCGTCGAGGCGGGAGGCGAGGCGGAGGTAGTTCATCTGCTCGTTGCGTTTACGGATGGCGTTCTCGGCGTAGATCCGTGCGCCGTCGACGTTGCCTTTCTCCATGGCTTTCTTGATCTTGAGCTTCTCGGCCTTCTCTTCCTTCTCGCACTTGCGGGATTGGCGCTGGAGGGACTTGGAGGTGAATTTGAGCTCCATGATCTGGTTCATCAGCTTCTCCGTGTTGCCCATGGCCTGTGATTTTCTAGGGTTTTTGGATTTTGGTTTTTGATCCAACAACAAATGGCATTCACCAAAAAAAAGATATTGATATTTATAGGCCAATTTTACGCGGACGTTAACGCGAACAAGTTCTCTGAATATTCTCTTTTTTTTCTTTCTACCTTCTTTTGTGCAACCTGTCCAAAAACAAAAAAAATGGTTTTGAGCTACATGTCGGTACGTACTTGAATTTGACTACAAAATGTGCCACTTATAGAAGTTGAAAATCCGAACTCAATTGATTGAATAGAACATAACAGTTACATTTTATGGTTCTAAAATACTAATTAAAGTTTCAAATTTGAAACATGAAAATAAAACATTTGCTTGCTCTCAAGCTAAAGGCAAAATGAGCACCCTATATTACAGAATCTTTGTTTGTATAGAAAATGTTTTAGAATCCTTGTTTGTATAGAAGATCTTTTGTAGATATCTATTCCTATAAAGACAACATATCGTGCATGGGCCACTGAGCCGATTAGACAACATATCTTTTGCTGAAATTTCTTCACCAACATATCGTGCATGGGCCACTGACAATGAAAAAGTGAAGTGTTGGATCATCGATAACATGCCCTCATCTTTGATGAGCAGATATCTTCGATGGCCAACTGCCAAAGCTATCTGGGATGCTCTGTACAAGACCTATTATGATGATTCAGATGAAACCCGACTCTTTGAACTTCATCGCCTGTGTTTTTGGACGAAGCAGAATGGACGACCTCTTTCTGCCTATTATAATGAACTTGTAGGATGGTTGGAAGAGATGGACCAACGTCTTGCATCTCATTCCACTACAATAGATGGCGTTGTGTATGAAGCATCGTATATGACCCGATTGAGAGTTCACATGTTCTTAAGCGGATTGGATCCTGAATTTGATCAGTTTCGGAAAGAGATTCTGAGAAAGGATCCGAAGCTGGATTTGGAGCAAAGTTATGCATATATGCGCAGAGTCCACAACAATCGAATGTTACACCTAGTAGCTGCACCTGAGGCCACAGTCATGGCCTTTAGCCGACGAATTTTTGGACCTTAACCGACGAAATTTTATTAAATTTCGTCAGCTATAGCTATTATTTATTTATTTAACTTTAGCCAACGAATTTTATTAAAATTCGTTGGCTATAGTTATTTTATTTATTTTTCTTTTTTTATTTCTTGTATTTTTGATTAATTTTTTTTTCTTCTTTTTCGTTTTTCACCGGTAGTGGAGAAAGAGAAGGAGGAGAAGAGGAGGAGGAGAAGGAGAGAGGGAGGGGAGGAGAAGAAGAGAAGGCTAGGAGGAGGAGAGAGGGGGAGGAGGAGGAGAAAGAGAAGGATCTAGAGGAGGAGGAGAGAAGGAGGATGATGAGTTGTTGTTGTCGGAGGAGAAAGAGGAATAGGAGAAGGAGTAGGAGGAGGAAGAGGAATAAGAGAAGGAGTCAGAGGAGGAGGAAGAGGAGGAGAAAAATAAAAGATATATAAAATTTTGAACTTTAGCTGACGAAATACGTCTACGTCTACTTTAAATGAGGAGAAGGAGGAGAAAAAATGTCTAGGCTTGAGCCTATGCAACCCTTCATGTGTATCCGCCCATGATAAGAACTCGATGGATTTACAGTTGTTGGTAGCTAAAAGCACATTGCTTGACTTGGAGTGATAGACGAACTCGAGTTCCATCACTCATCCATCCATGCATGCATGCATGCTTGTTTGTAACATGTTGTCTGTGTTCTTTTTACTTACCTTTGTAGCCAGTATGTAATCCATATGTACTATCACCATTTAATTTAATTGTCACCTATCTTCATTATTTGTAGAGGTGTTGAAAACTTTATTATAGGGATGCTTGATTATCATATTCAATTCTGCTATGCAAGTAATCAACTTCGGTCTATAGAACTCAGAGAATGCACTTGCATTGTCTCCATACACTTGTAAACCTACCAAGTAAAAAAACTAACTAGATTTGAGATCTTATCTTGATAAGACTTGACTAGATTAGATTTGAAATGTCCACCTCTTTTTTCTTTACCATGTTTGGTGCGTATAGAGTTGTGGCTGTTTTTTTATTCAACTTGAAAGGATAAAGATCATTTGATGATATTCAAGAAGAAGATTGTTGTCAAATCCGATCTACAACTTTATTGATTAAAACACTAGTTAAAAGCAATCAGTCACTCCACAGTTGCCTCTCATCTCCCTTCGCTCCTAGTTAAAAGCAACCGAGTCTCTCCACATGTGCCTTTCATCTCCTTTTGTCTTTGCCCCTTCTGCCTTGGGTCTACCATTTAACTTCGTGACAGATTTTACATCCCGCCTCCATACATTTCTTGACATCATTGCATCATTCTTCAGCCCATAGAACGAGAGAATATTCTTCTTGATGCTAATGTTGTTTCCGAAGAAAAATTGAAGATATAAGTCGTAAGCTCGGGCAAAGTAGAGGTGATTGCTTCCTCCACTTCCTGCAATATTAATATGGCACATTTTGGGCAATTGTTATTGCAATGAAAAATGCAGTTCTTTGCAAATTCAAGCATGCCTCTGCATTATCCCCATATGTCATCTGGGTTATGTCATCATGTTTGTATTTGTGTACCCTGGAAAACATCTTCAACACCTTTTCTCGCACACAATCATCTGTAATCTGAGTATAAAGCTTGTGAAACATCTTGTATTTGCCCTTATAAATAGTCCTCCAAGCCTTATATTTTTGCATGTGTACCTAGAATTGGTACACAAAATGCACACACATATGCTCCTTGTGAAGATAAGGGTGTAGGAGCAGTTGCTCATACATGCCCAGTGGCATATTTGATTTTGCTAGTACCAGTGCTATGAAATGATCAAGCTCTACACAATAAAGTTCAAGGTTAAGTAATTCATCTCATAATGGTTTTAAAGAATTAGCAAAGTTCGCAAAGTTCATCCTATGAAGCATTCCATTTGTGTCGTAAAAATCTCATTTTTTTCTCCTTTGCAATGCATGACTTGAGAAAGATGCAGCCTGGTTTGCTCTATGATGCTGACTAAGGGCTTTGGCCTATGTCATTCCCAATATTTCATTGTGTGTCTCATATGAAGACAACGAGGAAGCTTGTAGAGATGACTATATCTGAGAGGGCTCCCTCAACCTTGTCGGAGATGACGACGGCTTCTAAGAGCAGATGCAGCAATGGACTAAAAGGGTGGGTTGGAGTGTGGGTTGGAGTGAAAACTCCTTCCACTGTTCTTAAATCAGCCTGGGGTAATGTTGGGACCCTCCATGAATTGGTCCAACCCGACCAAGAGGTGGATTGATTCTCAGTCCATATATTAGTCTGGGGTAATTTCCGCGGAGCCCACAAATCAGTCCCCCATGTGCAACAACGGTCATTTTCCAACGGGAAGAATTCTGAATGAAAAAAAACGGACACTTAATCTAGACCATTAATTATGATCTGATGCATGAAATTCAAACACAACGGTATTATTCCGGAAAATGAAAAAAATATTTTTAAAATCTATAAAATCTCCTATAAATACCACTCTTCTTCCTCATTTTTCACAAATTTAATCTATGCATCTCTTCCTTCTCCTATCCATCTCTTCCTTCTTCACCATATAAGTTCTTCACCATATTACATTTTATTCTCCACCAATTCTACCTATATATATATATATATATATATATATATCCTTCTTCACCTATTTGTTTTTTTTCTTTCATTCCCCGATAACAAAATGGGAGAGGCCGGTTGTACATGGACCAAAGAGGAAGAACTTCAATTGTGTGAATCATGGGTGGCGATGACCGTATGCCCCATTACCGGCAATCAACAAACCGTTCAAAGGTTGTGGCATAAGGTTCGGGATCATTATGTTGAAAATTGGACGGGAACAACCCCGGTTCGCCCACCTTTGGCTCTTCAATCTCATTTCAAGCCATTGAAAAAATTACTCAAGCAATGGCACAATGCAAAAATTCAAGTTAGGAATCATCGACGAAGTGGCACCAATCAATTAGATGAGGTAGAAATTTTTAGTGCATCCCCTTAATTTAATGGTTATTAATGTTTATAATATTTGAATTTTTTTCTTATAGGAAAAACAAATTGAATTGGAGTTTCTAAGGGTGGCTAAAAAGCAATTTGATCATGAAGAATGTTGGGAGGCGGTGAAAGACCACCCTACTTTCAGAGATCCACCAACTCCTCATGTTGCCCCGTTTGTCTATTCTACGGCTAGTGAATCCCAAACTGAATCACCAATTAATTTAGGTGATGAAGTTGTTTTAGAGACGCCCTCTAGCTCTGTTGGAAGGCCAATGGGTCAAAAGGCCACCAAAGAAGCAAGAAGGAAAGTAAAAGGTAAAGAAGATGAGGTGAGTGCATCCATGGTTCAAGCATTACTAGCCATCACCGAGAGCAACAAAATATCCAATGAGCTTCTTAAGAAAAGAGAAGAGGACCGCCGAGCCGAAAGAGAAAGAATGATGGCTTTTGAAGAGTCAAAAGAGGATGCAAGGATAATGGCTATGCAAACTAATGATTTTTCCCCCGACTCGAAGGCTTGGTACAAAAAGTTGAAGAGCGACATAAGGAGGAAATCCGATCCTAATGCAGATTGCTATAGGCCTCTGTTTGAGCAACCACAATCTCCACAATAGAGTACTTAAGTTTCATGTTATTTTTCCTAAATTTCTAAGTTTAATTGTAATTGTACTATGCATTTTTATATTTAATGGAAATAAAATTATATTCTCTTATTAAAAGGAAGCAAACAAAACACACTTACAATTTTATTAAAATAAAAAACTAAAGCACACATACAAGTCATTAAAGCTTAAAAACAACACACATACAATTATTATTAAAGTTCATGCATGAAAAAAAAAAATAAAAGACACTAATTTAAATCATTTGTTGATATGAATTACTAAATCATCTTGCAGCGCCTTATGAAGGTAGGCAGAACGTAATTGAAAGTCCGCATCTAAAAATGCTGGTAGGGCTTCTCCATCCCTTAGAATTGGTTCATGACGGATAACATTACCTTCACGATCCACTGGTCGTTCATAAACGCTTGCCAATAATGGATGCAAGTTATCCTCTTCATTAGGCTCCTCAAATTCTTCCTCAACGAACTCGTCTTCCACAATCATATTATGAAGAATGATGCAACTTATCATGATGGTACGTAGATCTTCTAGTTTAAACAAGTTAGCACCGTGTCGGAGAATGGCCCATCGAGCTTGAAGGATACCAAAACACCGCTCAACATCCTTACGATAAGACTCTTGCATTTTGGTAAAGTGTTCTTCTTTGGCATCCTTTGGTTTGGATATTGCTTTGACAAAAGTCTGCCACCTCGGGTATATTCCGTCAGCAAGGTAGTAAGGTACAGTGTATGTACTATTATTGACCTTATAGGCTACCTCCGGACCACTTTCGCTAATCACCCTTTCGAACACATTGGATGCACCAAGAACGTTAAGGTCATTTTGAGCTCCCGGGGTACCAAAGAAGGCATGCCATACATGTGTGTCGTAGGATGCCACAGCTTCAAGAATAACAGTTGGATACCCTTTACGGCCTGAAAAGGCTCCCGACCACCCCTTTGGACAATTTTTCCACTTCCAGTGCATGCAATCGATGCTCCCAATCATGCCGGGAAAACCACGTTGTTGTCCTCTATGTAGCAACTTTTGGAGATCTGCGGCATTTGGAGGCCGTAGATACCAACCACCGTACAAATACTCCACTTGTGCACAAAATTTCTTCAGGCACTTTAAACCAGTTGATGTTCCGATTCTGGTGACTTCATCACATTGATCCGCCCCTGCACCATAAGCAAGCATTCGTAACGCACCTGTCATTTTTTGCTGAGGGAGCAATCCCAACATTCCGGTGGCATCTGGCTTTTGCTTCCAAAAATCATCAAAGTTGCAAAGGTCCGCCATGATTCGATTGAATACTGGTTTGTGCATTCTATAACGCTGACGGAAAATTGCGTTGTTGTACACCGGACGCTCGACAAAGTAATCTTCCATCAAGTTGGCTCCTCTTGCTTGTCTATGTCTTTCAACGTTGGGAGCACGACCCGGGCGTGAACCGCGACCTTGAGGAGTTTACATCTGCATATGTTGATATTGAGCAAGCAAAGCCGCAGTTTGAGCATTGTTGGACTGAATCTGTAGAATGTGTTCTTCATCCTCTTCATCCCAATCCCTCAAATAATTTCTTATGTGATCCATAAAAAAATAACAAAACTGAAATAGACAACAAGATATGAAACTAGAGGGAGGAGATGATGAGGTGAATGTAGAATGAATTGGAAGTCTATTTATTGACATTATTGGGAGACAATTTGTTATCGTTAATACACGTGGCATCTCGCGATTGGTTTGAAATCTTATCAAAAATCTTCTGAATTATTTTAGAAGATAACGAAATTTAAAGAGGACATGTGGCTTGTTGCGATTAGTTACTCTATCCTATACGAACTCATCTCAATTATTTAAGCAGATAACGATGTCTGAAAAGAACACGCGTCGTTCGTTAATTGGTTATCGTTATTGAAAATTATATAAAAAAATAATTAAATTGTTTTTATAAATGGAATTATGATATTCCTTACTAGAGTATAAATAAATAATTTAAAATCCAATAATAAGATATAAGATAATAATTAATAGTTGTGTTTTGAAAAAAACAAATGTATCAAATGTAAATAGAAATTGGTCCTCGGATTGATCCCATTGGTGTATTGTTAAATAGAGGACTAAAGACTGATTTGGATGAATAGTGGATTAGCCCAGACTCAGGATTAGTCCAACCCACCCGAAATGGGTGCATTTGCTCTAATAGTATTTCCTAGTATCAGTCGTTTTCCTAGTTCACTTAGAGACGTCCGGGTGGAATGTATAAGTCTGTTGCTTTTACCCTTAGAGTTGTGACTGATTAGATAAGCTTTTTTTATTTAGAGCAATTGATTAGATAAGCTAAAATCAATTGTCTTAAACATTTTTATAGTTTTAATATCATTTATTTATTTTCATGTCAAGCGCTACTAAATATTTGATATCTTGATTTACAAATATTCTAGACATGATCTCTAAAAAAATTGGACATATATATAAAAGTACTCATCATGAACTAAATATGAAATTTACATATAATTATGGACATTGTTCTAATAACATGACAAATTCTAAAAAAACCTATCACGGTAGCTAGTCTCATCACTTGTTCACTAATTTAAATATTCTAATAATATAATAATTGTCAAACAAAAATTATCGGATACCCATCAGTTTAAGATTTTAGTTAGACTAAGAAATAAGCTGAGTGATGAACTCTATCTTTTCATCCTCTTTATCAAGAGCAAAGAAAAGTTCTTCATAATCTAACATTAGAATTTTTAATGCTTTGATTCAATTTTTCGTTGAAAGGTTTAAATTCAACAACTTTGCCCACAATTATTCTTTTTTTTTGCTCTTACCTCATCTTTCTTGCTTGGTTGCAAGTAATCTATAAAAAGCCGAATTTACTCATTTGAAGTCTCTATCACTTCATTGAATATTGCAACAAACTTGTCCAATCCACTAGTTAAGTTATCCTCATTCTCCCTTCCTTTTCTTGCTTGTGCTAGTAGACTCGAATTTGTTGTTGGACTCAAATTTGGCAATGAATAGTTGGTCTGCTTAAGCTCAGTATGTTCAGGCCCAGAAGTGCAAATCCATTTTCAATCTCCTCACATAGTAATTTTAATAAGAGATTATAGATTTGATGGTGCTAATTATTCCTCAGATCTGCGGTGAGATCGGCCGATCTTTGGCGAGATTTCCCGCTGACCTCTAGCAAATTTTTTGGTTGACTTCAGGTAAATTTTTTGACTGACCTCCAAAGAGGATTCCAGTGATAACAAATAGCTACCACCGTCGACAACAAAAGCTAACACCGCTGACAACAAAAACTGTTATAAATGGCAACTAAAGTTACTACTGTCAGAGTCAAAAGTTACTACCAACATAAACAAAAGATACTATCACTAACAACAAAAGTTACTACCATCAGCAAAAAAAACTTTTACTTCAAGGACTAAAAGCTAGCTACTACTAATGACAACAAAAGCTACTACATACTACTACAAGAACCAAAAGCTACAATCACCGGTTTCAAAAGCTACTATTGTCGGCACTATAATCTACTACCGTAGATACCAAAGGCTTCTACCGTCGACACCAAAAGCTACTACTATAAAAACCAAAATCTACTACCGTTGACACTAAAAACTACTACCACCGACACTAAAAAACTATTATTACAAAAACCAAAAACTACTACAGTTGACACCAAAAGCTACTACTGCACGAACAAAAAACTACTACATCCGACACTAAAAACTACTACTGCCGACACCAAAATCTACACTATTATTGCAGACACCAAAAACTACTCACCAAATAATTCATCATGTTTACAAATACAAGAACCAAAAGCTTTTACTACAGTAAACAAACAACTATAGCAAAAAGCTTAAGCACAATTTTTTTTTCAAATTTTGTAAACGTAATTAAACAATGACAAATATCATTCAAATTTTACAATAGTATTTCTCTAGTCTCTACAAATCCAATTTCATATTCTAATAAAAGAAACTAGAGATTGGTTTAATCTTCTGTACTTGATCATCCAAGCCCTACTTCCCAAATTGAAACCCAAATTTCATTCTTGAAAACCTCTATTGAATCAGAAACTAGCAATTTGTTGATGAAGGTGTCGATGTCTGATTCCATCTTTTGCTGATGAATCTCATGCAATCAGGACTCGAGAGATCAAGCCTTGAAGTAAACTTCTATGACATTTTCTTTAAAAAAAATGACTTGCTGTGAGCCTTGTCAAATTTGAGTGTGTGAGCTCATGTCAAATCCACGTAATTTCATCTCGGATTTGACCTCTCCGTTGGAGTGTGTTGCTATGCCAAATTTTTACCGTTGGGCTTCCATATGGCAAATAATATTACTACTGGACATGCTCTATATAAAATCGGATCCAACCCTTGGGCAAATTTTATTAGATATTACAACTTCGTGAGTCTAACTTATAGTCTCTCACTTACTAATAACATGTTATACCGTCAAACCAAACAAAAATGGGCTAATGGCTATGTAGATTGTTTCATTCCTTTTAAAACAAGTTCATTAAAGAAATAAAATTGATACTAAAAACATGCTCTAGCTAAAACAATCAAAATACGAGCAGACTAATTGTTCTTATATGCCACACATTACAAGATTTATATTTGGTAATCGCTCTAAAAATGTTCTTGCTTCATGTTGATTCTTGATGTTTCAAGCAATGCTACCTGAAAGCAGAATGTTCCGGTAGGAGTACGTGATCAGCTAATTATCCCTTATGCTGGGATAATTACTAAGTTTGATTAAAATAAATTATTTATGATTAATTCAAGAATGTGAAAGTGAAAGTGAAAGAATCATTGTTGCTATTCCACTGATTTTAATATTTGCCTTTCTTGTTTTTTGATATCTTATTGGCTAGCAGTACTGTTTCCTAATTTGCAACTAGGATTAGCCCCGTCATTGCTTGTAGAACTTGCTAATTGAATATGGTAATATTTTTTAGCTGATTTTAATACCAACCTATTTTGTCCTTTGATGTCTGATCAAATTGACTGGCCTTATTTTTCCTTTATTGTAGATGAGCTCAATGCTTGCTAAGATGGCCATTCATTAGTTTTACTCATGACTTGATTTACTGTTTGCTGATTTTGAAAAACAGAAAAAGGACTAAATGAGCAATGTTTTGATTATACTGTTTCTTGAGTTTAGTGGCTGCGCCTTTGGAGACATTGGGGAGAGCTGCAGTCGAGTTGCAAATCAAAAAGCAAACTCGAATTGGTAATAATCTACCTGCTCCACTAAAGTTGGTTTTCAGATTTTTTTTCTTTCTTTTTTTAGTTGTCCTTTATTTTAGATGCCACCTATTCATCTTCATGTCTGAAATGGAATGAACATAAACTTTGATGTGCTGCTGATGGGTTTCAGGGATGGTTCATTGTTCAGCTGGTGTGAGCGTTTTCATTGCTATAGGCACTTGATATATGGAATTGTGAGTAACGTATACTGATTCTCTATTTCTGCAATTGTTTTAATGTGTCGTTAACATTTAGCTGAGTAATGCCTGAATAATTGTGTTAAATTTTATACTGCCTAAGTTTGCCATTTTGAAAAAAGTTGTAGCTGAATATACTTTAATCTTTCATTGCAACTTCGTGTTTTTCTTGATGCTTTGTTACACTTTGTTTGAATTGATTCCATAGCTATGATGGTTATTCTATACACATACTCATGAATACCTGACTTGTAGGAGTTAGATGTAATATACCTGAGTTGTAGAAATAATATCTAATATACCTGACTTATAAGGGTTAGGTAAAATACTAGATTGAATATATCTATTTATATGTCTAAAAGGACAAATTAGACTTATAGAAAAAAAAGAGTAAAGATAATAATTGAATGTTTTGGGTGTAGAATGAAAATAAACATATGGATGGGTGTCTATTAAAAGAGGCTTGATATTTTGGGTTTTATCTAATTTTCTCTATTTCTAAAGAGCCCGGCCTAGCTGCAATTCTGGTTATGGAACATGTTCTCCTGTTGATCAAGTTTGGTTTCTCTCGCTTTGTTCCGGAGGTGAATTTTAATTTCTCACATGAACACATGCTGTTTATCTTCCTGTAACTAGCATATGTAATTGTTGGAAATGAACCATCTTTCAGGAACCTGCTTGGTTACAGGCGAACCGTGTGAAGAAAGCAACAGAGGCTGAGTACATGTGCTCCAAACAACTTTGAGGAACATTTATGGAGGAGATAGGGCAGCCGGTACTAGTGCAACTAAGAAGACAGAATGAAGTTGGAGGTTTATGATAGCTTCTGGAAAGTGTAAAAAAAACAGTTCTCCAAAAGCTGAGTTTCAGAATTTCCCAGTTTAGGATTTAGTCACCAATTTTGCCCTATTATTTTTGTTTGCTTCTTTCTTCCTATAGGAGATTGTAAAGTTTTGTAAGTAGACTCTTAGTACCATATACAATATTACAACTTCTCTACAAATCACGTAGGAGATATTTATTTTCGTTTTGTATTTACAGAAGAGTAGAAAGACTTTCACAGCTATTTACATAAATTTGGTGAGCAAGTTTGCTAGAACACAATGAGTCTTACAATCTTTCCAGTATTTGCAGTTTTCATCAGCAGCCAAACCCATCTTTCTATCTTTAGCTCAATTGTTCAGAATATGAGTTACTGGGAAATAACACAATCTTGATCTTTAGTTCTTAAGCACGCGATAAGATTCAAGAATCCTTTTAGCCACCCATTTAGCCACGGGAGCTTCCAAACCGACCGCTAACCTGGCGGGCATAGGCGGCAACAGCCTTAGCCCATCTCTTGATTCCAGCCTTCAACTTCTCTGAATCCCTTTCCTTGAGTGACTTTCCTGATTCTGCTGAAACATCCAGGAAAGAAAAACAACGATCAAATCGCCTGTGCTTTGCTGTAACCACCTTTCCGGCACTGCCATCGTCAAGAGAAAGACTCTTCTTGACAGACATGGCTCTCGTGGGGGTGTTGGGGCTGCAAAACGTGTGGTGTTCTATTAATGGAGCGATGGTTGTAATTTATAAGGTTAAGAGAATTGTATCAAGGCAAGTAATTACATCGCCTTCTAATGCGTGTGAGAAGTCTATTAATTGACTTGACTGCTTCAATATTCCATTGTTAAGCGTCAACATAAGTTAGATGGTTAGGAAGAATATAATCATTTACTTGTTCACATTAACATCTTTCTTATCATAAACCCAGGCACCCAAAAACAATGGCCATAGACTTGTCTTGCTTAACGAGCTGTGGTTCTCTGCACGATTGGATGTAGCAGTTTTGTGAATAAACGTGTATATATGCTTGCTCCCCAAGGTTTTCGAGTAGGGAAAGTTTCTGAGCACCTTCCATGACTTCAATCTGCCACACTTCCTCTTTTTCTTCATCTCTTCGTCATGATAAAAGTCAGCATGCATGGTTGGCTATCTTTTTGGTTTTTGTCTAGAATATATTTGGTTACTGGTTAGTATTAGACATCAGGTTAATTAATATGGCCTTGGAGTTTGTACGGGAAGGTCCCCAACCAAAATAGTCACCAAATTGAGGCCTAAACCAGAAGTACCAAGCTCCCCAATAGTATGCAAATCTATTTCAATTAATAAAAGAGTGAAAGATGAATCGAAAGAACTTGATTGTAAGAGTCAATTAGGTCTCAACTAATACAATTAGAACTTCATAAAATTATAACCGGTTAAGCTTTAGTGGATATACAGATGAAAGAAAATGATACGTCTCCAACTATAAAACAAAATGCTGCAATTCTTAAAATTGTTCAGTTCCATTATTTATTATATAGAAAATTGTCTTAAAATGTACTACGTATAACCATATGCAAAATTCTCTCTTTTGACAGTTTGAGGCTTTGAGCATACAGGATTATAATTAATAACAAACTAAAATATGCATATAAAAGTAGTCTCTTTAGTACCATATCTACGTATATACGAGTCTCATTTGTTAATAAAGAATGTATTAAAGTTCAATATATCCATATATGGGTAACATCCATTTATCAAAAAAAATGAATGTATCAAAGTAAGAATAACGTTCAATTTGCATGCATTCGTGCCTGCTCCGTTAGTATTATAATATAATTGAGATTTCTTATCATCAAGAATGATTAGATATGTATATATAGTTTTAATTTATTTCTTTTTATTTTGAAGAAAAAAAACGAAAATTACGACTTGAAAAGTCTACAACGATAAAGATTAATTATCGAAATTAAAGAGAGTGAGCAGACATGGCAGTCTTAATGGTATTTAATGGAATAATCTTCCTTAAATTCGTAATCGTATCCGCAACAAATTAAGTTGGTTTTAGTAGGTATGTTGAGCTCTGAATGTCTTTAATAAGGGATTGAATTCTCCAAGAGTGAATAATATATATTTGATTGATCGAATCTATGATTAGGTTGGGATATTCTTCAAAGATGCTCTTCAGAAATACCATCTAAGTATTTTACTTAAATGTCATTTATGCTCTTCAAAGATGCTCTTCAGAAATGTCATTTAAGTATTTAACTTAAAGTAGGAAGGTTCAGATGCGGAGGTCCGTATTTTTAAAAAAAATGTGGATTTTTGTAATTTTGATCCACTTTTTGATCATGGTTTTTCATCTTAACCGTTCACTTATGTAAGTATATCATCTTTATAAAATTTCAGCAAATTTGAAGATCATTAAAATATCTAAAATGAATCAAAACTATGAACGTAATAAAACAGACTGAAACGTCGAAGAGGTAGTCTTCAACTCCTTAGGAAGTGTATTGTTTCCGTTTAGTCGAGTTAAGAGTCGAAATCAGAAAGTTACGTATAAAGAAACGTACTAAATGGAAACTAACCGTAATTGGAATCTTTCCATTTTAGGAAACTTTCTATTTTTTGGAAACCTACTAAGTTGGGAAACTTTCCATTAAAGGAACTTTTCCATTTTAGGAAAGTCCCATTTTCAGAAAAACGGTAGTAAAGAATTGAAGTTCGAAAACAGATAACTAGAATTTCTGAAAAATGTCAAGTTGACTGTTTTAAGTAAAATTGGTGATTCACGTAAATCGGTAAACTGACTCTTGGTAAGTAAATTGGTTAATGAGACACGCTGAGTGTCCATAGTAATTCAACGAATTATCAGGTGACACCCTAACGTCAAATTGAAATGATTAAGGAAAGTTCGGAAGTTAAGTCAGACTTCTAGTAAATGAGTAAAGAGTCATAAACCGGAAAAGCAAGTTAAAAAGGTTAAAGAGTTAAAAAGGAAATTGGTTGGTCAACTTAGTCAATGTGGCCATTCCTGGTCAAACTAGGAATGCTGAGGTCAAAATGACCGTTATTGTTTCTTGGTTGCTAAGCTACTCTAATTCTGCAGTAAATTATTGGACGAGGTAGCTTACGTGGTGGTTCCTGAAAGCTTGAAGCTTACGAAAGGAACGGCTATTCCAGGTAGGGAATCTGAACCCCCTTTGGTAGTGGTTTTGTATATATGTGAAAGTGCATGATTTTGTATGCTCATGGTCGATGCCTCGGGAAAGTTTTCTTTATATTAAAAGATAAATGATTTATGATTGGGCCAAGAAAACCCGAGACTAGACGTAAAAGATTTTTATATGATGATGTGATATGTTGAGCACCGTTGTCCTGATTTCCGGTGTGTGATCTGAGAGTGACGGGTCCTAATATATAACACTCCAACGGTGTCGATGACCTTGAACCTCCGGAGGGCGATGCCCTGTTTATTTTAATTTTCCCACTTACGCTCGTCTCGTACAGAGTTAAGCGAGACGTAAGTGTGGTGTGCTGTTACGAGAGATTTGTTGGGCATTAGTAGTAAATGGACACTCTCGCTACTATTCGTCTTCAGACGCATAGGTAGTTGGCCCCGGTTTGCTGTATAGATAAACCCGGGATTCGGTCACAGAGATTCGTGAAGCCCTGCATGCTGTATTGTTCATTGAGCGCTCTGGACCCTGTTTTAGCATACTGCACAGTTTTCTCCGAAAGATATAAAATGATGTTTTTGTGTGTCAAGGATTTTCTAAATGGTTGTGTTAAGAGCTCAAATCTATATGTATATATATATATGGTTTTATGGTTTTCAAACCTATCATTGGTGGGCCTATATGTGAGCACGCGAGGACGATGCTCACCCCTACAACATGTTGTTTGCAGGTGTTGTGTACTGTGATGGGATAGATAGAGAGTTGTGCGTGTGGAGCCTCCTTCCCTACTCGATGTTTGGTCCAAGTTGTACTCACTCTTCCTGTTTTATCCTTCGGGTCGTTTGCCAGAGCATTTTACATAAACCGTAAAGGTGTCATCTTGAATTGTTAACCCTGTTTTATATTTTTATTATTGTCGCTAGAGTTTTTAATTGACTCTTAATTTGTCCACCTTTCGCGAAATTGAAAAATCTCTGATGAATGTTTTAAGAAATTATTTGGTGCCACTTTAGTTAAAGTTTAAATTTTATTTTACTTACTAAAAAGCCTACAACTTTAGGTTAATAAGTTGTTGGCACGTCCTTCGGACGTGTTGACTTCTTATTGGCTTAAATTCGTGGCCACTGTAGTTTCCCCTCCCGGGGTGCTACAATGGTTGACCGATTAAACTTTAGCCGACAAATTTCGTCGGCTAAAGTTTGAAAATTCGTCAGCTAAAGTTTGAATTTCGTTGTCTAAAGTTTAAATTTCGTTATCTAAAGTTTGCAACTCGTCAGCTAAAGTTTGTAACTCGTCGCCATAAATTTAAAATATATATATATATATATATTTTTTATTTCTTTTACTTTCAATTCATTTTTTCTTCCTTTTTGTCGCCGAGAAAAGGAGGAGGAGAAGTTGCCGCTGGCTAAGTTCTTGGAGGAGGAGGATGAGGAGCATCGGTGGAGGAGAAGGAGGCGAGGACGACAGAGGAGGAGGAGCCGAAAGAGGAGGAGTTACCACCAGAGGAGGAGGAGCTGCAGTGGAGGAGAAGGAGGAGGATTAGAAGGATGAGAAGAGGAAGAGAGATGAAGAAGACGATGGAGAGAGATGAAAGATATAAGAATTCAAACTTTTTGGCTGGAATTTTGCCTCAAAAAAATTAAGGGTACTTTAGCAGAAAAAATTCCACATGTCGTCAGCTGTAGTACCCTTTACCGACGAAATACCACATGTCGTCGGCTATACTTTAGCCAACGACACGTGGTGTTTTGTCAGCTAAAGTATATTATATCGAGAAAATTACAGATTTGGCGTTCCATGTCTAATCGACTATCGTTGCTGTGCCACAACATATGAGCCTTTTTGGCCACCCGAGGCTGGTTAGGGCTTCAAAATGCAGTTGGTCTAACCACATAATTAACACACGGAAACACCCATATCTACATCTATATGAGGTATTTTGGTCAAACCTTCAACACAACAAACTCTCACCATGATGATACGTAACCGCCCATATAAACATTTTGGGACATTTACCCCTCGAAGATGACTTATCAAAAGTTGACCTGTGTAATTAAAAACCCTATCATTGTAGCTTTAGTAAGTAGGGATCGTTCTAACCGGGGACACTAGGGAAGGATTTATATTCTGCAAAACAAATCGTTAGTACTTTTAAAAGAATACAAGTATAAACATATATACAAAATATTATGGGGAATTTATATGGTGGTTCGAAACATATAAAGAAAAGAAGCAAAATATTTACATACATTGGTCAATCAATACTCAAGCATAAAACAACATAGCACCGTGAAGAAAGACATGTCACAGATTTCGCAAGTTTAAGAGGTCATATTTACGTTTTCACAACTTGTAATTAATTCCAACTATTTAGACTTCTCATGTAAACTTAGTGCCTACAATCGCCTGACACTAAGTTTGTATATGTGTCATCCTGTTTAATGCCTATAATCGCCTGACATTAAGACAAAATACACTGATCGAACGAGAGTCATTGGAAACATGGTCCTAGGTATGGCGTCACTCATCCTATTCATCATGCAAATCTCTCACCCTACCACCCTTGGTAGTGACTAAGAATCAAGACCTACAATCGCCTGATCTTAACCCTTAGAACACTACGGCATATGAAACTCCCCCCTAATAGCTAACTTGTCTAGATTCAAGCTAACCTAGAATTCGATTACGTGCTCAGGTGAGAATTAATCAATTCAAGTTATTAATTACGTGAACACAAACAACTTAATCTAAATCGTCATCCTAACATGCAGTTCTACACGTTACAATTATAAACACAATCACATGAGAATCACAAAGAAGAACATGTAAACATGTTTATAATGTAAAACTGAAAACCAAAACAAACATATATAATTATAACCATCATCCATACAGTAGATAAACACATAAACCTTGAATGTTTTCATACCTAAACCTACCCTAGAAGTCGGCAAGGAATGAAGATGGAATCGGTGGCAGCAATGCAGTCGGCGGCGATGGAAACAGTGGCGGCAAGGTTATGCAATTTCTGTGTAAGGAGGGTTTTTAAGTAGAGCTAGGCTATTCTATGGTTTTTGAGCAATTGAAAGACCCCAAAAACTGATCTATACATGCCCTATTTATACAGAAACACAAGGGAAAACCCTAGGGAAATCGACAAGGAAAGATACTCCTTGTTGAACTTGGTCTCCTTTTTGGACTTTGTTTTCTCCTTTCATCTTTGGACAAGGAATCCGATTTGGACCTTGGATTTCTGATTTCTTAGACTCATCTACATGTTATTGGATCCATGTAGGCCTCATACACAAGTTCTTAGGCTCTCTAGGCAGCGAAAATCCATGCAAGAACTCGGCAAGGACAGACTTTGGCAGAAACTGCCCAGTTTTGCAGCTTGACATCCGTCCATTGTTTTGATCATAAATCCCTCATCTGAACTCCAATTGATGTGATTCTAGCTGATCTGAAAACTAGACTTCCGTAGCTTTCCAGTTATATATGGCTCGTCCTCAGACTCCTCCTGGATCGTCAGTTAATAATTTCCAAAGTTGGTGTAGGATTTCTGAAACTTTCTGCTCGGATCAAAATGCAATGTTTCGGAGTTTCTTCTTTTCCGTGGCTTTTTTTGTTGTCCTCTATGAGTCCAATCTTCATGATTCTTGATATAATATGTCCATATACATGTCATCTACACATTAAACCAAATTCATCAAAAATGACAATGTAACAATATAACGAACCATGAGAAAATAACCAAGTCTTTGTTCCAAATCGAATTTTCAACACTTAAGCACAATTTTCTGTATAAATGCATGTTTTAGCTATTGCTCTACAGAAAAACCCTTTTGACTCAAAATAAGTAAAAACGACATTACTAAGGAATAAACCAAGTATAAATGAGGGTAAAAACACATTAAAAACATGGCGTAAAACGCACTTATCAGAAGATAGGGCTTCCCATAGGGATAAATAATGGTAAATAGGGTTTACCACTACTATTGGCACTGAAACGTTGCCCGAATTATGTGATTTTTTAACTATAGACGCATTTCACCATTTCGGTGATATCTTATTTCATGATGTTTTTGAAGCTTTCAGTTTTATGTAAATTTGGTTTTCAAAGTTTTACATTTACTTAAAACTTAGTACACAAGTTATACAACATTAGTAGACATGTTGCCATTCTGATGATCAAAATTCACAAACAAAAATTTGACCTTCTATACAACCTGGATTCTAGCAATGCAATGTAGTTGGACGCTCATGCTGATCTGAATGAATTATCATTTCTACAGAGAGAAGAAATGGGATCAACCTCTTTCAAATATACAACATGGATTATGGCAATGCAAATCTGAATGAATTATCATTTCTACAGAGAGAAGAAATGGGATCAACCTCTTTCAAATATACAACATGGATTATGGCAATGCAATGTAGTTAGACTCTCATGGTTATCCGAATGAATTATCCTTTCCACGAAGGTAAATCTTAGGCAAAGGGATAACAGGTTCCAAATTATGTTTCGGTAGGACGTGTATTTCTATTATTATGAAATCCATAAATCATAAATGAAGTAGTTGTTTTGAGATGCGGGGTTAGATCATGTCAATTCTCGCCGCAATCCCACAGAAGAGTCCTCGGCCCCAGTGTGGTGATGAGGGTGGTTGATTCAAGGTGGCAATGATGTGGGTAAAGGGAACGGTCAACGATTTCAGGGATCCTTGATCGATGGTGGCGACGGTGTGACGGTTATAGCCATTTGCAGGGGAAGGTGGAGGATGCTTGCGCTACTGCAGTCTTGGGTCGAAAGGAAGGACTGGGCCTGGTTAGTCTCTCCAGAACTGTGGTTTGCTCTGAAGTAAGTGTGTTTTGGGCCTGGGTTTTCAATCTAGTCCAAGATGTCTTTTCTTTTTTAGTTTAATGTAGTATAATAATACTCTTCTGTTTTTCAGTCGAGTGTAGTGGGCCTCGGTCCTGTTTGTTATCTGGTTTAATCCAATTGCACAAGTATTGATGTACACAGTAAGGGTCTTAGACGGATATACTGTTGCGTTGAATGTTGTAACTTTTGATGTTTATGGTAGAAGTCTAGGCTAATAGAAACTTTGATTGGGAGTCATGGTTTCATGTGTAGTCGGTGCACTACTTGCGCAATGAATGTAATAGGTGATCTTCAGATCCTTTAGATTGAGCGAGAGAGCTCGTGTATGATATTTTCGATCAATGAAGTTATTCCAATCCCCTAAAAAAGGTTATTATGGGAAGTATTATCTTTTTCTTCTAATTTGACATCGATCATAAATTCATAATATGACAGTAAACCAATATATAGAGTCTGTTTCGGATACAGGACGTCCATATTTTTTTTAAATACAGATTTTCAAATTTTGATCCACTTTTCAATCATAATTTCTCATCTTAACCGTTCAAAATGTAGGTATATATGAGTAGATCATATCTACAAATTTTCAGCAAATTTGGTGATCATTGAGACATTGAAAATGAATCAAAACTAGGAACGTAATAAAACTGTTCCACAACCGTTTTTTCCTTTCTAAATCATATATTTGAATACCTTAACGATCTCCAAATTAGCTGAAAATTTGTAGAGATGATCTACTCACACATACCTACAATTTGAACGGTTAAGTTAAGAAAATAAGATTCAAAAGTGGATCAAATTGCAAAAATGCAGACTTCCACACCTGATATGGCTATGTGTATGTGTGTGTGTGTATATATATATATATATATATATTAAGTTATTCTAAACCCAAAAAAAGTTATTATAGGAAGTATTATCTTTTTCTTCTAATTTGACATGGATCATAAGACAGTAAACCAATTTGATTATATATATAGAGGGAGAGAGAAAGGATGAGAGGCGGACGACCAAAAAAAAGCAGAAAAAGTGCAGATGTCCCTGTTTTTACTCTGATCAAGCGCCGGCGATTGTGCTCCTATGTCAGGCAAACACCAGACTTTGATCGTGGGCTTCCTATTATCGGTGGACTCGCCGAAAACTAGTTTTGAGCCGCCATTGATCTTGTCTGAAGATTTGGGTGGAGGTCGCTGCCTAGACCTTCAAATCTGATCGTTATTGCCTTCATCTTCATGCTAAAGTCATCGAGGATGCCTTTGATGTCCATCCAGTAAAGGGAGCACCATCACCGGTGCTTGATCGGAGCAAAAACAGGGACGTCCACACTTTTTCTGGGTTGTGGGCGTCCTCCTCACATCACTATATATAGTCAGTATCTAGATATATATATATATATATAGAAGAAACTTTGCAGAGATGATCATATATATATATGATCATCTTTGCAAAGTTTCTTCTAATTTGGTAATCGTTTGGGCACCGAATGAGATTAAATAAGTTAATAGAACAAAATTTATTCAAGCAGAATCGTTTGTATAAATCACGATTATGGAAGACCAAACGATCACCAAATTGAATGAAACTTGCAGCGATGACCATGACATATATATGTAGATACCGACTGGCTATAATCAAAAAATTTGACTAAAAAGTGAGCGAAATATGGACCTTCACACTTTAATTTCAGAGTGAAGGTTCGCTTTGGATAGGGACTGTATGTATGTATATATATATACCTTGGGTAAGGACGTTCTTACCAAGAGTTTGGTCCGGAATTCCTTAATTTGACCAACTTTTTGATCAAATTTTTTCATCTTAACCATTCAGATATATATATATATATATATATATATATATTGATCATCTCTTCAAAATTTCAGTTGATTTGGTAATCGTTAAGGTCTCGAAAATGTATAAATACAATAAACGAACTGAATTTGTTCAATCTGAACAGTTAGTGTTATTCTCTGTAAATCACAGTTTTGAATGTCTTAACGATTACCAAATTAGCTGAAATTTTATAAAGATGATCTACGTATATGTCTAAAACTTAATGGTTAAGATGAGAAAATATGGCTTCAAGGTTGACCAATTCAAGAAATCCTTACCAAAGCTTAAGTAAGGACATCCTTTCTTGAGTGTATATATATATATATATATATATATATATATATATATATATATATATTTAACTCCAAGAATAAAGCACATAAATCATACAATTTTTTTGATCGAAAATGGATTTCATTCATATAACTGTAAAACATGAGTTAATAGTGGCCTCGTTAAACCCAAGAAAATTGGGAAGAGTACCACACTTCATACAAAATACTTCTACACACACGACTCATAGTTCACTACCGCCTCCAGCCAATCCGGCACCATTTGCCACTAATAAGTGGGAAATGGATAGGAAATAGCTTGTTTGGCTATGACGTGAGTGGCTTTATTGCCATCTCAGGGAACATAACCCCAAGTACAAGACTGGAAAAGACTGATAAAAACTTTGCCTCTTCAATTAAGGTTCCCTCAACACTTAGGTCTTCAATTGTTGAATCTTGTGCTGTAAGGACTGCTTGTGCGTCTCCCTCAATGTGCACCTGTGAAAATCCAGCCCAAAGACAAAAGTGCAATCCATTGACTAAGGCCATTGTTTCACAAGCCTGGAGACTAATGTATCTTGTGCCCGGTGTCGCCAAAACTGCCAGACAAACCCCAAACGCATCTCTACAGACTGCACCTGTGCCAAATTACCCATTATGAACGTCCAGCGCCCCGTCTATGTTTAATTTCACTACCCTTGAGCTTGGTTTCTGCCATCTAATCTCCTCTCTTCCACCACCACAACCCATTTCAGTACGTCTTTCCTGGTCTTCATTCACTGCCTGCTCCCGTTCTTTATGCACCTGATCATAGCTCTCCCACCAACACACTATTCTTGTTAGAAGATCTTCAGCTGAAACTGGATTCCTTTCAAAAAACACAATTATTTCTTTCATTCCATAAATGCCAAACAATGACTCCAAACCACTCCAATTCTTTTCCTATTGTAGCAACATGTAAGAATAAGCCCAAGAAATCTTTCTCCCTCCACACAGAACAAACCTCACTCAAAAAGGTGTTCTTCCAGATATGTCGAGCCCATCTGCACTCCCAAAAAGCATAGATCATCGATTCCCCACTATTCCCACACTTCAAACACCCTCCATGTTGACACAGCTTCCTTCTCATTAGATCCTCTCTACATGGCAAGAAATTATTACAGGCATGCCAAAGAAATAGTTTGAACTTATTAGGGAGTTTTAATCCCCACAATTTCCTCCACCCATCATTCAAAACACTGCCCTTCCTTGCATTACTACCAGATTCCAACCCCCCTCTCTTCTCAATTGATCCTGCATTTCTACCCAATATCCGGACTTGACTGAATATCTCCCATTCTTATTATAATGCCATATTCAATTTATCAGCACCACCATTTTTTGAGAGAGGAATAGATAATATAGAACGTACCTCAAAGTCCAAAAAATTAGCATAAAGCAATTGCACATTCCAGCCATTAGCTGCATCAATAAAATCTCAGACTTTCGCGTTCCACAGGCTCCTGTTAGGCGAAATGACCTTGAAGGTATAAGGTTGTGGCAGCCATCTATCTTTTTTAACATTGATCAACTGACCATTACCAACTCTCCATCTGGTTCCACTATCCAGGATTTATTTTCCCCAGATTAGACTGCGCCATATCAATGAAGGTCTTCTTCCTAATCGAGTCCCTATCCATTGTATAATCGGAAAGTACTTTGCTCTCAGAAGTCTGCCAACTAATAAAGAGTGAGGAGATTGCATGATTCACCAAAAGGTTTTTGCGAGTAAAGCTTTGTTGAAATTTTCCAAATCCCTAAAACCTAGACCTCCATACTCCTTATTTCTACTTAATTTATTCAATTTGCACCAGTGAATTCCCTTCTTCCCTTCTTTACTGGTGCACCAGAACCTTGCAATTTTTTATTGGAAACTTTTAACACACCTTTCGGCAGCTTGAACACACTCATGCTATAGTTTGGGATGGCTTGAGCAACTGCTTTAATAAGGACCATCTTCCCTGCCTTTGAAAGAAGTTTACTGTTCCAGCTTGTCATATGATAATCAAGTCTTTCTTGAACTCTTTTAAACATCTCCATTTTGTTACAACCTACAAATGTCTGTAGTCCAAGGTAACGTTCATGAAAAGGCACCATCTGCTGATTTTTCAAAATTTATTTTTTGTCCTGCTGCTGCCTCATATAGGAGTAGTATTTGTTTCAGATTGATGACTTCTTGTAATTCCGCATTCGCAAAAGTTGGAATATCATCCGCAAACAGTAGATGAGATACTGAAGGTGCATCACTACTGACCTGCACTCCATGGATAGTGCCCATCATATCTGCATGGGAGAATAAGCTCGATAATCCCTCGGAGCACAATAAGAAGAGGTATGGGGACAAAGGGTCTCCCTGTCTTAAACCCCTACTTGGTTTAAAGAAGCCTGTAGGTTGTCCCTCCCAAAGAACCAAGAACGACGTCGACTGAACACACCTCAGAATTAAACCCACCCAATTGTTCGCAAACCCCAACTTAATCATCATCTATTCAAGAAAAGACCACTCCACCCTGTCATATGCTTTGTTGATGTCGAGTTTCAGCACTATCTTACCCTCCCCACCTCCTGCTCTCTTACGGATAGAGTGAACTGTCTCAAAAGCTGTAATTACATTGTCATGAATGTGTCGGCCAGGAACGAAGACACTCTGAGTAGGTCAAATCACCCTATCCAAAACTGCCTTCATCCCGTTAACAATTGCCTTGGAAATGAGTTTGTATAACACAATGCATAGACTAATTGGACGAAAATCCGTCGTTCTCTGTGGCTCCGGAACCATTGGGATAAGAGCAAGAAGAATATGATTGGCCTCACCTAACTCATTCCCATCATTCAAGACTCCAAGACAAAACTAACATACATCATCACCTACCA
Source organism: Comarum palustre (assembly GCA_951800085.1). Taxonomy (NCBI): domain Eukaryota; kingdom Viridiplantae; phylum Streptophyta; class Magnoliopsida; order Rosales; family Rosaceae; genus Comarum; species Comarum palustre. Next base: position 13,794,888 of record OX637572.1, on the reverse strand, counting down.
CTCCCCAGTATTGCTTAAAGAAGCCAGCCGACAAGCCATCAAAACCCAGGGATTTTGAAGAAGACATCTACTTCAAAGCCATTTTGATATCATGTCTGCTAAATGGAGCCGATAGTCTACCATTCATCTCCTCACTCACTTTCCTTTCCACCAAATTCAAAATCAGCTCTTGATGACTGCACCCTGCTGTTGTAAAGAGACCATTGAAAAAACTCACAAACAACTCTTTAATTTCTCCAGCATGTTGCACCCATTCATCGTCATCATTAAACAAACCGTAAACTCTATTTCTACTTCTCCTAAAAAAACTTTGCGAAATTATGAAAAAAATGGTATTATTGTCCCCTGCTCGTAGCCAATTAATTAGTGATTTCTGCCTCTGGAGTTTCTCCTCGTGTCGTTCAAGTCTGTCTAATTCCTTTGTTACCACTCTCCTTCTACATTGTTGTTCGACAGAGGTGCAATCAAATGGTAATGCATTCAATTCCTCCAAAGCCTTAATTCTTTTAGGAATATAACCTACCTCCTTCTTACTCCCTTCATCCATTTTATTCATACAAAAGAACAATTTCGAACACAAATCCCTATTGCTCTCCCCCTCCCTACCCCAAAATTCCTCCACTACCTTCCTACATCCCTCCTTCTTTGCCCAAAAACTCTCAAACATCTTTCTTCTACCCCTACGGCGCTTTCCCACCTCCTCACCATTGGTAGTAATGAACACAGACAAATGATTTGAAGGACCAAAATTAAAATTAAATACTTGAAGCTTGTTGAAATACCTGAAAGCAACTGCATTCGTTAGAGCTCGATCTAGCCGTTCTATCACAGTTCCATTGCTCCAAGTGAATCTTGGCCCTTCAAAGCCGATGTCGTCGAGATTACACTTCAACACAGCCTCCCAGAATCTTTGCATCTGGGTCTCCGGTCATTCCCCACCTCCAAATTTCTCACCCACGTTTTTGATTTCGTTGAAATCTCCGACAACAACAAGAGGTCCCTGCCAGCCAAAAGTGATTCTCTCCAATAGTTTCCAAGAAAAACGTCTCATCTGGGTGGTTGGGTTTCCATAAAACCCTATCAGTTTGACTTCTGTGTTCCCTTGAGATATGATTGCATCAAAGTGGCCCAATGAGTGTCCAACAACCTTTAGCTGAATATTATTTTTCCGAGCCATAACTAACCCCCCACTCCTTTTCCTTTCCCTCTCTACTACACAACATTATGAATAGCCCAGAGAGTTACACATCCATATCATCTCCATTTCTTTCTTCTTTGTTTCTATTAAGAAAAATACATCAGGGCTTTGAGCTCTAAGTAGTTTGCTTAGTGCTTGGAACTTGTGCGGGTCCCATAATCCCCGCACGTTCCAACTTAACACAATCATTGTTCGTGATGGGACCTAAACCCAGAGCCCATCACGGTTTTTTTCAAAGCAGCTTGTCTCAAACTCAGACTCTTACTAGGTGTTACCTTTTTGTGAACGGATCTACCTCTACCCACGACAAAACCCAGAGCCCATCACGGTTTTTTTCAAAGCAGCTTGTCTCAAACTCAGACTCTTACTAGGTGTTACCTTTTTGTGAACGGATCTACCTCTACCCACGACAAAACCCCTTGGCTTTCGTTCAGTATGAGTTGACTTAGAAGTGAAATTAGTCGAACACTTCTCCATTCGGCCCACAAATTTTATATAATTTATGGAACCAGCTCGTTTGGGCTCCATGAAATCTATCTTCTTTAGCCCACGACTAGGCCCAAACACTGGAACGTCAAACAAATCATATCCCTCTAATTTTTTCTTACCTTTAGCTGATTGAGATTGCCTACCTTTTGTTGCCTTACGATCCACCAAATCATCAATCAGATCTTCATTGAAACTATTCTCCATTATTACTTCTTTAACTCCATAGCTAACCGAGTCATCTTTCTCAATTGTTACCTCATTTTGATCCAAAAAAGTCTCCTCCATTACATTATCCCCCTAATTTTCTGCAATTTCCTTTTCCAATACCGCCACCTCCAAGGCTGTTGGCGTATCCCGGACCTCTGACACCATCCAGCGACGCTTTTGAGGTCACTCTAATCCTTCCAGCATAATATCATCCGTTGTTCTAGCCTCCCCACACTACCGAATTAAGTCTGAAAAGTCTACATCATCAACCTTACATCTCCAGCCTCCATTTGAAGACGACTGTTTCAACCCAAATGATCTGCCTTTGAGTTCTCCATTCAACTGAATATTGATCACATATCTAATAACAGTTCTCCATCTCCCATAATTGACTTCAAGAGTCGGATCAGCCTTTCTTTCAAGACATCCGGAACTAACATTTGAGAGTTTGCCGCAGTAGAAACAAAAGTGCGGTAGCTTCTCGAACTCCAAATCAAATTTCTTGACTTCCCCAGATCCTACTCTAATATTCACCCACCTTGGGAGCGGCGCATCCACACGCAGTCGGACTCTAATCCTCAGACAACTTCCAACTAATTCCCCTAACTTATCTTCATCAGTCCACATGTGAACGCCTATGCAATTCCCGACCTACTTCCCCATATGATTATTGAGGAAACGGGGAGGGAGTCCTCTTACATGCACCCAAATTTCAAATTCTTCTAAAGCAATCTCCCTCAAATCCAATTTTCCATCAGTCTTCTCTATAACTATCAGGGCATTATGAAATTCCATGGTGAACCCTCCATAACCCTGTCTCTGTCTTCTTCTGAGATGAAACCCACCACAAATCTGTTTGAACCTTCAACCTCGCAGACTCCAAACTTCTCTTTTGTTCGCCACAGTTCGTGAAGTTTCCTGAAGAACGCTTGATTATTCACCAATCTCATTGTGAGAACTTTTCCAACCAAATAGTGATGAGCACTTTTCTTTTCAGGAGGATTCTCTATCCCCTCAATGACCGACATCTCAGCCTCTGCACCTAAAGCTCTAAAGCTCTCCTCAATCCACGATCCACCCTCTCTTCCAACCTACACAACCCTTCTCCACCCAAACTCCAAGCCCTCCACACTACGTTGAAACTCATCAGACCAACTAGCTTAGCGCCGCGCCAAAGACTCGCCGGAATGGACATAAACTTAGAGCTTTCTAAAACCCTATCGCCTCTCACCCGAGAGAGAAGGGACGTCAAGGTACATAAAATAATACAATTGTGGGCCTAAATCACTCCAATTCATTCCATAAATGCCAAACAATGCCTTCAAGTTTCCGAAATTACCACCATCTCTTGTTCTTTTTGGTTGGTAAATCATACAATTAGGCACTAAGCGAGCAAAACCAGAAAATATACCAACCAAAAAGAACAAAAGAAATAATTTCACCCGAGAGCAAAAGGAGAAAACAAAACAAAAATAATTAAACGGTCATAAATAAAAAATAAAAACAAAATAGTGGCCCTTTTCCTAGCTGTCGGCTGAGTAGGAAATACGAACATTTCAATGTGACGCACAAGCTGTCCGCTTCTCACCACAAAACCACACAAACAAAGTCCTCTCGTTCTCCTTCTCCTTCGATCGTTATACAATATTCCCATTTACGTTAGCACCCTGTTCAAAACTTCTACGCCTTCTTTCTCAATCTTCTTCCTCGTCGATCACCCAAGTCATGATTCCTGAATAGTAATCCCTCTAATCTCTTATATTCCTATTTGCATGCATGTCTACATGTTTCATCAGGTTTCACCGTGATTTGTTGGGTTGTGGATTGTGCTTAATGTGATGAGATTTGAAGAAATTTTTATACAGTTTTTTCATGGTTTTCAATGAAGGAATATTCTTGTTTCTAACATTTGGGCAGGTGGGTGTCTTTGATTTGATATATGTTGAGCATTTCTTGCCTAAATTGAACAGAGTTTTGACAAAGTAGATTTGTGTAGAACTGTAGATCCCGTTTGAAGATCCCATTTTCAGAAGTTATACGTAGCTCTCATTGTGGGTTTGGTGCCTTGTTGGGAGATATCAATCTTGTGACTTTCTGAGACTATCTATGAGTTTATTGCAACTTATGTAAAGCTTTTTAAGAAATATTATGTCCAGATATGCAGGGGATGCTTGTTAGTTGTGAAATTCTTATATCTACTCGTCATTTCCTCGATAACTGAGCATATATGTTTAGGTTCTAATTTCTAAATGGTTTCCTTCCCTATCTTGCAGTGATTATCTTTTCAAACTTTTGCTCATTGGAGATTCTGGTGTTGGCAAGTCTTGCCTTCTTCTGCGATTTGCGGTAAAAAGTTAACAAAATGTTATTGCTTACATATTGGTTATTTGGATGTTATATGTAGCATGCTCTCCCTTGTACACACATTAGATTGGTATGATGGTATCTCTACTGTGACTAATCTGTGTGCATTTATCCCACCACCATTAACCAAGCGGCATAGTAATGATGCACCAGAGTCCATTACTAGAAGCTTATCAGGAAACATGATGATTGAATTGTTAATGATTCACCATGGTTAACGGTGGTAAGAAAAATTGTATGCTGGAGTCGTCGGTTGCAACTATCCACTGACCAGAAGAGTGTTTGATAACCTTAATGTAATTTTACATTGTGTATGCCCTTCTTTGTTGTATTATGCCCTTCTTTATTGTATTATTGACAATTCCTCTCTCACAATTGTGTAGGATGATTCTTACATTGACAGCTACATTAGTACCATTGGTGTTGACTTTGTAAGTACATTGAAGTAACATAGAGCTTCTGATGTTTGGTTATTTGATGTCATGGCAGTGATTTCATCTTTGTTTCCTCTCTAGAAAATTCGAACAGTGGAGCAGGACGGGAAGGTTGTGAAACTTCAAATTGTAAGTAAATTTAATGTTTGAACTGGAAACCAAAAAGTTCTCCTTACCCAACAATTAAATCTCCATTTCTTCTATGCTTAGTGGGACACGGCTGGTCAAGAACGTTTCAGAACAATTACAAGCAGCTACTACCGCGGTGCACATGGCATTATCGTATGTATTTGGTCTCCACTTTGTACTCATAATGAAGAACTTCGCTTCTTCAACTTTTCCATATGGTACCTTACAGTAAAGTGTGATTTGCAATTAATCTCTCGGCGCTGTTTTTAGCTTGTCTATGATGTCACGGATCAAGAAAGCTTCAATAATGTGAAGACCTGGCTGCAAGAAATTGATAAATTTGCTGTTGGTAATGTGAACAAGCTGTTGGTTGGAAACAAGTCCGACTTAGCTGACAAGAAAGTGGTGTCTTCTGAAGCCAGCAAGGTTTCTTCATACTTGATCTTACTTTGAGATTGTGGTGATATGAATTAAAACAAGTACATTGCCGATGAGTAAACTGTGTTCAAATCCCCCTCTTTTCTTCTGTGTTTTATAGGCATTTGCGGATGAGCTAGGAATTCCGTTCTTGGAAACAAGTGCCAAAAACTCCACCAATGTAGATCAAGCGTTCATGACTATGGTTACGGAGATAAAGAATAGGTGAGTTCTTCTCCATGTAAACTTTCTATGGCTAAATGGCTGGTTATATTTTGATGAGGTCATTTCACAAAGAGAATATGGTAAAAAACTGTGGTTACAGGATTGCTACTCAACCGATAAGTGCTAACAAGCCATTCACTGTGCATATGCACGGACAGCCAGTTAATCAAAAGACCACCTGCTGCTCATCTTGAATTGTCGATGAGGTCTCACAGGCTTCAAACCAAGAAAAAGAAACAAATGTTACACAGGGTTGCAGAAACATGCTGCTTTACATTGGATCGTTATTTGGCCGCGGTTCCTCATTGTGTATAGAAGATTAGACTATTATTGTACCCGGTTCTCATAATTCCTTCATTTAGTGAATTCAAGATATTCTTTGAATAATTTAGTCCTAAGCAACATTTACAGTTCATTATCACATTCAACATTTTATTTGATATCAGACCAAAAAACGTTTGATTTAATATAACACATTTTCCTCGGTTGAACTTTAAAAGTCTAAAACTACAATGACCCACTTTTATTCTGGTCCATTTGTTATTCCAGCCCGTTGTGAATTTTAGAAAGACATTTTGAGGGCATAGACCAGGGTAAAATATTGACAGTTTAAGTTGGAGATAAATATTGCATCATTCAACCCAAGTACCATCATTACTTCATTATCCAATTATATTAGGCAAACCAAACTAAACAAAATCCAATGCACACAAGTTTCAAAGATGTCCCAAATCCGAAAAAAGAAATCAAAAGATCGTGATAGTGTATCAGTCCCTTACAACTCATTTTCTGCCATAGATTCTGACAGCCTGCCTGTTCCTCTTCTTTGCACCACCAGACTTGGCAACCTTGAGGCTCCTATGAACAACACTCAACCTTGCAAGGGCAGCATGCTTCAGATCTGCACGGTAGAAGTTTTTTACCACCTGTAATGAGAAACACAATATTAAAAGCCTAGAAATAGACAGCAAATAAAGATCCGTGCAATTACTGCTATGCAATACATTATGATCAGATCCATTTGACTTTTGCAACAGAAAACATAAAACTAGGTAGGCATGAGATTCAAACAAAGCCACAAAGTATGATCAAATCCAAACGTACGTATATTTATTGATGAAACCTGTGGAACAGACTTCACAAATGCCTTAGGGGGGAAACACAGCAAAATATTCTAGTAAAGGCATTTGGAAAAACTTAACAAATGATGAACGTACAATGCAAAACTCACAAGTCAAGAGCAACAAGTCCATTTCATATGGAACAAAAAATAAATCATTGTACACACAAGTCCATTGTACATAAATCATTGCAATAAATCATTTTATTATATCACCCAAGTTTCTTTTTCCCCAAATTTGCCTCAAATCTCTCACAGAAGAATCAAAAAGCAAGTTCAATTGAAAAAGCCCTGAAAGCAGTTGGTTCCGCTAGGGCTCATAACCGCAGCATAAGCTTAAGAACTTGCATTTTAAAGCTCATCACTAACTTAGAAGTATACCGCCAAATCTGTGTTTCCTAATAAGCCAAATGTAGCAATTTTAAATTGCCATGTATGCATTTAAACAAACCCATTATCATTCGGAAGTCTGCGAATTCTGTTTACCTGGTTATTGACAGCATTGGCCATGCGGCGGAAGTCCTTCTTCATCACAGACTTGTGAAGCAGAGCAGCAGGCTTGTTCTGCTTCCTGGTCTTAGTAGTGGCCAGCAGCACAGACTGGTCCTTCCCGGGCTGAATTGTGACAGTCTTCTTGTTCGCCAACCCTAATCGAAACAATTCCCCAAATCACAAATCCAAATTCCCCAACCAAAACAAAAATTGAAATTGGGAAATGATTTAGGGTTTACCAGATTGCTTGTAGGAGTGAAGGTTCAAGAGGTTGTTGGGCTCCTTGCTGAACCTAACGCCAGCGTGGCTGCGGCCAAACTCCTTCACCAGAAAAGAGTTGTTCTTCTTCACTATCTCCCATATCAGTTGCCCTGGAACCGTCGCCATTGCTATATTGCCCTGCACCGAATCGCACCAGATCAAAATCAACGATGAGATTTGACGGCGGAGAAGAAGCGGTGAAAGAACAGAGAGATACCTGTTAAGATTTTGCTTCGGCCGCTCTGAATGAAATTTAGGGTTTTTAGTGAACAAGAGACTGGGAGGTTTTTATTTGGTTTTATATGCTCAAACCCTAAGTCCGTCATTTATTAGTTGGACCCGAGGGGTACCATTCATTACTGTTTATTACGCTTGTATCCCTGCTTTTTTTTTCTAATATATGTGCGTTAGTCCTGAGTATTGAAAGTTGGATTACAAGATAACTATGAAACGCTCTGTAGGCACGGTTAGAAATTGAATCATGTAGCCAATGAGGTTTGGCTCAGTTGGTAAGGACGGATTTGTGGTGGATACCTATTTTAAGTTCGATCTCTATTATCATGTTTCGTTAGTTCGCGATCTATAAATTCTTTTATAAAAATCCATACTTAGGGGCTGGTGTGACAAACGCGTGTCCCTTTTTTAAAAATAACACGTGTGCATTTTAAGTCTCTCAGAGTTGAGGTTACAGGTTTGCCCTGGTGATGGTGATATAGCGTAACCAAGCTCTCACCTAAACTTTTTGTAACAAAAAAAGAAATTAAATCATGTAAGACTACCTAAGATCCTAGATAATCTTTATATTGTAACTCATAAGCGCTGTCGACAATAAGCATAGTAACTATAATAATTAAAGTAACAAGAGAACACAAACAATGAAACAGAAGTAAACTAAAAATTTGTGATATGGTAAATTTATTGGGTAAAATAAAACAAGTAAATTAAATTCACCATTTTAACATCATTTTTATATTGAAATCACACTATCTTTATATTGATATCGCACTCAAAGTTAACGTTTGCTTCATTGGCCACGCATTGTAATTCGAAAACCAATCTCCCATCAGCAGCGGCCTGCGGATATCAAACCCAAAAGGCAAGCACTACCCTAATCGTACGACTTAGGTCCCCATTATCTCATCTCATTTCTACCTTTTTTTGAGTTACAACACTGTTGTTGTTCTACTCATCATTGCACCATCTGTTTGACCACTGCATCTCTGCCAATCTTCACCACTATAATTGGAAGCGTGTCTTTAGTGTCAAACGTCTCACTAAAATTTTAAACTTTCAGATTTGTTCTTGCAATTACAGAATATTAAAAAAAACTGAAAATATAATACAAGGTAAAGACTGTAAAAATGATTTATTTATTTATTTTATTTTCCGTTTTTGCCTTTACATATCTATCAACAAATTTACCTTAATACATATATATTTACTTTTTTTCTTTAGAAAAAGTGACATGTGCAAAACACATACTAAGAGGCTAGTGAGATATCATATATATCCAACTAGACCTGTAAATTGATCGGATCTTGACTGAATCGATCTATATCCGGATTCGTAATTAAAATTTTAGATCCAGATCCGACCCGTTACCCGCCGGATCTTTAATAGCTTGATCCAAATTCGGATTCGGCAGGTTAATGGATACCCCACCCGTTAATCTGATCCGTTTATAATAATAAATATTTAAAATTTTAAATAATAATTTCATAATTATATTATAAAACATTGATGAAATATTATAATAAAATAAAGGTTTATATCAAAAGTTAAATTACATGCCTAAAATATTCTTTAACGTTAAACTAATATAATCAAAATATTTGACCTCTAATGTTATTAGCATAAATAACATAGGCATTAGTAATTTTTAACTTCATAAAATCATATACTTTAGAAACAATTTAGATACGAATGTTTAGGTTATCTAAATAATTATCGTATTATTTTATATTTATCATTATTTATATTTATCAATAATATTATATTCTATAAAAATATTATTTAATTATTTTTAAACGATTCAGATTAACCGAGATCCGGATCCTATCAGTTTAGTAAATGAGTTAACGGATCTATGTGCTTAACGAACAAACGGGTCAAAAATTAGATCCAAACCCGTTTAAAAATCATGGATCCGTAGCAGGAGCAGATAAAATCCGGTTCATTTACAGGTCTATACCCAACACTACATGGCAGCTAACTCTTTTCCAATTTCATATTAACTTTCTATAGGACTGACCTATCATGCATATGCCTAAACCACAAGCTCAAACAAATCCAGACAGAAAGAACCAGCATAACCACAATGACAGTAGCAGTGCAGCAACAGCAAAGGGGTAGCATAAAGTGATTTGTAAAAGCCCACAGAAAAAAAAAATCAAAGAAGCTGTACTTAGAAAACTTCTCACGTCACAATCAATGAGTATCTCAGTAAAAAGGGGCACTTCATTGATTGATTTTAAGCAAAATAACAATGAGTATCTCAGTAACAAGGAATTGAGCATCTGTCCAACACCAGAAATACGTCGGGAAAAAAAGTTACCATCTGATTCAACCTGAATTCATAGATTAACTAGATATTAGGTTACAAAATACCTAATGCTAGTTACAACTCAACTAATGTTAACACTATACACAGTGAAATGCAGAATCCATTAACCAACTGTTCTTCCCACAACAATGCAGCGTCAAGGAATTGCAAGAGGGATTTGAACTTGAGGACAGCAAGTTTAAAGATCCTCTACCACTTAGAGTGACCAAATTAATGACAAACTGTGACCAGGCTGCAGAATTGAACTAAAACACAGGATATAGAGCTAACTTCACATGAAGAAACCATTCTCTGCAACTTTAACCAACTTTAACCAAAAAACAAATTCAAGTCACTTGATTTTATCACATGATTTGTTGGTCACGCTAAACCATTTACTGCTTCATTTATCCTACTGAAAACTATCTTAAGGGGGATACAAGCTATTACCGCTCCGCTTGACGTCTCTACTGGTAGCTTTCCCTCTTCGGATTGCTTGTGACTAGTCAGTGAAGATAACTTCCTGGTCTTTTTTTGCAGTAGTCCAGATTTCTTTGTTTTCGGAGAATTCTGTGGCGAGCCCAAATGCTTGGCTGGGATTTTTCCAATTTCTGCATTTTGTTGAACAGCGTAACTAAGTTTGCTGCCTCTAAGATCACATTCCGTACTCACAAACAGTCTGTCACTATACCCATCATCCAGAGCCTTAACTGTGACCGGGTGACCAACAATGGTTTTACCATTCAATTTACTCGTTAAAGAAACCAGCGGAACACGCTGTGGCCGATACTTTGGTTTAACCTCAACTTTGACATCATATAATGAAGTATTGCGGGCAATAGAATCAGATGATTGATATCTTGCGGGTACCATGAAGCGAGACTTCCGATAGGGAAGTGACCTTTGAGTCCGTCCATCAGACAATTCGGCAACCTGTTTGGACTTTCCTTGTAATGTGTAATCAAATGTAGCAGAACCACTAATACCATTGCAATTCCTTTTCAGGTCAGAAACGTGACATAACACATCAGAACGCCCTATGCCTGTCAAACTAGCATTGCATAAGTCATCAACGTTCATATATTTCCTGAAGTTATGTTTCCTGTCTCTACTTGTTTGTCTTGAGTTTCTCTTTCCTTTTGACAGCCACTTTGAGCTACCTCTTTCTATACTTCGGCAAATATCATGCACAGCTGCAGAACTTGTAGGACCAGATTCATCAAGTCTCCCATTTCTCAAATATTCAGCTTCAGCTCGAGTATTTCGATTAGATTGCCTTGCCACCGCACCAATTTCAGGTCTTCCAGATGAACAAGGAGCAAGCACAGAAGAAGTACCTGGTAAAAAGGATGGCAAATCAGCTAAAAGAGAACCAGACCAATTTTCTAAGACTCACAAGCACAAAAGAATGACTAAGCTAATCATTTGCTACAATTGATTGGTAAGACAAAGGTCAAAGGGAAAGGAGTAATGGAATTGTAGGGTTACCTCTATGTTCGAGGCATATTCAAATAATACAAGACACATACAACAAGATAACAATACCGATGCAACTGAAATCAATTAATGAACAGTGCATATATACCATATGACTCCAAGTAGTTTAATTGAAGAAGCGTAATGACTGAAACTAAACTGTAAGTGTAAATATCCAAATCACCTGAAGAGCGTTTTTCTTGTCCAACAAGCCACACATCAAATATTCTTTTAGAAGAACTATTCTCCAATAACTCAGATTTGCTGAGAATTTCATTCTCTTTCATCTGATTAATAGAGGAAGATACTGTACCTTGTTCAGAAGCATCTGTGGAAGCATCATTATTACATGAAACTCCGGTGTGGTCCGTAGATAAACTCCTTTTTGATTCGATTGGTTCTAATTCAGGAACCTTGCCGTCAGATAATTGAAGAGATGAACCACTTGAATTTGGAAGTTGGTCACCTGCAACTGGAATAGACACCATTTCAGTACTCTCCAAAACCTTTGTCAATGGTCGGCTACGACCTTTTCTTTTCAGGAATTCATTAGCTGTTGCCACTAGAGATCTCTTTCTTCCCAAAGATAAGGAATTTTTGCTTCCATTTGCAAGACTTCCATTGGGCATGCCATTCTGAGTGATTGTATCTAAGACCGAAGCATTGTCATGCTGAACTATTTCAAGAAGCCCTTCCGTCTGGACTGACCGTTTTGATACCACACCCAGTCCCAGTCCCAGGTCCTGAAGTCCTCTCATGCGCTTAACTCCTTCTGTTGCATCATCCTCTGAATCATATGGTGTTCTTTTTCTCCTTCCCTGCACACTTTGCAACTTGGAAGAACTTATATGATTTGGCTCCTCAAAAGAAATACCAGATTGAGATAATTCCAAAGCTGAGTCTGAATTTGCTTCAGAAAGACTCACATCATCAGTCATATCTCCATGCTCCTCGCCAGAGTGAGACGTGGCAGGTGATTCCCTGGCTGAGCAATCATGGTCACCACCTGAATTACTCATTCGAGTGCTTACATTTACATTATCCTTGGCTAGGCGCTCATTCTCAATCTCAAGAGCATGAATAATGGCATCTTCCCTCCGTGCATATTTCGCTGCCTTCTTGTTGGGGTTAGCTGCAGCAGCCTTTGCTTTTGCAATGCATTCATCATACTCCCCACAACGAAAAGCTTTCACCCTATTCGATTTTTCAAGATTATACCAGTCCCTAAATCAATGTAATCAAGATCAGACCACAATCATATGTTTACTGAAAGCTAAACAACTCATACCGTAGACCAGGAGTTATAGAATTTCTATTTACCACAGAAGAAAATTAAAATCAGTATTCTTGCATAGAAGATCATGGTCCTCAACCATGAACATGCTGAATTGAATATATATATATATATATATATATATATATATATATATATATATATATATATAAAAGCAGTATTCTTGCATAGAAGATCATGGTCCTCAACCATGACAGGGACATGGTCATGAGCCACAACCATGAACATGTTGAATTGAATATATATATATACACACACACGGAGAGGATCCTAAGAGGACGTCTGCACAGCCCTTAAAGTGCGTCCATCTCCAATTTCTCCACATTCCGGCATCGATGACGGCGCTTCTTCTGCCGGATTAACACCAGAGGCCTCCGGGATGGCTTTGGCATGAAGAAGAAGGTCTAGGAGATTGGGATTTTGGCTCTGTGCAGCAACCTCACTCAAAACTTGAAGACCTATCAAGGATGGCTGCAAACATGTAGCCGGCGAGTCCACAGGCAAGGGAAAGCTCAGTACGAAGGTCTGCTGTCCATCCGGCAAGAAGAAACGGCGTCGACGACGGCCGAACGTGGAGAAATCGGAGATGTCCGCATTTTAAGGCTGTGCAGACGTCCTCTTAGGATCCGTACTGTGTGTGTATATATATATATATCACTGATACTAGAAGCATAACAAATCTCTAGCTTGCGAAATGTCAAAAAAATTGCAAGTTCATTTAAAAGTTTCTTCTAGAAAAAGAAATGTGGAAAACTAAATTTTATATCAAAAGGTTACAACTTAAGAGTCATAGCAAAGATCTACTATTCTATTAATGCTAAACCATCCAAAGAAGACAAGGACTCTTCCCACTTGTGAAGTACCCAACTAATACATATTGCAACTTGAGCAATGTGCTTCATGACTACCCCACAATCTATTGCTTTTCTCACAGAAGCCAGACTCTATACATGTATCTGGCAGTACGCAAAGGAAATTGTTAACCAATCCTGCAGACCCCTATTTTGACTTCCTCCACATAACATCACTCCGTGAATCAATCATCTAAGACCAACCGGCATAACAACTGATAACATAGTGCCATTTTTGTATGGAAAGCTAGAACTCATGATACACCTTCCCTGTCCGACTATAAGATCAGAAAGTTTAACCGCATATTAAGACCCATATGCTCTACACTAAACTAGGGCTGACTCAAGAGAGGTAAGGATGTTTAAAGCAGAAAATAAACCATTAAGTACCTACTCACAATATTCTTGCCACGCAAAATTTTGTTCATTTCCTAACATGCCTCAGAACCTTGTAACCATTAAGCACCTAGCCAATATTGATCCTGGCCAGTGAAACTTCATGATCTCCCATTCTTACACCTATATATATATATATATATATATATATATATACATATGTGTGTTCTCTACAAAGGTAGTGCCTAGGTCACCAATAATGGTTATTTGTTTATCAAAGCTTAACCAGATCTTCTATTCTCTGAAAATAAACCTCTGTCTCCACAAGCTACAGAACAAATCATATTAGTGTCCCTTCGGGGACATCCGAAAAAATTGGAACGATACAGAACAAATCATATTAGTGAAAGGCACTAAATTATCATCTAGCCAAATCTCATTGCAGATAATATGCATCTTCACCCACTATGTATTGCTTGAACGATGCAGCTATGTAGAACAGTAGAAGGTAGCAATGATCACTAACAAACCAAGTAACAAACTCAAACTTTTAATATTCTGCATCATGGTGCAAAAAACCATGATCAAATAGCATAATAGTTCTCGAATCTTGACACACCGAAAGCAACAACAATCATTAACCAAGTCCCCCTAGTAAATCAAAAGTATTCCAACTCCACAAACATGAGTTATCCAATGGTAACCTAGTTCATCCAAGCTAAACCAAGTAGTAAAAAAACTAGCGCAGGATTAAAAAAACTCACACGCTTGCGTCATCCCGGCCGAGAAGCTTCACCGGAGTACCGGACCTAGGCGAAACCACAAACTCCTCACAGAACTCGTCCAGCCCCATAATCCGGCCAGGCCACCACGAACCGTTTCGGCGCCGCACCCAAACCAAGGACCCCACCGACGTATCAATGCGGCTGTTTCCGGACTCGCCGGAACTCCCCATTTCCACCACAAACCGACACGAAAATCAAAACCCAACAAAACTCTGATCTGAAAAACACAAAACTTTCAATCTCCACCGTCCATTCTCAGCCACACTCCAGCCTGAACACCGCCCGGAGCTTCACTCTCGCCGGAAAACGCATACACTCCTCGACCTGAAAAAATTCAAAAAACCCAACAAAAATCAGGTTGCTTTTGTTGCTATGCATGCATCAGAAAAACCCAAGACGAAAAATTTATGAGAAAATTGAAGATAAGCGAGAGAGCAATGACCTCAGAACAAGGGTTTATGGGGGAGAACAAACTGAAGATCTAAGAACAATCAATGATTTTTTCTCTTGTTCAATTTTCTGTTTTTGAATTTTTTGTTTGTTTTCTGGGTGTGAATTTGTGGTTTTGCGCCGCTGGATTTTTTGTTTTGAAATATTAGTGAATTGAAGCTGGGCTCATCTGAATTGAAGCAGTAGTGAAATAGGGTCGGTGCTTGGATGAATAACAGTAGCTTTTGGTGTCTGTGTGTCAAAACATAGAGAGAGGTTTCAGATATGAGAGAGGGAGGCAAACTGAAGAAAATACAGAGCATGAAAAAGAAGAAAGAAAATTAACAAGTAGGGTGGTGTATATATACGGTGTGTTTTCTCTCGGAAAACATGTCAGCGTTTGGAGAGATGGACACCGCCAATTGTAGGCCGGTAATTCAAAACCGATATTCCGATATCAAACCCTATCCGTCCCGAATTCAAAATTGATATTCTGATATCAAACCCTATCCGTCCTGATCGGGACGGGGTTTGGATCGGAATATAACTTTAAAATTTTGTTGTTTTTTTTAATTTCAAATTAGAGTAAACAGGTCGAATCAAGATGACTTAAACTAAATGTCGTTCCGACCTGTTCTGAATTCTGACCCGTCCTGAATTCAAAAAGCTTGATTTCTAATAGAAATGTAGCATTAAGAACTAAAAATTACATGTTTTCTGGATCGGGATCAGGATTCGTCCCGACCCGTCCCGAATCCCGACCCGTCCCGAATCCCGACCAGTTCCGTACCGATCCCAGCCCTAACCATACGTTAACCCAACATTTTCATAGCTTTTTTGGCAAAAAAAATTTTCATAGCTTTCGCGGTTTAAGATGAATATACGTAATAGATGATTTTTCAAGGGATGGAAAAACAATTATGGATTTTATGACATAAGATACCGACTCGTGACATGTTAGTTAATATTGTGAAGATCAATAAGATCGTGTTAGATACAGATATAGTTAGTTAATTTACGTATTATTCGTGAATTATACACCTGTTTCCCATATTGTTTTAAAGATACGAAAAATTTCACGTATTTTTGAAACTAGCCTGATTATTCACTCATATGTATTTTTTCCATATTTTAAAACGAATTATTTGTTTTTGTGGCAGTTGTGTATTCGGGGAAGCAGATGGCTCCAAGGGTTTAAGATGATTGCCCTTATTATAGAAGTGTCGTTGGGTGGACATGTTAGGATTATCCATTTACAGGGGAGTTTATGGCATTTTTTTTTGGAAAAAAACATTCCTCGAGTTAGACCTCGCATGACTTCAGGAGTACAAGGAAATCTAGGGTGGGTCTTGACAAATTTAGGCCTAGCCTGGTACAGCTTCGCTTTTAAAAAAAATCAGTTTCTATCCAACTTTTACATTTAATTGTGTTTAGTAAATCATAGAAAAGCTGTTTTTAAAAAAAAAAACAATTGTAGGTCAGTAGAAGCAGTCTTCAAGTGCTTTTAGAAGCTGATGTTAATAAAAACATAAAAATTACCTTTTCTGTCTTGAAAATACATTTAAAAATATTTATCAAACAGTTTACTATTTTTATTCTCAAGTGATTATGTTCACAGTACAGCAGAAACAATTTTTCAAAAAAAATACAGCAATCCCAAACTAAGCCTTATTTTTCTTTCCTAACTGATGAAATGAAAAAGGTTTTTGTATTTCCATATAGTTGTATGGTTGATATCATAATTGAATTAGTAATTTATATATTACAATATTTAATAAGTCAAATTAATAGTATTTAAAGCTTCAATTTCGAGTAACAGTTTAACACCCCTTTTACTAATTGCATATGTGATCGATATAAGAGAACATAAACATTTTAGATGGATAATTTTTGTAATTTACCTTTGACGGGGAGCATGAAAATAGAATATCACTCCTAACTAAGTAATTTAATTCAGGTTTTACAGAGTCAATTTCATTTTTTGTTTCCTTTCTAATCTTTATTTACAACCAAGCAACACATTAAAATGAAAAATGAAACTGTTAGGGAATCCAGGTCACCTTCGAATTTCCTAGCCCAGTATCCAAAATCCACTCATCATGTGGCGTCTCTATACATGATGTGACCATGTGCGCATCTCTATAACATTCTTCATCATCTTCACTTGCTACAATTGCAGTAGTAGCTCTATTTTGGTCATTAATTCTAGATAATTATACATAATATGCCTAAAATCATGACAGTAATAGCACTCCTTATCTTTGTCTCTATCTTGATATCTAAAACTCCTCGACTTCGATCTACCACGATTCACACCCTCCTTTACACTAGATATTCCTCTTACAAGCAAAGCAGATGTAGTCGTAGACGACTCCTTAACATCATTCTTGCTTCTCCTAGATTCCTCACTCAGCATGGTATATAGAGCTTCGTTGTAGACCAACTTCTTCCCAGCTTCAACTAGCCCACAGGACTGGGCTCTCTTCTAATGTCTTCAATCTAGCTAGCCCACAGGACTTGGCTCTCTTCTATTGTCTTCAATCCAACTTGCCCACAAGACCAGGGCTCTGATACCAGTTGTTAGGGAATCTAAGTCACTTCCAAATTTCCTAGCCCAGGATCAAAACCGAATGAAGACAATAACCAGAAACAATGTAACATGAAGACAATATTTTTAACAAGGTTCAATCAAATCCACATGACTTACAACTTCGGGCGATGATGATGAATCCACTAAACGAGAAGCAGATTACAACTGAACGATAATGCGGTTCTTCCACCCTCAAATAACCTCTCTCCTCACACTCTATCCTACCATGCTATTGGGATATTTCAACATTGGTTATCCACACTTCCTTTTTTTCCCTTGTTTTCGTTCTTTTCTTCACCCTGCTATCATCATATTTAATACCAACATTTTAAAACCATATTGTGAAGGGATGTAAAATCTACACTTCTCAAATTGAAATCCACACTCACATTTTCTATTTTTTGTAACTTAAAGTTTGTGTTTGACTCTAATTTCTTAATTTTATGAGAATGATGACTAAAAATAACAAGTGAGAGTGTAGATTTCAATTTAAGAAGTTGATTACACTACCCATTCAAAAAAACACTACCTTTTTCCCTAGGAAAGTGAAATCCACAATCCCCAAATTAAAATCTATACTCATACTTACCATTATTAGTAACTTAAATTTTGTCGTTAGTCACTCAAATCTTGTTTTCTTATGAGAATTATTACTAAAAATGAAAAATGAGAATGTGAGTTTCAATTTGGTGAGTGTGGATTTCAACTCATTTTCCTTATCGTCAACCACTAGTGGATTATGATTCTTACATTACCAGAAAAAAAAACTTTAGCAGACGAAATAACCAAAAACAGGCCGACGAAATAGTTTTTCGTCGGCTAAGTTAAATTTTCGTCGGCTAAAGTGGAATTTTAGCGGACGAAAAATTATTTCGTCGGCTAAACTAATTTTTTCGTCTGCTATAGTGGAATTTTAGCCAACGAATTTTTTTTCGTCCGCTAAACTAATTTTTTCTTCGGCTATAGTCTGTGAACTTTAGCCGACGAAATTTGAAAAGTTTAGTAGACGAAATTAAGGTATTTCGTCGGTTAAAGTACCTTTTAGTTACAAAATTACACTTCAGATATTTCGGTGTCCGATTGACTATTGTGATATCAATCTGGAAGCGGAACGGACGTACGAGTCAAACAATTGCCAATGCCATGACATATAGCTTTTTTAGTCATCCGAGTTCGTTTAAGGCTTCAAAATGAAGTTTTTCTAAACACTTAACACATGAAAACGCCCATATCTACATCTATATGAGGTATTTTGGTCGAAACTTCAACACAACAAACTCTCACCATGATGAGACGTAACTGTCCATCTAAAAATTTTGAGACATTTATCCCTCGATGATAGAGCTCCTCATACGGATAACTAATGGTAAATAGTAAGCATGTTGTGATTTCGGCCATTAAAATTCACAAATAAAAATACGACCGTCAGATATCATCAATATGTTTAAATATGTCTATGGTAAAAATTCAACTTGATCTGATAAATTTAAGGGCTTCATCCGGATGGTCAATCCCGTAAGTCAAACCCCTAAATTGTATTGACCTCAACTATCGACACCGAGACTTTACCAGAATTACTTGATTTTTCAACCGTAGATGTATTTCACCATTACGGCCATATCTTATTTCATGATTTTTTTGCTTTTGAAGTTTCTACGTAGAGTTTGTTTTTGAAACGGAACATTTATTTAAAGCTTAGTAAACAAGTTATACAACATTAGTAGACATGTTGTGATTCCGATGATCAAAGTTGAGAAACAAAAATCTGACTGTTTGATATGATCATTATGTCAAAATATGTCTATAGAAAAAAATTCAACTTGATCCGACAACGTTAAGGGCTCGATGCTCACGGTCAATCCTGTAAGTCAAACCCCTTAACGCACGGAAACAGTCATTTGACCGTCTAAATTACGTATTTTGCCCAGACCTTCAACTAAAAATAGTTTCAAATCGATGAGACGCAACCAGTGGTATAAAAATTTTATGAAAAATAACCACCGGAGATAGGGGTACCTCTAGGGAGAAAGAATGAAAAATTGTATTAACCGCAACTATCGGCACCGAGACTTTACCGAAATTAGGTGATTTTTCAACCATAGACGTATTTCACCATTCCGGTCATATTTTATCTCACGACTTTTTTCGTTTGAAGGTTTAGGGTTTAGGGTTTTAGCCCATGAAATTAAGATAATTCGTCGGCTAAAGTTAAATAAATAAAAAAATAACTATAGTCGATGAAATTAGGGTAATTCGTTGGTTAAAGTTAAATAAATAAATAAATATAGCTGAAAAAATAAATAAATAACTACAGCTGGTGAAATTTATTAAAATTTGTCGGCTAAAGTTAATTCAAAATTTTTGACGGGAATTTTAAAAATTTTGAACTTTTTCCGACTAAAGTTCAAAATTTTATATATCTAATTTCGTCAGCTAAAGTTTAAAATTTTATATATCTTTAATTTTTCTCCTCCTCCTCTTCATCTTCATTTTCCTTCCTCCTCCTACTCTTTCTCCTCTAGCGGCAACAACTCTTCATCCTCCTCTCCTCCTCCTCTAGATTCTTCCCCTCCTTCCTCCTCCTCTAACTCCTTCTCATCTCCCTCTCCTAGCCTTCTCCTCCTCCTCCCCTCCTCTCTCTCTCTCTCTCTCCTCATGTTCTTCTTCTTCTTCTACTTCTTATTCTCCTCCTCATCCTCCTCCTCCTCTTCTCGCCCTCCTTCTCTACCACCGGTGTAAAAACGAAAAAGAAAAAAAATTAATCAAAAATATAAGAAATAAAAAAGAAAAGAATAAAAAAAATAAAATAACTATAGCAGACGAATTTTATTAAAATTCGTCAGCTAAAGTTAAAAAAGAAAAAAAATAACTATAGCCGACGAGCTTTAATAAAATTCGTCGGCTAAAGTTAAATAAATAAATAAATAAATAAATAAAAATAATAACTATAGCTGACGAATTTTATTAAAATTCATCGGCTAAAGTTAAATAAATAATTTTTTTTTTAAAATAACAATAGCCGACGAATTTTATTAAAATTCATCGGCTAAAGTTACATAAATAAATAAAATAAAATAAAATAGATTAAATAAATTACTATAGCTGACGAAATTTAATAAAATTTCATCGGCTAAGGTCCAAAAATTCGTCGGCTAAAATCCAGATTTTAAGCGACAAAAAATTTCTTCGTCGGCTAAATAAATAACTTTAGCCGACGATGAACAGTAATTTCGTCTGCTAAAGTCTTGGCCGACGGTTTTTTCCCAATGACTTATTTGCCGACGACATTTCGACGGCTAAGACTTTAGTGACGAAATTTAGGGTTTAGCCAACGAAAAAATTTCGTCGGCTGAAATAGTTGTTCTGGTAATGTTAGTCGACGAAACAATTCCGTCTCCTAAGCTCTTAGCAGACAGAAATTCCGTCGACTAAGACGCGTCGGTGAAGACTCTAACTGACGGAAAATTTTATTCCATCGACTAAGAGATAACCTAGTCGACGAAAATTTCATCGGCTAAGATCCGTCTACTAAGATCTTAGCCGATAGAATAATTATGTCGGTTAAGTTCCTAAGAGACGGACATATTTTAAAATAAAATAAATTAATAATCATCTTAGCCGACAGTAGCCGACGGAATATATTTTTTAAAAATTAAAAAAATAAAAACTCTTAGCCGACTGAATATTCCGTCGATAAACCTAAATTTAAAAAAAAAAACGGAGACTGATCACCGGAAATCCATCGCCGGCGATCGATCTCAGACAAAAAACTGACCATTCTGATTCCACACACCATCATAACCAAAAACTACCACCACACACCATTAACACACACCACCACGCCACCACCACACACCATCACCATAAACCACCAAAAACCACCACTACAACCACACACCATCACCACCCACCACCACACACATCACCAAAAACCACAACCACACACCACACACCACACACATCACCAAAAACCATAACCACACACCACCGCACACCATCACCACCGACCACCACACACCACTACCAAACACCACCACCACACACCACCATCACATACCACCACCACACACCACAACCACCATTTGGAGAAGAGAGGAGAGGGAGAAGAGAGATTTTGGAGAAGTAAAGAGAGGAGAAGAGGATTTAAAGAAAAAAAATTTGATTTTTTGAAAAATTTTCAGAAATTTAGCACTGGGATTCGAAATTTTTAGCTATTAGCCGATGAAATTATTGCATTCCGTCGGCTAAGTATTTGAATTTTTTTTTCTGAAATTTTAGTCTAAAATTTTGTGCGGAAAAATTGTTCTGATTTTTTGCCCTTAGCCAACAGAATTAAATAATTTCGTCGACGAAGCGATACCATAGGAGACATAATTATTTAATTTCATCGGCTAAGGAGTTAAAAATTATTAAAAATTATTTTTTGTTTTTTTATTTGATTCTGACGAAATTATTTTTTCCCATACACATATTTCAACATAATGATGATATCTGACTGTCTTTTTTTTTCCTGAATTTTGATAATCGGAATCACAACATGCCTACTAATGTTGTATAACTTGTTTACCGAGTGTTAAGTAAATGTTCTGTTTCAAAAACAAACTATACGTAGAAGCTTCAAATGAAAAAATTCATGAAATAAGATATGACCGGAATGGTGAAATACGTCTACGGGTGAAAATCACGTAATTCCGGTAAAGTCTCGGTGCCGATAGTTACGGTCAATGCAATTTTTCATTCTTTCTCTCTAGAGGTAGCCCTATCTCTGGTGGTTATTTTTCATAAAATTTTTATACCACTGGTTGCGTATCATCGATTTGAAACTATTTTCAGTTGAAGGTCCGGGAAAAATACATAATTTAAATAATCAAAAGACTATTTCTGTGCGTAAAGGGGTTTGACTTACGAGATTGATCGTAAGGATCGAGCCCTCACCGTCGTCGGATCAAGTTGAATTTTTTCTATTGATATATTTAGACATAATGATCATATCGACGGTTGGATTTTTGTTTCTCAAGTTTGATCATCGGAATCACATCATGTCTACTAATATTCTATAACTTGTTTACTAAGTTTTTAGTAAATGTTCCGTTTCAAAAACAAACAATACGTAGAAACTTCAAACGTAAAAAGTCGTGAAATAAGATGTGACCAGAATGGTGAAATACATCTATGTCTGAAATTTCACATAATTCCGGTAAAGTCTTAGTGCCGATAGTTGTGGTCAATAAAATTTAAGGGTTTGACTTATAGGATTGACCGTCCGGATCAAGATAAATTTTTTACCATACACATATTTGGACATAATGATCATATCAGATGGTCGAATTTTTGGTTGTGGAGTTTGGTCATCAGAATCACAAGATGCCTACTATTTACCATTATTTATCCCAATGGGGAGTCCAATCATCGAGGGGTAAATTTCTTAAATTTTTTAGATAGGCAGTTGCATCTCATCATGGTGAGAGTTTGTTGTGTTGAATGTTTGACCAAAATACCTCATATAGATGCAGATAGAGACGTTTTCATGTGTTAAGTGTTTAGAAAAACTGCATTTTGAAGCCATAAACGAACTCGGATTGCTAAAAAAGCCCATATGTCATGGCATTATCCATGAGTTTGACTCGTACGCCCGTTCCGCTTCCAGATTGGTATTCCAATAGTCAATCTGAAACCGAAATATCTGTAGTGCAATTTTGTAAGTAAATATTATTTTTAATCTTAGTCGATGAAATATGGTTATTTCAGTCGGTTAAGAAAGCTCTCAGTCGACGAAATATAGTTTAGATTCCGTTGGCTAGGCTTTTTAGTCTTAGCCGACGGACTATAAGATTTTCCATCAACTAAGAGCTTTCTTAGCTGACGAAAATAACTAGGAACACAGATTTGTCGGCTAAGAAGGTCTTAGTCGACAGAAATTTTGACGAACGTATTCCGTCGGCTAATAGGTTCTTAGTCGACGAACTTTTTCTCCTAGCCAACAGAAATGTTTCCATCGGCTAAGAAAATCATAGCCCACGGAACAATATATATTCTGTCGGCTAAGAGTGAAAATCTACTATTGAACCTTCCTTGCAATTATGTCCCTTGTGAGGAGGAATCACATAATTGTAGATATGCAACCATTTGTTTGATTTAGTGATTTAGAGATTAGGCAATGACCATAGCTACAAAAGAAAAAAATTAGCATAATTTGGTAGTTACTATTCTAACTTTTCTCATAATATATAAATACGACTTTACCCCTTAGCTAATTATTAAATCATAATTTTACCTCTCTTTATCTTCAGATCTACTCTCATTATCTCTCTCTCTCCTCTCGTCTTTTTCAAAGGATTCAATTTTTCCCACCACCAATGTTTTACTGGTGGTATCACCACCCAAAACGATGCATCCACGTGGAACAAAACAGTAACTATGCCCCAATGTTTGTTGCATTGCATGATTTCAGTTTCAATGTGATCTTAAATAGTCTGAAATATATGTTGTGGGTTTTGCAGATCTGTTCGAGGAGATAGGAGGAGATAGACGATTCAGATTGTTTAATGAATCAGGTTGGGCAAGAAAAATCTCCTCGACCCTGATTCATGTTCTTCATATCAATTATCCCAATTCATATTTCAATTTTAATTTTAATTATTTAGAAAATTGCATCTCCTATTTGCAGATGAGTTTTGATTTTTGAAAGTGGAAGATTTGCAGAGTTATGAACTTTTGAAATTAAATGGATGATTAAATAATAAAATGTAAAATGTATTGTGGATGATAACTGATAAATTAACAATAGTTGATCACAATTATTGCTTTGTTGGACGTGACTGCATCGTATTGGGTGGTGATACCACCAACAAAACATGGGTGGCGGGCAAAACTGAATCCATTTTCAAATCTCCTATGCTCTTCTCTCTCTCTCTCTCTCTCTCTTGTCAGCGTGAGTCACGCAACGTTGTAATGATACAAATGTAAATATTATATTATTGATAGGATTAGTTTCCTAATAGGTTACTGTCTATTGTGTATATTTACCGTATTACTATGAAGATCAATATCAATTTAGAGATTCTCAGTCTTTTAACTCCTTTCGACTTGGCATTAGAGTTGAGATCAATTAGGGCTTGGTTGTTCTATTAAGTTTCTGTTGTGAGGAGAATCAATTTATTTTGCTATGTTGTTCTTTTGTCAGTCCCTTTGAAATCGTTATTGGTTTGGCCATTGTTCTTTTGTTTTGTTGCAGGAAAATTGAAGTTTGTTAGTTATGCTATCTTGCTTCCAAGAGTTTGAAGTGAGTCGTTTCCTTGGTTTTGCTGCCGGAAATTTGTAGTACGTGGGTTCTGTTGTTAATTTTGCTACCGAAAAATTAAAGTTTGTGGATTCTGTTGTTTGTTGTCGTACTTGTGTCTGTGTTTTACGAGTTTATTGATCGCTGGAAAAGAAATTTTGAGAAAAATTGTTCTTCTTTGTTGTCGTGTTCCATTGTCGGCAAAAGAAACAAACCCCCGGCAGCCCAGATTATCATTCTTTTGCCCAGATCTGGTCTAAATCACAGATAGTTCTGCTCCCGACCGTCGATAGTTCCTTTAGTTCCGGTCCAAATAATCACCGATATTCACCATCGTTCTAGTCCAGGTCTTTAATAGTTCAAAAAGAAGAAGAAGAAGAAGAAAAAAACAACCTTCTAGTTGTCGTTCTACGTAATTGCAAGTGCAACCCTTTTGTTCACAAAGTGTAGTTCCACCCATTGTTAAAAAACGTGAGAGTAGAAGAAGAGAAAGAAAAAGGAGAGGTGTTGCTACATAAGATTATAGATTTGAGTCGCTGTTTCTCTCAAGCTGAAGTAGTTAATTTTCTAGTTGTAGCCTGTGAAGTGAAGATGGTTCAAAATGTCAACAATCACCTTTCCAAGGGTAATGTATCATTGATTACAAAAATTCGATGTAAAATTAGGGATACTTTACATATTTCTGACTTTACTAGTAGTGATATATGGATAATTGATTCATATGGGTCTGATCATATATGTAACATCTCGTACCTAAAAGTTTCTTTTTTACAGGGGTTTGTGAGTTACCGAGAGCTTTTAACTGCGACCGGTGGGTTAATGAGTTGTCGCTCGAGTTCGTTTTTGAGTTTTTCTCAAGTCAAGGGAAAATAGATTTAAGGACGTCAAGTCGTAGTACGTGTTGAGATTTAAGGACATGAAGTCGTAGCTCACCGGTATGTCCGGATTGTTTTGGAAAACTTACAGTTGGTATCAGAGCTTATTGGGAAACCTTCTTGAAAGTGAAAGTTTCCTAAAATTGAAACTTCCTATTTACTGTAAGTTTTCCATAATTAACTCGATTTACGATTTCATTAAATAGGAAGTCTCAACACGTACTACGACTTCATGTCCTTAAATCTATTTTCCCTTGATTTGAGAAAAACTCGAAAATAAACTCGAGCGACAACTCATTAACCCACCGGTCGTAGTTAAAAGCTCTCAGTAACTTACAAACCCTTGTAAAAATGAAACTTTTAAGTATGGGGTGTTACAATATGACCTATGATAAGTCTTCATTGTGTCTATGCATGTCATCTCCTCTTATATCTCATGTGTCTAATGCAAATGGTGCATCTTTTTCGGTTTTAGGTATTGGGTCTATTCAGGTAACATCGTCCATTGTTTTATATGATGCCCTTTATGTATCCTCTTTGTCTCATCACCTTTTATCGGTATCACAGTTCTGGGACATCTATCTTTTGGGGTAATGAAAAAGTCTATGCATTCGTTGTTTTTTGAAGTGAGTGATTCTAGTTTGAATTGCAAAACTTGAGTCTTAGCTAGAAGCCATAGGTCTAGTTACCCTTTAAGTTTTCATTCTAGTTACTCGTCATTTGAGTTAATCCATTAGATGTGTGGGAACCTTTTAAAAATTCTACTCTTTCTAGAATGTGGTACTTTGTGTTATTCATTGATGACTTTACTCGATTATCTTGGATGGTTTTACTTAAGCCTAGAGATTCTATTTTTAAGCCTTTACAACATTCCATAATTTTGTTAGTACACAATATGATGCTCATATCAATGTCTTTTGGTCTGATAGTGGGGGTGAGTTTGTCAATTCTTTTCATGATTATGTCCAAAACCACAACATAATCTATAAAACTTCATGTCCACAAACACTTAAGCAAAATGGGACATCTAAACGGAAAAATCATCATCTTTTAGACATGGCTCGGTCTCTTCTGCATAGTGCTAATATGCCTAAGTCTTTGCGAATATGCCGTTTTGTGTGCTTCTCATTTCATCAACTGCCTCCTATATGCTCCTCTTCAAGGTCGTGTCTCATTAGAGGTCTTGTCCAACTATATTTCTATCTCATCATCTAATACTCTTCATGATCGTGTCTTTGGTTGTGTTGCTTATGTTCATTTGTATAAAAATCAAAGGTCAAAATTGGATGCTAGAGCTCTTAATATTTGTTGGGCATGGTTCTCATCACAAAGGTTACAAATGTGAGCATCCTTAATCCTAGAGATTTTATGTCACCATGGATGTTACTTTCAATGAAGATGTATACTATTTTGTGCCTCCTATACACATCTTCAGGGGGAGAAGGCTATTTTTTATGAAGATTTGTTCATTTAGAAAAATGCGTGTCATACAGCTTAGTTCACAAGGCTGGAGTGTATTGGTACAAAACTAGAAATGCAGCACAAAAGCCCACACAAAATGGTTAACCCGACTCTACCGATCAATCATCCAAGTTAGAGGCAGAATGATCAATCAGATCTAGATCAGCTTATCGTTCGGCCAAGGAGGTCGTTACAAATCATGTTCCTAATGATGTTTTACAGTCTTCTAATTGTGTGTTTAAATAGTTTTTCCGCCTCTCCCCCATCATCAGCAATCTCACATGATCAATCATCACTCAAGGTATGTCATAATTCTTCTTTACCTAATAACCCTTTTGTTTCATGTAGTGTTCACATCAAAATATTGCCCAGTCAGTCGTTCAACCCCGGGCCAGCCTTCGAAAAAAATATGAACCTACTTTAAGTGCTAAGGCTAAATATCTTGTTGCTAATTATGTGTCGGCCCATAGGTTGTCTAAACCACATGTAGCTTTTATTAATCAATTATCTTATGTATCTCTTCCTAGTAAAGTGCAATATGCCATGAAAGATGAGAAATAGATGAAAGCAATGAAGGTCGAGATAGATGATTTTGAGAAGAACTGTAATTTGGAGTTAATGTCAATACCATCCGGGAAGAAGACAATTGGTTATAGGTGAGTGAATATAGTGAAATATAATCTGAATGGTCTGATAGACAAATACAAGGTAAGAACAGTGGCTAATGGCTATACTCAAAAGTAAAGTGGATAACGATGAGACATTTGTGCTAGTGGCCAAAATTAACACAATCCAGATACTTTTTTCTTTAACAACTAACCTTAACTAGTCTTTACAGCAGTTCGATGTTAAAAATGTGTTCTTGCATGGTGATTTGGACGAAAAAAATTATATGGATTTACCTCTTGGGTATGGTACTTCTACTGGAGAACTGTGGTGTATAAATTAAAGAAGTTTCTTTATGGTCTGAAGTACTCTCCTAAAGCAATTGGACGATTAAGCAAGTTTATGAAGAGATTTGGGGTACCGTCAGAGTTACTCAGATCATACTTTATTTATTAAACATCAGTGTGGTAAGGTGACAATCTTAATAATTTGTGTAGATGATATGTGTCATGACCCACCCGGATTTTACTCTAAAATCTGGAATGAACCATGCGGGAACCACCTTCAAAAAAGATTCTACCGAAAAGTCGTCAGAACCTCCATTAAAAGTGGACAACCCTTCCTAAGTTACACATGCAAACACTTCCACAATCAAACTCCAACCTTATATCTCTTGGAGCCTCGTGCTCCTCAATTCCCCAACAACTCTCAAGTCTACAACATAACCAATAACTAATTCTACAACTAACTTCCATAAGATCAGAGAAATTCTAATTTGACAAGAGGAAGACAAGTATTAGAATTAGCGGAAGTCATTATTGTTTACCATGCCTCGACTTCCTGTACGCTCGACCTTAATTAAGCTACCCTGCAAACTAGGCATTTGAAACCGAAGGGCCCAAGAAAAAACATTGGAAAAACTTTAGAGTGACTAGACAAAAATAAAATAGCAAGAAAGTAAATAATTAGTTCCTGATTTTATGCTTTCCCAATATATATATCTTGGAAAATGAGATGCATGCTCAAATGATAAAAATTCCGACTCTGGCATAAAAGTCAATAACCATCAAAAACTAGCAAGGCTAGTTTATAGAAAATAATCAAATACATGACTAGCCTCGCTAGTCAAAGATAATCAAATATATTGAGTCTCTCAAACTTTAATACATGATTACATATGTATACCTAGTGTTCTCTTATTAGGGCTTGGTGACACCAACCATGTACCAAGCATGTTGGTATGCCAAGAAGATGGTATCCAAAAACTCGGTATGGTAGTTCCGTA
Organism: Comarum palustre; assembly: GCA_951800085.1. NCBI lineage: Eukaryota > Viridiplantae > Streptophyta > Magnoliopsida > Rosales > Rosaceae > Comarum > Comarum palustre. The sequence goes on along the minus strand of OX637572.1, from coordinate 13,765,743 downwards.
CCAGTTGGCAAGACTCGGTTGGTATATGGTACAAGGTTTAGCAAAAATATGGTATACCATAACAACCTCTATATATATATATATATATGAAGTTTCTCAGGTGCGAACGTCCGCACCAAACCCTTTTGTGCGGATGTGTGATTTTGTCATACTTTTCGATATTAGTTTCAGATCTTAACCGTTTAATATCTAGGTATATATGTATAGATCGATCATCTCTGTAAAATTTCATCACATTTGGCGATCGTTAAGACATTCAAATCTGTGATTTATCATGAAAAAAACTGATGGTTCCTGAATTGTACACCGTGCCACACCGCACCTCCCTCGCCGTGCCACACCGCACCTCCCTCGCTGTGTAGCGCCGCACTGCACCTCCCTCACCTCGCAACACCACATCGCCCTCGCCTTGCATGTCCCAAGCGTAGCTGTGTTGGCTTCATTCGAGAAGTCTTGTCGAGTCATCAACTTCTTAACACCTCTCAGTATGTATCAATCTCATCCTTCTGTATTTGTCATCAGTGGGAAATCTCGTTTAATTACAACATGTCAAACTGAGTTTCATTGAATTGAATATATATGTTGTTGTTTTACACTGGATATAAGTTGTTATGGTATTGAAAAATGATGCAACCAATTTACACTGGATATAAGTTGTTATGGTATTGAAAAATGATGCAATCAACTGAATATAAGTTGCTATTTTAACATTAAGCAGTAAGATGCACAAGCAATTGTAGTATTTGATTATCTGATGCAATTGTAGGCTTATGTTTTTGGTTGCTGGGAAAGTTTTGTTATAAAGTAAATGTACTGATTTAGTCAACCATTGACATGAAGATGATCAAGTTGTTAAATCCTGTCTCAGTTCACCTGTCCCCTTAAGGCCTCAACTTGGAAGAACACTTGATAACGCAAAAAGGCTTTTGTTTTTTAATGAGTTTTAATATAACATTAGAAAGAAATGTATAGACTCAATGTGGAGTTTTATGAAAAGAAAATTTCAGCTGAAAAAAGAAAGAACTGAACTTGGCTCATTCATTCAAGTAGCATCACCCATCATGTCATCCAAATAAGTATTGGTGTTGTTGATATCTAAAAAATCACACTTCTATTTTAGTATTTTTGGCACTCTCTTTGTTTGTTCAGTTTTTTTAATTTTTGATTTTGTTTGCTATAGTGCTGGAATTCTTTATCAATGCTCATAATCAAATGTATTTATGATAATACTTGCATAATCAAATCTGAAATCAGTGGGAGACACAATATTGAATATATAACAAAGTTTATAGTCATTTTCTTTCATCTTAGCCAGTTGCTCATTTAATCAGAGAATTCTTTCACCCTAGGGTTTGAGGCAGGAAGGAGCACCACAACTGACAACCTATCTTAACTTTCTATATTTTAATTGTTTTATGTATTTGAACTTAATTTATGAGATGTGATGTAATGTTGTAAGTTGTAAACTTGTATTGTTGTAACTAGAATTGGGAAATGTTAGAGTTGATCATTTTGATGATTGGGTCTTTCTATTTTTGGGCCTCAATCTAAACTTGGTACAGTCCAACTACCAACTATACTAACCGAGTACCAACCATACCAATTAAGCCAGTATACCGACTTTGACGGTTGTTATTGGTACAATTTTTTTTCTTCTACCAATTAGAAGTTTGTTGGTATATGGTATAACAAAAAAGTTGGTATTTGTAACTATATCCACCCGGGCTACGGCGCTCGCGTCTTACGCTCACGTCACACCATAATGACGGCAGATATTAGCAACAACATTATGGCGGAACATACTCTAAGACTCCCAGTAAGGATATAGTATATATAATCATAATTTTATATCTATACATATATAAGTATACTCATACAGGGCTACGACTCTCGCGCCTTGCGCGCTCACATCACGCACATAATGGCGGCCAATAAATACTATAATATTATGACAAAATATACTCCCTATAAGAATATAATATATATTCATACACATCGAAAATCTCATTTTCGATAACCATGTAGACTACCGAAAATCTCATTTTTGGAAATTCTTCAAATCAAATAAAATTCCCAAATAATAATGAAAAATTAAATATCCCCATAAAAATGGGAAAGAGAAATATTTCAATATATTAAATTCCTCAAATAAAAGATTCAATGCATGCATTTAATTTAATAATAAACGTCCACTAACAGTTTACGTTAAGATAATCCGATGCACGGAACATTCCACAAGTGCCACCTTAAAAATGTTCCACTCCTTGAGTCCACTTCATGACCGACAAATGTAACTGTGGAAAACGATATGTTAGAACGAGATCTTAAGCTAATCAATTTTTCCTAGTTTGACTAGGATTCCTGGGTTGACAAGGGTTTACCACTAACGACAAAATTGACCAGTCTCTTTCCTTTTATGACTCTTTAACATTTTTAACTTGATTCCGAGTACCGACTTTTTGCTTAGTTAGTAGAAATCCGACTTAACCCTTAGGCTTTTCCTTATTCCTTTTAATTTGACATTATGTAATCACATAGTAACCCATGAAATTACTATGGACACCCAACTCACAGCTTAACCAATTCCTTATTTTTGAGTCGATATATCGATAATGTGATTCCTCCAATTTATTTAAAATAATCATATTGACGTTTCAAGAAATATTTTTATCACCTTTCGACAACAAATCATCTTTTAACCAATTTTCGTCTAACTCCAATCTTTTTACTAAAGACACCCGAACGTGTTTCCATTATTGAGAAACTTTCCAAAAAATGGACAGTTTCCTACAATAACAATTTTTTTCCTAATTTTAGCAAGTTTTTCAAAATGAACCAATAATTCCTTAATCCAAAACTAGAGCTTAAACAACAGGATGAAGTCGAGAACTACTTTTTCGACTCTCAGTCAAATCTGCTGCTTTGCTGGAACTCACCAAATTTTGGCGTCTTTCCAGAAATTTTGCTAAAGCCTCCCCGTAAAATTCTAATCTCCAAGTTCCGACATACCGGATCAAAACACACCAAATCAACCACAACAACAATTCTAAGACAACACAGTAGCCACAATATCAAAAAAATCGATATTAATTACCTTCTGCCGCTATCCCAGCATGCTCGACCGATAAGCAGGAGCATTCCATCGCCGAATTTAAACATGCATCTGCATAGTTACAAGCATAGTTACAATCAAAGTTGCATGGGTAGTTACATGCATAGCATGCATGAATTTTGATCAGTTTCATTTTTTCTAACAGTTACAATGCTAGTTACTTGTGATCTAGGGGCTTAATATCTTTTATATAACAGTTCATGTAACTGTCATCTTATATTTGCTTTATCTATTTTTATTTGTAGATTTATACCCAGTTGCATATGCCATTGTTGATTGTGAAACTGAAAGTAATTGGAGATTTTTCCTTGAGTGTTTGTCTAAAGTGTTGTCAAGATACCCTATAAGGCGGGTGACGTTCATGTCTGATCGTAATAATGGTCTTCTTAGTGCATATCCTCATGTCTTTCCCAATAATCCACATGGTTTTTGTTTTCGGCATCTTAAAGACAATTTTGCCAAGTATCCATTATCCTCTCCCCTTCATGTTTCCATTCCCTACCTGTTCATGTGTTGTGCTTATTCTCAAACCCCGGAGGCTTATGAGATCAACCTTTTAAAACTGAAGGAGACATGGGTTCTATTGTTGAAGATTTTTTAAAAGATCTTCCCAAGGAGAGTTGGTGTTCTGCTTTTTTTAATGGGGAGAGGTTTGGTGAAATGACTAATAATTTAGCTGAGACTTTTAATAGTTGGGTTGGGGACTTGAAAAGTCTTCCAATTTATGAGTTGAACGATGGTATTAGAACCAAATCAATGAAAAAATAGCTGAGGGGAAGGAGGAGTCAAAAAAGTGGGTCAGTATTTTGTGTCCGGTGATTGAAAAGAAGTTGATTAAAAACTTGGAGGTTGGACCAAATTGGAGAGTGATGAGATCTGATACTTTTGTATATGAAATTCAGTGTCAAAAATATAGGGTTATGGTGAACTTAGTTGTTGATTTCTTTTGTTCATGCGGGGAATGGAAATTTCATGGATTTTCTTGTTCACATGCCCTTGTTGCAATTCAGGAACATGGTGTCTCTGTGTACTCGTATGTCAGCCCCTACTATACGGTTCTACTCTTTTACTCTCTTTTTTTTCATACATTTTCTTGTTTTCCTTTTTTTTTTTTTTCTGCTTTTGTTTAGTTACATTTTCCAGGTACATGTGTTTATCTACTAATATAACTAATTATGTAAACTCTGTCTTCTTTTTCAAGGTGGATAAATTTCGAGAAACCTACTCTCACATCATTACCCCAGTTCCTTCCATTTCAATGCCAGTTGATCTTGCTTGATCTTCATTTCCATTACAGCCTCCTTAGACTAAAAGACCTGCCGGAAGGCCAAGAGCAAACAGGTACCGAAGCAGGACAGAGGTAAAAAGGCATATCAAGTGCTCCAGGTGTGAGAAATATGATGGGCACAACATAACCAGTTGTAAAGCTCCAATATAGCCTCCAGTTACTTTATATACCTTCATTCATAACCAGTTTCCAGTTTCTTATACTGTTATTTTTGAATTTGGATGGTTTGATATGATTGTTACCTTTGGTAGTTGTTTGACAGTTACTTGACTTGATCAACAACATTTTTCATTAAGTTGTATTGTTTTTTGATTGTAAGTAATTTGAAACAGATTTTTATATGAAGTTTTATGGATTCAATTACAGATTCCAATTTGATATAGACTTTTTGAGCTTTAAAACTCCTTTCTGTTCATAGATTGCAATTTTTTGATAGTTATATTGTAGTGACTTTAACAGTTATAGATATAGTTTCATTGCATCATTTACAGCTACATAGATAGTTACATTTGTAGTTACTTTCTCTGTCATGCTCTTATTTGATTTCTCTGCTTAGTCCGAAACTTCCCATGTAAAAATTCATGAAACTAAAAGCAATGACTAGTTACTTAGTTTCATATACAGTTACACATACAGTTATATGCATAGTTGCAATGTTACATATACAGTTACATACATAGTTACATAGTCAAATTCATTAACTTGCATACATGCCTACACCCCGACTAGTTACTTAGTTACATATACAGTTACACATATACATGCATAGTTGCAATGTTACATCTACAGTTACATACATAGTTACTTAGTTGGGTAGTTACATGACTAGTTGCATGGGTAGTTACACTACTGACGAAACCACACAACATAATGATGTCGTCACGGTACGGCGGCACGCTGTAAGAAATTGTACATACATTTACAATTTCGACCTACATTCTCACACATTGGTTACTTATGTAGTTACATGGCCAGTTACTTAGTTAGTTGGGTAGTTACATGACTAGTTACATAAGTAGTTTTATGGGTAGTTACAGAAAACTACATATACAACTGTCTATGTAACTGCCAATGTAATTACTCATGTAATTGTGAATGTAACAACATGCTGATAGTTTCCTGGAAAGTTTGATACATTATCTTACACATAACCCACAAGTTTACAAATCAAAGCTAGTTTGAAATCTGGTCAGAACAATTAAACTATAGAAAATATAAAAAATGTTCATGTCTCAATAAAGAGTATCAATTTTTTTTTCAGAAAAGTTAAACTGTACTATATTATAAAGAGTAGGAATTTGATCATAGAAATTAAACTATATTATAGAAAACTAATTCTTTATAAATGTTGTTCCAGCTGTGTTGGTTGTTGATGAATGATTTGATGATTCCAGCCCTATACATCAAAACCTCATTCTTGATGAGCCTCTTATTCATCTTTGTTTGAGCGCATAGATTCTCCATGTAATACATGACTAGAATTCCACAATCCAGCCTGCTTACAACAATTGGATAACAAAAAGACCAGAGTAAGAACATCACAAAAGGAGCAGCAAAACAAACCTTAACATAACACAAAAAATATCAAAGCATACCCTAATACCCTAACTACCCTAACACATTCCAAAGTTTTAAAACTTTTAACACTGACTTTTGAAATAGAGTTTGAACTTACGAGTTAGAAATTTGTTGAGGGAGGGTTTCCTTCTTGGGGAACTGTACAATTTCAATTTCTTCTGTGTAGTTTTCCTTCACCCAATTGATTGTCCTCTTCTCTGACTCAGTAAGTTTTTCTTCCTCCAATGTAAGCACCTCACATTTACTGTCATGGAAATCATACTTCATCTGACTATCTTGTTCAAGCATTTCATTCGCTTGATCCTTGATTGCTGTGAACCATACATTTACCATTGATGCCTGCATTTTTGTATATCACATACATGTTAAAACTTTCTTACCTTTACTACTTATTTATGTAGTTATTTGAAACTACCCAAACATCTTCTAATGTAACTACCTAAGTATCTTCTAATGTGACTACCTAAGTATCTACGAATTTAACTATCTAAGCAACTATTCATGTAACAGCATACTGAGAGTTACCTGGACAGTTTCATACATTATCTCAAACTATATTATGTGACACATAACACAAAACAGAGCTATATGAAAAGCTGCATACAAGACATATATATATATATAGTTATTTTTTTTTCTAAATCGAGATTGCTTACCATTTTCTTGGCATCCTTCCAACTTGTTTCACTTTTAGGTGTTTTTGACGTCATCAGATCCATATGGAAAAACTTGTTCGCTTCAATGTCCAACACCACTAGTGTATGGTGATAGGATTCATGTCTGATTGAAAAAAAATCATTGTGGATTTGCCAACGGCTTCAAACATTGGCTCAAAAAGGAACATGTTAAGGTCCTTTGATAATAAGCCTTTTGTTGCCGCCTATGAAAAAAAAGAATATAAAAAAGAAGCCATTGTATCATGACTAGTTACCTGACCAGTTTCTAAGTTAGTTTCATGTTGTCTTGCTTAGTTACTTAAGTAGTTACAGTTATACTATACACACACTGAAAACATAAAATTTATTTGGATTATTCATTCCTACAGTGAGGATTCTACTGTTTCAATAACAAGACCCTGGCTAAAAACCAACACATGATTCAAATTCAAGAAGTTGAAAAGATAATTAAAACAGAAATTTGGTACTAAGCGAATATGAAATAGATAAACTTGTACTTACCCAACTGAATGTTGACATGAAAGCTGGAACAATTTCTCCTTGAGATTGTCTATCATTTAATTCTCCTTTTAACAGTGCGCCATAACAGTCAATCAGGTTCGTTGAAACACTATCATTCTCAAGCAAGTTTATCAGATCAAATTTTCCTATCTCTGCTGTGATCATAGGACTTTCCCATAGATATTCCCTACATAGTTACAAACATAGTTACTTACATAGTTACATGCTTAGTTACATTTCTTTATTCATAGTTGCATGCATAGTTACAAACATAGTTACATTGCTTTATTCATAGTATCTTCAAATGTTATATATATATATATATATATATATATATATAGACTTAAGTGCATCTGTATTATGAATGAACAGTAGAAAGTCTCATGCATATTTTATACGAAAATATTTTAGGGCATATAAAGTCCTTATGTATTTTAGATCTTTACCCTTGTGTCTTGTCAAAGTACTTCATAATTCTCCTCTGTGTTGTCTCATCCAGTAGGTTGAAGACTTTTCATTTCTTCCATTTCTCTTCTGCCTTCTTTTCCCCTGCACTCATTTTCGTTGAAAACACAAATCAACAACGAATTCACAATAATATGTTTTCAAATCCACAACAATCGACGACTTAATCCCTAAGCCATAAATTGATTCTGAGCCGTTGATCTTCAAAAATTTAAAACTGAAACAGTATATGCAACATGAAATATTGAATCAGAAAGATTAAGAGGGATTAGGAATTACCAAAAAGTTAGGTTTTGAAGTTTTGAAAGAGTTGAAATGCTCTTGAAGCCGATTTTTTATGTCGCCGATGAAAACGAGGTGATGGATTTGCGGTGGATGGTGGTCTGGGTTCTGCGATATTTGCTGAGAGAGAGATATTTCAATGAGAAAGTGAAGTAGAGCGAGTTTTCAGTGAGGAAGAGAAGAAAAAGAAGAGAAGGGAGCGAGCGGTTGTGAGGAAGTTTGGAGAAGAAACGAAATGAAGAAGAACACTGGATAAGAACTGAAGACCTTCAATGGCCTTTTTTTGATCAATAATCTTCCTTTCGATATTAACAGTTAGTAACGTCAGTGGCAGAAAACGTAATTTTTAAAATTTTTAAGGGCAACGCTTTAAGGACTAGACTTTTGTATCATTAGGTAACAATGGGTGATTTTTTTATCATTTCATACCTCTAAAAAAACATTTTTATCATAAGCCCTTATAATTACTACATTTTTGATGTATAAAAAAAGAATATTATGTTGGGTTTTAATTAAAATCACTTTTCAAAATTTAAAATTGGGTGCATATGTATATTGCCATATGTGGTGATAGAAAGGTAGAAACCAATTGACAAGCTAAAATTACAACGGAGTTGCAGAAATAATTCCAATTCCAGAAATTTAGCACGGATATTACGTCCAAACATTCATTTTGATGAATAAGCCAGGCATCATCCTATCCCACTATCATCTATCACTTTCCCGTCAATTAATGTTAGCTTTAGATAGGTGGCCGGAACAAAATCGACGACGGACCTAATACGTCAATGTTAATCGCTAATACGGCAACGTACTTGCTTTTGATTAAATTGGAAGCCTAGCAATAAGCAAGTCCCCCAAATGTTCATATTCCCCCCCATAATGTAGCACATAGGCTAGCAAATGTGGCTTATGGCATGGTTTTGTTGTTTGGTTTCAGAAATCCCCCAGTGGTATTCTAGAAACTCTACAGCGAAGTCTGTAACCCAAATCCCTTAATCTCATAGGTCACATTATCACTCTTCGAATTCAGGAAGACATAACACCCCTCCCCCCTTATGAGTACACCCCCTGCTTAAGTGACAGAAGAATGCTCCTGATCTAATGAATAGATTTTACCTTCTACAGGATTGAAAGCGCACACCAGAGACCACCTTAGATTTAAATTGGTTATTCCCAAAAAAGCCTAATAACAGGGCTCAAAGTACAACTGCCTTCCCCGTCAGTTTTGTGGTTAAGGCGTCCGCCTATCCCACAAGTTGGCAGGGTTCGAAGGCTGGTATGATGGTGATGGTGATGGTGGCAGTGGAGATGGTCTGGTCGTGGTGCCTGTTTGTTCCTCAAACCCAAAACCAAACCCAACAAAGTACTACTAATTACAACAAATCATTTATTTCCAATCTCAGTCATCCAAATATCCAGTAATACAAGCAACTAGTAATTAATGAACCCAAGTTCATCGACCCAAATAACAAACCCTTCCTCATGCTTTATCCCTCAACTACTACACAATTTCACTTTCATTCTTTGTATTATAGTTTATTCTTCACAATTACGATTTTCTAACTTCCCAAGTTACAGCAGTTACAATACATACAGGTTACAAAATGTTACAGAGGAATACGCTCCATCTTAGAAGCCACCTTCATCAACTTAAAAAAGATGAGGGGTCTGCTGATAAAGATTTACAGTTTGCTGCCAACCACCTCTTTGTTGCCAAAATCATTCAATGTCGATATCACAGATCAACTTGGGGAGCAATGCCAACAAGCATATAATATCCTCAAGGTCTATGCACAACCCTGATCCGTCATAGCTTGGGCAAGAGTCAGAAAAGCAGAAATCACCGCTCCATGAGCCAAATACCTGTCAGACATAAATGACATGATATATGAGAATACGATCCTTCTGGAGCAATACAGTGTGAACCACAAATCCCTCTAGGTACTTGATCACGATATAATGATACAAATCATTGCTTTCCTTCTTTTCAATAAACACAGCATTAAGACTTCATCCGTTCATAAAACAGTGTACAGTATACTGTGAGAACTATGTCAACTACTTGAAGTTTCATCATTAAAATAAAAGGGATACTAAAACGAAGGATGGAGAACAGAATACTGAAATATTCATTGAATTCATTGCAGGAAGCCCAATACTGAAAATAAAGATCAAGGATACGCTCCACCCAACTTCTGGTGTCAGAAGGGAGGAAAATACCAAACTATCAGCCAATATTTTAGTTATACTAACATTGTATGACACTAATCATAACCAATGATTACAAGGGAAAAGAACATTGTCAACATCATTAAATACTCACTCAGGACTTTCTTTCGAGTAGCCAAAGTCAAGTGCTGCTTTAAGGGATCTCTGGTAAGTTTGTTTTATGGCTTCCTGAGAGTAATGATATAAACGAAAATCAGACATCATAAATGAAATAAACCACCTCAAGGTCTTCAAGAAAACATTAAGTTGATGCTTGGAAGGGGGTTCACAGTTTAGCTTTACTAGCAAGAAAATTCATGTTGTTCCTCTACTGAAAATATGATAAAAGAAATTAATGCTTGGCATACTGAAACTATTTACAGAGCACCTCACCTGCTTAGCAAGAAAACTATATAACAGTAACGTAAAATATAGAGCACCTCACCTGTAGCTTAGACTCAAAGTCCTGCGGTGACCAGTTCACTGAATTACACTCATGGTTCAATTCAAATTCTCCAGCAACCACCTGAAGCAAAGCATACAACAGATAGAGAACACTAGTTCAAAAGGGGAGAAAAGGCAAGATAACTAGAAGTAATATACAGATCAGTATTAATGTTAATAATTCAAGATACTACCCCTTCCAATGCCACTTCTATAACTCCATTATGTTAAATTAGTCCATCAAATGTAAAAGGTCAAGGATTATATATAAATGCAAACTCATCACTCGTATGGTATTTTTATATTCTCAAAAGAGCGTCATTGAAAACATAGAACAAAGTCGGAAATAAAATGTTTATTAGTCAGCTATAATATGGTTCAATTGGAGCTTCAACTCACATACAACTTGTAGTGGGTGAGACACCAACTTTGTATATTCAGATCAAAGGCAAGCTTTTTGTAAAAATTTATATTCTACAAAAGCCATGGACGTTGAATGATGGTTCCATGGGATACTAAATTCAGTAATGTTATATAAGTTGGGTTTATTTTGGATTAACTTTAGAGCCTGGACCATATAAAAGCATGACACTGGAGCAAATTTTGAAGGATCAATTTCAAAATATCATTATTTTAGCATATCTAAAATGCATGAATTGCAAAGATAGCAATCTTACCCCACCAGCACCAGCCGCCACTGCAGGAGCAATTAGAACATTAGATTTTCTTAGAACATCAACAGCCTCAGGTGTACATGGCATATTTGAACCTAGATACAAAAGGAGAAAAATGACAAAAAAAGTTGGTTATCATTACTCAAATACTTAAAATTAAAGCAGATGTGAAAGCCAGCAAATACACGTCACCAGCAAACAATACCTTCTACTAGTATACGACAACCAGAATTGACTAGATTCATGGCATCAGACTGATCAATTTCATTCTGGGTAGCACAAGGAAATGCGACATCACACCTTTCACTCCAGGGTTTCGCCTCATCATAATACTTAGCTCGAGCATACGTTTTTGAATAGTCTCTGCACATATCACATGTAAAAAGAATCAAATTGGAAGTAACTACACAGCTATACAGAGCAATTTGGTCAACAGGCTCAATACATATATCCATAAGCACAAACCTCAAACTTCTTTGTTGAGTTTTTATCTCTCTCAGAAGTGTGATTTTGTCATAATCAAATCCTTCTTCATCCACCAAATAACCCTTTGAATCTGTGCAAGTCATAAGAATGCTTTAAATGCTTCTGGGTGTAATAAGGTTTTGGCAATCCTTACCCCCGACAAAAAATTCAAGTAAATCTAACTAAAACCTTGGTGAATATAAAATTAATACCTTAGGTACTATTTAATATAAAAAATAACAAGTGTAAGCTGAAAACCACTAGAAAAATGTTGAAGTAAAAAGTCAAACTTTATCACTTTCTAATAGAGTGCAGCTAGAGTTAAACTCCCTCTGTCAAAAATTTTGATCGTATGAGTATAATATATTCCTAACTAAGGTGGGGATCTTGTGCTTAAGGCCCACTCGGCCTTCTGGTGCTTGGGTGTGTCTTCTGCTTCATGCACTGCTTATCACTTATGGTTTACTCAAGTCTTTATATAAAAAGAAAAAAAAAATACTATAAACATAATATAAGTGTGTTTGTGTGTGTGATCATCAAAATAGAATTGTCAGTGAGCAATTAAGTGATCTGGTATGAATCTTACTAAAATATCCCATCACATGACATAACTCAAAATGTTCGACGACTATTATGAGGAACATACCAGAAATTGTAACAGGAAGAGCACCATATGCAATGAGCTTCTCCAGGACATGCAATGCAATCTTTCCACAGCCGCTTACAACACATCTGAAGGAAAATTCATATAGAAATATGTTCAAAATCAAAGATTTGCAAGTCAACCGTAAAAATAGGAGAGAACATATGTATCATAGATTAGTATCTTTTATCATTTTTCAAAAAATTGAGTGAGCAACATTTGAAGATGATAAATTGAAAATAAGAACTAGGGCCTCCATATGGATACATAAACAGAAGCAACTGGCCTGTTGTGTTCCAAGCTATCCTAGTAATACTATATTATTAACAATTAGCTCTCAAAATCAAGTAAGCACCTTATTCCTTTGAAATCTTTATTCAGGTCTGCAAGCAAGAGCTGTGCAAAGAAAACCTGCAGAAGATGGGCTGCCATTAAGGAAGGATGAAAAAGAAATAGAAAAAACACACACACACACACACATTCTCACACAAAGAGGAGCAAACTCTACCAGAGGCCCTCATCCCTACCCCCAAAAAGAAAAAAGATAAAAGGAACAACACTCCCACACACATTCAAGGGAGAGTTGTGCTATACCAGACCATATCCAGTAGCTTCAGTGCGAAGGCTAGAACCAGACCAAAATATCCTTGGCCCTGTAAAACTACCCTGCATAACATGAAAACTAGACATCATTTCTTACTTCGATCATATGAACACAAAAGCAAAAATCTGACTGTTGTAAGCAGAAAAGAATAATAAAAATATTTCTTCCCATGATAAAAATACAAGCAGAATTTTACCACGGAGAATAGAGTAGAACAATGGACTTGGTATAGACAGGAAATAAAATTAGATCTCAGATGTTAACAGGATATCAAAAGGACACAAGTAATAAGATCCAACTTCTTTATTTCCTTTCTAAAATCCTATCGATGAACTTATATCCCAATATTGATTAGCTAAAACTACCAGGAAAACGTCAATCAAAAAGGGTACGCGAGAGCAAAATTCTCACAATCGCACGTCTTTTCTCATTGCCAAAAAAATCTCTGGTCTCCATACCATAGATATGTCAGCCCTCGTACAGAGTTCCAAGAGTAAAAATACATAAACCAAAGCCCTAGGTTGCCTAATGAAACATTTTACAAGATGGTGACCAAGAGCTGGCAGTTGATACTAGTCCATAACAAGGATCTAAAATGCATACGAATAAGCAAGCACTCTTACATAGATGAATTTCATTATTGTATTTGAACAGCCTACATAAGAAATTATCATTGTAGATTTGTAACCTAGTTTAGCTGACTTGACGTTTGAATACTACAGATATAAAAGTAACCCCTAGATTCCTCCTCTTCTTTGTAACTCTGTTAATCTCCTTCCTCTTTTTCTAATTTTCACCCCCTTTTCTATTTATTGTCTTTTTTCTGTTCTTTTTCATAACACAAGATTATTGCTTTGTTAATAGCATCCACATATCAATTAGTTTCCAGACAAAGCAGGGAAATAAAACATATTTAGAGATAGCTTGTTACCAGTGTTTCTGGTACCTGAAAATGACCGGCTAGACGTCTATATTGTCCGAAAAGATATCCCATTTCCCGAGTTCCAACACCCATCTCCTCTGAAGGAAGGTCCTAAAGTGTGTACAGTATTAAAACCACACATGTAGGATAAAGCACTGACCCATATAAGACTGAGGTAAATATTTATTGGAATGGAATCTTCCTCAAGTTACCTTGTCAATACCCAAATAGCGATAGATCTCATTCATAAAACTTTGACAAAAACGCATCACCTGCCAGTTCAGAAGAAAATGATTCAGAACATCTGTAAAATAAAAAGAAAATAACATAAAGGTCATCTTATATTAAATGAAAATCTAACCTCATTATCACTTTTTCCCTTAGGATCAAAATCACTGCCACCTGCTGCTCCTCCAATTTTGTATGGTGATAGAGCATTCCTTAAAGTCTGTAGAGAAGGGAAATAGATTATTGTAAAGCAGTCGCAAAACTTATGTCACTTACTATGGGAAGTCAAGTGTTTAACCTCATCTGCAGTATATTTAACTAAATATTGTCATAAATACCAATCACTCAGATATGCAGATTAACAGACAATAGGAATCAAAAGAAACTTAAACAAAATTTGACTCTGAACTAGGAAGACAAGTTCAACATCTTCAAAAACAACTAATACCTGTTCAAATGCAAGAAACTTGGCAACGCTTAAGCTCATAGAAGGATGAAATCTGAAACCACCCCTACAGGGACCCAGAGCCTGGTTGAATTGTACCCGAAACCCTCTGTTAACATGTGTCTCACCTCTGTCATCCACCCATGGAACTCGGAATACAATCATTCTCTCAGGCTCTAACAACCGCTCCATGATGTTTACATAACTGAAACATTTAAGAGGCTTCATAAGATTTTACATGAACCAAAAAAGATAACTTTTGATTTTTCAGTTAAATTCACTTTAACTCTACCCCAAGGCAACTCACTGTGAATTTTTTGCGATCACTCTTTCTAAAGCATGAACTATTTCCTGCACTGATTGTATGAACTCAACCTCATTAGGATCCCTTTTCAGTGCAGCTTCAACAATTGATCCAGCCGTTTTCGACATAAGAGCTACAATATAGGAGTAACCCCAAACATAAATGAAAAGGGTTGAGCAATTAATAAAACTAAACAACCTTGAAAAGATGAGGAAGCCATAAAGCATGAGCAGAATTCAATATATTAAATTTAATCATCTAATTTGAGTCCTTCGTCCAAGTTTTGAGGCATAACGATGAGTAACTTTTAATAATTTCACTAGAACTATATCTGGCGTCAGAGACAACTCAACAAAATTGCAGGATGTTAAAGATATAGAATAACCAAAGTTTCATTAGCAACTAGATTGAAGTTTAAAAAGGAAATTTACGAAGTCAACCTCAAGAAGTTAATTTCTATAAAACACAAACAGACAAAAACAATAGTAACAATCCACAAAAGGAATAATGGGTAAAGAAAAACCAACAATAGAGCAACATGATGCAAAAATAATAATGGAGAATCTGGAGCAGGTATTGAAGATTTAAAGCTTTCAAAGGATGGCCAAGAAACAGAGTAGAATCTGCTAACCTTTGACATAGATGGGTTTGTCAACAATAATCTTATCCTTGGAGGCCAATTGAAGACGCAGTGCCTCTTTGTGAAGTAAACTATTATTGTGCTCCTCAAGTGCACTCATCTGCATATTTCTGCTTCCCTCATTCCCGTAGGGATTTCTTCTATGCTTCCTACCGTACTCTCTACATATAGAGCAAAATATCCTAGCTGTCCCTTCTTTGACATCAACAAAAGCCCATTTGTAGGTATCGGCCCATTCCTCTCTCCATCTTTTCACAACCTTTTTCTTCCTTTTCGCCGGTTGTGCCTTTGACATATCTTGATCATGACCGTGGAGTTGAGAAACCATTACCATATTTTTGCTCTCATCATTGTCCTCAACAGAATGCTCTCGTGGCGGACCACCAATAAGTGGGGTGTTTGAAAATGATGGATCATCATCCCCTGGTCCAATTTCTAAATCAATTTCTTCTCCAAGCTCCCTAACCACTAAATGATGTCTCTGTGCTTGCTGAATCAAGTTCATATCATCCATCATGGTATTCATCACTGCTTCACTGACCGGTAGCAACATTCAGCATGACAGATCTTAAACCAAAACCTTAAATCCTGCATCAACCATTTTGCATAAGCGAGAATTTTATAAGCTCATGATACACCTTATTAAGCTATCAAAATGAAAGATAAACTAATTTCCAGAAAGCAAGGAAACCTAAATACAATACGGATCAGAACATTGCAATCACTGGAAAACCTTTGAAGTAGCAAGCCTTATGACACCAGTAGCCACCCACTTTCATATGACATATCATAAGATATGAATGCATGTACAACAGGGAAATCTTGTATTTACATTTTTTTCACTTATCCTGCATTATCTTGAACCGATAGGAGAGTATAAGTATACATAAATCTTCCACACTAACAAAACCAAAAATCAGAGATAATCTGCAAGACTGCAACACATGAATTCCAAGCCAGGCTTTGCACATGAAATTGCAAAAACAAAGTGGCTAGCTTAGCCAAAAACATCTAATAAAAGTCCAAAGCAATTCTAAACCTACAGTTTCCACTACGTAGCGAACTAAAATCTGCACTCCACTAAGCCCAACACAAGAGGATAGAGAACCAATCACCAACCTCAATTTTCTCAATCATCATCATCATCAGCTCACTAAACCAAGGTAAAACACCGTAATGATCTAAATTTAATCATCAAATTCCACCAGAACTACACACCACAAAACACAAGCAATTAAGTCATTGGAGAATCAATACACCAAACCCAACAGAAACGGAAAGTGGGGCATTTTTCATTTCTAACATCCACCCAGAAGCTAAATTTGAATGAAGAAGCATACCCAGAAGTCAAAAACGAGAAAGATCCTCAATTACTTGAAGGGTCGAAGTTGCAGTCCCAAACTGGGTGTCGAGGACTACTTGTTGCTCTCTAAAGAAAAGTTTACAACTTTGAAAAAAGGGTCGTGGAAATTGTTGGTGAAATGGCGAGTGAGATCAGACAAACAAGTTGGGTTCAAACGGTTCGATCAGATTGGTGTGTGTAAATGGAAGAAAGCAGTTACAATTATAAAGAAGAACAGAAGAAGAAAAACGATGGCTTTGGTATTAGTGAGTTGGAAAAATGTTCCAAACGTGTCTCCCATTCCTCATAACTTTAGTATTCCACATTTGCAAAATTTTAAAATAGTATCTCATAATTTCTTTCCAACTGATGTTTAGTTTCTAGCATGTTAAACACATTAACGGCTGAATGATAATTTCATCATTCACATTTTTAAAGCTTTGTCCTTATTCTAACAAATTTTTTTAGATAAAATAATTGTGACACCATGTACTTTATCTATAAAATTAGTTATGTCCTTTAAATTGATATACATCTATACTTTAAATTCTCGATTAGCTTACTATTCTCATTTGTTGACCGTTAAAATAGACCGTTAAGTTACCTAAAATGATCAAAATGTCCCTTTTAAAAATTACTTCAATTATTTTCCTCTCTTTCTTAATTTTAAAAATCAATTTTATTTCAATTACAATCAATTTAATTGTTCCCATTTAAAATCAATGTTCTTTTCACTATTAAAAATCAATTTTATTTTTCTATTAAAATTCAATTATAATTTTTATATTAAAATCAATTTTATTTCTTGTATTGAAAAATTATTTTTTTTCATATTAAAATTAATTTTATTTTTTCCCTTCTATTTATATATTTTTTCATTTTATAATAATTTTTTTGATAATCAGGAAAAAAAAGTTAGGAAAGAGAAATAGGAAAAACAAGTTAGGAAACAAAGGAAAAAATAATAGCTTAACTTAACGGTCTATTTTTTGTTGTTGTTAAAATAGACCGTTAAAAGTTATGTTTTTTTATAATAGGAAACAAAGGAAAAAATAATAGTTAAAATCTAGCATTTTGGTCGGTTTAAGAAATTTAACGGTTCATTTTGATTGTCAACTAATGCCAAGGGAAAATCAATCGAGAATTTAAAAGTATAAAGGTATACCCGTTTAAATTGAAAAGTCAAGGACGTAACTGATTTTAGAGGCAAAGTATATGGTGTCACAAATATTTTGTTTTCTTTCAATTTTCCTACCTCTTCTACTCCCTCTCTCTCTCTCTAATATCACCGGATTTCATCATTGACAAAATCAATTCCCGACTTAGCTCTGACAACCACCGCCAACCCATCCCTCTCTAGTGCCACTCTCCAACGCCGCTATCCTGGCCTTGGCGGGTTGGTCAGGTTCAAGGGCGAAAGCTTGTTCATGGTGTCGGAGATATCGTGTAGGACATATTGACTGGGTGCTCTTCCTTTCTTCACCTAGTCTTATTCTTGGGGTCCTCTAGCTCTCTAGGCTTTTGATCCAATTTCTGATCTCCACAAAAAACCAAAAAAAACCAATTCATTAATAAATTTTCAATTTTGTGCATGTCTAAGAAGAGAAGAGAGGACAGGAGAAGTGAGATGGTAGAGAATTTGATTTGGTGAGGTCCTCTCTCTCTCTCCCTTAGGAAACTCGAAGTCTGACGTCATTGAAGGGCTCGACGTCCGATGGTGAAGTTAACAGTGCTTGACGATGACCAGATCGCATGGTCTTTGTCCTACGACGTCTAGATTCGAGCGACTTTGATTCGGATCGGATCCTCTCTCGATGACAGGGTTGATGCTCGGATCATTCTACATTTGTCCTCTGATGTGTATCTCGCACAACGTCGAGCTCACAGATCAGGTTATGGCAAGGAGTTGTGATCTGGTCTTCATATTCATATTCAAGTGTTGTTGGTATTGTTTGATGCAGATTGTCAAGTCTTACTACTACTGTTGTTGTAGATCCTCATTTCTTAATGTTACTGTTGCTCATATCATCAGGTATTGCTGTTACTGCTACAAACCTTCAGTGTACTCTTTCTCTCTAATTTGGATTTGATGCATGTTTGTTTGTAAAAATGAACTCTCACCGAAAAAACTTCTATTTGTGTGCTGCTACTACGTCGTTGTGCTGCATACGGCTTGCTGCTACTATGACCCAGTGTTGTGTACGGCTGCTGCTATTGCGCGGTGATGAGCGGTGTTACTGTGCAGTGGTGATGTGTTGCTACTGTGTGTCTTAGTAGATAGCAACAGCTGTAATATCGTTCTATTGGGCAGTATCAGCGTCTTTGTATGCAATAACAGCGACGAGCATCCAATTTGACAATAGCAATGACGAGTATTCAATTTGGCAATAGCAGCGACAGACATATAATTCGGCATTAGCAGCGATAGACATCTAATTCAGCAGTAGCTATAGAATATGCTAGGAATGGTGGTTTGGTAAAATATGTAATGACATATGGCAAATGGACATCAACTTGTCCTAATTTGTTAATTATGTCCTTAAAAGTGTATGATATTGTCTAAATGGTGTATGTGTAAACTGAAATTTGGCTAATAACTATACTTTATTTTGGATAAACTTGCTTTTCTTTCTATTTTCTCTACTTGCTTTTGTTTCTATTTCCTCTCCTTCACTTGTTCTTTTCAAGATAACAAAACAACTTGAATCTACCTAGTATCATTTGGTCTAATGGCATAGTCTCTCCTTTAGTAAGTAGGAGGTTGTGAGTTAGACTCACGTAGTTGCAATTTACCTGATAAAAAAATGGCTTGAATCTTGATAAACTTACCTTTCATGAAAATCCAGGAAAATCAAATATAAACGTCATCTTATTTTTGATGAAAAAAGGCAACAAATTTGTTTGGGCTAAAATAATATTTCATCGGCAAATGCCCATGAGTTGAGCCCATTAGACCGATACCTGCTGTCAAATATTTGTACATGTATTTTCTATCCTATTAGGTAATGCATGGTGAGATTTGCAATTTGCATAAGGATTTATTTCGTAATCTTTTTGGGATATTTATTTCCTAATCTTTTTGAGCACCTCTACTAAAAAGACTCCTAGGGTCTTTTATTCCACCAAAGCTGGCCTAGTCGGCAAAAATCAACCCACATCGCGAGCACCAGTCTATCCAACCATTGTTAGAGCGTAACACCTCTAGCAAATATCTCTGTTTGTTGACGAGAAATCTTAGGTGAACGCCCATAATCTTGATATAGCAATGCTTAACCACACTGGCTCGAGTAAGAACTGTCCACGTTACATTAAGTGGAGAAAATCTTACCTTCTCCTCAGCTAGGTCCGAGAAAGAATTTGAGTGTCGGCTTGATCAGTGCCCGCACGACAGTCGTTTGAGGAAGAAGTTAGAAGGCGAACAAGCAAGAGCAAGTTGCACCTAACCCAAATGTGCTGGCACGCTATGAAAAGCTGCTTGTTTGAAGAAAATTCATTTTCATCCTGAACATTCGGCACGCCCTTAGTGTGAGTTAACGTGTCAGGATTACAAGTGGAAACGAGTATTCAAAACCGTATCTATCGTGTCCTAAACCAGAGCATTCATGGATTATTCTACATAATTCGACGAGGTACAGAGGTTTAACTCTTGATGAAACGATTTCACGTTTCGGTTTACTACCTGATAAGCTAGTGGAACCAGTTAGCAACATCGATTCAAATATGGGTGAAATGATACAGGCGTTGAGTGACGTTAATGGAAAATTGCAGCATTTGGGAGATGCGATGAAACTAGTATAGGATTCCATAAGGCAGCTTATGCTGACTTAGGAATAACACGATGAAAAGTTTAAGGAGGTTAATAATATGATCGACAAGCTGCAGAATGAAGTTGATCAAGATGGTGCTAATACTGACATCAAGCTGGATAGACAATTTAAGTGCCTCTACAAATAGAGAAAACTTTAGGGATTGACATAGACCAAGAAGCCAAGAAAGCTGCAAGAGGAAAAGGAAAGCTGGAGGGGAAATCTGAACCACGAGGGTTTGAAGAGATTGTGTGCCCCTCTTCTAGCAGGACTATTTTGATTAAGGATGTTGGACCTTACAAGTTGATAAAAGCAGATACAGAGCCATTAACAAGAACGCATGTGCATCAGGAGGTGAATGTTCATCAGCATGGGGGTCAAGTCCTACATAGAGGACTAGATCCACGAACAGAAGCTTTAGAAGCAGCAACGAATGGCCAGCCTTGTACTGTGGTCCAAGTTATGCAACTGATTTAGGAAAATAAAAGGATATTAAAAGATCGGTCAGTGGTCAATCTCAAGTTTTAGAACCTGAATTACGATACAAACTAATCGGGTTGTTGCGGGAGTTCATAGACTGCTTTGTTGAGAAATATGAAGATATGTTAGGTTTAGCGTCTAAACTAGTCTGCCTCAAGTTGCCTATCATGGAGGGATAAAGACCAGTTCAACAAGAACAACGACGAATGAATGCTCAAACTATTGAAGCTGTCAAGAAAGAGGTGCATAATGTCACATCTCGGGACTATTTCTGGCCCCGAAATACGACAGTAACTGCCGTGATCCCGGGTTCACGGATCTGGATGGCCGAATCCCGGGTTTGTATATACAGCAAACCAGGGCCAACTACCTATGCGTCCGAGGATGAATAGTAGCGAGAGTGTCCATTTACAACGAATGCCCAACAAATCACTCATAACAACACACCGCACTTACGGCTCGCTTAACTCTGTGTGAGACGAGCGTAAGCGGGGAAATAAAATAAACAGGGCATTGCCCCTTCGGAGGTTCACGGTCATCGACACCGTGGGAAATCATAGTCTAAACAGTAGGTCCCGTGACTCCCGTCACTCTCAGGCCAAGCATCGGAAATTAGGACAACGGTATTACTTTTCGATACGAATCATCACATGTGTCTAGCCTCGGTTTTCTAAACATTTTTAAGTGAAGCGACAAAGTAAAGAAAACATATATCGCGAGGCATCGATAATGCACAAACAAATATCATATAGCCTTTATATTATAGAGCACTACACAAATTTGAAATGTCACTAACCCGAAAGTTACAGCTTACCCTAGCCGGCTGCTCACCCTACCTGTTATGACGAAGCCGATGTCCACATGCTCCAAGTCTCAATCCTCAAACTCTAAGTGTAAGTGGAGTCCTGAATCCGTCAAGAAACATGTCAACGACTACATAAGCCGAAAGTAGAAACGTAACGGTTATCTTATGGTCAACTACCCACTTCCCTAGTTTGACCAAGAAAGGTCAAAGGTTAACTTTAGAGTTGACCAAGTCATTCCTGGATTGACCAAGTCTACTAAGTTGGTTCAAGTTAACCAAGACTCGGTAAACTCGATAAACTTTTCGTTTACTTTCCCTGACAATAGAGTCTAATTATTTGATACCTTAATTCTCGAACCGAGTGAGAATCAGAATTATTATTCATTCGACATTAACATCTTTTCGTCGCCTATTTAATTTATAATTGTCAAAATCGAGTTAAGTAAAATGGGTGTAAACCTATACAAAACCTTTAAATTAAATAACTATAGCGGTAAAAACGTAAGTAAAATAAATCTGCTACAGTCAAAAGTCAACCCAAACAGTAAAGTCAACACTCAAAAGTCAACGGTCAACTATAAAGTCAATGGTCAACAGTAAAAGTCAACAGTCAAAGATAAATGGTAAAAGTAAAACTATGAAAATGTAACTTGTGTAAAACTGTAAAAGTTAAACAGTAAATCAGTAAAAATGGCAGCTTATAATATTGAAATCTGTAAGGGTAATTGGGTAATTTCACCTCACGGTAAAAGGGTAAATCTGACGCGGTAAAGGTTTTTACCCCTTTCTTCTTCAGTCACTGGTTTGGCCGGAATCCGAGTTTTCTCAGTCAAACCAAGCTCCTCCACCTGCAAACTTATGTTCTACACCATCTAAGCAACCTAGCAAGGCTAAAATCAAGAGAAAAGGTAGCATTTTTATACATTGACGAGTGAGCAGAAGTTTTTCTCGGCAGATCCTCTCCGATGGAGCTCTCCAGGCATTCTTCTCTTCCTCCCAGCCACTAGGCAACTCCTGCAGCTTCCAGTAACCTCCCAAGCGCTCCTCCGGTCCAGCTTGACCTCCAACTCGATAGGACAGTCCACCGGCATGTTTCTCCTCCTCAACAGAGCTCTGGTTCTGATGCCTCCGAGCTGTTGAGGGTCTAGGCTTGCTGGTAAAGGAAAGGCGAGGCGGTGAGGTGAGACGCGCGGCGGTGGTCTCTAGTTGCTGGGTCACACAGTCGGGAAAGGGAGAGAGAGAGAGAAAGAGTGAACAAATGAGGAAAGAAGGAGAAGAGAAAAGAGAGGAAGTGATAAGGGAGAGAGAGAAAAGAGGGTTTTTATAAAATTTTCAACGGCCAAGATTTGTGTATTAAATCCAACGACCACGATTTACTCCGACTTAAAATAACAGAAAACCCAAAAACATTTTCCGTAAACCATATATTTGAAAATAAAACGTCAAATTAAAACCATAAAATAGGACAAAACATGTGGAGTGCCGGAAAAATATTCCGTAAATACTCCTACGCATGTGGCGACGTTTGCTCTAATATAAAAATATTAGAGTATATTCCCGACGTACCGAAAAGAAATCAAAAATAAACCCTAGATGTGTCGGAAAATTTAATAAGAATGTCGGGGTCTCACACTCTACCCCACTTAAAGAAATTTCGTCCTCAAAATTAGACAAGACGTCAATCGAGGTGCGGGTAAGTCTTCCGCATAACTATCTCAAGTTCCCAAGTAGTCTTTCTTCACTATGATGATCTTATTGCACCTCACTATGGGGACCTTACGATTCCCGAGCTTCCTCACATCACGATCCAAGTTACGGTATGACCTCTCCTCGTAAGAAGCATAACTACATAGGTGCACATCTGTCCAAACAATGTGTCGTGGGGCTCCCAGTGGGCTTTTTTGTAACCGTGACATGGGGCACGTCATATATATGCTGCAACCGTGGGGGCAAGTGAATTCGATAAGAAAAATATCCAACTCTCTGGGCTATGACTCCCAAATCTTGGATGTGAAACGTGGTTCACGATCCAAGATGATGCTCTTTGGTATCCCATGCAGCCTGATCACTTCACTAATATACAAATCGGTAAAATACTGAGTTAGTTAGTTCATCTTGATAGGAAGAAAATGAACAGATTTCATCAATCTACTAGTGCATCCACACGACGTCTCCTGAGGGGATGCTTAACATTCTGCCTCTAGTGGCTGATAGTGACATTTTTTGTGTAATGTTCTAACTATAGCAGTAGAGAAATCTGCGTACCACAACTCTGACTTGTAGAGTCAAGAAGATAAATAGTTCAGTGGTGTTAGCTACCAAGAACTATAACCCCATAACAAATAATCTCTAAACAGAGACTAACTCTCAAATAATCAAGGTCGATCACATCAAACTCAAGGGGTTACCAAAATAACTATTCACATGGATTCTGCCATTTATGGGTTGTACTCAGTCTCTCTTAAATCACCGGGATTCCTTTCAATGTTTCATGTACACATCAGGACAAACGATCCACGTAGGAATTAAACACGGTTGCTCAAACATCGCAACACACGGTGCCAAGCCAAACTCTGCTTGGAGTTTTCCTCCATAAACGAATGTGAATCAAGTGTCAAAGTCGGACACTAAAATCTCCAGTAATCCACGTATTGGGACAACCACATCCTCGTATAGTAAGGGAAACACATCTGACGTACATCCTCTCGAATCTTTGAGCAAGTAAGCATTCGTCGAAAGAAACAATCGCAGATTGGTCCACTTATAGTTTGACCTCGTGGCTCACCAAATCTTACATGTCATAGGCATGCTCAAAAATCTGGAAAGTAGCATGACGAACTCGAAATGCCAACACAACAATCGAGATTTATCATCTCGGTGTACTCCTCAGGTATTCGTAGCTAAAGATATCAAGGGTATGAGTCAATCTTTAGGAAGAATCCCACTTCTGCAACAAGATCCACAAGTCCAACTCGTCACCAGGTAGAATCGGCAAAATCTCACATGGTCGTAAGATTCAATCCAAACGATATGGAATAGCTAAGATGAAATCACACGTCGTCATTGAAACTGAAGTCAAGAAAAGCTTCATGCTCCTGCAAGTAGGGTCCACATCGGCTTAACATATAGGTCTACGCTCCTCAAGTTGAAAGCATGGTCCGTGAAGAAGGTGCTCACACTTGCATCGAAACAACTAGAACGTCGATAGGGAGGTAGCCTTAAGGTGCTCAAAAAGATGACACGTTGCCTCATCCACTACGTCAACTATCGTAACACAGCATCACATGCTCCGTTACTCTGATGGAAAAGCTCCACGTTCTCGCTACGTTGAGTCGTAAAGACGTAGGTCTTCCATACCACTACTCAATCATATCTAGAAGTCTTCGGTCAAAAAGCTGTTGTCGTCTCCCGCATCTAACCTCGAACTCACGATGAAATCTAGAAGTAAGCTTTCACTTACTTGTTTCAAACTTGGTTGAACTATGAGTTGCTAACATCTTCTTGAGTCGCTTTATCTGGTTATGCTTGCCTCCATTGTCTTCAACTCATCGATGAACATGTGGTGGAGTAGGTCCCCCATGCGCTCATGTCACGTCACTTGGGTCTTCTTGAAAGCTAAAATTTTGCGTCATCAAATTGTCCCATCACTTAAGATACACAAGCGAGTAAGAACTTCTGGTCATCTACAAGAGGAAGTCGTGCAAGACTTTCGGTAATATATACCACACCACTTCTTTCATTTCCGGTTATAACAACCGAATAAATTAGTCATAAGAAATTTTCAAACTACTCAAGGGAAAGTCAAAGAGCTGCAATAGTCAAGAACGTGATACCAATGGGATGCTGACACAAATAGTGATACAAGGTGGCACGACCGATGGAGTGAACACTTCCCATGTAGTGGGTTCCATCACTTCCTTAAAGCTTCTTAATGCAACACGAAGATCGTCACGTAAATACGTTCGAAGATACTTCCAACGTGAAGATGTCGAGGCATCTTCAAAATCTCTATAGATTTCTCCAATTCAACGCTCTTAGTTTCTCGTCTCGATTCAGCCTAAACCGGATTGGTGCAGTGAATCTCACGGCGTATCCGTAAACAAGCACGGCGTCTTACCAAAGAGTGAAGAACTCTTAGATATCTCGTTTCCACGAAATAGCTGAGAGAAATGCTCATAGAAAGTGTCTGCATTCCGCCCTAAGGTTACGTCGCTCATTACTACTCACGAGGTAACCGAGTAATTAAATAATCTCTACCTCAGAATCTCCAATAAACACCTAACTCTACTCATAGTCACTTGCTCCTCAAGTGTAGGAGGTGGTGCATTCTTAAGGTACGAAATGCTCACAATCGTTTCGATGACTCTATGGCGTGACAACATCCTGAATGAAAGCTAGAAAACAAAGGAATACCCAATATCGAAACAAATGTTCGGCTCAAATGAAGTGAACAAAATCTGAGGATCTCAACGAGTTACGGACTCCAAATAAGAATAGCTCGATCTCCGATGATAGAAATAGAGGAATAATAAGTGGCTCAAGCAATGAAATCTGCATTGCATGCAAACAAGCAGACCATACGACTCGATGAAACAACTAAGTCGTACCAGAGTGACACGGAAGGTACAAAAAATGATGCTCTGATACCAAGTAATTACTGTCGCATCATAAGACTATTTTCAGCCCCAAAATACGTTAGTAACCGCCGTGATTCCAGACTATTGAATAACCAATAAGTCATCTGACGTATTGACTACCCACTAGGCCGAAACCACAAGGCTAATATAAATAAAATGACATAAATGAGAGGAACAAATAAATAAATAGAGATATACAAGTGCGGAAGGTAGCATACAAGACTTATACAACAAGATACATGAAGAAAGTCCAAGTCAGTGAATATACAACATGGGCCAACGAGCAAAGTGCAAATGGATAGAAGCTCGGTAGGTCAGAGTGCGCCAAATGCGTCTAAATCAACAATCACGGAGATCAAAAAGTTGAAGTACTACGAAAGATGAATAGTTTAGTCAAGGTGATCTCGAAACACGAATGTTAAACAACATGCCATGCCATGCCCCTAGTCACCGATTCATCTCCTCTAAAGCAAGTCCACCGAGTACCTACAAAGTAGGGGTGACCACTCGTCCTCGCTAACCCAAAAGGGGCCGAACCCAACAAAGATAGGGTTTGAAAACAAAGGTGTAGTTCTCATAGATAGATACTACATATAGGTTTCACCAGTGATTTAACAATTCGTAAAACATGCAACAACTAAAAACTATATTTAGTTTTATAGGCAGATTTATTCAAATTTCCTTTTTCATTTGTCAATGCTCACATCAAAAATGACTAAGCACTCAAAGTAAAATGCAGCCCGTAGGGCTTCACAGATCTTGGCGGCTGAATCCCGGGTTTGTCTATACAGCAAACTGGGGCCAACTACCTATGCGTCTGAGGACGAATAGTAGTGAGAGTGTCCATTTACAGCGAATGTCCAACAGATCACTCATAACAACACACCACACGAATCCCTGCTCTCACTCATATCAATCTACTTGTGCGAGACGAGTGTAAGCCGAAAAATAAAATAAACAGGGCATTGCCCCTCTGGAGGTTCACGGTCATCGACACCGTGGGAAATCATAGTCTAAACACTAGGTCCCGGCACTCTCAGGCCAAGGACCGGAAATCAGGAAAACGATACTACTTTTCGATCCGAATCATCACATATGTGTCTAGCCTCGATTTACTAAACATTTAAGTGAAGCGATAAAGTAAAGAAAACATATATCGCGAGGTATCGACAATGCACAAACAAATATCATATAGCCATTATATTATAGAGCACTACACAAATTTAAAATGCCACGAACTTGGAAGTTACGGCTTACCCTAGTAGGCGGCTCACCCTACCTGATATGACGAAGCCGAAGTCTACGTGCTCTAAGTCTCAATCCTCAAACTCTGAGTGTAAGTGAAGTCCTGAATCTGTCAAGAAACATGTCAACAACTACATAAGCCGAAAGTAGAAACGTAACGGTTATCTTATGGTCAACTACCCACTTCCCTGGTTTGACCAGGAAAGGTCAAAGGTTGACTTTAGGGTTGACCAAGTCATTCCTAGATTGACCAAGAAATTGACCAAGTCTACTAAGTTGGTCAAAGTTAACTAAGACTCAGTAAACTCGATAAACTTTTTGTTTACTTTCCCTGACACTAGAGTCTAATTATTTGATACCTCGATTCTCGAACCGGGCGAGAATCATGATTATTATTCATTCAGTATTTACGTCTTTCCATCACCTATTTAATTTATAATTTTCAAAAATGAGTTTATTAAAAAAGTTGTAAACCTTTGGTAAATACAAATCCTTTAAATTAAATAACTGTAGCGATAAAAACGTAAGTAAAATAAATATGCTGCAGTAAAAAGTGAAAATTCAACCCAAACAGCAAAAGTCAACTATCAACAGTAAAAGTCAACGGTCAACAGTAAAAGTCAACAATCAACGGTAAATGGTAAAAGTAAAACTATGAAAAAGTAACTCGAGTAAAACTGTAAAAGTTAAACAGTAAATCAGTAAAAATAGCAGTTTATAATATTGAAATCTGACAGGGATATTATGGTAATTTCACCTCACAGTAAAACGGTAAAAGGGTAAATCTGACGCAGTAAAGGTTTTTATCGCTTTCTGCTCCGGTCACTGGTTTGGCCGGAATCTGAGTTTTCTCGGCCAAACCAAGCTCCTCCACCTGCAATCCTATGATCTACACTATCCCAGCAACCTAGCAAGGCTAAAATCAAGAGAAAATGTAGCGGTTTTATACCTCGACAAGTGAGCATAAGTTTTTCCCGACGAATCCTCTCCGACAGAGCTCTCCAGGCATTCTCCTCCTCCCAGCCACTGGGTAACTCCTGCAGCTTCCAGGAACCTCCCAAGCTCTCCTCTGATCCAGCTTGACCTCTAACTCGACTGGACAGTCGGGAGAGAGAGAGAGAGAGTGAACAAATGAGGAAAGAAGGAGAAGAGAAAAGAAAATAGAGGAAGAGATAACGGAGAGAGAGAAAAGAGGGTTTTTATAAAATTTTCAATGGTCACGATTTATTGATCAAATCCAACGGTCACGATTTACTCCGAGTTAAAATAACGGAAAACCCAAAAACATTTTCCGTAAACCATATATTTGAAAATAAAACGTCAAATTAAAACCGTAAAATAAGACAAAACATGTGGAGTGCCGGAAAAATATTCCTTAAATACTCTTACGCATGTGGCGACCTTTGCTCTAATATACAAATATTATAGTACATTCCTGACATACCGAAAAGAAATCAAAAATAAAACCAAGATGTGTCGAAAAATTTAATAAGAATGTCGTGGTCTCACACAGAATATGTTAAGTGCAGGTATTATTAGACTTGCCAAGTACACTTTGTGGTTGTCTAATATTGTTCTGGTTACGAAGAAGAATGGAAAGATTCGTGTTTGCGTTGATTACCGGAATCTCAACACAACAATTCCAAAAGGGTACTTATAGGGTTTATGGTTTAAGAATATTCACAATTCGTACATATCATTTCATCGCAGGTATGGTTTGTGAGAGTATGTTAGGCTTTTGATTATATAACCTCCTACGCGTGTATTGATTTTGATTACTTCAAACAAAGTTTGGTTAACTATATGCGATATTCATAGGATGCCATTTCATTAACGAGATTATTGAAGATAGTGACAACTTCTGTAATTCTATAAATGAAAATAAGTTTTATTATTTATCCTAAATAATAAGTTTATTTAGTTTAGACAAACCTAATTAATAAGTTTGCGTGTATTTTAATACAATTTTAAATGTGTGTGTAATCTAAAATAAGTCTACTAAATTAGATGTAATGTCAAATATCTCTATATTTTTTAAGGCTAACTTGCCTCGGTGTCAATATAGATGTGATAATAGGAAATTTCATGCTCAAAATATAACGTAGTTTTGTTGGGAACTAGTTTGAGATTCATCAATCATGTGTGTTGGTTACCGATTATGCACAAAGACAGTGTAAAGGTGATTTCTCTTCTTTTTTCCGTTTTTTTCCCTCTTCTTCACTGGCTGAGATTGGAATTGGAAGTTTTCTAAGGCATGAGGCTTGAATTTAATTGCTATTTTCTCACAGTGCATTAGGAACCAACTCCTCTATTTCATTTCTTACTGGCACCCTAATAAAAAAAATAAGAAAAAGGAACAATGGACCATGAGCATCTCATATACAGCTATATGCCTATATCTCCATGAAGTCTGGAACAAGATTTAAATAAAAAATAAAGAATTAATTATAAAACATCATCCAAATTATGATGTTATTTTCATTTACATACTTAATTATCAAAAATTTACGTTTTGGCCCAAAGTTTCATTCTATTAGCATTTTGATATCCTGACCACTAACACCGTTAAATTTTGAGGGCATTTTCATCATCTCAATAAATATATCATTTTTTCATTTACTTTAACAAAATAATTTATTTTGGTGGTGTTATGTAATTAATTCTTATTTTTATTGGCTTGTAATTTATCTGATTATAATGAATTCAGTTGTGGTATTTTAATTTATTTTATTTGGGTAAATACCTCTTAAGGTACCTGATGTATGACTTATTGGACAATTAAGTACCCAATGTTTAAAATTGGACAGTTAATTTGGTACCTCATATTTTGCTCAGTTAGACAGTTTGGTACTTCCGTTAACTTTTTTGTTAAATATGAGGGTAAAATAGATATTTAGGTACTATTTATTAATATAAACATAAAAAAAATATTTGTTGTGTGGTTTCATGTGTATTAGGTCCGAATATATATCTTAAATTTTAACTAATATTTATCTATATAAAGATGAATTAATATTTTGTTCGAAACATTATTGAATTTTATATTCAAGAAACTTAAGTGGTGTAATTAACCTAAACACTCACGCGACTAATGGGTGTTCATACATATTTCTTAATATAAAATAAAATTATATCATATTTTACCAACCTAACCAAAAACCTTAATTCATGCGTGTACTCTCAAAAAGTCTAAAACCTAGAAAATAATAAAGACCCAAAAATAATTTTCATTTAACCACAAAACAAATATTTTTTATATCTAATTTTATAAATATGACGTAAATGACAATTTCTCCCTCGTGTCAAATTGTCAATCAAACTTAACATCCACCTAACAGAGTAAAAAAAATTCTATCAACCCAAACCCTAAGGAGCGGCGGGCTTCTTGAAATCAGCACAAACTAGTCCGGTGGCGACCTTGAACCAATCTGGTCTATTGACCATGCCTACGTTTCATTATCTTGCTGTCGGACGGGATCTCAAATCGGGTCGTGAGCCTTCAAATTGGCTTGTCCTCAAGGCTGTAATATGGTTAGGTTCTTTTCTTGTCTTTTTATCTCTTTGGTAGCAGGTTGGAAGTCTGGCCAAATGATGCGACCCCAAAATTAGAACTTGGATAGTTCGGCGTTCGGCTTTGTTCCAATGGCAAGGTTCGAGCTAATCTGTATCGGCTTGGTTCTAGGTTTGTTTAAATTTGTCAGGGTTCTGATATGGATGTGCACCGTGAAGGTTTGTGGGTCGACGTGGCGCTAGTCGTGGTGGATCTGAAACTACAACGGCGAAGATCAAGAAACATGCTCTCACAACAAGTTTTGGCTTTGACGCATATGGCATGTCGTCTTGAAAGGAGCAATGACTGGGCCAGCTTCTTAGGCCTAGGTGTGACTTGTATTTTTGGACTTTTGACTTCATAAGTTTGGGTAGGGTTTTTGCTCTGGCCCATTCGTTAGAATTTAAATTAGTTTTGCTAGTTCTAAGTGGCTTTATGTCGCTAATAAATCTGTTTTAGGATACTAAGCACTTGTGTGCATATTATTTATCTAAAATTTCTAGAGATCCAATGTAGTTGTTGGGTTAGAGTCGACAAACGTTAATCTTATTGCTATGGTATAGTGATATTTTTATCTTTGCTAGGCTCATGTTGACATGAGTGTAAGACTTCAATGTAATGGTATTTGATTGTTCTCTTTTTCAGGGCTCTTGTATGAAATCCAATTTAATTTCTTCAAAAAAAGTACTAAATTGTCAAACTAAGTATAGATTGAGGTATATGCCCTTTTCTAAACATCAGATACATAATTGTCCAAGTGATCATATATCAGGTACCATATGAGGTATTTACCCATTTTATTTTGCTCAACATGTAAGTCTAAAAATATATACATATAGTTGTAGTATTTCTTTATATTTTGCTCAACTTTTATTACTACGGTTGCAAAAACAAATATAATTTTGGAGTTTTAATTTTTTATAACATTTTTACTTAAGTAAATTATTTTATTTGTATTTGATAACCTCAAAAAATAAATTATTTTGTTAAAGTAAACCAAAAAATAATATATATTGAAATAACAAAAATACCCTCAAAATTTAACAGTGTTAATGATCGATGTATGAAAATGTTAACGAAACAAAACTTTAAGTGTCAAAATGCAAGTTTTTGATAGTTAGATATGTAAATGAAAATAATATCATAGTTTAAGTGGTATTTTATAATTAATTCAAAAATAAAAAATAAAAAATAAAAAAGGGATATGCTGATAAATGATTTGCATCCAACCAATATTTCATTTTTGTTTCGATAGTTAGATATGTAAATTAAAATAAAATCATAGTTAGGATAGTATTTTATAATTAATTAAAAAATTAAAAAAAGGGATACGCTGATAAATGAATTGCATCCAACCAATACTTCATTGTATGATATACAAATATGCACAAAATTGAAAGGGCGAAAACGTCAAGAGTCCCCTAAAAGCACTCATAGGCTGAAGTAGGTTAGGCAAATCAAAAACAAAAAGCCAGACCTGAATAGGGATTTTTTTGGCAAAGTGAGTAGGGATATACACAAAGTTAAATATACAATGGGGGTGGCCAAAACCCAGACTCTACCTCAACCTGGGGATTATCTTCAAAAAAAGATTATGCTTTCATCATCTACTTTCCTTCAGACGAGGCTTCAATTTCTTGTGGCGTGATTTTCTTTTCTCTATTCAGTCCTTCGTGTATGGGAGTGCAAAGTCCTTAATCCTTTGCTTAAGGTGCTGCAGAGAGGCAGGATATAGATGAAGAGTTGTTTAAACAAAAAATAATATATATATATATATATATATATATATATATATGGAGATTGAAAGCTTTTGAATGAATCACCTATAATAATATATAAAAAAAAAACATATATATGGAGATTGAAAGCTTTTGAATGAATCACCTGTAGTTCCTCATGAAGCACTACAAATATCTTCTTGAGCCTCTTATGTCTCTGCAGGAAAAATTATCAGTTAAGTCAAAGTTGAAGCATTAAATTCAAAACAGTAAAGGCAAAAGGTACTCAGAAAATCATGAACAAAGCATACTGATCCACACTGACGATAGGATTCCTTCAGCTGGTCCAAGATGTTATAATATCTCTCTGTGCCTGTAGCAAATTCAAGGTCCTTCCCTAGCTTTAGGAACTCATTCCTACATTGAGCGAATATAAATTGTTTTCATATGCACAGATCTTAAACAGCATTTACATGAAGCAACTAATCAGATAAATAACACCAGTAAAACAGCAATGTTCTGTTGCATGAAATCAAAGGAATCTGAGCTATACCTGTAACTCTCTAAGATTTTGTTCAAGGAGCAGTAGCTATCATACTTGTCACGATATTCTTGCACATACTCCTTGTATCTGAGACCAGAAAAATAATGTAATTCAGATGCCAAAAAAATCACATATCAGGGCCAGAATGATATTGAAATCTGTGTAAAAGCTTTGATATGTTGACTTACTGAGAAAAATCTTTTATTGGTCCCTTGAGCTCAGGCTCATCCTTCTCATACTTTGTATAAGAACAACTATTTTCATCAGAAGAAGAATCCCTTCTTTTTCTATCACTGTCGGTGCCCTCTGCCAACATTGAATCCTTTCGTACGTCAATCTGTTCCATCGCCACACTAGATGCAGGTCTTCTACTTTCTTTGTTGGTGTGGGTCAGTGACCCTCGTTTAGAGTCATGGTGGTGGGAAGCACTAAGTGCTTTCTTATTGCTTTCGCCATAGCCATCCAAACTGATCCCTTGCCTGTCCCCAACTTCATTATGTGTGGATTTACTACCATTATCTGCTGATCTGCTGAATGGGTGCCCCACATCAGAATGATCTAACCGTGAAAGGTGCTGGGACTGAGATTGCATAGCTCTCTGTTGAGACCCCGTTAAATCCTCAATACGATCTTCATACTTCCCTTTCTTAACTAAAGCTTCTGCATTGCTAGCAACCTTCAAGTTTACACCTGGTGAGGATGGCTTACCCATTTCTGAACTTGTCTTTCCTGCAGGTTTTGCTTTACTGAAGTCCGAAGCCCAGTTATCCCTAGTGCCCAGTTTGGTTTCTGACAGCTTAAATGAACTTTTTCTCTCAAATTGCTTCTTAACTGGTGTTTCCTCAGCCACAGCCTCACGAAGTTCTCCCAACTCCAATTCTGAAACCTCTCTTTGGAGTTTACTAGCTCTACCATTCAAAACTGGCGATCTGTCGGCTCCATTCCTGTTTTCCCTCGGCGAAGAACTGAAGAGCACGCTTGAAGCATGTCTATCTTCCTTGATTTTTCCAGCCATGTCACCATGTTTCTGGTAGTGGGAGTCCAAGGGTACTGATTGTTTGCCTCGTGCACCACCTTCCTTGGAATTTCTTGAAACCTTTTTTTCAATAGCATAACCGTCCTTTTGATTACTATTATGAATATTATCTTTATGCAGGGGAAAGCCTTCATACACATGAGAGCTCTTTTCACAGTACTGAAGACTAAGGCCCAAGCTCTCGGAATATCTATCAGGTCTTTCTCCTTGATCTGGAGCCTTGGCTTGTGCACTATGATCATAAGACTTCCGAGTTGATTGTTTAGACTCAGAGCTATATCTTCCAGAAACTGCTTGAGTGTAGCCCTTTTGAGAGCCAAACTCAGTATTCCCATCCCTATCAACTTTATTCAGCATTTGAGATACAGGGCCCTTATAAGAGCCTTCAATGAATCTATCACGAGACAAGTTATGAGAATCTTCTGAAAATTGAACACCCTTACCCAGAGAAGCAGGAGGTTGTGATGAGTTTTCCATTTTTGATCTTTTCCTGCGTTCAGAACTTTCATCAGAGTGCTTCACCAAACCTCTTTTTAAATTACCTTTAGACATCCTCTCAGAGCTATCAGACTGCTCATACCTGAAGTCATCCTTGTCTGCAGTCTTCCCAAACAAACTGTCTACAAGATTTTGGCGGTCATGATGCTCAACACGCTCGGGTGGAGAAGATTTTGTTTCAATGACTGGTTGTTCACTAGGCAAGGAGCTACTAACAACAGCCAATTCAGCATCCTGTTCCACAGTTTCAATATCAATTGCGTCAGATTCAAGATCATCTTGCTTGTCATCATTCCCACTCTGGGCAGGCCTGCCATCAGGAGTTCCCCATGGAACAGGCAAAGCAGCTTCAGCGGCTTGTGTTTGATGTTTGGGCTCTTTATCATCATCACTCATAATGTTCACATCCTCATCAGAAACCTCCTTGCTATTAGAAGAGACATCACTTTCACTATCACTACTACTCCCACTCCCACTTCCTATTGGGCTTTTACTTCTGCTTCTACTTCTGCTAGGACTTCCACTGTCACTTCCGGAATCACTGCTGTCACTTTCACTGTCACTTCCGCTCTCACTAGACGTAGAACTAGCTACTCGGGCTTCAATGTTGTCAGAGGATCCTTTTTCACCAAAAAGATCAGGTGACTGCTGTTGGTTATCAATTTTTTGGAATACCTGTAATTCTTCTCCAACTGTAGCATTCAATTGTTGTTGGCCCTGTTCCTCCATTTCATTGGCAGAAACCTTCTCCTTAAACTCTTGTACTTGAGCAGGCCTTTGATTACAGATGTCATCTGCAGCAGGAGTCTGGCGAAGTTTCTCTTCTGGGGAACTGGACGAACATATACAGCAATTACTGATTCAGAACACAATGATAAACAATAAAGCAAAAACAATAGTCCAGTTGGATCCTTTATTGCTAAATGAGGGTTTAAGCAAACCAGCCTCTCGGCGCATGCAAAGGGTTATTCATAAACACACAGTGAGAATAACTGGTAACCCTACATGAATGTTCAAATTAAAAGCTACAAACATGAGATACAGATTAATGCATCACTTATGATAACCTTCCTCATCAGTTTAACCCACTAAGACCTACAAAGTAGAGAAGTTTCTTTTCCGAGAAGACAAAAGGTTTTTGAGCTTGTAATGCAAGAATCTTATTGTGGTTTAGGGCCCTAGGATCTCTTCTGGTCTTTACTGATACTTTATACGATTTAAGCAAAGCTATAGGATAGATGAACTTGAAGAACAGAAACACAGCACACCAATTTTTATAGTGGTTCAACCAAAATCATGGCTTACGTCCACTATGGACAATAACAACTTGATTACAAGTACTTATTGAAATCCCTATGCTAATCCCCAACTCCCTGCTAGATCTCTCTATCACCCTTGGCTCCCGGTTTTCTGTGCTATCTGTCTTCACCTTAGAAAACCCCCTTCAGTTCCTATTTATACTAAATAGGAGCTGCTAATACAACATGGTTTAGGATTCCTAAACCTAATAGACATAAGTCTATTACAAATCCTAATAGAATCTTGAAAGACTAACTTTCCTAGAACTTGTAGAAAAGCTACAGCGTTGTCCTTTTTCCATTCTATACTTGGATTTACCTGCTGAATCCTAACTCTCCAGATTGTATCAATGAGCCAAAAACACAACAATCTTCACCTTGGTGAGTTGATACCAAATGATTGCTACTCCCTTCAGGATATCTTGAATCTTCTTGAAGTAACCCTAAACAAAACCTCCAAGAACCTTCACCTTGGCAAGACTCTTCTTGCCTCAACGCACCTCAAGTGAGGAGGTGCTCCACCACAACTCAACAAGCTGTGACACTGAGCAAGTCCAAGCAATGCTTGAACTTCTCCATGGCAATGGTCCTGGTCAAACAATCTAAAACATTCTTCCTCGAATGTGTTTCTTCTTCAGTTGTTATCTTCACTGAGCTGATCCAATCTTCAGTGCAATGACCACAAACATCAACATGCTTCATTCCTAAAAACACTTGATTCCTTGTCAAAATGATGACACCATTCTTCACCACAACTTCTTGAATCTCAAACTCAGTCATTAACCCATTAAGCCATAACGCCTTTGCGGAAGCTTTTGTTAGTGCCATGCAATCTTCTTCAGTGGTAGAAAATATCTCAGCTGATTCTATAGTTGCTCTACAACTTCTTGAACCTTTAGCAAAAGTAAATCCATTACTTGTTGCAGATCTTCCTTTGTCTGAGTCTCCTGCTAAATCGGAACTCTCATGACCAACAATGCATGCTTGATCATGTTGTTTTTCAAACAGAAATTCATGCTCCTTAGTGTCTCTCAAGTAATACAGAATCCACGTCGTTGCTTGCCAGTGTCGTCTACCCGGATTCACCACGTACTTTGACACAATACTCAATGCTTGAGCTGAACCTGGTCTTGTGCAGATTCTAGCCATAAGACATCCCACTACTCTTGTATTAGGCACTTGCATCATCTCATCTAACTCAACCCTAGATGATCCCTGCACACTCAACTGAAAGTGTGCTACTGGTGGAGTAGACACGGTGTCAGAAAATATCCATAATTTCCCCGCTTCTATGTCTCCTTATCTTCACTCCTAGGATCTGTTGTGCAGCCTCCAGACCCTTCATGTCAAATTCCCTTCTTAGTTGTGTCTCCAACTTTGGAATTCTAGACCCATCTTGACATGTAGTTAACCCGTCACCTGATAGTAAAACCCTATTATCCTTGAACACATGATGATAAACGCATCTCTTCGCTGGTGAGATCTGATCATACTCAACCTTTTCTTTATGCGTATACTTATTAGCCAATACCTAAGCCTTAAATCTCATGGCTTCCTTATCATGCATTCCTTCATTTTTCCTATAAACCCATTTCCAGCCAATCTGATGTCTATCTTTAGGCTTACCGACTTCTAAACCAAGTCCTTCTATATGGGCTTCTTCTTCTGTTCTAACATAGCTCCCATCCAACTTTCATATCTTGTTATAGCTTCCTGATACGTGGTTGGATCTCCTAGACTGAAACTTAGAGTATACGTGTCCAATGCTATGCTTCTCTGGAACTCCTGCTCAAGTGACTGACAAACTGAGTCGTAAGTTCGCAATGCTAATTTCTCCACCTGAGCTAGTATTAGTGACTGTTGTTGTCGCTCTAAGACTTCTTCCTCCATAACCCCTTCATCATGCTCCACCTGCTCAATTTGCTCCACCTGAGATGGAGTTTCTTCCATGACCACTTTGGTTAGAGGAACTTTTGTAGCTTCATCTACAACATCAACATCAATCTTCTTCTTCACCTCACTTGTCTTTACTTCTTTAAACGGCTTGGTCTTCTCATCATTGATGATATGTCTACTTAGAACCCTTTCTTTGCTGACAATATTCCATAACTTGCAACCCTTGACTCCTTTCTCAATAACCAGAAAATTTGACTTGAGTTTGGTCTGCTCTATGCTTGAATTATGAGCATATGCACTGCTACCAAACATCCTCAATTTAAAATAGCCAGCTGGTTCTCTAGACCATACCTCCTCTGCACACTTGAAGTTTAAGACCTTTGATGGTGACCGATTAACCAAACAACACACATGGTTACCTACTTCCCAAAACGCGTCTGGTAATCCTACATGCAACCACATGTCTCTTTCTCTCTCAAAGAGAGTTTTCTTCATCCTTCTAGCAGCTCTGTCATCCTGGAGATTATCCTTCACCATGATACATCTCGTGATTCTATCCTTGTAAAACTGCAGCATGTTCCTTCTATATTCTTATCACTGCTACTTATAAAATAATTGATTTTTCTGTCTCTCAGATTTCCTACTTTTCTTTTCCCTTGCTTGACCTTGAAGAGAACCTCAGATTTCTCCTTCATACAGCAAGCCCAAATCTTCCTCGAAAAATCACCTAGACAAATAACAAAGTACCGGAAGCCTCCCATACACCTTACTGGTAATGCGCTTCATACTTTTGAGTGAATATAATCCAACAATCTATTGATATTGTTCTTACAATTTACTGACTTAAATGCCACCTTCTGCTTCCCATGACTACCATCCTTGCAGAAAACATCGACACATGTCTTTCTTTCCCTGTAGAGTTCCTGCATCCCTATTTGACTCATGCACCTTTGGCCTTGCTGCCAGTGCTCACTCTTGTCATTTAATTCAGCAGATTTTGCAACTCCACCTATGATGGTAGTCCCTTGAAGCTTGTACACATTGTTAGGTTGAATGTCACCCTTCATCACAACAAGTGATCCCTTAAGAACCTTGAGTCTTCCTTCTTTAGAGATGTACCTATATCCGGCCTTATCCAAAGTACCCAAAGATATCAAGTTCTTCCTTAACTTAGGAATATATATATGACATTCTCCAGCTTTCTAACAACTCTGTCATGCATTCCGATTTTCACTGATCCAATACCTAGGATCGTACATGGTAAGTCATCTCCCCTAAAAACTTCTTCACTGCTACTCTCCTCCAATGTGTCAAACCATTCTCAGTTTGCACACGTGGAATGTACAACCGGTATCCAAAATCTAATCTCTAGAAGTGTTGGAGCTTGATGTTACCACAAGAAGTTCACAATCATCTTCATCGCTGATGACTATGTTGGCTGTGCTTGAACTCCTTGCCGTCACCTTTGATTCCATCCTCCCTTCTTTGCAGTTTCCTTTCAAGTGGTCTGCAGCACCACATTTGAAGCAACCTTCTTAGTACTTGGATTTTATTGTACGTAGCTACCCTTGCTGCCAGATTTATCCTCCTTACTCGTCAACTGACCTACCTCCTTGCCCTTGTCATAAAGGCCTCCATGAGAACTCTCGGTCCTGCTACTTGTCTTAATGTAAGATTGAATAGCTTCGGTAATCTCATTGTACTTGAGAGAATCTTTACCCGAAACGAGTATGGTGATGAACTGCTCGTATAAAGCTGGTAAAGATGCTAGCAACATAACTGCTTTGTCCTCATCTTCAACTCGCACATCCACTCGTGGCAACACAACTCTGAAATTTATTCAGATGTTCCTACACTTTCCCACCTTCTTTCATCTAAAGACTAAAGAGCTTCTCCTTTAAGAAGAGTTTATCCGTGTCAGCCTCCTTGACATTGTCTACATCAGCCACTACACGATCCAGTACATAATCTGCAAGATGCAACTCTATTGTACTCCTTGTCTTCTTGTCCATCTTCTGCCAAACCTTATCCGCCATATCAACTACCTTATTCTCTAACCCGAGAACATCCTCGTACAGATCTTGTAGAATCAGGACACTTTTCATCCTCCTCTGCGAAAGAGTGAAGTCTTCTTTGCCTCTTAAAGGCTGAGTAAATGATCTCACATCTTCTGCTTCAACCATGCCTTTGATGTCTTCCATCGCAAAGTACTAGAGCGAGGGCTCTGATACCACTTATTGTGGTTTAGGGCCCTAGGATCTCTTCTGGTCTTTACTGATACTTTTTACGATTTAAGCAAAGCTATAGGATAGATGAACTTGAAGAACAAAAACACAGCACACCAATTTTTTATAGTGGTTCAGCAAAAATCGTGGCTTACGTCCACTTATGTGATCTCTCAGAGAGATCATTAGCACTATGGAGAATAACAACTTGATTACAAGTACTTATTGAAATCCCTATGCTAATCCCCAACTCCCTGCTAGATCTCTCTATCACCCTTGGCTCCCAGTTTTCTGTGCTAT
Organism: Comarum palustre; assembly: GCA_951800085.1. NCBI lineage: Eukaryota > Viridiplantae > Streptophyta > Magnoliopsida > Rosales > Rosaceae > Comarum > Comarum palustre. The sequence continues at coordinate 13,724,880 of OX637572.1, read as the reverse complement.
CTCTGTGCTATCTGTCTTCACCTTAGAAAACCCCTTTCAACTCCTATTCAGTATAAATAGGAGCTGCTGATACAACATGGTTTAGGATTCCTAAACCTAATAGACAAGTCTATTACAAATCCTAATAGAATCTTGAAATACTAACTTTCCTACAACTTATAGAAAAGCAACAGCGCTGTCCCTTTTCCATTCTATACTTGGATTTACATGCTGAATCCTAACTCTCCAGATTATATCAATGAGCTAAAAACACAACAAAATGAAATTGAATTTGATATCAGATTAACCAGTGCTGCTGGTGGAACCAACATTTCAAAATCACATTGTTCTCAAGTCATTCTCTCACTAAAGAGAATTATAGAGATGAACAAAAATAGAACTTTGACAGTATGGGATAAAGATAAATGGGAGCTAATATGTGAGTTGCAACTATTAAATTCCTGAGATTGGAGTTTGTGCGTTGGATTATCAACATGACTTTCTTGTATGAACAAGTGGCACTTCTCATCTACTTTATTTAGTTGGCTACAATATCCTCATCTCAGTATATTTTCTAAATGTAGAAAATCTAACTGTAGAAAATGCCAACAGGCACGTGCAAAGCACAAATCAGGGGGCTAATACAACATAAATGCAGTTGCTTTGGTTAAGCGAACTGAAGGGTTTTTGAAAAACTAACCAAAAGAGCTTCCAACTTCACTAACAAAGATGTGATACAATTATCATCTTGTAACTTTTGACAGCCAGTGGACATTTCTAAAGTGATTGGATATGAATATATATATAATATATATATATATATATCCAATAAAAAAATTTCCCAAACCTAAAGGTGGAATAATAATCTTAATCAAGTAAAAAGAGTTAAGGATACAAAAAGTCATAAATGAGTTTCAAAAGCAATTGAAATAAGAGTTCAGAACAATTCAGTATTTGAGAGAGTTAGTTAGCTAGCCAGCAAGTAGCATATAGTAAATTCAGGTTCACATAAATTCCAAATAAACTTATCAACTCAAAGGGGGTCTTAAAGAGCATCTCTGAACATATTAAGCAAGCTCAAGTAATATGAAAGGAAGCCCTTTTTTAATGGAAATGAGAGGGATGCACAGTTTAAGGAATGAGGATAAGAACTCCACTCAACCACCAAAATAAGAACAGCTGAAAAGTACTAGCAAAAGCTGCAAAACCATCAACAAACACACTAAACTACAATGGCACTCCGATTTGATGAAATTGAGGACCCATTTTCCTTCTTCTAACTTTTATTTTGACATTATTATGCATTAAACATATACTGCTAGCATAATGTGAGCCCGCAGTAGTGCCAAATACTTTGGAGCTTAGGTGCTTTGTTTCTTACTATACTTTATGCCATTTAATGTATAAAGGACCCAAGAAGATGAAAAATTAAAACACAAAGAATAGCAGGAACAAGTCTATCCCTAAGTGACTCCTATCAAGCTGAGTGTAGGCTTATTCAAGTAATTACCTTCCAGATTCAAACAAGGGTTTTTTGAAGTTTTCTAACTCCACTCCTGGTTTCAAGAGATACTTCCCTGAAGCTTGGCAATTTGCAATCTGATGTCAAAAATGAAAAAGTAGATATAGTGTTAGTCAGTGTTCTTAAATTGAAAAAATAATAGCACCAGGGATCTCCACCACTTACCTTCTTGAGAATGGACTCGATTTTTATTGCAGAGTTGGGAAATGAATCTCCAATACCTTTCGTTAAAGCCTACAAAGAATCAATGTAGATTGAGATAAGGGGAAGGGAAGAAAGAAACTTAAGAACTTTATGACACATCTCTGAACAGCTGTAGCAACACTCTCACATCTTCTCAGTTCACCTATATAGGATAGTTCAACTGATGCATTCAAGACTTGATATTAAAGGTTTGTATGACTAGTAATATATGTATTTTCTTTTTGGTCTCAAAATGTATGCCTAGTCATGCTACTTTGAGGAGGAGGAGAAGCATAAGTTTTATACAAGATCTGATAAACATTTAAATTAGAGTTTTTATTTTAATAAAGAAAAAAAAAGGGAGTTTATGAACAGTACAAAGACCACCCACAAGTCCAAAATCATGATATATATATACATAGTTACATAATTCTGCGATAATTCAGAACTGAAGGCATTGTCCACTTTTAGAAAAAAATGTCCCAAGGGAATGGCGTTAGTCATTTTGTCCCCTTCAAGTAATGGTGAATTTTGGATAATACTGCTTCAGCAGAATTGAGAAATCTATTCACAGTCTATCATCTTCCTGAAAGTAATGGTGAATTTTGTATATTCTGAATACGTTTCAAATTTAACAGTTTTATTGCAAACACAAACCTAATGCTTAATGTTTAGATTAGTGTTCATCATCTTTTAGTGCCTACCTTTAAGCTCATCCCCTTGGGATTCTCCATGAGCAGTGTAATCAGCAAGCTCTGCAAATCTGTTGGCTTAGCTCGACCACTGCCTTTGCCAGCAGTTTCCATTGCTGCACTAGTCCTGATTGGGGTTTCTTTATCCAAGCTAGGAGTACGTTTGTCCTTAATAATGCCCTTGGAGGGTATAGTTTCATCTGCACTTGCATGAGTCTTTGAAATATTTAACATTCCAAATGGAGATGCAGACTTCTCAGGTGTAGACGGAAGAGGTGATGATGACGGTCTACCCTTTGCAGTAGTTACTGATGATACCCCGGATTTATATGCAGACTTTGGAGGAGCTGAAACTTCAAAAGAAGATGAAACAATTTAGTTGAAATCCAAATATAAATAACTAATAGGAAAACAATTTAAGCAATACAATGGTTGAAAGCAGGAGTTAACTTAATAAAAAAATATAATAAAAAGGCTCTTAAATTACTCACTTTATCTAAAAAATCCAAATACAAATAACTGGTAAGAAAATAATTCAAGCAATACAATGGTTGTGAATAGATGTTAATAAAATTAAAAAAAAGACATCCCAAACCCAGACTGGAACTTTGTTAAAAAAAACTTTAGCATCATCTCCCTTCACAAGGCCCTTATACCTCTACAATTCAATGCATCACTTCTTCGACCCCGACTAAGAATAGATGCATCGTAACCTCATTTCTCTTCAGCAAAATCTTCAGTATATGGCCAAAATTCCAATAACTGACCCAAATGGGTGAAGAAATTTTTCAACCCCACGATTCTTGATGGGGCACCAAATTTCGGACATATACCCTGATATATCCGAAAACCGGCAACATTCCAATAAATGGGTGGGAGAGAGTGCATGTGAGACTTTCAGAAAGGTTTATTTTGAGAAGCTGATTGGCGGAAGTATAAGTGGATGCCTAGCTGCTTGAATTTAGTGGCCGTCTGTAATATGGATTTCACTTCTGGATAGTAGCACTTAGTGGCTACTGGGTGACACTTAGTTAAGTATGGCATTACCGAATAGCTAAATCATACCTGTGAAAGCTGACTAAAAAGTGAATCATCTTCTCATGTTGCTACTTTCTAAGTTGCTGTTTGGTCTTTGCCCCTTTGGTATGCAGTAGCAACTGCACGTTTCAGTGACTATTGCCCAAATAAAACTTCAACACTGATTTTATAATGTATCCCACACAAATGTCCCTCTTTGAAAAAAAAGGAATAGGAGCGAAAATTAGGAAAGCAATTACTGTTGTGCAGTATTTGCTTTCACTTTGACTGGTTGAATGCCAGACATTTAGGGCGTATAGGTTGCTACTGCGAGTTCACAGACTCTTGAGTTGCAAATGTATAATCTGTCCATAATTTCAGTTGTGCCGTATTTGCTTTCACTTTGACCGGTTGAATGCCAGACATTTAGGGCGTATAGGTTGCTACTGCAAGTTCACAGACTCTTGAGTTGCAAATGTATAATCTGTTCATAATTTCGGTTGCTTCTTGCCCTATTTTTAACTAAGATATATAGATATCTATATATATAGATATATATATATATATATATATATATATATATATCAACATACATAAATAATTAAGTGAAAAGGTTATGCATGTATATATTTTCTTTCAAGTGGTAAATTGAAAATGTATAGAACTATGCATAGAAAATGTATAATATATTTGCAAATTATCTTGCTCTTCCTTAAAAGAAGTTGGGTAAATTGAAGTCATAAAATGGTTCTACTCACCTTGAGGTGGTTCAAGTCTCTGCTTTTTAACAGGAGGCTCTTTCTTATGTTTGAAATTCCTCCATGAACTATTCGCTGGATAACAGTGAGGTATCAGAAACATATAATAGTTAACTGTAAATATTCTACTGAAAAGTTAACTACATATACAACCAGTCTAAAACAAGAAACGAATTCAAATTCTGACATGAGCTTGCATTGATGATCTTCAAACTCAGAGTTCAAACACCATACCCGTGGTATCATATTGCGCTAATTGATTCTTCATAGCTGGATTTTGTTCTAGCACAATGGCTCTGAATTCACCAACAAAAACAAAATTAAATAAATACGACAGGGTTATTGCCATTTGAACAAGAAAGGGTATCGTTGTGGTTATGTAAAAGAAAACATTATAACTATATGCATATTGTTACTGAATAGTGAAGAAACTGCTAGTTAACTATCAGGTGACATACTTCCGTGATTTATGCATGCGCTCAGCTTCCTCCGACATCCTCTTCACACGATTCTTAGTTGATTCATCTAATATGCGCTGAACATTCACTTTGCGCCATGCACATCCTGATTCAACAAGCAAACCATTCCCATCTTCACCAGTCTCACGTTCTTCATATATGTCGCAAAGGTCACCATCCCGAGACCATGTAAACCTGAACTCCTTCCCTCCCACATCAACAACCTGATCGAATGCAGGACAATTCACAGCGATGAACACTTATTTCCTCATTCACAATGAAAAGAAAGCTACCTTGAAGACATTACCAAATAGCAAACTGTAAAGACTCTGAAATCATCGAAAACATAGCATCCGGGCAGTACCAAAACCACCCCAAACATCTAGAAAACAACAGTCCCACCAGAAGAGCTACTTCACAAACACCCAATTAGTTATAATAAGTCTACGAAACAATCACCTGGTACAAAATTGAGGAAACTAATCCAGAAGAACTCAAAACTAAGTACCAAGATAACATCTTTATTTCCCCAATCATATTACCTATGCACAATTCAACCAAAAAATAACAAATTGAGCAATGCCAACTCCAAAACCATATTTCTCACACAAAAAAATTCAAACAAAGTTAGCAAAAAGATATTAAGTTCAAATATGGCGATGAAACTCACATTGCCGTCCGGACTGTTAGACAGGGAATCAAATTTGATGCGGGGGGTCCCACCTTGTGCCTCGACGCGCCGGATCTCTTCGACCAGGTCCGGCACCAACCGAATGATCATGGAGAACGCCACCGGATTGTTGCCAGCGACCAAGCTGAACTTCTCCTCCACGGCCGGGGCCGCAGCGGAGGCTGAGGTTCCAGCGGCCGGGTTACGGCCTCCGCGACGGTTGTTGGAGCCGCCGAGGGAGAGGCGGTTGGCCGCAGGGGCGGAGGAGCGGTGCGGCGGAGGGAAGGAGGCTCGGGTGAGCTTGGAGGCTCCGGCTCCCCGGCCGGCGCCGCCGCCTAATCGGCCGTGCTTTGATGAGCCGCTGTACATTGAACCAGAGAGAGAAGGGAATATGGGGTTTTTTTGCTGTCTCTGCTTGTGTAACAAACAGAGCGCACCCCCAAACGCAGAAGTAAATTTCTACAGTATGTTCATGTGTATGTGCAATTTGGTGTATATGGGATTAACCCATGAGTTTATGCATTGTATAGGTGTAATATATTTATATTATGGATTTAACCTAATTTTTTAAGGATTGACTCATTATGCTTAGATTGTGTCTATATAAAGAGCTTCTCCATATTCATAATAAGATAGATTTGATATTGATCTCATTCATCTCTATACTATTCTACAAGACGTTATCAGTCACGCTAGCTCTAGAAACCCGAGCTAAAAGAGATCGTCGACCATAGAAAAGAAAAACCGTAAAACCCAAAAAAAAAATTTGACCAAATTCATCCTTGGATCGCTGCAGCCAATGCAGCAAATTGTTTTTCTGCCGCGTGCGCTACCTCTAGTCGCTATTGCCACACAGACGTTGTCGTCGGTGTCCATCGCTGCCGTTGTGCACCTGATAGCCGTTGCGCACACCAAGTTGTCGTTGCATATTTGTTGCGCACAGTTGCTGCCCCCAAGCATCAATAATTGATATTTCAAGTTTCTTTGAAGATTTTATCGACAATGTATATACAATTGAACCTTTAAACTCGTTCAAAGTTCACTAAACTTGGGGAGAATAAAATATGTTCCTCCTTTCTCCATCTTCATTCTATGTTTGGAACGTTTGTTTTTGTAGGTTAATTTTGTTGAATACAAACCCTAGATGCAGTGATTGCATGGGTCGGCCCTTGTGTGCGCGCACGCTACTGTCGGCGCTGCATGTGCACCTGTTGTGCACTGACGTGCGCTACTGCCGAGGCTTGGCCCTATGCACGCGTGCATTACTGTCAGGCACCATACGTGCACCTGCTAGGCTGATGTCGAGCGCTGCTGCTAGGGATTGCCCTTGTGTGTGCGCACGCTGATGCCGGGCACTGCACGTGCACCTGTAGTTCACTTGTCGAGCACTGCTGCCGAGGCCATGCCTTGGCATGTGCACACGGCTGCCAGCGTGCACATATGCATTATATATCCTCTCTAGGTCAGCATGGTGTGGTATTCATGGCTGTTTTGATTTTTAAAGAATTAAGCATCGAATCCAAATGATTTCGAACTAACTGCATGAATTCTTGTATGCAAAGTCAATGGACAAACACATGCAATTTGATCCCTTGGACGCCCAAGGCCATGAGTATTACCGCTGAGTCCTCGACATGAGGCAGACTTTTATTGGCAAGGACTATATCTCCACCATCGATCCTCTCACAGAACCTCTAGCAGAGGGTGTAGAGCTGTCGGACGAAAGAACTAAGTCCAATGCGCTTATGTATATCCGCCGGCACCTGGATTCCACATTGAGGTAGTAATACCAGCAAGTGGCCGACCCGCTGGAGCTATGGAACAAGCTCGCGACACAATTTGGTAATGTTCATGTTGCGCTTCTACTAGAGCTGCAAGCCGAATGGGCTTCCATAAGGCTAATGGTTACAAATCAGTAGAGGAGTACCAGATAGACATGCTTGCACTACGCGCTCATTTGCACTTTTTTGGAGTTGAAAAGTCAGAGGATGATCTCATAGAGAAAATGCTGCTCACTTTCCCCAGGTAGTCAGCCACGCTGATGAAACAATATAGGCAAGACTATAAGATTGGTCTTACTCTAATGTTTGACTCTCTTATGACGTTATTGCTAACTGAGGAGAAAGATTGTAAGCTCTTAACTAAGAACACTACTTGGCATGTTGGGACCCTTGTTGTTTCAAAAACTAATTACAACAGTGCTAGAGACGGGAAAGTCATGAAGTCGAGAGCAAGAGATCGTCATGAACCATACACCATGAGCAATGCTTCGGCCGAGGCACCCGGACTACGAGAGGCACTAGAGGTTCTAAACGCTCTAGGGGTCGTTTTTATACCCGAAAGAAGGATGATGCACCTGCCCATAAAGGCTATGCTCCCAAGCCAGTTTAGAAATATACCAAGCATGCTTCTGCTCATAGGACAAGTGAATGTCATCGATGTGGGTCTAAGGATCACTGGATGAAGCAATGTCGAGCACCTGCCGACATAGTGGCTGAATACAAGAAGTATAAGGAAATTGTGGAGAGTCATGTCACTGAGGACATAGACAGAGAAACGAATGCCAACCCCACAGTTGATGATTTTCATGAACAAACCGACTTAGATGCACCCGACTTTTGAAGTTGTTGAGCTCTTATTTGTTTTTACCTCCATGAGTTGTTAGATTCCTTTCAAGCATATGTAATCAGGCATCTTAATGCCATGTTTAGTTCGATTTTTCTGGACAATTTGTTCTTGAGACCTTTGGTTGTAAACCATTATGCGTGTAATAAAATTTTGATGTTCTTAACTTTTGTGTTTGATATGTTTATACAAACACTTGACACTATTTGATGCACTTGACCATTAAAATGTCACTCTAAGTTTCTCCAAAAACTTTTAGAAGCTAAGCAGCACTGTTTTATGCCTAGGAGCTATTGAGTGCTGCCTAGGAGTTGCCGAGCGCTACACCAAGCTGCCGGCATGGCTGTCGAGCTGCCGTGCACCTCTACCGAACTGTCTTGCACCTGGCTGCCAACTGCCGACAGTCACATGTCTACTGCCGACCCAACATGCCCGTTGCTAATCGGTACACTAGCTGCTACTCCTGATTGTTTTTGCCAATATTGTGTGTTAGTTGCTGCCCCTGTGTGCCAATTGTTGCATGCTGTGTGTGGAATGCTAACACCTATATGCCAGATATCGATATTTGTGTGTTTGTTGCTCTGTGCTCTACACATGAACTGTCGTGCACTGTGCATTAGTTGTCGAGCACTAAGCACCAGATGTCTAACATTGAACACAATGAACCGTGCACTGATCACCAATTGTTGTGCACTTGCATCAAAGGTCAAGCACTAAGTTAGCTACATAGCACAGATTGAAACTTGTACCAGGCTACGCCGCAAGTTTTGTAGAAAATCGATTCATTAGATTTCCAACATATTATGTGTGTGCCCGAAGGAGTATCAAATGTCGACTTTAATGGCTCAATGTAAGATGATGACGTGAAATCATTTCGTGATTTTTAAATACATAGTTCCTTTCTCTCTCTTTCTCAGTTTTCAAACGACAGCAAAAACTCCATTCTCTTCCACACAACTACTCTATTTATAGAGTGCCACATTAATATCGACCGTTGAAGGCAAAACGACGTAACAGCCTAATTCTGACACGTCAGCTACGTTTATAGTGCACATTAACCCAAGCTGCGTGTAGACCGCAAGCGCGTTAAACGTGCCCTGTAAATGCGTTTTTACTACGTGTAGTGGACCGTCACCGACTCTAAACATCTCATAAATGACCACGTGTCCTCCATAGACTTGCCATCTATGTGGCGCGAGTGATATAGGATCAGTGTCGGTACCAAAGTCCCGCTACACGCGTCCCGGGTTGCCCCACAAGTGAGCACCTGTAGATTTAGCCATCACAGGCCTCACAGCACGCGCCCGACTGTGACACCACACAACTTACCATCATTCTCGCTATCCTATACCGGGAGCTCGCCTCCACAAACAGCCACAAAAATAAATAAAAAAACTTGCAAAGCCCTAAACGTGTACAGAATAGCTCAATTAACAAGAGCATATAGCTAAAACAACCAAACGGCTCTAAACGCCCATGACATCCCGACATGTCGATACACGCGACTCACGCGACATACCCTCCATAAACAAAAAACCTGGTCACTGATCTCTTCGACTCCCGATCGCCAGTACATCATCCCTAGTAACCCTACAAACTCACGCATGAGGACTTCAGGACTCACGACCATGCCTTCCTACTCCCAGATAGTCTATTCTCTGACCTCATTCAAATTAATGAAACTCCCCACCTAGGAGTCCTCGTCGACTAGGGACTTGTTAACACAGGATGCAAACATTTATCTCGTACCGAAAAACGAACTCTCTGTCCAGAGGTCATTCTGGCCAAAAAGGTCGCCTTCGACACTTGCCATACACCTAAATTCCTTAAGTTGGGACCAAACGTGCCTATCTAAACCTCCATGAACCCGTTTCAAACCCCTAAAATTGGGATGCTGAGAAAGACCACGAAGCTAGTCCCATATCAGGAAAGGAGGACACGGTTTCCAACACATCTCTATAAGACAAGAGGACAAACCCCGAAACAGGCAAGGTCTTCCTAACCCATAACTCTACCAAAGTCTCTTACCTACATTGATACTAACTTAGGCATCGAAGAGTCGAAGACTCGACTCACCCGAGTCCTAACTCCTAACATCTACTTTCCTTATGCAGGATCTCAGATAGTAGAGCGAGTGTACCATATTGCGCCATATTTTCAAAACGATAGTAACAATTATCGTTCTCAAAACAAGAACAAAACATGATAAAGTTAAAACAATTAACCAGATATTTTAGGTTTGATTTGAATAAATTTATATATTTCTATATATTCATCAAATAATACATAAACATTTAATTTTGAATAATAAAATAAAAAAGCATTTGGAGTTTAGTTTATTTTCTTGTAGAACTTTTGTGATTTTCTCATCTATAATAGAGAATTAATACAAAACTGTTGAAGATGTTCTTACAATATGAGAACAATGGACTAATCGTAACAGTACTCGCCATCAAAACAGAAACGCAAATTGTAACAGTTTTTAATTAGAGGCCGATCATGGACATTTAAATGAAGTTCAATATCCTAAATGATTGATATCTCAAGAATCTCAGATCTATCACCACCATTACAGACCAGATCTAATCTCTTCACTTAACATATGCAGAGTAATTTCATCAGCTCTTGTTTTCACGGATTCAAAATTAATCAATGGTCGAAGGAATGAACAGGTTACAATCCTTGTAATGGCAGAAATCTATAACAATAAACATAAAATATCAGATGTGAAGTATGAATCACATTGTGATTAGACCATGATGAATTATCAACCCACATGAGCAATTCGCACATTACTGAATTAGGTGTTAATTATGAAAATCAAAGTATAACAGAACTACGAAAAAGGGAAAAAAAGAAAAAACATGTTGTGAGAGGTTACCTTCAGGTCCACTGGGAATTGAACTCTCTCTTGAAACCTCTAAATGCCTCTTATCAATTAGTATTGACAATCTGCCATTATCATTAACATGGCCAAACAAATTGAGCTTGGTATCCGGATCCTGGATTTCATTGGCATATGGCATTAACAGTTCTGCTTGGTAAATTTTCATCACACCAGCATCTGCTGCCTCCAGTGTTAGAAAAACCATGCCCATTAACCAGCTTCTGGTTCCGTTCACCATTCTCGTAAACTCCAGTTGAGCATTCTAAAAGCGAAACCAGATCTTTAGATTTAGTATATATGCAAAACCTATAAGAAACTCATTCTATGCAGTAGGGTTTAATCATCCTAGAAACATATCAAACATGTTTAAGCATTTTTAGACATAACTTTGATAAATTAGTCATCACGAATCAAAAAGAAAAGCTAAAGCATGAGATAGAATCAATATCATGCTGCTTTAACAAATTCATTACGTTTTCAGTTCATTACTTTGAATAAGGTTCACATTTGCCCGTCTGCACACCTCCATGTTCTAATCAGCAGCATTGCTAATGTACTCCAATAGGGGATAACCGACCAGCCAACCCAGTTTACCTGCATATCCATAAAGAAAGTCCCTTCAAGAATACCTGCAAGGATGAAACTGATAAACAGATAAACACAAATGTAATTTGAATCCCAAAATCAGTTAGCTATCTTCTTATAGGTTGTAATCATCTAGGACTCTTCTTGAAAGAGACCTGTATATAATGACAGTAATACAAGCTTGGAATGTAAGCTATTGAAACCAAATACATTCTCTTCATGGTATCAAGAGCCCTCTAAGTCTCACGACAATTTTTTTTTCCTCCTCCAATTCGGATGGCTTCCTCTTCTGAAACCTCTTCCACCACATCTTCAACCATGTCCTCCACCACATCCTCAACAACTACCCCAATTTCTTCCACCATTGCTTCCCTGTCATCTACTGCTGTCCACTCAGTATCAAGTTTCATGACTATCAAACTTGATCGATCCAATTATGTTCTTTGGCGAGCTCAGATGAATCCGGTTCTTCGCAGTCGAGGTCTGATGGGCATTGTTGATGGCAGCTCTCCTTGTCCTCCATACTTTATCACAGATAAAGATGGAAAACTTACAGATGAAGTTAACCCCGAGTACGAAATATGGCAGCAACAAGATCAAATGATCTTAGGATGGATCAATACTTCCCTAACTCCTGCTGTTCTATCCACTGCTATGCTTCTCCATCTCAAAACCGCATATTACAGCTTCGTGGTGAACTCATGCGAACAACTCGAGGCTCCTTGTCCATTACAGATTACCTGGACAAGATCAACTCCATTGCTGATCATCTCGCCTTGGCCGGATGTCCTATGACTGAAGGGGACCTGCTAACTATCATCATGCACAATGTTGGTACTCAATATGAAATGACTGTAAGCTCTGCACAGGCACGAGATACTCCCATTACTTATGATGATCTTGAATCTCTTCTCTTGTCCGCTGAAAGAAGGTTTAATGAACAAACTCAACCTAACCTTGATAATGTTCCCACTGCTCTTCATGTTTCTAAACCACGCATGTCAGGCCGTGGCTTTCCTTTCGGCAGGCATGGTGGCGCACGAGGCCGCCCTGCTATGTCACCTCCAACTACTTATGCTGGACGCAGTAATATTTTTCGAGCTCCTTCTCGTTCTCCAGGCTCAATACTTGGACCTCCTCCTAGTAATACCTTCTCCCCACACTATGGAACTGGTCGTATTATATGTCAAATTTGCAATAGACCTGGACATTCTGCTTTGGATTGTTTCAACCGTATGAATCTATCCTATGAAGGTCGAACTCCAAGCAAGAAACTCACTACATTCACAGCCAATCACGGCGCCTCTTCCTCTACATGGATCACAGACACAGGAGCCAATACTCACATCACTGGTGACATGAATAACATTACAAATCCAACAGAATATACTGGTCGAGATCATGTCGATGGTGCTGGTAAAAACTCTCCTTTACCAATCTCTCATATTGGTTCCTCTCACCTCCACTCTCCTACTTCATCTTTTCACCTTAAAAATATTTTGCATTGTCCTACTGCTTCCTATAATCTTCTCTCAGTTCACAAATTTGCTAACGACAATTCATGCTACTTCATATTCTTTCCCTCTTATTTTGTTGTGAAGGATCTTCGTACCCAGAGGACGCTTTTTCGGGGTAAATGTGAAAACGGTCTCTATCCATTTTGTCTGGAATCCAAGACATCAGTTAATAATCCGGGGCTGTTTGCTCTCTATGGCACTCAAACTTCATCGTCAGTCTGGCACTTCAGATTAGGCCATCCAAATGCTTCAGTTTTATCAAAGTTGTTTTCAAATAAATGCTTGCCTATCTCAGGCTCATCTAAGATCAAGTTCTGTAATTCTTGTCCTCTTGGCAAGAGTCACAAGTTACCTTTCCAATTATCAGATTCCTTTTCTGTTCTTCCATTAGAATTACTGCATTCAGACGTATGGACTTCTCCAACCTTATCCTCTACTGGTTACAAATATTATCTGATTTTTGTTGATGATTTCTCTCGATATACATGGCTATTTCCAATGCGTTTCAAATATGAGGTCTTTGGGATATTTGTAAAATTTAAAGCCTATATCGAAAACTTACTGTCCTGCAAAATTAAAACAGTACAGGCGGATGAAGGCGGGGAATTTAAAAACAATGCTTTCAAATCTTTTCTTGCCACTCACGGAATCGGCCTTCGACTCTCTTGTCCAAAACATTCAGAACAAAACGGCATGGCCGAACGAAAACATCGACACATTGTCGAAACCGGTCTCACATTACTTGCTCATGCACAAATACCTCCTTCATACTGGGTCAATGCCTTTAACACTGCTGTTTATACCATAAACAGACTACCCTCTCGTGTGCTTCAGTTCATATCTCCCTATCAAATGCTTTTTCAACGTGTTCCAAACTATCATTTCCTTCGTGTTTTTGGATGCAGCTGTTTTCCTAATCTTCGTTTCTACACTTCCAATAAACTTCAACTTCGTTCGAAACACTGTGTTTTTATTGGTTATTCTCTGCAGCATCATGGTTATCGATGTCTTGATCTTTCTTCAGGCAAAGTGTATCTCTACAGACATGTTATATTTGATGAGACTTCTTTTCTATTCCAACAGCTCACACACCCGAAGGCGTCCTCTACTTCACAAGAATCAGGTTCAACCTCTTATCTTTATTTAAATTCTACCTTATCTCCTCCTACAAAATCTACATCATCATCATCTCACCAAACTCCACAATTATCTTCTTCTCTTCAAAATGATTCAGTTAGTCTCCATCCCCATTCATCCACTGATACTCCAATCCTACAAAATAGCGACCTTCCTCGCCCGCTTCTTCATACTGACTCACCAAATACAAACACTCCTTCTCTGGCCATAATTCCTTATCACCCTCCGAACATATCTCTTCCTGTTCCTCCATCCAATATACCACACACTCATCCTATAAATCCGAATATCACCTCAATCCATACCAACTCACCTCTGACTCATTCTATTTCACACCACCCTCCCCAAACACCTCCTTTGAATGATCCTTCTTCCCGGCACAACATGATCACACACAGCAAAATCGGAATTGTCAAGCCGAATCCAAAATACACCATGCATGCATCTGTCACCATCACTGATATCGAACCAACATGTTTTAGTAAAGCAGTACAACACCCTGAATGGAGAAATGCGATGAGTACTGAATTCAATGCCTTACAAAAAAATGGTACATGGAAACTTGTTCCAGCTCATCCCACAATGAACATTCTCCCCTGTAAATGGGTATTTCGTATCAAAAAGAAAGCAGATGGCAATATTGAGCGCCATAAAGCTCGCTTAGTCGCCAACGGATTTCACCAACAAGAAGGAGTCGATTTTTCAGAAACTTTCAGCCCTGTCATTAAACACACTACTATCCGACTTATCATTGCTCTTGCAGTTCATCATCATTGGCCGATTCGACAACTGGACGTCCAGAATGCCTTTTTGCATGGATATCTCACAGAAGAAGTGTACATGCGCCAACCTCAAGGTTTTTTTGATCCAAATTTTCCATCACATGTATGTAAGCTAGTTAAATCCCTCTGTGGCCTAAAACAATCTCCTAGAGCCTGGTTTCAACGATTTTCTGATTATTTGCTCGAACTCGGATTTGAAGAATCCAAGGCAGACTACTCTCTGTTCATATACCAGGATGGAAATATCAAGCTGTTCTTGCTTATATATGTTGATGACATATTGCTCACTGGAAATAACCAAGCTTTTATCAACACTCTCATTCATCAACTGAATCAACAATTTTCAATGAAGGATCTTGGCTCATTACATTACTTTCTTGGTATTGAAGCTGAACGGCAGTCACATGGCCTTTATCTCACTCAATCAAAATATATTACTGACCTTTTACAACGCACGAAGATGATAGATGCCAAACCTCTTTCCTCCCCTACTGTAAGTGGAAAACGTCTGAGCATTCATGATGGCACCTTCCTTTCAGATCCAACTCAGTACCGAAGCACTGTTGGAGCGCTTCAATATCTTACCTTAACCAGACCAGACATAGCTTTTGCTGTTAACCAAGTCTGCAAGTTTATGCATCGACCTACCACAGTTCATTGGAGTGCTGTCAAAAGAATTCTCCGGTATTTAAAACACACTCCTACTCATGGTCTCTTCTATCAACCAAGCTCTCTCTCTGTTACAGCCTTCTCCGACGCAGACTATGCCGGAGACCCTGATAACCGTCATTCTACAGGAGGCTATTGCGTGTACCTTGGCAAAAACATCATCTCTTGGAGCTCCAAAACTCAAAGAACTGTCTCTCGCTCAAGTACGGAGGCCGAGTATCGCCAATTGGCTTACACTGCAGTAGAAATTTCATGGATTCGCTCTCTGTTCAAAGACCTGCAGATGTCTCTTTCGTGTCCGAAAATCTGGTGTGATAACATTAGTTCAATTTCTCTAGCCTCTAATCCGCTGTTTCATGCACGTACAAGACATCTAGCAGTCGACTATCACTACGTCAGGGAAAAGGTTATTCGCAGAGAATTAGATGTGGACTACATCTGTACTCAAGATCAAATCGCTGACATTTTCACCAAGGGGTTTTCTCCAGCTCGATTCCAGCTCTTAACCTCCAAGCTTCCAGTGGTTGCCCGATCTGTCAGCTTGCGGGGGAATGATAAACAGATAAACACAAATGTAATTTGAATCCCAAAATCAGTTAGCTATCTTCTTATAGGTTGTAATCATCTAGGACTCTTCTTGAAAGAGACCTGTATATAATGACAGTAATACAAGCTTGGAATGTAAGCTATTGAAACCAAATACATTCTCTTCAGAAACTATGAAAGTTAACAGATATGCAAGGAGTAATATTCTATGCAAGGTGACATCTAATATTATGTAGAGTCAGTAAACTATCAGCAGAAATGAGACAAATAACCCATATATGAATATGCTTCATATCACATTTTTGCATAATTCACATAGCTATCAACAATATAAGTTCAGTAAGCCATAAAGTTTCAAGATATCCTACTTCATTTTAAGTACAAATTGCCATTTGTTGGCAGCTACTCTGTGACATGGTTTTCAGTTGATAACCCAATTGCCATCTGATAATACTCAAAAATTTCAAAAGAGAAACAAACTAAAGAATGTAAAAGAATATGCATGATATTCAGCTCGCATAAGAATAAGCATGTAAGTCTTGAATAGAAACCCGTGACAAAGACTCTGAAAACTCCAACTAGATCTATGAAAGTTCCTCCATAAGCATCACATGCATCCACATAAAGCCTAATTACAGTGACACATGAATGAAAATATACGTAAAAAGGAATAATCAAGTTGATGAATTTTTATTTTTTTGAGTTCATGATTTGTTTTTCAAGCCCAGAAATAATCATGAACAAAGATGTCCATAAGATATTCGAAACCAGAATAAACCAATGTGTGAAAACTGTAACAGGAAATAGAGAATCAGCTCTATTCCCTTCTCCTAGCTAGTATCTTGTAATATCGATCTAAAAGAAACTGAACTAATGATAAAGGGAAGATGCTAATAATGAGAGACAAACAGATCGAAGAGTCTAGGGAAACCATTCTCCAACTATAAGTTTGAAAGACATGCATGAATAAACAAGTCTAGGATAGCATCCATCAAACTATTATTATGATCGTCTAGCTAGATTAGACAAGTGATATAACATAAATAAGTTTTGAAATACAAGCACACTACTCAGTATCTTAGAATATAATTGCTTCAATGAAACAAAACTAAGAAAGGATTGGTCCTTCAAGTGGCCTGTTTCATTATGGTTTAGGGAATTCAATGAGCATTCCCTAAACACACTCGATTAGCAACTCAATGAGCATTCTAAGATCTGCTTACATATCCCATCATTAACAAACTTCTCAAATATATCAGGTTATCATGGATTCTACTTCCTAAATTATAACTCTAACCCATACAACGAACCAACTGATGAACCAGCAGTAGAACCATTCAGATTAGCAACAACACTAGTAAACTAACAGATTTCACATAGCGTTCGTAGCATCCTCACCTATCAAATTTCTAAAGATTAATAGTAAAAATATTATATATTTAGTACTGTAATCTATTGGTATTAAACTCAGTTTACCTTTATCAATTGGCCTATTAAACGAACAAATTGAAATCAAATGGTTTTTGTTCCTATTTTTCATATAATTTGAAATCAAATTGCATCTAAAAATCATTGGAAGCTGCAAGCTGAACTTCGATATGACTTTTACTATTTTTCATATAATTTAAGAACCATAGCCTCAAATCAATTAATGTAAAATCGATTGAGCTGAACAAATCGTTTAAGGTAAAATTACATCTAGCCTCAAAACCTATAGCCTCAAGTTACATCTATCCAAAGATAATACAAATCGATGAAACACTAGCAAACAATAAACGCATAAAACGAAAAATATGAAGAACGCGAATAATGTGAAGCAGATGAAGCATGAAAGATTCATCAATCAAAATCCAAAGAGATTGGATTGAGTATAAAGCATTCAATTACCTTAGCGAAATCTGAAGAACGCGAACTCGATTGGATGATGAAGATGAGCTAAGCGATCGCCTGACATATTTGCGATCAGCTATGCGACTTAGATGGAGCACATACCGAATCTAATAGCACTAATTTGTAAAGAGAGAGAGAGGACATGTGAGAGCGAATGATTGCAGTCTACCGCCAGCGTTGACGTTGACTGAGGGCTTCCGGTAAGGGAGTGTGCTGCACATGAATGAAGGCGTGGCATAGGGAGGAGGAGGAGGATGAGGATGCCAGCCACACGCTCTGAGTAGGTTGCAATCATTAGTGAACACCAGCCGCACGCTCAAATCGTCGAGGACACCAGTGGACATCAGAGATAGGGAGAGAGTGAAGAAATGTAGAGAGGAATGGGTGCAACGCGGAAGAGAGAGAAGAGAAAAGGTGCAGCTAGGGTTCCATTTTCATTATATACTCTTACCTATGCGAGGAAATGACGTGCTTGTCCTTTCTGTTTAACACCTAGTATTTAGGGTTTAGGGTTTGATATGTTTTTGCCTTTTTAGTGTAGTTGCACTTATACTTCTATTTGGGGTGCTAGATGATCATGACATAAGCGTGTCTAACTTTTTACATAGGTTCGTTGTGTTTGTCTATATAAACCTTAAAAAATATATTCACTAATTTTGACTATTTCTCGATCATTATTAACCTTAAACCATTATGTATGAGAGGTTATTCGATCATCATAAACATTAAACCATGCCAACATTAGGGGTGATTAAAGCTCGATCATCATAATCCCTATATACATTAGAGATGACTTGTACTCGATTATCATATAATGTGTATACACTAGAGGCGATTATTGCTCAATCATCACCCATATGTACATTATAGGTGAATGTCTCTCGATCATCATAAACCTTAGACCATATATGCATACACTAAGGGTGACTAGTGCTCGGTAATCATAAACCCTTGTATACACTAGAGGTGACATGCTCGGTTTTCATATACCATGTAATGGTGGCTCTTGCTCGATCATCATAAACCCATATATTACACACTCGATTAGCATAAACCCAAAACCATGTATATGATAGGATTTACTAGTGCTCGATAATCATAAACCTTATATACACTAAATGTGACTAGTGCTCAATTATCATATATTTATGTATAGTAGAGCCGACTATTGGTTGATACTATAAACCATATACCATACATAATTAGACATAACATTACTTTGGTCATCATAAATCATAGATCATATATACACGAAAGATGATTATTGACCGTTCATAATTAAACTCTACAATCTATATAAATCTTTTATACACCAAAGGTGATTATTGTTCGATCATCGTCATAAACCCTAGACCATATATACATGAGAAGTGATTCGTACTCGATCATCATAACTTAAATCATGTATACACTAGGAGTGACCAATGCTCAATCATCATGTACCCTAAATTATATATACATGAGAGGTGATTTGTACTCAATCTTTATAATGGTAAACCATGCCGATATTAAGGGTTCCTAATGATCAATCAACATAAACTCTATATACTGTAGATGTGACTAGCTTGATTATCATATACCAAGTATACACTAGAGGTGACTATTAATCGACCATCACAAATCTTGATTTTTTACCGCATCAAATTACTAAAGGTTAGTAACCATACTCTGTGTTTTGGTGAGTTTACACTCGAGTTTATATTGAGTTTTTCTAGAAATATCTAATTCTTCTTTCAAGACCCTGGTGTTGAAGTACGTGTCAACACAAGTTCATTGACATCTTTAAATTATTTTTTCAGAGCTTCAGACTATTTTCTATGATTTACCGAAGTTTCGGTAAACAAAGTCATTTTTTCAGAAATTAGAAAATAACATTTTTTGATCTAGACCGTTGAAATCGTTCTCTTTTAATCCTATCCGTTGACCCCTTCCTTGATAACCCAACTCAGGTCAACTGACCCAAGTCGGGTCAACCTCTCCTCTCACGTACGAAGAGCTGAGAAACCTTCACCGGTCGTCGTCGCCGACACCGTCCACCGACTCCAGCCACCATACTCCAAAATTCCATCACCAAAATTCTTCTCTTTCCCCTATACATAACCCATATGGATAACAGATCCATTCATACCATAAATCTCAAGCCAACAGACAGTGTAGGAAGGTCACTTCAGCAAATCTTAAAGAACCCTGATCGAGTTCATATTACCATACTTCACTTTCTTAACTTATTACCAGACAAGAGAGGTGGCGTCGTCGTAAAAGGCTGAATATGCGGCTTTCTATGGGCGGCGAAACCGATAGGTCAACTCGATTTTCCTTTCTCTGCCATGTGGTCGGAGCTCAGGGTATTGTTGGTGGTGGTGGCCATGGCTTGGTCGGGCAAGCCCACCCAGCCAATCGGCATCAACAGAGCCGGATTTTCTCGAGGGCGTTTGGGTTTGTGTGCTGCTGCTTTTGGGTGGCCAGAGAGAGAGAGATTGGGTTTGTGTGCTTCTGGGCTGGGTGGCTAGAGAGAGAGGGAGATTCGTTAGTTTTTTTATAGTTACAAAAATTCATTATAACAGTTAGAAAAATCCGTTAAGTTTTTAAGTTGTTATTTTATGTGGATTTACGTGGACCAATAAGACAATGACACCTCGTGAGGTATAGATACCTCAAGACGTGTAAGTCTTTCTCATTAATATTAAGAGAAAATTAAAACCTAATGAAATTGGGAAAACTTTAAAGTTCAATTATCTAAGGACTTAGGCGAAGTAGTACTCAAATGGGCAGCTGTAGAAAAAAGGAATGGGTATGGAAATCATCGTGTTGAGGTTTTAATGTAAGTGTTTAAATGTATCAAAGTTTGAAAGCAATTGTATAACAGCTAAATTTTATAATAAAATTGTAAAATTACTATCATCTTACAAAAATAACCTGACAGAACATACCCCCAGGAATTTCTTCATGTTCTTTTCTAATCAGTTAGACCCACTTTTGGGTTTTGAGATGCATGTTCTGGTGGGAATGGGTAACTAGCGCAACAATGCCCTGTTAAGAGCAACAATGCCTTGTTAATTGCTTCAGTTTCATGGATATGCAAGTAACCAAGTACCACTGTATTTATGTTAGTCGTGAAGCATCTGATCAGTGAACCACTGAACCAAAATTCTGGACATTGATCATGGTGGTTTTTCAGCTGATTTAATTAGGGTTCGGTTGACTGCGTCCCTTAGCCATGGCTATACACCAATTGGAAGACTGCATGGCTATGAATACGTCGGCGGCAGCTCTAAGTGGGAACCGGCGACAACTGAGATCGAGGACGAAGATCAGGTAGTCAAGAAAATCTGACATGCATTTTCCCTCAGTCCAGTTAGAATCAGATTCTCTAGGCCTTAACTCTACAACAACACAGGCAATATGGTGCCGGTTAGACCTGTAATTGGCCTAGATTTTAGTTACGTCGCTTAAGTCCTAAGATAATTGAACTTCAAAGTTTTCCCAATTTCATTAGGCTTTAATTTTCTCTTAATATTAATAATAAATCCCAATTTTTGTTTTCCTCAATTACAATATGGGGCAATATGGAGTGATGGACACTAGACATCAAGGCCAAGACACACCTGTCTGGTCACCGTATGTGTATGGTTTCCTTGAGTTGATATTGGAAAACATTAAACGAGAGCATGGCAAGGGAAGAGAAGTGTTGGCTTCCTTTCTCTTCCACATTGGTTGGCAATTTGACATAATGGTAGAAGCCAAACTCAGTCAAGGACCCCCAAAACTGATTCACAATTATATTGCAGACTAGCTTGGAGTGCACATCTAATGTCATCTTCATTTAAGTGGACCAACACAAATTACATCATTTCGTGCCATCAAAGTTAGCATAGCACCTATGCTGGTTATAGTCGGCAGTGATGATAGTCGTTTTTCGTGTGCAAAGATGATTAATACTAGTTAGTAATGAGATAACACATCGATCATAATTCAATTGGTAAACAAACACGGATAAATATAATGAATTTTACATCAATAAACGATTCATATTTCTTCATCATATATAGAAGAAAAGAATTTCATACAATTCGATCACTTTACAACAAATCTATTACGGACAAACCTGTGTTTTTCCGATGATGAAACCCACGGCGTTCTAGTTATATATCTCCAACCAATAGAAAAGTAACGGGATAGAACACTCCCACAAGATCGAAATCGAATAAGTCCAGATAGGACCACAAAATGCAAAATGAAACAAGTGAGCCCAGTATTCTGGAGGAAATGGTTATCCATTTAGACTATCACCTACCAGCTTTGTGTAGGGTCATATGTGAGAGAGACTGCTAGATGATTCAACATTTGGATTGCATCCATCTACCAATTCAATTGCATTGAACTAACCATGCCAAATATGATTTGAATACGTCTATCGGATCCTTGAATTCTTACTTTGAACAAGAGCATTTATAACAGGTTGAAAGAGGGATGCAAATACCAACTCAAGCTTCAAATGCGTCAAGAGTTAATCTCTTCCAATGTAATCAAGAAAGCGCAAACACCAATGTTTTAAAACGCTAAATCGTAACCCGGGACGTTTTCGTGATAGCCTTGAGCCTTGAGACGCATAAAGCGTAAGTCCGAATAAAAATTAATTAAATAAAGCTTATATATACATACTTATTACTCTTAAAATAGTTAAATACAACATAAAAATAACTTAAAAGAGCTATTCATGTTAGTATTTTTTGCATTACCATTATTCTTTGTTTTTTTTATAATATTGTTGTCTTCAACCTTCATTCTTTTGGTCTTGAATATGTTTATTTTCTTTTAGCCAGATGATTGATTTCCCTTCCATTAGATATATATGGTCTTCTTCAAACATTCATTTTATTTAAATTGGGTGGTTACAGTTTTGCAAAATGATGTAATTTTTCAGTATAAAATATTCATTTAAAAAATAAAATAGTTTCTAGACGTAGCTAAAGACGTGAAAAACGCATGTACAAATGTAAAAGATGTAGATTTCACGTCTTTCAGCTAAACTTAAACAATTTTCAAAAAGTCTAGAG
The DNA here is from genome assembly GCA_951800085.1 of Comarum palustre. NCBI lineage: Eukaryota > Viridiplantae > Streptophyta > Magnoliopsida > Rosales > Rosaceae > Comarum > Comarum palustre. Next base: position 13,701,906 of record OX637572.1, on the reverse strand, counting down.
GTTTTTAAGCCTCAGGGGCCTTGAGGCGAGTTTTTAAAACATTAGATGACACATTTATGTTATATTTGATTGCGGAAGATATGGACAACAAGAAAAAAGTTACAATAATGAAGGTGATGCTTGGCATGTGGTGAAGAATGAGATCCCAAGCAGAGAACTAAGAATAAGAAATGATATCCCAGTATGAAAGAAGTTGAACTCTGTCTAGCCCTAGAAAGACGAAGTTGAAACATACAACTTGAACTAGGCGCTGCAGCTTCCCCTCCTTCACCCCCCCCCAATTTCATTTCCACTCCAACTCTCTAACCTTTCCATTTTATTTTATTATTGCCGACACAATCTTGTTGTTTCAATAATACACTTAAGAAACAATAAACAGATACCCAACAGTTTTTTGATCTATTTATACTGCTGGGTAAATCAAATCATATCCTACTAACACAATGTCAAATCCCATATTCCAGCTCATAATCTACCAAAAACAAATATGCATACCAAGTACTAAACAGTACATACAGTCACCACCACATGCATAGACAGATCAAAGAAGGTTTGCAAGATCGTAGCAGAAGATATCATACTATAGAGACAATGTGTGCTAATTGTCACCCTTTGGACACTAACAAGCAAAAGATTTAAATTTGAGATATACAAGACATTGTGTGCTAATACAATGGAGAATGATAGTTGACGAACAGTCAATAAGACGGGGGCCTCAAAAGGTGAAAGAGAACAAGAAAAGGTCATTCATATTCAAGTTATATTAGATACAACCAAAAACCACACAGAAGAGAACAAAATAAACCATTACATATGGAACACTCTATGGGTAAGGCTCTGTGGACTTTGGTGTTTCTCACTCTCTATAACCTCAGAAAACGCTAAAATTAAAAGCTTAGCATTAAGCCTAAAGAGTCATTCACACTCCATTTCTCTTAACAATCATAGTTTCTCAAGTGTGAAACATTATGTCATAGACTAATATATATATGAAAAGCATATTCATCTAATTATCTACTGAAAACTTGAACCTGGTGTGTAAATGGCAAGGTCAGGCCACCCACTGCTCCCATTCCAATCACCATTTTGCAAACTCATGTAGCTCTCTGGATTCCCATTGCTCTGGACCTCCAAACCCGGATCCAAATTTAACCCATGTCCAGACGAATCCACCACATTCTCTCCAAAATCACCCATTCGCATCAGCTTCAAACCCGACCCGTTTGGATTCAGACCCTCCATAAGAGACCCAAATGGCTCATTAGAAGCTAACATTGAGCTGAAGCTCCCTGACATATCCACCATCGGATTTTCTGGATCGATTTTCTGACCCGTTTGGTTCAGAGCTGCTCCAGCTGCTGCTGCAGAGCTTGAGAGTGTTGATGATGATGAGTTAGTAGCTGATGCTGAAGATCGTTTCGAACCTGAAGATCTCTTGGTGCTCTTTCTGCTTCCACCACCTATTGGAATGTTTCTGAGGGAACCACCTTTGGTCCAGTACCTCTTGCAGCTCTTGCAAAAGTGGCGAGGCTGCGAGAGGTTGTAATTGTTGTAGTAGCAGAACTTGGTGTTTGAGGAATCACAGCGTGGACATTTGAGCTGCTCTTGCTCTGGAAACTGGGGCTTGATGGGCTGGAACGTTGTTGGGTCTTGCATTTCTGAACAGTGTGAAATAGAACAGAAACCTTAAAAGAGCAAAAGAGCCTCACTTTTAGAGTGGCTTTCTTGATCAGGTGTGAATGGTACTAAGAACCAAAAGATGCAAACTCTAGAAGTTGTGGGGTTTGGATCATTTGGGTGGAGAAAACGAGTAGTTTTGTTAGGATCTGAGATGGCTTTGACTGTGAGCTTTTGAGACTTTAAAGAGGCACAGAGGAAAATAAGAGAATGGAAAGATGACAAACAAGGTGGAATATTTATTCAGACCCAGATATGAACTCTCATTAAAACCAGTCGCAAACACAACGCAAAACTACAAAGTTTCAATCAAGCAGTGAAGAGGTCACAGAACCAAAGAAAAACAGAGCAGAAAGATTGGATTTTTCAGGAAATTCTTGTTATGGAAACTCAGAACCAAGAACCCAACTGGGAGTTGTTCACATGGGTTGTGGTGAGTGGAATCAAAAGAGTAAAAGGTGTAGAAGAAGCAAGAATATTTTGGTCCGATTTTCTTTGATTTTATGGAGATGAATAATAGCTATCTGTATATTTGCGTGAGAGTGACGAGAGACAGAAGGCACTAGTCTAGCACACAGTGACCATCCCCCTTCTATATGTTCTTCCCTGCAGAGTACCCCAGCCACAGCTTCCACTAATCACACATTAAAATTTTACTCAATTACAAAACTAATTCTTTCTTCAAATAAAATACCACAAAAGATTATTGTTCTTGGTTGTTTATATTTAAGCAAAAGTTGACACAAGTCAACCTTCATGATCAAGTGTTGTATTAGCCTTAAAATAGTGTAACTTTAGGGAAAAATGTGTAAGGTGTGTATAAAAGTATTTTTGTCAATGGAGCTAGTACAAGAACAAAATTATGTACGAATGATCTAGCAGAGAGGAACATATTCTAAACTGTAGACATTGGAGTGTTTTTTTCATCTAGATTATACCTATTAAACTGGTTTTCAGTATATAGTATTCAATATATTAGATGAAAATCCATGAAAGAAGAAAAGAAAATCAAGTAAAGCCAAGCTTAAGCTTGAGGTTTAGTAGAGAGAAGCACATAGTAAAGCTTACGTGCAAATAAAGCAAAGTAAGCATGAGTGACTGAGTGAATGGCATGTTGCCATTTCATCACCTAATCGTTGCCGCGTTCTCATCCTGTGGCAGCGTCGGGACCGTCCAAGCCGAGGACGACTGAACAACCAAAATTACCGTTCAAGTCAAACTATTTGTTTCTTCGAGACTTCGAGTTTGTTAGTGTAGATTCTCACATACATTTTACCTAGAAGTTTATTTGAGAGGTTAGATAGATGAAAAAACCTGGTCCATGAGAATTTGGGAAATGTTGATCATTATCAACATTTTATTTTCAGGATTGAACTCACGCTCTCCGTTTTGTAATACTTATTTTGTCCTTTTTATTGAAAGGTTTATGTTTTATCTTTAGTAACATGTATTTTTTTCATTTTATTTAGAAATTTCAATCAAAACCTTAAAGGAAAGAGTATGGAAGTATTGAATTTCAATCATTTCACAACTTTTTTAAGTGCGCCTATGAGGACCTCTAACTTTGTTTAGTACATTTTTCATGCTCTCCACGCCTCTAGTTACTTTAAAAAACAAACATTTACTCATTACTAAAATAACCTTGGTTATATTATTTACATATTATTAACTATATCCCTTATTTAATCACTGGATCTTTAATTTCTTTTATTTATTTATTTATTTATTGATCATCAAAAAATCATTATATCTAAAATAAATAAATAAATTCACTATACATATTTCAATTATTATTTGATTAATGTCATTCTGTTATAAACTGAAGAATAAGATATAGAGAAAAGAGAACGGCAAAATGTAGGAAGAGAAAGAAGTATCATATTATTTGTCATATGCCTCCTTTATATAGAGGTATAGATTACATGATAAGTCCATGTACAAGTACAATTGTGATATTACATATAAGTTATCGAATATGAATGGACAGACACTTGATTGTAAATATTTACAACACTTCCCCTTAGATGTCCATTAATAATATGATGTTGGACGTGCTTAGTGTTGCCTCGTTAAAAACCTTGCTAGGTAATAAAACCTTTGTGAAAAAAACAACCTTGGTCGAAGGAGAAAAAGAGTGCAAAGTGTATATATTTTGGTAGCATACTTTTGGATGCTCCCCCCTCATGAGAATATCCCCCTGATTGTTGCAGCTTCATATACCGTAAACAACAGTTTTGATGTGTTTATCACTAAAGTGAGATTTTGTGTGTTTTGCATACATGGACTCATCATAAGATTATCATACCTGTAAACTTAAAGCAATACAAACAAAGCTATATAATTTTAATAGGTCTTGCCTCATTTAGTAATGTTAGAAACAACCTCACATGTTCAAATTCATACATTATGTAATAGCTAAACAATAGAAGCTAATTAACACGTTTAACTATGTATGGTTCAAAACATTAAAAAATCAGCATAGCATACTCAACCATTCATATCTCGATTTATTGATACGTCTCGTATGTGCTCTTTAGATTAATAAATTCGCAAAAGTTTAAATATGGGCAACATAATCCGAATTCGATTTTGTAGTCCAATCATAATACTCATTGAAACAATTTTGTTCACGTCAACTATAATAAAATGAGTATCTATGAGCTAGCTTTAGACTATCGATTCCATGAGTTAAATTCAGTGTAACAGACCAGCATAACAAGATATTCAGCTTTGGGCATCTCGCTCATGGTTTTTTTCCTAGGGTTTCAACCCAAGACACACCTCACTAATAAGAGGTGTGTTTGCATGTATAAGACACATTTTGTCATTACCCTTAGTCAATGATGAATCTCACATTTAGACTCTTTCTCAAGAATTTATGGATCAATTTACAATCAAATCACTCATGTCCTTAGATCATTTAAGGATTTGATAAGCAATACTGGTATAATGCCGCTTATGATTTGAAAAATTTCTTTTAGCAAAATCTTTTAAGATCATCATGATGACAACTGCCGTAAGTCACACGTCAATAACAAGTATATGAAACATTGTATATGTGACTCTGTACTTACAAAAAATTGTCACGTATAAAGAAAGATATTTGTAATGCTCTTGTCTCTTGTAGACATTGTGCTATAGTAATTTATTTTCATTGTGATAAGCTTTGAGATCATATTGTAATTTTATGATATTACTCTTGAAGAACTTCAAGTCTTCTACATTTCATCCAAGATACTTCAGGTCTCGATCGAAATATAAACATCAATGGACTTGATAATCGACATCATGTTTTAAGACAAGAAACAATAAAAGAATGTAGTACATATACTATGACATAACCAGTATATATTCTTCCTCCAATTTCACAATATACTATGAGTATATCTTTGTATGAAATTGAAGCCGAATGAATAGTTTCTAGCTTTGGCTAAGTATCTCATATATTAACCATCAAAACTCACATTATCATATGGAGGAGGGAGAACCTGAATTACCAAATTCATGCCTCTTGTAATCATTGAAGATTTTTGTATACTCAATTGCATCTATTTGAGGATCTTCTAGCCCTCATAAAAGTAATCGAATCAACAAACATGATGCATCCATTTCGATCAAAAGATCCATGTCTCGATCTATAAACACAAAATTCATCAATAGATGTAAACGTGATTGTATATATGTACCATCAAAATATCAAATAGCTAGGTCAAATTGATATATTCCTGAATGGCTGAATTCAATTATCATCAGATTGGTAATATGGATAATAGAAAATATGACGCCTCTGTGTTTCATTTGCATAAGGCACAAACTCATACTATCAACCATACCAAAATAAACAAATACTGTGCAACATTGAATACCAAATTGATATTGCGAACAAAAACATGTTAGGACTCATGCGTATGCAAAAGCAATCGGGTGTCTGTGCGGTCGAAAAAATATGGACACAGCAAGAGAACATATCAATTTGATGTCGACTTAGGCATAACTTCGTCGACGGACTATAGGACAGCATGCGCCCGCATAGCCACAAAAGGCACAGGCCGCCACTCAGTTTCAGAATGTGGGAGGGCTTGGACAGCTCTAGTCCACAACTTTGACAATACAGTATCCCTGGTCTGATCATGTATGTGAAACGTAAGCCTTGATCATGTATGTGAAACGTAAGCCATTTAAGGGGAATTATAGCCATGATCAACAAATGCCTTTAAAGCTATCAGCCTCCAATAGCTAAGTGGAGGCATATTCATACTGTATATGTTTCACAGATATTACCACATTAGAATTGGAATACAACAGTATCAAATCATGGCTGCCGCTTGAACAGCAAAACCAAGGCCGTTTATGATAGGCATTGATGCCGCATATATAGTAATCAGAACCAGACATCAAGTCGGCCATTTTCAAATATGAACGCATGTGCTCATCTCCAATTCATCAGGTCATTGGTCTCAGACGATTACAACCACGGGTTCCAAACCCCGACCAAGATTGCGGTCTTGCAGCTCTAACCATCTCTCCAGATGGGAGCTCGGTGCTCATCTAATTTTAGCTCATATTCAAAACCAGTTCTTCAAACGGGAACTCAATCACACGAATGGAAACCCAACATCTGGTGATCATATATACGAAATAAAAATGGTACATGCATCTTTGGGAAAAAACAATTGATATACTTAGTGTTAGGTCAATAAACAGAGATCCTAAATAAAAAACCCTTAAAACCCAATGTAAAGGAACAAAATGAATCATGTGGGCAAGGGATCGATAAAATACGTGTATGTTGATATAGCAATAGAACATGGAAAGCAAAAGAAACTCATAGATCAAGAACACAACTGCAATATGTTGCATCACATGATATATATCATCACAAAGTTTAGAGATCAAGAAAATTAAGAGCAAAATCGTTATCAACTGAAGGTAGAGTCGTGCTGATAAAGTGTTATAAACTGAAGAATGAAATAGAGAGAAAGGAGAAAGACAAAATGTAGAAGGAGAAAGAAGTCCTTATATGCCCCTCCTTTATATAGAGATAGGAATTACATGATAAGTTTATAAACTATTATGATATTACATATAAATTCTTAAATATAAATAGACAAACACTTGATTGTAAAGATTTACAACATACACCATAATTTCCAACCTTGTCCTGTTTAGTTTTTCTACATGGACCTCATTTATTTTCAAGTTGGCCGCTCCCATATACAAAGCCTCTAAATTTAATTAGGAGTTCAACTCGAAGCTCCAAACTTTAATCTTTTGCAATACCCAATTTGGTTTTCTCTCTATTTATCTGATTTTTATATATTGAATAAGTAAAGTTTTTGGTGAATTGAAGATGTGGGGGTCGGTATTATTGGGGGAGACAATAGAGGAGGAGAGATGGTAATGAAACATATATATATATATATATATATATATATGTATATAAATGAAGAGATATAATCAACACACACATATTCAAAGCTTGATGCAAAAACCTCAATGAAGGAAAAAACATCAAGGAAGTTTATCTAAATAAACTTATATAAGAGTTTAAAAATGATGTAGTTCTTTGGCTCAACTACACAAGGTCCTAGTCACTATGATCAACAAACAAACTATAACCTCTACACAAGAGGATTAGTACATGTAACTCTACACGAGAGAAATTGTATCTACGATATAGATACTCCAACACTATCTGTTTGGATCACTAGTTCTACAACTCAGCTAGATTCAACAGTCTCACACTCACACTTGTTTGAATCTTCACCAATGATAACTTATTCTCTAATCCTTGATTTGCAACCTGTTATACAAACCAGAATGCAAGTATTCAGATCACTCAATATTAGCAAGCTATTTTAAATATGAGCATGAATATATTCAACTCAGAGACAATTCTATGAAAGTCTTTTCTTCACTCTCAAAAGCTTGAGCTCCACAGGTTATGATCAATGGTATATATATATAGGACTGACAAAATCCTCCCCTTAACTATTGTCCTTAATACCGAGATCAACACAAGTTTGGGAAACTTGTAATCAGCAATCACCATCATTTTTTCCAACTCATTATCTTGATCTCCTATTGTAAACCTGCAAACAGAAATACACTCCAGCATAATCTTCTACTGTTAAGCATTGTTACACAGATTAAGCATTAACAGAAGGTTTTACAATAATCAATCATAACAATTTGTCCTTAGTCAACTCATATTAATGTAGCATATAATCATAATAAGAAATTGAATCGGAAAGCACACAAAATCTGCTATTCGAGTTTAAGAAAGAAAAATCAACTTACCATAAATAAGATGTCAAATTTTATTACCTTAATAGACATCGTCATTATCTGATGATAGTTGCATTCCTTGAATTGATCCATAAGAGACATCGTCATTATCTGATGATAGTTTTATTCCTTGAATTGATCCTGTTGATGAGAGAAAATCTTATGTTGATAGAAATAAACAATATACCTATAGATGGAATCGAAGGGATAGTGGCGGAATTCGCATGGATGTCCAGAAGGAGAAATATTTGAACTATGTGCAGCTCTACTCTTTGCTAATTTGGTGTCGTGATTCTTGCTCGGCCATTAGAGGGCAGTAGAGCTTGAGTTGTTTGTCTTTTTTATGACTTTGCATCATCTCATCATTTCCCACCTATATTGCCCCCGCCAACAACATCGATCAACATCACCAACGTGCCCACTCTTTGAAGTCCAGATATATTGATCCGAACCAGTTACACTCTTCTCCTTTGTTCGTCGTTATGGTTTTTTTTATAAAGGGCAAAATAGGATTTGAAAAAATACAAAAAACTAGGGAGGTCTAAGTAGTGTTTTAGGAGGTATGAATATAAGCTCTATTCATATTGTAACATTTGTTTGTTTGATGTCTGAGGACGATGTAGGGATGACACAAGATCTATAGAGGTTCACCTTACCTTCGGTGGGTAAGGCTACATCAACTTAACATGTACTAGTCTTGAGCGAATTACAAGAGTATCAGTCAGTGTCATAATGTCTATACTAAGAGAGAGGAGTCTCCTATATATAGAGGAATCGAAGGAGACTCCACTCTTTTATACATTTCTGATGTGAGACATGACATCAAAGTGTGTTCCGTTAGGACATGTTGGTGAGGGCGGTAATGTGACTTTCTGATGTCAGATTTGCGACTTCCGAGTGTCGTTGCGTAGCTTGTATGACAGGTTTTATGATATATGTCGTGGTTGTGTCCCGTTATGGCTTGCAGACCCACATAAATAATTTTACTTATATTTGGCGGTGTAGTCACTAATGAGAGATGTGTTTGCATGTATAAGACACATTTCATCATTACTCATAGTCGAAGATGAATCTCACATTTAGGCTCTTTCTCAAGAATCCATGGATCAATTTATAATCAAATCACTCATGTACTTGGATATTGATAATCGATACGCTTATAATTACACTTTTCTTTTGAGAAATTGTTTTTAGCCAAATATTTTAAGATCCTCATAGTATACGATGACAACTACCGTAAGTCACGCGTCAATAACAAGTATATGGAACATTGTATATGTGACTTTGTACTTACAGAAATTGTCATGTATAAGGAAATATATTTGTAAATACCCTTGTTTCTTGTAGACATTGTGCCATAGTGATTTATTTTCATTGTGATTAATACCATTTTGTATCATGTAGGGTCAAAGGTCTAATTATCTTATCACGTTTCATATATTAAGTTTCATTAGAATTGCCTCTATCCATTTGGCCAATTTATGTTTTTGTCGACATTCAGATAAAAACGTGGTATTGCAGCACATAGTCCTTAATTGTCTTTGGTAGCTACCATTTGTAAATTTTCATAGATGATCATCATTCATAGATCTCACACATTCTTTATATACAGGGATTAGCTACTATGAGCTTATTAATATTGGGTACCCATGTCACTTCAGGGGAAAATATTGTAACTTCTAGAACAAACGTCTCTCGTAGATGAATTGTATCTAGCGAATATAGATCTATATTTATAATATCATAAAACATTATAGGACTGGTATAAACTTTCATTTTGAAGAGCTTAAAACTTTTAAACCTGGTGGATATATTTCACTCAAATTCACGTCAATATTCAAATGACAGTAGTCTTTTCTCCCCCCTTAACGGCGGGAAGACTATCTGATTATGACCAAAGACAAAAAACAATTAAAAATCTATCACCTTCTTCCGAGTGAATATGTTCATAGGTTGGCAGAGAACCCAAACCAAGCTTAAGATCAAAAACATTAAATTCATAAGTATCAACCATATTAATGTATAATTGTATTACCAAATGTCATTCTCTGATGGTGTATTTTAACATTTGTCTGTGTAATATTGTAGCCATATTAGGAACTCTAATATTCTTTAATAACAATCTCTTCAGGAGAATCATGTCAGTTAGATACGCATTTCTCTCACATATCAAATGAGAGCTACGTATTTTATCAATATGGTTGGTCTCAAGGATTTCAACCCAATTAAGCAAATTCCTTTAGCATATAAGTTTGTCATCACCTGTTTTTGTTAAGTTACTGGCTAAGATGCTTCTCAAGCTCAAAATGAGACAGTAAAGAACGATCATACGATAATTCATGTCATTATTTAAGAACAATTTTTTCTCCCCTCACAACAAGAGGAGTATCCAGACCTGAGAGTGTCTCATTAAAGTGACAAACCAAAACAAATATGTGGCAAATGAACAATTCGCTCAGAGTAGCGTTAGTTAGCGGTTATTAAGAATCGTTACTGATTTCAAGTAACTTTTTATGTAAAATATGATGTATTTTGTTAGGCCAAAATATTATATTTAGTTCAATGAACTTCTAGTTAATGACATGATGCGTCTCAGTTTAATGTAGAATTTGACCCGTAATAGCTAGGCCGCATAGCAAAATACTTTGTGCTTTGAACCTCGCATCACAATTTTGTTCTTAGGTTGCAAACCAAAATGCGTCACAATATGAGGAGGTATGTTTGCAACATATTAGACACATCTCTATCCTTTTCTTGGGCGAGGTGAGATCTCACATCACAGTATGTGTTACATTTTGGAGACATACTAGAGGCATTAAATGTAAAGAAAGAATGATATGTGCTCTTTCAGAGCCACCATTCACATATATAATCCAAACTTCATGTTCGGTCTTACAATATTAGAACTACAGGTTCTCAGAATGTTAACTTCAAGTTAACTGTTGCTCGAAACTTCAGGCTCGAGTAACTCAAGTAAAACTTGAATTTACTTAATATTCATTGATATTTCATACTCAAAGCTTCAGGTTTGAGTTTTTTACTGTTAGAATCCCGGTAATTCTTATAAAAAAAAATTTTCACTCAAAATTTTAATGTTCGGGATATGGAACTATGGCCCCTATGAGGAACAATAAAGTTACAAAAATAAGTATAGTACTGAGAGTAAATGCAAAATACGAGGATTGTAAAGAACCAAATAATTAAAATTCACATTGGAAACTTCTAGTTCTGTGGGTAAAGAATATACCAAGAACTTCTGGTCTAGTCAACTTCCTCAAATTTAGTTATCTTGTTTCTCTCTTCTAGTTAAACAAAAACACAACATCAAAGTAAAATGAGAAACTATAGGCTCTCATTTTATGAGGGGGTCATAACATGTCATTCATTATGTAACATGAGGACTTCTGGCCCTCGGTAATTACATAGGATTTGGTAAAAACTATAGGTAGGATTCCATTATAAATGTGGATAGCATCACAACTCCATTTATAATATGTATCATAATTTAGAACTAGAGGTTATTTGTATAAGCTCATGCTAAAAACAACTCACTCGAAACTGTAGGTTTGTGGATGAGACATACTAGAACCCATTTATTTTAGATCTACTCAAATTTTCTTCTTCGAGTCTACATAATTAGAAGCTTCAAGTTCTACGAGTGGGTGAACTTGTGGTTCACGCATAATTATTAGCATATTCGAGATCAGAAGGCGTCTTTGCTACCGCATCCTAAGCAATGAATCAGGACGTCTTCACGATAAACAAGATCCTCCTGACAATCACGACAAACAAACGCAAAGTTTGCACAATCTTTAAGTAGAAACTTTGTTACGCTCCACTTTTCAATGCAAAACATAAACGTCCAGAAGCAGTTATTAGCTCTCAAGTTCAAGAATTGGTAGAACTGAGTCTTGATAACTCAACCTTCAATATGATTATTTGATCTGGCTTACGCTCCTTGTAGACTTCATGTTACACTTAGCTTGAAGCACACTTCTTTTTCCTCTAAAAATTTCACGTATTTTTAAAACTCATTCGGAAAATCTTGCGATGTAAAACAAAACCACTAAAATCTTTCTTGTTCGGAACACAAGAAAAAAACTTTACTTGTCAATATTTCGTTAAAACTTGGTACAAACTTTGGGAATCCTTCTGGAAAATACTAAAGGTGAAAAGGCCAAATGTCAAAACCGTTAGATTTAGAAATACCGCCAAATTCTTTTGTAAAAAACCTTTATGGATTTTCATTTCAAACAAAACACTTTGAGAAACCAAAACTCAAAACTTCGAGAATTTCTTTTCTTTGAACATTTTCTCAAAATGTTGAAATCACTTTAACACTTGTAAGTGAAAACCAATAGCTTAAGAACCAAACTTCTGAAAAATGGAATCCTTTTAACTTCTAATTAGTAAGTGAGAAAATTCATTTCCCGTAAGGAACCAAACATTCCGAACGAAAAGTCATAGCTAAACATTTTACCAAAAACGAGACAAAATTCACCGCGAAACTACAGGGAAGAAGATTACACTCTTTGCTTCCGTAGAAGTCTTTTCTTTAATTGCATCCATCCAAAGATGATCCACATTCCAAGATATTTTTGTCTAACCGACAAGAAATATCGTCAAGTTTTACTGGACGAAACTTTAATACAAACTAGATTTGCAAGTTCTTGGTACTAATTCCTATAGAAACCAAAGACTCCTCGTAGTCGCAATACAAGATGAATAAATACACCTGCTATGATACACTTACTCAGGCATCATGTCATCGTCTAATCACTTCAGTCGTAAATCGAATCATCGATTCTCTTCTCGGGTTGATTCCTGAAATAACAGTTAAAATAATTTGATATAGCTTGTAGACGTAAACGTAGACAACTCGTGGTCGATACTTACGCTCAGCTTTTACAGCTGCCACACTAAGAATTGAACACCAATGTTCTCCTCGTGGAAGGATGACAAATGATACAATCCATCACCGTAGATGAAACTGGTACATCTCTTGCACTTTTCGAGATAAAAGTGACGTGTCTCTTCTACACTAGGCCTTAAGGCCATGGATGTATCATCTCCTGCGTCTAATGATCAACAATAATCATTTCTCATTCCTCGCACCCCAACTTTCGATCACGGGGCTCGAGTGAACTCACATACCATAGTGCGATCTCATAACTACTCACTCTGGCTGATGAATCTGCTAAGTGACTTCGCGTCAACATGGATGTCACCACCACATACTCAACCACAAATGAATTCCCCATCCTACCCCACTCTCTCGGGAGGAAAAGTCTAAAGTAGGACATTTCACCACAATAAGCTTTAATAAGCTCGCGCACTAAACTCATGTGTGCCTATGTCCTGCCTAAAGGACAAAACTTCAACTCAAAATCCTGCATGCATTTCATGGTGCTTCCATATATAATCAATTTCAACATCTCAATCCAATAATGCACCAATCAACTCAACATATCTCAAGTGTGTACAATACAATCTAACAATTCACAAAGTCCTCACAATAATCTAACAATTTACAATCTCTTACTTTCAGCTATATGCCTAGTTTCTCTTTACCTTAACATTATCCTTTTTGGCTCACAACTTACTGCGGTCTGTGTACTATAGGGAGCATTAGGGACAAGCTCAACAAGATCAAGCATTTTAAATTTCAAAATTGGGACTTGAAACTCAACAAGATAACCGAGATTAAAAAGCAAATTTTCAACAAACACTTAGCCAAAATTTCAATAAGCAATTTCAAACACCAAGTCCACATCAATCAATCAAGACATCAAAGGGAACAACACATGAAACATGGGAATGAACAAACTTGTAACCTCTCGAACAAGGTCATAATTCATAATCATGAAAAAAATACTTTCAAGTGGCACACATCAACAGAGGATCAAAGTATGGAATGAAATACCAGATCACAAGGGGAAATGAGTCGATTTAATAATAGATTACCAATATAGAAGACACAACTCGTGAAATACTTTACAGTTATCGCTATTTTCAAAACTGAACTTAAATTTCCAAGTGAAAATTCAAATTACTTTATTACCACTGCACAAATTAAACAAACTCTAAAACCATTTAAAAAAAATTTCAAAAAATTTTGACGCGCATGCACAAATTTAAAACAATTTAAAAAACAATGGCCTGAAGAAATCCCGTCCTGATACCAAGTAATTACTGTCATATCCCAAAACTTATACCGGCCTGAAATACGGCAGTAAACGCCGTAATCCCGGTCTAATGAGCATTCAATACATCGAATCAAGGTATTGATCACACACTAGGCCGAAACTACAAGGCTAGAGAAAATGAAACTAGAATGTACAATATTTTCTTTTTTTCTTTTTCGCGGGTGAAAAGAGTTTACAACGTAAGTGCAAAAAATGGTGATAAAACATGGGCCAACTTTGAAAACATGTGACAACACATAAAACATTTCACACATACATAAAACATATAGAGGATCAATCAAGTGACAAAAGGCACAATGAACACTAGTAGTCACCTTAAATAAACTCAAAGAGAAACGAAGAGATCATTCCCTAAACTCCCACCTGGGTTGTCCCATTTCAGTACACAGTACCTGTATCTACAAACTAATGAAGGGGTGAGTACTCGTCCTTGCTAACCCAGATGGGGCAGAAACCCAACCGCGCTAGGGTTTGAAAAACTCAAAAACGAGATATATAAAAGGGTGGCGCCAAAAGTGTAAAATCCAAGAGGATAAATATTCAAGAGAAAACATTCGTGAGAAAATTCGGCAATAGAACTTATCTCAAATCATGAGCAAAATAATCAAATATATGTGTACGTATGTGCACTCTGAGCTCAAATAAATATGCATGCGACACCTGCAGGATTTTTCTAGATCTGGGTGGCCGAATCCTGGGTTTGCTTATTCAGCAAACTGAGGTCAACTACCAATACGCCCGAAGATGAATAGTAGAGAGAGTGTCTATTTACAACAAATTCTCAACATATCACTCATAATAGGATGTCACACTTACGATTCGCTTAACTTTGTATGAGACAGGGCATCGCCCCTCCAGAGGTTCATGTTCATCGACACCGTGAGAAGCAAAGTCTAAATACTAGGTTCCGTCACTCTCAGGCTAAGCACCGGAAATTAGGACAACGGTACTACTTTTCGAACCAGAACACACACACACACATACCAATGCGAGTAAAAGCGTGTAGTAAAACTGTTAATCATGCAACTCATAGTTTTATAAATAAAAAAACACTAATCTAGAAAGGTTACGGCTCACCCATTAGATGTGCTCCCCGTACCTGGAAATGCCGACTCCATAGCAAACTCCAATGCCGCTCTCTTCAAAGCATCCACGTTCTCGAGTCGTACTCCAAGTCCTTTAATAACTATAGAAACGATCCGTTAAAACAAGTCTCCAAAAATATCACTAACTTGACCCCTTCCTGGTTTGACCAGGGTTGACTAATCTTTTTCTGAGTTAACCAGGAATTGACCACCATTTGACTAAGGGTTGACCAATTAACGTTCTTTCGACATGTTCGACTTAACTTCGATTAAACGATTCGAGTCACTTCACTTTACTCACATACTAAACGTTAAACACTTATGTGTCGTTTAATAATTCGATAAACCACTAAGCAAACCCACATTAATGTTTGACAATCTGTTTAAGTAATCATCGATTTCATTTAACCAACATGTTACGTTTTTCATTAACTCGAACATATCAAAACATGTTAGTTCAGAATCTTCAAAAACTACTATATGCACCCAAGAGGGTTTCCTTAATTGGAACGCCTTACTAAAATAGAAAGTTTCTAAATATAGTAAGTTTCTATTTTTACGTAATTTAACTGGTTAACACTGATTGATTTTTTTACTGGTCAACTTTCCAATGAAGGAAAGTTCCCAAAATGGTAAGATTTCTTAAATCGACGCTTTGCTATGACTCAACGGAAAAGACCTATTTAAAAGAGTCGAAGACTACTTCCTTGGCATTCTGTCGGATTACGGTGACTTGCCGGAATATTCTGCCAGATTCCGGTCACATTGCTGGAAATTCGTCAAAGTTTTCCCGTTTCTTCGATTTAAAGTTATCAACATATAACAACTAAAATACACCAAATCAACACCACAACAACAATTCAAATAACAACACAGTAGCCTTGAAACTCAACCTTATCTTCGATCTGCTCCAAATACATGAATCCAGTGGCTTCTCCAACACTGCAGCCTTATTCATGAGTTCCACCAAAGCTGCCCCTCTTAGATTCTCCGATTTAGTTCCAAACGAAGAACAGAGTGGCACAATATTTTTAAGAGCTTTAGGCTCATAAGCTATATCAATATCGAAGTGCAAGTTCGAATTCGGTGAACAATATATGGATCACATAAATATGCACAAAATTTCCGGTTTATGCAAACAATGAGAATTGCAATTCTAATATAATATTGAACTTCGGGGGTCAAAATCTCGAAACTACAAGTTCGAGTATTATGAGTCAATCCTCAGGCTCACTAATATAAAAAATTGTAATCATGGAATTGAGTAATATAAATAAAGCATATATGTAAAAAAATTATAGATGATTAGATAGAATCAAACTAGAAATGTACTCATAGATTGTGAGTGTGGATAATAATTAGCAACAAAAGTTGCACTAAAATCTCAAAAATCATCATGGAGTTAATGAAACGAATGAGCGAAATCGTGCTGATAACGTGTTATAAACTGAAGAATGAGATAGAGAGAAAGGAGAAAGACAAAATGTAGGAGGAGGAATAAGTATCATATTATGTGGCATATGCCTCATTTATATAAAAGTAGGGATTACATTATAAGTCTCTATACGATTATGATATTACATGTCCTTTAATGTGAATGGACATACACTTGATTGTAAATATTTACAACACATTCCTTTATTTAAGAACATAAATCTCTTAAAAAACTAAATAACACAAGATAGTGATGTGTTCAAAAACTTATTTTTATCAACAAAAATTTCTAACATGAATCCTTTTTTTCTATTTTACTTGTGCTAAACAACGATCAAGAATAGCAATTTACCCTCTTTATGTATGTTTTTTAAGTAACTCGTGATATATTATTTTAATAGATATTTAGTTTTTCATAATTGATTTGTTTTCTCGCGTTCAACATAGTTTTTATGTCACATGATCGACATTTTTTTGATCGAACACATGATCGATATTGAACATAGTTTTAGTTCTTATTAAATATATAAATGTTTTAATAATACGTTGTAAAATTAGAAAATGAAAATATATAAGAAAAATGATAAAGAATTCATTATATTATTATTGAATTAGAAAGTCTAGAGAAGATAATATAAATTTCTTTTTGTATCTTAATAGTCATTATGTAAAATGATATGTCATTCAATAACACAGAATTGAGTGAGGTCAAGTGAGCAAATTTGGAGGTTCTAATAGCCGCATTTTTTTACCTTGGCAACAAATAAACACCTACGTATTTAATTGTAAAAATATGATGTTATGTATTATGAAGTATGAATCAAAAGAATAGCATGTCGCGACTGTCTCTCCCCACTCTCTCTCTCCAAGACGGCTAGGGTTAGGGTATGTTGAGCAAAAACAGTTGTGTGGCATCTGTTCTTCTATGGCAGCGATTAAGATTTCAAGTTGAGGAGCAGCATGGCCTCTATTACCGCTCGATTGATCTCAAAGCTCTCTCTGTCAGACAAGAGGACGAACCAGTGGAACTCAGAAACCTAATACATCCGGGATCCGGTTTTGTTGCTCCAAGGTTTTACCTGGTTAGAAAACTTAATTCGACTAGGGATGTGCAATTCGATTCATTTATAAGTGTAGCGTGTTCGATGTGGAAGTTATCGATCTGTGTAGAGGTCTGGTAACGGGAGGATCGTTTCCTCTTCACGTTCAATAATCAACGTGATATATCTCGAGTGAAGAAGGGAGGTCCTTGGATTTACCAGAGGACCATGCTGTTGCTAAACGGCTATGATGGATGCTCTGATATCAGAGCGGCTCCCCTTGAGTTCTTCTGGGTTTAGGTGGAAGTTCTTAACCTCCCAGCGGCGCTCTTCACTGAGGCTACAGTCAGGTTGGTAGGAGAAACAATTGGTTCGATTCTAGCAGTTTATAGGGAGGGGCTGAGAGCCAAGAAAGCTCAGGTGCGTGTAACGCTTCCCCTGAACAACCTGATGTGCATGGATCGACGTCTTCAGGTCTCAGTGGAGGATGTTATCCAGGTACGTTATAGGTATGAGAGGTTGGTTTGTGCATGATGTTGAATCATGGAGGTTTGGAGTGCCCTAGGAGACAGGAGACAGCAGAGGTTATTGTGGCTCCAAGTGGTTTGTGATAGGAGCTGCGACCCCTTCCATTGTGTTGAGGGCGAACTCTCAACCTGCTCTTGTGGAGCCTAACCTTTGGGGGCTATTCAAAGAAAAGAGATCAGTTCAGATTAGAAAGGTTCCATCGTTCCTTTCCTCGGTCAAGGTTACAGGTGTTCGACAGGCTCGAGCGAATGTGGAGGATGAGGGAGGGAAAAGGGTGAAACACTCTCTAGCTATGGTTCATTTGGATGATCTTGGCTATGCTATGGCTATGAATGTGAAGCTAGCTAGAGATCACCAAGACTGGAATTTTCCTAAAGAAAAAAGTAAGACCTCGTGGAAGCAAAAACAAGAAGTCGATTGCAGGTGCTTCAGCAAGTTCCATGGCCGACTGTGGCTCTCAAGAGCAAATATATGTTGAAGAATCAGGTGACGAGTAGTCCCGAGCCCTAGCCGGGATAGATCCTTATCTCACTAATCTGAAGAGTTCACTCCTCATTGTGTCTGGAAAGATACACCAGGATGATCTTAGGTCTCGATGCATAAAGCTGGAGTACTTGGGGTTGGTATGGTAGGTTATATGTTTTATAGGTCTTAATAAGTACACTTGAACATTAGTCTTTTAGTTGTAGTTTAGTAGGTTTTCTTTATGAATTTGATGAAAGACCCGCTAGTACATATGATCAGAATGTGGGATCAACAGCTGCTGACGCACATTGGGACACACATGGGGCGAGCCGTGCGAGCCGCACTAAGGAGCGAGCGAGCGAGCCGTAATGAGCCGACCCACCAGCAAACTGGTGAATGCCACGCGGATGTGCCAAGCCAGCCACAAGTCTAGCCGCTAGTTGAGCCGTACGAATCTGAGAGAGAGGCTGAAAGCGCGCCACGTGGCAGACAGGAAGATGGTGATGCATATGTTGTCGAGACAGAAGGGATAACTTCCGTAGGTGGGTCACACGATATTACAATGTCAGCTTCATCGACATAGAATATTCTTACAGTACAAGGTCCTCCATGGTCTAATACTTTTCCCTTTTCTGCACCAAGAACTGAAGAATCCGCCGCGAATGTCCCTCCTCAGGTACCTATAAATTCATTGATTTCATTTCTAAAATGAGGTGAATCACAACCTCACCATCTATCCGAATCAAGTTCCGACTGATAAAGGGAGGTACCAACGACTAGTAGGGAGACTTATTTATCTTTCTCACACTGGACCTTATATTGCGTATGCTGTGAGTGTTGTTAGTCAATTTATGCATTGTTCCAGTGAAGAACATATGGATACGGTGTATCGTATTTTGAAGTACTTGAAGATGACACCAGGCAAAGGATTATTGTTTGAGAAAAAATGAGAAGTTGATGTTGTTAGATTTACTGATGCAGATTGGACTGGTGATAAGACTGACAGGGAGTTTACATTGGGTATTTTACATTTGTTAGAGGAAATTTTGTGACTTGACGAAGTAAGAAGCAAAAGGTTGTTGTCAAGTCAAGTGCTGAAGAAGAATTTCGAGGTATGGCGCATGGAGTTTGTGAGATGCTATGGATACGTAATGTGTTGAAGGAGTTAGGTTTCAAGCTCAAGAATCCTATGGACTTGCATTATGATAACACGTCTGCTATTGAGATTGCTCATAATCCTGTTCAACATGATCGAACGAAACATGTGGAAGTAGACCGTCATTTCATTAAAGAGAACTTGGACATGAGAATCATTCGTTTCCCTTTTGTGTATACAGAAGACCAATTAGCAGATGTCTTACGAAATGAGTGTTAAGGAAAGTATTTGACAATTCGGTAGGTAAGTTAAGCATGATCGATATCTATGCACCAACTTGAGGGGGAGTGTAGAATATTCTCAAATATATACTTTTCTTGTAGATAGAGGTTAAATATTCTGTATAGATATATAAGATATTGTTTTCTTGTTGAATTCATGATTGTATCTGTATATATAACTCCATTGGAGAATAATAATATCATTGAAAACCATTATCAAACCATTCTTTTCTACTTGGTATCAGAGCGGGTTCCTCTTTAATTATTTTTCGTAGCGTAATAGGAGAAAGTCTCCCATCATAATGAGACCAAATTTGGGTTCATCGAATCAAATTGCCACATCAGAAAATAGACAAATAAAATATAACTTATAAGTGAATGAATTGTATCCAATTATACCGAGTCATTTTGTGATTAAAACTCAACACCTTAAAGATGGTTAAGTTGAGACAATATCGATACAATAATGATATACAAACCATACTTATCCCATATGAATAGAGTAGGCGAGCATTAGCACTAGGGGCATGATATGAGGGGTCATGTGGACAAAAGAAAGAGAGAATCGGGTGGTGTAGGGTTCGCCACCTTCCACAAGCAAGGATACCATGCATGAGTAGCTAGTGTGGTCGGTGATGATTGACGTACCAGTGAGAGGTCGACTAGTTCCAACTTCTAAACAGTTTCATCATTTTTCAACTTAATACACCTAACAGATCCATACAAGAGAATTCGAAAGTGACCGTCATGTCCTTCCAGAGCCAGACACGGCTAAGATGGCGTGCCCTTTGATACGTCGATCCTCAGCTCCTTCCAACCCCATCAGTCTATCAACACCTGCAAAAACGCACCAACTCTCTCTCTCTACTCATTCCACCCAGTCACGCTTAATCGATCTTCACTGTTTTTTGTGATTCGTTCGGTTTTTATTTTCTGTTGTTGGGATTTGACAAGTCATGGAGGTAAGGGGAGCAGTTGACCTGATCCTCTGGATAATGCCCTTTGTTTTTATTCTTTACTGACTTTTGTGAGATGTCGACCGGCTTCGTTATTAGCTCGATACATGAATCCAAGTTGGAGTTTACTAGCTAGTCTTCTTTGTTTCCATTCTTCTCTGTTTCAACCTGTTCATATGTAACAATGTAGCATATCAAAGTGTTCAACGTTTAACGGGTTTCCAATTGATTTAGATGAGTTTAAACAAAGATAATTTTGGAGAGCAGGGGCCGAGGCATGCATATTGCTTGTGAGGCCCGTGTTTCAGTTAATATTTAGCTAAAAAAACATGTAAATTTATCTTATATTTATAATGGATGTCACATATTATATATATATTTTTTACGTATCTGGTCATCATTTTTCTATTTTTTTCGACAACAACACTTTTTTTTGGATGGAAAACCTTGTTCCTTTAATTATTTATTGTCTTATTTTTTGTTTTATTAATATTAAATAAGTTTTCAATTTCATTTTACTAATAGATTTACATATTCGATACAATTTCTTGTAGCAAAAGAAATTCATATCCAATGTAGAAACCATTAGCAAATATAATGCATCTATATATAGTCAAGTACGATGGATTAGTGTAGTTTATATCAAAAGAGTTCTAAATCTTCTTCTCATTGCATTCAAAATGTTGAAATACTTTCAAAACTTTAATGTTTGTTCCAAATCTAAATCGAGGACATTTTTACTAGTATAAAATATGAGAGTATTATATAACAATTTTAAAATATGAAATATTACCATTCTAATATATAGAAGTTAATTTTAAATATTATTAATTTATTTTTATTATTTATTAATAATTTTTGGCTAGGTGACTGTTGGAGAGAGGGGAAAGAGTCATGTAGTTGTAAAACTATACCGTGAGAATTGAAATAATGATGAATGATGAATGATGAAAAGGAAATGTGAGTACTGAGTAGCATTCCTTGGTGGGACAAAATGGAGTAGCAAATTAACAAGCTCTTTTTGAGGCGCTTTCTTTCCTTGATTCATGCCTCTTTTGGTGTATTGGTGTCTAGTTATGAGTACATTAGTCGATCCATAACAGGGAACACTATCTAGCATGCCAAGGTATGTTATTGAAATATGAATCTTACGATCCTAAGCATTTCTTGGTGGGACAAATGGACTTGCAACAAGCTCTTTTTGATACAATTTACTTCTTTGATTCAAGCTATCTTTGGTTTCTCAGTGTTCAGTTATTAGTTGATGCATGAATAGGTTTACACAATCTAGCATAATAATATGTTATCTCCACTACTATAATAGGAAACTGTCATAAGTTTCATCAATTTTTTGGTCTTCGAATTGCTCATGCTAGAGTCAAAATAGCCGGAGAGAAACAATATATAATAGCCTCTTACCCGTATATCTACACGGAAAAAAAGTTACTAAGTCTGTCAAAACCTACATAGTTCTAAACCTCCTCCATATTTTCCTCTCTTTTTTTAATTTAAGAACTACTCTTGTCCTAAACCCACATCTTCTCATCTCTTATTTCTATTTTTTTTATTTTGTTTTTACCTTTGTACTTACCTAATTAATCATTGTATATATATTACTTCATCTTTTTGATAATTTTAGTATCTAGTAAATGTATTTTTAAGAGTTTATATTTTTAGTGAAACACTAAAGAATGGTCTGACTTTATTATAATAGAGATATGCAAATGTTATATTGGTCATTGACATAAAAAGGAAAATAGAAGAGAAAAAACCCTATCAACGTGGTGGTGTTGAGAGAAAAACGTGGAGGTGGAAGTTGCTTGTTGTCCTCAATATTTCTAAAATTGCCACACAGTTTCAAACCACATAAAAAAATACAGTAAAAAAATTAATAAAACTAATTCATCTATAAGAGAAAAAAAAATCAAATTAGCAACCGTGAAGAACCTGCTGAGAGGCTAGTGTAATTAAACTGTTTTGCACCATATCTATATTATATTATAAAGTCAGACCTATTTTTAGTGTCATCAGCTTTATCAAATTTTTAAACTTCTGAAAATACCTCTACTAGATATCAAAACTACAAAAAATAGAAAGAAGTATCAAGAATGATCCACGTGCATATAAGTCATATTTTATTTGTCTTGTTTCTGACGTGAGATCTCTTCTCTCCAACAATATATATATATAAGGGTTAATAAGGTAAATAACTAAAAAAAATAGAAAAACAAAATAAAGAGAAAATTGAGAAGATAAAAAATGTTGGCAGTGGAGAAAGAGTGATAGTGTGAGTTAAATTAAAAACAGATTTTTGACACTGTACAATATACCCGGGTAAAGACTAGTATGAAGAAAATCAAACCTTTTAGCGAGTGAACTCATTTTGTCGTATCCATTGTAGTTAAATTGAAGTAATATTTGCACCACAAGCATCTAAATCAGTTTAATTTGTTCGTTCACCGAATTGGTTCTTCCTCATACCAGTATATATAGTAGTTCAGTTTCTTAAATTTGCAAATAGTTACCATGGTATTCTTTTTTTGGTCTGGTTACCATGGTATTCATTGTCACGTTTGCTTTTCTTCTTCTCTAGAAATACTACCCAAGTTGCATTTAGAGATTGTTCTTTGAGGATTTGAAGGGGAATCCAAAAAAAGTGACGTTGACATTCTTCAATCTTCACGATCCAGTATATATATATTTGTTCAGTTATTCTTTATATATGCTCACATAATATGGATTCGATTCCTCAAAGTCCTCTTAAAGAAAAGAAAAAATCCTCTAAAGAATAAACAGATAATAATCCACTGGGAAACAAAAATATTTGTTAGCGATTGGATTCCAGATCGAATGAATCCACGAAAATGCTACAGCCAAATGCCAGAACACAGATGAGACATGATGAACCAGAGTCGTTAAATCTAGACGCAAAAACAAAACTATACCAATTATTTTGTACCTACCAAGCCGAGACATCGATCTCTCTTCCCATGTACGACACTCATTATCTACCATAGAAGTATATCTTTTATTTTGCTTTGTCATCTGGTTACCGCTCATTTGTTAGCAATATCTTTTAATTAGTCGAACCAGTTAATTATGAGGAGGCTAGTCATGATCTTCAGTGGGTTACATCCAGTGGCGTAACCAGACATCTCACTTAAAAGGCTCAAATTTGATTAACGAAAAATTAAATGATCTTCGGTTACTCTTTAGCAACAACACGATTTTGCTTAAAAAAAGTGACACAAACTTAATTTCAACAATATTCCTTGTACCAATTCAAAATGAAAAAGCGTTCTCGAACAAATCATTAATTCATCTCTAATAAAATTTAGATTTTCAGAATTTCAATATGTTATTTTTGAGACATAATGTACGTCAATATATGGTAAACATCAATGTGTTGTTTCTATTTATCTTATTTATAAAAAATAAAAAAATTATAAATGGAATTTAAAACATTAAATTACATATTAGTATGGATCAACAAGGTAAGAAACCATTGTCATGGTTTGTATTAATTGGATTAAGTATTTAAAATAGTATATTTTTTTATTTTATTTCATTATTGTTGAAGAGTATTAAAGACTAATCAAAGATTTCTTGAAGGAGAAATGTCAATTTATGTTTCATTTCCTTTAATATCTGATACAAATTAAGAGTAATTACTTTTTATTAAAATTAAAAAAGGACAATTGACCCGCTTACCTCTTTTCTAACTACGCTCTTGTGTACTCTGTGATGATACAGTATCTTAGATGAAGTTTATATTTGCAGCAGCAAGAGGCCAAATCCAGACCCTATAACGCCTTTTCGTTGAACTTTCCCATGAAGTCAACAACTTGCCCCATTTAAGTCATTATCTCGGTAATGTCCTTTGACATCAAAGCAATATCCATTGTGTTGGTTTGAGTTGTTGCCAACAAAGATTGAGTTGAAGTGGTAATGTTCTTGAAAATCTCATCATAATTGCTAGGTCCACTCAGCTGCCCTCTTTATTGGTTGTAGGGTACACACGGCCTTGGCACAAATTGCCCTTGTGGCTGAGCCGCATACTGTCCTCCACTCGGCTGCTGTTCTTGTTGTGCACTTTGTTGAGGGTTAAGCACGTTATTGTTGCTCCAACGAAAGTTTGGATGATCGTTGAACCTTAGATTGAAGTTTTGAAAACGTTTCTGCCCTCCTTGTCCTTGAAATCCACCTTGCTGCCCACCAAAATCGACAGCACCAATCACTTGGTTGCATTGATCGGTGGAGTGTCCTTCCATGCTATGCACTCCACAAACTTGAGCTCCTTTGCCCCTTGCCAAGTCCAACAAATTGCTAGCATCCTCTCGACTTCTCTCCATCAATATCCTCCAGCCGTTGAATCCAAGAATTGCCTCTCCATAGAACGAAGTCCCTCATAAAAGAATTGAAGCAAAAGTCTCTCACGTATCCCATAATTTGGACATGAAGTAACTAAAGCCTTAAACCTTTCATAGTAGACATCAAAAGGCTGATCAACATCTTTCTTGATTGATACTATCACCTTTTGTATTTGCGTCACTCTCGACAATGGAAAGTACTTTAGGAGAAACTCGCTCATCATTGTTGACTAAGATGTGATACAACCGGCCAGAACCACAAAGAATCATCCCCTAGCTCGATCCTCAAGTGAAAATGGAAATGTCTTCATCTTCAAATACTGTAAATCCGCTCCTCTAGGACACATGGTCCCGCAACAAAACTCAAATTGCTGCAAATGTTGGTATGGATCCTCTCCACTAAGTCCATGAAAAATTGGCAATTGATGAAAGAAACCACCTCTCAGCTCAAAATTAGCCAACTTACCCTCCACAACAGCTGGATAGGTGATGTTGTTCGGTCTTGGTGCCCCTTGTGTTCTATTGACTTGTCCATTCTCTTCTCTAAGTGAAGGCATCTTTACTTCTGGAGTTAAAAAAGTGATAGGATCAAAATCAGAAGTTGCAAAAACAATAATATTTCAAGCTTTACAAAATTATACAATAGGTTATACAAGGATTATACACGAAATTTTCAGATTTTTATACAATAAACACTCGAAATATTCAAGGCAAAATACACAAACAAAATCTTCAAAGCTTCACACAAATCGTCATTCATACAAGGCATCGAAAATTACTACAAGTATGGGAACAACTTTCAAGCATCGAAATCAATCAAAATGTTCAAATACATGGAGTTGCAACCTAGTTCTTTCTAGTTAATTTTATTCAAAAACCCTAATTCTCAAGGTACGCGGAGCAGAGGAGATGACTGTGCAATGGACTAATACAACACAAGGTAATGTCATGCTTTTTCCAATATACCTCAAAAATTAATTGACAAATTGGGTTGAAGAAAATAGATTACATATGTCAAGTTAGTTTCTAGCGTCTAAAGTGAAGTGATGCTTCGGCCCAAGCTCTTGGTGAGCTCAAGCGTGTTCTGTGTTTTTAGAAGGTAGTGTTGTTAAGATTCACGGAGGGTGAACCCCCTACGGGAACCAGACATGACTCGTTTAGTGGTCACAGAGAGCGAACTCTCTATCGACTCCTTCACAGAGAAGAGATATCAGTCTATGACCTTGAGATCCAGTTAAACAAACCTGAAAATCTATGAATAATAACTTGCCCCTTACTCAGTTGTGAACAAACTCGTGTCACTAGACCGGTCTACAAATGTTAATCAAATCTGCCCTCAACCACATGAGATCATAAGATAACATGAAGGGTTAAGGTTAAGATTAACAAAAGTAGCTTCCCCCTACATGGTTCATTTTAGAAACTACAATAAACTCAAGCATACATAAAACCATAACTTCCTAGAAATTAAACTAAGTTATTACAACATGCATTAAAGCACACAAATCAAAACCGAAACTTCCAAAAACTATTACAAAACCGAAACTTTCAATCCGCAAAAATTAATTACAAGCCGAAAACTAATAGGGGTTTAAGATTGATTTATTCTAACAAATAACCTACTGAAAATTAAACCTAAGATTATTATATACAAGTGATCAGCATACTCATGCAACACATAACACGAAAAACCATCAATAACACAACAACTTCATGGAAGGCCGGACAATATCGTTCAAATTATCCTAGACACTAACCAATTCCGATTCTAATTAGAGCCTTTGCGGTTATCTAATTGTTAAGACTTCTCAAGTATTTAGAACCATTTTTTCCCTTGATCTTAAACATGAATGCTAACTCATTTAAAGACACGTTGCGTAGAGATTAAACAAGAAAACACTTAAGCACATGAGTTAATCGGAAACATGATCTAAGGCATGGCGTCACTCATCCTATTAGCATGCAAATTATCAGAATTATATCTGCCCTAATTTAATAACAAAAACCATGACAACTTTAAGTATGAATAGATCCAAAATTATTATGGTAGATGAAACCACACCCTAAGGACAGCCATGGCTGAGGCAACCTCAAGGATTGATTTAGATGCAGGAATTCATGACAATTAATCAATTAGAAATTAAAAACACATAAGAACATACTACTGCCCCTAAACCTAAATCATGAAATCATCATATATTCAAGAAGTTACAAATCAAAACATATAACAATCAAAGATCACAAAGAAATCCAAAAACCATGTTTGATAAATAAAACCAAAATCAAAAAGTATATTACAATATAATTCGAAACTATACAGAAAATAATACAAAAATCCATGATAAAATCACACTTTTATATACAGTGGAAAAATAGTGGAAAAATATTTGTATCAGTGGAAAAATAGTTATGAAATATATATATATATATATATATAGTCCTCAAACTGAATGTGACACATATGATAGTTTAGTAGAGTGGTGCCCCAACATTTTTCTATGTGAAATAATGAATAGGGCACATGCCCCACTTTGTTTGTATATGCCTCCGCCCCTGACTGCAACTCTTCTTCCATATTGGCTGAGGCTACCATGTTAGCGTTCTTTTGCAACTTAGTATTCAATGGTTCTTCCATTGCTAAGAGAAATATGATTTTTTTTCTTCTACTAGTAATCTGCAAAGGCTAAGATATCAATTAATATTGCAAATTCAGAATTCCAAAAACTAAAAGGGAACTTCTCTAGAACAATAGTATGACCAAAGTCTTAAATTTAGAAAACTAAGTGCAACATACCAAATACACTAAATTGAAGAATGTTTAAACTGTGGTGTCCTATTGCATAGATCTTTGCTCAGGAGTCTTAAAAGATTTTAGAAGTTACCATTACCAAATGCATACGAAATTGAAACCAAATATACTTTGAAAAATGTTGTACAGATAATGACTAAACGAAACTGAATAAGGTTTGACCATTTATAAAAGATTAAACAAACCACATATCAAACTAAAACGTACAAAAGAAAAACCACATATCTGGAAATAATACACCTAGCCATGGAAATATCAACACATGCCGACACATGGCTTTTCAAATCCTATCTATGTCAAACATTACTCCTCGAAATCATTGAAACAAATTAATTTTATCAAAGCCCATAACAATTTAAGATATATGAACCAAAAATTTTGACAGAAACATGAAAATAATCAATCAAAATCGAACCCTTGTAATAAAATTTGATGTAGTATCACATCGAGTTCGGAACTTTGCACCAAAACTTATGGGTTGGCTTTCGTGTCTACAAGAAGCACTCTTGATGGAGCATGGAATAGATATTTGTGAGTGATTCGATGAATTGAGAGAAAATCGGTGGAGGAGAGCGAGATAAAAAGAAAACGTAGTCTCGTAGATATTTCGAAGAAAAGAGAGAAAATAAAAGAAGAAAAAGAAAAAGAATCTAACACAAAAGGTATTTCACAGTTAAATGTGAGTGAAGACAAAATATTAATAAAATATTAGAAAGAAGCGTAAATTATAATTTTAAAAGTGTGAATTTTAACTCCCGAAGGAAATTGTCCTTGACGTGGTGGATGCAAATATCTTGCAAGCATGTTCGAAAGTCGCTCTGCAAACCTAAGCTAAAACTGAAGGGAGCATCGATTTGTAATGTTTTTATTTGTCTTGTACTAGCGATACAAGATTGGAGGAAGCATGACACCTACATCGTGTTGACGGCAAATGAAGGGAAAAGTTCTATATCTCCATTCAATAGGGTTTTACCCTTATATACAAAGAATACAAAAGGCTTATAGAAACCTCTGCACATATTTACACTCATAAGACAAACCTAATTACACTTATGCCATTTAACACCCTCCCTCAAACTTTAGCGGTCCCAAGAGGAAATAGCTGAAGTTTGGAAACCAAATAATGAAATCGAGGCGGTTCAAGTGTTTTGGTGAGAAGGTCAGCAACATTTAGGCTAGAAGATATATGAGGCAGCGAGATAGAACCTGCATGAACGTGATGACGAACGAAATGACAGTCTATCTCAATGTGTTTGGTGCGTTCATGAAACACATCATTGTGGGCAATCTGTATGGCACTCTTGCTATCACAAAAGAGAGGAGTAGGAGCATCAAGAGTGATACCCATATCACCAAGCAACCAACGCAACCAAGTAATCTCTGAAGTAGTATCTGCTAAAGCTTTATATTCGGCTTCGGCACTAGAGCGAGACACTACTGTTTGCTTCTTACTCCTCCATGAAATCAAAGAATCACCCAAAAATATACAAAATCCAGTAGTTGAACGACGATCCGTGACATTACCAGCCCAATCTGAGTCAGCATAAACCTGAAGCTCTAACTTAGAGTTTGATGAAAACAACAACCCATGTTGTAAAGTACCTCGCACATATCTAATAATTTGAAGAACAGCTGCAAAGTGAACTGAGCGAGGTGCCGTCATAAATTGGCTTACTACATGAACTGCTTGACTAATATCCGGCCTGGTAATGGTCAAATAAATGAGGCTCCCAACAAGCTGCCTATAGAGAGTAGCATCAGACAAGAGCTCACCATCCGTAGGTCGAAGTTTTGTGTTTGTATCCAATGGTGTATCATCAACCTTATTATCTGTCAATCTAGCTCTAGATATAAGGTCAGAGGCATACTTGACTTGAGACAAAACATATCCACGATCTGAAGAGTGTACCTCTATACCAAGAAAATATTTCAAAGGTCCAAGATCTTTCATTTCAAAACAATTACTAAGATGAAGTTTGATATCTTGAATTCCAGCAACATCATCCCCAGTAATGATCATATCATCAACATAGAGTAGTAATATAACAATACCATGAGCTGACCTGCAAGTAAACATCGCTGTGTCATAGGGGCTTTGCTTGAAACCAAAGCTAAGAACAGCCGTACTAAACTTTTCAAACCATGCACGGGGTGCTTGCTTAAGACCATATAACGCTCGACGTAGCTTGCAGACTTGATTAGATTGATGTGGTACCCTTGGTGGAGGCTTCATATACACTTCTTCCTTAAGCTCTCCATTCAAAAAGGCATTTTTGACATCCATTTGAGATAATTTCCACCCTCTGACAGCAGCAACAGCAATTAGACTACGAACAGAGGTCATTCGGGCAACAGGAGCAAAAGTCTCTTCGTAATCTATACCATACTCTTGTGTGAATCCTTTGGCTACAAGTCTAGCCT
Organism: Comarum palustre; assembly: GCA_951800085.1. Classification (NCBI taxonomy): domain Eukaryota; kingdom Viridiplantae; phylum Streptophyta; class Magnoliopsida; order Rosales; family Rosaceae; genus Comarum; species Comarum palustre. The sequence continues at coordinate 13,671,250 of OX637572.1, read as the reverse complement.
TGTACCTTTCAATGGAGCCATTTGAATGAGTTTTCACTTTGTACACCCACTTGCATCCCACTGCAGACTGTCCAGAAGGCAAATCAACAAGATCTCAGGTATGTGTTTTGTTCAATGCTGCTAATTCTTCATCCATTGCTTTCTGCCAATTCGGGTTAGATATTGCCTCATGATAAGAACTAGGTTCATAAACAGAAGGAATAGTTGCCAAGGAACAATCATAATCAGTAAGATATGATGGTGGATGATGCTCAAGAGTTGAACGACGAGGTTCAAAATGTGTTGGAGCCTGATCACTCTCCGGGATCTCAATGCTGGGACTAGGCACTGCTGATGTTGGTTCAACCTGCAAATTTGGATGATTTTCTGTAGACAAGGATCTATTAAACTCAGAAGACTCATCACTTATATCAGTAAAAGGATCAAAAAACTCATAAGATTCAGGGGATGTATTCCCAGCTGCACGAAAACGAGGCAAAGAGTAAAGCGGAATATTTTCCCAAAAGGTAACGTTACGAGAGACACGTAACCACTGGGCAATTGGATCATAGCACCTATATCCCTTTTGGCCGACACCATAACCCAAAAACACACAAATTGCAGATTTAGTGGACAACTTATCATGCTCAACTTTCGGAAGAAGGACAAAGCAAGTGGACCCAAAAACACGAAGATCAGAGTAGTTAGGTGAAGAATTATACAATTTTTCAAAAGGAGAAACTCCACCAATAACTGAAGATGGAATGCGATTAATTAAATAAACAGAAGTAAGTGCAGCCTCACCCCAAAACCTTTTGGGAACAAGTGAAGAAAGTAACAAGGCTCTAGTAGTTTCCATGATGTGGCGATGTTTCCTTTCTGCAACCCCATTCTGTTGAGGGGTGTGAGGACATGAAGATTCTGCAATTGTACCATGAGAGGCAAGAAAAGCTTTAAACTGACCCGATTGATATTCCCCACCATTATCGGCACGAAGCCGTTTAATAACTTTGCCAAATTGTGTATGAATCATGCTCGAAAATTCTTGATAGACTTTGAAAAGGTCTGATCGTAAATGAAGCAAATATATCCAAGTATACCTTGAAAAATCATCAACAAAAATCACATAATAACATGAACCTCCAACAGTAGGGATACGAGAAGGCCCCCACACATCAGAGTGAACTAAGTCGAAAGAAGATGATGAACAAGAATCACTTTTATTGAAAGGAAAGGCTGCCTGTTTTGCCATCTTACAGCTAATACAAAAAGACATTTTTTCAGATTTAAAATGACCCAACTTTCCAGTAGAGACTAAAAACTTAAGCCGAGGATCTGAAACATGACCTAATCTTTTATGCCAAAGACAAAAGGTTGAGGGTTTACTAATAGAAGTAGCAAGTAAGGACTTTTGAGGAATCTGTAAATTATCCACAAAAAATAGTCTCCCAACTCTATGGCCTGTCCCAACAATCTTCCCGGTCGAGCGATCCTGCACCGAACAACCAAAATCAAATAAGAAAACATTAAACCCTTGCTCTACTAGCTGGCCAGGAGACAACAAATTCATAGAGAGTTTTGGAACAAGAAGAACATTTGAAAAAGAAAAATCAAGATTATTCACAGAACCAATATGAGTTGCAGACAAAATAGAATCATCGGCTGTATGGATTGATGGGGAGTGACAGACAGGGCTCAAGGAAGAAAGGAGATCACGTTTAGAAGTCATATGATTGAAGGCCCCAGAATCAAGAACCCAATTATTTGACCGAGTACCTGAAATGGCAGAAGCATCAATGGTATTGTTACTAGTGCATATATTATTACCACCACCCGAAATGGCTTGTCGAATCATCTCCTGTACTTCATCTGCAGTAAGATAGTTGGTGTGCTGAAGTGATGCTTGAGGTACTGTATCGGAGCCGGTATTAGAGGATGCAGCTACAGCAGTATAAGATGGTCCCCTAGTTGCAGAAAATGATCTACGATTGTTGGACTTCCCTTTTGCCTCAAGTGTAGGACAATTGTATTTTGTGTGACCAAACTCACGACAGTATCGACATTGAATCTTATACATATCCTTGAAACTGTTGGAGTTGGAGAATGATGCATGAGTTGACTGAGAATTATTTCGTGAACGAATAGTTGCTGCAAAGACTGATTCACCAGGAGTTGAGTCTGAATTCAAGGTGCCCTTACGAGTTTCCTCTGCCAATAACTCAGACATAGCACTATCCACACTAGGAAGAGGAACACGATGGAGAATAGAAGCTCTAACAGATTCAAAAACATCACGAAGGGCCATCAATAATTGCACAAGTCTCCCTTCTTCTCTAAATTGATAATACAACTCAGCATCAGTAGTCCAAGTTGGTTCCATGAGAGCCAATTGATCCCAAATAACAGACATCTCAGCATGAAAATCCAATACAGATTGCCCTTTCTTTTGTTTTAGATCACGGATATCCATCTCAAGTTTATATTTCCTTGCAAAATTTGTTTGAACAAAACGTTGTGCAAGAAAATCCCATACCTTTTTTGCAGTATCAAATTTGCTGAGTTGCACACCAATAGATGGAATCACATAATTTGCAATCCATGTAACAACCTTATTGTTATTGATCTCCCAATCATCTAACTCGGCCAACCAATCCTCTTCTTTCTTGCCTTCAGCTTTTTCAGGACATTTTTTCGCCCCTGAGACATATTTTCACAAACCCTTGCCTTTAAGAAGACTGCTCATGAGATAGGACCAATGACCATAATTTGATGCACCTTCCAACTTAACAGAAATTGAGGGAATAGAATCTGAAGAAGCCATCACACCAGCCACCAATTATTGACTACAAGCCGAAGACCACAAAACAAAAGACACAAAACAAAGATTGCTTCCCGACACAATTCGCCAACAAGAGATGACCATGTTGACAGCAAATGAAGGGAAAAGTTCTATATCTCCATTCAATAGGGTTTTACCCTTATATACAAAGAATACAAAAGGCTTATAGAAACCTCTACACATATTTACACTCATAAGACAAACCTAATTACACTTATGCCATTTAACACATCGCTCTCCGGGTTAGAATTCTCAAGGGCTTGTTGGCAAGTCAAATATTTATATTTCATAACCGCGGCTAACCGTGCTGCACTGCGCAATCTCTCTGAAGTTCAAGATTTAAACAGCTCCATTGTATACATGTCTGTCCCTCTTAGATCGATTCAGCTATGGTGATTCTCTCACCCAAAGACTCCGACTTGACTATTTCTCAAGTCTCAACTCTTTCTCAGAGAAAACCCCCGGGACCGGCCTAGGCCTAACCATTCAAAGTAACAGCAACATGTAATTTTGGTTCACATACACTGCCAATTAAACTGCATGTGACCACCGGAAAATGTGCTGCTCTGGAATGGAGAACATTGCCGGACACAAGACACAGGATATGAAGTGAGGATTGTTGCTTTGCTTTTTACAAAAGTTGAAAAGCTACATCAAATAATATAACATTCTTGATGAAATTTCAACCACGACAAAGAATCAATAAAAAATGAACTGCAGGTTTCAACAGCTCTATCCCACCAAGATCTTTTTAGTGTGAAGCAACTACATTATACGTATCTTAAACCTAGAGGCAAATATCAAACATCCTTTAGTATTTGTTGTAGGAGAGCTACAATCACATTCTCTTCTCTATCTCAATCCAACACAACTGTAAGATTTGAACTACATCTTCTCTTTAAGGAAGACGCAGGAAAAAAGGAAAGAGATATTTGGGGGGTTGGGAGGAAGAAAAAGAGATGCCGCCCACCGAGGAACAAAATCATGTTGCTTCGTTGTAGATTCTATGACAGCCACTTCTGGACCCTGAGATGTCTAAGACCATGTGCATCAGGTTCAAAGGGCACCGTGAAATGTGAAAATTAATGTGGCCTCCAACAGGTTCCAATGGAGGCCTTCTCCAGCAGCAACCCACAAAAAGCTAACCAAGAAAATACAATTCTTCTTGGACCATCTTTACGCATAGTACATGTACAAGCTGTTAGCAGCAGCACAGGCTATAGAGTTTTCAGTTGGATGCCATGCTAAGTGCAGCAACTTCGTCGTGAAATCAAAACAGTTTCCATTGGCATCAACCCCGGGGCTTTCAGCTCCTGTGATAAGTTTTGTCCACATCAACATAACAATAGAATTGATTCGATGGTAAATGCTAAAGAGTAAGCACTTACCTCGTCTGACAACTCGTGTTATACTACTGCTGAGTGACCTGGAAGGTCTAGGAGTCTGAACTTGTCGCCTGAAACAGAACATAATATATTATATAACCCCAATCTTGTTCACAAAATTAATGCAATGTCAAACTATGTCTGCTAAAACTACCTCATTGGATTTTTGCTCGCTTCCAAAGTTGTAGCCTCAGAACTACCAGGGCCACAACCAAACACACGGAATAGATTGCTGGGACAACAATTTAACACATTAGCATAAATGTCATGACTTTCATTACAATAACACAGCAATCAAATGCAAAGAACGAAAAAACAAACCTATAAGAGCCTGTTGCTACTCGCAATCCGTCACCACTAAGACAACACTCGAATTTATCGAAGATAGAATCGTTCTCATATAAATCACACAGCTGAAAACATTTACATTTAAGGAATATAATAAGGCTCAGATCCAACAAAAAAACATGTTTCACCCTTTGGTTAGATTTCAGGAACCTCACCTTAGGTCTTAAATATTCATGAACCTGGAAGGTTGTGACTGGACCAGAATCCATATTGATGTCCCATAACTGAGAAACAAGTAGCAGAAGGTCAGATGACAATGGAGAGACATGAAACAACTTCAAGTAACTTTGACAGAGCAAGACATCATGCTTGAATAGTAGCATTTGACAAACATTAGAAGATATCATAATAATTTGTAATTGCAAACAATGTGGTCTGACGATTGAAGTATTTATTGTCAACACTAAAGACATGAGTTTCCCCTTCAATAAATAAACTAACAATTATCCTTTACAAATGGGAGGGAAATAGACAACAAAAGCTGTGGCGAGCATCTTTAATTTAGTCAACATTCGACATGCATGACCAGTACATCCAGAAAGAATATACGCCTATTAGCATCTGCATATGTGTGTTTGTGTTTTGGCATCTAATCTCTGATAGAATCCTCTCAACATCTCATTGTATGTAGAACTTGTTCATTTATATGTCAAAAGAAGTTGCATATACTTGTCAAGTCAATGCTTAAGTACTTTATTAGTCAGGTTGTGTGTAGCATTCTTGACATTATGTTCTAGATATAATAACATAACACGAGGAAAAATAGGAAATAGAAAAGACGAACCTTAAGAGTCATGTAATCGCGGCTAAGTATATATCTACCATCCTTTGCAAACTTAATATCAGAGATTGAAGCAATAATCTCCGTGAAGAATGATCTAGCACCCGGTGCCTCTTGTTCCTCAAACCTGTATACCAACAAATTATGTATCATGAGCAGTGCAATGTCCACCAATATTTTGAGACATGATAGAGGAGACCAAATATTGAAAGGAATACTTCTCCATCTCTTAGCCCCTGCATCTACAGGATAAAGGTCGTCAACACATTTTGCTCTTCTACCTAGTTTGCACCAATCTTTCTCATTTTCTCCCATTTTTCCATGATTGATAGACTACAAGGCAACAACAGTCAAATGACAAGCCAAATGCTTACAATTTAGCATGAGAATCACATAAAGCAGACTGCCGCAAATCAATTAATCGAATTGAGCCTTTGGAACTGCTATAGGCTAATGTATTGCAATGGGTGGGGTGGAATTCTGCCGAAGTTATCACCTCTGCAATTAAAATGTATATCGAAGAATCAGACAATATTCTATGAACAGTATCTTGACAGTCAGCATGGAAGAAAAAAACAATCAAACAACCCATTACGAGTTTGTCCTCAGAATTACATATATGTGTGACAATCTTGGTTGTTCAAAGATGGGGTAGCAGTAGAAACCTATACCTCAAGAATATGAAAAATGCAATGCATGCTATGTATGAGAAACTTTATTTACATTTTGCACTCACGGTCCAAACTTCAACCATCAATGGGCTACTGAAGACTGACAATTTGAGATTTCTCAAGAGTCCCTCAGCCAACTATCAGAAAAGTATTTTTTTACTATGCACCAAATTCTTCAAGTTTATAGTGTAAAAGGCCAAAAGATTAAATAGAAATACCCTGTCTTACTACACAAATACCAGTGTTCTAAAACTCGGCCTAGTCGGCCGAGTACTCAGCGAGTACTCGCTACTCGGCCTCCCAACGAGGCGATTTTAGGTAAATCGTCGGACAAAATCGGCCAGGAGAAAGTCGGCCGAGTAGTCGGCCCGACTCGGGAAAACTCGGCCGAGAACCGAAAAACTCGGCCCAACTCGCGGCCCAAAAAAACGCAACTGACCTAACTCTCTCTCACTCGGTCATTCTCTCGCGCAGTCAGTCATTCTCTCTCAGCCTCTCGCTCTCGGCATCTCTCTCTCTCAGCCGGCCTCTCGTTCTTCTTGCCTCGCCGTCATCTCTCTCTCTCTCATCGGTGAGTTCGATCTCTTTGCTGGGTTTGTGTTGGGTTTGGTTTTCGGGACTTCTTTGATGACGATTTTCGGGTGTTGGGTTTGGTCTTGAATTGCTGTTCGATCTCTTTGCTGGGTTTGTGTTGGGTTTGGTCTTGAATTGCTGTTTTGGTCAGGTTAGAGGATAAATTGTGTTTGCTTATTGATAATAACGTAAGAGTAAATGTTTCGGATGGTCAGGTTAGAGGGTATAACCATGAAATGATGAGTAGTATTGTCCAACACTGTCATGAGAATCCGACCAAGATGGGTTCAAGAGTTGAAGGTAATTGGTATTGGTTTGTCAGATTTGCTCGACAGAGGATTCAAAAGTTGGAACCGTTCCCTGGATGGTATTACTAGAATTTATTATATTCTTGGTTGTTGATTCAAGGTAAGTGATATCTTTGAGGGGTTGTGGATTTCTTACTAGAATTTCTTAAGCTTTGTTGGGTGATTTGTGCAATCTTCAGGTAGGACTTTGGGAAAGGGTTGTCTAATATTTTGTTCAGTTTTAGCTTTGTAAGTATATTCTGTATATGAAGCTTTCACTTGAAGAATGTAAGGACATCCAAATTTATATTTCTCTTAGCATAGTGGGGGTGGTCAGAACATGTACGACTTTTTTATGAATGGGAATCATACAATGTTGGTTTACTTTCTTCTATTGTCTATCTATTCTCTGTTAATTTCCCTTGTATAGACCATGCTGAGTGCTTGATGGTATATAGAAATTCATTCTAGAATCCCTATGTTTCCATGAGGATTGGTGGGTTGATATTTTGTTTGGAGTTACTAATTCCTTGAGGTGTTCAGCGGTACTCTTCTACTGCATTCTAGAATCCCTATGTTCATAATGTATTGATTCCTTATCTCTGGACAATGTATTGAAAGTTAATGTATTATTTGTACCCATCTTTTTTGTCAGAAGCATAGAAGACCATCTAGAATTGCTTTTGCCATATCAGGGTTTTGGTAGGCTTTATAACTATTAAGACAGTTTTGGTAGGCTTTTGCCATTCTGTTTCCTATTCTTATGCACTATTCTTATTCTGTTTCCTATTTTCTTATTATAAAAGCATAATGTCTTCATATTTTCTTATTTTATTTAGGAAAATGACCGGCACAATGTCTTCTTCTGCATCTAATGCAACGTTGGAGATTGATAGCCGAGAGTCATTGAAGCGCAGTTCAAGTGATGTTGGGTGGGAGTATGGAGAGTTGGTGGATCCAACGAGATTAGATAGAGTAAAGTGTAAGTTATGTGGGCACACGATGTTTGGTGGAATCTATCGGTTGAAGCAACATATTGGTGGAATCAAGGGTCAAGTGTTATCATGTACAATGGCTTCAGCAGAGGCTATAACCAAATGCAAGAATGCTATTGAGTGTTCAAAGAGTAAGAAGAAACAAAAGACTGAACGTGAAGAAGAAGTGAGGCAAGAAGTTATTCTTGAAGGGGCTGAAGATGAGGAAGCAAGTGAAAGGACTAGAAGAAAGCCGTATACTCTTGGGCCTATGGATAAGTTTGCTAACAGTATTGATCCTGATGCTACATTGAGTGGAAGCAAGAATACAAGACAACAAAATATCCATGATACACTTTTCAAGGAACGAACACATAGTGTGCATCAATTTTTGGCAAGATGGGTGTATGAAGCTGGAATTCCTTTTTATGCTATTGATAATGATACCTTCAAGAGGTTTGTAGAAGCGGTTGGTCAATTTGGTCCAGGTTACCGACCTCCAAGCCAATATTTATTAAGGGAGCCATTGTTGAAGGAAGAGGTAGATAGAACTAAAAGTTTGTTGAAGACTCAAGAACAAGAGTGGGCTTTAAATGGTTGCTCTATTATGACCGATGCTTGGAGTGACCGGAAAAGAAGTATTATGAATTTGTGTGTCAATTGCAAGGAAGGCACAACTTTTCTTTCTTCTAAGGAGACATCAAATGAGTCACACACCGGGACATATATTTTTGAATATGTAGACAAGTGCATTGAAGAAGTTGGGCCACAAAACGTGGTTCAAGTGGTGACAGACAATGCTTCAAATAATATGGCGGCGAGAGAGTTGATGAAAGTGAAGAGGCCAAACATATTTTGGACCTCATGTGCAACTCATACCTTGAATCTTATGCTTCAAGGAATTGACAACCTACCTAGATTCAAAGGAGTGATTGAGAGGGCAAAGAGCTTCACCATCTCCATTTATGCACATCACAAGACTGGCATTGATGAGAAAGTATACAAAGAAAAGAGACAGTGAGACCGGGAGTTACAAGATTTGCGACCGCTTTCCTTACTTTGAAAGCTTGATGGAGAAGAAGAATGAGTTGAGAGCTATGATTACTAGTGAATGGAGTGAAACCAAGCATGCAAAGAGTGTAAAGGGGAAGGCGGCCATGAATATTGCTTTGAGTGCTTCTTTTTGGAATGGGGCAAGTCTTTGTTTAAAAGTTTTTGCACCTTTAGTCAAGGTATTGCGTATTGTTGATGGGGATAGAAAGCCATCAATGGGCTTTTTATATGGAGAGCTAAGTAGAGCTAAAGAGGAGATTAAAAAGGTATTCAAAGATCAAGAAGCTCATTATCGCTCAATTCTTGACATTGTTGATGTGAAAGTCCGTGATCGACTTGATGGTCCATTGCATGTAGCGGCCTACCTCTTGAACACTTACTACACATATGTCGATCCAAGCATTGAAAATGATGAGGTGGTCATGGATGAATTTTTAACTTGTGTTGAGAAATTATTTCCTGACATCGAAACTCAAAATTTGGTGATAAATAGAGTTGCATAAGTATTTGAAGAAAGAGGGTCTATTTGGAAGAAATGTGGCTAAGGAAGGATGCAAGCAAAATGATGATGCATATGATCCGGGTATGAACTAAATATTGATTTGTTTGTTTGTTTGGGTTTTATTGTTTGATTAATTTACATGTTATTTTGTTTATGTGCTTAGTTGGATGGTGGAACCTTTATGGAAATAATGTGCAAACCTTGCAAAAAATGGCAAAAGGATCCTTTCATTGACCACAAGTTCATCGGGGTGTGAAAGAAATTGGAGTGCTTTTGAGGGTGTAAGTATTTATTTAGCTTATTGATTTTGCAATTGTATGTATAAGACTTGTACTAATCTTCTTCTTTTTTTCTTTTTGTGCATTATGTAGATCCATACAAAGAAAAGGAATAGACTAGATACAACAAGGTTAAATAATTTGGTCTATGTCCAATTCAATGCAAGGATTCTTAACAAGAGAAGAGAGAAAGAGAAGAATGTGGTTGTACTAATTGCTAGTGAAGCTACTATGGCACAAGGATGGATTGTTGATGGTGGTGATGATGATGATGTTTCAGATCTTACTAGTGAAATGGTTGGAGAGGAATCGGGAGTGGATGGTGGCTTAGAGCCTAGAAGTTCTAGAATCCAAGAAATTAGGGAACTTCATGAGGATGATTTTATATCGGATGATGAAGATGAAATAGATGATATGAGTTTTGAATTTGAGTCCGATTCGGAAGGAGTACTAGATGGACACGGAGAAGAAGAATTTGAGGCATAGTTAGTTAGTTACATATGCTAGAGATTGTTTGCAAGAATGGAATTTGATGTTTGCTTTTATAAGTTTTATTATTTAGAATTCATTGAGTTATTGTAATGGACTAATGGTTGTTAATATCTCATTATTGTTGAATATTGTAATGTTTTATTAACTATTTTTATTATTTTAGACATTATATTACCTTTTAAAAAATATATATTTAATTATATGTTTTAAAAATAAAAATAAATCCAAAAATTAAAAACCGAGTACTCCTCTACTCGCTAGTCCCCGGACGGCCGACCGACTAGCGACTAGCAAGTTTTAGAACATTGACAAATACGCTTACCGGTTAAATCTTCCATGTTTGCAGGCTTCACATCAACAATATTGAAACTTTGACTGCTAATTTCCAAATTCCAAAGATTTATTCGCAGATCATCAGCCGATATAAAAGTTTCACCATCACTAGGAAAGGCGCAAAAGAGTCGATAAGTATTTGCATAAGAAATTCAGAAATAGACAAAGTATCATAATTGGGAAACTTGATTATGATTACAGTTAGATTTTCAATAATAGATAACTTTCTTAAGATGCTTCATGTCTCAATGACCAATAATCATTCTGACCAGGCAACCCAGTAGTAGGGATGGATGATGTGTGCATGGTCAATAACAAAATACGAATTAGCCAGAATTGATTGTTAGCAATTTCACAACTAGCCCAATAAAATAATGGCAGTGTTGCAAACGACATGCAAATACAATTTCAACAAAAGCCTGACACAAACCGGAAAGTCCATAGTATGTACTAATGGCGGTGTTGCACATGACATACAAATACAAGTTCAACAAAGAAAAAGTGCCACCTGTTGTTTGAAATTGAATTGATATGATAATCATGAGCATGAGCATATACTCTTCGACATCTAGCGACCAAGCTAGTCTCATGGCTAGTTACCTACATAATAACGTTTTAGAAGTCAGTTCAAGAATTAGTTCAGAAACTTACCAAGTAACGAAATACTGAATATGGGGGAGATACTAATTACCATGTACAAAGACAAGCATAAAATGAACAGTTCAAGCGTCAAATGAAGAATTCAAATGATTCAAGACTCACTCATGAAATATACACAAACCAACACGTATATGGATATCATATATCTTTATGTAAAAAAATCTAATAGCACTGAAGGAAGTTGATAAGTAGAAGAACAGCAGGGGTCCCAATTTTGAGCTCATGCCCAAGAAGTGGTGACCAAATTCTTCATTTTCTTTCTAAAGAAGGGAACAAAAGAAACATACGCCACGAGAAAGTGTAAACTGGGCCAAGTACTACTACCTGGGGTAATCGCAGCGAAGGAATCCCCCCTGGTGGAAATGAAATGTCATTGCTAAGAGAACTGAAAGACTGACATGTCCCATTTGCAATATTCTTTTTAGGGCTACTCAAACTGCTTGAACTAGCAACACTTCCATTTGCCACAGTTTTTGAAGGATCCACATTCATCTCAGAAACTTTCTTGATCTTCTTTTCTTGGACCTGTTTAAAAAACCGGATACAGCAAAAGAAATGAGTGCTTGTAGGATGCCCTTGCAAACAAGTTATAACAATCATTATATTTTCATTCACGCGTTGGAACAAACTATTAAATATACATATATATGGACCAAAGTTGTAAGCATCATGCCATTTGATACTTATTTATATATAACCATTTGTAGCATAACATTAGCAACTATTTATATGCCTGATTTTATCTATCATCCTCACACAGTACAGGCAGTTGCAAAATCCAATTTGGAATGTATATGGCTATCACTACAATGCATACAGCCGTCTACCATCATGTTATAACTTCTTTGCATAAGGAAATGCATGTGCAGAGCTATGGTAATTGCTAAATATTCCTTTTAAAATATGCAACTTAAACAGAGAACTCCAAACATTCAAAAGAAGTTAGAAAGTTGCAATCCTATTCAAAGCATTCAAAACAAATGTCAAGTAGAATAGTTGCATCTTTTCAGTTGAGTTTGTACTATAACACAATATGCATGTAGAAAGTTACAAGGGGGAAGTCATAAATTCCGTGGTGTACTTCCACTTATATTGCTATCCAGAATTATAAAAACAAATTTTAAACTGCTACAAGAAAAATTTTGCTTTCCTACCTTCCAAAATTTAATTGTCTTGTCATTAGTAGATAGGAGAAAAAGGGCCCTATTTGCTGTTTGGCACCACCTGATTTTGTTGATTTTCTCCTCTATTTCCAAACTCTTCAGATAGTCAAACTGAAAAAAGAATATGTAAATTTTCAAACTAAACAACTGAGCACAGAGAGCACACTTATTCACCAGGAGGGTGATGCAATAGTGACTCGTGGGAAAAGAATACCTCAGGCTCATGGCTCTGAAACTCAGTTTTGTAACGGAACTCAGGGTGCCTAATTGAATAATCCATCCTCTCTAAACCCCTTCTGGAGCTTCCATTCTACACATTTCAGCATTCAAACACAATTTAGTGTTGCCACAAACAAGAAACAGTATGGCACAATAAAACAATTGAAATAGTACAAAAGGCATGTAAGAGGAGAAAAAACACACATCTTTTGTATCTGTCCTCTCAAAAAGAACCACCCGGCCCCCTTTGTCGCCAGTAGCAAGATGGTCACCAGTTTTATCAAATTCAATAGCAGAAATGATGTCAACTGCAAAGCGAAACGAGAAAAGTTCAATTAGCTCTTGAATGCATTATAAGGCCAGCTTTTGGGCAAAAATACTCTGAAAAATTAACCTCTTACCACTTTTAATCTTTTACAGGTAAATTCCCCTTTTCCAAATAGAAGCAAGAATACATTTCTCACATGCCCTACTACTGCTAGTTAGTTGTATGCCAGTCATGAGTGTTAACTAGTTTGGGTAAGCTATATGAATTCATTCATACTCTAACAAAAAGTCTTACATCCATCCTTGTAAATAACTATTTAAATTGCAGACCATCTCAAACCACCATCTAACTTCTTACCACTGAACTTTCAATTCAACTAAAAATAGCCCCTTTTGGGAACCTTTCCATAGTGCAATTTAGCATTGAATTAGGCATCCATTATATTTTGATTCATTGTAATGTCATTCAGATGGTTATAGTTTAGATTCACTTAAACATTTATCCTTTCAACACAATTGGGTTTTTCCAGACTACGTTATTGATCGCCTAATATCCAGCGACCTAGTGGCTAGCCATTCAAAAATCTGAGTTTCATTCCCCCCCTGGGTAACTATTGTATGAAGTATTAATAACCAAGAAACAGGAGAGCTCTATTCATGAACACACAAATTAGTAGAATGTGACTATACTTTTCACCATCACATATACATACAGGATATATAATCATATAGATAAATGTCTAAAGCTAACACATCAACACAATGACCTTTATCACATCCAATATCAGTAGCCTATGATAGTACGAGTACGGGACACGGATACGGGTTTGATACGATACGCAGATACGTTTTTTATCGAAAAAATAGGATACGAGTACGTTTTGATATTATATATATTTAATATAATTTAAAAATATATAGATAATTTTAATGGGAAATAACACGAAAGTAGCCTAATTTTACTAGATCTATCACAAAAAAAATTATAATAATAAATAAATTCCAAATAAATCTAATCTAAATCATCTAATTAAGGAAAATACATGGCGTATCCCGTGCGTACCCGTATCCGATACGGGTACGATACAACATACTAAAATTTTTGCCGTATCCGTGCATCATAGTCAGTAGCACTCACATAACACTCCGAAATCAACCAAGAAACCAATGATAGACATTACGTGCAATGCAAAACTATGATGCAGAAACTGACCTAGTAACTACTCACCAGAACCAATAATAACACAAAATAAGTGAACCTTAAACTGTAATCACAACCCCAAAACGACACTAAGGTCACCAAGCTCAGTTCCAAACTACTCCAAACCGAGCACAAGTTCTACACTCCTTCATCAACCACACCTAAAAACCCACTACTTCCACAAATCAAACCAAAAAACCCACCACCAAAACACTCATTACTACATAACCCAGATGTGAAAACAAGAAAATTACACGATCCAAACCGAATCAAAATCGAATAAAAATCAAAACTTGAATGCAACACTTGCACAAACCAATTGGATCCAATAAAATTCACATGAACAATATTTCAATTACCTTCCTGAACTTCTTCACCGGCGGTCCGCTCCCCAAAGACCTGAGAGAATTTCCAATCCAGAGCCGGTGGCGGGCCCTCCGAAGCTGCGACGACCTCATCAGCACCGTTCATTTCTCCACTAATTTTTCCTTATCAAACCCCAAAAACAAAAAGAAACCCAAATACAAACAGAGCCCAGATGGAAGCAAAATCCGACGAATCCAATCACCGCATCGAAGATCGCTTTCTGGGTTTACAAGATCACAGATGCTACTCAGAAACCCATTTCCGAAACTGCGAACAAGATTCACAATCGGCAATACGGTGTGTGCTGATTTTCCAATTCAACCATTTGAGCATCGGAAGCACAATAAAGCCTCTCTCTTTCTCTCTCTATCTAGTACAGGGGAGCTTCTCTCTCTAGAAGGTGAAAGATTGGATTTTAATCCAAGGATTAATTTTTTGGGGGAGATCGATTAAAATGACTGAGCACATCCTTCTCTCTCGTTTTGGAGACAACAAACCAAAACACATCAAGTTATCTCTCTCCTCTCTTTCTCTCTCTAAATTTTTATTTTTTGGGTTTGTGATAAGATCACCTGGAAAAGTGACATCTGGACCCCTGGGGGATTTTCGTTGGCCTGTGGTGGCGAGTTGGTGGACTGGAGGGGTTTGATTGGTTGGTGACGGGGTGCGGTGTGGTGACCCGGTGAGGTTAGTGGTGACGGTGGAGAACGAGAAAAGGGTTAGAAGAATTTGAGGATTTTTAACTCTTTTGAGGGCGTGTTTAGGAGTGTTTTCGATGCATTTAAACGGACTTAAGTAGTTAAATTATATATGTTATAACAATATTTATTTTTAAAAATAAATATTAATTTTAATTATTAGATTTTCTAATAAATAATTTATTTACTTATACTTTAATACATACAAGAATTTTCATTATTTAAAAAGAAAAGAGAGATAGTGAGATAGAGTGTTTGAAAATGACATGCATGCCCTTTTCTTTCTCATCTTTTGAATTTTTTGGCACTTGTATTTGAGTGTGTGTTTGTGGAATTTTGGATGTTAATGTTTTGTTTATGTCGCATGGGTTTCATTGTCAGAGTTGTAGTAGTAGCTACTATCAAGTATGTTGATGAATGATGTGCTAGATCTTGACCCTCCATTCCAATGACTTCATTATTTGAGTTGCATGTTTCCACTTCTTTGACTTTTGCAACTTGTAAGAACTACAAGACTGTTGTGAAAGATAATCATGGGTTTTAACTTTTTAACATGAAGGAACTTGTTTACTACATTATAAAGAAAATATGTTTCTCCTATCTCCTATCTCCTATCTCCTATCTCCTATGTCTGTGGTGAAGAGCTTTCCTCCTACAACAATCAACACTAGAATGAGAACCAAAGACCATTGGTTTTTAACTTCTTAGAGACAACTGTTGACACCAAACCAAAGCACCAACTCCAGTTAGATTTGATTAGATGTGATTATCTGTGGTAGTTCTGGTCTTATATGTGCAATACATGCAGCCTACTTAATTCGATGGACAAAGTTTTTTTGTTGTTGGTCTGATGGAATACAAAGGTGGGCATCATCAATAAAGACACCATATGTGCCCAACTGGTCTATTCTGAAAAAAAAACACAAATCCTATTTATATTGGTTTATGCATGTTCCCAAGCCCTTAATTGGGTCTGTCTTTGTAAGTGACACCCCCACTCGAGCGTTGAGACTATTCGTCTGTTTCTGGTTTTTCCTTTCTAGGGTGGGTGATGCATGCTACTTCGATTTAGGATTCTATTTCCCTTTCACTGCACAACCAAACTTCATTCCCGACCTGCCGACCACTTTGGATTCTACTCTCCTTTTCCGACCACCCAAAATTCCGATCACTTTAGCCTTTAGATGGTCGAAGACGGCGACCTATTCATCGGCAATGACAATTTGTCTTGTATAAATATCCTCGAGAACCGAGATGTGTAATGTGTTATGATCACACTTGTTCCATGCATGCACACAATGAGAGAGAGAGCACATGGAAGCACGTCCAACTCAGAAAAGAAGTACTGTAATATATATGATCGACGGTATCTTTCATCCAGACCAAGACAAGTGAGAAAATGCCTCGCCAGCTATATATGTAGTAGGTGATTAAACTACGTTCTGTTCAACAAAAGACTTCGATTCTTTTCCAGAATTTCTAAGTTTGATTTGCTAGTATTGTCTGGTTCCAACTTGTCAGATTATGATCCTACTTACTCATCATCGTAGAAACCTAAGTCAGTTGGATCATACATTACGTATTCTAGAACCGGAACAAATATGGTATGTGGATCATCATTATACAGATATTGTCTTAACTTAACCACCTTTAAGGTGTTAGATTTTAACTAACAAAGATCTCGGTACAATTAGGTATGATCCACCTATATATATATATATATATATATATATGTTGTATTTTACTTGTCCCTTTTCTGATGTGGGATCTTTCCTCTTCAACACTTCCCCTCACGTGCAACCTAATTTTTTTGTTAGGTCTGCACGTGTATTTCATTCAGGTTTCGGTGGATTCGTGATTTTGTTTGTAATTTAGGCAAATTTATGATTTGTTTGTGGATTTTGGGAGATTCATAATTTGTTTTTGTTTGTGGATTTGGGCGGATTCCGAATTTGTTTGTGAATTTGGATGGATTCATTTCTGGTTGTGGCTGTTCGGCGTGAAAATGGATTTTCTTCGAACAACCAGGCTTGCGGCGTGCCAGTACCTATGGGTCAGGTACAACCTTGATCTTGATGCTTGTTCGTCTTCTGTCTTCTTTTCAAACAACTATCGTACGGGCACTGGTCAGGCCGACACTTAGGTTCTTCTTAGACCTAGCTGAAGAGCAACTAGGATTTTTCTCCTCCTCTTGCGAAGTGGACATTTCCTACTCAGTCCGGTGTGGTTGAGCAGAGCTAAAAATCAGGATTGGGATATGTTCACCAAATGATTCTCTGACAAACTGGGGATATTTGCTAAGGTTATTCACCTTAACAATGGTTTCCGGGTATTCGCCAACATGTTGGTCTTTATAAAGCGGTGGTGGACTGTTTGCTCACGGATGAGGCATAGTGAGTAGACGCGGGTAGTGCTAACGGATGAGGCTTTGGTGAGTAGCAGCGGGGAATGCCTACGGATAGGCCTTTGATGAACAAAAAGACTCGGGAAATCTTTCTAGTAGAAGTGCTCCGGAAAGGCTTGTGTTTGCAGTGTGCAAAAGTTGTATTGAAATGTTGAATGAGATTGATAGATGATCATGTACCCTGATCCCTTTATATAGTGAACACTAGAGTTTGTTCTTACTTGCAGATCAAGACATATCAAATCTTCTTCAGATCTTTAGAGGATTCCTTAAGCAGCCGTAAATTCTTGTCAATCATGACTTCAAACCCAAATCCAACTCTTGAATAGTTAGATATATACGTCCGTTTGGGTATAATTACTTCTTTAAATACCTTGACCGTGCCTAGGCTCCATAAAGGAATGAAATACTTGTTGTAATATAACTCTTCATCTTGCATGAATCTAGATGTATACTTACAATCCTTATATAATCCAATTAAGAAATGATGATATTTAATGGCCAAAGACCATGCACCATATCATGCACTGCACATTTTCTTTAGGAAATAGAGAACCAAGGATGATTAACTGATAGGAGCATAAAATGCGACATTCTTAATATGTTATTACCTCCATTTGTACCTTGTTTATCTTATTGTCGTAGATTAGAGTCATATTGTAGAATCGAGAGTTTTTGGTAGAGTTGTGTGTAAAACATGTTAAACATAGAGGAATAATGTACAAAATTGTCAAAAACCGATTTATGGATTCTTAGATATGTTTAGATGATTCTATGAAGCTTTTACATTGTCATAAATTGATTTAACTTCTCTTATACTTAGGTGACATGTATGATTTATCTCAACATGATTAGTTAACCTTCGTATAGCCATGGGAGAGGCCACCAATGCTTCACTCCAAGCCTTGACGTCTTGATATTTGCAGCACGATGTTCTCTCTTACGAACATTCCCGAACATTGAGCAGATATGTTTCTTGTCACCAACTTGAAAATTCAGAAATGTCTGCTCAAAGACTATGTTGTGTAGCCCCTCATGCATCTTTGTTGCAGCTTGACATAGCATGATCATCAATTGCACCTTTGCGGATGGCTCAGTGTGGAAATCCGCTTTGTCGTCGACTACCATGTCGTGGTGCATGTTATGTATAGTTGCAGCCACCAACTGGCTTTCATAGTAAATCACTTGCTGGTTCATATTCTCAACAAGGGACTCCAAGTAATTGAACTCATCTGCTTTAGACTTGCTGATTTTGGAGCTAAGAGTCAACCTGTAGTCATCATCGTATTCATTGTAGGTTGTCTCGGTGTTAATATTAAAATAACAATCACCACATATTGGTGACTTAACGTCTGCCTTAGACAATGGTATATTCCTGCTATAAACATCATTGGGGACCATTTGTAAGGTTTGGTCTGTGTCATCACAAATAAGTTTCTTCTCCACATATTTTGGAGCGCAGCAGCTACAAGTCAACAGATCAACTTCTTCGTTGTTGGAGCAGCTTAGTTGGATATAATCTTTATCATTGTTCTTCACATGAGATTCACCACAAATTGACAAATCAATTTTCTCTAACTCGACTAGAGAAAAGATTTCACCACTAGATTGATCAAAAACCAATTCAACCTCTTTGGCGAGAGTACCTTCGTCAGCTTTAGGTTCTACTTCTTGGGATTGTAAAACCTCTTGGTTAGTATTGCAAACATCATGGTTTGCTTCATCTTGCAGTTTTGTTGTCTTCTCATTGGCTGCTTTAATTTCTTGGTTATGCTGATCCATGGAAGCATTTATCCGGTCCGCGATTGCATTGATCTTCTCAAGTTGCTCAATGATAGTCTTCAATTTCTGTTTCAACTCGTCGTCCATGATCAAAACTACTGCTGGCTGACTATGCTGATTCTTTTGGTGATCATCCGAAATGCGAAATCATTTCTTCTACAATCCTAACATGTTATGTCACACTGGGTGTGCCAAATGTTGGCGTGAAAATGGATTTTCTTTGAACAACCAGACTTGTGGCATGCCAGTACCTATGGGTCAGGTACAACCTTGATCTTGATGCTTGTTCGCCTTCTGTTTTCTTCTAAAACAACTGTCATGCGGGCGCTGGTCAGGCCGACACTTAGGTTCTTCTTAGACCTAGTTGAAGAGCAACTAAGATTTTTCTCCTCCCCTTGCGAAGTGGACGTTTCCTACTCAGTCCGGTGTGGTTGAGCAGAGCTAAAAATCAGGATTGGGATATGTTCGCCAAAAGATTCTCTGACAAACTGGGGATATTTGCTAAGGTTATTCACCTTAACAATGGTTTGAGGGTATTCGCCAACAGGTTGGTATTTATGAAGCGGTGGTGGACTGTTTGCTCATGTATGAGGCTTATTGAGTAGAAGCGGGTAGTTCTCATGGATGAGGCTTTGGTGAGTAGCAGCGGGAAATGCCTACAGATAGGCCTTTGGTGAACAAAAAGACTCGAGAAATCTTTCTGGTAGAAGTGCTCCAGAGAGGCTTGTTTTGCAGTGTGCAAAAGTTGTATTGAGACGTTGACTGAGATTGGTAGATGATCCTGTACCCTAATCCCTTTATATAGTGAACTCTAGGGTTTGTTCTTACTTGCAGATCAAGGCATATCAAATCTTCTTTGGATCTTTGAAGGATTCCTTAAGCAGCCGCAAATCCTTGTTAATCATGACTTCAAACCCAAATCCAACTCTTGAATAGTTAGATATAAACGTCCGTCTGGGTATAATTACTTCTTTAAATACCTTGACCGTGCCTAGACTCCATAAAGGAATGAAATACTTGCTGTAATATAACTCTTCATCTTGCATGAATCTAGAGGTATGCTTATAATCCTTATATAATCCAATTAAGGAATGATGATTTCTAATGGTCAAAGACCATGCACTATGAGTGTGTTTGGTAGGGCTTATGGCCAGCTTTGCTACAAAGCAAAGCAGGTTAATGTGTTTGGTAACGTGTTTTGTGACTTGCTGCGCTTTAAAGCACAAGCTTTTTTACTCTAAAAGTCGAAGTCGTTGCTACCTAGCTTTTGAAAGCAGGAGCAGCGCTGCTCTTCCATTCGAGTCTTCTCCTGCTTTCTTCTCCTTCATTCTTCAACTATGCTACTCTCCTTCATAAACGTCGATCGAAACCCTGGGCTGAACTAGAGGGACGCATGGGTTGTGGGAGAACACCATTTTGATTTTCTGGTGATTTCTCTTCTTCTCAGTTTCGCACCGGAGCCCTGAAATCGAAGGGAGACCATCGTCATTGAGCCTTCGCACATCAGAGCCGAAGAGGAGATCGGTGAGGCGGTGATCGGAGAGGTGTCGGTGAGGTATTTGAAGAAGGCGAATTGGATTCGGAATCGGCTTGGTGTTCCGGCGAGGAGGACCTGCAAGCCTTTCGGCGAAAATTGTCTCAAATGTTATAGGCATGGGTTAAAGGCTCAACTTGGATTCCAATATTTGATGTTAGTGATGAATTCGATGATGGAACTCTTTCCAGAAAGATCATGGGCTTCACTATGGGTATGGTGCTTAGCTTGTCTCTCTTAACTATGATCTAGTTATACAGTACTTCTATGCTTTATGCTTTTGATTTTGATCAGGACAATGTCTGTGTGGCTCTATTGTATAGTTGAAGTAATATTTTTACGATATGTTATGGGTGAAAGTTGTATGACTTTGAACCTGACATTGCTTTCTACTCTTTGGTTGTTTTACTCCGAAATGTTACATTCTATCTTTTGCATTTGTGATAGGGGGTTGGTGGAGTGGCGTGCCTACATTGTCGTACAACAAGTATGTCAAAGTCATACAAATCATCTTATTTGTAACCGGCTTTGTTCATAGGCTGAATTATTGAACTTGCATATTCATTGGTTTTTCCCAACAGCCAGTTCTTGTCTAAGGTTAATGAGAAATTCCCCAAGGATACAGATCTTATCGTTGCATGCCAGAAGGGATTGAGGTGCGCTTTTTGTTCAGTTGTTCACCTTATTGTAGTTTCAGTCTTCTGGTAATAGAAATGATGTACCAAGTTAGTTTGTGGCAGCCAAATATAACTGTATTTTGAATTCCTGCTTTGGCATAATTTTTTCTCCTTGAATGTTTTCTGTTTCAATTGAAGAGACAACAATGTAATTGTACAGATCATTAAAATGCACTATAGACCATTATAGAATTCCACCAAACGGCTACTTAATATACAGTGGCCTTAAGCTATTGATGCATAAACGTGCAACTTAATATCAGTTATAGTAATTTATCAGAAAGTTTCTGTACACTACCAGAACAACCACTTTAGCCGACGAAATTTTTTCGTCGGCTAAACCTTAAATTTCGTCGGCTAAAGTCTTAGCCGACGACACGTCGTCGGGCAAAATCCGTCGACCAACACTATAGCAGACGAAATTACTGTTCATCGTCGGCTAAAGTCATTTATTTAGCCGACGAATAAATTTTTCGTCGCTTAATTTCTGGACTTTAGCCGACGAAATTTATTAAAATTCGTCGGCTATAGCTATTATTTTTATTTATTTATTTAACTTTAGCCGACGAATTTAAGGGTAATTCGTCGGCTATAGTTTTTTTTTTAATTTTAGCCGACGAATTTAATTAAAATTCGTCGGCTAAAGTTATTATTTTTTTTATGTAATTATTATTTTTTTTAAAAACTTTAGCCGACGAATTTTAGGGTATTTCGTCGGCTATAGTTTTTTTTTTTTTAATTTTTTCATATTTTTTTTCTTTTTTAATTTATTGTATTTTTGATTAAAATTTTTACTTCTTTTTCGTTTTTACACCGAAAAAGGAGTAAGGAGGAGGAGAAGGTTAGGAGAGGGAGAGGAGGAGGAGGAGAAGGTTAGGAGAGGGAGAGGATCGGAGGAGGAGAAGAGGAGAGGAAGGAGGAGAAGAATTTAGAGAAGTAGGAGGAGGAGGGACTTGAAGGAGGAGGAGGAGGAGAAGGTTAGGAGAGGGAGGATGAAGAGGAGGAGGAGGAGGAGGGAAGATGAGGAGGAGGAGGGAAGATGAAGAGGAGGAGGAGGAGGAGGAGGAGAAAAATGAAAGATATAGAAAATTTTGAACTTTAGCCGACGAAATTTCGTCGGCTAAAGTTTAAAATTTTAGTCAAAAAATTTTAAAATTTTTAAAAATCCCCGTCAAAAAATTTGAATTTTTAATTAACTTTAGCCGACGAAATACCCTAATTTCGTCGGCTAAAACCCTAAACCCTATACGTAGAAGCTTCAAACGAAAAAAAGTCGTGAAATAAGATATGACCGGAATGGTGAAATACGTCTATAATTGAAAAATCACGTAATTTCGGTAAAGTCTCGGTACCGATAATTGCGGTTAACTCAATTTTCCATTCTTTCTCCCTAGAGGTAGCCCTATCTCCGGTAGTTATTTTTCATAAAATTTTTATACCACTGGTTGCGTCTCATCGATTTGAAACTATTTTCAGTTGAAGGTCCGGGAAAAATACGTAATTTAGACGGTCAAATGACCGTTTCCGTGCATTAAGGGGTTTGACTTACGTGATTGACCGTAAGGATCGAGCCCTTAACATTGTCAGATGAAGTTAAATTTTTTTCCTATATACATATTTCAACATAATGATCATATCTAATGGTCGGAATTTTGTTTCTCAACTTTGATCATCGGAATCACAACATGCGTACTAATGTTGTATAACTTGTTTACTAAGCTTTAAGTAAATGTTTCGTTTCTAAAACAAACTGTACGTAGAAACTTCAAACGCAAAAAAGTCGTGAAATAAGATATGACCGGAATGGTGAAATACGCCTACGGTTGAAAAATCACGTAATTCCGGTAAAGTCTCAGTGCCGATAGTTGCAGTCAATACAATATAGAGGTTTGACTTACGAGATTGACCGTCTAGATGAAGTCCTTAAATTTATCAGATAAAGTTGAATTTTTTACCAGAGATATATTTCAACATATTGATAATATCTGACGGTCGTATTTTTGTTTGTGAATTTTGATGACCGGAATCACAACATGCCTACTATTTACCATTATTTATCTATACGGGGAGGCCTATCATGGAGGGGTAAATGTCTCAAAATTTATAGATGGACAGTTGCGTCTCATTATGGTGAGTGTTTGTTGTGTTGAAGGTTCGGCCAAAATACCTCATATAGGTGTAGATATGGACATTTTCGTGTATTAAGCGTTTAGAAAAACTTCATTTTGAAGCTTTAAACGAACTCGGATGGCCAAAAAAGCCTGTATATCATAGCAAAACAATGAGTTTTACTCCTACGGCCGTTCTGCTTCCAGATTGGTATCACAATAGTCAATCGGACACTGAAATATCCGTAGTACAATTTTATAACTAAAAGTTACTTTAGCCGACGAAATACCCTAATTTCGTCGGCTAAAGTTCACATACTATAGCCGACGAAAAAAGCACTTTAGCCGACGAAATTTTTTTTCGTCGGCTAAAATTTAACTATAGCCGACGAAAAAATTAGTTTAGCCGACGAATTTTTTTTTCGTCGGCTAAAATGCCACTTTAGCCGACGAAATTTTAACTTAGCCGACGAAAAAAAATTTTGTCGGCCTGTTTTTAGATATTTCGTCGGCTATAGTCTTTTTTCTGGTAGTGGTATCCCTTACTTGCAGTTGGACTGATCAACAAAGAGCTGCAGCTGCTAAAGAGGGGTGGGGTTACCGATTTATGTTCTCTGCCCGTCTGGTATGTCTTTCACATAGTTCTAAAATAGTTATGTTTACTTTTTTAGTGTGCTGTTTAGTTGCCTTATCTTCAACAGGTTAATCTAACATTTGATTTTTTTGGCACAGGTTGGAATCTTTCTCATTGCTGATGCCTTATTTCTTGGTGGTCAGCAACTAGTTCATTATCTTCAGGATATAAGGTCACACTGATAGCTGGCTATGAATGTGTTCGATTAAATAACAAAGTACAACATTTAGCAGTGCTGGTTCGCCAGAGAGAGACACTGAATCTCTGCAAGGATTTTTTTTGGCCAGATTTTTTTTCTTACTGTTTTACTATTTAACATTGTAGACTTTTCACAGCTTTAGTAGTTATGGAGAGCTTAAAGAAGGGAAATGTTTACATATGTGATAGTTGTACTATAAAACCACCACTCGTGTAGATTTTGATTATGTTGCAAAGCTTTCACCATAAACTTATTTGGAACCAACAATAATACTGAGTTCCGACCATGCATTGGTCAAGGAGCGGGAAGTGAATAACGATATCATCCCTCCATTTTCTTTAGGGGTCTGCTCTTTCAAATGCAGGCAGAAAGCAACGCAAAAACCTGCTGTTGTCTGTGTTTGACAAAAGCTATTATGGTTAAATTGATTTAATGATGCATAGAGGTTTATGTTGCTTGTTTACAGATGATTTTCTGTCTCAGGAAAACTGTGGTCTTGCGACAACAATCAGATTGGCTATCATGTGCATTGTTATGCAAAAACTTCTGTCGTGTCCAAATCATCAGCAGCAGTACCAGCAGGAAGCTCCCAATCAAACATATGCAGAAGTTGTGCTAGAGCAAACTCAATGCTGGCTGTACCGAACGTAATAGCCGGACAACCTCGTCTACCAGCCCCAAAAGGTGAAAGTTGAAAACCCTGCCCCTTGAACCAGAAAGGTTTATAGGTAGCACTATTGATAGGCTATAGTTGTTGGACTGAATACAATAAGGGAGATGTGTTTACTATTGCCTCTGGTAATGACCTATTATATCAATTTAGTTCTAGTAATGTCTGTTTTCATTTGGAAGTCGCTGATCTAATGCTATAAATCATTGATAATTGCAGTCTATCATTTGTATCTCTACTGTATGCATAATTCAACGCTTTCTGATTATAATTTTGTTTCCTGCAACTAGTTGATGACAGAAGACAGGCTGCAAGATCTTGCATTATATAAGAAATCACATAATACATTACCAAAGCACTTTAAATAAAGTAATTATGTTATAATACATTACTAAATAAATAAAGTAAAAATATATTGTAAGGCTAAACTGGTAATTGACAAACTCAAAGCACTTTCAAAAAGCTAGTTTGCCAAACAGGTTGTCTCTGCTTCTACCATTCACAACACTTATAAAAAGTCAATTTACCAAACACTCAGCAGCTTTGCTTGTCAGCTGCTTATTTTCAAAATAAGCCACAACCAGCTTATTTTCGAAGCCACAGCTGTACCAAACAGACCTTATGTCATGAACTGCACATTTCCTTTAGGAAATAGAAGACCAAGGATGATTAACTTCTTTAGATGACAACACACCTTATATACCTTAATCACTAAGGTAATAAGTCGTCCTTACTAACATATCCACGTCTGGATCGCTTCTTTATGTACGATCTTCAAAACTTGCTCAAACTTGATAACCAAGTAAGCCATTATTAGTCACCAAATCATTGATATTTCAATAATTGTCCGGATATAAACCAAAATGTCTTGGCCTCCAATGTTGCCTTATATGACCCCGATCACGAATATCTCCTGAAATCCTGATCAACACATCATCGGACCACTAAACTGGTCCAGAACACGGCCTGTCCGAAAAAGTGTATTTTACACCCAAATAGTGACATGGTGCTAGGAGATATAATTGAAGAGGGACCCGCTCTGATATCAACTAGAACTGAGACAAGCGTGGCCCGTGGATCACTATTATACCGATACTGTCTCAACTTAACCATATTTAAGGTGTTAGGTTTTAACTATAAAAGACCCCTGTATAATTAGATATGATCCACCCACATGTATGTTGTATTTTATTTATCTCTTTTCTGATGTGGGGTCTTTCCTCTTCAATAGTGAAATTATATTTTATATTTTTATTTGAGGTTAATGTTGCTATATTAATTAAGTTGCCTTATACAAGTTAGCCAACATGTTTTATACGACATGCACTGATATATTTATAGCTTAATCAATCGATAAGCGGCGAATAGCCTCTCGATCAAAAAACAATTTGTATATTCCAAGAATTGAGGGCTATAAACCCTTGTCTTTCAATAGGAGCTTTTTTAGCAAGGATTAGTTAAAGATTTTTCAGTTTATCTTACTTTTTGATTTTATATCCACTTCTTAACCGTTTATTTTATAAATATTTATGAGTAGATCATTTCTGTAAATTTTCAACTGAATTAAAAATAGTTAAGACATTCATAAATGTGATTTATTAATTATGAACTTTAACGGTTCATGTTTGACAGATTTAGTTTGTCCATTGATACAACTAGTTCTTAACTATCACCAAATTAACTGCAATTTTGTATAATTGATGATCTACTAATATAAATCGACAACTTCAACTATAAATCGACCAACTTCAACGATTAAGATATTAAAATTTAATTAAAAAATAATCTAATAAATAATTAATATAAAAATGATTAACTAATACAATCATCTTTAGACGCACTTGAAAAACTGAAAACATAAGCGCGTTCAAAAAGCCAGAACACTCTGTTTTAGGTCCGAGTGTGACACTCTTCTTATCTCAAAACGCAAGCCCAGATCCCAGATCTCCGACGACCGCACCCTCTGCATCTGGGATGCACGCTCCCCAACGGACGAGTGCGTCAAGACCCTCCGCGGGCACTCCGTTGTTTTCTGCGCCAACTTCAACCCCCAGTCGAACCTCATCGTCTCCGGCTCATTCGACGAGACCATCCGGATTTGGGAGGTCAAGACAGGAAAGTTTCTCCACGTCATCAAGGGCCACACACTTCCGGTGACCTCCGTGAGCTTTAACCGCGACCGGTCGATCATCGTCTCCGCTAGCCACGATGGAACCTGCAAGGTTTGGGACCTGCCTCAAAACCGTAATTGACAGTAAAGACGATAAAGCCCTTGCTGTTTCCTTCACCGAGTTCTCCCCCAAAGGCAAATTCATACTCACTGCCACTCTTGATAATACCCTTGTAAGTCCCCTGATTCGCATTTTGAGTATTTAGGGTTGCTGCTTATTCAAATTTTTGTCTCAAATTTTGGTTTAGCTTTGCAACCAAGGTTTATCATATAATAATGTTGAGATAAAAACAGGTAATACTTTGGAGGTGATGCGCAAAATTTTTGGTAAATTACGCTATAGAGATTTATCGGCAGAGGTTTTAACATGTTTCTGCACTCTAATGTATCAGTATTGAAATTCGAAGTATAAGTTGGGTGGTTTGATAGTTGATGTGTGGTTTTCGTTTTGTTATTGTTGTAGAAGCTGTGCAACTAAGCGAATGGGAAATTCTTGAACGGGGCATTTGAACGAAGTATATTGCATAACATCTACATTTTTTTGTGACAAATGGGAAATACATTGTTAGTGGTTCCGAGGATTTGGGTTCAAGAACTGTCCGGATTTGGGTTCAAGATTAATCCTAATTTTGCTTCAAAATGAAAAAAGCACTGCCTGGATTTCAGATTACATGAAGCTTTTAGATGCTATACTGAGGACAATATTTTTCCCTGTTGTACTTTCTAATGGGGAGGATCATATATAGAGTTGTGAGCATTAACTTGGAATCAGAAGTTCCAATCTTTTCCTTGGAATGTGATTTGTTTTTCTAAATTCATGCTTTGGTTTTGGCTTTGGCTTTGGCTTTGTTTACTTTGTTCTCTTTCTCTTTCATAATAAGTGTACAGTTTCTTAATTTGGAAACTATATCAGATATCATTTCTGTATTCTTCTGTAAATGTATACTATATCTTAATTTGGAGATGTGATTAAAATTATTATCAGTTCCTATATAGAATTAACTTGTTTCCTTTGTCAAATTGAATTGTGAACTGTTCTCAATCTCTGAAGTTTAGCGACCCCTGAATCATAGGGTTTCTCTCTAATATATTTGGAAACATGACTGCTTATGTTTTTGACCTTCAGGTATATAAAGATCTGCTTCCTATAACAGGATTGTGATCTAACCATTACAGCAGACAATGCAAATCTGGTCAAATTTTCCCTAAAGTGCTCAGGTGATATACCTTATCTCTGGTTAGTCTACAAGTAATAGAATTTTGTTGGATGGTAGAAACTGATAGAACTTGACATTCTGGGTTACAAGTGTTTGATTTCTGAATGTGTGCATTTAGCAAAGTAGAGATTGATATCTGTTTGTAAACCAAGGTCCACTCTTCATAAGAGGACTTGAAGATGAGTTTAGAGGACTGAGGAAAAAGCTGATTTAGTGTATCTCGGTATCTGTTCATTACTTCTTTTCCGCATCTATCCTTTGGTGTTGCGATCGTACCCGTAAGGAAGAAAAGTATAGATACATAATGAGTGCAGGCTTGAAGATAAGGTGAGAGGACTGAGGAAAGAGCCCTGGAGGTGAAAAGGTAGAAGTGGAATTTTTTATTTACTTTTTACATTTTAAATGGCTGACTCTGCTAACAGAGCTGTGTGTATTGAGCCATTTAGTTTAGCATAGTATGTGATGCTCTGGTGTTTATTTTGGCATATGCATGTGTGGTTTAGGCATAGGCATTACTACTATTACTTTGTACAAAATCCAAAATGGACCACTAAGAATCAGTTATGATTTGTGTCAGTTGAACTAATGTGGCATACAACATCCTACTCCAATACTATGGCTGAAATGAAGGAGAAAGAGAAGATTCAGTCTCTAAGCCATGTAAATTTCATTTGCATATCCCCGACTATCTTCTTCCAAAAGTTGCAATTAATGACTAAATTTTGGCAAATCATCAAGATTCAATTGTTTGTCTCGGTATTTAATCGGAATCTGGTATTCTATTATCCAATTAGCATTGTACATCCTCATTGGAGGCTTTGAGATATCACCTGTTGCTCCATGGGGAGGAGTATGCTTACAGACATTTGCAAACTTTGGATGTCTTCTGGAGATGTACTAGATGAGTTTAGTAAGTCTTGCCTAGTAGGGTTTGTATATAGTGAAAAAGTACAAAAATATTGTTGAATGAAACAATGTAACGCTTGTAGTAATTTATGAATTCATTTATAAATATCATTAGCATTTTGATCGTTTTGGATAGCATTTCAAATTGTCATGACAAAGCTCAACTCTAAAGCTCATTTCAAATATAAAAAGTTGGTAGTTCATCAACAGTAAACGATAGCATTTGCGAAACGCTATTGTATAATAGACGATAGTGTTTGTGAAATGCTATTGTATAATAGACAAAATGCTATGGTACGTTTTGGGTCTATGATAGTGCGAGCTGACTTAACGTTACATAAAACGTTATGGTATCTTACGATAGCGTTTTTCGACCGCTATGGATGACTGTATGGTGTAGTGGGAGGATAGTGTATTTGTTCCTGGGGTTATAGTCCAGTAACTTTTTTTTTACTTTTTCTAATTATATAGGCTAATTAATCCTTAATTTTAAATGTTTATGAGTATTTAGCCCAGCCAAAAAATCTTGCTATTTATAGGTTAAACAAAAGAAGATGAGATAATCTATGTTACCATTACACTCGGTGAATTCGGTCATGATATAAAATCTCCTTAATAAATAATTAATAATAAATTATTTGCATTTGTTTATTTTTATTCATTATTAATCTTAGAGCAAATGTCTATTTAGTATTAATTTGTTATCATCTTAGCCCATTAGAGTGATTTCAAAAGACTACTACAACCCATTCCAATACAAGGTTAGATTTCATGTGCCCAAATGCACAAAAATAAGTTGTTGGGCTCGTGCTTACACAGATTTTCATGACCAAAATGCTTTTATTTTATAACAACAACAGATTTAGTTTTAAGGGCTTCATCCTCCGGTCACCGGTCAAAATCTAGTCAACTATCACCAGACTCCGATCATCGGAATTCGGCTAACCGTTGATGGACTCTGAAATTCGACCAACTGTCGTCAGACTCCGGCCACTGGATTTTTCTCCAGTCATCTTTGCCAAATTCCTGCCCTCCAATAACCAGGTTAGTGACCCTGAGTAAACACTATATTTAGTTATTGACCTCTGATAAATCGGGTAACTGACCCCTAATAACTCAAATTTTCTCCAGTCAACAAATTCCCGGTCACCAATAACTTGTTACTGACCCCAAATAACATGGTTACTGACCCTAACTAATTACTGATCACCAATAATCAGCTTATTTTGCAATTCCAATGTAGTCATAACATTTTTTCTGGGTCAGAAATTCCCCAATACTAAATTACTGATCCTTAATAAACAATTTATTTACCTAAAGAATAAATAATTGACCCATTACATAATTACTTACTTATTACCTCGGTAACCTTGCATAGTAATGAGATCAGTAGCAAATGTTTTTTTGGAGGGAAATGGAACAAATCCATTAGGCTTATAGCCAATCATGATCGTAAACGATCAATACATGAGTAACCCTAGGACAACTCACATATAACATTAACATCTAAGAATTGAAATAACAACTTCAAAACTACATCAAAAAATGTGGATATAACTAACTTGAAAGCGAAATAACCTTTTATACCCTGACAACAAATATAAATTCCCAATTAGAGGCTTCAGACCCTAACGGCGTACCTTTCATCAAATGGGAGTGAATAAAAGCTGCTAGGGCACAAAAGCATCTTACATAGCAAAAGCCTAGTCCACAAAAGAACATAAAAAGGAAGAAGGCTTGAGGCCCATCCTTAAAGCCATGTGGCCTAAGAAACTAAGCCTTAGGCCCAACTTCCTCCTCTTCCTTACTGCAAACCAGGGCCGTCGCCACCCGCTCCGGTGGGCGGCTACGACTTTCGGCCATATTCAACCAAAAACCAAGCCTGAAACGATGTTTAAATGGATGCCGAATGGATCACACACCTTTCTTCCCCTTCAAACAAGCAGACGTTGACACTGAGAACTAACAGAGCTGCCCCTCAAGCCAAACTGAATCCAATTATTACCATCGAGACGGAAACCTTTTTTCTCCGCCCTCCTTCAAATCTTCAAAGTCGTCGGAGATCAGAGACCCAAGCCCCGGAACAGCCTTACTTGCAAGTAGCCCTCTACTTGCCTCCGTTGCTGCCTCCTTGCAAATCGGGAAGGACTAGCGTCGTTTCCACGTTTCCAACTCGAAAGCCAAAGACCCATATTTGATCCACTCTACCTCCACTCGCCAACAAGACCTAGCGCCAAGGACACTCTGTAGCAGACCGATGACCTGTTGAGCCGTCGCCGCCTTGCTACGCAAAACATAGGCTTCAGTTTGCTGCTCCGAAAAAAGTGGAGCTTAATGGTGATTATAGATCAGTAGCCAGTGTGGTTTCGTTGCTCACATATATATATATATATATATAATCATCTATTAGATTAACCGAAAATTATTCATAATCACTGTCTGTGACCGGTTCAATTCGTACTGTCATTATCTGTGACCTGTCTAATTCACACCGTCTGATCATCTCTTTAACATTAGATGTGTGCCCATGACCTATCCAATTCACACAATCTAATCTATCAGATATGTACACTATTTTTTTTTATTTTTTTTATCTTTTAACAGACATGAAATAATTGCGTTGGCTTAGCAGTACCCCTTGCCATGCTGCCTCAGTTCCCCACAAGAATCTAACTCTCCTGTTTGAAGGATATATATTAATCTACACCTCCGGGCTCCGGCATAAGTACTGGGAGCAGCTGATGGCTTAGCTTATCTTCATCATGATTACATTCCGCCAATAAATCGTTCCTCTTCTCTGCAAAAACCACAAATTCCAGAAATCAAACAATAAATTCAAATTAGATTCAAAACTCAACAGCGTGAATTTCAATTTCGGATGACTACAGATACACACCAGTGATTAGGTTGAGAACATCATTGTAGTCAGATCGGAGAGCTCTCCAATGACCGGCGTGGTTCGACGAAGCTTCATGTTATAGGAGGACGAGGAGAAGCCCAAGGCCGTCTCCGACGACAAAAAAGTCGCCGATGAGAACTCCGCAGCTCCGATGAGTCGATGACGAGGGAACCCCCGATCGAGAACGACGAAGTTCTCGGGTCTGGTGAGAAATATTTCTCGACGGAGAATCGAACCTGGATCTCGGACGAGGAGAGAGAGAGGGTGATGACCGGGAAAGTGGAGATCGGAGATGGTTATCAGAGAGAGAGAAGAGGTAGAGCGAAATTGAATTTGAGAGATACTGGGAGGGTCATCTTGTAAAAAATCATAATATATACTGATTGCATGACGACTCAGACATGCAATCAAGTCGGATCTCAGAAATTGTTGATTCAAACATGTCGAGAACCATCATCACCTACTTTTTGGCTTGTCATGTGTCATACTATAATTTACTAAATTAATCTTATATAAATTAAATCAAATTATGTCAAACCCCACTATAAGACTGGACATATTCAGACCAGACCGGATCAGTTTTAAGTTCAAACTGTATCCAATCCGAATCATTCAGATTAATAAAATCTTTATCCGATTCTGAAATCAAGTTAACCGATTATTTAGATCATCCGAAAACCAGATCAGATTGATTTCAGATTTCACCCGAATTTAAAGAGTTTCACGACTAAATTCCTTTAATAACAACATGGCAATAACACATTCCATTCCAATTGATACATCAATTCCACCATTCAATTACCATTCCGGTAAATAGTTTTTACCTTTTCAGATTTACTGTTTATCCTTCATTAAATCTGAATCGTTGGATCTTTTCCAGATCAAATCTAGGCCGTCCATTCGCCTATAACAATGCATGAGACCTTTGACTAAAGTTAAAGACCTCAATTCAGTCAACTCCTCTTTCCTCTCTCCTTCAGCTCTGGCGAGGCTCCTTTGTCTGGCCACCATCGATCGGCGGACCACCACCATTCGACTCCTCTCCTCACCCTCGACCTATTCCAACCGCTAGAATTGCCAGGCAACCACCGCAGCAGCAGATCGAACGAGATACGGGATTACCTGTGTTGGCCGAATTCTAGCCAGTTCAGGTGACGAGGCGACGCGTGGATGGTATATTCATTCTCCCCACTTCTTCTTCCTTTTTCCTTCCTTTCATCATCGATTCGAGCCCTAATTTAAAACTCCATTTTTATGTGTTTTTCGCTTTTTTGGGTTCCTCCCTCCGGCGACTTTTTCTTGGAGTTCAAGCGAGCTTTGGCGAGTCCTAGGCACTTGTGTGACATTTGGAAGAAACTTTGAGGCAGCTGGTGAGATCATGGATCGAAGCAGTGAGCTGCACGTCGACTTGCAGCATGAATGAGCCTCTAGATCGGGTTCTGGCAGCCACAGGTGAGAGTTCTCGGCTTTTGTGTCTGTGTTGTTGTTCGATTGTGTAGATTGCTAATAGTCATTTTGTGACTTTACATGTCGATAACTTGGAATCGAAGAAAACGAGGAAGCTATGGCGAAATTCCGGCAAGTTGACAGGAAACCAGCAGAGATTCCGGCAAGTCATCGGAATCCAACAGAATGCTGATAAGGTAGACTTCGACTCTTTAAAACGTGTCTTTTCCGTTGAGTCGTAATAAAGCGTCAATTTAAGAAAACTTACCATTTTGAAAAGTTTCCATTTGTAAAAAGTTGACCTGTAAAAAGAAAAGTCAATAAAAGTTAACCGGTTAAATGAAGTAAAAATAGAAACTTACTATATTTGGAAACTTTTTATTTTAGGAAAGTTTTCCAATTTAGAAAACCCTCTTGGGTATACTTAGTAGTTTCTGAAGATTCTGAATTAACGTGTTTCGATATGTACGAGTTAATGAAAAACGTAACATGTTGGTTAAACGAAATCGACGATTACTTAAACAGACTAGTGATCATTAAGATGAGTGTCCTTAGTAATTTAACGAGTTATTAAGCGACGTCTAAGTGTTTAACATTCAGTAAGAAGTAAAGTAAAATGAATTTTAACCAGATATTAAGTTGAACACGTTGAAAGAACGTTAATTGGTCAACCCTTAGTCAATGGTCAAATTCCTGGTCAACTTAAGGAGAATGTTGGTCAATCTTTGGTCAAACTTGGTTAACCCTGGTCAAACCCAGAAAAATGGTCAAAGCCAATGATATTTCTATTGACTTGTTTTAACGGATCGTTTCTACAGTTATTGAAGGACTTGGAGTACGACTCGAGAACATGGACGCTTTGAGGAGCGTGATAATGGAGCATGCATTTGGAGTCGGCATATCTAGGTACGGGGAGCACACCCAATGGGTGAGCCGTAACATTTCTGGGTTAGAGGTTTTTTATTTATAAAAGTATAAGCTCCATGATTTACTGTTTTACCACACGCTTTTACTCGCATTGGTGTGGGTGTTCTGGATCGAAAAGTAGTATCGTTGTCCTGATTTTCGGTGCTTGGCCTGAGAGTGACATGACCTAGTATTTAGACTACGATTCCTACGGTGTCGATGATCATGAACCTCCGGAGGGGCGATACCCTATTTATATTTTCCCCCTCTTACGCTCGTTTCGTACAGAGTTAAGCGAGTCGTAAGTGTGGCATCCTGTTATGAGTGATCTGTTAGACATTTGCTGTAAATAGACACTCGTTACTATTCGTCTTCGGGCGTAATAGGTAGTTAGTCCAGGTTTGCTGTAAAGACAAACCCAAGATTCGGCCGCCGAGATCCAGAGAAAATCTTGCAGGTGTTACATGCATATTTATTTGCACTCAATGTGCACATACATACATATATTTGATTATTTATCCTCATGTTTTCAGATGAGTTTTATTACCGAGGTTTTCTCTCGAGTATTCCTCTCTTGCATATTATTCTATTTGGATTTACACTTTTAATGCCACCCTTTTATATATCCCGCTTTTGGGTTTTTCAAACCCTAGCACAGTTGGGTTTCGGCCCCATCTGGGTTAGCGAGGACAAGTGCTCACCCCTACAATAGTTCGTGGATGCAGGTATTGTGTACTGAAACGGAAAAGCAAGGTGGAAGTTTTGGGCATGATCTCTTCATTTCTGTTAGTTTATTTGAGGTGACTATTAATGTTCATTTTGCCCTGGTCTTGAATGTTGCCTTATGTCACTTGGGTTATCCCCTATATGTTTTTCCGTGTATGTGGAATATTTTATGTGTTGTCGCATGTTTTCAAAGTTGACCCAGGTTTTATCACTATTTTTCGCACTTTCGATGTAAATTCTGTTTCACCCCCGTGAAAAAGAAGAAA
Source organism: Comarum palustre (assembly GCA_951800085.1). NCBI lineage: Eukaryota > Viridiplantae > Streptophyta > Magnoliopsida > Rosales > Rosaceae > Comarum > Comarum palustre. The sequence continues at coordinate 13,635,637 of OX637572.1, read as the reverse complement.
AATAAAATATTATAGATTCTAGTTTTATTTTTCCTATCCTTGTTGTTTCGGCCTAGTGTGTGGTCAATATGTCAGATCGACGTATTTATTGCTTATTAGACCGGGATTACGACGGTTACTATCGTATTTCAGGCTAGTAAAGGTTCCGGGATGCGACAAAACTTAGAATCAATACAAGCATCACAGTCTACTTCCAGCAACTTAATTACTTTGAGTTTTGTCCAACATATAATCACACACACATAATGAAATGCATCTATAATAGTCCACGTATTTGCCTATCTTACCTTGTAGATTATTAATCACAATGTCCTTTCTTCAATTGTGATATCATCAGCAGCATTCTATCTTCTCTATTTTCATAAGCTGGAAACACCAATTATCATTATTAATCATGTTACAATTCTATATCTAAGCAAACTTTCACAGACAATTTATCTATATCCTTTTAGAACCGAAGCAACAACCTTGTCAAATTCTTCACCGAAACAAAACCAAAATCACTAGGCTGACTCCAAAACAAGTCTCATTTTTATATAAAAAGATTAGAACCTAAAGAAAGACCAGACAGGCCAAAACACACAAAATCTAACGCCTAGGTCCATAACCACATTAACACATTTAATCACACAAAAACAAATCAAATCCATGAATCCAATTGCCAAACAACAAACCACAAATGACCTGATTCCCCTCACAAAAATTATCGATCTGTATGATCCCTCTCTCAAATTCAAACCCTGCAGCACAACAAAAGCTTTAATCAGACCCAAACCGAAAACGAAACCAAAACGAAGAACCCAACAAAAGAATCGAAGAAAACAAATACTTGGGCACGAAGGAAACGAATATGGGTGAGAGATTTATGACCCAAATGTTGAATTTAGGAGGATTTTGGGATTGGGTAAGATAAAAACTATAACAGGATCGTGAGGAACCATGACAACCGATGGGGTGTGGCCGAAGGCTAAAGAATGGGTTGATTCGGTTTGTTGTGCGGCGGACTCTGAGAGAGTGAGTAAGAGGCGAGAGAGAGAAGATGTATAGAGTGATAGAATTATAGTTTTTTCCTATATATAGTGGTATATGCTCAAGTGTGAAAAGCTGCGGATAAAGAGATTGGATTAACAAATAAAATGGTGATACGTATTAATATATATATATATATATATATATATATATATATATATATATATATTAAAAAATTCAGTTATTCAGACCGGTTTTTAAATTAACCGAAACTAACCCGATTTAAACCGGATCAGATTAGTTTAAGCTATTTTCTGACCCGCTTTAAATGAATTGGTTATCCAGTCTGTTTTTTCGGATGCTATTTTTTTGGTTTTCGGTTGAACACCAGATTTTTGCCCAACCCTACCCCATCATGTATTGTTTTAACTGCTACTACACTTTTTGAAATGTTGTTGCTCCAACACTTCCAACAATGTTGTAGCCGGGTTTTAGAGATTCAGCTAATGTAGTAGCAACTTCAATAAGTGCATTATCATGTTTTCAATGACTCAGCTATTTGTAGTAGCATGTTTTTAGGGAAGTTTGCCGTTACTACACTTCCTACAAATGTAGTAACATGGTTTTAGTTGTTAAGCTAGTATACAAAATACCAGGTTTTCAGTGGCTCACCAAATGTAGCAACACTGCTACTAACGACTGTTTACAAACATGTTGCTATTATCGAATGTTACTACTCATCTCGCTGCTAATATCGATTGCTACTACTCATTCCGCTGCTACTGTCGACTGCCACTACTCATTCTGTTGCTACTACACTGCTACTTTGTTATTTTCAAAGTAGATACTGTCAACTGCTACTATCCATGCTACTACAGAAGAACGAACAAATTGATTGATTATGGTTGTAAGTGATTCAGACTGTATCTTCCAGAAACATAACATATCCAGAGGATCTAATTTGTTGAATTTCTGATAAACTAGAACCTTTTTGGATTTCTGATTCCAAATCCATATTGTATCTTTGAATCCTTAAGAGAGATAATTCGAATATCAGTAAGGAGTTGGATATGCAATTTCTCAGAGTTATTATATTCCAAATCTATAACTTATGTAATCCATCAACTGGAGGACGAAATCTCTCATCGAAAAAAAAAGCGACCAAGAATTGAATTCGATTAGGACGATGGAATACTTCGATGACGATTCAGGCCAGCTTCCATAGCACAATCTAGGACTCAACCATGGTGGAGAAGAAGAGAATCTTGTCTGCGTGTTTAATACTGAGGATCGAGACACTCTCGGCCTGGCTGACGACGACGAAGAAAAAAAAACAAAGGCTCTGATAGTTACCGTGGCATGTAATTACAAAATTACCCCTCCGGTATTGTCTCCGTCACGAAACCGTGTGTAGTACGGTACAAACACGGTACAAACGCGTGTACTCCAGCTTTTTACTTATTTGAATTTGATTTATCAAATGGAGAGATTAGGGTGGAGGATGGGAGTGCAGAGGATCTGGGTGATCGGAGAGATTACGATTTGCATTTCTTTCTTTTCAAAACACTGCTGCGGTCGATTAAAAATAACAGGTGGCGTTTTGTGATTGGCTGGTCACACGGGTGACGTGGTGCGAGTGCCTCAAGGAAGAATTCCTCGAGAGACCGTTCCTAAGAACCTAGCTAGGCTTGTCGTATAAGTAGAGAAACTCAGTAGGGCAAATTTAACTCCTCCGATCCATCTCTTCAAAATGATATTATCTATTTTCCCGGGTCAAACATAACGAGACTTTCGAGACATATCATACTCTAAAATTAATGACCGCATTTACTAATATACTGTAGGAAAGTGGCAAAACCTATCAAAAAATCAAAAATTCTTGTCTGTATCAAAATTTATATGAATTGAATATTTATTAGAAAATCTTAATCGATAATAATTATACTTAATTTTTATTTAAAAAATAAATAGTATCAACATAAATGCAATCTAACCGTTCAGTTAAAACGGTGAGTTGTGGTTTAATTGGTTAATATATTTAGCTAACAACTTTAAAGTCATGAGTTCAAACTTCATTAGACATAAATAGAGTGTGAGTTATTAATAAAATATTTTTTTTAATATTATGCATCCGAGACGCTATGCAAAAATAGTTGAGAATCGATTATGAAACCTAGCATTTTGTGAAGGCTCCAAATCAACCGTGTGCCTATAGTCGGAAGACTATAATCACGTTCTCATGGGATATTCAAAACTGAAATTAAGGACCGCATATCACAATTTATAGAAAAAGGACCCACCTTTAAGGGCACGGCAGATAGAAGTCGCCAACAAATACATGATAAACCTGATCGATCATATGTATGCTCATTTAGGTGATGAAGTAACTGCTCCAGCATAGGGAATTCAAATATATAGATATAGAACCTGAATTAAGTAGCGAAGTGGAAACCCTTATTTATTTATATATATAGCAGGACCTTTTAGAACACTATATATATAAGACTCCTTATTTGATATATCAGTTCCTATCTAGAGAGGGATCCCGCTCTAAAATTAAAGTGCGGGACTCCTTATTTGACTTAGTTGTAGGTCACATTTTCACATCTCCACCGCTTAGTTTCTAGAGCATAGAGTGTAGATCATTCCTGTCAAGATTCATCCATGTTGGAGATCATTTATGCTTCCGTAATCGCGATTTACACTAACGGTTCATTTTTAACATATTTTGTTATGTTAATTCATTTAATCTAATTCGGTACCCAAATGTTCTTTAAATTGGATAAAACTTGGTTGGAATGATCTACACACTATGCTCTAGACAATGAGCGGTGGAGATGTGCAAATGTAACCTATAAGTGAGCCAAATAAGGAGTCTCGCACTTTAATTTCACAGCGGGATCCCTCTCTGGATAAGAACTGTGTATATATATATATATGGAGCCATTCTAATGAGGACCTTTAAGTTGAGGACTAGTTAAGGACTTTTCAATTAATTACTTAGTAGACCAACTTTTTGATCAAAATTTGGCATCTTAACCGTTCAAGTTGTAGATTTATATAAGTAGATCAATCATACAAAATTTTAGCCAAATTGGTGATCGTTAAGTACTAGTTTTAGATCAAATCAATGGACGAACCAAATCTGTTAAACATGAACCGTTCAAGTTCATAATTGGTAAATCACACTTATGATTGTCTTAAAGATTTTCAATTTAGTTGAAAATTTGCAGAAATGATCTACTCATAAATATTTATAAAATGAACGGTTAAGATGTGGATATAAGTTCGAAAAGCGGGATAAACCGAAAAGTCCTCAACTAGTCCTCAACTTAGAGGTCCTCACTAGAAGGGCTCCATATATATATATATATACATATATATGAATGATCTACACACTATGCTCCAGACACTGAACGATGGAGATGTGAAAATGTAACATATAAGTGAGACAAATAAAGAGTCTCACACTTTAATTTCAAAGCAGGATCCTTCTCTGGATAAGAACTGTATATATATATATATATATATATATATATATAGGGTTTCGAGTTCGCTTTACACACACATACAGTCTTTATCTAGATCAGTGGAGTTTCGCTTTGAAATGAAAGTGTAGGGCTCCTTATTTAGCACATTTTCGGGTTAGATTTCAACATCTCCAGTGTACAGTGTCAAGATTATAGTGTGTATAATATGTCTATAAAGTTTAATGTAATTTGGAGATTATTTGAGTACCAAATTAGATAAAACAAGTCAATAAAACAAAATATGTTCAAGTAGAAATATTTGTATACATCATTATTACGAAAGCTCAAATGATATTTAAATTGGATGAAACTTGACAAAAAATGATCTGCACATTGTGTTATATATATTGAAATGTGGAGTTGTAAAAATATGACCCGAAAAATAAGCCAAATAAGGAGCCCAACACTTTAATTTCAAATCGAGGTTCCACACTAGATAGGTACTGTATGTGTGTGTGTGTGCATATATATATATATATATATATATATATATATATATGTACTGTATGTGTGTGTGTGTGCATATATATATATATATATATATATATATATATATATATATATATATATATATATATATATAGTGTGTACACACACATGACACTTCTACTAAGGAATCCCTTATTATAGCATATATGAGGGATTGATTATTAACCTATCTTTTTGATCATATATCAACATATCCACCATTCAACTTCTAGGTATACATGAGTAAACCTGTAAATGGACCAGATCTTTTCTAGACGCGCTTCGGATCCGTGGTTTTTAAACGGGGTTGGATTGAAAATTTGACCCATTGATCCGTTAAGGACCCGGCTCCATTTAACAATAATTAAATAATATTTATATAAATATAATATTATTAATAAAGATTAAATAATATGATAATTATCTAGATAATCTAAACATTCATATCTAAATTGTCTCTAAAGTATGATTTGATGAAGTTGAAGGTTGTTAATGTCTATGTATTTATGCTAAAAACATTGGAGATCAAGTATCACTACCAGAAAAAATACTTTAGCCGACGAAATGACCAAAAACAGGTCGACGAAAAATTATTTTTTCGGCTAAATTAAATTTTCATCGGCTAAAGTGGTGTTTTAGCCGACAAAAAAATATTCATCAGTTAAACTAATGTTTTCGTCGGCTATAGTCTGTGAACTTTAGCCGATGAAATTTGAAAAGTTTATCCGACGAAATTAGGGTATTCCGTCGGCTAAAGTATCTTGTAGTTACAAAATTGCACTATGGATATTTCGGTGTCCGATTACTATTGTAATACCAATCTGGAAGCGGAACAGACATACGAGTAAAGCTCATTGCTAATGCCATGATATATGTGTTTTTTGGCCATCCGAGTTCATTTAAGTCTTCAAAATGCAGTTTTTCTAAACAGTTAACATACGAAAACACTTATATCTGCATCTATATGAGAAATTTTGGTGGACCCTTCAATAGAACAAACTCTCACCATGATGAGACGCAACTGCTCATGTAAAAATTTTGAGACAGTTACCCCTCGATGATAGGACTCTCTAAATGGATAACTAATGGTAAATAGTAGGCATGTTGTGATTCCGGTCATCAAAATTCACAAACAAAAATATGACCGTTAGATATCATCAATATGTTGAAATATGTCTATGGTAAAAAATTTAATTTGATCCGATAAATTTAAAGGCTTCATCTAGACGGTCAATCCGGTAAATCAAACCCTAAATTATATTGACTTCAACTATCGGCACCGAGACTTTACCGGAATTACGTGATTTTTCAACCGTAGAGGTATTTCACCATTTCAGTCATATCTTATTTCACGACTTTTTTTGAGTTTGAAGTTTCTACATAGAGTTTGTTTTTGAAACAGAATATTTACTTAAAGCTTAGTAAACAAGTTACACAACATTAGTAGGTATGTTGTGATTCCGATGATCAAAGTTGAGAAACAAAAATTCGACCGTCTGATATGATCATTATGTCGAAATATGTCTATAGGAAAAAATTCAACTTGATCCTTATGTTAAGAGCTACCTCTAAGGAGAAAGAATGGAAAATTGCGTTGACCGCAACTATCGTCACCGTACTCTCCTTCCGTATGATCATGAAAGACGGTTCGATGACAAGGCATTTGATGAGACTGTAGAAAACGGTGTGCCTCCTAGAAGATGGACGAGGGAAGAAATTTTAGCAGTGCTTAATGAGTAAGATTTTGGGCAGCTCAGCAATCATCCTAATATTATGGCGGCAATACCTGATAGACCCGACAGGTATAAATTTTGGACTCATAAGAGCATATTCTGGAAACACCCATACCTGAGTAAGTTGTTGATCAGACACTACCTAGATGCGATGCACATAAAAAAGAATGTGTGCGACAGTATGGTGGGAACATTGTTGAACTTGGAGGGAAAGACGAAAGACGGTCCGAAGGCACGCATTGTTCTTAAAAAAATGTATATACGAAGACATCTGTGGTTGAAAGAAGGGAAGAAAAAAATGCCTCAAACTCCATACACTGTTAAGCCTGACCAGAAGAACGAAATTTTCAGATTGATGAGTTATGTGAAGTATCCTTCAAGCTATGCAGAAAATATAGCCCGGTGTGTAAACTTTCGGGACAATAAAATGTACGGGTTAAAGAGTCATGACTGTCATATTCTGCTAAAACGTCTCTTCCATATTTTCATTCGACCATTCATTTCCCGTCAGGTGGTGGAGCCGTTAGTAGCGTTGTCAAGATTCTTCCAGAAGTTATGCACACAGGAAGTGACAAAATCTGATTTCTAGAAAATTTAAGAGGACATTATTTATATCATGTGTAAATTTGAGAGGATATTTCCTCCAAATTTTTTTGACATCATGCCGCACCTGATGATCCATCTTTCTGAGCAATTGTTGCTTACCGGTCTAGTACACTATACCTGGGTATATCCCATGGAAATGTATGTTTTTACACCTAAATTCATAATTTACATGTTCAATATATAATCATAACACATTATAACAATTTATTTATAGGCAACTTGGAGACTACAAAGCTTATGTGGCTAATAAATCAGCGCTTGAATGATGTATAGCTGAAGCATCCGATATGCAAGGTGAATGGTATGCAATTTATATGTGAACAGAGAGACAACAAACGGATAACACAAAATTCTGGGGTGATGGCGCATGGTGGGCAGAATGGAGTTGACTATTACGGTGTTCTCGATTCAGTGGTGGAACTCGTTTATGGGTAAGGTATGACAGTGCACCTCTTCAAGTGTAAATGGTTTGATACTAGCAGCCCGCAAAGCATGAAGATTGATCAGTATGAGATTTTAACGGTGAACACTGCTACAAGCTGTTACGAAGATGACCCGTTCGTTTTTGTCACATCGATAAAACAAGTGTTTTATCTTGATGACCCTGTTAAGGGTGACACGTGGAAAGTAGTCAACCTTGTGCACCCTCGAAACATTTACCGGGCGGCTACACTTGGAGAGGCCGAAGACGAGGAAGAAGATGTTGCGTATTAAGAGCCCAACGCAATAGGTATTCTTGACTCCTTTACAATTCGACTTAATAATTTTAAAGTGGATCGTTCGTTTAGAATTCGTGATTTAGACGCAAGGCTTGTTGATGTTGATCCAAATCAAGAAACAGATGAAAACTCTTGTGATGAGGTAATGGATAGATTTCCAGAAATTTATTCTGACACCGAAGAAGACTCATCGGATGATTCCGATTACGAGCATTCTTAGTTTGAATTTGTAATACAAATTGATGTGTGCTTTCTACACTACAAGGTGTTGAATTCATAATTTTGTTTAATTTTGGTGATATATGAACAGAAAATTGATATGGTTTACATTAAACAGCCTGTTTTTATGTATTTTTCAGTTTTAGCCGACAAAATAGACCATATTTCATTGGCTAGCCGACGAAACAAGATGTATTTCGTCTGCTAAAAGAGTTTTACCCGACGAATTAAGATGTATTTCGTCGGCTAAAACTCTTTTAGTAGACGAAATACATCTTGTTTCGTCGGCTAAAATTATCTTACCCGACAAATTAAGATGTATTTCGTCGGCTAAAACAATCTTGACCGACGAATACCCTAATATTTCGCCAGCTAAACCATAAACTTTAAACTCTAAACTTTATAGTATAGGGTTTAGATTTAGGTGGTAGTAGTTCAGATTCCATCTGATTTTTGCAAAATAAAAACCCCATTTTGTTGACCATCACATCGCTACAGACAGATCTAAATCCTGGAATCTAATTGACTTTGAAGACTACCAGAAGCTCAGCAATTTATTTAGACACATTCCACAGCCATTATTTGACTTGAACATTATATTTATTCTTATTGTCAACCTCAGGCTAGACAAAATCATACATGCATTTTGTTTCTCTATGTCTAATTCTTCTCTCTCTAATATTGCAGGAACAAGGCTCTCATGGTTGAGGCAGGAATCTTCTCCAAATTACCAAAAGACATTAAGATTCTTGATGAGTCAACAAGGCATCAGTTTGCAGAACTGCTCATGTTGTTATCCTCACTTGCAAACACCCCATTTCCTCTGCCCTCGTCGGAAATTGTCCCGTTTCTAGTCGGCATTCTGGAGTCGGATTCGAGCAATGTTGAGACCAAGCAGTCATGTTTGGGTGCACTTCACAACCGATCTGCTATGTTGGACAATGCAGGAGATTTGGTTTCCAATGGGGTAGTGGACGCAGTCTTGAAACTATCCTCAGATAAAGAACTATCCGAGAAAGCTCTCGCAACGTTGGGGAACCTGGTTGTGACCTTAATGGGGAAGAAGGCTATGGAACATAGTCATCTGGTCCCCGAGAGCTTGATAGAAATTTTGACATGGGATGAAAAATCCAAATGCCAGGAACTTTCAAGCTACATTCTAATGATTCTAGCTCATCAAAGCTCAGACCAAAGAGAGAAAATGGCCAAGTCCGGAATTGTGCCTGTACTTCTTGAAGTGGCTTTATTGGGTAGCTCTCTAGCTCAGAAAAGGGCGCTAAAACTGTTGCAGTGGTTCAAGGATGAAAGGCAAGCGAAAATGGGCCCTCATTCCGGACCTCAAACTGCGAGGTTCGCATTCGGTTCACCTGTGAATCCACAGGCGGCTCAACAAGGGAAGAAGATGATGAAGAATTTGGTGAAACAGAGTTTACGCAAGAATATGGAGATGATAACGCGGCGGGCGAGTGCTTCTGGAGACTCTTCTAAGATTAAGGCCTTGATTATGAGCACCAGCTCTAAGAGTTTGCCTTACTAAGTGAAGATATATACAGATTTCAGTTGTGATCTATCGATAGCTTGGGATGTGCTTACTGATTGTAAAAAGCATCTGTTGGTCTCTCAATGAATTGATTTCCTTGGAAGAGAAAATTGCATTTCTTGTGCATATAGCGTACGTGTGAATTGTACATCATGTGTGAATAAGTGGACAAATCTTCTCCAGATGTATGACAATAAACCCTTGCTTAGGATACAAGGAATATAGTGACAAATTCTTTGCATTGCTTTGTATCTGATATAGATGATAAAAGAATTCTATTAAGAACCTTCTTGTTGAAGACTTTATTGTTTTATCTTATTTTCGATCGCATATTCACATCTTGACCGTCACTACCAGGATGAGCACTTTAGCCGACGAAATTTTTTCGTCGGCCTGTTCACAATTTCGTCGGCTATAACCTTAGCCGACGCCACGTCGTCGGCTAAGAAGTCGTCGGCTATAATTCGTCGGCTATGCTTATAGCCGACGAAATAAAGTCCGTCGTCGGCTATACTCCACACCTTAGCCGACGAAATAATATAAAAAATTCGTCGGCTATACTCCAAACCTTAGCCGACAAAATAATATAAAAAAATCGTCGGCTATGATCCAAACCTTAGCCGACGAAATAATATAAATATTTCGTCGGCTATAATCCAACACTTAGCCGACGAAATAATATTAATATTTCGTTGGCTAAAGTTTTTAAAAAATAAAAATTAAATAGATAATAGCCGACGAAATTAGCACACTTTCGTCGGCTATAATACTTTTAGCCGACGAAAGTAGCACACTTTCGTCGGCTAAAGGTTGTTGGAAAAAAAAAAAAACTAGCATAGCCGACGAAATATGGTAAATTTCGTCGGCTATAGTACTTTTTATACTAGAAACCCAAACAAAATTTATACATTACCATCCAAGCAAGCTGCAAATTACAGAAACAATTTTATAACCAACAACAACACACCATCTAAAGTAACATAAACATTTTGCATTAAATTTTCAATTCATAAATTGTTCATAAAACCTAAAAAGTAAATTAATATTTGTTCATAAACCTAAAAAACTAAATAAATAATTGTTCATAAACTTAAAAAACTAAATGAAATCGATATCGTCTAAATCAATATCTGCTCCAGGATGAGGTTGTTGGGGAGGTTGCGGCGGCTGAGGTAAGACAATAGGCGGGGGCATGGGCGGAAGCGGAAGTCCCTGCTGCTGTGCAGCTATAAAATCTTGCATGTACTGGTACATCTGCTGCTGCTGTGTCTGCTGGGCGGCATGGCATGCTATAGTGTACTCCTGTAGAGCGGCAGTATATGCTGCTTGGGCGGCCTCTCTCGCGGCAATATATGCTGCTTGGGCGGCCTCTCTCTCGGCAGTATATGCTGCTTGGGAGGCTTGTTGTTCCCGTAACATCTGAACTTCCGCCTCAAGCTGAGTCGTTCTGCTGCTGGTCGAGGCTCATTTTTTCTGAAACCCAGGAGTGGTTTTCAGTACCCCTCGCCCTTCTTTCCCAGGCCCCGACAGTAGAAGTTATTTCCTCGCGGTGGGGAGGCTGTGCCCATGATCCTGGCCCCAACGCTGAGATCCGAACTGTCGATCCGGGACATGGCTTCGGACATGTCTTCCTCTTGCGTGTCAGGCCATGTCTCCCTGACTATAGCAGCCATCACCTCGTCACTAGCCTGCCTCACCCTCGCCTAATTTGATAGGAAAAAAAATTAATTAACATTTTAAAATATATATATATATATACATATAATTTACTAAATTTTAAAACGTAAAACGACTTACAATATCCTCCTGGGAGTCAGGATATGCCTTCTCGTACGTATAGACGTACTGGTTGACCTCTGGATGTTCCCTGGCCGCCTCCTCCATCAACGATGCGAACGGTCTAGAACCGGCATGATGGTTCCTCATGTTGCGTTGCCGGTTTTGAGCGTTCACCCGGGAAACGGCCTACAAAGGAATCGAATTAGTAAAATATTTTAAAACGTATTAAATATAATTCAATATAATAAATAATTATTTTTAATTACCTGTTTATGTGGGTTGTTGAATTCCGATATCAGAAGCCAACGCCACTCGTACTCCCTGAACTGGAACTCAAGGGGGGTGCCGGAACGTTCGTTCCCATGTGTAGTCCAGTGGGTCCGTAACTCGTTCTTCCACTCCTTGTACCTGTAATACGCCAAAAAAAATATAAATATTATAAATTAAACATAGTTTTTTTTTGTCCTTAACTTTGCAACGTACCTTCCCCCGTGCACAACGTCCGCCCAGGTGTTCCTCAGGTACTCGGGAACGTCAAACCACACCTGCATTTAAACATTTATTACTCTAGACGTTCATAAATCTACAATGTAATAAATAATGTTAAATATGAATTTTGTTCTACTTACCGACATGGCGTTGTGGACCATGTCCTTAACCTCCTGTGGGACCTCGCCCCAGTCTGACCACAACATAGGGACTCTATCCCTAATAAGCGCTCCCACGCGGCCAGAGTACATCCTCGTCTTGCCGCCCGATACTACGTTCCCATCCTCGTCAGTATCAATGACGATCCTTCCCGATGTACTCACTGTCTTCTCGAGAGCTTTCCCCGTGACCGGACCTCTCTTCTTCCTTGTCGGCTTGGCTCCGACGGTACCTATCATAAATTGATGATTAGTAAATTAATTTTATTATAACATTATAACATAACAAATTACTTATATAATCATTACCTGAGGGCGTTGGGGCGGATGCGACGGACTCCGACTCTGTCGCCGACGATGATACCCTCGCAGAAATTAACTCTGTAGCAAACGGCACGAACAGATACACCGCTGATGGGGTCACCTGGGGGGGTAGTGGATAAATCGGCTCCCCTGAGTCATCGACTGCAGGTATTGCCGGTATGAAGCGCGGAAGGAAGAGAAGAGGCGGCGGCATCTGTACCCCGGAAGACCCACCCTCCGATGCACTAGGGCCCGGTGCCGGTGCCCTACGTATCTCAGGCATACGTGGTGCAGACACCTCCGCTTGAGTCGGAGGCCACAGCTGCCTCGAGGAGTGAAGGCCGCTGGGCTGCCTGGAGGAGCGCGGTACGCTAGGCTGCCTGGAGGAGCGAGGGGCGTCCAGCTGGCCAGAGGAGCGAGGGGCGCTAGGCTGCCTGGAGGAGCGAGAGGCGTCCGGCTGGCCGGAAGAGCGAGGGGCGCTAGACGGCCTGGAGGCGGGAGGGCCATCTGGCTGCCTGGAGGAATGTGTCGGCTCCAGAAGAGACGCCCGTCGGGCCGTCATTGGGCCCTGAAACGAACCTCGAGGGTTGCTAGACGTTCCCTCTGACGATTCACCCCGGCCCTTCGAACTCTTTGATCTGCTGAATAATCCTTTCATCCTAAATAAAATAATTAATATTTTGTTAAATTAAAAATGAACAATATACCAAATAAAAAATGAACAATATACCAAATAAAATAAAAAATGAACAATATACCAAATAATATTGTAATATACGCAAATATATTAAATATACTAAATACACCCAAATATATTAAATATACAAAATACACCCAAATACACCCAAAATCAGTAAATACACCCAAATACACCTAAATTCAGTAAATACACCCAAATACACCGATATATATTAAATATACTAAATACACCCAAAATACATCCAAATATACTAAATACACCCAAATACATCCAAATATACTAAATACACCCAAATACACCCAAATATATTAAATATACTAAATACACCCAAAATACATCCAAATATACCAAATACACCCAAATACACCCAAATATACTAAATACACCCAAATACATCCAAATATACTAAATACACCCAAATACACCCAAATATATTAAATATACTAAATACACCCAAATACATCCAAATACACCCAAATACACCCAAATTCAGTAAATACACCCAAATACATCCAAATACACCCAAATACACCCCAATACACCCAAATACATCTAAATACACCCAAATACACTCAAATACACCCAAATACACCCAAATTCACCCAAATACAACCAAATATACATCCAAATTCAGTAAATACACCCAATATAATTCAACATTATCACAACATAATACAATTCAACATTATCACAATATAATTCAACACAATTCAATATAATGCAATATATTGAAAAAACAACCCAAATTTGTTCTATAATACAATATAAACATGAAATTGCATACCTAATTGGTTTGGGAGATGAGGGAGGCGGAGTGGAGGCCGGAAACCGTCGAAAATGGCGAAAGAAAATCGAGAGGAGAGGGAGAAATTCGCCGGCGGAGTGGAGAAAGTGGAGAAGTGGGCTTCTGTTTCGCTGCTTTCGAATTTAGGAAGAACTATAGCCGACGAAATAAAAAATTCGTCGGCTATAGTCCCACTTTAGCCGACGAAATAAAAAATTCGTCGGCTATAGTTGGACTTTAGCGGACGACAAAACCCTAATTTCGTCGGCTAAAGTCCAACTATAGCCGACGAATTTTTTTAGTAATTTCGTCGGCTATAGTTCAACTTTTACCTGACGAAATTACTACGAATGTTAGTAATTTCGTCGGCTAAAGTATATTTTATTCATATTTAGTAAGTTCATGCACAATTTATTTGTTTTATCTTGTGAAACGAAAAACCGACCGTCAGATATCATCATTATGTTGAAACATGTGTGAGGGTAAAATTTCAGCATCATCGGACACACGGTCGGGCTCGATCCGCACGGTCAATCCCGTTGGTCAAACCCCTAAACACAAACAAACGGTGATTTGGCCACCTAAAATACGTATTCTGTCCGGACCGTCAACTACAAATAGTTTCATATCGAGGAGACGCAACTAGCGGTATAAAATTTATACGAAAAATAACCGTCGGAGATAGGGCGTCCTCTATGGCGAACGAATAGAAAAAATGCAATGACCGCAAGTATTGGCACCGAAACTTATCGGAATTACGTGAAATTTTAACCGTAGACATATTTCATCGTTCCGGTCATATCTTATCTCACGACTTTTTTTTGTTTGAAGCATCTACGTATAGTTTGTTTTTAAAACGGAACATTTACTTAACACTTAGTCAATTAGTTATACAACATTAGTAGGCATACTTTGATTGTGACAATCCATATTGTGAAACGGAAAACCGACCGTCAGATATCATCATTATGTTGAAACATGTGTGAGGGTAAAATTTCAGCATCATCAGACACACGGTCGGGCTCGATCCGCACGGTCAATCCCGTTGGTCAAACCCCTAAACACAAACAAACGGTGATTTGGCCACCTAAAATACGTATTCTGTCCGGACCGTCAACTACAAATAGTTTCATATCGAGGAGACGCAACTAGCGGTATAAATTATTATTTTATTCATTTAACTTTAGGCGACGAAATATTAGGGTATTCGTCGGCTATACTTTAGGGTTTAGGGGTTAGGGTTTAGCCGACGAAATATTAGGGTATTCGTCGGCTAAGATACTTTTAGCCGACGAAATATAACATGTTTCGTCGGCTAAAAGTATCTTAGGCGACGAAATATAACATATTTCGTCGGCTAAAAGTATCTTAGCCGACGAAACATGTTATATTTCGTCGGCTAAAACTGTCAAATAGATAAAAAAAACAGTTGGTTTAACCGTACCCATAACAATTTCCTGCATATATAACCAACATTAAGATACATTATGAATTGTAGAGCTTGTACCATATAAAACACATCAAATTGTAGTACAAATTCAAATAACTAAGAAGGCTCGTAATCAGAATCATCCGATGAGTCTTCTTCGGTGTCAGAATTAATTTCCGGTAATCTATGCATTTCTACATCACAAGAGTCGTCGTCTGTTTCTTGATTTGGATCCACATCAATAAGGCGAGCGTCTAAATCACGAATTCGAACCGAACGACCCGGTTTAAAATTATTAAGGCGAATTGTAGAGGAGTCAGGAATATCTATTGCACTGTGTTCTTGATACGCAACATTTTCTTCCTCGTCTTCGGCCTCTCCAAGTGTAGCTGCCCGGTAAATGTTTCGAGGGTGCACAAGATTGACTACTTTCCACGCGTCACCCTTAACAAGGTCATCAAGATAAAACACTTGTTTCACCGATGTCGCAAAAACAAAGGGGTCATCTTCGTAACAGCTTGTGCCAGTGTTCACCGATAAAATCCCGTACTGATCAATCTTCATGCTCTGCGAGCTTCTAGTATCAAACCATCTACACTTGAACAGTTGCACGGTCATGCCTTGCCCATAAACGAGTTCCACCACTGAATCAAGAACACCATAATAATCAACTCCATTCCGGCCACCATGCGCCATAACCCCAGAATTCTGTGTTCTTCGTCTGTTGTCTCTCATTTCACATATAAATTGCACGCCATTGACCTTGCACATCGGGTAAACTCTTGACATTATCGGCTTCATAGCTAGAAGTCTTAGTTCGTGAGACCAATTTGGGTGACCATTAAATTGAATATGGTTCATCTGCAACCAAAGATTCAATGTATTATAAATATGAATAATTATGCAATCAAGGAGACTTGCAACATACAAAATTGGAGAATTACATACCCAATCGCCAAAATAGTTCGCGAACTCCTTGTTGTGGTAGTCGAGATCACCTTGAATGTCTGGACAGTGTAGATGGATGTCTTTCCAGTATTCAACTTCTTGACAGTTAATCAATACCCACCAATGGGCTATGACGAGCTCATGGGGTTGCAACTTGTAGGACTCTGGTAAAATTCCATAAACTTCAACATCATTTGAGACTATGAAAAGGTTAAACTTCGGTTCATCAACCGGCATGGTTTGTGGAGTTTCCTTCAATGCTCCTAGATACAACTTCATGTAGGTGACGCACTCGTGCGCAATATATGCTTCTGCTATACATCCTTCAGGCGCGGATTTGTTAGCCACATAAGCTTTGTAGTCTCCAAGTTGTCTGTAAATAAATAAATTTGTTGTCATATGTTACGATTATACAATGAACATGTACAATAAAAACATTAGGTGTAAAAAACATACCTTTCCATAGGATACATCCAAGTATAGTGTACTGGACCGGTAAGCAACAATTGCTCGGGAAGATGGATCATCAGGTGCGGCATGATGTCAAAAAAATTTGGAGGAAATATTCTCTCAAAATTTACACATGATATAAATAATGTCCTGTTGCATTTCCCGGAGATCAGATTTTGTCACTTCCCTTGTGCATAACTTCTGGAAGAATCTTGACAACGCTACTAACGGCTCCACCACCTGACGGGGAAGGAAGGGTCGAATGAAAATAGGGAAGAGACGTTGTAGCAGAATATGACAGTCATGACTCTTTAACCCGTACATTTTATTGTCCCGAATGTTTACACACCGGGCTATATTTCCTGCGTAGCCTGAAGGATACTTCACAGAACTCAACCACCTGAAAATTACGTTCTTCTGTTCAGGCTTCACGGTGTACGGAGCTTGAGGCATTTTTTTCTTCCCTTCTTTCAACCACAAATGTCTTCGTATCTCCATTTTTTTAAGATCAATGCGTGCCTTCAGACCGTCTTTCGTCTTTCCCTCCAAGTTCAGCACGGTTCCCACCACACTGTCACACACATTCTTTTCTATGTGCATCACATCTAGGTAGTGCCTGATCAACAACTTACTCCAGTATGGGAGTTCCCAGAATATGCTCTTATGTGTCCAAAATTTATACCTGTCGGGTCTGTCAGGTATTGCCGCCACTATATTGGGATGATTGCTGAGCTGCCCAAAATCATACTCATTAAGCACTGCTAAAATTTCTTCCCCTGTCCATCTTCTAGGAGGCACACCAAGTTCTACAGTCCCATCAAATGCCTTGTCATCGAACCGCCATTCGTGATCATACGGAAGGAGAGTACGGTGACCTAATCTACATATCTTGTTGCAATGACTACTGCTCCCCTCATCGCTTAGGCACTCTGGACAAGCCTTGTATCCCCTAACAACGTTGCCCGACAACATCCCACGAGCAGGAAAATCACTAATGGTAACAACAACCATAGCATGCATCTGGAACATCTCGTGCATGAACTTATCATAAGTGGGATGACCAACGTCCCAAAAAAACTTAAGCTCTTCAATCAAGGGTCTCAAATACACATCGAGACACTTCCCTGGATAACCGGGTCCCGGAATCAACAAACTCAACATATTGTATTCCTTCTTCATGCACATCCATGGAGGAAGATTGTATGGTACCAAAATCACCGGCTATACACTGTATTGAAGACTCATGTTGCCAAAAGGATTGAACCCGTCGGATGAGAGCCCGAGCCTCACATTTCGGACCTCAGACGCAAAATGAGGAAACTCCCTGTCTATATGCTTCTAGGCCTCCCCGTCAGCAGGGTGTATAAGGGTATCTTCGCCTTGCAATTCCCTATCAGCGTGCCATCTCATAGATTTGGCCGTGTGTGATGACATGTACAACCGTTCCAGCCTATCCCTCAACGGGAAATACCGAAGTACCTTCATAGGTTTCCTATTGCCTGCAGGAGTCAACTTATACCTGTCACTCTGACATACTGGACATGTGTCAAGGTCACCAAGGTCATTCCCTTCTGGATCTTTACCCCAGAAGAGAACACAATCATATCTGCATGCATGGATCTTGATGTAGGAAAGCCCAAGATCTTTCAGTATACATCGGACCTTATGATGAGTGGTAGGAAGACGATGACCGTGGGGCAGCATCGAAGCAGTGTACTGTAGATACTCATCAACAGCCTTCACAGTCGATTTTGTCTCAACTTTAATCTTCATAACGTCCATCACACTTTCAAGAACCGTTTTCTGACAACCGGGGTACACAGGGGTCTGTTGGAAAGCAAGTAGTTTGTTGTACCTGTCAATGCCAGCAGTGTTGACAACTCTAGGGAAGGGCTGCACCGGGTCAGACATATACGGTCCTTCAGAGCATACACCCCTCTCATAAGGAAACATATCGTTGATGAAGGCCGTTGTTGGATCGTTGGATGTACTGCCCGTCTCAGAAAATTGCCCAATATCATGCGGACCCCTTGATGATGTTTCACCGTGATATATCCAACATGTGTACTTCTCCCAAAACCCATTACTTTGAAGGTGCTGCCAAACCTTGTCAATTGGAAATTGATACATATCGCTGCGACACTGACATTTAGTGCACGGACAATAGAAAATTGTATTCCCTTTAGCATTATTGATCACATATTCAATAAAACTAACAACTCATTTAGCATATCTTTTGTCCCATTTTGGAAGCGAAATCCAACTCTTATCCATATCCTGAGAAAATAACATAATATATATGTATAAACGCTAATTAATTAAATTTACGAATCATTCAATTTATATTATATCTGAGTTAACGTACAATTAATATATATAATAATTACTAATTAATATATATATATATATATATATATATCAACAACTTCATATATATTATCAAACCCAAATCGATCAACTCAATCACACTCAAAACACAATATAATCAACTCTAATTAAAACTCAAAATCAATGTGCATAACGAAAATAAAACTCTTAAATCAACTCAAAAACAAGATATATACATATACGTACCTATATATAGCGCCACAAACTAAATTCGGACAGATTTCGACAACACCCAACAATTTCGCCAACCCCAAAATTTTTTCTCCCGTTTTTTCTTTCAAATCAGCTACTGTCTAGATCTGGAAATATAAAGAATTTTAGCCGACGAAATTATATATATCGTCGGCCAAAGTTTTAAAATTTCGTCGGCTATAGTTCACAGACTATAGTCGACGAAAAAAACTATTTTAGCCGACGACACAACATTTCGTCGGCTAAAGTAGACTTTTAGCCGACGAAAATTTCACTTAGGCGACGAAAGTTTTTTTCGTCGGCTAAAAGTCCACTTTAGCCGACGAAAATTTCACTTAGGCGACGAAATTTTTTTTCGTCGGCTAAAATGGACTTTAGCCGACGAAAAAAAATTTCGTCGGCCTGCTAATTTTTTTTTCGTCGGCTATGATACGTATTCTGGTAGTGCGTCTAGTTTGTTGATATATATGAGTAGATCATCTCTACAAATTTTTATACAAATTGAAAATCGTTAAGACATTCATAAATGTAATTCACCGATTATAAACTTGAACGGTTTATGTTTGACATATTTGGACCATCTATTGATTTAATCTATTTCAATGCCTTAACGATTACAAAATTGACTGAAAATGTATAGAAGTGATCTACTTTTATAAACCTATAAACTGAACGGTTGGGATGAAAAAATGTGATTGAAAAGTGTGTGTAATAAACCATTAAGGAGAAAGTCATCAACAAGAAAGTTTTTAATGGATACTCTCTCATAGATGATAACTTCTTTTGAATAAATATATTTACTCCTTATGTTCTATTTACTCATGTTATTTTAGTCCATTCACCTTAAAAGAAAATGATGCAACGAATATGCTATTTTAGTCCTTAAACCGGACGATTTTGGTTGCCAAAAAAAACTGGACGATTTTGATATTTTCTACAAATTTTCCCACTTGGTTTAGGTTTTAAATAGAAGGATTAATCTCGTGGTTTAGGATTTTTCGCTTTCCGTGAGGCTTTAGGAATTTTGACATTCCCTATAGCTTAAGGATTTGGGTTTCCTTTTAGATTACGGATACCGATCGATCGATCGATCGATCTATTATAAAGTGGCATTTCTCCTTATTCTGAAGTACTCCAAAACACATTTTCTTGCCTCGCCACTTTGGTCTCTCCCAATCCTTCTTCCGACATCAACAAAAACTCCTATCGACTTTCTCCTTCAACTAGTTACTATGGCCCCTGAGTATCGCTACCACCCCTACGCCCTCCATGCCGGTCCTCGTGTTCCTCCTCAAGCCGACACCTTTGGCCCAACTTACAGAAAGCACACCCAGAGAAGGACGGTTGATTACACTAGCTCTGCCATCCGATATCTCCAGAATCGAATGTGGCAGCGTGATGCAAGGGATAGCCAAGTGCTGCAACCTACACCTGCAACAGCAATCGACATGTCGACGCCGGCGGCCTATTCACACAACCCATCAAATAGCTTCGCTGCAAAGTTTGTGCATACTTCGACAAATTACAAGGGCCGTGCCTCTTCGATTAACCGGGTTT
Organism: Comarum palustre; assembly: GCA_951800085.1. NCBI lineage: Eukaryota > Viridiplantae > Streptophyta > Magnoliopsida > Rosales > Rosaceae > Comarum > Comarum palustre. The sequence goes on along the minus strand of OX637572.1, from coordinate 13,614,676 downwards.
TATGGACACCTGCTGGGGAGCGTCTCATCACAGGCTCCCAGAATGGAGAGTTCACACTTTGGAATGGTCAGTCTTTCTACCATGAATTGAGTCTTCAGGCTCATGATCAAGCTATCAGGTCTATGGAGTGGAGTTATGATGATGAAAATTGGATCTCTGGTGATGATGGAGGTTCAATAAAGTATTGGACTAAGAACATGAGCAATGTGCTAGTCAAAGACTCTGCTCACCATGAATCGGTTCAGGATTTGAGCTTTTCCAGGACAAATTTGAAGTTCTGTTCATGTTCTGATGATACTACTGTTAAGATTTGGGACTTCGAGACGTGCCAAGAGGTGAACAGATTGACTGGCCATGGTTGGAATGTGAAGAGTGTTGATTGGCATCCTACAAAGGGTCTAATAGCTTCAGGTGGGAAAGACAGTGTTGTCAAGCTGTGGGATCCTAGGACAGAAAGAGAGCTTTGCTCATTTTATGATCACAAAAACTGGGTGAATTCTGTTAAGTGGAACCAGAATGGGAACTGGCTGCTAACTGCTTCCAAGGATCAAGTTATTAAGCTCTATGACATGAGGGCTATGAAGGAACTCGAGTCATTCAACGGGCATCGGATTGAGGTGACTGCTCTAGCTTGGCATCCAATTCATGAAGGATATTTTGTCAGTGGGAGTAGAGATGGATCAATTTTCCATTGGCTTGTTGGACATGAAACTGCCCAGGTTGAAGTTCTTAATGCACACAATAGCAATCACAAGAACAGTGTGTGGGATCTGCAATGGCATCCTATTGGTGATATGCTTTGCAGTGGCAGCAATGATCGCACAACTAAGTTTTGGTGTAGAAATAGGCCAGGAGATAAATCTTATGTCAATGTCAATCAAAGTTTTGGTGTTCTCAATTCTGCTTTTGCTGGTCAAATGACTTGTAATTCTCCTATTCCATTTCATGAAGTACCACCATCACTAACACTTGCTACTCGAAAAGAAGGAACCATTATTCCAGGCGTTGGAACTGCCATTTAAGCCAACCAAATTAATCTTTACATTTAAAAGAAAAACCAAAAACAAACTTAATCACATTGGCTACTTCAAACAAGAAAAAGAAAAACAGAAGGAAAAAAAAGCAAAGAAAAACAGAAGAAAAAAAAGCAAAGAAAAACAGAAGAAGAAAAAAGCAAAGAAAAACCAGTGGGTTTAGCCAAAAAAACCAAGATGAAATTGAGCCTTCTTCTGCCGATGATCCAAGAAAGTTATCGGATCAATTGCAGAGGATGGAGACAAAATCGAGTTGTTCGTGTCCCAAGTCCATGGAAAAATATTTCCAATATAGTGCATCAAGAAAACAGAAGCTGGCACATATGCCTTCCGGCGTGACACTGATAATGATGTAATTCCTTGTGTTGTTTATGAGACAAAGGAAGTGAAGGCTGAAGAATAGGACGATGACTTTGATGAACTTTTTTTTATCTCTGGTAGTTTGGTGATTAGTGTTTGTTTCAAAACTAGGTTAAATGTCTGCGTAAGCACGAGTAAAAATCGTTTAAAGATAGTTATTGATACGTGATATAAATAATAAACAATACACATAACACATCCAGATAAAAGGTATCATATGTCATATTCAACACTGTACATTTTGGAAACAAGTTACAAAATGTAGAAAATTGGCACCATCAAATTCTACATAACATTAGAATTATTATAACTACACAAATTCAACCCAAATTCTGTGAAGATGATTATGAAATCGTAAGAAATAACTTGCTATCACAGAGGTACAAACCTGTGCAAGGAAAAGATAGTAGGTTAGCCCAGAAGACCAAAGTGAGAAACAATGGCAGAAATCTAAGTGGAAGAACACGTTGCACAAAATCTGCATAATATAAACAGAGAAACATGAAAATGGAGTTCATACCTGATCACCAATTTATCCTAACAATTTATCTTAGTTATTAACACCATACGATGAAAAACAACAAAATTGAAAGCATGGACTCTATTATCATTCCTTCAAAACAATCGAAACATCATGTGATCGAGAAGTATAATGGAGAAAAGACAGTGTTTACCACAGAAAGAAATAATCCATGATCAGTGGCCCATCAGTTAGCATTAATTGTCATAATAACATTAACAGAGTATAGATACACCACAAACTGATAATCTCATGTCAACCTCTCTCAACTTCTCCAATTTTTTTGTTTTCTAACTAACCTGACCTCATAACCATGCTGCACACCCCACACACATGCAAAATTCTCTATCTCTCGCAACATCTAAAATCAACAATCCTAACTAAAAACTTCTCATGTGTAATCAACTACACTCATATAATAGATAAAAGATCATAATCACGTACACTATTGGTTCAATATGTTGCTAAGATTCCACCAAAACCACTTTAATACAGTTGGTTCTTCTTTGATTTTGCAAATTGGTCAAAACTCTTTTAGCAGACGAAATACATCTTATTTCGTCGGCTAAAACTATCTTACCCGACGAATTAAGATGTATTTCGTCGGCTAAAACAATCTTGGCCGACGAATACCCTAATATTTCGTCAGCTAAACCATAAACCCTAAACTCTAAACCCTATACTATAGCCGACGAATACCCTAATGTTTCGTCGGCTATAGTTAAATAAATAAAATAATAATTTTATACCACTGGTTGCGTCTCATCGATTTGCAACTATTTACAGTTGAAGGTCCGGGTAAAATACGTAATTTAGACGGTCAAATTACTGTTACAAAGCGTTTAGGGGTTTGACTTACGGAATTGACCGTCCGGATCGAGTCCATAACGTTATCGGATCATGCAGAAAATTTACCCATACACATGTTTCAACATAATAATGATATATGACGGTCAGATCTTTGTTTCACAAGAATGATCATCACAATCACAACATGTCTACTACTGTAAAGTAGATGTTTTGTTTGGAAAACAAACTATACGTAGAAGCTTCAAACGAAAAAAAAGTCGTCAAATAAGATATAACTGGAATGATGATATATGTCTACGGTTGAAAAATCACGTAATTCTGATAAAATTTCGGTGCCGATAACTGCGGTCATTGCATTTTTTCATTATTTCTCCCTAGAGGTAGCCCTATCTCCGATGGTTATTTTTCATAAAAAATTTTACCACTGGTTGCGTCTCATCGATTTGAAACTATTTGTAGTTGAAGATCCAGACAAAATACGTAATTTAGACGGTCAAATTATCGTTACGAAGCGTTTAGGGGTTTGACTTACAGTATTGATCGTCATGATTGAGTTCTTAACATTGTCGGATCAAGCTGAAAATTTACCCATACACATGTTTAAACATAATAATGATATCTGACGGTCAGATTAGTATAAAAATATAATTAAACATATAAATTGGAAATAAATTAAATAAATTAGTATAAAAGTACTATAGCCGACGATATTATTGAATATTCGTCGGCTATAGTTAAATAAACTATAGCCGAAGAGTTTAATTATTATAGCCGACGAAAATCATTATTATAGCCGACGAGTTTCTTATTTTGTCGGCTATACTTTAGGCTATATAAAAAAACACATGCTCGCCCGAAAATAGAAACCCTAAATCGGCCTCTCTTCTCCTTTTCGCCACGTCCGCCTCCACATCCTCGCCTCAACCTTCGCCTCCTCGAGCCCTCACCGCGCTCCACAGCCTCCACCGCCTCGAGCCGTCTTCGAGCCTCATCCTCTACCTCCACTGCCGCCTCTCTCTCTCTAGCAGTAGCCGAAACCCCTAAATTGAGGTCATTTTCAATTGTATTTTTTGACTGTTTTGTTGTTTTTGATATCATATTGGTATGTATCTAAGTATATGATAGGGGTTGGAGAATTGAATTGAATTATTTTGGATATCATTTTGGATTTCGATCGGCTTTGAGTTTTGGTGTTGAGAGCAGTGTTTGTGTATATATATATATATATATATATATATATATATATATGAATTCTTGTAAATGATCGAATTTGGTATGATATGACATGAATCAAAAATAAAAATGGAAAATTACAATTGTCATTGCTTGATTTAATTAAAAATTCTAATAATTTAATAAATTAATATTTTAAAAAGGATGAAAGGCTTGTTCAGTAAAACAAAGGGTTCAAAGGGCCGAAGGTCTGAATTGTCTGAGGGAACGTCTAGCAACCCTCAAGCGACGTTTCAGGGCCCCATGACAGCCCGACGTGCGTCCCTTCTGGAGCCGACGCAGAGGCAGCCGGGCGCCACTCATTCCTCTAGACAACCGAGGGCCACACATTTCTCGAGGCAATCAGACGCCCCTCGCTCCTCGTGGCAGCCGAGCGTCCCTCACTCCTCAAGGCAGTTGTGGCCTTCAACTCAGGCGGAGGTGTTTGCACCATGTATGCCTGAGATACACAGGGCACCGACTCCAGGCCCTACTGTTTTGGAGGGTAGGTCATCTTGGGTACAGATGCCGCCGCCTCTTCTCTACCTTCCGCGGTTGATACCGGCATTACCTGCAGTCGATGACTCTGGGCTGCCGATTTATCCACTGCCCCCGCAGGTGACCCCATCAGCGGCGTACTTGTTCGTCCTTTTGGTACAGATCTTATTTCTACGAGAGTAACATCATCGGCGACATAGTCGGAATTTGTCGCGTCCGCCCCAACGCCCTCAAGTAATGAAATATAAATAATTTGTTTTCTTATAATGTCATAATAAGAATAATTTATTAATAATCAATTTGTGATAGGCACCGTCGGAGCCAAGGCGACAAGGAAAAAGAGAGGCCTCGTCACAAGGAAGGCTCCCGAGAAGACCGTGAGTACCTCAGGAAGGATCGTCATCGATACTGACGAGGATGACAACGTAATATCGGGCGGGAAGACGAGGATGTACTCCGGTCGCATGGGAGCGCTCATTAGGGATAGAGTCCCTATGTTGTGGTCAGACTGGGGCGAGATCTCATAGGAGGTTAAGGACATGGTCCACAACGCAATGTCGGTAAGTTTAAAAAATTCACAATTAATTTTATGTATTATATTGTTGATTTATGAAAAACTAAACTAATAAACGTTTTAATGCAGGTGTGGTTTGACGTTCCACAACACCTGAGAAACACCTAGGCGGACGTTGTGCATGGGGGAAGCTATATTGAAAAGTTAATCAACATAGAAAATTATATGTGTAATTAATAATATTTATAATTTTTTTGTGGTATCTAAAGGTACAAGGAGTGGAACAACGAGTTGCGGACCCACTGGACTACGAATGGGAACGCACGTTCTGGTATCCCGTTTGAGTTCCAGTTCAGGGAGTACGAGTGGCGTTGGCTTCTGATTTCAGAATTTAACAACCCTCATAAACAACAAGTAATTTAAAAAAATTTCTTATATTGTTATTAATTAGTATGTTTTAAAATATTTTATTTTTTCCTCTGTAGGCCATTTCTCGGGCGAGCGCTTAGAACCGGCAACGCAACACAAGAAACCATCATGCCGGTTCTAGACCGTTTGCATCGTTGATGGACGAGGCGGCTAGGGAACATCCAGAAGTCAACCGGTACGTCTATAAGTATGAGAAGACATATCCTGACGCCCATGAGGATATTGTAAGTCGTTTTACGTTTTCAAATTTTTTAAATTATATATATATATATATATATTTCATAATGTTAATTAATTATTTTTTCCTATCCAATTAGGCGAAGGTGAGGCAGGCTAGTGACGAGGTGATGACTACTATAGTGAGGGAGACATGGCCAGACACGGAGGAGGAAGACATGTCTGAAGCCATGTCTCAGATCGACACTTCGTATCTCAAGGTTGGGGCGAGGATCATGGGCACAACATTCCCACCGTGAGAAAATAACTTCTACTGCCGGGGTAGAGGAAAGAAGGGCGAGTGGGTACTGAAGACCACTCCCGGATTTCAAAAAAAGATAGCCTCAACCAGCAGCAGAACGACTCAGCTAGAGGCGGAAGTTCAGATGCTGCGGGAATAACAAGCCGCCCAGACAGCCTATACTATCGAATCTTTTGAAGTTAATAAAAGTTACCTTTTACAGAGATTCACGGGTTACCGAGGACTTTTAATTGCGATCGGTAATTCGATAAGTTATCGCTCGAGTTAATTTTCGAGTTTTTAAAAGTATTCCAAATACCTGAATTGATGACTCGATGTTGTAGTACGTGTCAACACGAGTCTCCCGGTATTTCCGAAATATTTTTCGGAGCTTCCGGTTATTTTCTGTGAATTTCTGAAGTGTATGGTAACTTTTAATTATCCATCCGGTAAAAAGGGAGTTTTACCATTTAACCTTTTTACTTTTCACTCTCTTTAAATCTGGACCGTCAGATCATTTGGAGAATGAATCTGGACCGTCCATTCAAGTATAAAAAGAGGAGTGATGGGTTGACTTGGTCAAAGTTTAAAATCGGGTCAAACCCGAGTTTCTTTCTCCCTTCGACACCACCGGCGCCCTCTGCACTCCGATCGACACCACCGGCGCGTCCGGCCAACCCACGCCGGCGCACCACCACCAATATCTTCCTCTCCTCCTCCTCTTCAAAACACCCTTACCAATTTGTTCCAGCGTCCATTGTGGAAGGAGCTTAGCCGAGGGGAGACGCAACTGTGCTCACCGGTTTTTGGGCGAACTCAGGCGACGGCGAGGGCAGCATGAGGTAGAGCTCTTCTTTCTTCTTCTCCCTCCTCCTTCCCTTACCAGTTTCCTGGTTGAATCGAGCCTAATCGAGAAATCCCCATCTCACTGTTTCAACAGTTTTTTTTGGGTGTCTCTTCTTCCTCCTCCGGCGGTCTTTTCAAGTGAGCTTTCAAGCTCAGGCGAGCTGCAGGGCAGCAGCTGGTGCTTGGGCAGAGGCGGAGGCAGAGGTCTGGTGTTCTGCCTCGGATTGATGTGAAGGTGAGCTGTTAATCTGGAGCTACTGTGTTGTACAACTTGTGTTGTATTGTATGTTGTTAAAGTGATGCTGATTTGTGTGGTTTTTGTTGTTGTGTCGATAACTTGGAGATTCGAATTTACGGGGAAATTCTGGCGGAATTCCGACAAGTCACCGGAATTCGGCGAAGATTCCGGTGATACAGTAAAACCGGCTGAATGCCGAAGAGGTAGAAATCGAATCCCTGTTAAGCTTTAGTCAAGAGTACGGTTAATTTGTAATTGGGACATTTACGGAAAATTGGACGTAAGTAGGAAGTTTCCATTTTGGGAAACTTCCCATTTTAAGGAAGACTTACCAATTTAGGAAACTTTCCATTTTGGGAAACTTTCCCTTTTTGGAAGGTTACCAGTTATGAGGAAAGGTTAAATCGGTAAATCGACTCAATGTTAAATATATTAATTAATGTGACGCGTTGGGTGTCCATAGTAATTCAACGAATTAATACAAGTTTAAGTGATAAAGGAAAGTTCGGAAACTGAGTCGGACTTCCGGTAAATTGAAAAAGAGTCGATGACCGGGAAAGAAAGTTAAAAAGGTTAAAGTGCCATAAAAAGGAACTTGGTCAACATGTGGTCAAATAAGAATTTCCTGGTCAAACTAGGAAAAGACCAAGTCAACTGTGATTGACTAATTTGATGATTTGTTGTACAGTCTCTGGTCGGACGTGAGACGGGCTCGACTACGCGGGTAGTTCGAGGGTTTCGCTCGAGGAGCTTTCCGAGCGGGAAGGTCACAATAGTACTGTGAGTGAACATATTATTTTAAATAAATGCATGCCTTAATTATTGAGTTAATTGCATGGTGTTTATGATTGTTTCCGAAAATTATATCCTTCTCGGGTTCTTGAACGTATTTACATTATTACTCAATTTTCTATTTCTTCCGAAAATGGTTATAGACGGTGAGGGCCGTCCTTCGAATGGAATTGAACCCGAGACTTCGTTGGAAATTGGTTTTATGCATATATGACAAGGAATTGTTTTAATTAATTGTTTTGGGAAGAGAATTTGATTAATGTATTGTTATGAATGTTTATTTTAAGGGTTGACCAATAAATATGCTAGCTAGAGTAGCGTGAGGGCGCTACTAGAGCTCTTAGCTCCGACCCTAGCTTGAGAGGTCAGGCAAACTACGTAGTGCACTATGAGGGTTGACCGTATCACTTTATTTAGAGCTCTTAGCTCCGACCCTGGTCTGAGAGGACAGACAAGCCTGAGAGGTCAGGTTGATATTATAAGGGTTGACCGTATTATTTTATTTAGCTAGCATAGCGTAGCGTGAGGGCGCTACTAGAGCTCTTAGCTCCGACCCTAGTCTGAGAGGTCAGACTTATTATGTTTGGTGAACATTTCTCTTCCCATATTCCTTGCTGGTTTATCTTATCATGCATTTGCGGAAATTTAGTAATTGTGGGCATGCATAAATGATTTTTAAATTGATATACTTTTGGGAGAGCATTACAGGAAATGGAGCTTTTATATTGATTTTCGTCCACTCACTCTAACAGTTTTTAAATGTTTCTCCCCTGGGCCTTTCGTTTTTAAATGCCCAGTGATGCAGGGTTCTTGTGAGGAGGTCGAGCGCGTACGAGAGTCGAGGCATAGTCGATCATTCCGTTGCTGCTCGAAATTCTTTGGGGTAATCATCTCTATAGACTGCTCTGACTAACCCGGTTTAGTTAGTTTTGTAGGAAGGGTTGGCCATTTCAAGGGGGTTTCGGTAAGAAGTTCCCTTGAGGTGGTCCCCGCAGGATTTACTTCGGGTTAAAGGGGTTTAACCCGGGGTGGGTCCTGTCAGTCGCTTTACAGGAGTATAATGCGGCAGTATATGCCACCAACCAGGCACAACAGCAGCATATGTTCTAATACTTGCAAAAGTTTTCAGCTGCCCAGCTTCAGGGACTTTCGACTCCCCCCATGCCAACGCCTATTCCCCTACCTCAGCTGCCGCAACCTCCTCAACAGCAACCTCCTTCTGACACAGATATAGATTTAGATGATATAGATTTTATATAGTTTTATGGGTTTATGAACAATTTATAAATAATTTAATGAAAATCGTTTAGACCACTTTTGATGGTGTTGTTGGTTATATGAAATTGTTAGTGTAATTTACAGCTTGCTTGGATGGTAATTTAGAAATTTTGTGATTTTTTTAGTATAAAATGTACTATAGCCGACAAAATTTACCATAATTCGTCGGCTATAGTATTTTATTATTTTCTTTTCAAGGTTTAGCCGACAAAATACGGCTTATTTCGTCGGCTATAGTAGTATTTAGCCGACGAAATGTACTATAATTCGTTGGCTATATGTTTTATTTATTTATTTTTTTCAATATTTAGCCGACGAATTATAGTACATTTCGTCACCTATAGTTATTTTTTATTAAATACTTTGGTCGACGAAATATTTATATTTCGTCGGCCAAAGTCTTAGGTCAAGGTCGACTACAATTTATTTCGTCAGCTTTAGTCTTCCTTTAGCCGACGAAAAATAGAAAAATAAGTCGTCGGCTATGTTTTAAATTATAGCCAACAACCACTTTTATTTTGTCGGCTAAAGTCATAGCCGACGAGTCTTTGCCAACGACATCTTAGCCGATGAATTTGGCTAACAGGCCAACGGAAATTTTTCGTCAGCCAAACTACTGATCCTTGTAGTGATATGAGGGATTGATTATTAACCTTTCTTTTTGATCACATATCAACATCTCCACCATTCAACCTCTTTGTATACATGAGTAGACATGTAAATCCAGACCAGCTCCAGATTCGTGGTTTTAAAACGGGTTTGGATTGAAAATTTGACCAGTTGATCTGCTAAGGACCCAGATCCGTTAACCCTTTTACTAACGAATCAGATCCGAATCTTGGTTGATCCGATCCATTTAAAAATAATTAAATAATATTTATAATAAATATAATATTATTAATAAATATTAAATAATATGATAATTATCTAGATAATCTCACTACCAGAATAAATATTATAGCCGACGAAAAAAAAACAGGCCGACAAAATTTGTTTTCGTCTGCTAAAGTGTACTTCGGCTAAGTTAATTTTTCGTCGGCTAAAGTGGATTTTTAACCGACGAAATGTTTTTTCGTCGGCTAAAATAATTTTATCGTCAGCTATAGTCTGTAAACTATAGCTGACAAAATTTTTAAAGTTTAGCCAACGAAATATATAATTTCATAAGTCCTTATATTTACAGATCTAGACAACAGCTCATGTGAAAAAAAAACGGGAGAAAAAGTTTGGGTGTTGACGAAACTGTTGGGTGTCGTCGAAATTTGTCCAAAATTAGATTGTGGCGCTATATATAGGTACGTATATGTGTATATATCTTGTTTTTGGGTTGATTTAAGAGTTTTATTTGAGTTATATATATTGATTTTGAGTTTTAATTTGAGTTGAATTATTGGATTTTGAGTGTAATTGAGTTGATCGATTTTAATTTGATAATATATATGAAGTTGTTATATATATATATATATTAATAAGTAGTAGATATATATATATATATATATATATATATTAATTTAATTATAATATTATGTTCATGTATCTATATAGTATGAATTAAGTAATATTTTGATTATGATTGATGTTAATTGATACATATATAATTAGTAATTCGTGTATATATATATATATGTGTGTGTGTGTGTGTGTTAATTATTAATTTTTTATTAATTAATTATACGTTAACTGTAGAAAGAATACTAAATGATTTGAAAATTTAATTAATTAATTAGAGTTTATACATATATATTATGTTATCTTTTCAGGATATGGATAAGAGTTAGATTTTGCTTTCAAAATGGGACAAAAGATATGGTAAAAGAGTTATTAGTTTTATTGAATATGTGATTGATAATGCTAAAGGAAATACAATTTTCTATTGCCCGTGCATTAAATGTCAGTGTTGCAATTGACAAGGTTTGACAGCACCTTAAGAGTAATAGGTTTTGGGAGAAGTACACATGTTGGATATATCACGGTGAAACATCATCAGGAGGTCCACATGATCATGAGCAATTTTCTGAGACGGGCAGTATATCCAACGATCCGATAACGGCCTTCATCAACGATATGTTTCCTTATGAGAGTGGGGTATGCTCTGAAGGACCGTATATGTCTGAGCCGGTGCAGCCCTTCCCTAGAGTTGACAGGTACAAAAAACTACTTGCTTTCCAACAGACTCCTGTGTACCTCGGTTATCAGAAGACAGTTCTTGAAAGTGTGATGGACGTTATGAAGATTAAAGTTAAGACAAAATCGACTGTGAAAGCTGTTGATGACTGTGAAGGCTGTAGCGTTGTCAAGATTCTTCCAAAAGTTATGCACACAGGAAGTGACAAAATCTGACCTCCGGGAAATGCAACATGACATTATTTATATCATGTGTAAATTTGAGAGGATATTTCCTCCAAATTTTTTTGACATCATGCCGCCCCTGATTATCCATCTTCCCGAGCAATTGTTGCTTACCGGTTTACTACACTATACTTGGATGTATCCTATGGAAAGGTATGTTTTTTACACCTATTTTTTTTATTCTACATGTTCAATATATAATCATAACATATTACAACAAATTTATTTATATATAGACAACTTGGAGACTACAAACCTTATGTGGCTAACAAATCCGTGTCTGAATAATGTATATCTGAAGCATATATTGCGCACGAGTGTGGCACCTACATGAAGTTGTATTTAGGAGCGTTAAAGGAAACTCCACAAAACATACCGGTAGATGTACCGAAGTTCAACTTTTCTATAGTCTCTGTAGGTACAAGGAGTGGAAGAATGAGTTACGGACCCACTGGACTACGCATGGGAACGAACGTTCTGGTACCCCCCCTCGAGTTCCAGTTCAGGGAATATGAGTGGCGTTGGCTTCTGATATCAGAATTCAACAACCCTCATAAATAGGTAATTAAAAATTATAATTTCTTATATTGTTATTAATTAGTACGTTTTAAAATATTTTACTAATTTTTTTTCCTTTGTAGGCCGTTTCCCGGGCGAACGCTCAGAACCGGTAACACAACACAAGAAACCTTCATGCCGGTTCTAGACCGTTCGCATCGTTGATGGATGAGGCGGCAAGGGAACATCCAGAAGTCAACCGGTACGTCTATACGTACGAGAAGACATATCCTGACGCCCAGGAGGATATTGTAAGTCGTTTTACGTTTTCAAATTTTTTAAATTATATATATATATATATATGTATATGTATATATATTTTTTTTTTAAAAAATGTTAATTAATTATTTTTTCTTATCCAATTAGGCAAGGGTGAGGCAGGCTAGTGACGAGGTGATGACTGCTATAGTGAGGGAGACATGGCCAGACACGCAAGAGGAAGACATGTCCGAAGCCATGTCTCGGATCGACACTTCGGATCTCAGGGTTGGGGCGAGGATCATGGGCATAGCATTCCCACCGCGAGGAAATAACTTCTACTGCCGAGGTCTAGGAAAGAAGGGCGAAGGGGTACTGAAGACCACTCCCAGATTTCAAAAAAAGGCAGCCTCGACTTGTAGTAGAACGACTCAGCTAGAGGCGGAAGTTCAGATGCTACGGGAACACCAAACCGTTTTACAAGAGTATAATGCGGTAGTATATGCCACCAACCAGGCACAGCAGCAGCAGCAGATGTTCCAGTACTTGCAAAATTTTTCAGCTGCCCAGCTTCAAGGACTTCCGTCTTCGCCCATGCCTACGCCTATTTCCCTACCTCAGCCGCCGCATCCTCCTCAACAGCAACCTCCTCCTGCCGCGGATATAGATTTAGATTATATAGATTTTATTTAGTTTTATAGGTTTATGAACAATTTATAAATTAATAATTTAATGCAAAACGTTTAGACTACTTTTGATGGTGTATGTTGTTGGTTATATGAAATTGTTTGTGTAATTTGCAGCTTGCTTTGATGGTAATTTAGAAATTTTATGGTTTTTAGTATAAAAAGTACTATAGCCGACGACATATGGTTTAATTTGTCGGCTATAGTAGTATTTTAGCCGACGAAATGTACTATATTTCGTCGGCTATATTTTATAGTACATTTCGTCGGCTATAGTTTTTTAAATTGGCCGACGAAATATTTATAGTTCGTAGGCCAAGGTCTTAGGTTGAGGCCGACGACAATTTATTTCGTCAGCTTTAGTCTTACTTTAGCTGATGAAAAATTAAAAAATATGTCGTCGGCTAAGTGTGAAACTATAGCCGACGACCACTTTTATGTCGTCGGCTAAATTAATAGCCGACGAGTCTTTGCCGATGACATTTTAACTGACAAATTTGGCTAACAGGATTTTCGTCGGCCAAACTACTGATTCCGGTAGTGTCTAAACATTCGTATCTAAATTGTCTCTAAAGTATGATTTGATGAAGTTGAAGGCTGTTAATGTCTATGTATCTATGCTAAAAAATATTGGAGGTCAAGTTTTTTAAATATATTAGCGTATAGTTAAGGTGTATTTTAGACATTTAATTCAACTTTTAATGTAAATTTTTATTTTCTTATAAAATTTCATCCATGTTTTATAATAAAACTATGAAATTATTATTAAAATTTGAAATATTTATTATTATAAACGGATCAGATTAACGGGTCGGGTATCCTTTAACCGCAGGATTCAGATTTAGATCGAGCTATTAAAGATCCGGCGGGTAACAGGTTGGATCTGGATCTAAAATTTATATTACGGATCCGGATCTAGGTGGATCTGGACATGATCCGATCCATTTACAGGTCTATACATGAGTATATAATTTCTAAAAAAATTTAGCCAAATTGGTGATCGTTAAGGTTTTGAATAAGCTTAAATCAATGGAAAAGATCAAATCTGCCAAACCTGAAGCTGAACCGTTCATGCAAATCGTAATTTTAATTACCTTAATGATCACTAATTTAGATGAAATTTTTCATAAGTGATTTACTTATATTCAAAAATATGATTGAAAAGTTGGAGGAGGGATGATGAAGAGGAGGAGGAGGAGGGAAGATGAAGAGGAGGAGGAGGAGGAGGAGGAGAAACATGAAAGATATAGAAAATTTTGAACTTTAGTCAAAATATTTCAAAATTTTAAAAATCCCCACCAAAAAATTTGAATTTTTAATTAACTTTAGCCGACGAATTTCGTCGGCTAAAGTTATTTATTTATTTAACTTTGGCCAACGAAATTAAGGTAATTCATGGGCTATAGTTATTTATTTTTTTATTTATTTATTTAACCTTAGCCGACGAAATTAGGGTAATTCGTCGGCTATAGTTATTTATTTTATTTATTTAACTTTAGCCGACGAATTACCCTAATTTCGTTGGCTAAAACCCTAAACCCTATACGTAGAAGCTTCAAACGAAAAAAAGTCGTGAAATAAGATATGACCGGAATGGTGAAATACGTCTATAGTTGAAAAATCAGGTAATTCCGGTAAAGTCTCAGTACCGATAATTGCGGTTAACTCAATTTTCCATTTTTTATTCCTAGAGGTAGCCCTATCTCCGGTAGTTATTTTTCATAAATTTTTATACCACTGGTTGCGTCTCATCGATTTGAAACTATTTTCAGTTGAAGGTCCTGGAAAAATACGTAATTTAGACGGTCAAATGACCGTTTCCATGCGTTAAGGGGTTTGACTTACGTGATTGATCGTAAGGATCGAGCCCTTAACTTTGTCAGATTAAGTTGAATTTTTTTTTCTATATACATATTTCAACATAATGATCATATCAGACGGTCGGAATTTTGTTTCTCAACTTTGATCATCGGAATCACAACATGCGTACTAATGTTGTATAACTTGTTTACTAAGCTTTAAGTAAATGTTTCGTTTCTAAAACAAACTCTACGTAGAAACTTCAAACGCAAAAAAGTCATGAAATAAGATATGACCGGAATGGTGAAATACGTCTACGGTTGAAAAATCACGTAATTCCGGTAAAGTCTCGGTGCCGATAGTTGTAGTCAATACAATTTAGGGGTTTGACTTAGGAGATTGACCGTCTAGATGAAGTCCTTAAATTTATCGGATAAAGTTGAATTTTTTACCAGAGATATATTTCAACATAATGATGATATCTGACGGTCGTATTTTTGTTTGTGAATTTTGATGACCAGAATCACAACATGGCTACTATTTATCATTATTTATCTATATAGGGAGTCCTATCATCGAAGGGTAAATGTCTCAAAATTTTTAGATTGACAGTTGCATCTCATTATGGTAAGTGTTTGTTGTGTTGAAGGTTCGGCCAAAATACCTCATATAGGTGTATATATGGACATTTTCGTGTGTTAAGCGTTTAGAAAAACTTCATTTTGAAGCCTTAAACGAACTCGGATGGCCAAAAAAGCCTATATGTCATGGTCTTAGCCATGTGTTTTACTCGTACGGCCGTTCTGCTTCCAGATTGGTATCACAATAGTCAACCGGACACCGAAATATCCATAGTGCAATTTTATAACTAAAAGTTACTTTAGCCGACGAAATACCCTAATTTCGTCGGCTAAAGTTCACATACTATAGCCGACGAAAAAAACACTTTAGCCGACGAAAAAATTAGTTTAGCCGGCGAAATTTTTTTTCGTCGGCTAAAATTCCACTTTAGCTGACGAAATTTTAACTTAGCCAACGAAAAAAAATTCGTCAGCTAAAGTGGACTTTAGCCGACGAAAAAAAATTTCGTCGGCTATAGTCTTTTTTCTGGTAGTGAACGTTGGGTTCTTGTCATGGTATATATCTATAACTATACACTTACTATAGTTCAATAGTTGCCATATTACATACATAAACATGGGTTTATTATTGTACAATATAATAGAAATAGGAAGAGTACTAGCTGGAAAGTTAAAACCCTAAAACCTCTCCAAACTCTCCCAGAACACCCTAAAGCCACCAGCGGCCCTAGGCTACAAAAACAGCTTGTCCGGTGTCATCCAGGTCAGTGTATGGCCTCTGGCCTTGTTAATCTCGGATATGCTGCCGGACGGGTTGTCCAAATAGGTGTTTTGGTGTTTCAAGAGGGGTTCAATCATGCTTTTCCAGGTGGATTGACAAGGTTATGATATCATCTTTGTTTTAATCAGTACACCATGCTCTTCAGATCTCGCGATGAAGGTTTGATCCGAAGTCCTTTCTGGTAGTATTGTGCTCGGATTGCGAACGAGGTTGTACTTCTTGGGCGGAGTTGGTTTTGTAATCTGTGTGATGAGCTATGGTAGCGTAATTGCAAAGTCTAGGTTGTTGATCGGCAATCTAGATTTGACGCGAGCGAGGCCGAAGCAACACAGATTGGACAGTCAAAGCTTGGCGAGATTGGCATGGCGGCGATCGATGAGAGAGATGGATCGTGACCAATCAGCCGAATGGACTAGGTGGTGGACTGTCATTCTTGGCCCATTACATCTCTTATGTCTAGTTAAATTAGTTTTGCTAGTTCTAAGCGGTTTTATGTTGCCAATAAATCCGTTTAGGATACTAAACATTTGTGTGCATTCTATTTATTTAAAATTTCTAGAGATCTAGCATAGTTGTTGGGTTAGAGTCAACAGACTTTAATCTTATTTCTATAGTATAGATATATTTTTATCTCTACTAGGTTTATGTTGACATGAGCGTAAGGTTTTATTGTAATAGTACTTGATTGCCATCTTTTTCAGTGCTCTTATATGACGTCATTCTGGCTTTTATCTATTAATGAAATTTAGTTTCATTTCTTAAAAAATATAATAAAAATAGGTGAAAGTTAATGTCTATAGGACAATACCACTATAGAGGCAATGAGATCATTTCATTCCTTTATATTTGTGGGAGGAAACTATTGCAGAGACGTCTATGATTGCATCAATCACAATATACATAGATCCTTCCAAACTAAACCGTTTCCTTTAATTTTCTTTCCTTTTTCTCCTGGCTATAGAAAATAAAAACCTCTCAAAAGCCAATGCTTAAACAAAACTAAACGTGGAGCGTGACGCAGCCAAAAGCTTTAGCACCCAAATTCATAGAAGCTACAAGAAAAAAAGTAGCACAGGCTCGAACCGATTTGAACCATCCCAGAATATTCCTTTCCCTTAAATCGTTAGGTGCTATTCAAATTTGGCATCCCCACTCACTGTGAATTCAATTCCCCTCGAATATCCCCTTATTCCCGCCGTTCCTTCTCACCAAAGTCCCCCAATCCAACGGCCACAACCCTCCCGCAGCCTTCAGCTAACCAAACAGAGTGAACCAGAATATTGGAAAATATTCTACATGATTGTCCGGAAACCCCCTCTTCGTTTATTCACGTAATATTCCATTGGAATCCTAATCCAGTAATCCCTATAACTCCTAACCTTCACCTTCCCATTATCATATGTCACACACTTGGAACTTGCTTTTCCACCCTATAAATACCTCCCTCCTCTTCTTCAATTTGCGTCACCAACAAGTCAACAACCACCAACCTGCTAGATTTACCTGCATTGGCCTCTAGCAGTTCATCTATAGAACCAAGAGTTTGTTTTTGCTTCTTCTCTTGTTCTTGAAAGATGGCCGGATTTGTTGTGGTTTTCGACTTTGACAAGACCATTATCGACTGCGACAGTGACAACTGGGTCGTCGATGGGTTGGGTGCCACCGACTTGTTCAACCAGCTCCTTCCCACCATGCCTTGGAACTCTCTCATGGTATTTCATCTTGCTAAGCTTCACAGTATTATTGTTTCAAAATATGCATGCATGTGAGGTTGAATATATTATTTTTGGGCAAAATTATTCAGGATAAGATGATGAAGGAGCTTCATTCACAAGGAAAAACCATTGATGACATTGTGGATGTGCTCAAAAGAACTCCAATTCATCCCAAAATTGTGCCAGCCATCAAAGCAGCCCATGCTTCAGGGTATGTGATATATTATCCCCCGCATATTCGTTTATTCCATCACACACGTTTTCTTTTAGGAAGCAAATCTAATTCAGTTTTGTGGGTGCTGCAGATGTGAATTGAGAATTGTGAGTGATGCGAATCTGTTTTTCATTGAGACGATTTTGAAGCATCTTGGTGTGGAGGAATATTTCTCAGAAATTAACACAAACCCAGGTTATGTTGATGAAGAAGGAAGGGTTAGGATCTCACCTTTCTGTGATTTCACCAATTCCTCCCATGGATGCAGCCTCTGCCCTCCTAATATGTGCAAGGTATATATCTACTTGAATTAACTCTCGGAAAAACAAAATTGTTTGGAACCAAGTTTTCCATTTGTACTCCAAAAGGCTTGGAAGTTGGCACTTATATATTTAATTTATTATTTTTGTTTTATGTTTTGGACACCCTTGTATGTCCTAATCAAGAATCATGTTATTCAACACTGTTTCTTATCCATATCATAGATTTAATCCCGTAAGGTAAACTCTGATCATTTTTGAAGTTAATATTTTTTTATATTATTGGTAAATTACAGAGTGTGATAATTGAGAGGATCCAAGCTTCAACTGAAGGGAGGAAAAGGATGATCTATTTGGGTGATGGAGTTGGTGATTACTGTCCAAGCTTGAAGCTCAAGGAAAGAGATTTCGTGATGCCAAGAAAGAATTTCCCACTTTTCGACAAGATATGCCAGAATCCTCTAGCTCTCAAGGCCAAGATTCATGAGTGGACTGATGGGGAAGAGCTTGAGCACATTTTGCTCAATCTGATCGAAGAGAACGCTGCTGCTCATGATGAGTTCATTACGACTGACTGCAAGTTACAGACCATCTCTGTTTCTGGTCATGAGGCCTTCCCTAAAGCTCTCCCAGTTCAGCAGTAGTACGTTGATTTGAATGGGGTCATTTTAATTTGTTGTTGTACTTGTATGAATGTAACTAATGCAAATTTTGCTGGCAAGTTGTTGTGGTAATTAAGCTAGCAAAATGTTGCAGATTCAGAAAAGATTATTTTCTCGGTCTAGGCTTCTAAGTTTGTGATTTCTAATTGATCATGAAAATTGGATCAGTAATGTGTGTTTTCTTGACGAGGAAATAAGAAATTATGGATGAGAAAGGTAATTGGTAGCTGCATGCATTAAATTACGGATTTCCAATATTTGAATACGCCGAGCAGCAGTAGCAGCAGCATGGTACACAATTCTGGACTTGCTTCCTCAAAAATTTAGGACACCATACGTTCTATACCTACTGGTGATAGCATAGGATAAAATAGAGAAAGAACCGAAAGACCATTCAAAACCTAAATGGCAAGATTATCTACTCAATATGTTTATTCTTCTATTCTTTTTTATTCATTCTAATAGTTTTAAATCATTTAAGTAAATTTAAATTAAAAAAATTAAATAGAGAAACAAGATCCTTATTCTTAAGTCTTAATAAAAGAGGTCAGACATATAATCACTTTTGTTCATGTATCATAGATAATGTTGGATTTTGGGTTTAGAAGTATAAATCTTGACTAGCTATGGACAAGGTTGAGAGGTTTGATTTTCCAAGACGTTCGTTTAAGAAAATTTCTAGCACTGTCGACTTATCCACCAGTCATGTATGTAGACACGCTTCGAATGCTTGTGGTTGTCACTGTCGTCAACAATTGTTTGTTCCAGATAGGAACTACGTCTTTCGACCAAAAGAAATAGCCAGAAACTTGAATGCTTCTCAAAATTGAAAGGGAAAAATTGACTACACAGTATCTAAACTATTGCTCGTTCTAAACTTTCATGCCTTGTTTCAATTACTGTTTTTAGATTATCCTAACATTATTTTGTCAAACAAGTAGTTCAAAGTGCTTTTGATTTATAGAATTTACTTTTCCTTTTGATAATCTTTCTTTCTTTTTTCCTGTAATATATGGCTGGTCCTCTCCTGTATCTCAATTGTATATGAACAAATAAAACTGTACTGCACGGCATCACTAAAGCTAGCTAATGTGTCACCACTATTAATGTGTGACAATAGCATTGACCGGGAGGAAACAAATCAGAAAAATGTGTGTTTGATTTTCTGAAATTTCATTCTGACATAATGAACTTAATTAGATGAGTAAAGGAGTGAAAGACCACGCACTAACGTAAGAGATGCCCTAGAAAATTCATATTAGAGTTCGTGTTTATTAGATCCATAATATCGATCTCCACTGTCGATTCTTTTTCATCATCTATTGTCATTTACTGATCTTTCCATCCAAATAATTGCACTTTTATGCAAAATCATTGGATTTTAAAGCCTATATCTTTTCGAGTAGACAAGAAAGCTCACAAGTTAGTGTGATGCTTTGCTTTCCCTTTAAATTATTTTGACCAGAAAGCATTGTTCGTATGGACGATAGATTTAGTCGACTTATCACATTTAATGAACAGCTTATGTATTTTGTTGCAATGCATAC
Source organism: Comarum palustre (assembly GCA_951800085.1). Lineage (NCBI taxonomy): Eukaryota > Viridiplantae > Streptophyta > Magnoliopsida > Rosales > Rosaceae > Comarum > Comarum palustre. Next base: position 13,594,337 of record OX637572.1, on the reverse strand, counting down.
TCTTTCTCTTCCCATTGTAAGAAAAAGGAGCAAGAAAATGATTCCAGAAAGCAAAAACATTATTTACATAAACAAAATGACATCTATATGTAGGGTGAGCTGTAACTTGGTTGATTAAAGAGTTTAACTAACAACTTTAAAGTTACAGATTCAAACATCACGACATATATATGATGTATGAGTTATTAATAAAAAATTTAAAAAAATGGCACCTAAAATGAGAATTGTAATTATATATTACAATTAAATTGGACAAAAAAGAAGTTCCCTATATAATTAAGAACAATTTCCCTAACAAGTTCCCTACCTAATAGGTCATGATCACCGTTCATACACAATTTGTTAGCTAGCTGCGATTTGGTGAAGCACTAAAGAAAAAAATTGGAGCTCTAAAAGAATCATTCAAAAGGACAAAATACTAACAAGGACAAAAGATATTATTCAACGTAAAAATATCATGCATGGAGGTTAATCATTTTTTTAATGGTAGAACAAATTTATTCAAACAACACACTTAATACATATACCCATATCAGCTATATTTGGACAACTATTACAACAAAAGGAAAACCAAGCATAAGAACCAACACACAAGCCAAATAGACTTAACCAGATAGTAAACCCCTCTAAGAGGGTAGAGACTAAAGGCACCATGTCGACGTCAACATCAACATCGGCCAAACCACCTTGAACGGCAGTCGTCAAGTTTGCAGCAAACTGGAAAATCCAACATACCAAATCACCAAAAACACAGACAAACCCTTTGGATCCAACCTTGTAGCCAGAAATACAATCTTCCTCAATAGCCAAACAACCCTCAAGCCTAAGGATGCTTGAGGTCATTAGAACCAAAGAAAAAAAGAGCATGGAGGTGTAGAAAGCCAACACCACAAGCGATGAACAGGTCCGAGTTGGATAGCGAGAAATCGCTTAAAACCCTGATTGGGATGAGATCAACAACCAGAGCACAGGAAAACAAAAAGAAGAAGAGGGGAGGAAGGTGGCCAAAATCATCTACGCAGACTTTGATGTGACCCATAGAATCAACACAAGCGAAGACATGACCTGAGAGATCAAGAGATGTCATGGCTGAAAGGAAGAAAAACCTACAATTAAAGGAACAAGATTGGGTATTAAGGGAAAACAAAGGGGAGAAGTGGATTTGGGAGGGAGACAGATGGGTGGAACATGAATGAGGAGATGAGAGTGATGAGAAGGTGAGATCTTGGTCGTTGGATTTTTGGATTGTTGTTGTAGGAAACATAGAGAAAAAGCAATAGAAAGTTGTTGGAACTGCCACCAACGATGGAATAGAGGAGCTACCACAAGGGTAGAGGAGGATCTTCCCCTACTCACAAGTCTAAATCTAGATCGAGAACTGATCAAGATCTAGACAGAGAGAGGGGGAGAAGGAGCAGATTGAAACTGGAGAACTTTTAGAAAGAAGGGAGAGTTTCTCTCTCTACACAAAGAAACGCATCTATGCATGGAGGTTAATCATGAACAAGTTCTATATTGCTTCTTAGGTACGTAATGCTGCCCTCATTTGTGGGAACTTTCTAGCTATAAGATATATGTGTTTTGACCACGTTTTTAAGTAAGGAAAAGATATTATAAATGCTGAAATTTAAATAAAAAGGTAAATTACACGAAAATTAATTGAAGGTGTGACTGTGTCACCACACGGATGGGGATGCAAGGAACGTTAGGGAGAAGAAAGGTGTGTGCCACCTGCGCTTCGTGTCAAATATAGGTCATCGGCGCGGTGTCATCTCAGAAAGATTTACAGTAACTTCTTCACCATCAGTATCGATACTCATGTAGAAACGAGCAGAGTAACCAAAGGAAATGATATGGACTATGGAGAGTAACACTCCGGGGAGCTTGATGGTGAAAAGTAATGACCTCGGGGAGTCGAATAATCTTGCTAAGGCGTGAGGCTATAGCGTCTAGACTTGTATGGACGAGGTCGAGTTGTTTGCTTATTGTTGTATGTTGTTGCTGATTGTGTTTGTTGAAGTTTTCCTGGGGAAAACCAGATCCCCAAACTCCCTTAATTATATAGAGCTCAATTAGCTTAGTTGTTGATAAGGATCGGTCTTCGCTGCTAGCTAGTTGAATTGCATAAGGTTTCATTTTACTTGGCAACTATGTAATTAGGTGACGTAGTTCCAATCACGTAGGAAGACAGAGCTTGAAGGTGAAAAGTAATGACTCCGGGGAGTTGAATGATCTTACTACGGTGTGACAACCTATATTTAAAAAAGAAGAAGATATAATGATTATTATTTATTTTATTATTTATTTGCTATTTATAAATATGAGTGTAGTGTTTATTTATTTATGTTTATATTTGTAAACGAGCCTAATTATTTGTTTTGACCCAAGCCCAAATCTAATTCTAAGCCCAACAACAACAGATTTCTTCTACGTCTGTTGAATGTCGTTTAACGACAAGAGGCGTGTGTTCTGCTCCCGTATTCTTTGCTCTCTTCACTCTCTCCACGATCTTCCTCCTTCCTCAATCTCCTTGCAAGCAGCACTCCACCTGGTTTTAGAAGATCAGAACCAAGACAAAAATAGGTTTGATTGAACTTAGAAGCAGGAGGTGTCGATATTGTGGAGAATACTTGGAGAAGCAGTAACTAGAAGCAGGAGGTGACAGTTCAATCGATGTGGCATCCGATTCCAATCCTATCTAGGATTTAATTCGTACCTGTTTGCATGCTCCTACAAATACCCAGGTTTGATCCTCTATTTTCTTCATTGATTTTCTGTTGTTTAAGAAAAGAAGAGAAAGAGTGAGGGAGAAAGTTTTCTGTGAACAAGGAGATATCATGAAGTATCCAAGTTTAAGCTAGCTTCTAATTAAGGTAGGGGATCTCGGGGAACCTCTATAGTTTATTGTATGTTTGGTTGTTGTTTTGTTATTTGTGATAAACATGTGTAATTGTATTTTTCTTAGTCATGTTTGTGTTATATATGATTCTCTTTGTGCAATTTGATTGTTCAGATATATGTTTATTTTCATGTGAGCTTATAGGGTTGTACGATTTTGGTGATATAGATTAATCAAGAGGACTAGCAAAAAGAGAATTAGAATTTGAAGAAAGAGGTTACTGATGAAAGGATCAATGCATTCATGCATTATTTTTACATTGTTTTTTGTCGTTTAGAGACGTTTAACCTCCAATTGAGCATTGCTCACCCCTATGAGAGTTTGTGCAGGTACTGATGAGTTTTAGATTTATGTATTTCAAGAGCTGTTTGCATGATGTGAAGAAAGTGTGTGGCTTGTTCTTTTAATTTTCTGTTTAGAAAGAGAAAAGGCTGCAACATGTTGTTTTGCCTTTGAAGTTTATGCTATTTGGAATAATGATCGATCTATGAAGAAAGTCTTGTATTGTAATCTATATTTGGTGCAATATAAGTTCCTTCTTGATATTTTATTAGATTTGTCATTGTTTTTCAATAAATTTCAAGTTCTTTGTTTTGTTACAAAATCTGTAAAAGCTGAAATAGTGTTTCTACAATTCTGCATCAGTTCACTTTTGTTAAAAAATTGTACAATTCCGTTTGGAATTTGAAGTTAGTTTCTTCATAAAAGTTGTAGCTGACTTCATAAACATCGTTTCAGAATTTGAATCACTTGAAAAAAGTTTCCTAGATTAAGTAATGATTTTTCAAAGTCTAAGGTCTGCTTCAGGAATTTCTACAGATTTGTATTTTCTGAAATTTCGTACTAGTTGGCTTCTTTCTAAAAAAATGTACAAATTGGTTGGCTATATGTAGTTAGTGTCTTCATGAAAGTTAGAGTAGACAAGTAGTAATTGTTCCAGAACTGGAGTCTCCTAAAACTGATGATTCTACATTTAGTTATGGATTTTTTGATGTTGCAGTTCTGCTGCACATAATTTTCTGAAACACAGCCAAGTTTTTGTTTTTTTATAGCCAGTTTTTATTTTCTTCCGTACCAATCACACTTCGACCTCGAAATTTTTATATTTTCATCAGGTTCGGGGTGTGACATAAGGCGTGAGGCTTTATCGGCTGGACTTGTATCGACGAGGACGAGTTGTTTGTTTGTTGTTGTTGTTGATTGATTATGTTTGTTGAAGTTTTCCGGTGGCAGACCGTATCCTCGAACTCCTTTATATAGAGGCGAATTCACTTAGCTGTTGATAAGGATCGGTCTTCGTTGCTAGCTAGTTCAATTGCACAATGTTTCATTTTACTTGGCAACTACGTAATTAAATGACGTAGTTTCAATCATGTATGAAGTCGTATTTTAAGGCCACATAGATTGGCCTCAATCGAGTCAAAGACTTATAAAAGTCTTCAAAGATAAGATACAGTAGGCAATAAGAATTGTCTCTTGATATGATTTCGCTCCGCTAGCTAGGTGGCCAGATAGTGTTCAAACTCCCCTCATGAAGAATGACTCGCGTACCTTGTCAACTTGTACTACTGAGCCGCGAAAACTTATAGATATATTAATCAAAGACTATGATCCTTAGTTGTAGCTTGCATGTGGAGGTCCAATTAAGGATAATTGATGTCCTCTTCCAATTAAACAATGCGGCAAGTCCACACCTTTTTTTGCAGGGAGACCTCTTCGCATACCAGCCCAGTTCTCTTCTTGCGCAAAGTCGTTCTCTTGGCATAGTTTTTTTAGTCAGATAAGGCTAGCGAACTTGTAGATGTTGATTAACTCTTCGTTGTTGCTATAAGTAGAGTATGCTTCGACTACTCCTTGAAGACTTGGCGGTGCACTCCTTAGAGAAAGTAGAGTCTCACTTTATTTGAATTTCCCCGCAGAGCCAATTATAACTTATGGAGAAGACTCCTTATTTGTGGAGATACGCATTGATCTTAAAAAAATGGAGATACGAAGACATTTGTGGTTGAAAGAAGGGAAGAAAAAAATGCCTCAAGCTCCTTATACCATGAAGCCTGACCAGAAGAACGTAATTTTTAGGTGGATGAATTCTGTGAAGTATCCTTCAGGCTACGCAGGAAATATATCCCAGTATGTAAACATTCGGGACAATAAAATGTACGGGTTAAAGAGTCATAACTGTCATATTCTGCTACAACGTCTCTTCCCTATTTTCATTCGACCGTTCCTTCCCCATCAGATGGTGAAGCCGTAGTAGCGTTATCAAGATTCTTCCAAAAGTTATGCACAAGGGAAGTGTTGTATAACTAATTTACTAAGTGTTAAGTTAATGTTCCGTTTAAAAAACAAACTATACGTAGAAGCTTCAAACGAAAAAAAGTCGTGAGATAAGATATGACCGGAACGATGAAATATGTCTACGGTTGAAAAATCACGCAATTCCGATAAGTTTCGGTGCCAATACTTGCGGTCATTGCATTTTTTCCATTCTTTCTCCCTAGAAGATGCCCTATCTCCGATGGTTATTTTTCTTATAATTTTTGTACCACTAGTTGCATCTCCTCGATTTGAAACTATTTGTAGTTGAAGGTCCAGACAGAATACGTAATTTAAGCGGTCAAATCACCGTTTGTTTGTGTTTAGGGGTTTGACTAACGGGATTGACCATGCGGATCGAGTCCTTAAGTTTGACGGATGATGCTAAAAATTTACCGTCACATATGTTTCAACATAACGATGATATCTGACGATCGGATTTTCGTTGAATACTGATAAAACATATAAATTGGACATGAATTTACTAAATAATTATAAAAAGTACTTTAGGCGACGAATTTTTAGTAATTTCGTCGGCTAAAGTACGACTATAGCCGACGAATTTTTTAATTCGTCAGCTATACTTCTTCCTATATATTCGGACCCAGCGACAAAACCCTACTTTCTGCTTTCTGCTTTCTCGGCCGCACTCCTTTCTCCCTCTTCTCTCGATTTTCTTTCAATTTTTCCGTCTCCTTCCGGCCTCCACTCCGCCTCCCCATCTCCCAAACAATTAAGGTATGCAATTTCATGTCTATATCGAATTATAGAACTATTTTCAATTATTTTCATTATATTTGTTTGTGATAATGTTGTTTGTGATAATGTTGAATTATTTCCATTAATTGGTAATTTTTAATATATTTGGGTATATTAAGTAAATTTGGTATATTTAGTAAATTGAGTATATTAAAATATTAATTGGTATATTTTAATATATTTGGGTATATTAAAATATTAATTATTTGTATGTTGGTATGTTGTTAATATTAATTGTTATGTTGTTAATTATTTGTGATAATGTTAATTATTTAATAAACATGATGAAAGAATTATTTAGTAAATCAAAGAGTTCAAAGGGCAAAAGGGCTGAATCATCTGAGGGAACGTCTAGCAACACTCGGGAATCGTTTTAGGGCCCAATGACGGTCAGACGTGCGTCTCTTCTAGAGCCGACACAGAGACAACTGGGGGCCACACATTCCTCCAGGCAGCCGGACGCCACTCGCTCCTCCAAGCAGTCGGACGCCCCTCGCTCCTCCAGGTAGCCGGACGCCCCTGGCTCAAGGTAGCCGAGCGTCCCTCACTCCTCGAGGCAGCTGTTGCCTCCGACTCAAGCGGAGGTGTTTGCCCCACGTATGCTTGAGATACACAGGGCACCGACTCTGGGCCCTACTGTTTCGGAGGGTGGGTCTTCTGGGGTACATATGCTGCAGCCTCTTCTCTACCTTCCGCGGTTGATACCGGTATTACCTGCAGTCGATGGCTCAGGGGCGCCGATTTATCCACTACCCCTGCAGGTGACCCCATCAGCGGCGTACCTGTTCGTGCCGTTTGGTACGGATTTAATTTCTGCGAGGGTATCATCATCGGCGACAGAGTAGGAATCCGTCGCATCCGCCCCAATGCTCTCAGGTAATGATATATAAATAATTTGTTATGTTATAATGTTATAATAAAAATAATCTATTAATAATCAATATATGATAGGCACTGTCGGAGCTAAGCTGATAAGGAAGAAGAGAGGTCCAGTCACAGGGAAGGCTCTCGAGAAGACAGTGAGTACCTCAGGAAGGATCGTCATTGTTACTGACGGGGATGGGAACATAGTATCGGGCGGCAAGACGAGGATGTACTCCGGCCGCGTGGGAGCGCTTATTAGGGATAGAGTCTTTATGTTGTGGTCAGACTGGGGCGAGGTCCCACATGAGGTTAAGGACATGGTCCACAACGCAATGTCGGTAAATATAAAAAAATTCACAGTTAACATTATTTATTACATTGTAGATTTATGAAAAACTAAACTAATAAATGTTTTAATGAAGGTGTGGTTTGACTTTCCCCAGCACCTGAGGAACACCTGGGCGGACGTTGTGCATGGGGAAGGTACGTTGTAAAGTTAATGACAAAAGACAATTATGTATAATTAATAATATTTATAATTTTGTTGTCGTATTACAGGTACAAGGAGTGGAAGAACAAATTACGGACCCACTAGACTACGCATGAGAACGAACGTTCTGGCACCCCCCTTGAGTTCCAGTTCAGGGAATACGAGTGGCGTTGGCTTCTGATTTCTAAATTCAACAACCCACATAAACAGGTAATTAAAAATAATAATTTATTATATTGAATTATAATTAGTACGTTTTAAAATATTTTACTAATTTTTTTTCCTTTGTAGGCCGTTTCCCGGGCGAACGCTCAGAACCGGCAACGCAACACAAGGAACCATCATGCCGGTTCTAGACCGTTCGCATCGTTGATGGAGGAGGCATCCAGGGAACATCCAGAGGTCAACCGGTACGTTATACATACGAGAAGGCATATCCTGACGCCCAAGAGGATATTGTAAGTCGTTTTACTTTTTAAAATTTAGTAAATTATATTTATATATATATTTCAAAATGTTAATTAATTATTTTTTTCTATCCAATTAGGCGAGGGTGAGGCAGGCTAGTGACGAGGTGATGACTGCTATAGTCAGGGAGACATGGCCTGACACGCAATAGGAAGACATGTCTGAAGATAACTGCTCTATCTTTTATGTGATAGGAAGCACTTTTTCTTCAATATTATCTGAATTCAAGAAGACATGGGATGATATGGATCTTGACAAGGCATACTTCTTGGAGAGAGAGTATATGTCATGTTACATTCCAGTTCTGTGGACACTGGTGATTTTAGGTCTGCCCCCCATATCAGATGTAGCATGTCACACTCTAAGCTTTCTCCAGACTCATATGCTTCTAACCCTTCCATGTTGTCATCCTCACTGAGGTTCAAGACTGCTTCGTCTTTTACCTACTGCTCAAGGCTAGACGCAACCTGCGCAATTCTGTCATCGATGATAGGGACCTCAAGAATAGATTCCCTTGTTAAAATAGCCTCAATTGTAGGCTTATGAGTAACTTGCAAACGAGTCACTTCTTTATTTTCTTGAGAAACCACTTTTGGTTTTCATTCGCACCTCTAGCGGCACTCCACCCTATTCAGAGGTGTATCCACCCTGTCTTTCTTACTTCGAGCCTCCTCAGATGTTGTTTCTTTGGCGAACGACAACCTATCAAGGACTGAAACCCTTTGCTCGTGCTTGTCATCCATTGGTCGTTGTGACAACCTATTAAATACACTCTTTCTCTGCTGAAAACCAACATTCGCCGGCTCGCTTTGTCTGGTTTCATGACGAACGTGCACATAAGGCCTAACCTTCAAGTTTTCAACCACTCTTCGCAGTTACTCAGGCGTTCGCCGTATCTGGTCAAGCTGAATTTCACCTTTTTCCAAGGCCTCTAGCGCTTTGCTTGACCATATTTCTTCTGAGCATTCCTAGTCTGAGTTGGTGTCGCCTCTACCACTCTCCCTCTTTCTCGTACATATCACTTATTCTCTTTGATGACTGCTTGTGAAACAAGTGGTATGTATGGCTTTGTTAGAACATCTGGTTGAGCTTTTTGCCGAGTCCTAACTCCACGACTGGTGCTAGTAGAGGCTTAGAACTGCTGAACTGCTGAACTGCCTCCCCCGAAGGATCTGGTTCACCTGCTCTGATTTCTTCATGCTTTGTGGACTAGAAGGTGTATAATGGTCTGGTGTCCTCATCTTCAGTCCATATTTCACCTTGCGTCTAGAGCACAGCACCATTGTCGAACCCTCCATAGCTGGTTCCACTTTCTTGATTATCACCAGTTAGTCTGAACGATCTTCTTCATTTAGATCCAATGTCAACTTTCGTGCTCCTTTTTGGTTGAATGCAACATTCACCATAGACACCTCTGCTTCTGGCTTACCTCCAAACTTCAGGTGTCCTTCACTTAGCCATTGTTGGATCTGGTCCTTAAGTTGTATACAAGTTGCAGTGTGATGAGTCCAAACATTATGGAATTTACAGTATGTTTTACCTGCAGTAACCTCTTCAGCTGGAACTGACCCCCAAGGAATCTATATTATTCCTTCCGCAATTAATGTATCCAGAATGATATGGGCCAGATTTGCATCGTATATGTAATCTGAGAATCGAGGCCTGACATTCTTCCGTGAAGGAGTTGTCACAGGTTTGATGTCAACCATGGCTATTGTAGGGAATGGATCAATATCGACCCAAGCTGTTGTCTTCTCTCTGTCAACATCCAGTTTGCCAGTGTTGATCCATATCTGGACTTGATCTTTCAACCTGATACATTCAGAAGTATTATGATTTCACAAATTGTGGTATTTGCAGTACTTCTTTCCCTTGATTTTTTCTAGCTTTGGACATACTCCGAAGTCATGTCGCACCTTTCCTTGAGTGAATAGTTCATCAAGGATCTCTAGAGTCTTGTGGGCATTATAGGTGTAGGACTCATATTTTGGTTTGGCGAATGCTCCAGTTGTTACCTAGACTAGGTTCTTCTCCATGCGCAGAGCCCTAGACTTGACTACTTGTTTCCCAGCTAACTCCACTACTGCCACGTCCTCTTCATCATCTTGTTCAACATATCCATGTGGCTCTACAAAATGATGTTGTGGACTATAAAAAACATCCAGGAAGTACACTGTTGACACCATTCTGCTCCTGTTGGGACCATATCTAGGTTTCAAGGTTCCTGGAATATAAGATGCCGGTGAGCCTTGTGATACCCCAGGACCTCCATCCAGCTCATCTAAGAAGTTCTGGTAGCTGGCTGCCTTGCTCATCAGATCTGTCATGCTTGCAAAGTGAACGTTATGATATTTAGCCCACTGACGACGTTCTAAGCCTTTTATAGCTACTCGAATGACATCCTGCTCTAAAATTGGAGTCTTATACTTTGTCTGCTGAATTTTAAACCTCTTTAAATACTCCATAGGAGACTCTATTGGTTGTTGATACATGGAAGTCAACGAAGATAGGTCAACCTCGGGCTCCACCATGCCAAAAGTTGTTCTGAACATAGCTTCCATGGTTGGCCAATTAAGAACTGATATAGGAGCCAACCTAGTATACCAAGTCAATGAGGACCCTGTAAGAAAAGACTCAAAAACTATTAGTTTAAAAATATCATTGGTCTCATAAGGACCACATTCGCTCTGGAAGCGAGAAATATGGGTGGCGGCATTTTCTGATCCTTTTCCAGAAAAAGTGGTAAATCGAATCTGACTATAATGCTCAAGCCATGGCAAGTATGTTACTTCGCCTGGGTATGGATTAGAATAATTCAAATTAACAGGTGGTTGTCCCTTCATTGTTCTTACAGCTTCTTGAATCATCTGCCTCACCTGATCTGGTGTGCGTACGGGACGATTCGCCACCTCATTAGGGATTTCCATCATTGTTTCAAGACCTTTGGGTAGATCCTGATTCCTTTGACGTCTCGTAGTTAACTCCTGTCTGGCAGACTTCTCTCTTACGTCTATTCGAACCAATGTAAATGACCTAGTAGTCTTAATGGTCATAGTCTTGGCAGATGACGACGGGTTTTTTTATCTCTTCAAAACTTTGCGACTCCAGCTCTTCTTCAAGCTTTCCTTTTGCCCTAGCAGTTCGCTGAGCCTCTCGGCTTCTTTCGATCCCCAAGACTTTCTCCACCTCTCGAAGGCGTTCGAATTGCCTTTCGATCTTGTCATCAGTCTCAACACTGTCCTGGATGGTAGAATTCTGCAGCTTCTCGACATGTTGGCTTGCCTTGATTTCCTGGTCATGCTGCGTCTTAGTCCACTCAAACTGTTGTATGGTTGTTTTAACTCGCTCCACCTTCTCGGAAAGTACTGCGCCAAAAATTGAAGTGCACCGAAACCGGGGCACAAGACAATTTAAAACCCTTTTTGTCATATTGTAGCATTGGTAAATAGGGTTCGATCAATCCAGGGACTTTAGGGCTCTCCTGCGGTAAAAATCAATTAAGTTAGTATCTAAAAACTAAGAAAATTACTTACAACATATTAACAAGTAAGAAATTATTTACAGAATATTTACACCATTACATTTTACAAAATTCCTAGGGGGTTTGGTTTGGTTTCTAACATCCTAAAAGCAAAAAAATAAACCTAACTAATATATACATGTGATCATCTCATTCTTTCACCTAGCCAACTTTCATGTTTTAACTTTATTTACCATCTACGAAATCATTAGTTTTAATCTAGATACATACACATGCTTTCATTGAATAAGAATGATATGGCATATAACACCTTAAAACAATATCACATTTCAGAAATCATTGAACATGCCATGGAAAAATTGATGACGCATCCTATTCTAAAACATACTCAAAGCATTAAGAACTTAAAGCTATCACATGCATCCAAACTAAGAAAACTAAGAACACATGGAAGAATCGAAGCAAAGCAAAACATAAAGAAATTCTTTCATTACTAAACCAAAATCAATACAAAAGAGGAGATGAAGTATAGAGTTAATGGTTACACTTTTGGTTCCGTAACGCACGAAAACTTTAAGTGGTGATTCTCAAGAACAAGAATGACGCACCCTTTGTTTTTGATCCATAGTTGATGGAGAACTTCGACAAACAAAGGAGAAAGGAAGGGCTCGACTGCTCTAGTGCTTCTATAATTTTTGTGTGAATGAATGATGATTATTTCAAAGCCTAGGCAGCCTTAATATAGTGAATATCTAGGTGAAAACCTCATTTAAAATCGATGTGGGACTTATGCACACATATTGGGCTTTTGTTTTTCACCTTTTTGTTTTCGACAGAATGACCTTCCCTCCTTGCGACGGCCATAACTTCCTTTAGAAAATAGATATCGATGAGCGGTGAAAATTTCTGAAAATTAGACTCTTCCAGCTTTCCATTGATATAAGGCTCATTTTCTGGTTAGCTCTGAGATGTTCAGAAATCTCTGTCGAAGTTGGCTGAAAATCTGGGCAGAAATCTGAATTGCTTCCTTGGAATTCTCTAGAATCTTGTGCTGTCCTTATCCTTTATTTTCTGATTTTAATTGGTGTTTTATCAGAATAAATACTCCTTTAATTGAGGATGAAAATAAATAGGACTCCTTGCATGGATTAAATCGGCAAAACCCCAATAAAGGCTGTCGAATTCTTCTTCAAAGCCCATAGACTTTTTGAGTCCTTTTTCTTGATGGATTGGGATTTCTTCTCCTTGTATGCTGTTAATATGCTTCCTGATCCAATCCAGATTTGGTTTTCATTTCCGGTCTCTGGTGAGACTTCTTATGTGACTAGGATTCCTTCTTTGAATATGACTCTTGTTTCCTAGTTGGACCAAGAATCCTCCTTTAAATCAAATTCTTCTTAATTTCGCCGGTTTACGCTCCTTTCTCTCCCTTTGGCCTTTTATGACTCTACAATAACAAAACATGTTAGAATTGATATTATTAAGGAAATAACACATCCAAATAGGGTAGGAAATACGTTAAGAATGTAGCATATTATGCGTCTATCAGGAGTCTCTCTTGCGTCTGTTCGAACCAATGTAAATGGCCCAGTAGTCTTAATGGTCATAGTCTTGACAGATGACGACGGGTTTGTCATCTCTTCAAAACTCTGCGACTCCAGCTCTTCTTCAACCTTTCCTTTTGCCCTAGCAGTTCGCTGAGCCTCTCGGCTTCTTTCGATCCCCAAGACTTTCTCCACCTCTCGAAGGCGTTCGAATTGCCTGTCGATCTTGTCATCAGTCTCAACATTGTCCTAGATGGTAGAATTCTGCAGCTTCTCGACACTTTGGTTTGTTGCCTTGATTTTCTGGTCATGCTGCGTCTGAGTCCGCTCAAACTGTTGTATGGTTGTTTTAACTCGCTCCATCTTCTCAGAAAGTACTGTTATCTTGACAGCCAAATCTGCTAGTAAACATTTTGATTCGTCGTCCATGATCATCTTCTCACAACTGATGGACTTTGTTGGTTTCCCTGATAATAACCTGAAACGCAAGATCGTTCTTTCAACTGATAAACCTCTACAGTTCGCTGAGTTATGCAAGTTAACCCGTGAATGTTGTGGTTTATTGCAAGATGGGTACAACTTCGAGTACTCGTTGACACCCGTTGACATCTTGTCGGGACCGGGGTCTGACAACTCTCAATTTAATTACCCTGCAATCGTTAGTAGTATGAACAAGTAGGGATCATTCTAGCCGGGGACACCAAAGGGTGATCGAATGAAGAGAAAACAAACAACTTATAAACAAATATTCACATATATACATTGCATATATAATTATCTGTCAGATAATATACAAGTATGAACATATATACATTGAAATATCAGGGGTTAAAATTATTTAATCTAACAAACAACCTATTGAAAAGTAAACCGGAACTACTATATGCAAGTGAGCAACATACTCATGCAACACATAACACAAAAAACCATCAGGAACACATAACAACTTCATACAAGACCGGACAACATTGTTCAAATTATCCTAGACACTAACCAATTCTGATTCTAATTAGAGCCGTTGCGGTTGTCTAATCGTTAAGACTTCTCAAGTATTTAGAACCATTTTTGTGCTTGATCCTAAACATGAATGCTAACTCATTTAAAGACACGTTGCGTAGAGATTAAACAAGAAAACACTTAAACACAAGAGTCAATCGGAAATATGATCTAAGGCATGCCGTCACTCATCCTATTAGCATGTAAATTATCAGAATTATATCTGCCCTAAGTTAATAACAAAGACCAAGACAACTTTACGTATGAATCGATCTAAAATTATTATGGTAGATGAAACTGCACCCTAAGGACAGCCATGGCCAAGGCAGCCTCAAGGATTGATTTAGATGCACAAATTCATGAAAATTAATCAATTAGAAATCAAGAATACATAAGAACATGCTACTGCCCCTAAACCTAAATCACAAAATCATCATATGTTCAAGAAGTTATAAATTGAAATATAGAACAATCAAAGATCACAAAGAAATTCGAAAACCATGTTTGATAAATAAAACCAAAATAGAACAACATATTACATTAGAATTCGAAATTATACAGAAAATAATATAAATTGCCATGAGAAAATCACACTCTTACAACCTTAAAAGGGTTCGACAAGTATGGGCAATTCGGTGGAAAGATTGAACGATTCGTATGACTTGTGATGGATGAATCGGCTAAGTATTTTTCTGTATAGGGTTTAGTAGAATTTCGGCTATGTAATGGCAAGGTAGTGATGTTATTTTTCTATTTAAATACAAGCCTATTTATAGCCATAAGTTCTAAACCAAATAGGTTTAGGTTTTCGTTATTGAACTTGGTTTGCTTGGTCAACAAGACTTTAAGATTCTAGAGGCTTTTTTGGCCGAATTTTGGACTTCTAATTCTTCATTGGACTTCTCTTCATGGACTAGGCTTCATGGATCGGTTGCTTTGCTTCCCTAGGTCCATCAGGAACACTTCCTCTGGATAGCAATAAGCTGCCCTGTTTCGGCAGACTGACCTCCGGCCATTGTTTCCATCATAACTCCTTCCTTAGAACGTGGATTACTGCGATTCCAAAAGATTTAGAAACTAGACTCACACATATTTCCGTGCATATATGGTACATCTTCTAATTCTTTGTGAGTCGTCCTGGAGAAATTTTTAAAGTTAGGTGATGTGCCCAAGAAATTCCTGCTTTTGCTGCTCTCAGCCCCTTTGATGTTGTTGTCTTCCATAGCTCTGATTCTCTTGATTCTTTCTCTCATGAACTCTTCTATATGTCACCTAAGTATGAGAGAAGTTAAATCAATTTATGACAATGTAAAAGCTTCATAGAATCATCAAAACATATCTAAGAATCTACAAATCGGTTTTTGACAATTTTGTACATTATTCCTCTATGTTTAACATGTTTTACAACAACTCTACCAAAAACTCTCGATTCTAAATTATGACTCTAATCTACGACAATAAGAGATAAACAAGATACAAATGGAGGTAATAACATATTAAGAATGTGGCATTTTATGCTCCTATCACCCGTGATTCTTAGCACGTTTGTCCCACTGAGCGTGCCAAATGTTCGGTGTGAAAATGGATTTTCTTCGAACAACCAAGCTTGTGGCGTGCTAGTACCTATGGGTCAGGTACAACCTTGATCTTCGATACTTGTTCGCCTTCTGACTTCTCTTCAAACGACTGTGTACAAGCGTTGGTCCGGCCTGCACTTAGGTTCTTCTTAGACCTAGCTGAAGAGCAACTAGGATTTTTCTCCTCCTCTTGTGAAGTGAACGTTTCTTACTCAGACCGGTATGGTTGAGCAGAGCTATAAACAAGAATCACGGTGCGTTCACCAAAGGATCCTCTGACAAATTAGGGATATTTGCTAAGGTTATTCACCTTAACAATGGTTTTGCGGGTATTCGCCAACGGATTGGTCTTTATGAAGTGGTGGTGGACTGATCGCTCACGGATGAGGCTTGGTGAGTAGAAGCGAGTAATGCTCACGGATGTGGCTTTGATGAATAGCAGCGGGGAATGCCTACGGATAGGGCTTTGGTGGACAAAAAACTCGAGGAATCTTTCTGGTAAAGGTGCTCCGGGAAGGCTTGTTTTGCAGTATGCAAAAGTTATATTGATTGATTGAGATATAGATGTTCCTGTGCCTTGACCCCTTTAAATAGTAGATACTAGGGTTTGTTCTTCCTTGAGGACCAAGATGTATCAAATCTTATTTAGATCATTGGGGAATTTCTTAAGCAACCACAAATCCTAGTCAAGCATGACCTTAAACAGGAAAGAAAAAACATTAATAATAACGTAGACCGCAAGAATCGGTCCAATAGGCTCTCATGCAAAGCATTCGTCAGAAAATATAATGTTGGCCCAAACGTCCCGGAAGAGGAGCACCCAGAAATATGTGAAAGCTTATTCAATGGCGAGACTCAATGGCCATCTCGGTTTGAGTTGAGTGGTGTGCCATTGACTATTATGAGTTGAGTATTTCCTTGACATCACGTTGTGTCCTTTGTGGTTTAAAGGGTGAATCATTGCTTCATATTTTCTTGTCTTGCTCTCATGCATCATCCTTGTGGGAAAGTTGGATGTCTTGGTTTGAGTTGAGTGGTGTGCCATTGACTATTATGGATCTGTTATTCTATGGTTTGAATGGTCGTAGTCAACAACTTAGAGAATTGTGGCTACTTTGTTTCACTACTACTTTATGATTTATTTGGATTAAGGCAAGAAATATAACGAAGTATGATGGCTATTTCATTAGAGTGGATGCTCTACGGAGGCTTATTTTGAGGCATATACAAGCTGCTAGTTGATTAGCTATAGGTTGTATGTTTAACTTTTTGGAAGAGTTGCGGGTCTTGAAGACTTATGGTATTTCATGTCATCCACTTAGAGCTCCACGCATTATTGAGGTTAAATGACATCCTTCAGTCGTTGGGTGGGTGAAAATTAATACTGATGGTGCATGACAACGTGTATTAGGAAGAGCTGGTTACAGTTGTGTTTTTCGTGACTTTCGTGGTTCTTTTCTTGGTGTTTTTGTTTCTAATCTTGATATTCCTAGCTTCATTGAGGTAGAGGTCATGACAGTGATGCAAGCTATTGAGCTAGCTTGGGTTAGAGAATGGAGACATATCTGGCTTGAGGTGGACTCAATTCTTGTCTTGCACTATCTTTGGGATCCTCATCTTGTTCCTTGAAAGTTACGTGTGGCTTAGAATAATTGCTTGCATTATATATCACAGATGTATTTTCAGTTCTCTCATATTTTAGAAAAGTTAATCAAGTGGTAGATGCGCTTGCTAATATTGTTTTTCACTGACAGACATGTCATGGTGGGATGATCCTCCTCCTTCCATCGTTGATAAATATTGACAAGATGCTCTTGGTCTCCCAAATTTTCGTATTTGTTAGGCACCCTGGTTTGTATATCTTTTTTATTAATAAGTTGGGATTAGAGAGTTCTCCTATCCCTATTCTAGCCAAAAAAGCATGAGAGATATGGCTAAAGCTGTCCATGCCATTTTATTAACTTCTTTGAAGAATATCAAAATTGAGAGTTTCCAATTTATGTATTTTGAGGGATTCCATGGAGAAAAGAATTATGGACACCAGGTACATGTATAGTTTCCAACCAGTTGAGCTGCTTGGTTGTAGCCCTTGCTACACACCCTTTGTATTGAGATATAGAGCCTAGGACTCTAAGAGGTAACAGCCATATGAATCTTCATTTTGAGAGGTTTAATTTGGTGGACGCATCACGGTACTGGGAAAGTTGGAATGCAGAATGGGGGCTACAAGTAGCAACAAAGGTACCAATAGCAGGTTTTGCTGTAACAGACCTTGTTTGTGCATAACTGAGATATATGATTGACCAGAGATTATATTCTTAAAAAGTTGGTACTGTTTATGTAGATGAAGAACTGCAGAAGCGCTTTCTAAGAGTCCGTTTTTGCTCGTATAAAACATATTATAGAAATAACAAACATGCATTCAGTTGGAAAAATTTCAAATGCAACTCAAAGGGTACTAATTCCGTAGAAATTTGAGAACATACTATGGGTTAAGAATGAGATGAAAAAAATCTATTTGGCAAACAACATCTAAATATTCAGGACCCTACAACTAGATTATATTCCGAGTTTTATATAAGAAAGTTTACAGATTTAGATGAAAAGGGTAGGATGTCAATATTCTTTTCAATTTCTTTCTCTGCCCATGATGGTCTTGTCTAAGTCATTGGCTGCCATTTTTTCACCTCATATGAGGAAAAAAACCAACAGATTTAGCAGCCTCTTGAACATGTGTTCCTTAGCATGCAATATACATTTATGCAATAGCCCTAGTTTGCCCCTTGAACATGTGTTCCCTCTAGTAAGTGTAATTAGCTTTGCAACAGCTGCATACAAATGGCATTATAACAGCTGCATACAAATGGCATTATATGCATCTTGTGTATCTGCAAACAAATACCAATTAATGATCAGCCCAATGGCAGATTTTTTTTCGATTTATTAAATTGTTCTGCTCCAATACGTCCTGATGCATACAGAGCCCAAGATCAATCAGTTCAATTACTTGTAGTGGTAAACCGAAATAAAAAGGAAGATAAAAACTTTTGGTAAAAAGAAAAAGAGAAATATCTTCAAAATCTGCCCATCTATCAATCAAAAGAATGAACTTGCAGAATGACTAAAGGAGAAAATGTTTGCTCAAGAAGGAAGGCAAGTCAACAATAGTAAATGCAGATATACAGTAGAGTCCTGATCTTTTAACGACATAACATTATGATAAGGAAAAATTACACAAACTGTACACCAACTTTACTACACTCATAATTAAGGTGTCTAAACTTTGTTAAATAACACATTAGTATATGAACTAACAAGTTAGACCTAATTTTTGTACATACCGTTATAACACCGTAAAATTAATGTTTTTTTTCTCTTATGAGTGAAGCAAAGTTAGTGTACTATTTGTATAATTTTCTCTTATGATAATTGTGAAATTATTGCTTTACTATATACGTATTTCGCGGCATATTATGTATAAACAATATATGACTAAATATATACTTGTGCATATATATAATAGTGATATCCAACTATATCCAAGTATAGAGGACTCAGACTCTCTAGTGTACATGAATGTTTTGTATCTTCAAACTCCTTAGGTTAATGGTTAACCTAAACACCATATGAGTTGTTAAAAAAATATATATGAGTCAGGTTAAAGATAAGGAGAGTAAAACATCCAAATCTCCAAGCACAGAGGACTCAGACACACTAGTGTACATGAATGTTCTGTATCTTCAAACTCCTTCGGTTACTGGTTAATTAACCTTAACCATATGAGTTAGGTTAAAGATAAGGACAATAAGAATTTTCTGTATCTTCAAACGCCTTCGGTTACTGGTTAACCAAAACCATATGAGTTAGGTTAAAGATAAGGACAGTAAAAGATCCTCCATCTAAACTTCTAAATGCTGCTACATTTGCCATATTGCAGAAAATAAGTGCTGACAATGTGACCAAACCAATGGATTGAGAAAGTAGGGAAAGATGATGAGATTTGAAAAATTATGACTAATATGACAGCATTTGATTGGTTGGTCATTATGACCAACATATGTTGGTTGTCGGCAAATTTAAATCCCATAATAAGTTCACTCAATAATCGATCTCATTTGCACAACGTTTTGGGAAAGATTTCCATTAATCCCTGGCATTCAAACCCAGAGGGCATAATTTTGCAAAGGCTTATACATTCTAAAATCACATGGTTTCCTTTTCAAGTCATGATAATGTGCTCCCAACTCCTAAGCAATCAAAAATCATAATATATACGGAGGTAAACTATGTACTCTCCAAATTACCCTGCACTTAAACAACACAAAAGTTAAAAGTGAAAAGTGAATAGTGAATAGTGAATAGTAGAGCCACTAAATGGCTAGAAGAAGAGCAACTGTCTGTAAGTGATAGATGCATGCTCTAATTATAGAACTGCAAAATCTGAAATGCATACAACACTTTGCGCTCAATAATAATCGATGAAGTCTATTACAAGAGACAAAGCTGCGTATTTTTCAGCTCAGACTTCCATTTTCAGGTCTGCTGCAGCAAGTACTTGCAACCCCATTGGCCCATAGCCTCAATCAATCAGTAAGCTATTTCGACAAAAATGAAATCACTGAGCCCTTTCCACAATCAGGAAAAGCACCTGAAATATGATCATGAAAATAACTGAATTTTCACTTTTTCCTTGCTTTATAAGTTGAAAATTTCAATCAGAAAAAAAGCCCAAATGCTCAATAAGGAGAAATGTTGTGTAGGAGTGTAGGACAGCCTGTTCAATCTTACAATATATAAAGAAAGCCAAAACATCACTATTTTTGTCTTAATTAAATGATCTAAAACATCCTTAATTTCGAAACATGTCGCTTTTTAATGGAATGTTAGAAACAAATTTGATGATTAACTGTGTGATATTATGTTCTAGCCTTGACCTGTTGGACCTGCATAACTGAGTTCTGTGATTGGACTTGAATGGAGATCAGACTTTTTCCAGCAATGAGAGTGAATAATTTGATGTACTATGCGATTCATTCATGTATTTGTCCAACAGGGTAAGGACTTGAATGGCATCACGTGATAGAGATATTGGTTGGGGATGTAGGGCAAAGCTCTTATGGGAGCGGGAAAATGACCCTCCTTTCAGTACTCCATGGAGCAATTTCTGAGCTCTGCTAGCTCAATTATTGTGCTTTGTTTTTCTTCATTTTTACACTAGTGAGTTCATTGTGGGGTTTGGAGTTTGGAGCATTTGGTACTTGTAGAATGTAGACTTCCACTACTATAATTAACCACTGATACGATGAAATTGATTTTTTTCGTCACATGAGTTAACATTGATGCGACGAAAATGATTTCGTCGTATCAGTTTGAACTTATGTGACGAAAAAAAAAATTGACGCATAATGCTAACTTATGTGACGAAACATAGTCTTTCGTCGCATAAAGTTCAAACTGATGCGACGAAATCATATTTCGTCGCATAAGTGTTAACTTATGCGACGACTTGAAATTTTGTCGTATAAGTTTGAATTTATGCTACGAATTTTAGATTTCATCACATAAGTTTTTTCACCAAAAAATTTGAATTTTAAATCATTCCACCAAAAATTCCCCCCACCTCCCCCACTCTTCTTCTTCTTCTTCATTCTTCTACACCACAACCTCCCTCACTTTTCTTCTTCTTCATTCTTCTACACCACCATCTCTCTCACTTTTCTTCTTCTTCCTTCTTCTACACCACCACCTTCCTCACTTTTCTTCTTCTTCTTCTTCTTCTTCCTCTGCAACCACAACCACCGTACCACCACCTCCTCCTCGATCCGGTAAAACAAAAAAAATTAATTTAAATTATAACAAAAATAAAAATTAAATTTAATTAATTAATTTTTTTATTTATTGAAAACTCTTAAGCGACGAAAATTTTCATCGTATTAGTTTATACGACGACCTTGATTTCGTCACATAAACCTATGCGATGAAATATTTTTCGTCGCTTAAGGGGTAGTTATGCGACGAAATTTTGGGTTTTCGTCGCATAAACCTAATGTGACGAAAATAATGAGATGAAGCTTATACGACGAATTTTTCTTCACTTAAGGTATTATGTAACGAAAATTGTCTCTTATGCGATGAAATCATTTTATCGCATGACCTCTACTAGTGTTTAGATATGAGCAACACTCACTGCTCATATTTTTTCAATCATATGAATGATCTCAAATTTTTGAAATCTCACAAAAAATTGTTTTCTATTTTTGATCAGTTGATTTACTTCTTTGTTTTGGAATGTATATGATCAGTCTATGGCATATATTGTACCTCTAATTTTCAAAATCCTAAAGCTATATATTGAGCCCTCGTATTCACTAGTGAATCTTAAAATTTGGCATACTGTATGTATTCTTGGAAAATAAAAAAATGCATGAATGCATGATCGTTAAAATTTGTAATTTATCCTTAGTTTAGTAACGAATTCGAAACTCATGTAAAGTCTTTGAATTCGACATCCATAATAATCTTGACGGAATTATAATTGTCATTTTCCAGTAAACAAGACAAACAATACAAGTATACAAATGTCACTATGAAGATCACCATAACCACCATTGCAGCACATATTGCTTGACACTTTGGTGTCAGGCGTCAGTCTGTTTGCTCAAAATCACAGCATCATACATCATCCGAATCAAAGGAGAAGGATGAAGTAAAACAAAACGAGATTGTATGATTATTAAGATTGGGAGAAAACAATTGTTCTGCAACAATATTAAAAATCAGATATTATGTTGCTGGTTTTGAAAACAATATCAAATTCCCAGACGGTTTAGGATTCAGCAAAGCAATGCTGTACTTGTTGTCGATTGGCCATGACTGGCTGAGCTAGCTGGAGATGGTGGTAAGGTTTTGGGACTGAGACATGAAAGGCCCAGCTGCGTTTAATGGATCTGCATTGGTTACTGCTTTCTTCTTGGGTTGTCGATCTTCAGTTATTGATTTTGTTTGCATTTGGAACCAGTTTCAAATTTTGAACTTTTAAGGATTTTCCAAAAACTATAACCGAGATTCAATTATTGTATCGGCTAATATGTTTAAACTCTATAAACACAGGCGTAGTTGTTATTTATTTTGTTTTAACAAATGTTATAGTGACACGTAGGTAAAAAAGGAAATAGATTTAACAATTATTTTAGTTATGCATTAAAGATTGATAAATTTATTAATTTTATTTAATAATTATCTAGTTTAATAATATTTTATGTATTCTGTTAAAGCATTAACTTACTCATAAAAATTGACAAATTTCATTTTATCAATGCTACTGTAGATCTTTTTAACATAATATGTATGTGATCAAATCATGATTTTATCAAAACTTGATTTTGATCATATTTGGAGATACGTATGGAATTGTTTATCAAGAGAACTCAAACAAATTTGATCACATTTCCATCTACATTTTACTAGCTCGATAAGATGAATTTCAAAACTTGGGATGCAAAAATGAAAAAATCGACTCCATTTTACTACATCTAGTTATGAGCTTAAAACTCATGGAGAAACAATCCACAAGATCAAACAGGTTACTCCTGAAATATCCAAAGCTTGATATGATTACTGGTCCCCTTGTAACTTATCAGAGAATAGGGAAAGGAAAACGCAGTACCATATTGAATAATCATATGGTCCCAAAATTCACAGAATGCAAGGCATTTCAAATTTTAAGAAACTTGCCATCCCAACGTCCTTAACTTGTTCTATCTTCTGGCAATAAGATATGCAATCTTCATGTAGATTGAGGGTCTTTGTCCCTACCCTGTATTCCCAGTTGCATATAGAATAGGGTGTTTGTTTATAGAGAAAGATACCTTTTGGACATGCATGGTGCATATCTTTCTTACCGGTTACTCTAACTTGTAATGCAATTGCTTGATTTAATAACCTATGATAGTATCATGTACTCTGAAAGTATGAACCCAACAACTTATGTAGGCTGCATATATCTATTTGTTCAGAGGAGTGTGCAAACCATTTGCAAAAATAGACTCAATGTTATCGGTTTCGTATTTTTGGTCCCAAGGTCCTAATTTCTAACAATTTGATGTCAATTTTCAATTTCAAAATTATAAAATTGAAATATCAATTAATTAGTTGTGCCTAAGTCTCCAATTCCAAAATATACTTCTTCAATGGCCTCTAACTCTCGCGCCGATTGTATCAGTTCATACGAATGCGTTTTAGGGTAAAATTTGATATAACCTCCTATATAAGTGTGCATTATATATATAATTATATATATATATAATTAATTAATACATGTAGACTAATTAATAATTATATATATACTTAATTAATAATTATATATATAATTAATTAATAAAATTACGAGCATCGTCAACATCGGTTGATTTTTTGTCTTACAATTAGCTCAAATAACACGAGAAATTTTTTAATGTTACTGTAGCATCACGTGACAATGCTTAGTGGCCGGTGCTACATTCCAATCAGAATAAGACATGTGGATTTATTACAATTAAACTTATACATGTGGATTTTAACTATATTTTTAAAGAACATTTTAGGTAAGGCTGGGCACTTCATACCGCAATCCTGATCCCGTTTCGGTCCCGTATCGAAAATTGAAGGGACGGGACAAGACAGAGTTTTAAATTGGCGATACCATACCGATAGTTTGGAAACAGGATGGGACGGGACCGTCCTGAAAGTATAATTGTACTTGTATCCGATCGTAACCGTTTGATTGTTAGGAAGTATACTCTTACAATGAACTCAAACACGCTTAATGAGATGCCCAAAATCTAAACCTAAATTCAAAGTACTAGTTTCACATGACAAGAGTTAGATAATTCATTCTCATTTGGTGATGATGATCATATGAAAGATATCGACCGTCACAACGAATCTAAATAGCGATAGTTAGAGCTCCTTTGATTTTTCAAGATTAAGAGTTTTCTCGAGACCTTAATCAATTAGTTAGATATAAATTACAAGCATTTAATTAATTGGTTGTTGATCCCCTTTTTATTTTTACAATTTTTATTCGTTTTCTACTTATAAAGAGTTATGAGTTTAGAACTAAAACAATTATACCATGGAATATATACATAGGAATATTATACACAATAAAACTCTTCAATATTGGATAAGTACACATTGACTTTATAAAAATAATTATAAAATTTCTTCAATAATTTAAGATCAATTTCTCTCTTCTTAGTTTTTATTTTTATTTTTATTCTTTCGTTGCAGGATCATCCTGATCCCGTCCCGGTACTAAACGGGATAGATTTCTAAAACTGCAATCACGTCCCGTCCTAATAATATATTTTCAGAACAGGATGAGATTCGTCAAATCTCGTCTCATGCCTAGCCCTAATTTTAGGTTTCTTATTGTATTTTCAAAACTAAACCCTAAGCCCTAAACCCTATACCTAATACCCTAAACCATATACCCTATTTTGATACCTTAAACTTAAATCCTAGACTCTAGTATGAACTCCTTAAATACACTTGAATGTAATTTCACAAAATAAAAAAAAATATTAATTTTTATTTTAATTATAATAAATCTACATGTCTTGTTTTGATTAAAATGTAGCACCACTAAATATTAACACGTGATGCTAACGTAACATCGAAAAATTTCTCAAAATAACACTTCTATCCTAAATTTGCCAGTGATCATAGCTATAACTGCAATCTGAATCACCATATATTTTATAAATATGGCATCAGACAGTGACAACTTTTGTAGCTAAACTCGATAATCAAGGATGAAATTAAACAATTTCTAGACTATTTCCTCGATCGAGCATTGTAATTCAATCCATAAACACCAAAACAAAATATAAAATCGAAACATTGAAAGGGGTACAAGAATATTTAAGCCAGCACGTTCGATATCATTTGTCCCATGCCAAAACTAAACCCATCTTTAGTCTAGAAAATCCGAAAAATATAATATAACATAAAACGAAGACGTTTCCAACTTTCCATATGTGGTTAAAAAAACACTTAATCCCCAATTAATAATTTAATTAACAATGAATGATAATTAAACAAGTACGGACAGGATCCGGATTACGTGGCACCAGTTGCCGAGGGTAGCGGAGCCGCAGAAACGACGTCGTAGCGTCGCCGTCTCATGCATGCACGTAGTGGGGCCAGGCGTTAAAGTGTTGCCGTGAGTTATCGTTAAAATGGGGGTGGGGGTCCGTCACCCGAGAGTGACAGGGGAGCGGTGGATTAGATGGGTCACCGGCAACAGTGACAAACTGGCAGACCTGTCACTTGTGGGGTAGGTGCCCTTGTTGTGGCTTTGAGGTGGGTAAGCTCGTCTCCCTCTTGGCATTTATTGCGAGGTTTATTTTTGAAAATTGAATGTGGAGTTAAAAAAAGGGCGTGGTTCTTTCAAGTATTTACGATAATGGGTTTTAGCCTGTTTGTTAATCCCTGCTTGACACGTGTCATTAGGAGATGACTCTTATTAAGACAACTTTATTAATCATCTTGGCCAATAATTAATGTAATTGTTATGTGGGGTTCAGAAATGCAGAATGTCAAACATCTCAATTCATGGTCTTTGCTAATCTGAATGAGATTGATTAGGCATTAGAGACATGAAGATAATGAATCAATAAAATTAGAACCAATCCATTCAATGAAAATGAGAAAATAATTTACGCACTCAAAATGCTATGTGATTGACATTAATTGATTAATAACTACAAAAAGAACAAATTAGCCCAATTAATAGGAAATCAAATCTTGTGTAAATATGTGTTGTCTCCGATCAGGAACATGTGCAATTGATTGATTGATGACCGTTTCATAATTTCTTAAATTCAGTTATACCCTTGTTCTTCTTTGTTAAGACTCATTTTTCATATAGCTAGGCGACCATATCCAAGTCCTCCATCCTTGTTCCGTGGTGCGCCGCTTTGTCGTCGTCGGACGGGCTTTTGTCTCTTGAGTCTAAGCGAAGCCGGATTCTCGGTGGGTCATGTCTCACTTGGGCTTGGACTGACGTTATAAGGGTTGGGAAGATCGGGACCGATTTGGGCACGATCGGACATGGTGCAATCAGGCATTGATCTCACGTAAAAGTGGTGGTCGAGTAGAGTTGGTGATGGTTCGGCAACTAAGGAGCGGCAGTGACAGCTAGAAGTGGATGGTGGCATTGATTACGTCCTCTCCTTGTGGTGAAGCTTGGGCTTGGACCCTATTGGGTCCAAACTGGGCTGGTTATTTGGTTTGTGTTTAATGTTTTTTTACCTGTTTTACACTACTTTTACTTGGTTCGATTGTAATCAAGTGGCTTTATATTGGTAATAAGCCTTATTGGGCGGAGTGGGCTATATCCTAGCAAATACACGTAAAAGTGTTATGACTACTATAATGAGACAATGAATACCTTGTTTAGTCAAAATGTCATAGTTTTCTTACAGTAGAGTGAATTTTTTACTTAATAGAAAAGTGGATATACATAGACTTTTATAGCTCCTCATATGTTTTAGCTTTCTGTTATATTGTCATATTTTATGCAACGCAAATAGAGTCGTCATTAATGCACTCTTTATTAATTGTTTTTTGCTAATTGATATCTAGATGATTTTTTTAGATATTGTTACAATATGAGGTTTATGTTTTATGTCTCCCATTGTATTATATGGTTTCAGTAATAGTAAATACATGAAGGATGTCTTATAGTCCTTATATTTAAGAAAAACTGATTTTTATTTTAAAAAAAATCAAAGAAATAAGTCACTTAAAGTTATGAGAAATTTCAATACATGACGTAAAATCACGATACTACCTTTATGTAGACAGATAAGATTGTTGATCTTTATAGAAATGTGCACGCAGATTCCAACAAATACACAAAATTCGGTAACCTATAAAAATTTAGGACAAGTTTTCACAGTGTAACCTAAAATTGAGGGAATATCAAACACGTCCCCTTTACGTTTCCTCAAATCTCACACTTCACTAAATCACCTTTAATTCAAACAAATTCCTTTAATTTAAACCCACAAAAGGCACCGCCAGGCCAAACACGACGTCGTATCAAGCTTTCAAAAATCCGTAATAAAACCAAAACACCAGTAGCGTTCTCTTAAGCCCAGACCTCGACGGCGATTCACTGCGAAATCTAGTGATCTTCGCTCACAGTCCTCGGGTCTCTGACCCGTGTTGTCCGACACGCCGACGTCCAAAGCCTTTGAGTGTTTCTCTCTTTGTACTACAAATCTCTGGCACCGCAGTAAAGAAAAATAAAAAATTTGTATCCACTCTACTGCATTGGGTTTGTTTCACTTTTATTGCGCTCACAGAAACTTTGCTAACCGCCATCAATGCTCTTCTTCCCCTCTGATTGACTCAATCTAGCTATCCCAGTTTTTTTTCTTCCCAAAAAACCCCAACAATTACCGCTACTGTTACAACTCCCACTTCAATTTTTTTGTTTGGCGCTTCTTCTCTCCCTGTTCATCTGAAACAAAACAGCAACAGAACTCAGCGCTCGTTTCAACCGAACCCAAGAGTTTTGCTGTTCGGTAATAGTGCTGCTTCTGCTTCTTAAGCTTATGTTGTGCGACTACGTACACATGATGCTGTTGTGTTCCGACTTTGTATTCATGCATTTGAAGATTTCTTTTTCTTTTTAAAAACGGGCTTCACGTGGTGGGTGTGACTTGCCGCATTTCGCTCGAGTTGTGGCATCAATAGCTCATTGTTGGAGTTTTGGGTTTAGTTTATTGGTGGGATTAGTTTAATGGTATTGTTTGGTCGCTGGGAAAACCCCAAAACAGAAGCTTGAAAATGTTGGGATCACGATGTTAAGTTTTGTATATTGCTGATTTGGAAATCCTCTTTGATTTTTTTACTGAATTTGTTTTTCCCAATTGTGTATAAGTATCGAGTCTCATCATGTTTGGTGTTAACTGATTGCAGGTTTCGTTTGAGGTGTGGGGTTTTGAAAGGAGAGTTCATCTGCAGCAAAAGGGTTATGCTGCTTCCGCCTCTTTGGTCTTATGTTGCTGATTTGATTTGATTGTTCTCTGTAGTAGTTTTGGCATCAGCATCATCATCTTGTGGAATCTGAAGGACTAGAGGGTGTGGCAATTATTCAATGGATCCAAATTGACGCAATGATTTGGGTGGTTTTACCTTTTGGGAGCTATTATTTTCACCAATTTTGACTCAGTGATTTGAAGGATCAAGAACAGAGCCACTGTTGTGAAGGCAACTATACCTGTGTGTCGTTTTGCATCTCCTTTTTTCTCTAGGCGTCAGAGAGGGAGGACTTAAATTGGGTTTGATTCTTGAGGATTTAGATGAATTGGTAATAAGGGTCTTTTCAAATTGTGTCTGTGGCTACTACTAGGCGGCTGGAGGAAAGATTCAGCATGTCTGCTAGTACATGACTGCGAATCTAGCACTGTGGAGACTACTAGTTTTGGAAATGTGCTTTTGTTCTTGCTTTTGTGCGTGTGGGAATAATTGAGGGCAGCATTTGATAGCTTGAGAGTTTTGAGCAAAAGGTGGCAAAACAAAATTTGGTTCTAGTTTTGCAATGAGTCGAGAACAGAAGAGGGTGAAGCAGGAGAAGGGCTCGGATGATGCCGAGAAGGTTGTGGTTGCGGTTAAGGCGTCTAAGGAGATTCCCAAGACTGCTCTAGTTTGGGCATTGACTCATGTTGTTCAACCTGGAGATTGCATTACACTGCTTGTGGTCGTCCCATCCCAAAGTTCAGGTGATTTCACTTTGCAGTTGATTATGCGTATTTCACATGTTCAATGATAATGATAGGCAAATGAGTGTGTTTTGCAGAATAGGCCTGGGTTGGAATTATTCCTCCTGATTCTGCTCCCTTGCTAAAGATGCTTTATCTGTTTGTTCCTTTACTTCTCCTGGTTCTCGGATTACTCAACCTGCACTTCTGTTTGTTTGATGTAACTCATGTACATACCAGTATATATGCTTGAATATGATTACTTGAATTGAATTCGTGTTGCCTCCAGTCAACGTCTTCTTGTGTTCTGGTTCTTGAAGTTTGATGTATGTATGTGGCTATGTGATTCAACTTCATGGCGGTTGTATGATCATGTGAACTCCTGGTTATAAGTTTTGGTGGACTAATTGAAGATGACTTACTCTATTAAGCTTTTCCTGCGACCCTCTTACCATTTACATAATTTCCTAACTTGACAAAAGTCATTTTTCCTAATTTCAGGTAGAAAATGGGGATTCCCTAGATTCGCAGGGGACTGTGCGAGTATTAACAAGAAGTCTCAGCCAGGAACAACCTCAGAGCTGAAAGGTGATATCTCGGATTCCTGCTCTCAGATGATCCTTCAGCTTCATGAAGTTTATGATCCAAATAAGGTATCTCTAGTGATATGCATGCCTTTTTATGATACTTTTGCATTAAGGTTGATTCATCATGTGCTCATTTGCAGATTAATGTCAAGATAAAGATTATTTCTGGATCACCTTCTGGCTCTGTGGCTGTAGAGGCCAAGAGAGCTCAAGCTAGTTGGGTTGTGTTAGACAAGTAATGCTCTATTTCTTATTTCATTTCCCTTCCAAAAAACAGGCCTGTAGTATAGGATTATTCAATCCTATTTCCTTGTGATTTCCAAACCCAGATATATGTTCTTGAGTTGAAAGTACATGCTCTCTCTGTCTATATTTATAAGTTCATGTTGGTTTTTACAGACACCTTAAACCTGAAGAAAAACGGTGCATGGAAGAGCTGCAGTGTAACATTGTGGTTATGAAGCGTTCCCAGCCAAAAGTTCTTCGCTTAAATTTGAATGGTTCACCGAAGAAGAGTGCTGAATCTGGCTGTCAGGTAGTTTCTGAGCTTGAAGGATCCGAAAAACATACCAAAAAGAACAATAATTCTTTAAGTTCCTTACGAGGACCGGATGTGACTCCAACTAGTAGTCCGGAGCTAGGGACACCATTTACAGCTACTGAGGCAGGAACTTCATCAGTGTCAAGTTCTGATCCAGGCACTTCACCTTTTTTCATTTCTGGAATTAATGGAGATAAAAAGAAAGAGGAATCAATTGTCGGTAAAGAAAATCAGGTCCTTGATGATAGCAGTTCAGATACAGATAGTGAGTGTTTATCTACATCTTCAGGAAGTAGGAGGTTCCAACCATGGATAGCACAGTTTCTAAATTCTCATCATCAATCCCACTCAGAAAGTTCTCACAGAACTAATGATAATCCTAAAGTACCAAGTACCAAAGCTTTGCTTGAAAAAATCTCAAAACTTGAAAGAGATGCTGAACTTGGAATGCCAAATTATAGAAGTGACATGGACTTCAGTGGAAATCTGAGAGAAGCAATTTCACTGTCTAGAAATGCTCCTCCAGGCCCCCCTCCATTGTGTTCAATATGCCAACACAAGGCACCTGTATTTGGAAAACCTCCAAGGTGGTTTAGCTATGCAGAGCTGGAGCTTGCTACAGGGGGATTTTCACAGGCCAACTTCTTGGCTGAAGGAGGGTTCGGTTCTGTTCATAGAGGGGTGCTACCAGATGGCCAGGCTGTTGCTGTCAAACAACACAAATTGGCTAGTTCTCAAGGGGATCAAGAGTTTTGTTCAGAAGTTGAAGTCCTGAGCTGTGCTCAGCACCGAAATGTTGTAATGTTGATTGGCTTCTGTATTGAGGACAAAAGACGATTGCTGGTTTATGAATACATATGCAATGGGTCATTAGATTCGCATCTATATAGTAATATTTCTTCTCCTCTAGCAAGTTTTTTCTGTAATGTTTGTGATCTACTTTCAACTTTTGGCTATCAACTTTGTTGTGGATTAATAATTGATTTGGGTTCTTTTCAGGACGAAATCGTGAGCTGTTAGAATGGTCTGCACGGCAAAAAATTGCTGTGGGAGCTGCTCGAGGGCTGCGTTATCTTCATGAAGAATGTAGAGTGGGTTGCATTGTCCACCGTGACATGCGGCCCAACAACATCCTCATCACTCATGATTTTGAGCCACTGGTACTTCAATCTTATACTCTTATTTTTGTGGTTGAAAAGTTTGAACCTGGTAGTAAATAGTCTGCGATTCTCTATGCTCTTCTCAAAAATACCACACGGGATTTTCCTTTGGACCCGACAAAACTATGCATTCAACATGTCCATTACAAGTTATTATTTATGCATTCATTTCAGACCCTTGAATTTTGTATTTCACTTCCTAGTTAGTGGATAGAAGTGCAGAGAACTGAAATCATGTTTCTTGCTAGGTTGGGGATTTTGGCCTTGCAAGGTGGCAACCTGATGGAGACCTGGGTGTTGACACGAGAGTTATTGGAACATTTGGGTAAATGATATGTCTCATCTTTCATACGAGCAATTGTTTACATGTTTGTCATTATATAATAAATTGATATGTGATGCAGATATTTGGCACCTGAATATGCTCAAAGTGGTCAAATCACAGAAAAAGCTGATGTTTATTCCTTTGGGGTGGTGTTGGTGGAACTTGTTACTGGGCGAAAAGCAGTGGACCTGAACCGGCCAAAAGGGCAGCAATGTCTCACTGAATGGGTATGAGCAAGAAAAGTTCGATATAAGTTCATTGATCATAATCCATTTTAGTTTAGTAAGCGAAGAAATATGTCTATTACAATTGTCAATAAACATCAAATTATAGTTATAGATGATGACAATATAACTAATCACTATTGTTCTGTTGCATTATTTTATTGCTTATAAGTTGGTGATGTAAAAACAGGCACGCCCACTGTTAGAAGAATATGCAATTGATGAACTGGTTGACCCTAGCCTGGAAAGCTTTTCAGAACACGAGGTTTATTGCATGCTGCAAGCCGCCTCTCTTTGCATACGGCGTGATCCACAAACTAGGCCTCGCATGTCACAGGTAAAAGACAGATATTTGAATGAAGACAGCTCAATAGAATAATTAGACTGCTCTTTATAATTCTATTAATTAAAGAAAGTTTAAACATGCTGCTAAATACATTATAAATAGCTCCTACATCGAAGTTCAGGTTTGAAGCCACCCATTGTGGTATATCCAATGTGGTGACACGAGTAGATATTACTGAAAAACATTTCTTATGTTGGCTAATGGATTTTACTATTTGCTTCTATCAGGTTCTGCGTATACTAGAAGGCGACATGGTGATGGACTCAAATTACATGCCAACACCGGGGTATGATGTTGGATGCCGGAGTGGTAGGATTTGGTCGGAGCACCAGCAGGAGCATTATAGTGGACCCCTGGATGAGTCATTGGATGGGTACGGAAAGCTCTCTCTTGAAAATTCGAGGCCAGCTTTCTGGGAGAGGGACAAGGCAAGGAGGACTTCTTCATGTGAAGACCATCTGTAAAGCACTCAACCTTTTAGAATTTTACATATATGGTAGAGTGACTACTTATGCGATCTTTTTGTAAGGTAATCCATGGTCCTTCTGTCTTCTTACAATGCCACCTGCATTTCTTCTGTATAGTAAAGGAAGAGGATAAGCCAGGAGACGTAATTTTTTGATATCTAAGGAAAACCGAAAACCACTTTAGTCGTGCACAAAACTCATGTCCAATTTGAGAAGTAGCAAAATTTTCCAGTAAGGTTTCCGACTTTAGTTGGTGGGATTAGAGTGCTTTCCTTAAATTTATAATTGTGGCTCACATTGAGGTAGTCTAAAAACATTTTTTCAAGTAACTAATGCCATCGTCCCGATCGATCAGCTGACTCCTGCTTAGTTGTGTACTTGCATTGAAACGAAAGAATTTGATAGCTTACTTGAAGTTGAAGATTCTGTGCCTCATTACGATTACGATGGTGGTGTTGGTTGGTATTGGTATCTTCATAGGGACACTGTTCAAAGCTGCTAGTGAGATCATGTGGAATCTCTCAATTCCGAATGGAACACTATTGGTGAAGACTTGTAGTTAACAGTCACCCTTTCGTTTCAGTCTGCAAATATCTGCGCCGAGGGGTTTCATACTTTCATTCGAGATCTAATTACATAGTTCACAGAAAATGTTGGGACTAGATTGGCTTTGGATGTTGAAGAACTTTTTTTTCCTCACAATTTTGGATGCTGAGGTTTGAGGCTTATTCTATGGGTTACAGTTGACTCGGGTCTATTATTCTTGAACCTCATAAGCAGCCATAATCGATAAATCGGGAATAGGAACATAGAAGATCCCATACCATCAAGAAAACCAGCTCCTAACAAACCATGAGGAGCTTGCAAGTGTAATTAAACTGAGAGGGAAAACTGTCGCAAATACCAGAGGAAAATTCAACCAAACCTTTTGAATCACAATTTCCTAACATTGTAAGGCGGCCTGTTGGGAGTGTTGGGACATAACTGAAAAGTGAAAACAGTTAGTCTAGTGTCTCATTCTGTATAAATAACTTTTTTTGGCAAATGTTTGTATAAATAACTTTTGTATATATTGATAAAGTAGTCTAAGTTTTAACTCCAAAATCAATTGACAATGAAGACAGTAATCCAAACTCTTATAAACCACATGCAATGTCTCATTTTTCTCGATGTTGGATTGATATCCCAACATGTCCCTGCACGTGTCACGAATTTTCAAGCCTAACGCCGCAGCAGCCAGTGGTTTCAATAATCTCAAGCTGATAAAAATCTGGCTGAAAAAGAGAAAAGGAATCCTTCATGTCCTCTCAGCCTGAGCATAGAAAAGGAATCCTTCAAAAATCTCAAGCTTTGAGATCAAGTTAGTAATGTGCACCTATATCTCTTTCTATGATAAACAACAAAGGGATGTTTCTGCTTCTGTTTCAATTATGCAATAATCTCAACACTGCTATTCGACTCAAAAGGTATAAATAAGAGCCCCTTGATATGTAAACAAGATCCCTTTATCTCTTGATATGTAAACAAGGTCTCAAAAAAGTAATGATCTTGTTAAAAAACGATGAACAGATAAACAAGGGATTTGAGATTTTTTTTCATCTAAGGGCATTAGGGGCATTTTATCTTCTGATATGGTTACTTTTCAACTATGTAAAAAACTTAGTCAAAAATCAATTCACACCCTCAAAAACAGATCATTTATCAAATTTTTCTGCAATGGTTAGTGTTTAGTTTATTTAGATTAGTATTGAGCAAGTCCTAGTCTTCTGGGAGTGTTGATTTAGGAGTCCCTTCATATTAGGAGGAACTGTTAGCTGCTAGCCGTTCCAGAAATTGTGTTTAGTTTGTTTTGTACGCTCTATATAATAGAGCTTTCTTTTGAGTTAATAAGATTATAAGTTCAACTCCAATACTTTTCTTTGTTTTCTAGTTTTATACTCTGACAGTGCTGATCTTCACTGAGGTAACAATGAAGATATTAAGGCAATTTCATATCAAAATTTTCTAAGGTGAATGTAATCAGACTAGTAGAAAGGCCCAAATCAAATGAAAATGATACCACTCCTCTCAATCAAGTATTTAAACATCCAAACCTGTATTGCCTCTGGTATCAAGAGAAAGTTTAATCAACCTTTCGCATTTCTTGGTCAATTTCCTTTTTCCTTATTTGATGTAAACGCAAGAGAGGACTTCTACAACTCTCTCAAGTAATAGTATTCAACTTTAATTAATCATCAATTATATTAACCACCAAATTGAATGGTTAAGTTGAAAACTTACACTAAGAACCATAAAGCTTACACAGGCACCAAGGTGATGGTTGGTTAAATAAGGGCAATAATTCGAATCCACTTGTACATGAATTACTTGAACATTGTCACTGGGAATCCCCTTTCGTCTAAGACTTCCTCATTTTAGATCTTGCATATCTGGGAGGCAAAAGTTCATCAAGAAACATATGTAAAGCAAAACACTAGGATTGACATGTGATTGAAAAAGGATATCTGAAAACAAAAGAAGAGAGGAAGTACTCTATATGCATGCCACCCCGATCTGAGGATGGTAACATGGTGCCACGAAGTTCATCCATGGCTTTATTAGCTTGATCAATTTCCTACAAAGAGAAACAAACTTGACATGCACATCACTGAAACAACACTTAATTTTACATTTCTTTTGTTTTGTTGTATAACTAGAGTGCTAAGGAATTGAACAAGAAATGCCAGCGCCCGATGAACTCGGCAATACTTTGTGCCCAATTCGACATAAAACTTTACTGCTTATACACAATTGTTTGATTAGCACAAGACCCTCTAATATTACACCCAGAAAAAGATATTGCAGTACTAAGCATAAGGTACCTCAAAATCAGCAAAAGCAACTGGCATCCCACCTTTAGCACGCAATTTGATCACATTGAATCCAGGATACCTGGCACCAATTGAAGTCATCAATTTTACAATAATCTATTCAAACTTCAAAAGCATAAGGATTATTAACTAATTATGCAGAAGAAATATAGACATGGTCAGAGGAGTGCCAGCTAAAGAACTTAGGATAATTACTTTGTTGGATCAAGCCTCCCACTCCCTTTTGAATAAAAATTTGAAAAGATCCAGCTAAAGAATTTAGGATAATTACTCACTGAGACAAAACTTGCTTCAGTTCATCTTCGGTGCAATTAGGACCTAGATTTGCAATGAACAGAGTGGAGCATTGTCCTCGATCAGTATGTTTTTCAGATTGCTCCTGCATGACCAATTCGGAGGCAAGATGTTGGAAATTGATATATATAGAATCATACACATGAAATTCCTCTCTCTATATTTATATCTCACTTATACAAACTTCTGCATATGTAAGTTAAACTTTTTAAAAACCTGTAAAAGCTTCAAAATAAATATGATACTTTGTCAGAGACTTTCCTATTGCAAATCTTAACTCTACTTAAGTGCAAACTTTAAGAAAATTCTGGGAAACATACAATAAGAACATACTTAATATAAAAATAAAAGTCTTGTCATTATCGCAAATGTAGCTAGAATAAGAACATACTTAATATAAAAATAATAGTCTGGTTATCATCGCAAATATAGCTAATATCTTTGTTTTATGCTTGTTTATCTTGCACTATATAACTCAAATAGGATAGAACACTAGTCTGTTTTTCCACTGGAGCTCAAAACGAAAAAGGAGGGTAAAAATGAAAGAAGAAGCTGGGAAGTAAAGAGGAACCATATACAAAAGACCCAGATTTTTTTTCACTCTCTTTGCTGCAAGGGTCAAATAAAAGAAAATTTACGATAATAATCATTTAAATATCACAAGTCTTTTCATTTCAAGTATAGAACAAAATACTTACATTTACCGAAGCGGTAGCATTATCAGAATTCACCACTGCCTCACTGCTGCAGAAAACCAATCAAGAAAACAAGCTTAGCAGTTATCCAAATAATAAAGTTAAGTCTGACATATATGCACTTCTTCCATGCAATACATCAGCTCTACTAAACTTTATGCACTTTTCAAGCTGTTTCAACCTTTTTGTGTTTGCTAAATCACTCTTTTCGCCAGAATCGTGATTGTCCGTTTCAGATGGTTCTTCGGATTCACTGTCTCCTGAATTTGCAAAAGAGTTTCGTTCGCAAAAGTGAGTAACACAATTATGTTCAGGTGGCACTGCCTCCCTCTAGTGAAACAATAATCTTGCACAAGACAGAAGAACAAGGAAAAAGTCCATAAAAAGAGATTTGATATACATCTAACACAATTGTGTTTTACAATGGAGAAAGGCAACAATAACAAAAAGTTATCTGTCATATGACTATAGAAGTAGTTATATAGTCACAACTATGAGTTTGAAACACATTACCATCATCACTGGACGTTCCTTGGTTATCATCCTCTTTTTTACTCCTTTTGTCTATAACCACATAGGCTCCACTACCTATGCAAGTAACATGCTAAAAACTTCCATAAGGGTGACCTTTAATGATTCAGACCAAACAATATAAAACTTTAAATTTATATATTAACCTGGTTTACGCTTCCTTCTTGAGTTTGATCTAGCGAGTTCAATATGCAGTAAGGACCCAGTTTGAGGATCAAATTTGACACCCTAGTCATGACCATCAAAGAAAAAACAAACTTAGAACGAACATCAGAATAACCAAACCTTCACACATTTTCATCAAAAGGTAAAACAAAGTCCTCCAGACTCCCAAAATTGTCCTTCAGCAGCAATATCCAAATTGAAACAACACCAGACCTAATTCCTAAAGGACTTCATTATAATTCCATTACTAGAAAAAGTAACACTCAGCAGTAAGCACCTAATTGACATATACCTATCCTCCCTTCTGCTAAAAAATCTCTCCTAAACTAAAGGAATGCACTTTCCTGTTCGAAATTGTCCGAAACGGGCATTCCTTAAGATTAATTCCTCACTTATTAACCTAACCAAAAGGCAGTAATAACCTGTAATTGGAAGCTCAATCACTCGAGCGAAAAAATCAAAACATTACAGTAACAAATTGAAGCTATATTTTACTCACATTCAAAGCATGTAGAGCCGCAATCGCCGATTGGTGACTGAAAAACGTAGCAAAAGCAACGACCTGTAATCAAAACATAAACAATTGGACAAATTCTCATCAGAAATTTTCAAATCTTTTTCAATGCGCAATAGAGAGGATTAGCCTGAACCTGGTTGCCGCGGCCGGTGTACTTGAGCTGGCAAGAGTCGAAGCCAGGGAGGCGGCGGAAGAGGTTATGAATTTCACGCGCCTTGACGTCGTCGGGGAGGCCCGAGATGAAAAGCGTGTTAATCACGCTCCGGTCGCTGTAGTCCGGTTGCGGCAGGTAGTCGTAGGGCGGGTGAGCCATTTTGGTTGCGAGAGGCGGGAAATGGACGGTTGGGATTGAAGAGGCGGGCGGTGGCGGAGGTCGTGCTCTCAACTCCGAGCAGTGCCTTTATGGGGGTTTCAAAATTTCAATTTCAATAGTGCTGTAAAATTTTCTCATTACTAGTCTTGTGACCTTTTATACAAAGACGGATAAAACTCGAGAAATTTGGAGAAAGATTTTTGACCATCTTTTCTTATTTAGTTAAAAAATGACCATTTTATAAGGTAAAATGTTTTTAATAATCTTTATAAATCAAACAAAGAGATCTCACAAATAAAACAAAAGGATAGATTTTGATAACCTACTTCTATCAAGTCAAACCTTGGTAGTTTGATTATATATATTTTAGGTTTAATTTAGGGTCTAAGAATTTTTAAATTTAATGATCACTCAGTCCTATAATTTAATATAAGAGTTTAGTGTAAATACATGATCCAGTCCAACACTTGATTTAAGTTTTCAGTTCTATATATATGCTTAAGAGTACTAATCATGAGATATATATAGACTGAAAAACCAAACTTAAAATGATTATGGATTCTTAATTTGAGAAACTAAACATGTTGTTTTATGTATCGTCCCTACTGGTTTGAATCTGCTTTACTCTTGGTTGTTCCTAGCCCGCCCATGTTAACTCCATAATATTGATATTTAATCCCAGTCTGATATTGGTTGTGTAACACCCCGTCCCGAAATTAACATTTTTTACCGGGATTAGGCGAGTTACAGGGAATGGTAACCGCACTGTTAATTTTTCCCGAATTATTATCGAGATATTCTTAGTTTTGGGGAAAAATAGAATTAATGTCCCGAGGGATAGATTATGTTATTACGGGATCCCCGGTATGTCCGGAAGATTTTCCGGAGCTATGAGTTGTTAGTTACGAATTTATCGAATTTACGGAAGTAACAAATGATAAGTTGCTTTATCGTAGAAAAAGAGGACTTTGCGTTAAGTCGAGAATTTGAGGGAGTTTCCTTCGGGAAAGATGTGGAGGACGTTAATACGAACTCGTGGGTATGTCCTATGAATTAATCGGAGTACATATGCGGAAGTTATGAGGGATAAAGTGTTGTTACCGTGCGGTAAAAGTAATTAGGAGAAAATATCTTTTTACTATTCATTGGCAGATCTGGACCGTTGGATTTGTGAGATCAAATCTGGGCCGTTTGTTATTTATATATATATATGAGTATGTGGGTTGACCGAAGGGGGGGATCCCTCTTCTCTCCCTCTACTCTCTCTCCTCCCCTCGATCTGTCTCTCTCTCTTCCTCCCTTCTGCTTCCTCCCTCGGCGGAGCCTCACCGCCTCGAGTGGTGCCCCACCGCCACCTTCATCAGACTTGTCTCGCCTCCACGACCAAGCTCTGGCCTCCAGTCACGCCAGAGCCACCGTGTCGCTGTCTGCTGGAGGTTGGAGAAAACTCGAGGAGGGCTGCCTCTCGGCCTCTAGTCGAATCGAACCATTGGAGGGCTGAGGTAGCTCCAGGCTGCTTCAGGAACTACTCATGAGGAAGAAGGAAGGAGGAGGAGCGCAACTGAGCTTCGCCAGAGGAGAACCGCCGGAGTTGCAGAGGTTACTTTGAGGTATGAAAACCTCGTCTATTCTTGGGTTGTTGGTATTGTTGGATCTCCTAGGATGTTTAGGGGCTTGTTAGGTAGTTGCAGAAGCTAGATTTGGCCAGAAAAGCTGGGTTTTTCCGGCAAGGCAGTCGATCGGAGAAGACGTGTAAAAATAAGAGTTTTACCGCTTCAGTTTTACCCCTTTTACTGTTTTATCATGGGGTGAAATATCAGAACTGCCCCTGACAGTTTGGGGAATTTACAGGGGCGCCCTCAGGGCTAATATTTCAGAACTACCCTTGGAAGTATAACTTAATTACCGGACAGCCCCTGGGTGGGAAATTCCATAAATACCCCTGTCAGTTTTATATATTTACAGGGCTGCCATTGGGACTGAAATCCCAGAATCGCCCTTGATAGATTTGTATATTTACAGGGCTGCCCTTGGGACTAAAATCTCAAAAATGCCCCTGATAGTTTGGTATAATCACAAGACTGCCATTGGGGGGTAAAAAGACAATACTGCCCCTGACAGCTTAACATAGCTACCAAACTGCCATTGAGGTGGAATTAACTTTATTGCCCTGACAGTTTTGGGCTAATTACAGGAATGCCGTTGAGATGGTAATTCCATAAATACCCCTGGTAATTATAGTTATTTTCAGGGATGCCAAGTAGGAGGAAATATCCTAGATGCCCGTGGTTTGGTTTATTTACGTGGTTGCCACTATGTTTTTTTTATATATATTTATTTATGTGTGCATGTTGTTTTATCTTTACGATTGCTGTGAAATCCTGTTGTTTAATTGTATGGTGGATTGTTTGGGATAGTCCCGACAGATAGATGGTCGGTGGATACCTCAGCGGAGAGGTTAAACTCCGGATACGCGTTAGATGTTTGATATCCATACTAATAAATCGGCCGATAATTAGAAAAGCGGGATTCTGCCCGGCTAGGGTGAATCTCACACAAGAGCTACGTGTGGCTTGATCCCTGAAAAGGGCAGGGTACGTAGGCAGCCTGACCGGGATTCAGGTGCAGCCACAACTATTATTAGAACCCCTAGGTTCTTTAATTGGCATATTTGAGATCCAATGTAGGAATCAGAATAACCTCCGGTTTGAGGTTTATTCCGGTGCCGTTGGTCTGTTTGAATAGGGTTATCCTGGCTTAAGGGGGATTTCGAGTAAATCTCTCTTGAGTTGGGTCCCGCACGTCTTAACTCAGGGTTAGGGAGGTAATCCTGGGTCGGGGCGTGTCAATGGTATCAGAGCCTAGGTTCAAATCTCGGACCAAATGGTTGCGAGAATTAAATAAATTCTTTCTTTGAGTTATGTTGTTGGGGGGTTTGGACAGAGGCAGAGGTTTGGGTATTTCTGCCTCGGATCAATTTTGAAGGTAACTACTGTTACCTAGAGCTCCTGTGTGTGTTCTTGATCACTGTGTAATTACAGTATTGTCGGTGTTGTTGTTTGCTTGTTGTCGGAACTTGGTAGATCGGAGGAAACGGGGAGGGTATGGCGAAATTTCGGCAAGACATCGGAATCCGACGAAGGTTCCGGTGATGCAGTTGAACTGGCAGAATGCCGAAGAGGTAGAAACCGAATCCCATTTGAGTCGAAAAGTGTCAGTTGACTCGTAATCGGGATATGTACGGAAAATTGGACGTAAGTAGGAAGTTTCCATTTTAGGAAACTTCCCATTTTAAGGAAGACTTACCAATTTAGGAAACTTTCCATTTTGGGAAACTTTCCCTTTTTGGAAGGTTTCCATTTATGAGAAGATGTTAAATCGGGTTGAAAAGGTTAAAGAAAATGTAGAATTCAAGTTAAAGGTTTTGAAGATAATTGGTGAAATATGGGAACTATATTATGAAGACCACTCTAGTGGTTGAGGGAGATGTTGACTCCTATTAACGGTATTGTCAAGTGGATCGTGTAAGAGCAATCGGATAATTTTGTTATCGACGCATCGACTCACATTTAGTGAGAGGAATTACTTACGCTAAGGTGGCGTAAACAGAAACCAAACTTCGAGTCGATAATCGGAAATAAGTGTAAAATTTGAAAAGTGATAAAGGAAAGTTCGGAAACTGAGTCGGACTTCCGGTAAATTGAGATTAAGAGTCGGTAACCGGGAAAGAAAGTTAAAAAGGAACTTGGTCAACATGTGGTCAAATAGGAGTTCCTGGTCAAACTAGGAAAAGACCAAGTCAACGATGAAATGACTAATGTATTGGGTTGTTTGTACAGTCCCTGGTTGAACGTGAGACGGGCTCGACTACGCGGTTAGCTCGAGAGTTTCGCTCGAGAAGCTTTCCGAGCGGGAAGAAGGTCGCAATAGTACTGTGAGTGGACAGACTATTTTTTTTTAAATGAATGCATGCCCTAAATATTGAGTTATTTGCAGGATTTATATGATGGTTTCGAGAATTATATTTTCCTCACGTTCATGAATGTTTTATGTGGAAATATGCATATAAGACGAGGAATGGTTTTACTTATTGTTTTGGGAAGAGTAATTGGGTAAAGTTTTGTTATAAGGGTTGTCAATGAATATGCTAGCTAGAGTAGCGTGAGGGCGCTACCAGAGCTCTTAGCTCCGACCCTGGTCTGAGAGGACAGACACGCCTGAGATGTCAGGTGGATACTATGAGGGTTGTCCATTACCACTTTACCCAGAGCTCTTAGCTCCGACCCTGGTCTGAGAGGACAGACACGCCTGAGATGTCAGGTGGATACTATGAGGGTTGTCCATTACCACTTTACCCAGAGCTCTTAGCTCCGACCCTGGTCTGAGAGGACAGACACGCCTGAGATGTCAGGTGGATACTATGAGGGTTGTCCATTACCACTTTACCCAGAGCTCTTAGCTCCGACCCTGGTCTGAGAGGTCAGACACGCCTGAGAGGTCAGGTGGATATTATAAGGGTTGTCCATTATTATTTTATCTAGCTAGCATAGCGTGATGGCGCTACTAGAGCTCTTAGCTCCGACCCTAGTCTGAGAAGTCAGACTTGTTATTTCTTTTGTGTGCGTGAACTTTTCTAATAAGGATTAAGGTTTGAGGTAAAGTCATGGGGGATTTGACTTGGTTTCGGAATGTTTTTGACATAAGGTATGGTAGTTGTCGAGCTAATTGGTGTAACAGTGGAAACTGATTATAGAAGCACTATGAGAAGCATACAGGATGTTGGGCAAGACTTTAGCACGCATGAGTTAGTGTGCGAGCTTGTTAGCTCTGATTATTGGAAAATACCCTACTGTAGACTCTTTTATAAGAGAGGGGTAGGATGAGGAAAATTCACTATTTCTAAGTATGTGAAGATGACATACATGTAGGCGCGAAGTCGCATAACGGATTCATCAGCTCAAGTGAGCAGTTTGAGGTCGCATTGTGGTATGCGAGTTTGTTCGAGCCCTGTGGTTAAAAGTTGGGGTATTAGGGACGTGGGTGAGTGAGTTTTGATTATGAACTCAAGAGATAATCCGTCTGTGGTCTTAGGGCCTAGTGTAGAAAGTTCATATCATTTTAGTCTCGAAAGGTGCAAGAGATATATGAGTTTCCTCCACGGTGAGGGACCGTAGCATTTTTACCCTTCCATGTGGAAGACTTTGGTGTTAAATGCCAAGTGTGGCAGTCGTGTAAGTAGAGCATTCGAGTCGACTTCAAGTTAGTTTGGGTTACGTTTGGGAAAGCTGCCGGATTGTCGAAATTGGCATTTTGGAAATTTGCTTGTGAAGAGTTAAGAGGCAAGTCTTATGGAGTCGATTACGATGAAAAGGACGAGACTAGGGTAACGTACCCTAGTGTTTTAAGCGAGTGTAGCTATGTTTTCCGTATTGCAAATGCGGGGAGACTCTGAATGCTAAAGGAAATGATACATAGAGCTTGTGACTCTGGTTTTCCTGAAGCTCTGTTCGGTGGAACTTGACGACATTCCTTGACAGTTGGTTTTACCTTTCGCAGAGGAAATTTCGGGGACGAAATTTCTATAAGGGGGGTAGATTGTAACACCCCGTCCCGAAATTAACATTTTTTACCGGGATTAGGCGAGTTACAGGGAATGGTAACCGCACTGTTAATTTTTCCCGAATTATTATCGAGATATTCTTAGTTTTGGGGAAAAATAG
The DNA here is from genome assembly GCA_951800085.1 of Comarum palustre. NCBI lineage: Eukaryota > Viridiplantae > Streptophyta > Magnoliopsida > Rosales > Rosaceae > Comarum > Comarum palustre. The sequence goes on along the minus strand of OX637572.1, from coordinate 13,550,434 downwards.
AATTAATGTCCCGAGGGATAGATTATGTTATTACGGGATCCCCGGTATGTCCGGAAGATTTTCCGGAGCTATAAGTTGTTAGTTACGAATTTATCGAATTTACGGAAGTAACAAATGATAAGTTGCTTTATCGTAGAAAAAGAGGACTTTGCGTTAAGTCGAGAATTTGAGGGAGTTTCCTTCGGGAAAGATGTGGAGGACGTTAATACGAACTCGTGGGTATGTCCTATGAATTAATCGGAGTACATATGCGGAAGTTATGAGGGATAAAGTGTTGTTACCGTGCGGTAAAAGTAATTAGGAGAAAATATCTTTTTACTATTCATTGGCAGATCTGGACCGTTGGATTTGTGAGATCAAATCTGGGCCGTTTGTTATTTATATATATATATGAGTATGTGGGTTGACCGAAGGGGGGGATCCCTCTTCTCTCCCTTTACTCTCTCTCCTCCCCTCGATCTGTCTCTCTCTCTTCCTCCCTTCTGCTTCCTCCCTCGGCGGAGCCTCACCGCCTCGAGTGGTGCCCCACCGCCACCTTCATCAGACTTGTCTCGCCTCCACGACCAAGCTCTGGCCTCCAGTCACGCCAGAGCCACCGTGTCGCTGTCTGCTGGAGGTTGGAGAAAACTCGAGGAGGGCTGCCTCTCGGCCTCTAGTCGAATCGAACCATTGGAGGGCTGAGGTAGCTCCAGGCTGCTTCAGGAACTACTCATGAGGAAGAAGGAAGGAGGAGGAGCGCAACTGAGCTTCGCCAGAGGAGAACCGCCGGAGTTGCAGAGGTTACTTTGAGGTATGAAAACCTCGTCTATTCTTGGGTTGTTGGTATTGTTGGATCTCCTAGGATGTTTAGGGGCTTGTTAGGTAGTTGCAGAAGCTAGATTTGGCCAGAAAAGCTGGGTTTTTCCGGCAAGGCAGTCGATCGGAGAAGACGTGTAAAAATAAGAGTTTTACCGCTTCAGTTTTACCCCTTTTACTGTTTTATCATGGGGTGAAATATCAGAACTGCCCCTGACAGTTTGGGGAATTTACAGGGGCGCCCTCAGGGCTAATATTTCAGAACTACCCTTGGAAGTATAACTTAATTACCGGACAGCCCCTGGGTGGGAAATTCCATAAATACCCCTGTCAGTTTTATATATTTACAGGGCTGCCATTGGGACTGAAATCCCAGAATCGCCCTTGATAGATTTGTATATTTACAGGGCTGCCCTTGGGACTAAAATCTCAAAAATGCCCCTGATAGTTTGGTATAATCACAAGACTGCCATTGGGGGGTAAAAAGACAATACTGCCCCTGACAGCTTAACATAGCTACCAAACTGCCATTGAGGTGGAATTAACTTTATTGCCCTGACAGTTTTGGGCTAATTACAGGAATGCCGTTGAGATGGTAATTCCATAAATACCCCTGGTAATTATAGTTATTTTCAGGGATGCCAAGTAGGAGGAAATATCCTAGATGCCCGTGGTTTGGTTTATTTACGTGGTTGCCACTATGTTTTTTTTATATATATTTATTTATGTGTGCATGTTGTTTTATCTTTACGATTGCTGTGAAATCCTGTTGTTTAATTGTATGGTGGATTGTTTGGGATAGTCCCGACAGATAGATGGTCGGTGGATACCTCAGCGGAGAGGTTAAACTCCGGATACGCGTTAGATGTTTGATATCCATACTAATAAATCGGCCGATAATTAGAAAAGCGGGATTCTGCCCGGCTAGGGTGAATCTCACACAAGAGCTACGTGTGGCTTGATCCCTGAAAAGGGCAGGCAGCCTGACCGGGATTCAGGTGCAGCCACAACTATTATTAGAACCCCTAGGTTCTTTAATTGGCATATTTGAGATCCAATGTAGGAATCAGAATAACCTCCGGTTTGAGGTTTATTCCGGTGCCGTTGGTCTGTTTGAATAGGGTTATCCTGGCTTAAGGGGGATTTCGAGTAAATCTCTCTTGAGTTGGGTCCCGCACGTCTTAACTCAGGGTTAGGGAGGTAATCCTGGGTCGGGGCGTGTCAGGTTGTCCTAATCTAGTTCATGTTAACTAGACTAAATTGATCTCCTCAGACTGATATTGATATTAATATTTATATATGATTAGAAATTGTTGCCTTCGTTGTAGTTTACTAGTTTACAGTATATACAGTACTCATACTTACTATGTCAGCAATACTTACTGCATATACTTGTTGTGGTTTGATCTGTTATCAAGTATAACTGATGAAATCGAATTATTTCATTAGTGTGAAAGCTTTGTCACATTCTTTATTAGTTCTTAACATACATGCATATATGGGACTCGATCGATCTAAATTATTTCTCACATTTTTCCACACTGTTGGATATGGGATTATGTTTGATTCCTATAAGCATCATTCATATATATTTGTTTCGATTTTTGCTTTTTTCTTGTCTGCTGTTTTTTCCTCAGAGTTATAAAAATTTTGCTGTTTGGAATTTGATAAGGTTATTGAAGACATTTTACATTGTGAAATGGTTATTTTTTAACTAAATAAAAAATTATGGTCAAAAATCAACTGAGAAACCAAAAGTTGGTCATTTCTCAAAATTTCTAATAAAACTCAGCTCATTTTCACTACCCGTAAAAATGTTAATTGCGTTTAGATCCTCGATACGGCGAGAGCATTTTTAACACTCTTTATTTTGACTATTTAGCTATTTTAGAGAGTGAATTTAACTTTTTTTAATATTTTAGGAGCTCCAACACACTAGCCAAATCTGAGTTATTATGACTTTTAGCTATCTCGTTAACTAGTGAGATAACTCAAATGAGGCTAGCTATAAGTTTTTTGATACATAAAAATGGTGACCAAGTGAGCTACCACTCTGAGCCATAGAGAGATTAAGTTTTGGCTCTCTCCATGCAGATTCTTTACACATGCGGATGATCGAACCAGTGACCTCCTTACTACTAGGAGTATCACTGTAACATTCGTCCAACATGGTGGACCCTAGGGGTGGGCACATTGAGCCCGAAATGCAGTCACCCCCCCGCATCACACCGAATTATTAACCGAATTTAACCGAATTTAGGCAAACCGATGTCGTTTTGCTCATACACCGCACCGACCCGTTTTCAAACGGTGCAGTTTCGGTTACGGGTATAAAACCCCCCGATTTAAACCCACCGAACCGTTTACAAACCAAACGGCGTTTAGTTTAGTGTTAGGTTTGTTAATCTTGTTGGAATTCAAATGATGCAATTACATATGCGGACTGTTTTGATTTTAATTAGATTATTTGATAGTGTACATGTTTGGAAGGCAATAGGTTACTGAAGAGATAGTAATAACGTATATGTGCTACTCCTATTGCCATTTGAATAGGCATAAATCAATGAGTATAATGTAATATGATGAAATGAGCATTAGACCTGATGAGAAGCTAAGGGAACAGCTCAAACATGAAAAACGTGAAGATCTGGAAGTAGAACATGGTACTTGTTGAACATAATCTCTGATTTCTACAGATTCATTTTAATGTTTATACGGTATGCCCATGAATTTTCTTTCCCTTGTTTGTTTAGTCAAAGTATTTCCATTTTACTTTGGTTAATCTTTGAGCACTATTCATTGTACATCAAACTTCAAACTGCTTGATTTATCATGCAAACTGATTTGCTAGAATTGGACACAGATGCACACACAGATATGTATATGGACTTACATATAGTATGTTCTTAAAGCATAAATGCTAACATCATTTAATTCAACTATGTGTGTGCTAACCCATATGTTTGTTCTTCGGTCTATGATATTAATCATCATTCAATGTTTCAACATGCTACTTTTTATTTCATGTTGAATGTTGGTTTAACTATTTAATGCGGTTTAAAGCAAACCGCACCGAAAATGCAGTTCAACCAAAAATGCAGTTTGCATTATTTAAAAGCAGTTGCAGTTTGCAAAATTAGAACACCGAAAATGCAGTCTGCACTGCGGTTTTGGCCTTAAACCGCATTGCACCGCGTCCACCCCTAGTGGACCCAGCCTCTTCCATTAGACCAAACCCACATGGGTGAAATGGTGGCCGAGTGGGCTACCATTCCGAGCCGTAGAGAGATTAAGCTTTGGCTCTCTCCATATAAATTCTTTACACATACGGATGATCGAACTAGTGACATCCTTACTACAAGGAGTATCACTGTAACATTCGCTCAATATGGTGGACCCAGCCTCTTCACTAGATCAAACCCACATGGGTTCAAAATGGTGGTCGAGTGAGCTACCACTCTGAGCTATAACTTAATGCATGTTCAAGGATAAATCAGACATTATGTGTGTCTTGGTCCATGCTATGTATATGAGCTTTAGACCCAAGTAGAGATAGGATGCATGGGCTGTGGACCTAATCCATGTAATAGTTTCCTTATTTATTCTCCTTATATATAGAGCTCCTCTTATATGAATGAAATCACAATTCAGTTCTCCTAGAAGTCTAGAACACGTTATCAAGCACATGTCTCTAACCATAGAGAAAAAGTCAACCCCGTCAGCACCCCAGGTGCCCCCACACACCCCCACAGCACCTCCGGTTTACCCCCGGCACACCTCCGCCGCACCCATGCTACACCCAGTGCTGCACCCTTGTGTGCTGCCGCACACTGCCGCACCAAGTGTCGTACCCTGCTGAGCCCCTGCTCCACCCCTAGATCTAAACGAGTTGTAATTCTTGTTTTTCGTTAAATATTTCATATGGTTCAAGTTTTTCAATACTTTTGCCATTGTTTTATAGTGAATTTGACTAACCATATGATTTGATTGTTTCATGATATGACCGCGCGACGAATTACAATGGAATTATTCGAGCAATTTCGCCGCACACGTGTAGCTTTGGGCATGGAACTTGCAAAACAGCTCTTATAAACGTAGTCTATTTGGCAACTAGCAAGTGAGCTTTATATTTTTATGCTATTTCAAGTTTAATAACCTCGGAGAGGATAAAATAGGTTCCTCCCTTTCTCCCATGTCCTTCTATGTTTGGTATTTAGTGAGTGCAGGTTAAATCTCGACACTAATCGTGTTACATGTCCATGTGGTTTGGTATCCGACATTGAGATGATTAGATTAAAGTGGTAGCTTAGAGCACCCACGTTGTTGAAAAATGGTCTACATTTTCTATTAAAGTGGTAGCCTAGAGCACCCGTGTTGTTGGACAATGTTTAATATTTCGATTAAAGTAGTCGCTTTGAGCACCAGCGTTGTTGGACAACATTCAAGGACAAACCAATAAAGCATTGTTTTGTAACCTTTATCGAGTCTCATAACATATTGGTTTTGTATGCAAGAGTAAGGTAACATTATGATCATTCGAGTTTTGACATACTTGATGTTGAGGTTTCACATCTCGTGCTCTCCCAATTGAGGTTTGAGGCGCTATTGACACGTGTACACGAGTATAGAGTCATGTTGCGTGATTAGCCCCGTGGCTTGATTACTACTGGTATGACTATATTTTCAATTATACTTTGTGGCGTATGTCTAGGTAACAGGGAGAGGCACATCTTGCCATAATGGTGGTGCCCCCGACCTAAAGCTGTTGACATCAAACTTATCAAAACAAATCACGTCAGCTCTTAAAAAAATAAAATTAGATCATCAGACTCAAGAATTGTTGATCTCATTATTAAGTTGTGAGAGCATACAAATAATGTACAACGAGTGTATAGGAAAATCAAATTGAAAACAAAAATGACATCCTTGTGATCGTGACTTCACAGTTTTCGGATCTTACTTTGGAAGCCTCTGACTTTGATGTCATTGAGGAAATGCATTTGATTTTCTTTCTAAGTTGTATGTAATTAGACATCGTATCGATGTCTTTAACATTTACAATTTGAACCCTTGATGAAATTGTTGGTGCAATGTCGAAGAATTTTTCATGTTGGATTGAAAATATTCTTCCATTGTATGCTATGGTTCGATAACTGTATTCTCCGAATCCTTAATATGATGACATCATAATGCCGCTCTAAGTCTTTCCAATGAAAATTAGACCCCATGCATAGTGGTCTAGGACTGTCCTATGACACCACTTTGAGGTTTTGAAGCCCTTCATGTACAAATTATGCAAAAAAATATCTATAGTAAATTTGCACCTACTGGGTAGTAACTTATTTTGAGCACTGTGAATAACTCCTAATGAAATAGAACACAAACCTTATTTCACTGGAAAGCTATCTGAGTCTAGTTTCCAACAGTTTTCACGGTTCGCTAATAGCCATCCTGAAGAGAGAGAGTTATGTCAGTTTTAGTGAGCAGATGTCATACTGTCCAAAAAGTTGTTGCACTCGGGATTGCATTGTTTGATTTGTATCCTTCAAGCATAGTTCTTGTGTGACTTTTGCTTCTGTCTCTTCCTTATTTAATAGATATGGAGCTCTAGTGTCTTGCAAATAGAATGATGATTAATGAGATAAAGAACCGCCAACGGTTACCATCATTATGAGAATGGTAAGAACTACGTTTTATGAGTGCTAATGAAAGAACATCATAGAGAGAAACATGAATCAATCTAGTTGACTATATGTCACTATGATGCGATAACCAAATCCTATGTTTGCAATGGATGGATTTTGAAACATTGACTCAGACAAGCTAGCTATGACATTTAAGGTCATTACGGAAGTGATATATGAGTCAGAATGTTATGAAATTCTTATGGAATCCATTCTTCCGATTAAAAGGAAAACATTTGGTTGTAAATGGCAAACCCGGGTGACATTTGAGGTCTCCTTGCACGGTTCCACCTGTCCTCCCTTTCACACGGGTGAGATGCACTGGTCTTTTTCTAATGCGTCATTGGCTTCGGCCGACGCTAACTGTTTTGTTTTGTAAAGCTTGTACGCTATGACACAACATTCTTACAATAAATCCAAAGAGGGATTGTGTAGATAGATATAACCAATGTACGGACACCGTTTCGGCTTTTATGGTGTTGGTTGAAGTGTTAACACACTAATCACGTGTTACACCATCGGTAGAGGTGCCAATGAATTTTTTTGGTAGAGGTGCTCCGAGGGAGACTTGTTTTGCAGGATGCAAAAGTTTGTTTGTATGTTGATTGATTGATCTGTTCACCATCGACCCATTTATATAGTGAACACTAGGGTTTGCTCTTACTTGCAGATCCATATCAGACCTCTATTCCAAAGATCATGAAAAATATCCTCAAACAACTGTAAATCTTCGTCAAACATGACCTCAAAAGAAAGAAATATGTATAAATATTTTGACCACATGTATCGGTTCATGTACCATAAAGATACGGTATAATAGATGAATATTATTCACCTCAAATCTATCTCTTAAAGTTAAATATGTCCGAAATCTTTGTAATCAACTAAGACAAGGAATCCTTAATTTATCAAATAGCACCATGAGCCCTTTCAATATTGCTTCACGATATCCTCCAAACGTGTATCACCGAAGACAAACATCCATTGAATGAATAAATCTTTATCAAATATAATTTGCATGCATCTGCACGTCACCTTCCATGCAAGCAGACTTCTTTGCAAACCAAATAACTTTAAGAGGATAACCTTCCTCAATTATACTATATATACTTCATGCCCTTAATTGCAGCAGGTGTGATTGGCTTATATTCTTTTACGTCCAAGTTACTTCTTCAATCCAAGATCTTTAACATTGGTCAATCTTGGTCGCCAAGTAACCCTCCATTAGTCAATAATCAATGGTAAATCAAGAAACGTTCCGATACACTTCCATGATTGTTTGATCTCCAAGATAAGTCTTATATGACCACGATCACGAATATCTTCTAAGTTCCTCAATCAAATCCTCGACGAACCACTAAACTAGTTCGGAACACCGCGAGTTGAGAAAAGTATATTTTACATCCAAATACAATATTTGAACCGTAGCAATATATCTTGATAAAAACGGTGCACACCTAGTTTTGTTTGTCCACCTGCTATACTATAAGTAAACTAGTAATAATAGATGGCAACGCGAACAAACAAAAGCATCAGAAACTTAAAATGTTAAAGGAATACGATCATTTTCATTCCAGAGACATTCTACGGATTCTGGCATGTCCATCATATCAAAAACGTCTAATTTCTTTAGGTCCAAAGGAAATTCTGAGAAATCTGAGTGTGGCTGTACACTCAAATAGTACTGGGGAACTACTACTAAAACAGTAACATTGTTCCCAATTCTGCAATTCCTAAACGGTAACAATTCCCAGTAAAAACTGCCAAGACTTGACTGGCATTTGAGCACAACACATTGGATCAGATCACAACCAATTTCAAGTGGATAATACAACAACTTGATTCAATTAAAAACCCAAAAAAAAATTAAAAAAGAAAAGAACAGTGGGATAGAATTGGGCTAACTAGCTAAGCTGAAGATCCAGCCGGGCCGGTCATCAATCCGGCGTTCTCCACATCCACGTGCAAATCCGCCGTCTTCCTCAGCGAGGCGTGCACCGCCACCACCACCACCGCGATCAGCAGCGCTATCAGGATGTTCGTCGCGGCCGACGTCAGAAACAGAAGCACAATCGTCACCACGCTGAGGACGATCAGGACGATGCGGTCGTCGACGGTGCGGCCGAAGAGGACGAGCGGCTCGTCGCGGAGGAAGTAGAGGAAGACCCAGGCGGCGAGCATCACGATGAGGACGACGAGCGAGATCGGGTGCCAGAGGAGGCTGAGGAACAGGATCAAGAGGACGACGATGGCGTAGTTCATCCGGAAGTACGCGGCGTTGTAGCGGAGGCGCGTGAGCGCGTCACCGAAGCCGTGGGGGAAGTTGACGGAGCGGTAGTCGAACATGAGCCTCCAGGGGCGGCGGGAGCCGAGGCCGGCCTTGATGCGGGCGATGTACTCGCCGGAGGCGGTGGTGGAACCCGACGGCGGCGGCGAGGTCTGGATGGTGCCGTACGTCGTCATTGGGTTAGGGTTTTGACTTGTTGACTTTCCGGAGGGAAATTTTCGAGGCTCCTCCTTTGATTGAATAGTTGTTAAGATGGTTCGTTTCGGAGAATAAATTATGCGTGTAGGGGCTTTTATATGGTGTGGGTGAGGTGCAGTGAGTGAACGTGATATTCGTTGTTATTGGTCGTGATATTCGTTGTGATTGGTCGTGATGTTCGTGAAAGTTTGGACAAGATTTTTTGTTTAGGAATCATTATGGGCTATTATTTCTTGATTTTTGTCTTCATTTCATTGTAGTGACCTCGAAAAAATTACATAAAGGATTGGATTTTGCTCATAAATTATGTTCTATTGTCATGTTTAGTTTGTCATGGTATAAACAACTACATTGTGAAAGATTGAAAACGAAAATAGTCTTTAACACAGAGAAATGGAAACTCGAACTTTAATGTTTAGCCATTTGACAAACACTATGTGTTGGTGATACAAAATTCATAACGTGATCATAATCAAATTTGGTTTAAATTTAGTTTTCAACTCATTTCAATTATAATAACGGATTCTATCGGTATAGGATTTATTGACATCCTCATATAAAATGGAAGAAGTGTGTACAAGGAAGTTCTAACTTGATTAGGACTTATATGGGTATGGTTACATGTGATTGATTTGTTAAGTGATTATATGATTTGGATGAGTTACATTGGCAGAATATATTCCTTTAAGATGGAGTCTGAAGTTGATTTTGATCTCTTTACGTGATATGACTATGAGATTAAATAAAGTAAGGAATATATATTTTTAATAGGTCTAATATACTAGTTGTGCATTGGGCTAGAGAAAAGAAATCATATTGTGTTTAGGATATTCTTTTATGGTTTAATAGATAAATATCTTATGATTTTATCATGTGATTTGATCCTCATTAGAATTTCTTTTTTAGACATCTATTAGGGTTGACGCAAAAGTATTAAGGAATATATAAAGAAGATGCAAACGACATGGAGAACTACCTCTGCACGTATACCGTTTGAGACGGTGGCGTAGCCAATAATTTTTAGCTAGTGGGGCATAAATAATAATAATAATAATAATAATAATAATAATATATTTACAATGATATTGGTTCTTGACGAGTGTTATGTGTTCAAGTTGTTGCACGATAACTAGTCTCATCAACTATATTAGAAAAAAAAAATCTTTCTAGATATATGAAATCAAACAATCACTCACCGAGATTTTACAATGTTTATAACATAAAATAAGTGACTCATAATTTTGACTTTCACGACTAATAAACACATTTAAAGGTAGGTTGCAAAATTAAGGATATTCTCAAACTAGTTAAGTGAGTTCGCCTTGAAATTCATCTGTGAGTGAGACCTTTGGCTGTTTAATTTTTTTATTTCAAAAAATAATCTATTTGTAATAAGAAGTATCTGTGAATATATAGAATATTTGTGCAATGTTAACATGTGATTGAGGTGGTCTAGTGGATCAAATTTGAATCTTTCATTAAGAGGTTAGAGGTTCGACTCCCATATAGTCAAGGTTCTAAAAATTTCATCCAAAAAAGATGTTTCTGGGCGGCCGGTCGATTTCTAGCCGATTAAACAGCTGGGCAGACAATTAATCGGCAAGGCGGACGACTAACCGGCTGGGCGAGCGACTTATCGGCTGGGCGAGCGACTAATCGGCTGGGCGGGTTGGGTTAGATCAAAACTCTAAAGCTCGATCTCAGAGTTGACTCCGACAATCGGTGATACGTAGGATCGGGGTCTAGGCTTAATTCATTTTGGAATCTGGGTCAAGTTGTAATTAATGTAGAAGAAGAGAATAGAGACTTAGAGAGAGGAGCGAAGAGGAAGCAAAAGACAATGAGGATGAGATTGACGCAGATGATTTGTCCTTACTCCTGAGTGGTGGGAAGGCGTGAAGTTTCAATTTTGTGGAGTCCATCATCTATGTCTGCATAAGAGTTTTTGGAGACGTAGAGAAAGGGAATGATTGTGCATGTTAGGTTAAACGTATAACTAAGACTTAAAATAGTTTAACAATAGCATATTGGTTAAGGACTAAATATTAGAGCTGCGCTCTACATCTAGTTATGGGCTTATCACTACGTCATTCAACAATTTTTTTACTTTTCAAAATTTTTTATCAATAACTTTATCCTTTAACTCAATATATTTTTAGTATTTTTATTAATTTCAGGTATTATAATACATACTTTAATATACTTTACTTGTATTTATATAATTATATGCTATTAAAAATTAAAATAAATACAAAAATACAAATCCGATTAATCTCTCATTAATCCCTGATTAATCTTTTGGGGGCTGTTCGCCCTACTAGCGCCTAGCGATTTTTAGAACCTTGCATATAGTGCATATTTTTGTACTTTGTTCAGTGGGGCATTGGTAAGACACTGATAAACCAAAATTTACGACCGAAACGGTGAATGGGTCAAGGGCCACACTTTGTCCCTGTGTGCCTCTGCCCCAGGTTTGAGAGATAGTAGTTTCCGCTGCAAAACTTTGTGAGATCAAAAGTTCAACTGTTCCATGTTGAGTTGAACTTCTTGTTTATTTGATTGAAGAATGAAAGACGTGGTTCCTTGGAGATTGAAGAAAAAAATTACTTGAAGAAGAAGAATAGTGTTTCAAACATACACTACCCGAACAACTACTTTAGCCGACGAAATTTTTTCTTCGGCTAAACCCTAAATTTCGTCGGCTAAGAAGTCGTCGGCCAAGACTTTACCCGACGAAATTACTGTTCATCGTCTGCTAAAGTCATTTATTTAGCCGACAAAGAAATTTTTCGTCTCTTAATTTCTGGATTTTAGCCGACAAATTTTTAGACCTTAGCCGACGAAATTTTATTAAATTTCCTCTGCTATAGCTATTATTTTTATTTTTATATTTTTTCTTTTTTAAACTTTAACCGACGAAATTTGCTTCTTTTTCGTTTTTATTTTTGATTAAAATTTTTTTGCTTCTTTTTCGTTTTCTTGTATATTTTATTTTGGTGGTGGAGGAGGAGAATCGGAGGAAGCTAGGAGGAGAGAGGAGGGGAGAAGGAGGAGAAGGTTAGGAGAGGGAGAGGAGAAAGAGGAGTAGGAGTTAGAGGAGGAGGAGGAAGGAGGAGGTAGGAAGAGGAGTACGTTGTTGCCGCCAGAGGAGGAGGAGGAAGGAAGATGAAGAGGAGGAGGAGGAGGAGAAAAATGAAAGATATAGAAAATTTTGAACTTTAGCTGACGAAATACCGTAATTCGTCGGCTAAAGTTCAAAATTTTAGTCGGAAAAATTTCAAAATTTTTAAAATCCCCGTCAAAAATTTTAAATTTTGAATTAACTTTAGCTGATGAATTTTAATAAATTTCGTCGGCTATAGTTATTTATTTATTTAACTTTAGCCGACGAAATTATGGTAATTAGTCGGCTATATTTATTTATTTAACCTTAGCCGACGAATTACCCTAATTTCATCGGCTATAATTATTTATTTTATTTATTTATTTAACTTTAGCCGATGAATTAGCATAATTTCGTCGGCTAAAAACCTAAACCGTAAAACCCTATACGTAGAAGCTTCAAACGAAAAAAGTCTTGAAATAAGATATGACCAGAATGGTGAAATACGCTTACGGTTGAAAAATCACATAATTCCGGCGAAGTCTCGGTGACGATAGTTATGGTTAACGCAATTTTTCATTATTTCTCCCTAGCGGTAGCCCTACCTCCGGGTGGTTATTTTTCATAAAATTTTATACCACTGGTTACGTCTCATCGATTTGAAACTATTTTCAGTTGAAGGTCCGGGCAAAATACGTAATTTAGACGGTCAAAGGACCGTTTCTGTGCGTTAAGGGGTTTGACTTACGAGATTGACTATAAGGATCGAGCCCTTAACGTTGTCGGATTAAGTTGAATTTTTTTTTTCTATAGACATATTTTGACATAATGATCATACCAGATAGTCGGAATTTTTTTCTCAACTTTGGTCATCAGAATCACAACATGCATTAACGTTGTATAACTTGTTTACTAAACTTCAAGTAAATGTTCCGTTTCTAAAATAAAATCTACGTAGAAACTTCAAACGCAAAAAATTCATGACATAAGATATGACCAGAATGGTGAAATACGTCTACGGTTGAAAAATCACGTAATTTCAGTAAAGTCTCGGTACCGATAGTTACGGTCAGTATAATTTAGGGGTTTGACTTACGGGATTGACCGTCCGGATGAAGTCCTTAAATTTATAAGATAGTTGAATTTTTTACCATAGACATATTTCAACATATTGATGATATCTGACGTCGTATTTTTGTTTCGGAATTTTGATGACCGGAATCACAACATGCCTACTTTTTACTATTATTTATCTATATGGAGAGCCCTATCATCGAGGGGTAAATGTCTTAAAATTTTTAGATGGACAGTTGCGTCTCATTATAATGAGTGTTTGTTGTGTTGAAGGTTCGACCAAACTACCTCATATAAGTGTAGATATGAGCATTTAAATGAGTTAAGTGTTTAGAAAAACTTCATTTTGAAGCCTTAAACGAACTCGGATGGCCAAAAAAGCTCATATGTCATGACATTAGCAATGAGTATTACTCGTACGCCCGTTCCGGTTCCAGATTGGTAGGGCTGGCTCTGGTCCACTTCGGTTCGGTTTATACCCCAAACCGCGAACCAAACCAATGTTATATTTCGGTCCGGTTCGGTTTTTTACTATTTAAGAGGCCAAACCGCAAACCAAACCACACTTACGGTTCGGTGCGGTTCGGTTTTTTTTTTCAAATTGATAATTTTTTTTTCTTATTATGATTATAGTGAAAAATAATTATGGTTCACAAAGTTGCACATTTATTTACAAATTACTAAACAAGTTATACAACATTAGTATGCATATTGTGATTCCGATGACTAAAAGTCAAAAATTAAAATTCGACCGTCAGATATAATCATTATGACGAAAGATGTATGTGGAAAAAAATTCAACTGGATCCGACAAAGTTAAGGGCTCGATCGAAACGGTCAACCCTGATCCATCGTCACTTATCACACGGAAACACTCATATCTACCTCTATATTACGTATTTTTGTCAAACCTTTTACATGAAAAACACTCACGTAGATGAGACGCAACCGCCCATATAAAAATTTTGGGACATTTACCTTCCAACGATAGGGCTCCCTCTAGGGAATAATAAAGGTAAATAGGGTTGACCGCTACAATCGGCACCGAGACGTTACCCGAATTACGTGATTTTTTAACCAGAGCTGTATTTCATCATTCCGAACACATCTTATTTCATGAGTTTTTTGATAATTTTGCTTCTATGTAGAGTTGGTTCATAAAGTTATGTATTTGCTTAAAACCTAATAAACAAGTTATACAACATTAGTATGCATATTGTGATTCCGATGACTAAAAGTCAAAAATTAAAATTCGACCGTCAGATATGATAATTATGATGAAAGATGTATGTGGAAAAAAATTCAACTGGATCCGATAAACTTAAGGGCTCGATTGAAACGGTCAACCCTGATCCATCGTCAGTTATCACACGGAAACACTCATATCTACCTTTATATTACGTATTTTTGTCAAACCTTCTACATGAAAAACACTCACGTAGATGAGACGCAACCGCCCATATAAAAATTTTGGGACATTTACCTTCCAACGATAGGGCTCCCTCTAGGGAATAATAAAGGTAAATAGGGTTGACCGCTACAATCGGCACCGAGACGTTTCCCGAATTACGTGATTTTTTAACCAGAGCTGTATTTCATCATTCCGAACACATCTTATTTCACGAGTTTTTTGATAATTTTGCTTCTATGTAGAGTTGGTTCATAAAGTTATGTATTTGCTTAAAACCTAATAAACAAGTTATACAACATTAGTATGCATATTGTGATTCCGTTGACTAAAAGTTAAAAATTAAAATTCGACCGTCAGATATGATAATTATGACGAAAGATGTATGTGAAAAAAAATTCAACTGGATCCGACAAACTTAAGGACTCGATCGAAACGGTCAACCCTGATCCATCGTCAGTTATCACACGAAAACACTCATATCTACCTCTATATTACGTATTTTTGTCAAACCTTCTACACGAAAAACACTCACGTAGATGAGACGCAACCGCCCATATAAAATTTTTGAGACATTTACTTTCCGACGATAGGGCTCCTCAAATGAAATAATAATTGTAAATAGGGTTGACCGCTACTATCGGCACCGATACATTGCCCGAATTACATGATTTTTAAACCATATCCGTATTTCACCATTCCTAACACATCTTATATTACGAGATTTTTGATAATTTTTCTTCCATAATTAAAGTCTTTTTCCTTCCTACTACATAATTAAAGTCATTTTAATTCATAAGTTTATTTATTTATTTATTTTTTCGGTTTTTCGGTTCGGTCCGGTTTCTACGGACCCCAAACCACAAACCGGACCATACATACCCGGTTCGGTCCGGTTTTTGTTTTTCGGTTCGGTTTGTCTTCGGTTCGGTTTTTTTCGGTTTTCGGTTCGGTTTCGGTTCGTTTTTTTTTCGGTTTTCGGTTTCGTATGGCCACCCCTACAGATTGGTGTCACAATAGTCAATCGAACACCGAAATATCCGTAGTGCAATTTTGTAACTAAAAGGTACTTTAGCCGACGAAATCTTTAATTTCGTTGGATTGAGTTCACAGACTATAGCCGACGAAAAAATTAGTTTAGCCGACGAAAAAATTCCACTTTTGCTGACGAAAATTTAACTTAGTCGACGAAATAATTTTTCGTTTGCCTACCGGATCAACACTTCTGATCCGACAATTGGGGCGAGGGTGATGGGCATAGTCTTCCCATCGCGAGGAAACAACTTCTACTGCCGGGGTTTAGGAAAGACAGACGAGGGGGTCCTGAAGACCACTCCGGGATTTCAAAGAAAAGCAGCCTCGACCAGCAGCATGACGACATAGCTAGAGTCGGAAGTTCAGAGACTACGGGAGGAGCAAGCCGCTCATGCCGCCTATGTCGCCGTCCAGATAGCATATAGTACTGCCTTACAGGAGTATAATACCGCGGTATATGCCACCCAACAGGAGACGCAACAGTAGATGTTCCAGTACTCAGGATTTTTCAGCTGCCCAGTTTCAGGGACTTCCGACTCCTCCCATGCTTGCGCCTTTACCGCTCCCTCAGCCGCTGCAACCTCCTCAGCATCAACCTTATCCTGGCGCTGATATAAATTTAGACGATATAGATTTTGTGTAGTTAATTAATTTTTATAGTTTTGTGTTTTTATGAACAAGTTATATAAATATTTTAATGAAAATCGTGTTGTCACCATTGATGGTGTTGTTGGTTATAATTTAAAATGTTTTGGTGTAATTTGCAGGTTGCTTGGAATGATAATTTAGAAATTTTTTAAGTTTTTTTGCTGGAATGGAATTATAGCCGCCAAAATTTTCCATAATTTGTCGGCTACAGTTTTTTATTTTTTTTTCCAAGTTTTAGCCGACGAAATTTTCATATTTTGTCGGCTATAGTATTATTTAGCTGACAAAATTATGGAAAATTTTGGCGGCTATAGTTATTTTAAATTTTTTTAATTATATACTTTAGCCGACAAATATATTAAAAGTTTCGTCGGCCAAAGTTTCAGACTATGGGCGACGAAAATATGGTTTCGTCGGCTTTAGTCTTAAACTTTAGCCGACGAAAAATATAAAAAAATTCGTCAGTTATAGTCTCAGACTATAACCGACGACTGCTTCTTATTTCGTCGGCTAAATTCATAGCCGACGACATATTAACCGACGAATACAGTTAACAAGCCGATGAAATGTTTTCGTCAGCTAAAATATTGATCATGTAGTGCTTGTTAGGAACATTAGTCTCTCCTTAAAATTCATGTGAATCAATGAAGAAATGAGGAGAATAAGACAAACTTGTTTCCCAAATCACAACATGTGGATACATCTAAAAAGTATGTCAGAATTATAGGAATGTGAAGACGTCCCTACCTCCCCTGATTGATATAAGGATCATGGGGAGTGTAAACTTCAGGGGGAGACTAACATACACATACTATTATAGTTGTGTTGCGCTCTTTTCTCTTCGACCAATATTTATTTTGTCCTATTGAGTTTTGTTACTTGGCAAGGTTTTTACTGAGGCAACACAACATGCACCGTTTTAACTTTGACTCTGCACAAGGAGGGGGTGTTGAAGGAATAATTCCCTAATTGTGCCTTCGTCAAAGTAAATGATGAAGAGTTAATTATGTAATTAACTTTTAACGGATGTAATTACTTAATCAGTTATCAGTCAGTCATTAATATCATTATGTTTATTACAATTACCGTTGTAATCACACATCTATATAAAGAAGATATGTAATGAGATGAGTAGACTCATTTCAATTCCACTTTTACTTTTACAGAAAATTAAATTACAAAGATTAACTGCACTACACCAAACAGATAAAAATAAATCATTCTTTAATTTTAATCACTCGATCAAATGTGTAAACTTAGGCTTGTTATATTAGTTTGTTTTACTTATTTAAACTTGAAACCTTTTAATTATAATTACTTGTATCGGCCACAAAAATATACTATTTAAGAGAACGAACACCCTCCAAAAAGCTTCTATATAATAATGTAATTGGTCTTTCTGGCCCGAGAAAGTCTTCGATGCATCGGACGTGCCACCTCACTCATACGACCAAGCACTCAAAAACCGACACCTGTTTTTGATCTATGAGGTGGACATCTTCTATGTGCAATCGACGGCGAGATCGACAATTTTAACACTTTAGAAACGACGGTGTTGATCGTCCACGAGGGAGTACTCATCGGAGCCGCCGTTGTGGAGCGGGTAGGACTTGGAGACTTCAAGCTTGGAATCCGGTGTCGATCGGCGGTTGTCAAAGGTCCAGATAATGTCCATACAGATGAGTCGGGAATTCTCTGCGGAAAAGACCACTAATCTTGGTGGGGAGAGCGACGATATAGAAAAAGAGAGGGGAGCCGGCCCGCACAACACGTGGCATGCCGGAAAAGCAACTGCAAAAAGTAGTCCTTCCCTTTGGACCGAAATATCTAGGCGGGTCTTGCTATTATTGGAAAGCAGGGGGATCTCAAACCACGCGGCGGATTGTGAGTGGGGGGAATGTAGGGCAGTGGTAGTAATGATCAATGAGAGGACGACACGTGGGAGTGAGATCCGTAACTGCAGTAGGTGATGGCCCTAACGAAGAGGTCAAATGGGAAAACGTCACTGGCAGAGAGGAGAGTGCATGTTAGGGTGTGGCCAATGAGGGAGGAGAGTGCTGTGTAAAGTGCTGATCGTGTTTCCGTTACTTGGTTATGGTGGTGGAGCAGTCTATGCATCTCTTGTGTTTGTCTACCTGCTTCTCTTGTTCTTGGCTACTCGAACCTATTGATAGTGATTATTGATCGAGAAAATTATGGATCATGTTTACAATGTTGTTCCATACACTGAATTATGACGATTCCCAATACATAGAAAATTATAATTGCTATCGCCTAACAAATTAGACGAGGTTAAAGTTCTCGTGTGAATATTTTCTTCATTTCTTGTTTATTCATGCCAACTCCTAGAGCCAAGTTATGTGGCATAACCACGTTGTCAAATGAAACATGTTGTAAATGTTACATTAGGTTACACGTAAGGTGAATTGTAAGCGATTCTCCAAAATGTAGTTTACCTAATATCACGCATTGATGAAAATTGTCATTACAAATAAAAATCTCTATTAATAAAGACAGATCAGATTTAGGAATCACTTGAAAAGATTAAATTTTTGAAATTCCAAAAAAAACCCACGATTTTATTATTCTTCTACTGTGTGTAGATTTTCATTAAAGGGTAATACTGCCATCTTGCTAAATAGAACCCGGAAACAACTATATACAGAATAAAGAGAGGAGATGAAGAGAGAAATAGAGATGAAAGAAAGAAACAAAAAAGAAAAAGAAAGAATACCGCAGGTCACGCGATTCGAAGAACTATCACATTTAACCCACGATCTCAACATATAAGGAAACTATGACAAACCAGGTACAAATGGAAGATAACAAGCAAACAAAAAAGAAACCAAAAGAAAAAGGAAGAAAGAAAGAAGACCGGTGTAGATCAATACAATGAGGATTTCAATGCCGATTCTGGTAAGTGATATTGATTGGGTTTTTATGGAGGGGAAGTTGTTCACATTCTACTCAACTTATTGTCCTATTCCTGCTATTAATTCAACTACCAATTAAAGTGAGAACAGTTCTTTAAGACTGTAATTTGGTTATTTAGCTTTAAAATTTAAGGTGTTTTTTTGAAAACTTTGGTTATATGTTGTGAGATTAGTTCTGCATATAAATTCGTTGTCTTTCTTTTCTTCTATGTTACAGCGTTCATATGCCTTACAATGAAGGGCTTGAAGTTAAACAAGCCATTGAGTTGAGAAACCAGAGCATGGTATTTCACAACATGGTATGAATATTTCATCTTAAGATTGGATATCAATGTTTTGTTATTTGGTATTCGCCATTGAGTTGAGAAACAAGAGCATGGTATTTAACATGGTATGAATATTTCATCTTAAGATTGGATATCAATGTTTTGTTAAATATTAAAGTTTTGTTATTTGTTTTGTGCAATCGGGAATTATAAGGTGTTATAAGAAACTAATACTATACTTGATGCAATCGACAAGAACCCAAACCCCCAAGAAATATTCTATTTCTCTGGACAAATCATTCAACAAGGTATGCTGCAGGTGTTCCTTACCCTCTGTATAACTCTTTGTCATGTATGTTCACAATGGACGCATAACAATACTAAAATAACAATACTTCTTCCTTCAAAGTTTAATGCTTGCTGTGACATTGTGATCGATTATGGTAGTGTTTTAATTTTTAGGAATTTTTTTAAGAACAATAGACTAACTATGTGTCACTGATAATTGAGGGTTCTTAATTTTTCAAAATAGCACAATAGTACATGAACTAACAAATCCTACATCATATTTGTACACGCCGTTAAGTTTTCCGTTATGTTGTATGTTAAGTGCCATATTTTAAAGGGCAAATGGGTCCGTTCAACTATTCATGTCTTTCATTTATACATATATGGTCACATCAGAATTCCAAAACTACAGTAACCGTCCACAATAATAGGTACGAAGATTAAATGTAATTATAAATTTTAATACAAAATAATAATATGTGGATAAAAATAGATGCACAGTATCAAAATACTATTTTACCCTCATATATTTAACACTGTTACGGAAAACTTAACATAGCGTACGAAAATGTTGTCGGATTCGTTATTTCATATACTAATGTGTTATTTTACAAAGTTAAAAAACCTTAATTATCAGTTGAGCAATTTATGTATTATTGTTAAAATTTTCTCTAATTTTTATTTTATTTTTTTGACTACTGTATTAGATTAGTTGTATACTATCCTACTATATTCATTGTGATCGATTATATGGTAGTGTTTTAATTTTATATTTTTTGACTACTATGTTTGGGTTGTCGTATACAATCCTACTGATTCAAGAGTACAAAAAATCTGAGGAGAAAAGGAGAGCATGCTAGATTGGTAAGTTTCCCTTTCTCATCAAAGTTTATAACTTTATGTAATTTTTTCTTATTGTTTCCTTTTTTTGTCCATGTATGGTGGATTGCAAAATGTTATGAAAAACTTACATTGACTGTACTTTCTTCATATATCTGCATCCCTTTTCTTATGCTTTTGATTGACTTGCTGATGACCAATACTGCTCTATATGTATCAGCTTAATAGTTAATACAGCTTTGCATATCTGATCATTGTCTAAGATTTTGTTAATTGGGTTTTTTTGAAGAAGTTTATTTCAATTTTGGTTCTTTTTGTTATGGTGTTAGATTACTCATTCGATTTCATCACTTCCAGTTCCATTCATTGCAGGTAGCTAAACTTTCCACTACAGGAATTTTGTGGTCTATGTGTGCTTAATTGAAAAGGTATGTACTTAAATTTAAGGTTATATAATTAATTCAAGTCTTGAATAAACTGATTTTCTTTTTTGCTGAATTCCTTCAATGGAGTTTTGAAAATCAGGTCACCCATGTAAAAGACAACACTTGTTACTTACGATGATTTATATTTTTGTTTTGTTTTTACTGGCTTCTTCACTTCTTGCGAGCACATCACCACTGTTTACCAAGTTGATGATGTCTGATTTATAAGATATCAAGTTGTGTTATTTGGTCTGACAAAAAATAATTGTGTTAATTAAGCAAGTTCTTGCTTTCTGCTTGTACTAATACAACCCAGAAAACATGTGCATGCTTCTTATTAGACATGTTCTATGCACATACTCTTGGACAATTTTGATTGCATTGTTTTTTTTTGTTTTTTTCTGCTTGGAACCCTTGAAGCACTTACAGAAGAATTACATGGAATCCATGCAAAAGAAAAGGAAAAGTCTAAAGTAATATACCTAGAAAATTCAGAAAGTGCTAGGATTCCTATGATAACAATAAAATGGTCTGAATGGTTCAAATTTCATGAGCATCTGAGAAAATGACAGACACTTCCACCAACTTTGTTTGTTGTTCTTGGTCCATATTATGAGAGATATCTGGTAAATGTCCAAGCTGAACACCCTCAGAAACAAAAACTGTGGCTTTGAATGGTTTCTTCATAATCTTTGGATTAAATTTAATGAAGACTTTGAGGGATTCCCTGAATTGATAGTTCAAGCTGTCAAGAACATTAGGCCAAACAGATGTATCCTGAGATTAAAGTTTATATCAACTGCACCAGAATGGATAATGCTGAAAGAACAAATGAACTATATCTCTCCTTATCATTATGTTAGGATAATTCAAGGTCCGATTAAATGAGCGATCATGATGAGCGGAAATGGTCCTAATCAGAGCATGGATGAAGGCCATGACAATCATGTGTATCAAAAACATGGTGCGAAGAGATTATGAGTCAAGCTTTCTGGCAAGTGGAGAAAAGATTATGGTTTCCTGCTATAATCATCCACCGCCTATGAATTATGATTTTTTCTCAGCGATTATGAGGAATGAAGTAGACTGCACCCTAGCTACTACAGAATGACTTGCAAAAGTGGAGAAGGAAAAAAGATATAGGATTTTGTATCCCTTTCCTTATGATTCAGACTTAGACAGTGAAGAAAAAGATGAAAAAAACCCTCAGAAGAACAAGAGAGTCAAAATTCGTTGGCTGATTATGATTGCACTGATGAAGAATACTACAATACAGTAAATATGATGGAGAAATGAGCGGTGGCCGACACATCAAGACAAAAGACTTTTCTTTTGTTAAAATTAGTGCGCTCACATGATAGAGAAATGAGCGGTGGTGAACGCATCACGTCAAAAGAATTTTCTTTTTTAAAGTTAGTGCGTTTTTTCTTTTTGCTACCGACGCATGAAAACAAAGAAATTTACTTTTGCTAAAGTAAAGCTTGATTTCTCATGTCCCCCACTTTCTCTTAGTTGTGTTTAATTCAGGTTTGAAGTCCGAGTGCTATAAAAGGAGCTTCAAACTTTCAAGAGAAGACATCGAAAAACTTGGAACAGAAGTTAGAAACACTCTCCACCTTCCTCTCGAAGTTAGAAAGCCAGAAAAATAGTGTGTGTAAACAGCATCTCTAGTATAGTGTGAGTGTGAGTACTGTGTGAAAATTTTAGTATGTAATCATTTGGTGTGATGTGCTTTTATTACAAGTAAGTATCTTGTGCTTGTAATTATAATCATGAGAAGCTAAACAGCTTATAGCTGTTTACCCAAGAGCGAGGCTCTGAGTTATGTATTTGTAGTTATGTTATGTTAAATAAATTATATCTTATGCCCATAAATCTGTCACAAAAATATTTTTGTTTGAATTATTCTAATCTCAGTTGCTAGTTTGAATTTTGTATTTGAGATATTTTTGCATAAGAAAATTTATGAATCTTCCAACTTAAGACAACAGTGATTCCGACAGCATAGTAACTATTTAGACAGAAGGTCGTTAGATGAAGTTTTGACATGTTGAAAGCTAATTTTTGAGTTGGTGGGTGATTAGGTTTTAGTTTGTATTTTATCCTAAATACAAGAGTTTGCTATATATATATATATATATAAACCCTATTCAATTAATTTTAACAGAACTTTTAACGGATTAGATAAAATTGTCGAATTTTAAAAGTTTGAGGGTATACATGTTTAATTTGAAAGAAAGAAGATAAAACTGTTTTTGGGTTAAAGTTTGAAGGTATACAAGTGTTAAACTCTTTTTTATTTTTAAAATTTTTTTTGGTTGTATATAAATGTTACAAAAATAAATTACTACATGTTACCTGCGTTTATAATTAAACAATTAACTAATGTTAGAACCGTAAAGAACTTAAATGCATGCATGAACACTACCTTTTCGCACTCGCATCGCGCATGCAGAATGCTAGTGAATTTTGATAGAAGATAGATTATTAGATTGAATTATTAAACTCAAACATAAGACATGGTTGTGAAAGGAGTTGTTAGCAAGACTGTGTTTTGCTCAGTTTTCCTTTTCTTCTTATCATTGCAATAATCTAGCATTTCCGAAACCCCCATAAATATTCAATCAATGCTTGATCAGTTTATCTTAACATTGAAACATGAAACCGGAGTGCTAGAACTAAATGTCTTATCAGAGAACATAGAATTATGAATTATGAATCCCTAATTCCATTAGTTAGAGAAGTTTGAGAATAATTGGGAAATGAGGACGGAGATCCTTGATTCTCTGTTATCTATATATATGAACTAAGATAGTAGATACAAATGATTTCTTCTTATCATTTGATCACACTCCCTAATGTTTCCTTTTAAACTAAATCCGACTAGTTAATTAGCGCTTTGTAATTGCCCTTTTTAAGAACCTTTCCTTGTTCAAATATGCTCTTTTCTCTGATGTGTTGGGTCTCTAATGTTGATAATGATACGTACAACGTGTCATGCATCATCCACATCTCTAATCTTACCTCACCAACATCATTATCTTATCCAGATTCTTCATCAAAAGGTTCCTCGATCTCCAGTCTCTATTATATAGAGATTGCTTTACAGCTTAGTTTTGTGACATAAATCTCCCATTTTGTTGACATCACAAGTTAGGGAGACAACTATTAGTGATCCAAAGATGATCGAGTTGTGCCTAACGGTAACCCCGAAATGGATTGGAACTTGATGACTTCGAGTTTGGAAAATTTTGTTTAGCATGTCAAACCCAAATTGGTTGATATATATCTAATTCCTAAACCTCTTGCTTGTTGGGTTTGTCTAGATTTTCTTAGTTAATCTATGTAATGGTCAGCTAGTTCTTGGATGACTCATAATTTTAAAGACTATAGAATTGGTACTCTATTTAGGGCAAGGAAATGTGTTCATTTGAGTTTAAGACACTTCAACTTGACGTGAAAACTTAAGATGGAGTTGAAGGTTGCCCCTAAGACTGGACATTGATAGTTTCATAAGTTTTTCCTACTGCCAACCCTTATTCTTTGCATTTGAAGTTTCCCCTTCCCCAATTTTCAATTTGCATACATAAAACTTACCAGAACACCTTTATATAGTATGAACAATGAAATATGAACAAGCCAAGACAAAACGAAATCCATATCGTAAATGTCTGTTTCTCTTTGGTTGGAATAGTTGTTTGAAGGCTACCTACGGCTTCTTGGTTTTGTTTTTTGGTCAGAGTTTGAAGGTTTTGAGTTATGGAGGGAAAAGTACAAAGGTTTCTCCATGGAACACTTGAAGCTACCATCTTCCATGCCACACCTTACATACCACCACCATTCCCCTTCAATGTAAGTGCAAATTGATCTATGAACTTGGAATTAGAAGTAAACGATTCGATCAAAGTCGAATATTGCGTAATGGAATCGATTTTGTTCTAGTTAACAAATTTTTTTGTACTGATAGAATGTAATTGTTCTGCAGTGTATATTTGGAAATGGGAAGTCAGCATATGTGACCATCAAGATAGACAACAAGAAAGTAGCAAAAACAACCCATGAACGTGACCGTGTTTGGAACCAAACCTTTCAAATCCTATGTGCTCATTCGTCAGATTCAACCATTACTATTACAATGAAAACAAAATGCACCATCTTGGGGAAATTTCAAATCCATGCTCATCAGATACTAAGTGAAGCAAGCTTTATTAATGGTAATATCCCTCTCCTAATCGAAAGTGGGAAGCCACATCCAGAACTCAAGCTTCGGTTCATGTTATGGTTTAAGCCTGCGGAAATTGAACCAAGTTGGGGGAAAATGATTAGTTATGGAGAATTCCAGGGGCTGAGGAATGCAACATTTCCACAGAGATCAAATAGTCATGTCACTCTATACCAAGATGCTCACCATTGCTCAAATTTCAAGCCTTCAACGGAGCTTTGTGGAACTCCAAGAAGACTATGGGAGGATGTATACAAAGCTATCGAGGGTGCAGAGCATTTGATTTACATTGCAGGCTGGTCTTTTAATCCAAAAATGATCCTGGTACATGAACTTGCAACTCTACTATTTCTTAGCTACAAAAGAGTCTCATTTGTTTAATTTGTTTTCGAAACGAAATTGTGTGATCTTAACCAGGTCAGGGATCCTCAAACAGCAATCCCACATTCAAGAGGAGTGAAGCTTGGTGAACTACTGAAACAGAAAGCTGAAGAAGGGGTGGCGGTGAGAATTATGCTATGGGATGATGAAACATCTTTACCTCTTATCAAGAACGAAGGAATCATGAAAACACATGATGAAGATGCACTAGCCTACTTTTCACACACCAAAGTAGTATGCAAATTGAGTCCAAGGTTGCATAATAAGTTCCCCACAATCTTTTCTCACCATCAGAAAACCATTACAGTAGACATCAAATGTAGCATTAGTCCAAGGGACAGAGAAATTATGAGCTTCATTGGTGGCCTGGATCTATGTGATGGGCGCTATGACACCGAGCAACATTCATTGTTTCACACACTCAACACAGAATCTCATTGCAATGATTTCTACCAGGCGAACATTGCAGGGTCTAGCCTTCAGAAAGGAGGGCCAAGAACGCCATGGCATGATGCCCATGCATGCATAACTGGGGAGGCTGCTTGGGATGTGCTAACGAATTTTGAGCAACGATGGAGTAAACAATGTGATCCTTCTGTATTGGTTCCTGCTAGCACCTTAAAAAGCTTGATTCGGCAGACTTACGCAAGTAAACCCTCCGAAAGAGGTTGGAATGTTCAAGTTCTTAGATCAATAGACCACATTTCGGCATCCCAATTGTTCCGAAACTTGACTGTGGAGCAAAGCATTCATGAGGCTTATGTCAAAGCTATTAGGGGTGCTGATAGGTTTATCTACATTGAGAACCAATATTTCATAGGAGGGTGTAATTTGTGGGAGAGAGACCAACACTGTGGGTGTAGAAACTTGATTCCAATTGAGATTGCACTCAAGGTGGTCAATAAGATCAAAGCAAAGGAGAGGTTTGGGGTGTACATAGTAATACCAATGTGGCCAGAAGGTCTACCTGAAAGTGAATCAGTTCAGGATATACTTCATTTGACTAGAGAAACAATGTCAATGATGTATAAGTTGGTAGGAGAAGCTATAAAAGAAAGTGGAACTCAGGAGCACCCAAAAGACTACTTGAACTTCTATTGCCTTGCCAATAGAGAAGTAGAGACCCAAGGAGACTTTGTTCCTCCACATTCTCCTCACAGTGGAACACAGTACTGGAATGCACAGAAGCATAGGAGGTTCATGGTGTATGTTCACTCCAAGCTCATGATAGGTATGTGTCTCAACTCTAAACTACTTCCCTTTTATTTTCATCTGTTAGTAAAGTAGTGTCTTTGTTTTGGTGTCTTCTCTTCTATCAGTGGACGATGCATACCTCATCATAGGATCTGCAAACATAAACCAAAGATCAATGGATGGAAAGCGCGACACCGAGATTGCCATCGGATGCTACCAGGCAATCAAAGATGGTGATCATGACAACAAAACAATAAGGATGTGCGCTGCAGGCGACATTGGAGCATACCGAATGTCATTATGGTACGAGCACACAGGTTGTGCTAAAGAGTTGTACAAACAACCTGAAAGCTTAGAATGCGTGAAGACGGTGCGACACATCGGAGACCAGATGTGGAAGACATACAGCGGTGAAGAAGTGGTCGACATGGAAGGTGTTCACCTTGTGACATACCCTATGAGTGTAACAAAGGATGGTGTTATTGAGGAACTTGTAGAAGGAGGTGGTAATTTTCCTGATACAAAGAGTTTGGTCAAGGGCAAGAGATCAAAAGTTTTACTGCCAATATTTACTACCTAGTCAGTTATTACAAGTTACAGTGGCAAACTAACGTTTCTGATGTGGTGCAGATTAGTTGACTTGACAAGTAATTCTTTATTAATTAACCCTGATCTAGCTAAAGGAAGAAAAATCAACATGAAGAATGTGCTCATATCCTAAGAGTTTCATGTAATTGTGATTTCACTTTTCCTTTTCTTTTCGGAGTAAAAATGTAAATGTTATTCTAGACTACACCTATTTATTAAATTAATATATACTTTAGTTATTTTCAAGATTCTTCAGTTTCAATAAATTCAGTAATTAGTGTAACTTTCTTGAGTTGATTTTCTCCCAAATTATCATTTTAGGCAAAGAGTAATTTAGTTGGCTGTGGACAGTAATAGAGAGTAAAAATGGCACTCTGAACTTCTGATAGAAATATTTGAGAAAGGTCTTAGTTTTCCAAGTTTGTTCAATTCTTTTATCCAAATCATAATGAGCTCACAATTATGGATACAGGACAAAATATTCAAATTATAATTATTCGTTTAGTCTCAATTATTGACTTGTGGGTCGTTCACGTCACTACCTACACTACATAATATTCATATTCAAAGTTCCAATCAACTTTTACCAAAAAAAAGTTCCAATCGATCATCAAGGAACCATAAGAAATGCTCTTTTTAGTTAAATCATTACAACCTGGACTTAACATCTTATGGACGCCCGGCTCAGCTTTCTGGTAACTAAATTTCACTCCCATATTTGTTTTCGTAATCAAATTCAAGAAATGAAAACGTGAATTGAATATGAATTCGAGCTCGAGCTCGCTTCTCGGCATCGGCGAGAAGCTCTGCGCCATGTGCATTCCGGTGGTTGGTCTCGTTGAAGCTTTCATCTTCAGCTTAACTGGTTGCTTCCAACACCACCGTCCACGTCATCCTCAGACAGCCGCTCTCACCTACGACGACCTCGTTCGCCTGGCCTCCACCTCCCCATGTTCGTCTCAATTCATTTGATTTCTCACATATTTGTTTTGGTTTAGTTGTGATGGATGGTTCATTAATATATTTAGTGTTTGACAGTTAGTGTGAATGAGGTGGAAGCGTTGCGTGAATTGTTTAAAAAGCTGAGTAGTTCGACTCTGGATGATGGTTTAATTCACAAGGTTAGTCGAATTGTCTGTTTATGATTGTGATTTGGTTATATTTATCTACCTCAGATTGTGATTTTCCAGGAGGAACTTAGGTTGGCTCTGTTTCAAACTCAAGCAGGCGAAAATCTTTTTCTTGATAGGGTATGTTGCTGGTTTTGTAGATATTCTGTATCTGTAATACCAGATTCATGCGACTAAATTTCAGCTCAATATGGGTGACCATGGAACATGGATGTGACCTGAGACATAATTTGTTTCTTTTCAATGTTGTATGCACAATGAGGGTGTAGGTATTTGATGTTTTTGACGAAAAGAAAAATGGTGTCATTGAATTTGAGGAGTTCATCCATGCATTAAGTGTATTTCATCCCTCCACTCCTCTTGAAGAGAAGATTGACTGTAAGTACTCAAGAAGCCAACTTCAGTTTGCTTAACTTTGTGTTTGGGACATTTCATGTAAAACAGACATTCCTGGGTATCATGCAGTTGCATTCAGGTTGTATGATTTGAAACAGACTGGATACATTGAGCGGGAAGAAGTAAGCATATAATTCAACATCTTTCAGATTGTGAACGACTTTCTAGCCTAGTTTAATTAACAAAAAATAAAATAAAATTTAAGAATGTGCCGCTGATAAGTTATACAGATGCGACTGTTTGATATGATCCGTTTCATCGTTTTGGACGCTATTAGTTTATAAAATGTTTTAGCTTACATCTGTTTATGGTTGCAGGTTAGGCAAATGGTAGTTGCCACTTTGTTGGAATCCGGCATACAGGTGCCAGATGAAACTCTCGAAGCTATTGTGGACAAGGCAAGACTCATGAGTGCTCATTTTTTCTTCTTCTTTCTGTGTGGATGCCAACCTGCTCCTGAAAATTTTATACTTGTAATGGCATCTTTCTTTTTTGTGTTCAGACATTTGAAGATGCTGATACCGATAGAGATGACAAAATTAGCAACGATGAGTGGAAGGCTTTTGTATATCATCGCCCTACACTACTAAAGAACATGACACTTCCCTATTTAAAGTATCCTTTGCACTTCTACTAGTTTTTATTATTGCTTTCAATCTGTTTCATTCAGTAATTGATTGACATGCAACTACAGGGACATCACCACTGTCTTCCCAAGTTTTATTTTCAACACTGAACTCGAGGACTGAAATGCTCACAAGTTAAGCTATGCGGAAATCAGATGCTGTGTTGTATTGTAGGATGCTTTTGAGACTTAGCTACCAAAAGAGCTGCTGACCTGATTTGTACTGCATTGAAGGTTCACATGTACAACTGGAACAGGCAATTGTGGGATCGAGCAAAAAAACCGAAACCGGTCAAAACCGTACCGAACCAACATTGAATAACCGAAACCGAATAGAACCGAAACAATCGGTTTTAAAATTCGTAAAAACCGACTAGTGCGGTTTCGGTTTACGGTTCCGTGCTTTTTAAAAACCGATTAAACCGAACCGAACTGACATATATTCATTTACTTATTAATACTTAATTTTACATTATATGCTATGTTCTTATCGATTATGAGTTACAAATAGTAGGCTTCCACAAACATGTTTATATTTTGAAATGTTTAAGTCTAACATAATTCTCTCTCATGTAGTATTGTCTTTTGTTATATATGAATATTCGAGGTTTCAAATGAATGATGTAAACATTTTATTTTTTCTTTTTCTAACAATTAGCCTACAAACATGTTTATATTTTTAAGTGTTTAAGTCTAACCTAATTCTCTCTCATGTAGTATTCCTTTTTGTTATATATGAATATTGAAGGTTTCAAATGAAATGATGTAAACATTTTATTTTTTTCTTTTTCTAACAATTACTTGTTTAAACTTATTTGAAGTATTGATAGCTTACAACTTTGATGTTTTTATGCTATTTGGTTAATTGTGAAATATATAAAGGATAGTCTTTTGTAACCGAAACCGAACTGATATTCGGTTAACCGACAAAAGCCGTTCTTACATTTTTTTTTATCGGTTTCAGTTCTAATAAATATAAAACCACTTCTTCAATTTCGGTTATAGGTTAGTGTCTAAAAACCGAACCGTTGGAACCGAGTCCACGTCTAAGCGAAACCATCAACAACCTTAGCAAGTCTCCAGAATGTTTCAGTTTTTGGCCTAATTCTCAACCACTGTTTCTGCTCATTGATCAAAATCAGTTTAAATTCTTTGACCAGTGTATTTCAGTTCCGAAACTGGATCTGATTCACTGGTTGATTGCGCATGTAATCCGTCCGATTCATTTAATTGAAAGGCATTGTGAACAACCCATTGTTTTGATCATTTTCAATAGTGCACCCAAACTGTCCAACTTCTCCTCGATAGCGATTTTCTTTTTTAATCACCTATTCTGTACAAACCCTCTTAACTCTCAGTTACCTATTGTTGTATCAGAACATTCAAATCCCCCCCCCCAAAAAGAAAAAAAAGAGAGGCACATATATGCAAGAATTTTCAAGTGCCAAGTTTATGTATACTTAAAACTCTGAATGTGCAGAGAGGGCGTCTGCAGGCTTACGCCATGAAAGATGGTCAGCGCAGTCTATATAGTTGGGCGCTGAATGATGAAGAAACTAATGGAGGTGTTGGGGGAGTATGTTTTGAGGAGATGATTACGGAATATTCCTTTGAGAGAGAAATGGTTCAACTTGATACTCAAGAGGTTCTTAGGCTCCTAGGATTTGACCCGGATAACAAGGATATGTTGTATTTGATGATAAACAAGAGCACCATTGTCATGTATGACATTAGTACAAGAAAGTGGTCAAGGGTAGTAGAGAACACTGATATTATTAGGAGTTCTGTATTCTTCCCGCTTGTGTTGCCATGGTGACCGACACAGGTTCCTAAACTAGCAAGGTTCGCTTGGTTGCCTAAGTCTAAGAGATCCAAGCTTGAGAGGTACGAGCTCATGTTGGCTGTTCTTAGGGGATAAGTTAACGGCAGGTGAAGTACATATGCAGGCAAGACTACTTTCTGCTAAAGGCTGATCTATGCTCACCTGTGTTGAAGTCAGTGAATTGTTATGTTTTTCTTTGTAGTTCTTTCGGTGGCTTTGATTATATGTTTCATTTTCTCTTTGCCCTCTTGTGGTTTAATGAATCATCTTCTAAAAAAACTAATAAAGTTGGTTGCAACATCAGAGCATTTCGGTAGGCACATATGTGCAATTTACCCATCCTTTTACCTTGCGTTCGTATCTTAAGTCGAGCAAAGAAAATGACTCTCAAAAGAGGAAGTAACAAGCTATTGGGTGCATCCTTGACTGGATTATTTGACATGCTAAAAGCTATTGGTTCCAAGGAGACTGCTAGACTCACCAATTTTGACAAATCTATTTACATCAATCATCTAATGAAGTCGTGAACGTTATACATTGCATTTGCACTGGTTACAAATGAGCTCATACAGTTGAATGGCAAGAGAACATTGTGCAAGTGTATGCATGCCCGGGACATCACCAGTCTTCCCAAGTTTTACGTTAAACACTGAAGTTGATGACTGTAAATATTGTCAACTTAGGCTGTGGCTAGTATCTTGCAACTCAAGCTGTGGTTTTATGATTTGTAGTGCCTTTCCTCAGTGAAACTGGCAGACATATTTGAGATTGAACACCAGCCTCAACTCATTATAGCAACTTAGGAAGTAGCAACGGACGAGCAAAAAAAACATCACTGATTAGGTAGTCTCCCTTGTGTTTCTGAACATCACTGATTCAATAGAAGTTAATCATTGCAGTAAGATGCGCACCAAAAAAAACAATGGACTGCAATCTCCTATTCAACAAGGAAATGAAAAAGAAAGTGAAATTCATACAAGCTGCTATTGGAGATTTTGCAGCACTTGTGTCATTGAAATCGGTAAAGAATAGGGCAACATATTCAGTCGTTAGAAGAAATGACAATCTGAAAAATGAGATCTAGAAGTCATGTTTATGTAGCAGGTAATTTACACCATAATTCCTGGACTTTAGTCACCCTACTACCAATTCCATGATAGAACAAAGTTTCAAAACTAGTGTTCTTTTAACATGTCTTTGTATAGTTTGTTAACATTTTCTTCACTCGGACTCAAAAACGGTTTTAGGAATTCATATCTACATATATTAACAAACTATACAAGAAAATGATCTCTTTGCCTAATATGTTAAATTCCACCCTCCATGTGAGGGGGTTAGTATTGAAGACACTAACACCTGTGTTTCCTGTGATGCCATGACACAAAATTAGTGTAAGAGCTGATGTCGAAACTCGCTTTGGAGTAGAGGAAGGGAAACTTAAGCGTTGAAACCAGACATCCAAAGTAGTCAGCTGCTGAAGCCAAATCGGACGGGTAAACCATACCAAATGCACCCAAGTGCAGCCAAAAAGAAATATGTTCTATTGTTTCAGGGAAAGCTGAACAGATGGAACACAAAGTTGAAACAAGCTTCCTCACAAATAGATTTGCTTTGGTAAATAAAGCGTTGGAAGGATCTATTGATTTTTGGAAGTGTTCAAAAACCAAAGCTCCGACAAAACGTGATTGCTAGGTATATGTGAGAGTGATGTACATGAGGAACGGAGCAAGTGGAAGAAGGAAAATGTGCCACCCGAGTTGTCAAATTCCTAGACAGGTCGGAAAGAGCCAAAGGAATTAGGGGCGAGGCCTGAGAAGCTGAGTTTGTAACAATTCCAACTCAATGAGGCTAGACCATAACCATGATGGATAAGAGTCAACTCCAGATACCAAGAAGCAAGATGTGGGAAAATATCGAGCTTTGAGCAGACAAACCCAAAGAGAAGAGGAAAAGATTCGCCAACCTTCTTTGGCAAGCAAAGCTTGATTAAGATCCTCAAGATTCTGAAACCCCATCCCACCAGAGCTCTTGGGTAGTGTAATAACATCCCAACTCTTCCAATGCCCATTCCCAGAAGTATGCTCCCACCAGAATTTAGCCAAATCCAAGATTTTGTTGCAGAGATTCAGGAAACCTGAGAAGACGTTGCTTCCAACCTTGCAACTAACGACCAATTGTATCTCAAACTAACTCAGACTTAAACAGCAAGGTCCCTCTACATTTGTCAAAGGAGACTACTCAAGACTTATACATGATCACTAGATCCGTGAAAAACAACTCATAATATCATTTTTTTCTTTTTGTATAGCAAAATAAGGTACCCCCTTGCTACTGGTGGTACCAGTAGATCCCTCCGTGACAACAGCACTTTTTTAAATCACTGATGCTATACGGGCCTTTCGACTTTAACATATTACTGTGGTAGCGAGATGCACCACAAAACAACTGATGCAATCTCTCCTCTGTAACAAGTCCATGTTACAGAAAGGTGAATTCCATATTTACAGCTTGCCATGAGAGATAATATACCATGTACTTCAGCTACGTCAATGAACTTAGTTGAATGCAAACTTGTTCACCTAACGAAGCTTACCATCATAACAATGACCTTGCATGTGGAGCTGGATTAAAGCAAAGGAAACGACAACAAACACTTGCTAACAACTGAGGCATGTTAACACTTGCTAACACTCATCAATCTGCAGGGTGCATCATTGAGGCATGCTAAAAGTGAGGTCTAGATGTCCCAATTCATTTAGCTACATACACGTCCAAAGTCCATTGACTTGATATCTTTCATGGACAGCCACAATCGCCACTTCCAATATGAATGCCTTGTATAAGTTAAGTTTTCTCCTTGTCTAGTATAACATGACAAATCAGGTATATTATCAGGCACCCTGCGTATTATACCTCCACAATCGCCACTTCCAATATGAATGCCTTGTATTAGTAATGTTTTCTCCTTGTCTGGTATAACATGACATATCAGGCATATGTATTCCTTTCAGTATCCACAACAGGCGATCTGCAGCAAATATATGAAAAATCAGGTAACAGTTAACAGACAAATATACCAAGAGGTAAATGTTAACAGACAAATATACTATGCAAGTAGCGCAACAACGTAGACGCCATCAAATGAAGATAATCGAAGTTATAAAACCACATGATGCGGCAGTTAAGCATTAGATATTGCCTGCAATAACAAATCTGCCGCATCAACTGTCCCATCATGTTGCTAAAGATAGTGCTTGAAAGATAAACAATAATACAACAAGAAGAAATTAGCAACTTCAATATAAGTTTGATATACATGCAGAAGTCAGAAATACAAACTAATCATAAATCATATCAGAATAATGTTCAACTGCCACCTCATGTAATTTAGATATAGTTACATGAAATGAGGTCACCTAGCACAGTCCTCCAAGATGGTGTGACTATGAGAGAGCAGGCAAAGAAACACAACAAATCAGCAACTTCAATATAGCTTGATAAGCCTGTACCATTAAGTGTTCCTAATTCAAGCCTGAACCATAAAGTGTTCCTAATTCAAGCCTGAACCATGGTGTTCCTAATTCATATTCGACAACATACCTACGGTCTATTGAAACATAATAGGTAGCAGCCAACTAATCCCCTTACAATTGAAAAAAGACAGACTCATAGTCGACATTCTATTTGATCGAGAAAACACAGTAGACCACTCAGAGATCCATTAACTACTAAGTGATGGTCAGTTCTACTAAGTTGAATGAAAGATCTCAGGCATGTCTCGGCTCCTCTTCCCTGTGCACTGACACTTTTTATTTTCTTAAACAGTTGCTGAAACTTCTATTCCAATGCTCTAAATAAAACCAGTCCCATTTCATTCATCCTTGCACAGGGAATTCATTTCAATCCTTGTACGTAATTTATGGTAGAAAAGCAAACCTAGCCCAATGATAATTCCCATCCGCTACCAGTTTCAGATCCAAATGTTTTTCAATTAAACCAATTAACCTTCACTGAGCAATCAGCAAAACTAACGAAACAGGTCAGAAAGCACTCTCTACTAACCTTAATGATCTTACTGGTGTAAGGTTTTCTCAATCAAACATCTCTTCTTATAATACTCATATTTTGTTATATATAGGTGTGTCTTCTGTCTTATATATCCCATAACCTGACCAAAAGAAGACAAGGTAACAAAATACTAAAGCAGACCATACATCATCCAAAGAAGCAGGTCCTCTGTCCCACTGACAGGAAAATTATAAGTTTTAGAGGCTGGCACAAAGGCCGCTTGAATTGCCCAAAGGACATACTGCCAAAGCACTTTTGACTACGCTCACCTTCACTTATCTACATAAGCGTCTCTATCCGGCAACAAATTCTTTCAACAAATCAGATCTCATCTCCTCTAGATGTTCCAGTTGCTTTTCTGACACAACTTTCTTCAGTAAACCAAACTGTAGAAAACTGAACATGACCTGCTAAAGGTTATCAACTAGAGAGCTTTTTTTCTACATGTATAATTCCAAACTAAAACCCTGTAAACCTAGAAGGAATATAATGGAGTAAGCTCAGTGTTGTAATCAGACTAATGATTTACTAATGGTTGATAAAGTCACTAGTTTGAGTATTTAGGAATCCAGATGTAAAAAACAATTCATATAAACAAAAGCAAAGCAAGGAGGAAACATGCAAGGGGAGAAAATAGGTCACCATGTCTAGTTAGAGAAAATAGGGAAACCCATAAAATAGGAGACAGGATACTTGCCTATAACATCAACCCAGTAGCTGGCCTCTTGTCCAATGGCATGCCACAATCCTTTCTTCAGATATTCCAGCGTCATTCAACAAAAGGAGAACCATATAATGATATCTGGATGTCTGAAGATATCCTGATGATAGAAACAGCAAACTTGCGGCTCACAATGAGGAACAAGAATTACACCAGCGGACATAAAAGTGGCGAGATGGCATTACTGATGAATCCCCGCATTATACTATAAAAGATACAAGGTTATTGCTAATCCATGAATTTCCATCTCTTCTTTTAATACGATCTATTTTGCCTCCTGAGACCGTAGTTCCCCACTAGTGAAACCCAACCAAAAATCATAGAGGAAAAAAACACCGACACCACTTCAACTTGATTCCAAAGAAACAAGCTGAAAAGAGGAAGTAGAGCTTCAACGCCTTGTATTTGGGAAAAGTTTCACCAACTATAGCAACTCCTGATCACCCCACTCAACCACTATCCTAGTGTTAGGTAATGGATGCAGAAACCTCACTTGCCCATATAAAGCATAAGGAGCAGTGTGGTTCAAAGTACATCAAGATACAGCAACTTCTGAACATCATCGAGAAAGTCAGAAAACATAAAATCATACCAAACACCCGCCAGTATCTCTCCATTATTATAACATGGTCCCGTGGAAACTTTAATTATTGCCAAGAAAGGCAACAGATACAAGCCTTACTTGTCAATGAAGTCAAGGCCTCAGCTGACAGCTCTACAATCTGTTCTTCTAATGCCATCTAAAATCAATGAGTACTAAGAACTTTTCAGAAATGTAAACCTAATTCTCGCTGCAAAGATAACTTCTAGAAAACACCTACGGACCTACCTTTATAAAAACTTGAAACTTACTTCTAAAGCTTAACCCCTTCCTAAGCACCCGGCTAAAAGATTTTCATGACTCCTACCTACAACATGCGTTCATTTATGCAGTTTTTTTTTAAACTGAACCTATTTCCTCAAACTTTCATAAAATACATAAGCTACTGTCCAAAAGATGGAAGTCAGTTCTCAACTCACCAAATATATTTCAGCTGATCTTGCTAACACAAAATCCTATACTGTGAAATAAACTGCCTAGCCTTAACACTCTTATTCTCCAACTGTATTCAGAAACTGAAACCAGCAATGTAGGAATTTCCATAACAAAGAATCCACATGCTCAATGCTAAATGACAGATGTTGATATAGTCTAAAAAAATTGTTCATAAGCCATGAAACAGTAACATTAACTTAAATTCTGGAAATTACAGCAGCCACAACAATGCAGATCACATTAGAACCATAAAATGGTTACAATCCAGAGTCATCAAATTGCTTATGTTCTAAGGCATATCAGAGCTCTCCCGCACAACATAGCAAATATATATATATATATATATATATATATATATGTGTGTGTGTGTGTGTGTGTGTGTGTGTGACATGGAAAAATTGTGGACAAACTGCTTTCATAAATCAAATTTACCACAATCCTAAAATTGTTTACTTTTAGCCATGAGAAAAAAAACAGATTACTAAAATCAAGAACTCAAGAGATGGTTACGAAAACAAAACAACCCTCATCACAGTAAGTAATGTGGTCACAACTATGTAAGACATAACTGGTGCAAATGTAAAGACAGAGAATTCCAAACAGTATATACTACTATCAGAGATATGGGATAAATTATTTCTAGCAATCAAGCAAAGTCATTTTACCTATATACATCAGTTTATGATGATTAAAGATAAACAAAGGGCTACTGATC
Source organism: Comarum palustre (assembly GCA_951800085.1). Taxonomy (NCBI): domain Eukaryota; kingdom Viridiplantae; phylum Streptophyta; class Magnoliopsida; order Rosales; family Rosaceae; genus Comarum; species Comarum palustre. The sequence continues at coordinate 13,512,552 of OX637572.1, read as the reverse complement.
AGGAGTGTACTTTAGATGAACCCATAATTCCTGGCCGTTAATCTCCTGACGACAAGCAACCAAACTTGACATGTAACTGTGTCACTGAAACAAAGTCTTCCACATTTTAACGACGTGCCATGCGAGGCTTTTTCAAACCTCCCCACGAAGCTGGCCCTGGGCCTGGCCCATATCCATTATTAGGCATACCCTAATAAGAAAAACAATAAAAAGCATTTCAGAGAAAAAGAAAGTCTAATGAAAATAAAAACAACCACATAAGTAAACCATAGTAACCATTTTACGCAAAGGAAAAGGTGAGATAGCAGCATTATTGAGGAAAGTGCTAACACAGAAATTTAGTAATTACAAAACTCCAAATGAAAAGTCCAATTATACAAGAATAATACCATGTGCATCCCATATCCATCTCCATATGGAGCAGGAAAGCCCCCATCTGGGCTGTTGAAACTCATCCCATATTGTCCACCTAAAAACAAATAAAAAGAAACAGCGGTATATGAATATATTTTAAGGAAAATGTAACAATATAACCCCAAATAAGGTAAACACGATACTTTATGCCCCCATATATATATATGTTTCAACCCCCACTCCTAAAGATGATAGTAAAGATCATTCTCATTATCTGAAAACAAGACATAGGCTAAAGAATTAATATTTGTTAAAGAAAGCATTCCCAAAGTAGAAGTTTACTCGTACAAAATATTATAGAACATGTTTAGGGGAGTCAAATTCAAATTCCTCATTTTACAATCCACCCTCCATTCTTTTCATTTTTAGTAACAAAAAAATTGCCTTTCTGTAAGAAATTCAACCAAAAAGGAAAAGGGAGCGTGGATTGCAAATTAGGGTGTGAATTTCATACTCATATATTTATATTTATAGGAAAGCAAACATTAAATATTTCACCACTAAGTGTGCTCATGTGTTCTTTGTACACCTGCAAAAACTAGTTTTGTTGAAATAAACTACCTGCACCCCACGGTCTACCATCGATTCTAGCAAGTTCTGCACGAAGTTTCTCAACTTCATGTGCCATAGAAACTAGGTTATTCTCCATAGCTTGTCTCTGTTCCATAAGCTCAATATTTGCCTTCTTTTCATAATCAATTGTATTTCTACAATACAAAGTGATAAGATTTTCTATTATATATATGGGACAAAAAGTGGCTTCAAGACAAAAAAAACTAAGAAAAATCAGAGATATCCAAGTGCATACCTAGCATGCATAAGCTCCTGGTGCAGACCATCAATCTCAGACTTTAGCAAAGGAATCTGTTGATTATCAGATTGCAACTTTGACAGATCCTGTGTGAGACTCTGAACTTGTGTAGAAAGTTCCTTCCTAATGCCATTCAGCTTCTGAACTTCACCACGCAGTTGCTTAGCCTCGTTTTTCAATGGCTTGGTTGCTTGAAGATCAGCCTCCAATTTTTTCGCCTTCTCAAAGAGCTCCCTGGATTGCAGTTCTTCTTCAGCACGAATATCAGTAAAGGCAACATTCATGCGATGAATTTCTTCCTTCGCAGCACCAAGATCATGCTGCAATGCCATCCTGTCCTCAACCAGCCTCCGATTATCAGCTAATAACCTCCGGATTTCAGCATGCTGCATTTCAAGTTCTTCCTCCAACATTGCAGGATGTGGCAGCTGCCGAGGCATAGGAGGGCCTCGACCATACGGTCCTTCAAGAGGGTAGCCACGCCGGTCAATCATGGGTTCACGCAGAACGCGGTGTCTCCCTGCCATTGGATGTTATCCCTGAAAACCCACAAAAACCTTAGCATGTAAAGAGATTGAATCTCCATTTGAACACTGAAACAATTCCTACATTAACATTTTGCATATCAGCAACAATGGTCTTACAACTATGCAATTTCAAACAGTCACTAGTTCTTCGTTCTGGGTATTCATAGAATTCAACAGTAAATGTGAATTAAAATTCAAGTAATAAAGCCAGTAAAATCATTCTGGGTTGGTTTAATTTCTGAGAAACTGAAGCAAATTGGACAAAAGACAGCTCCTTTTAATCGTCTATTCAACTTTTCAAATTGGCGAAAGAAAACAACTTTTGCCAATTCTTCACTGTTTCACATAATCAATATCAATATAAATATAATTCGATAAGCCCCTGACTTAATTCTCTGAAATTATAAAAAGAATAACATAATTGAAAAGCATATATTCTAAACAAGAATAAGGTGAAACAAGAATCCAGACCTGTTCTGTTGTGGTTGATCGAAATTCTGAAACAAAAAAAACAAAAAACTGCGTTTGAGGGGTTGCGTCTGATATGTGTTTATGTAATTTTATCAAAGGTTTTGCCCTACTATTGTATTGCTATTCACTGCGACGTCGTATTGTTGGCAGTTAGATTCTCTTAATATTGCTGCTGCCCTCAAGTTTTAGCTTATTTGCTGTCTCAATATTTAACCTTTCCTTTCAACAGGGTTGGTAACCTAAATTTATATTCAAATTTTAGGTCACCAAAACATGTAATTATTTATAATTCTAACCCGTTGAGCTAAAATTTAAACTTATTTAACAATTTTATATTACACATAACTATTTTATATTAATAAAATCCACCAAATGACTCGCACCCACTTAATCATAAATTATAGGTTTAGTGATATTTGGTTGAGTTAAAATATGACAAATTTTAAGTAAATCCTAAGTTGAACATGAAATTTCACAAAATCCAAATCTATCATAGATTGTAGACCGATTGTTGAAGATAACCATACTCTCCCCTAACGAAGTAACTATCCTCGGTTGCAGCTAAGTGAAATTTTTGTTCAAAAAAAACCTTTGTGTGCGAATATTTGCCTAGTCAATTGGGGTAATTGAACCTTGTTTATCAAATATTGAAGAAATTGAACCTTGTTTTGAAATGTAAGAGCATCTTTGACGGGAAATGTCAAATTATTTCGTCAAATTCAAATTTGACAAATGACTTAGTAATGTTATTTTTGACACAATTTAATGAATTCATTAACCGAAATATACACAGTTTAGGTTAAACCTTTATTTTATTTTATTTTATTTTATTTTTTTAGCAAAAAAGGAACCTATTTTTTTAAATGGAGTTTGGAACCTAGTCTAACTAGGGTCAGCCCCACACCTGATTTTTTTTGTCAGACACCTAATTTGATTACAAAAGAGAAATGGAAGCAGTAGTTGTGTATTTGTGAGATCATATGAATAAACCATTAGTCCAAACACATCTTTACCACCAGCTTGATTGTTGCCAATCCTTAAAGTCTGTCAACTAATTAGCTCAATAGTTAGGATATCCCAATGCATTCGTCAAAAGGAAAATAGATACACTAGGAGGAGGAGAAACATGTCAAAGCAATGAAGTAGAAGTCAAATTCAAATTTGTAAAACCATCATCAACATTATTGTCTTCTCAAAAAAGACCAAGGTAGAATAAAGTAAGGAGGTGGAATAAAACCTCACCAAATTGTTGAACCTTGAAACCCAAGGATGATTAACAAAGTGCAAACAAACATGCACATATGCACCTAAAAAGATTACAATCCATTAACAGAATTCCTTCATATCAAAATATTATCCGTATGATCAATTGGGAGAGAGACATCAATAATTTTTTGGGTTATGTGAGGGAAAAGCAGTAAATATGTGAGACAAAGTCCACTTTTGGCTAGAAATATAAGACACCTTACATGTAAAATCTTTGTCAAGAACCCAGCCTGAAGCCTGTCAACGATAAGAACATCTAACCATCTTCTAGACCAAAATGAGACTTGCTTCTCCTTCCCAATATATAAGCCATTTTGCATACTGAAATGCTAGAGGAACAGAGAATTTTAATTCATGCTTTAGATAGAAGAGCCATAATAAAGCTTAATCCTGATCCTAAATCTCAATCTTTACTTCAACCAAGTTATCATACAGAAAACAAAATGCACATAATAGTTGACCTCATATTATCCAAGAGAAAGCAAAAGCCACTTCTATCATGGTTCCTGTACGTTATACATGCAAATGCCTACATCATAATATATGAAGGTAAAATATCAAAAGATGGTTTCAATTGTGAATGACGACCTACATCTCTTTCGACCTGATTCAGTTTGACGATTATAAAGCAGATCCGTTCAACTCTGGGCAACTTCAGCAATTTTTAAGTGTTAAAATCAGCAATTTTTCGCACACCATACACATCCTAAGGTTTATTTGTTAGACCGACGATTAGTATTAGAGAACTTTACCACCAGTAGTTGAGAGATTTGACCACCTTAATATTTTATGTTGCTTATATTGAGTTTCAGATTCTGGTTTCCTTCGAGTATGAGAATACGGTGGTCTACTGAGTAGAGGATAACGGCAAAGCAAGCCACCTTCAACTTTTTAGGCACTGAACATATCAGCCAACAACCACAATGCCAACAACATCACTAAAAGGATTCTCTATCTGCAATATCCATTGTATTCTCGATTCGGTAAGCCTTAATGTGAATGATTTTAATAGTGTATTGTCATACCTAAAGCCGGATTTTAGAAAGCTATGAACGACAAGAATTTACCTATGAATATCCCAACGTCATAAATATTTCATTTTGTTATAGGAGAAAAAAAACTACATTATTGATTTGATAAAAGCCTTTTATATATGAAGCTACATAGATTAGGGTTTACATAATACATGAGTCTTATCTCTATTTTGGCCTACAAGCCCGTATACATAGCATGGACCTAAGGCACACACACATGCTCAAATATCCTAGAACACTCCCCCTTATGCCGTGCGTCTTCATGTTATATAGTGCTTTCAGTATTGCCTCATTAAAAACCTTGCCAAGTACAAAACCCTGTGGAAAAAAGTGAATCTTGAACGAAGGACAAAAAGAGTGCAACGCACCATGCTACTTCAACGAGATGTGAGGCTCCCTCTGATGAATAACTCAGTCGGAGAGGCTTGACAACTTGCGTAGTCCAATGCTCTTCACATGCTTGTTGAAAGTAGACTTGACTTAGGCAGAGACTTCGTGAATTGGTCTACAACATTAGCTTCTGAACTCACTTGATTGACTTGAATATTAAGGAAGGCTTGATGTTGCTGATTGTAGAAGAACTTCGGTGATATATGTTTTGTATTGTCACCCTTGATATAGCCTAGCTTCATCTGCTCTATACAGGCTGCATTGTCTTCATAAATGCATGTAGGTTTCTCGATGGTAGAACTCAACCCACTTGTTCCTCTAACATGTTTGATGATAGACCTTAATCATACACATTCACGCACGGTCTCATGAAGGGCAATGATCTCTGCATGGTTTGAAGATGTCGTCGCTAGAGTCTGTTTAGTAGACCTCCAGGATATCGTCGTATTACCCATGGTAAATACATAACCGGTTTGAGAACTTCCTTTATGCTGATCAGATAGGTATCCCGCATTTGTGAAATCAACCAACACATTGTTCGATGTTTCAGCATAGGAGGCTGCAACGGTGTCGGGAGCATAGGGGAGGTGTGCTCGACTAGGGCACCTACGGCGCTGGCGGCATTGGCACAGTCATGTGACCTGCCATGGCCCTGAGAGACACCGTGCTCACTCACGACCCTTCTTGGGTCGTCATAGGGAAAGAACAAGCTCATGTCAATGGTTCCTTTGAGATACCGGAAAAGAGTCTATACACCGGTCTAATGACGTTGCGTTGGCGCAGAACTATATCGAGCTAACAAGTTCACTAAGAAAGCAATGTCTGGTCATATGCACTGAGCCAAGTACATTAGCGCATCTATTGCACTGAGGTAAGGGACCTCCTCTCCAAGTACATCTTCATCTTCATCTCTAGGACGGAATGGATCCTTGTTTACATCCAAACTTCGACCGACCATGGAGGTGCTAACTGGATGCATTTTGTCCATGTTAAATCGCCTGAGCATCTTATGGGCATATTCAGACTGATGAATAAGTAGTCCACAAGCTCGATGCTCTAACTCAATACCTAGGCAGAACCGTGTTTTCTCCAAGTCTTTCATCTCAAACTCGGATTTCAATTAAGCCGTGGTTTCTCTTATCTCATCAACAATACCGATCAAATTCATATCATCAACATATACGACTACTATCGCAAATCTGGAATTCGTTCTCTTTATGAATACGCAAGGGCATAACTCATCATTCTTATATCACTTCCTAAATAAGTAGTCACTTAGACGAGTATACCACATTCGTCTGGATTGCTTCAATCCATAAAGTGAGCGTTGCAACTTAATAGCATACGCACTCTGTGGTTTAGAGTCTCTTGACTTAGGCAATGAGAAACCATCAGGTAATCTCATGTATATCTCTGTATCTAGATCCCCATAGAGATGTTAAGTTTTTCGGACACTACCAAACTGATTAAGTAGCAGAAAGTTATGACGTCCATCACGGGAGAATATGTCTCCTCATAGTCTATTTCAGGGCGTTGTGAGAAACTCTGCATCACAAGGCGAGCCTTGTATCTAAATACCTCGTTCTTCTCATTACTCTTTCTAACAAAGACTCATTTATGTCCTACAGGCTTTACACTCGGCAGGGTTAGTACAACCGGCCCGAACACCTGTCTCTTTGTTAAGGAATCCAATTCCTGAGGCATCTCTCAGTGATACCGACATCGATTCAAGGACATAAGTATAGTCGGAAACAAACTCATAAGAAGGATTCTCAGTTTCGATGTGTGGAGGATTAGTTTGTGCCTTTAGTGTCCTCTTCTTTCTAGGACGTGATGTCATATTTACTGAGTAGCCATATAAACCCATCCTAAGGTTGTAAGTGAATGTCTCGTTAGTTTATAGTAAATCGTATAAACTATATCAAGCTCTTGCATGCCTTCTTTCAGCCTCAAACAGTGAGCAACATCATTCAAGTTTGTTAAAAAGTTTGGGAAGCAATTGAAATATACAACTTTTTGCATAAAGATGCTTGAAGAGTTCCTATCTAACAAACATTTTTTGAATATCTCTCCTCAATCGGACCCTGACAAGTATTGCACATCCTTCGTTCTTATGCTCCTTGAGCAAGTGAGTGAGCTACATTAGAGTTAATCAACAACTTTAGTGTTTCAAGTTTCAAAATAATTTTGATATTTGAAAATTAACCATATATATATATATATCGATGACTCTTCCACTAAGAGATTTTTTATTATGAGAGTTCATGAGGGTTAATTTTGGTGTCTTAAGTTTCAAAACAATCAAATGAGAATTCATGTACTACTTTGATTGTTTTGAAACTTGAAACACCAAAATTGTTAATGTACCATTTGTCATGTACCGATCTTAAAATTTACCCATATATACAACCACCAGTAATTTATTCACCCTTATAGCCTCTTTGGTTTGAATATTCCTCATTGTGACTTATATGAGGGATTGAACATTAGACCAACTTTTCGATCACATTTTTCAATCTTCACCATTCAACCTCTAGGTATATATGAGTAGATTCCTAGAAATTTTCAGCAAATTTGGTGGTCGTTAAGACTTCAAATTAGTTTAAATCAATGGACGGTTCAAATCTGCCAAATCTGTTCATGAAAATCGTAGTTTTTGACACCTTAACTATCACTAATTTAGAAGAAATTTTACAGAAATGATCTATATATTAGGACCTAAAAACTAAATGGTAGAGATTAAAAATTTGATCAAAAAGTTGATCAAAAGCTCAATCCCTCATATAAGTCATAATAAGGGATCACTCATTAGAATGACCATATATATATATATAAGGCTGATTTTGGGTTTGTTGGACCTAATAAGGCTGATGGGCTGTGTATGGTTGCTTCTAATGGGTTTCTATGAGAGGAGGTTGGGCTTGCTTTCGACTCCACTCCTCTTCATCTTAGGTGACATTAGCGGGTGTATGTCCGCTGTGAAGCTGCGGCCTAGCAAGATGCTACACTCAAGCATATCCCTGTTAGTAGATAGGGAGGTGATTGTTCTTTTGTGTAGGTTCAATAATTGAGCTAACATGTTTGTATGGAGGGTTACCTGTCAATTAGTTTGTTAGCTTGTGTAGAGGGATAAGAAGAACGAAAAAAATCATGTGGTTTCAAATATATCATATATTGCTTTATACTTAGGTCTCTATGTGCATGAAGGCATGTACTCTCAAAGAGGACAAAAAATGCATCATGCGCTCCACCAGTGTGCGCTAGCTCAAAGACTCCTTGTTTTCATGTCTGATTGTTTCGTACTCTTGTGTGCAAGTTACCTAAGCTTTTGTTTCTTTGGTACTAGTCGACTTCCTTTTGATCCAGATTGGCATCCTCTTCTTCATTCTTACAGTGGGGAAATTTACAATTGTGTCATCCTCAGCCACCCAACTGTATAAAAAAATTTACATATAAAGGAAATTCAAGATTCTAACCTCTCGATTCTTGTAAAATATTGTGAGAAGTAGGAAAAGAAGAAAAAATAAAAACAGATTCAAATGGTATTCCTGGGAGAAGAGCAATGTTGAAAGTAGAAAACTTGGTGCTGAAATTAACCCTTGATTATATCATGATTAATATATGAAACAACTACTAGTCTAATATGGTATAGAAATCTTGCAAACTTGAAAGCCAAGTGTGAAGTGGTTTGACAGAACTAGAAAAATTGAGGGATAAGAAATCATGCTCCTTTCAGTTCCCTTGGCTATGGGGAATTTGATACGTTATGGAAGAGGTGACCCTCATATTGAGTGATACTGAAAATCAATCAATTTGGTGAACCACATGCATGGGCACTAAAACTTGGGAGTAAGGTCTAGGGAACATAATCTGTTTCCTCAGAATTAGGGCACCTGCATTCTGTCTTTTGCTCACACATGGGTGTCCATGTCTGATGCCAATCACATTTTGCTGATAGCAAAGAAGGGTTGGAAGTATCTTTAATATTCAAAGGTGAATACCACAAAGAGGGTAAAAACAATTTTCCAAAATGTTGTTATTTAGTCTAGCCTACTTAAGAACACTAGGAGTGATTCTGATATTTAGTTTCTCTGTATACCTGAACTGAGTGATGAAGTGGTGTAGGAAGATAGAAGCTTCCAGCCTAGCCAGGTCAAGCCCAGGACAAAGTCTTTGTCCACCTCCAAAAGGAGTGAAGTTACAGCTGCTTATGTCTTTTTCCTGAAGACCACTACCCTCAAGTTAATCCATTACTCAAAAATCAAAGAAAATTTAAAAAAAAATAGTAAAGGCATATTGTATGGTGAACTGGTGATCAACTAATCCTTACTTGCCACCTCCATGGATTGAAATCATAAGCCCCATCATAGTTATTCTCATCAAGATGAACAGATCTGAAGTATGTGAAAACACACCACCCCTTTGGTATTTGATAACCTTTGATCTCAACATCTTTCATGGCCTTCCTCATCACCCCATTTATGATGTTTCCCATTCTTAGAGTTTCTGTAATCACCTGTTAACAGATTTACAAGTGAAATTAAAGAACATATATATTACATAAATAGACTCTGATAAGTTATTGAAGATTGTTCATTTCAGGTCTGTATAAATAATTCACTTACATTTTGTGTAAATGTTAAGGATAAGTAATCACTCCAACACAATGGCTCTCCAAGCTGCTCTTTGATTGTTTTGAACTCCATGTTCTCCTTCTGAGTTCATCAAGGTTTCAATTTTTAAAAGACCATACAGTAGGTTTCACACATCCAATTTGAATATAACATTTGGGGTACTGATCAATATGGGATTGTTTAGTTCTTCTTCTTCTTCTTTTTTCGATCTCTAGCAGATTATAATATTAAGTATGATTGTGTATACTATTATTGTCATATGTGCTCCTTGATTTCATGAAGATGATGAAGACAATCTACTTTATTGAGGACAAATGAACCAGAATGCAGCAGCATATTTCTTAAAATTCCACTTTCCCACAGAAGAGGCTATGACAGCCACAAGTGAAATGTAAACCTACTAAAACGACAAGGAAACGAAATTGGCACTGATAAAAGTAGTCAAAGAGTTGGACTTGAATGTTACAAAGTTCCAAAAAGTTCAAAAGTGGGCTGGTTTAGTTAAATACTTAATAGTATTCATGCGGCTGATCATCCCAAACAAGTTTATACTGATGTACCACTAGGATATAATTTGACTAATGGCCATGAATTTTATCATTTCATTTGAAAAATATCAGTGTGGTACTCCTGAATCTGATATCTGTAACGCACTTTGAAGATCTATGGTACTTAAGTAAGTCCAAAAAGTTTGAAAATCAACTTTAAGTACTAGTACTTCTGGATGTTCGCGTACCGTTAATTGTTGAAGAGCAGTGGGGGAATCTGAAAGGTATTTGATTGCAAGAGTCATAAGAAGTGGTACTGAATCCTCTCCTGGTATCATCATGTCGATCATGTTATCTGCTATAAGATCATCTGTTAACTTATCACTTGTGTCATTGAGCAAAACATCCACCACATCCTTGGAAACATTGGAGATCTCACTCTCCTTTTTAGCTTGTATAATTTTCTGGACTAGCTGGACCATTTTCTTCTTGGCCTGAAATTAGGATGGCACAAATCAACAATAGACGAATTTTATGAATTGGCAAATAGTTTAACCAGGGGAAATTTTATTCACATTTTCAGATATAGGGAGTGAAACAAAGATAACTTGCCTGTAATGATCTGTAAAGTCTACTTCCAGGGATATTGATGGGTATTGACATGAGGCCAGCAATGAATTCTTGGAACTGTTTCTTTAGAAGCTCCATTTCTTCACTAGGATCTAGACTAATCAATGCCTTGACAAGTACTTGGAATGCTATCTGGGGACAGAAAAGGACATAAGTTTGGTAACTTTTGTAAAGGAATGTAAAAACACTATGATTATGAAGCTCATTCAGCAGACAATATGATTCAAGTAAAATTATTATGAACCCCCTTGACAACAGGTTAGCTTTGTCATTAGCAAATCATATTCTTCATAACCCAAGTAGCTAGAAGCCAGAGATAAAACTCAAAACATCAATGGTTCCTTTGGTCACAAAAGAGAGGAAGAAAGAGAAAGACTAGGACTTGTTCAAATTTTAACCAAGTGATTAATGGGGCACTTACTTTACCATGAAACTTTTTTAGATAGAAGAGAAGAAGCCACATACATCCAAGAGAGATGGCATCTTTTGTTTTTTCTTCTGTCTATTAGAATCTTTTCTCAAAAAGTCATCTTCAACTTGGATGAATGGAGCAAAGTTCAGATTTCAAGGATAAAATTCTCTTCAGTAGAGCTGGGAGAGAGACAGATGAGGTACTTACATTTTTGGTTTCATCTTGAATGAAAATGGGAAGGTCATCTCTCCAAGTTGCCATTGATTCTTGGACATACTTCTGCATGTCTCTGGTGATTTGAGCTTTGAGGTGTGGAGACTTAAAGAAGGCTCCTATGAGTCCATGGATTCTTTTTTGCAAGCTTCCATTGATGAGCAATATTGAAGACTTTCCCATCAACTCTGTCAGAGATTTTGGGTAAGATGGAACAAAAGCATTGGCATCACTTTGCAGAACAAACTTGCTCACTTCTGCATCTGTTGAAACAATAGTTGGACTCCCAAATATGTGTGATTTAAACACCTTCCCATACCTATAATCACTCAAAAAGTAAATTTTCTGATACTTGAAGCTAACATATCATTACTGAAAATTCATTTATTTTGTTATGCAAGCTAACATATCATTGCTTTTGTTATGCATGTATACAACAAATCCAGTAAAGCATATTCATATTAGTTCAACCATAAACATGAGTTACATACTTACATGTTAATAAAAAACAAAACAAAAAAACAGCTACCAAAGCTATATGCTCTGCATGAGAAGCAGTAAAATTGCTTTTGCTAGCAAGTAGAGAACTCACCTATGGCGACGTTTATCGACGAAACTCTCGGGGCAATCAGAGTAAGCACAAGACACAAACTCAATGGTTTCACCAAGAAACGGCCATCCAAGACTGCCTAAAGGAAGTGAGAGTCTTCTGTTTTTTGATGATCTGATGAAACAGACTGGACTAAACTTGAAGCAGTTCCTGTAGAGAATTAGTACTATGGACAAGAATATAGTAGCACTACAGATTAGTACAGTCAACAGAAAATTCTCCATTTTGGAAATGAAGTAGGCTATTTTGTCTATAAATATGCTAGTTTTGCTGCCTTAAATATTCCTAATCATGGCTGTGATTGCCGAAGAATGAATGTGCATGTGTACGTGCAACTGTGCACGCGTGTGGGGGAAGAGAGAGATAGAGAAAGAGAGAAAGAGAAAGACAGATAGAATGTTAAAGAAAGAATACAATGGTATTGGGAGATATGCATAATCTAGGCTTTATATAAGAATTAAGATGGATTTTATTTGGCTGCTACCTAAGTTGTTAAAGTTACCTGCAGACCTCTCACACATCAGTTGATTTTGGACTTTACCCAGTTAGAAAGTATCGCCAGACTAGCTTTCTGAGTTGGACTGACTAATCCTAGCAAGTGCTCTGATTTTTATTTTGTAAGTGCATCTACTTCATATTTAGGGATATTAAACTCGAACTTCGAGAGTTAGAGAAATGGAATGTAAATGCCCTTAACTTCATAACCACTAGAGTTACAAATCTCCGTAATGTTTATGAGGAATTGTAACCCACTCTCGCTATACAAGAAATCACATAGAGCATTGTATTTTAAACTATGTCAATTCTAACCCATTCCTTAATTTCCCTCACTACTTCGAACTAATCCAAGTGCTTAAAGCTTTGGTTAATTTTGACAGAACCACTTGAATCACCAGTGTTATAGGTTGGCTCACAAGGTGCCAACTAGTAAGGCAAAGAAGCCAGCAGAAAATATTTTGCATCTTTATTTTATTCTCCCAGTAGTTTTCTCTGTGATGCATAAGTAGCAGAAAGAGCTCAAAACTGCTTCATGGCTATCATGATAAGCTTATAATATAGAAATCAAGAGGAGAAGTCCCCACAATTCCATGATTGATCTTGTGGATTTGAAGCAAGGCCCCCATATGCAGAAGGCTCAGCTGGGTGGCCTGGTGCTTTCATGTGAGATTCTTTAGTAACTCAAACCACACTCCTCCATCAGCATCATCATCATCATCATCATCATTCTCTCTGTGAAAAACTACAAACTAGCTAGGCCAACCTCTCAAGTCCCATTCAACTCTCATCCTTCCTCTCATTTGATATGGTTGGGGCCTGGAAGCAACATGTTCTTTGCCTTCTTCTCTTTATCAAAAATAATCTTTCATTAATCATTATGTAAATCTCCCTTCATGAAAGATGTTGAGTATGCCAGTATAAGCAATGCTGTCTTTTCATGTAATGACTAAACTGTCGAAACACAACAAGGGATCCTCAAATGTAAAAGCTTATGTCCCTTGTGAGTAGTGACCATAATGGAAAAATGCTATGCAATCCTATTATGTTTTTCCAGCTCTAGCTCTTTGAATTTCTTGAGGTATACATGACGTACTCCTGTTGAAGGATGCATAGGACGGTCAGTACGTTATGGTGGTGATCCTTTTCTGCTACTCTTCGAAATTGTTCTATAATAGTTGGATTGCTAAAGCATTTTGCTGCATCAACCCATGTTTTTGGGCTTTAGCTTTCTAAATCTCCTTCGACTGTTGCTTAAGGATATCGAATTCGAATGATGGCCATTTCTTTCCCTTGTTTTCTATGCAGTCTTGCTTTATTTCCTTTGTTCAAACTACCTAACTTGTGATTATCTTGCAGATTCAATCAATACTTTAGTCTGGTTTCAGTCATCATTCTGTATGTAAACTAATGCACACTTTAGGCCACAGACAATCAATTGATCAAATAGTTCAGCTCTTAGTCCGCTCCCTGATTAGTTTTACCATAAATCTTTTTCAGAATCTAAGAGAATATTTTAGATATGTTTGTTTATCCTATAAAGCTATTGAGTTCAGACATTTTTTTAAGTGTATTGTGTTCTGTAGTAGTCTCTACGTGTATGCTTCTAGCAAACAAAATCTGATTGGATATTGAAAAGTACTGTTAATACTTAATACTTGATTACTGGGTTGGGTTTAGGAGGGCTTGCATTGTATGCCCTACTTTCTTAATACGCATATTTAGTGTTACCATCTCGTTTCTAGAAGGCCTTCATATGCATTAGGCGACATTCAATTATAGAGATGTTCGTCTTTTGCAGAATTATGATAGTGAGTATCACCCTCTGGCCACCATTGAGCGGAATATGGTTGCTGATCTATTGGCCAAGAACAGTACTCTAAATGCTCAAGGCATCTGTTATCTCTATGACCCCCCTGCTGCTATTGTTACTGAAGCTCTCCTTGATGATATTGTGAGTTTCTAGGTGTAGAAGTTTTAGAATCAGTAGAACTGGTTGTAGTTTCTGTGCTTCTGGGTCTTTGACCTCATTCTTACCAAAAAAAATTATAGAGATGTTCATATCCAATGTTGTGAAAGGAGAAAAATATGAACCGAAAAAGGCCATAGAAAAATGCTGTACTTTTGTTCCAGTGGAACTACAGTATTGCATAGCATGACTGCATGAGACTTCACTGACAAGGAGATATGGTATTTTTGATTTGTCACCATAGCTGAGCATCATAGTTAGAGAAGGGAAGGTTACTTAACAAGGAGACTTCCCAGAGTGAAAACACAGGTCACATGCAGACTAGAACGCAAACTATAATTATCTAATAGTTTGTTTTCTTCCCTTCAGAAATCAGAAGTACATCTTCATTCCTTTCCATCATGGTGAATTCGTTTCTTAAACGTTCAATTTTGATAATGTCCAAATCTCTTTGTGATGTGCATTAAATTGAAAAAAAAAACAGTTGCTAGGAAGTAATCAAGGATTTAAAGAAATTAGGCAGATGAATGACAGCACCCAAGATTGAAAATTAGCATTTGCATCACATAACAGTTTCATACTTTCATCAAATGATAACAACTAAATCTGTGCAGACATGATCCTTTCTAAAGACAATCCCACAAAACGAGTAGAAAACAAAGAAGCACATGAGAATCCAACCTGGTAGTCAGGATTTTTGAAAACAAAGCTTTCACGGTTAGACTGCTGGAAGAGATTTTGCTCGAATAAACTGTTTCAGAAGGGCTTTCTCCTCATCAAGGCGCTTCTTCTCTTCAGGATTATTTGGTTTGACCTTTCTTTTCTCTTCCAGAATCCACTTGAATGCTTGGCGTTGTTGTTCCTCTGAGATCGGTTCCTGCATTTTTATAGGCTCTGTGATAGCTGTCTGAGGCATGGGTTTCTCAGTAGAAGGAGTTGTTTGAGCAACAGTTGTAACTTCTTCCTCCACGTCTGTCTCTTTCTTTTTTGTCCGCATGAACAGGTAAGCTGCCAATTAGTGCACTACATCAAACTCAGAATCAAACTGTTCAGGATGAAGTCCATCACTGATTACTGTAATTCTCCCAGAAAAAAAAAATAAGGTATGGCAACATTCATCTATACAAATCCAACATATGCTTTCCTTTAACTTGCTCATTAACAACAATGTCAGGCACACATATTATCCCCACAAGTGCTGGTGTAATGCAAATTTTATGTACCCACTGAAGTACTTGACCACACTTACAAGGAAATAGAGATAAATATCCCTAATTTGTTGCAGAAAGGAGCAGAGAATGCACAAGGTTCAGAATGTTACACCAAATGAAACATAAACATGCTGGCAAAACACAACATTTTTGTTATATGGTACTAACATATATAAAGGGAGGAAAGAAGAGAAGTTATACTCATCCAAGTTAGTATAAGTTTACCCATAATTTTTCTTCTTTGAGAAAGACTCTCTGTGGTCTAGTCTAGCTCCATACCAGTTAATGCAGTAAGTATGAAGACTGGAAACTTGATTTGTATGCATACTTAGAATAAGATCACAAAGAATGATCGACTAGTCAACATAAACACGCTTAAGCATAAACAATATAAACCCTAAAGGACTCACCTCAAAAAGTAATTACAGATCTTCTCCTTGATCAATCTAAGAATGCAATCTCTTTAATAGGCAATAAAGAGATAGCTTGGTGATAAAGAAGATACTAATTAAAGGAATACAAGTACGAAGCTCCTCCCATAGAACAGATGGTCCACAAATCCACAATAGGCCTAACTCAAACCTAACTTATGAGCATCTTAGCTTTACTTGGTAGCCACGATTCATTGTTAGATTAGGATTTACTGGAATGGGCATTACACTCTGTTACACTACTTAATCTGAAAGTGATCTGTTGGGCTTAATTAAACAACATCTTTTCTACATACCTTTTTACATAACAAATGATACAGGACGAGAATCTAGGGAATTTCAACAAAGAATTCCAAACATGAAGAAGTATCGTCACATTAAGAAAACTGATTTGAATATTCAAAATTGGTATTCAAATAGGCTTCTTAATGACAGTGTTAATCGTACGTTACTCTTCTGGATATATCAGGATTCCCGAGCAAAATCTTGGTTGAGATTCCGAATACATATCTGAAGTAATATTCTTTAGTATCTACTATTTCATATCTTATTTTTATTAGGTTTCCTAAATTGTAGTCTATTCCAGATTATGTTTTCTGATTGTATTAGGTTTAAGTTTTTAGTTCTAGTATGAATAGGTTTATTTCTATGCCTATATAAGGCCATTGCTAGATTGTAATTTTGGGGATTGAAGTTATCAATAAGAAAACCCAAAAAAAATAGAGTAGAAACTCTTGTGCTTAGGCTTATGCCTTTGTTTTGATAGTGGATTCTAGCCATATCTTCCATTAAGGTTTTGACGCTTGACAAAACCTTGCTGACTATCGTGATTAAGCTTCCGTTCCGTATCAACAAACAACCAAATCAGTTTCAAACTACTGATATTGAACTGACTCCATTTGACCTTACATACATTCATTCACTCTGTAAACATACCGATATACAAAGACATACACATTTCTGAATACAAAAAGAACACCATGAAAACAGAAATTATATTTATCCATGACTCTCTAAATATAACACGTCCAATAACAACAATGCCAGGAACAAAGCCCGCCTCAAGTTTTAGGGTAAGACATTCTATTTATCCATTCAGCTTGATTTTTAGGAATAACAGCTCTAGGGTTAAAAGTTTAAAACAATCACCTCAAAACAATCGCCCATAACTCATCATTTTAAGTCAACAGAGATTACCATGTATCAAAAAGACTGTGCTGGTCAAGCTAAAAATATATTTGCATTTTTTTTCTCAAACAAACAAAATTGTATTGACACTAAGCAGAAATTACAAAGTAGCGGTATCCACTTATTAGCTTCATCATTAGAAGTTTAGAAAATCTAAAACAAAACAATGAAAAAGAGGACACAGAGGACTAAGAGACAACAGTCATCCAGTCCAAACCCAAGAAAAACTGATGACCAAAGCCAAAGGATGAAGCTGTAATATCGACAAAAATTAGAACTTATGTGACAGTCAGAGATGGCTCAGAAACCCCTCCACTCCCAATACAAAAATAGACAACCAGCACTAACTCAACATAAAACTTCTAGAACTAACCCTCGCAAAATCCAATGTCAGTTCCACAAGTCTCTGTATTCTCCTTGGACGTAACAGCTGATTTGATATATTTATTTGTGGTGACACTAGTCTCATATCTCTTACCACCCCCTCTCATGTCTCTCCCCCGCTCCCAATTTTTAAAATATAATCGAGGCACTTACCTACAATGGTATACATACACTCCCTAATAGACTGAAACACTAGATCAAAAGCCTGTATTTTATAAAAAAACCGTAATGATCCGTGAGTAGATACTAAACCTTACCCTTATAAAACTGGAATTGCAAGGAAATGGAGCCTAGTAGTGCATATTCTAGACCAAAGGACTGTATCTCATCGAAACAGTTGGGTCATGAGCAACACAGATAATCAAAGTAAGGTGATAAATTCACTAGCACAAAAAAAACAAAGTGAGAGAGAAACATACGGACCTCCAACGCCGAGATTGACAGTCAAAAGCATCGGCCAGAGGAACCTGTAACGGCGAGCAAACGACTCCTTGGGGAGCTGCGGCGGAGGAGTGGAGGAGTGCATTGCTGAAGACGGCGGTGCTGCGGAAGCGAAGATCTGCTGATCTTGAAACTGTTTCAGGTGCGCTGTCAAGACCCAAACAACCCAATTATTGAAAGCAAAGAATAATCTGATGATGATTAGTAAAAGTAGAAAAGATTCCAAACCTTTCGTGGGTTTGTTGTCGTAGAGCTTCTGACCGTCGCTCATTTTTATTCCGAGGCTGCTTTTACCTCTCTATCTTCTTCTTCTTCTCAAGTCTTCTGCTCGTTAACCCGCAATTTGCTGGTTACTGTAGGCTGGAAACGGTCCGGTTTTTTTTTGGGAAACGGTCCGGTATAAATTTGTTTCTTGTACGGCACATTTTTTCAGCTAATCACAATTTACACAAAAAAAATAAAAGTCAAACGAATTGAAATTTGCACATCTTAAATTGTAATCCGCATACCCACTTTTCAGTTTTAGTAACTTAAATTTTTTCATTTGTAACTTAAATTTCGTCTTCATATTCATATGATAGTATTTACTAAAAAGGAAAATTTAGTATATGGATTACAATTTAGGGTGTGGATTTCACATGAAACCTAGTCAAATGAAATATACACTTATTTGGGTTCAAATACACAAATCTTCATTAAAACCATATTAAAATAATATTTATCAAAACATTTTTACCCTTACTTCATATTAGAGAGAGAAGACTTTGTCGGTGCAAAGCGGGACTCTGATCACCGGATTTCGTTCACCGATAATCAGTTACTGAGCCCTAGTAACTCAGTTCCTAACGCCTAATAACTCGGTTATTGACATCTAAAAACTCAGATATTCCAGCAACTGATCCTATTAACTCAATTTCTGACCGCTAATAATCATCGATAACTTGGTTACTAAAACCTAGTAACTTAGATATTCAGTTACTGACCCCAAATAACCATTGATAACTCGGTTACTGAACCCAGTAACTCAGATATTTCAGTTACTGAACCCAGTAACTCAATTCCTAACCCTCATTGCCTCAAGTTTTTTCACATCATCAGTACTAATCACTATTATGCCACTGCTAACTAAGAGTACAAAGCTCAATGACACAAGTCCACAACAAGAACACGAAGAAGTAAAAATAAAGTCTGCAATGGAACAATTTGACTTTGAATTCAAGAGAACAAATTCCAATTCGTACTACCTCAAATTCCAATTATGAGTTAGTTCCAGAAATACATGTCTCACTATAGAATTAAAAAAGAATTTCACTCGGCATAAACCAATTTAACTTGTTTAACAAGTTAAAAAGAGCAAAATAGACCAAACCTCACAACATAGTATAGTCAAAGATCTGCTTTGACAGATTTCTTTTGAGTAACTCCTCGTGCTCTGATGTCGTCTAGAAACTCTTAGAGTTCAACTACCAAGAATTGTCGACATAGCCAAAATATAGCAGCAGTGATTGAACCTTGACGTGATCTGCCACTCTCCAATGCAGATCTAAAGTTGCATGGCGGCTACTATCCATCGTCGATCACACCTCTCTCTCTCTCTCCATAGCGGTGAGAGTGGCTATAGTTGTGTTGTCTCTCTTTATGTGCCCCCAAAGTTTCATTTGGATTACAGTTTAGGAGTAAGTGTAGTGCGTGATTTTGTGTTGCAAGCTTTGTTTTTAACCCACCCACAATTTCATTGTATTTGTTATCACTTGAAGGACGGATTTGCCTTAACCCACCTGAATTGCTCCCCGGCAGCACTCACTACACAATTCACAAATGGCGAGCTGGGAACACAACGTTACCAAAAGAGTAACTCATTAGTGTTCCTACCCAACCAAGTAAATAAGTTCTTAAACAATAGGGTAAAGTCACAGCACAAATTTCTTTGAAAAAAAAAACAATTTAATTTGATCAACGATAATTGATTATTTGTACGTCTACATTCTAGTCAGCACTCGTACAAGTTTCCCTGTTTTCCAAACATAATACAATGCGATTGGCATGTGGGAGGATATGGTTACTGGATTCCACTCTAAACAGATGCAAGCTCTTTAACCACAATCATTGATCAACTCCACGCACGACCGCCACCATAACCCCTACTGCGGTCTCGAAAACCCCCATGACCTGATCAATTTAAAGTCGCAACAAAAAAGGTTAGCAGATTCATTGAAAGTTGATTGATCAAGTCTGAAGTTAATTCATTGAAAAATTCATTGAAAACATGAAAGGATTAGATACAAATGGTTTATCAAAAGGAATTGTCAACAATAGTTTTATCCACTGTCGAGACCAACTGACCTGAAGGGGGAGGAGCACCACGCCCCATTGCTGCCAGATCAGGACTGACCTTCTGTCCGGCTTCTTCGAGTAAGCCAATCAGTTCCTTTGCAAATCTAGCATTAGCAGCTGTAAAGAATGTGTATGCTGTTCCCTTTGCCCCAGCTCTTCCAGTTCGGCCAATGCGATGAACATAATCCTCAAGGGATCCCGGAAAATCATAATTAATTACATATTTCACATCCTTCACATCTGCAACCAAATCAAACATGACCCCAAGAGATTAAAAACAAAGGTGTAGGCATATAGGTTTAAATACATTCAAGAAATTTTGCTAGATCAACAACACACCTATAAACCCCAAAGTTAGCAGTTTTTCCTACCAAAGCCAAAGGCAAATCCGATGCCCTTTGCCCGCCAAACCTTACCTGACTCAAAGGGAAACAATTATTTACTCAAATTCTGAGCACAGATGATTACCAACCTTGGAGGGTAAGCACTTCCCCCTTGAGCAAAACTCAGCCATATCAAGCCCAGTTTGCATTGGTTTTCAAAAGAATAATAAAAGTTATGGTTGCAGTACATTGATATTGATAAATTTCCTAACTGATCAATGGGACAGCAAAATACTCAATTAAGTCTGAAATTTTCGTAAAGATGCTTCAAATATGTAGAGAGTGACCTCCATAGCTCAGAAAATATAAAATTCTTCTTGGGTCTCACATCTCATAATAAATTACAGTGAGGAAGTTGGGAAACAACTGAAGAAGGAATTGCCTTTCCTCAAATTATAAAAAAAAAGAAATAAGTCAAATAACAATAGATAAACAAGTAGCAAACCAATGCGGACAATGAACAGAGAGTTTAGTTAACCAGCAAAGAGAGAACACACACTGCAAAATGAAATATTGCCCGTGGTGCTGACACAAATGACACTGCAAAGTGCAAAATGCTTTTTACTGAGTTGGCCTCCATTTTCCCGAGTAATTATGAATAACATTGTTTTTTAAAAGATGGAAAGTATTGTTGATGAATTAATGAACCCTTCAGCTGTGAGGAGAGATTGAAGA
Source organism: Comarum palustre (assembly GCA_951800085.1). Classification (NCBI taxonomy): domain Eukaryota; kingdom Viridiplantae; phylum Streptophyta; class Magnoliopsida; order Rosales; family Rosaceae; genus Comarum; species Comarum palustre. The sequence continues at coordinate 13,491,141 of OX637572.1, read as the reverse complement.
TGCTAGATTTGTGTTCAACTTTTAGGGCATAGCTAAATAACAATTCCTGCCAACTATTCTCACAAGGTAAAAAGAAATATTTCCCATACCTAGACCACGAGCAGCAACATCTGTTGCAGTCATTATGGGGCTTTTGCCAGCTTTAAACTCAGAAAGGACCCAATCCCTTTCTGCTTGACTTTTGTCTCCATGGATGGAGAGGGCAGGCCAACCATCCATGCGAAGCTGCCGGGTGATCTGATCACAACCTTTCTTAGTATCCATGAATATTAGTATTCTGCTGCCATCCATGATATCCTCCAGCAACTTTACCAATCTGAGAGTGAAATGAATCAGAGGTAACATAAATCATATGTTAAAAGGATTGACCACTTAAAACTTTGAAAGTATAGAAATGATGAGCATGTCATACTTGTTATATTTCTGATTTTCAGTCATGATGTCAACAATTTGACGAATTGAATGGTTGGCTTTAAGATCTGAGGAACCTATGATTACCTGTTCAACAACCAAAGAGACAGTAAAAACCAACACAACAATTGCAATAATTATATAGAATGGGCATTTAGCAACTAATATTTCAGCCAGCAACATAATTGAAACCCTGCAAAATGATGTAAAATTGTGAAGATTGTCCTAATAAATGAAGATCACTTGATAGTAGAAGTAAGATAGTGTACTTTGTATGCATTGTAAAGGAACTTGCTCGCCAGTTGTTCAACCTCCTTCGGCCAGGTAGCACTCCAGTATAATGTTTGACGGTCTGGGCGGATCTGTATTAAAAAAATATTAGCAACAATGAACTTTCAACTTAACCTAAACTTGAGAGCGAGACGCATGCAATAAATTCATAGTAGCCGACTTTTATAAACAATAAAGAATACAACTTACACCCCTTGTCCTAACCAAATTGCAATGACTGGCTACATTGGCTTCATTTCTAGATTCTTAAGCCTACCTAGGTTCTCCACTGGATAATAATTAAATGACTTATTATAAGGCAGTAGAAAGTCATCTTTCCTTGAGCAAATCGCAATCCAGGACTAAGTAGTTCATATGCAATTCTCTTATCAAACACTGGGATATTGGTTTACATGGAAACAAAAAGAAAAATTTAGAATCGACAGGTAATGGGAAAAAGGCCAGAATCATTTGAGGTTGTGGGATGCTAGCTGTAATTTGGGTGGTGTAGATGGAAAGGAAAAAATATTATTTGAAACCTGAGGAGGAGAGATAGATATGTGTGTGTTGGGGCGGGCAGGGGGTGGTTGGTGGCGGAGAGGCAAGACCTGTGGGAGAAAGTTAAGTTTTTGGCATCGTTGTGGGCTTCTTCTACGGTTTTTAGGGATTATCTTCCATTATTCTTTGTAATTTAAGCCCCAGAGCCCTAAGCTTTGAGTGAGCTTTAAAAGATGTGTTGCAAAGCTTATATCCCTAGCTGTCCTCTTTAGCTATCTACTCCTTGTACAGTGCTATTAGTTTCAATAAAAAGCTATTTCTTTTAGTAATTAAAATAAATAAAAAATTGACAGGTAAATATGTACCCAACCTTCTAGATGGAGCAGCTTCCCAGTACCAGCAAGTTAACAGTACTATAAACATATATACTTGGTTTTAGTTGGTGAGATGCTCAAGAAAATTAGAGAAACAAAATACTGAAGTTCTCAGCTTCGGCTTCAAGCAATGGTAACAATACCTATCAAAGGTAGTATGATTAACTTAATGACAGTAATCATTACCACCATTAATTCATGGCCTTGAAAGACTCGAGTAGGATTTCATCTTGAATTGAAAATCAAATATTACCTAATAAGCTCAATTTACAAGCCTAGACTTTTGAAGATAAATTTTAAATCTCTTTTCTAATTGATTACAATACGGAAGGCTTCACTTAGAAGTGCTAAAGCATTTATCTTATCTTTTAATAGGCTCACCCACTATTGCCTCCATCTTTTCAACATACCAAAATCCTAGAAAAACAGCAAGTTATAAAGAACTAAAGACAACCAAAACAAAGGCAAAACAAAAGACTTCAAAAGAGAGAAGTAGAACTATATTCACAACATAAAAAAACAAAACATTATAGTCACACTCAAATAAGAGTAAATCTCAAACCTGAGAAACAATCTTTCGTATCTGAGGCTCAAACCCCATATCTAGCATCCGGTCAGCCTCATCCAACACAAGATATGTGACCCTTCGCAAGTTTGTAGTATGCGACTCTAACATATCAATCAGCCTTCCCGGTGTAGCAATCACAATCTCAACTCCTGAGCCAAATATTAGTGACATCAACAAGACTAAGCAGTTACAATAACATGATATCCCCACTTAATTTACCACCCACAACTTCATCTTACCCATATCAATGCCTATAAAAGAATAATCAATTATATGATCTCCAATACGAGAAATATATTGTTAAATGTAGCATCATGATAGTAACAAGTCAACATAGTTCACCACCACCTACCTTTCTGCAGATCACGAACTTGAGGTCCCTTCGGAACTCCACCATAGATGCATGTGCTTTTAATTTTAGAAGATGCACCAAATTTGGTCGACTCTTGTTGAATTTGAACAGCGAGTTCACGGGTTGGAGCTAAAACTAATACTATCGGGCCATCTCCAGGAGCTGCATGGACAATATAGAGTTACAAATGCAGTACCAAAAGCAAAAAATTTAAATCAAAGCTAAAAAAATTATCATAGAATTTTATCATCTTAAAGATTGCATACTCACATAAAATTGGCTGTGCATTGACATGGACAATTGCAGGCAACAGATAAGCCAGTGTCTTTCCTGATCCTGTTTCGGCAATACCAATAAGATCACGGCCCTTCAAAGCCATTGGCCATCCTTGAGCTTGAATTGGTGTAGGTTCAACAAATCCAGCTTTTGTAATTTCTTGCATGACGTACTCTGATGAAGAGGAAACATTCCCTTAATTAGAATTCAAATCAACTTCAGCAATATTTAAGAAGAAAACTTTTCGTTTAGAAGAGAGTTTTATTAGACAAAAGAAAGATAGAATAGTGGAGAAGATCTGCATTCAATAGCTAAAGCAGTACAAATTACAACAATTCAAACATATAAATAAATAAATAATTAAGAATGTAGCAGGAGCCAAGAAACTCACAAAACCCAAAAAAAGAGTGAAGTCTAGCACAGTACACAACAAGCTGAAATATTCAACGACTCACACTAAATCCCAAAGAACTGACCAAAATCTTGCTCTCTTTCAAAGCTCTTCACCCCTACACCGAAATATGCTTCAAAATTGTTCCATTTCTATCCAATTATCGCTCCCAATAACAGCTTATGCAACCTGCTGCCCCAGAGCACAATTGACCAGCTTCTCCTTTCAAACCAGAACGATTTTGATAAAACCAAGATGAAGTTTAAGTCCAAGCTGGGGAATCCTAAGACACCCCAGCCTCCCCATATAGTTTCTTTCTAAGATATGAAATTACACTGCAAAACAAAATGATTCAGTCTCCATTCAATTTCTCAAACTCAACACTTCAGTGAGGAGAGAGAAGTAGCAGTTCGACCTCCAATAGTGAAGCCTCTTGCAGGATTCACCCTTTCATAGGCCACCTGACAGGCCAAAGTTCTAATTGACTGGTAAGTGTTTGGGACCGCTAGAGGATTTATCAAGGTATTACAGAATTTTGATAATATCCTATGGAAAATGATTTAATAGGTTGCCCTGCTATCAACTGTCCTACCTAAATCTCATTCTTCATTCACTGCCACTGCAAGCTGAAAACACTAAGAAAATGGGTCCAGCACAGCAAAAACGTCCTTCCAAGGGTTCTACTCGATCATCCCACTAACTGGGTTATATCCCAATCGTTTTCATGGTGACTATATTACATGCCACAAAGATTCTCTTTCCTTAGAAAATCTCTAGAGCCGCTTTCGAGCAATGAGGTAATTCTTGCCACTATAATCCTAGCCTCCGAATCTCCTTTCTGACTTTTGGTAAAGAAGCTCCACCTAGTGAGGCTTCTGTAAGAAATGTTTCATCATACCAACCAACCATTCACCATGCCAACTGGAATTAAAAAAAAAGAGACGAATAGAAGGTGGGTGGACTACAGAGAGCTGCCTGAACCAAAGTCAACACCCCCCCCCAAAAAGCAGATAGAAAGCCATCTGCCAACCTTCCAGTCTCTTCTTAACTCTCTCTATCACAGTCTTCTAAAACAAGGCAGCACAGACTAACTTCCTACTCCAACTTTCCACTTTGCCACTTTCTGAATATATTTTGACCAAAAAATAATTACCTTTCATTATTTCAGAACTGATAGGAAGTAAAACTATATGACCAAAGATATTTTCCCCAGTTCTCAAAATCAGATGATACCATCAGAAAACTATACTCTAGTATCTACATTGTCCCTCCCTATAAATAAAACATCAAAAGTACCACAATCCGTGTGCCCCCTCCATTGATCTGCTCAAACCATCTAACACAAGTATTAAGAAAGAGAAGACAAGGGTTATCTCCGTCTTTCCTTAGAGCTGGAAGTTCTAGCAATCGGCAGCTAGGAAAACGAATTAGATAGCAAATTCATATGAAACTGTCCAAGGTTCTGAAAGAACATGCTTGGTTGTATAGTCTCAAACCTCCATTTGCACCAAATTTCTGTCATCCATTTATCTACACCAATACATTTTTCCATTAGACTTGAAAACTTAATTTTATTTTTAAATTTCAAATCTCAATCCAGAACTTAAACCCAACATGGTCATAAGCTTTCTCAAATTCAATTTTGAAGACCACGCCTTCTTTCCATCTTAGCTTCCTGCATATAAGAAACAGTGCCTTCCAGCACCTCCCGTAATCTCCCAGCTACAACCTTTGTAATATTCGTGTGCAAGCTTGTTGAACAACTCTGAAATTTTCAATTTTTAGGAAATCTGTGTTCTTTAAAATGACACAAACACATGTTTTTGTTTGGTATATCTCTGTTTATTGTCTCTCTGGATAGAATTCTTCAAAATTTCAAGTTCAATCGCTCCTCTCTTACCCCTTCCCAATTTCTCTGCAGGGATGCCATAGAAAAGTCATCTAGACCCAGAGATTTATCCTTATCACACACAGGTAATTATGATTCTTCTTCTTTGAAAAGCCTCTCCAGCCACTTCATTATTTTCTTCACTAATCTGAATCCAACTAAGGTCTTTCAAATCCCGTTTCTGTTCATTATTACTCGAACAAAAATTTCATTAAAACTAATAATTTCCTTCCCAGTCAGAATCTCATATTCCATGATAATGCAATTGCCTTTTCCTATGGGAGTGATACCCCGTTTTCTAGATTTTATATGTTTTCATTTTACTTAGGTGAGAACTGGAAAGTATAGCACAATCATCCTCAAGTCTCAACAGAGCCACACTACGTTCAACTTTCTATTGAAAAGAAAAGATACAAATCTCTGGGAAGGCCTAATACATAAAACCTTAGTAAAGCATGCATTTGAATGAACCACTGAAAATCCAAACAAACCAAAGACACATATTTCTAAAAAACAAACAAAACATACCGGGAAAGCCAATGTCACGGAAGCTCTTGATGGGCTTAGGTACATCACGGCCTTCAACAGTAATTTCCCTCCGTTTCCTATACTCCTCTACCTCCCTCTCCGTCATGCCTTCCACTTCAGGTGACTCAACATAGAAATTCTTCTCAAAAGGCGTCAAGCCATCCAAATCAAGCTTCTTCGGTGACTCAGCCCCATCATAATCCTTCCTACTAGATGAAGACCGGGCCGAACCACCGTAACGGGCCGCCCCACCAAACCCGGAGTCACTAGAACACCAAAAATTTCAGAAACAAACAAATTTTCAATCACAGGTCAATTTCAAGAATCCATATTCATATATAACGCATTCAAAACATATTAATTAGTCTTGATTTAACATATTGGATTTGAAGGGAGTGAAGCTCGAATTGAAAGTTCATTTTGGGTCCAATGACTCAAATCCAATTAGGCCAGTAAGAAATCAAAGAGAAACCAATTAAACTCGTAGACCACATAATCTATACTTAGCGAACTAAACCCTAAGCATGGTGAAGCAATACGAAATCAAAGTAAGGCGTACATATACGAGATACGGGATTAGGGAAGTACCTTCTGCGGTCACGGCAGGAGGTGGGGTCGCCGGAGCGACTGTCATAGCGGCTCATGGTGAGTTGTCACTGTGAATCACCGTCCGGGGAGATTAGGGGGAAGAAATTTTGAAGGGTTTTAGAAGCAGGTGGTTTTCGAACGAGGAAGGGTGAAAGCTCTCTCCAGTATGGTTAGATCAACAGCACTATCCCCGTTTCCCACAAAAAAATAAAAAAGGACAAATTGGTATAGAATAAAATGTAGACGGAGATATAAATAGAGCACGGCGGATGAAGTGTCACAATAAATGTATAGACATATTTCCATATAATTTTTTCTTATAGACATATTTCGATATAATGATCATATCAGATGGGCGGATTTTTGTTTCTCAACTTTGATCATCGGAATCACAACATGTCTACTAATGTAATATAACTTGTTTACTAAGCTTTAAGTAAATGTTCTGTTTCAAAAACAAACTCTACATAGAAACTTCAAACGTAAAAAAGTCGTGAAATAAGATATGACCAGAATGATGAAATACGTCTAGGGTTGGAAAATCACGTAATTCCGGTAAAGTCTCGGTGTCTATAGTTACAGTCAATACAATTCAGGGGTTTGACTTACTTGATTGACCGTCCGGATGAAGCCCTTAAATTTATCGGATCAAGTTGAATTTTTTACCATAGACATATTTCAACATATTGATGATATCTGACGGTCGTATTTTTGTTTGTAAATTTTGATGACCGGAATCACAACATGCTTACTATTTACCATTATTTATCCATATAGGGATCCCTATCATCGAGGGGTAAATGTCTCAAAATTGTTAGATGGACAGTTGCGTCTCATCATGGTGAGAGTTTTTGTGTTGAAGGTTCGACCAAAATACCACATATAGATGTAGATATGGACGTTTTCGTGTGTTAGGTGTTTAGAAAATCGTCATTTGGAAGCCTTAAACAAACTCGGATTGCCAAAAAAACCCATATGTCATAGCATTAGCAATGAGTATTACTCGTATGCCCGTTCTGGTTCCAGATTGGTGTCACAATAGTCAATCGGACACCGAAATATCCGTAGTTCAATTTTGTAACTAAAATGTATTTTAGCCGACGAAATACCCTAATTTCGTTGGCTAAACTTTTCAAATTTCGTCAGCTAAAGTGCACAGACTATAGCCGATAAAAAATTACTTTAGCCGACGAAAAAAATTTTAGTCGGTTAAAATTCCACTATAGCCGAGGAATAAACTAGTTTAGCCGACGAAAAAAACTTCGTCGGCTAAAATTCCACTTTAGCAGACGAAAATTTAACTTAGTCGACGAAATAATTTTTCGTCGATTAAGCGGACTTTAGCCGACGGAAAAAAATTTCGTTAGCCTGTTTTTGGTAATTTTGTAGGCTAAAATCTTTTTTCTGGTAGTGTTCCTCTTTGATAGCAATAAAAAACATCTGAAGGCAAACTTACTGCATGGATTCATAGGATTCATGAGAAAGATAAGTTCTGGATATCAATTATAACTTAGACTCTATTATGTTTGATCTACAATTGACAGAAAAACATAAACAAGAACCAATTCGAACTTGACTCTAAAGATTGAACTATTACCATCCAATATGAAAGTCTTGCCCTATAAGCTGCATCTGTGTTATCCCTTGATCAGGTAAGAGGCTCATACCAGTTAAAATCCAAGAGAATACAAATGCTTCTTTTTGTGTTTTCTGCAAAAAGAGCATACCTGAGCATATGCAATTGATACAAACATGTCATATATTCTCATGAATCCTTACTGGATCCTTGAGAAAAACAAATTTTGGCTATCAAATGTAATTTGCAGACTTGGCTATATATATATATATATATATATATATATATATATATATATATATATATATATATTTATATTGCTTACATGATGGTAACCATGAATGTAAGGTTGTCACTTTCATACTATTATAAGGCTTAGTTCCTAAATTCTGAGCTGATCTATAAGCTCTAATTCCATATATTACTGTATTTCATAATCATATAAAAGAAAAATAAAACTAACTACTTTGTAAACGGTGCTTCCGAGTAAGCCGAAATCAAACCGAGAGAGATTTAATCATTTGAATCAGAGGTTAGAGGATGAGAGAATAAGCAAGAGACGCGAAGAAGAACAACGACATTCTATATATCATGTTCGTATTTCATACCTAAGAAAAGACAAATAATACTAACCACTTTGTTAACAGTATACGTGCTTGTGAGAAACGGAAAAAGCCGAAATCAAACCTATAGAAACTTGATTATTCGATGCGGAGGATAGGTGAGAGGATGAGATCGAGGCACGTGCAGAGAAGAACAACGACGTCTTTAGATGTCTCTGATTGAATAGTTAGAGAAAAAAAGTAGGGTTTGATAGAATAAATTAGAAAGCTAGAAAAGAATTTCCTTAATAAGAAAATGTGATTAAAAATAAAATATCAAAATTGTGTTATGATGACGTGGCAATGCCATCTCAGCCGTTACATAAGATAAGCTCTAATTGGTCTTTTAAAATATGGTTCATCTAGCATTATTCTTTCATCCCTATCGATCTATCCCTAGCTAGCTTCTTCAAGTTTATGTGGCAAACTCATCCGATCCTTAAGAACAATTAAGCAGAGATAACTTCTAGTTTATGCGCGAGGCAGATTCATCCTTAATTAAGAACTTATTGTGAGTATGTTTAATTAACTTATATATATATAGCTTAATTTTATCCCTTCAATTTGGTACTTAATTGGGAAAAAAATCTATAAGCTGGCTTCTCTTAGGATGATATCAGATTGTTCAAATGGGATTACATTTGTGTTCGGATCCCATCGATCTATTTAGTTGATGCGCGTCAGCCTCATCTAGTGGCTAGCTATATGATAGTGCAAATCAATTGTTCTCATCAGTTGTTATCTGCATCATTTTGCTCATCAATGCAAGTACTTAAATTCATAAACTTCTTGATCAATTAAATTAATTAAAGAGAACACCAAGGGTAGTGTTTGGTGTTTGGTGTTTGGTGTTCTCTTTAATATCGAATTTATGGATTTAACTTGAGCAAAATGATGAAGATACGTGTTTTGTATCCCCTTAAGCCAGGGGTGGAACTACATTGTTGCATGAAAGGGTCTGGCCCTTAGCATTTGTATTTCATTACTTGTTTACTTGTTTACCATGTAAACTTCATACAAATTAAAAAAAATAGTGTTAATTTAATTATCAAACCCTCTAAATCAATGGTTGTGAAAAGTAAGGAACAAATAAAGAGAGTAATTTGGGATTAATAGTAGTTAATGTATATTAATTACATTCAGTTTAGAGAAAAAACGGAAGTGTTGCTTGGATTTACATATTTTGCAATCAATTATCATCAATGTCTAGCTTAACCTTCATAAAACTTAATAAAAGATGCTTGAATGGTTAAATTTGGCATTATAATTTTCTATGTCATTATTGTTTATATCTCGATCCCCCTAAGATTTAAATCATGGTTTCGCCCTGTCTTTAGCAAAGTTTCTGAATTTAACTTGAGCAAAATGATGAAGATGACCAGTTGAGAACATTTTGCATAATCATATTGGGGGATTAATTATCCACTTTAACTTGAGCAAAACATGATAAAGATGACGGTAAATAACAATTTGCATGATTGTATAGAGGGATTAATCCACCCAGCTATGAATGCTCATAGTCTTAAGTCACCTATAATAAGTTGTACGTCAACATGTATGACTTGAGAATTCGAAACCTGTTAGAATATGTATCAATGTTGTCCCACAATGAGAAAAAAATGAGATATGACGATGAAATTAAGAGTTTAGACCGCTCTAATTGTAACTGCGTTCATATAATCAGTAATTCGTGATCGACCATGAAAATTATGCTGAAGTATCGTTTGGTGCAAATCAATCTAACGATAGAAAGCAGAACACCTCAACTTAATTATTTGTTTCACCGTTGAATTTACATTCAAACGCAGGTTAACATCATTTCAACGAGGCAACAGGGGCAACACAAATGGTAATATTGACAGTTTATTTGTATGTGAGTTTCCTAACTTTGTATATATGGATGAACATTCTAAATTTAGGTTTTGGCTTTTGCGTGTGTCTCAGTATAGGGAAAATTAGATGGTCATTCTTTGTTACCATTTCCATGATATCGTATACTTTGTCTCACTAGCTACAATTAGCAGCATTGTATTATATATCTTCCAATATACCAAAGTAATGTAAGAATGTAAGATTACCTTAATTAATCGTGTACGAGAGTCTCATTCCAAATAATTGAGATCGATATAGAACACGAAACAGGAAGTAGTGATCGACGGGCCTCGTGCATGTGGTGTGTTATATATGGAATTAGTGCAGTTGATTAATCAACAATGTCATCATAGTCGAATTGAAGGATGACCAAACTCTAGCTAGCTAGTATACTGGATCTCAATAGCATGATGTTTATGGCGGTGCTAGCTATAACAAGAATCAAAACGTACTGTGTCGATCGAGTGTATAAATAATAATGAAATTACAAAAAGGATAATGCATATTTGCACAAAAATAAAAATATTAGATCTCAATCTAATGAAAAAAAAAGTCAAACGCTCATTCCAATTAATCTTAAGAAAACAACAATTATATCATTGTTTCAATTCCAATCACTACATCTCTATCTCTACCGATCTAAAATTCCTCTCTCTCTCATCTGCTTCCCATCATCACAATAATCGGCCGTCGGCGACACACCGATGGTGTAGTCTTGCCCTCCGCCTCGCCCTCCCTTCCTTCTAGTACGTCAGATCCTCATCCACCTTGAGATACACCGCGCGCTACTCTCCCCCACGGTTGAGATGCGCCACATGTTGCTCTCCTGCGAGGCTCGCCATCGCGCCGGTGGTCGTAGATCTGAAGCTGCGGTGGTGGCTGGTTTGGATTTTGTTTCTGCACTCGTCATCTCTCATGGCTGCCCTCCTCTTCACCTCGATTTTCCTTTCTCTCGGTGCAGCCAAGTCAGCCGGAGATTCGCCGTCGTCCTCTAGCACCGACAAGGCAGTCTGGTTCTCACCGTGCCTCACCTACGTTGACTAACTACGTTGAGTTCAAGTCAGGTGGTGGAGATCTGGAACTCAACGCTCGTCCTCATTCTGTTGAGCTCGTCAAGGTCACTAGCTCCAGCGAGAGTCTTGAACTCTGGATGAGAGCCTTGAACACCTGCCGCTCGCCTACACCTGCCGCTTGCCTTCCTCCTCCTCTGTCACTCTCTCCCAGGCCCTCTTGAGTGTGCATGTATGCATCCGGATTGTATATTTTGCTTTGGTAATGTATGTGAACTAATTGTTTGGTTTTTGGATTGATTATCAAGAAGAGGATTTAAAGAGCTTCAGGCAATGGGGAAGCAAGACCCCTGGACACCCTAAGAACTTTGAGACCCCTGGACACCCTGAGAACTTTGAGACACCAGGTGTGAAGAATGGAAACACCAGGTATGATGAGATTAGAGCTGCCATTAAGGAAGGAAAGGCTATGACAGACAAGCCCACTTTGATAAAGGTGAAACATATACTTCAAATCGAAGTTTATTAACCCTAGTATACTTTATATCTAAATTTATTAACCTCAGTATACTTCAGATCTAAGTTTATTAACCTCAGTATATTTCAAATCTACATTTATTAACCTCAGTATACTTCAAATCGAAGTTTATTAACCATAGTATACTTCAGATGTAAGTTTATTAACCTTAGTATACTTCAGATTTAAGTCTATTAACCGTAGTATACTTCAAATCAAAGTTTATTAATTCCAGTATACTTTAGATTCCAGCGAAATACAATTTTTCAGTCACCGGTGATTTTCCCGGTCACTGGATCGAGTCTGGTGACCGGAGTCCATGAGTTTCCGGCTAAGTCATTTCTTTTCAACTTTTTCACTTTCTATGCATGTTTAAAGAGTGATGGCAAAATAGTTCTTAAATAATAATGTGTGTCAAGACTTTAAAGAAATATTTGTTCATTTGAGCATAAGTAATAACACTTTATATTCAAATCACTACCAAAAAAAGGACTATAGCCGACGAAATATCTAAAAACAGGCCGACGAAATTTTTTTTCGTCGGCTAAAGTGGACTTTAGCCGACAATTTTTTTTTCGTCGGCTAAAGTGGAATTTTAGCCGACAGAACAAAATTTCGTCGGCTAAACTAATTTTTTCGTCGGCTATAGTTAAATTTTAGCAGACAAAAAAAATTTCATCGGCTAAAGTGGTTTTTTCGTCGGCTATAGTATGTGAACTTTAGCCGATGAAATTTGAAAAGTTTAGCCGACGAAATTAGGGTATTTCGTCAGCTAAAGTAACTTTTAGTTATAAAATTGCACTACGGATATTTCGGTGTCCGATTGACTATTGTGATACCAATCTGGAAGCAGAACGGCCGTACGAGTAAAACTCATGGCTAATGCCATGATATACAGGCTTTTTTGGCCATCCGAGTTCGTTTAAGGCTTCAAAATGAAGTTTTTCTAAACGCTTAACACACGAAAATGTCCATATCTACACCTATATGAGGTATTTTGGCCGAACCTTCAACACAACAAACACTCACCATAATGAGACCCAACTGTCCATCTAAAAATTTTGAGACATTTACCCCTCCATGATAGGCCTCCCCATATAGATAAATAATGGTAAATAGTAGGCATGTTGTGATTCCGGTTATCAAAATTCACAAACAAAAATACGACCGTCAGATATCACCAATATGTTGAAATATATCTCTGGTAAAAAATTCAACTTTATCCGATAAATTTAAGGACTTCATCTAGATGGTCAATCTCTTAAGTCAAACCTCTATATTGTATTGACTGCAACTATCAGCACCGAGACTTTACCAGAATTACGTGATTTTTCAACCGTATGCGTATTTCACAATTCCGGTCATATCTTATTTCACAACTTTTTTGCGTTTGAAGTTTCTACGTACAGTTTGTTTTAGAAACGAAACATTTACTTAAAACTTAGTAAACAAGTTATACAACATTAGTACGCATGTTGTGATTCCGATGATCAAAGTTGAGAAACAAAATTCTGACCGTATGATATGATCATTATGTTGAAATATGTATATAGGAAAAAATTTAACTTAATCTGACAACGTTAAGAGCTCGATCCTTACGGTCAATCACGTAAGTCAAACCCCTTAACGCACGGAAACGGTCATTTGACCATCTAAATTACGTATTTTGCCCGGACCTTCAACTGAAAATAGTTTCAAATCGATGAGATGCAACCAGTAGTATAAAAATTTTATGAAAAATAACTACCGGAGATAGACCTACCTCTAGGGAGAAAGATTGGAAAATTGAGTTAACCGCAATTATCGGTACCGAGACTTTACCGGAATTACGTGATTTTTCAACCATAGACGTATTTCACCATTCCGGTCATATCTTATTTCACGACTTTTTTTCGTTTGAAGCTTCTACGTATAGGGTTTAGGGTTTTAGCCGACGAAATTAGAGTAATTTGTCGGCTAAAGTTAAATAAATAAATAAAATAAATAACTATAGCCGACGAAATTAGGGTATTTCGTCGGCTAAGGTTAAATAAATAAATAACTATAGCCGACGAATTACCTTAATTTCGTCGGCTAAGATTAAATAAATAAATAAAATAAATAACTATAGCCGACGAATTACCTTAATTTCGTCGGCTAAGATTAAATAAATAAATAAAATAAATAAATAACTATAGCCGACGAATTACCCTAAATTCGTCGGCTAAAGTTAATTAAAAATTCAAATTTTTTTGCAGAGATTTTTTAAATTTTGAAATTTCGTCGGCTAAAGTTCAAAATTTTCTATATCTTTCATTTTTCTCCTCCTCCTCCTCTTCATCTTCCCTCCTCCTCCTCTTCATCTTCCTTCCTCCTCCTCCTCATCTCCCTCTCCTCCTCCTTCAAATCCTCCTCCTCTTCATCTTCCTTCCTCCTCCTCCCCTCTCCTCCTCCTTCAAATCATCCTCCTTCTCCTCTTCATCTTCCTTCCTCCTCCTCCTCTCCCTCTTCTCCTCCTCCTCCTCTAAATCCTTCTACTTCAAACTCTAAATTCTCCTCCTTCCTCCCCCTCCTCCTCTCCTCTTCTCCTCCTCCTCTTGTCTTTCTCCACCACCGGTGTAAAAAATAAAAAGAAGTAAAAATTTTAATCAAAAATACAAGAAATTAAAAAAGAAAAAAAAATATGAAAAAATTAAAATAACTATAGCCGACAAAATTATAATAAAATTCGTCGGCTAAAATTTAAAAAAAAAAAACTATAGCCGACGAATTTTAAAAACTATAGCCGACGAATTACCCTAAAATTCGTCGGCTAAAGTTTTAAAAAAAATAATAACATAAAAAAAATAATAACTTTTGCCGACGAATTACCCTAAAATTCGTCGGCTAAAGTTAAATAAATAAATAAAAATAATAGCTATAGCCGACGAAATTTAATAAAATTCGTCGGCTAAAATTTAAAAAAGAAGAAGAAAAAATAACTATAACCGACGAATTACCCTAAAATTCGTCGGCTAAAGTCCAGAAATTAAGCGACGAAAAATTTCTTCGTCGGCTAAATAAATTACTTTAGCCGACGATGAACAGTAATTTCGTCGGCTATAGTGTTGGCCGACGGAATTTGTCCGACGACTTCTTAGTCGACGACGTGTCGTCGGCTAAGACTTTAGCCGACGAAATTTAGGGTTTAGCCGACGAAAAAATTTCGTCGGCTAAATTGGTTGTTCTGGTAGTGAATGTGCATCTTATTTTTAGAATCATTTAAATGTGTTAATAAAGAGTCAAATTAGTATTATATGTTTAATTATTGATTACAAAATGAGGAGCTCAATTTTCATAGCCAAATTAGAATAAATTAGCAATATTGTGCATGTATGCAGTTTTGTATAATAGCTAGGGATCTGGGTGAAGTCACGAGTCCTGTATATAACGTCACTCGAGGATTTGATTCTATGAATAAGCTTGATCCAGATATTCTATACATCACTCTGCGATAATTGATGAGTTAAATGAATGACCATCGATATCTTTATCAACTCAATAATTCCCTTTCGCACAATACATCGCTTAATTTGGCTGCTAATTAAGTTATAAAATGAAGAAATGAGCTCACGAAAACCTAACCCAGCAAACCCTACTTGCTAGTCGTACTCATGCATGCATTATAAAATCGAATGCATGCCAATTATGCCAATCTTTGTAAAGGGTACGTACTGGGTGCGATGGAGACCCTTGCATTAGATCTTTGTAGGAGCAAGACCCACGCTCTCGGGCAATTTGACCTTCTTGTGTGTGCGGACAACCTTATTTCCTATTGCGACAAGGGTAACTACAAGTATAGTATCCAATGTAAAAGGACCATATCTATATATGCATGTTGTTGTGACTTGAGAGGCTGCAGGCACTACAGGCTAAACCTTACAGCTATATATGAAGAAATCAAATCATATAGCTAGATAGAAGCTAGACAGATCACAAGCAATTACCAGCAACCATGAACCACTACACTGAAGATGCAATTACTAGCTGCAACGGGTGGCTCATAAACTTTGACTCGAACTATATGCACAAGCTATCCTTTCGACGCATGCACGGTTGCAACTCACCCCCGCTAAGTTGATATCATTTCAATGACGTCCAGTTGTCGACTACATTGTTTTGTATGCCATCTTTGCATCGGTATACAATTCATGGCATGGTTGAGAATTGGTGTCTAAACCAACCGAGTGACCTAAGTTGAGACTTAGATTTAAGTTGAAATAGACAACTGGAGCTTTCGATTCGGTTTGTGTGAAAATAAGAAGAAAAAGGTTTCGAATTACTAAGGCCAATTTCAAGAGTCCAGGCAGACAGATTTTTTTATGACACAAGACAGACACAGACAGATTGTTCTCCCACATGAATCAAAAGAACTAGGGATCCCTTAACCAATCGACCGACCTCAATCTTGTCCTCTTTTTAAAATCTGATCGAGTTTTAACCAACCTTGCTTCTTTTTGTACGTTGTCCCATAATTGAGTGTCACACACCCTTTCACTAGATATGTGTATATTTCATGTAGGGGAAATGACATTACATATCGCAATCGCACATTGGCTTTTACGGTTTTGAAATTTTCATCATATATGATAGAGCTAGTAGTCTCTGACGATAATATCTTGATTTAGTCATATTATAATTTTACCAGCATTCCCACAAGCACAAAATGCATGCAAAAGGGTCGCGTTCGGACATGCATTTGTTTTTTCACTTCTAACATTAGTTGGTTATTTATACTAGTATTTTTCTTCCATTTGATCAAGTCTTAACCCTCGGTCTCTCCGCATTTCCAATTCCACAATATCAATGTTGACTTCTACCTTTGCAAACTATTAACGCATTTGAATCGTTGAGCAAGTGTGAAATCAAATACCAAAATTATTTGACAAATAAAATCAATGGCAACGCTTCCTAGCGGATATTATTGATGTTTTTGAAAAAAAAAATCGACAACATCCATTTTCATAGATTAATAGATATTCACCCTTTTTCTATTATTCTCCATGTTTTTCTTGTCTTCATTTGACTTCAGTCGTAGTCGCAGCTTTTTTAGATTTCTGCAAATTGAATCTTAATTGAGAAATTTTGAGTTTTTAAATTGATTTCTAACCAAGTTTTTCTAAATAGTTGATATTTAAGTGACCATTTGATGAGATTATCCAAATTTCTCATCTTAATTATGGTTTTTATAATGGTGCATTGCCTCCATAGTAATTGCTTTAAAACACAAATGAAGTCTTCTTTACCTTACCTCTCTTGCCCCTCTGTGTTTCTTGGCTTCAGTGATAATAATTTACTTGGATATTGCAAGTTTTTGAAATCACAGTCTACAAAACAACCAAACAATTCTGATATGAGTATGGTAATCATAATACTCAAAAGCCAAGCCAATCCAGGTTTATCCGGATCGACCCCTAGCCTTGAAACTGGAAGATAGATTCACCTACCAGTAGACCTTCGCCAACTACAAATCCCAAACGAAGGCCACCACCGTAGCCCATTCTTCTAGTTTCAAGCAAACAATTCTGATCGTTAATGGAAGAAAAGCCAAAGCAGCTCATTCTACAATATATTAATCATGGATAAATACATGAGGTTACACCACAATTGCAATATTTGGAACCAAACTTATGGCTATCGTATTTTTTAGTCTACAAATAAACAAAAGAAAACTGCACATATGGGAAACAACATTTGACAGAGAAGGAGAAGAAAACCTACCTGGAGAAAAAAAGTTTATCTCTTCCACATACCTGCAAAATTCAGGGAAAAATAAAATTAATCCTACACAGTAGATATTAATGAGGTCTCATCAATGAAGTCTGACCTAAATTGAATCTTAGATACAACAAGGTATGTATATCGATGGAGCCGCGTTCAAACCTTTGTTATGTTTTAGTCTCACTTCTCAGACTTCTAGGATAATATGCATAGCGAACTAAACTTCTATTGAAACTGGATGAATCAACTGTTTTTGTTAAACATTTATCCCTTCTTATGCGAGGCTGAAGGACTTATGCATGAACTATATATCGTGTCAGGGTAATACACAATAACTGCAAGTCAGTTTTTCAAGCAAATTTAAACTGTTATACAATTATAATAAGAATATTTAAATTACTGTTTTATCCTTTATTTATTTTGTTTTATTTGGTTTGATTTAATTTAAGCCAGCGACAATAAATTTAAGAAAGCTACATTTCCATAAGCCAAATTGGCTTAATTAATACTCATTTTAAAAGTGAAACTATTAAACGTTTAGATATATTTCAAATCAAACAAGCTCTCTCTAAACAAAAATCAATATCAGCCCGGCTCAAGATCAACGTGTTTTGGCTCACGCTTCGCAGTAAGAGGAAGGTAGTACAAATGCATAAATTAAAGTACAAGGAAATAAATTATACAATAATTAAAAGAAAATGTTGCGCACCACCTGGCTTCGCTTCAAATGATTGTAGGTCTCGGCATCACCTTAGAGGAATAATTTACCAGTGATCTGCCACCCTTTCTATCGATACTCGTGTTATACGAGCAGAGCTTCATTGGAAAGGGAGCCGGGACGCCGCTAGAGGATGTAAATGCGCACTGAGGATGGTTCTGGAGAACCGGGTTAATTACCGCTAAGGCGTAAGACTTTAACGTCAGGTTGCAATCGACGAGGTCGAATTTGTTGCTTGTAGGTGTGTGTAGAGCTGTTGTTTTGATTGATTGTATGTATGTATGTTGATTGTTTGTAGTCTGATCTCCAAACCCTCTATATATATTAACTCGAAGTATAGTTGATAAGGATGCAAACTGTTCAATCTAAGTAGGTTTCTATCACCACAATTGCATAAGAATTTGTTTACCTGGCAATGAAGTAACTGGAATGACACAATCTCAATCACAAGTGGCTTCGGCCAAGGTCACTGGTATCGACCCAATAGTTATCAAAACTTCTTAGTTTTCAATGCGGACTTACTCACTTAAAGTCCTACAAACGCACACGAGACGACTTTTTGCCACCTGGAATTCGCCTCGCTTACCATTTCGAGCTAAAACCGAAAAGGTTTATTGTTTGGCCACTAATATTGGCTCAAATGTTATCTGAAATTGATTAATTCCAGACCTAATATTAATTAGGCTCAAACACAACAATAAAAATCTTGCAAGAGGAATAGTTTCTCAAACGAACTCGATCAAAAGGCTATACACGGTATCTTGTTTTCGATACTTACCTTCTATTTTTATACTTGAGTTCCTTGATTGATTGGTTAGTGTTCCTCATTTCCATATTCAAATCGGTGATCGAAACTCGACAAAAAACTAGAAATCACATCTTTCTTATTTACTACTACTAAGTATTCAGCCAATATATTATGTCACGATATTTTAAGTATATTTTTTTTAACAGTTTCTGTAAATTGTTAGTTAACATGATCAGTTTAATATTTACTTATTGAATGCTTTGATTTAAAATTTAATGTTTTGTGATCGCTATCTTGGAGAGTTTTTTTGACACAACCGAAATGTGAAATTTCTTATATTTTATCTTTTTTTTCTCATTCATCTTCTTGAATGAAAAAAACTAGGTAGGTTGGTGATGCATCTTCTTGGCCAATTTCTGGACCTATTCACATTCTATATGCTGCTGCAACACCAAAATTTAGTATGCATGGCCGGTAAAGCTCATCAATTTTCAAGATCTTGCTTTTTATCATGTATTTCTTTATTTTGACGGATTGAATACTTTGCATCACGCACACATTATTTACTATTCGCCTTGGCCAGCAAAATAAGTTTCACACAGTGCAATAATACTGCATAACGTAATAATATTTTGCAGTTTAATTACCTAGCAGTCTAGCACCGTACCATCTCGAGTTACAATTCCTCATAACTATATCATGATAAAATTTATGTTCAACGAAAAGTAAGATCATATTTCATCATAAACTAAATTGTTAGCCAAATTTAGCCTAAAAAACAAGAATATTCTATAAAATCTTATTTTAGTTTACCAAACTCTCCTATCATAGGCTAAATTCTTAGCTAAACCAATACCAATTTGGCTTAAAATTGACTCCCACCATTAGCTAAATCCTAAGCTAAAATGATTTTTTTCTTTTTGTCATGTATTTATTTTGAGTCAATAATTAACCATGATTTTTTTTATATAAATATACTTGATATGTGACTCATATGGAAAATCTCGTCGAGATCTTTATGATGGTTATTAGTACAAATTTTTTAATTTAGATGATAATATCAGAAGGATAAATCTAAAGTTGAATAAAATATAATTAATTTTAGCCTACCAAATTCATAAGCCAAATTTGGCTTACCAAATAGCTCAAACTATTTTTTTTTTCATTGGGAATGATAATATAACTTATGGTGGGAGCAACTATAGGCCAAATTTAGCTTTTTAGCCTATGGTAGGAGATCGTTGTGCATATAATTGAAAAGACAAGTAATTTATTTGAGCAAGCCCAACTGTTTGCTCATTTTTATTTGTATTCTCAATTTTGGTAAATTTTGTTAGGTTCAATAGCTCTCCCATCATATTTTCTAAATTTGCAGCAAATTATTCATTATCCAAATATTAATGTTTTTTAACTAACCAAATATTAATACTTCACATGGTCCAATGAAACAATAAAGATATAGAATATTTTAATGAGTATGTCATTATTATTATAATATATATATATATATATAATTTTTTTGGTTATAATTATTAATCATGAAATATATTTTATTGTTGTATTAAATACTGAGATTTCCAAAATGAGGAAGCTGTTAGAGTTTGAGAATAATTTTTTAGAGATTTTGACTTTTGCTTCCTAATTTTAGAATTTTTTAAAGAAGTTGTTAGAGATATTCTTTGTATATGCTAATTACCATATTTCATTTGCATGTCCAAAATAACTTTTATCATGTGTTGTATCTTAAACCTTTTACAATCCATTCAATAGTTTAAGGTGAAAAAGAGATTGACTAACATCTACATTTACATCGTTTAACATTACACTAAGATTGAGCGTGTATCTATATGTACATTATGCAATGCTGCTTTTCCTAAATATATAGTGCAGCTAGAATAAATTCACATCCTCTAGCTAGCTACTTGCAATGTTCTAAAAATTCCCGTCTAGACCGATTAATCCTCGTTTTAAACGCTGGGCGGTGTTTTCCAGCCTATTTTGGTTGAAACCAATTAATCACTGTTATAAAACTGACTAATCCCCATCTAAAAATGATTAATCCTTTAGACAGTTGTTCGTTCGACTGGCGCTACCGTTTTTAGAACATTGGCCACTTGATGATCAGATTTTGAACTAGCAATGATTAAAAAAATTAGCATCATTTGCTAATAGCCACACCCTAAATTGGAAAAAGACCCTTTTGGGAATTGGGTGGCTAAACACTTATGTTTAGTAGCCGATCAGTTGGGGATCATGAACACCCATAATGGGCATCATATATATTTGCAAGCAAGCTCCCTTGCAAGATATGCTATATAACCATTTTCCACTTTAATGTCCTTCACTAATTAAATATATCATCAGCCTAGCTAACTATCTAATTATGCTCACCTTCAAGATGCTTCAGCTTCAATAAGCAACACCATTATTATTTTTTTCCTTTATAAACATATCTGGAAAATGCTCCACATTTGGTGGTGCCGTGGTGGTGCTTCATATGGTGCCGTGGTGGTGCTTCATATGATTTGATAGAATTCGAAAGAGGAAATTTCCGCATCCTCATATGAACAATACTACTTTATACTTGCAAACATAATCAATCAGAAATGTGGTACTGTATTTTAGTCTACCACAGATATATACGATCGATGCCGCGGCGTTCTTGTTTATTTCTATACCTATATTAATCGAATGCATGTGATTCTCCTCCACAGCAGCACCACAGCTAACATGCAACAGAGATCAGAGCCAAAATAATTGAACCATATATTTCCTGGTTGAAAAACATAGCACGGATCCTCCTTCCAATTGAAATTTCAGATACACCCTTCACTGATTGACGCAAAATCTGACACTCCAACAGCAAATTTCCCATTTTGATTAGCCTGAGGTATTTAGTTTAGCTAGCTAGATAGCGATCAAGCTTCAGTACAAGAGTCAATCTAATAACTTAGTTTTATTATATTTACTAAAATTTTATTTCATATAAACAATAGAATGTTATAATAAGTAGAGGAATATAAAGTTTATGAATATATATATATATATATATATATATTACTGAAAAAACTAGTATTTTTCATTACACTTAGAATTAGTTGTTGTACTGTTGGTAATACCAAAAATTGAAAAATCCAACTTGGTGGATAAAATCAGATATCAAAAACTTTAATTGGTGTAGTTGCATGGTAGCTCAAATCTTAAACCGCAAATTTTTTTGTTTTGAAGTTAGTACTTAGTATAGTAGTACCAATAACCAATTTAAACTGACCAAATGACTGCCCTAGCATAAACTTGGTGGTGATTTGAGTTTTTTTAAAACCTTTTTATTATATATATATACCCTCTACCTCTATATATATAGAGAGAGGTATATATATATTAACAAGTTCGAGTTCAGACAGCAAGTGAGCAATGTTGGAAAGAAAGGGAGGTGGATGTATGGTAGGTGCTTGCAATATAAACTAATAATGCATGCTGCTGGTGAATTTTGTTGGTGGGAGAGTGGGGAGGGAGGCCATGCAAGTGTTTTATTTATATGTGACTGCTTTAATTCTAGGACACTCTTAACATAAAAACACCACTAGATACAAGATCGATCATTTGGCTACAAATGCTCTTTGGATTGACCCCGGCAAGTAAACTATATCTCTGTTCCTTTTTTTACTGATGAAAGTGAGAGTTTTAGTGGTTTTACACGTATGAAGATTTGTGATCGTTATTCTTTGATATTCTGAAGGAGGATAGGACTTAGCCTTAGAATCATGCTATATAGTCTTATATATTGTGATTGCAACCTGTATGCATAAATGGAGCCCCACTTTTGTTACATTTGGTTTCCCACTAGTAGAATCCGAGACCTATGTAATGAAATCATTTCGTCGCATAGGAGCATATATTCGTCACATAAGAACCTAAGTGATAAAAATTTCGTCGCATAGGTGTCGTCGCATACCTACCGTTATACTGGTACTTATGCCACGAAAATGAAGTATTCATCAAAATTTTTGAACTTTAGTGACCAAATATTTCGTCGCTTTAGTAATTCAAAATTTCAAAAAAAATTTCTCCTGCCAAATTTTTTTGAAATTTTCTGAATTTTTCGTCAGGCAATTTGTTTTGGCCTGAAACCACCACCCCCATCGTCGACCTCTACCCACCAAACCCACTGCCACTCTCCTCCGTACAATACCTCCGACCGGCTTGCCGTTGTTCACCTCCGTCACCGATCGCCGTAGCAGACATATATAGTCATTGTGCCCTAGAAAGTCGCAAATGGAGGTCTCGCCGGCGATATACGACGTCGTCGCCATCGGAGACAAGGTGGAGCTTGTTGTGGAGAGGGAACTTGACAAAGCGGACGGGTGTGGGAGCGGAAACAACAAAGGGCGGTACGGGTCTTGATGTCGAAGACGTACTATATTAGACTAGAGAGGTTGGCGACAGTGATGAGGAGACCGTCAGAGTAGAAGGAGTTGACGTCGATGAGAGAGAGTTGGGGGTTGTGGAGTGAGGGTGAGGGAGGTGGAGTAGGTGGCGTCAAAGGTGAGAGGGGTGGTGGGGGAGAAGGTGAGAGATTGTGGAGGGTCGATCTGGGTTGTGGTGATTGATGGTTTAATGAGAAATAAATGAGAGAGAGAGAGAGGGAGAGAGCGAGCCGGTTTTCAAATTTTCTGATTTTTTTTTGCGGGATTTTTTTTCTTCAAGTTTTTGGAACTTATGCGACGAAACTTATATTTTCCTCGCTTAAGTATATAACTTATGCGACGAAAATATAAGTTTCGTCTCATATGTTTGGATATAAGAGACAAACTTATTTTCGTCGTTTAGGTTATAGATTCGTCGCATATGTGACAACTTAAGAGATGAATTGTTGTTTTCGTCTCATAAGTTATAATTTTAGCGACAAAATTATTTTCGTGACATAGCTTGAAACTTATGAGACGAAATTGTTAAATTTCGTTACATAGGTCTCGGATTCTACTAGTGTCCATTTGTTGTTTGAGTGGATTAGAAGCACAAACTAGTTGTTTGGTTAAAAGAAAAAGGCTTCTTATAAGGATTGATGTGTATGGTGTGCTCTAGCTAGCATTCAAATTAATGACTGCTATTGATTTATCTTAAGACATATAACGATTCTTAACATCCTAATCAATCAAATCTCTACTTTTTTCTTTCTAATTTCTTTATATTGAACATATATATGACATAAAACTGGCAACCAGTATATGTAATCATGATGCATGAGGCAAATATTAAGATTTTAGATTTGGTAAACTATAGTGTGAGTTTGGGGTAATTCTTGATCAAATTTTGGATGAATAATATCAAATGTTTCTTGATTAGTTTGTTGTTAGATCATTAATTCTAGTGGATCTTTCCGTCGACGTCTTGATAGAACATAAGTGGTTTGCTTGGTACAATTGGTAGTTGCTCTTCAATCCAATCTACTCATAGAATCGAAGTTGTAAACTTAAATCAAGACTCAAGAGTTGTGCTATTAACTCACTTTATTTATTTTTTATTTATATATTTTATTTACAAGTTTGTCACTAAAATTTGTTTTATAATTTGTTAAAAAAATGTGTTAACAGCCAAAATGAGTAAGTTAATAACACAATCCTAAATTAATCATTAATATATATCAAATATTATGAATTCAGGCGTGTACATTCAACCAATGGTCTATAGTATAATATATAGAGCATATTGTCCAAACTTCAATTTTTGCACTATATAATTTACATATCATAAGATTTTTGAATATAGCCTGACCATTCAAATTTTCAAAAGCATAATGAAGGACCATGATTAGCAAGAGACTAACCTAATGCGAATTAGTCAGGTGGGTAAACCCCAACTCACGGTGATTGCATTTATTAACCGTCAGATCAAATTTAGTGTTCTTTATACTTCTTCACGCGTTTCTAAGGAACACAATACCACAAAACACAAATATTGCGGCCAATAAATTATATACAACCAACTCTCGGGGAAACAGATGAGAGAATCTTTGTGTTATTTCCACAACAATAAAACCCAAAAACCACAGTGAAATAACTTTTTTTTTGGTAATGACAGTGAAATAACTTGTACATATCATGTAAATTCTAATTACTTGACATTTTTAATTAATTAATTAGCTTTAATAAAAACAAATTGAGAAAATTCAATTGGTCCCATTGGATAAAGCACCTTGCCAAAGATAGTGATGCCAAAATGTGGGTCCCAAAGGGCTTGGAAACAGGGTCCCCCCTCCCCATACTCCCAGTGTTTATAAAAGCAGCTGCAAAGCATCTTCAATTTTGCACCATACTAAATAAATTTGAGTCCACACTCAACTCTTTGATTTTACCCCCCATTTTTCTTTTCCCCTCCAGAGAGAAAAATTGAAAAGGTAGCAGGACATACCCAGCTGGGTTTCCCTTGTCCCTGTCTATCAAAGCAGAAAAAAGGGTAGCATATAATAAAGTGGGGAAGGTGAACAAAGAAAGAATATAGCAAAAAGGTCATTGCTTTGCTGGGTTTGCTAACTAAGGAGGGGGAGGGTGTGGGAAAGCTTGCTGCTTTGGGCTAATGTTATGGGTTTGAGGCTTGTAATGTGGAATGTGGTGGTGGTAGCCCTGGTGGTGTTGTCTTCTTGCCTTGCTTCTGTGGAAGCCTCTGTTTCTTATGATTCCAAGGCTATTGTCATCAATGGCCAGAGAAGGATCCTCATTTCTGGATCTATTCACTACCCAAGAAGCACCCCTGAGGTACTTCTACACTAAATGTGCTTCATGGGAATCTCTAAAGTTTCAGTCTTTTTCATGTTTCTTGCTCTCATTATTTGCTTTTCTGCAACTGGGTGTTTCTACAATTTCAGCATCCTCTTCTTTTTATTTGTTATATTTTTTGGGTTTTAGTTTGATTTTAATGAAGTGTTTGGGGTGTTTGGGTTTGTTGCAGATGTGGCCAGATCTTATTCAGAGAGCCAAGGATGGAGGCTTGGATGTGATTCAGACTTATGTTTTCTGGAATGGGCATGAGCCTTCACCTGGCAAAGTAAATTCACAGTGGCTCTACTTCTGTTTTTGATAAGCTTTGCTTTCTGCCCATGCAATTAAGCGTGTTACCATTTGCTAATGGTTACTCTTGTGCAGTACTATTTTGAGGACAACTATGATCTGGTCAAATTTATCAAGCTGGTACAGCAGGCAGGCCTTTATGTTCATCTCAGGATTGGTCCTTATGTTTGTGCAGAGTGGAACTTTGGGTATGAGGGAATAAATTATGAAATTCAAATTCCTAATAGTAGTAATATAGGAAATTTAGTTTAAAAGTTCTGGATTTTAAGCAAAATATATTGTTTCAATTTGCAGGGGATTTCCAGTTTGGCTGAAGTACATTCCTGGTATCCAATTCAGAACAGATAATGGACCTTTCAAGGTGTGGCATTATCATCCATCTTTTTGGTCATTTCATTTAATTTGTCCTATTTACAAGTTTATCAAAATTCTGATTATGGAGTCATATTTGAAGGATCAAATGCAAAGATTCACAACAAAAATTGTAAACATGATGAAAGCAGAAAGGCTGTTCGAGTCTCATGGTGGTCCAATAATTCTATCCCAGGTAGCTGATCCTTTCTATATCTTTAAAATTTTCCCTTGAATTTTTTATTTTTATTTTCTGTAATGTGCTATTGATTCGATAAACAGAACTGGTAAACTGAGAGAATTATCTTTTACTGTCATTGTGTTGACAGATTGAAAATGAGTATGGCCCCATGGAATACGAAATTGGAGCACCAGGTAAAGCCTACACTGACTGGGCAGCTCAAATGGCTGTTGGACTTGGGACTGGTGTCCCCTGGGTCATGTGCAAACAAGATGATGCCCCTGATCCTGTTGTGAGTGACCCCCAGACTTTTATCGTTCTTCACCTTTTCCCTGTCATGTTCTCGAATTCATTTGTGGACGGTGTTCATGTTATCTTCCGTCTTCTTAGTGCGGTTGCTACTCAATTTAGTGTTGCCTTAGAGATTGTCATAGTAGACATGAATAATGATTCCTCATTGCACATGGTTGACCTTCTCTCTCTCTCTCTCTCTCTCTCTCCTGTTGGTCACACTGTCAGTACTTGTTTATATTTTTATCAAGGTTTTGTTTTTTTACTATGAACTTGTCTTTTTCATCTTAAAACGCTAGTGCTGTAGGTAAACATTACTAGTCTTTGTTGGAAAGGAGAATCTTTTCCAATATTGGAGATTCATTTGATTTGTAACCTGATTTGAGAATCATGTTTGTGGTTAAAAACTTATTTCAAGCTATTAAGAACATGTTTTTTGTTATTTACCCTGGTGTAGTTAACTTGGTTCTTTGTTTACTTTTTGGTTCCTAATGATTTTTGGTCTCAACAGATTAATGCTTGCAATGGCTTCTATTGTGATTACTTCTCTCCAAACAAGGCTTACAAACCAAAGATGTGGACTGAAGCCTGGACTGGGTGGTAAGTTATTCACGCTTGTGACCTATGATGACAATCAGTTCCTGTGCCACTATTACTAGTTGTACATACTACCTACTCAAGGTTTATACATTTATAAAGGGCTCACATGTTTCTTCTTGCTATACTTCCTCTGTTTCTGCAGGTTTACTGAGTTTGGAGGTGCAGTTCCTTACCGACCAGCTGAGGATTTGGCATTTTCAGTTGCAAAGTTTATACAAAAGGGTGGAGCATTCATTAACTATTATATGGTAAGATTTCTTGATTACCAAGTTATATTAAATTCCTGAACATTCAATAAATGGAATTGCATGTTTATGATTCCAGTACCATGGAGGAACAAATTTTGGCCGAACTGCTGGTGGTCCATTCATCGCTACTAGTTATGATTACGATGCTCCTCTGGATGAATATGGTACGCACAAAAGAATTTGGAATTTTGGACATTTTACTTTGCGGTTTGAATATAATTAGAGAAGGTGGAATAAATCGAGTTCATATATATATATATATATATATATATTTTGCTTTTTAATGAGAGAATGGGTGGATTTGTTTAATCAACAATTCTGTTTGGTTCATGCAAATAAATTGCTACCAAGCACCCGGACACATTCTACATGACAACCAAGTGGGTTCTTGTGTTGCTTCACCATATGTCAGATAGAGGAAGTTGGTATCAGTTTTGCATTTTGGTACCATATGCTCCACCACATTATGATGTGGTCAATTGTGATTGGGAACATTATATCATGCAATGACTAGATAGATGCTGAACACCATTTAATCATTGACATCTTGATATATGGTAAGCAGGAAATTGACTATAGTGACTGTTTTATAAATCTGGTCCAAAAGTTCTCTTGTCCCTTGTATAAAGATGATGATTGTCACATACAATTGGGAATCATACAACTTAACAGATGAGGTGGCATAGTTTGGATGAGATATGTTACCCTGTTATTTGTGCAACCTTTGTTCAGAAAATAATCAATCTTTTGGACATTGCTTTAGTTTGAAATTCATATCTTTATTTTTGGGTAAACCTCGTTAAAGCGAGAGAAATTTATTGAAAAGAACAAGAAGAAAACTACATCAAAGCTGGAAGGATGAAGTTTGAAATTCATATCTGATTTTTTGTTATGTTAATCTATCATATAAGCTACCCACATGAAGTGCTGTAAAGCTAACCCTCATAATTTCTGGCATCTTCTTCCCCTTAAAAGTAATTGAAGGTCAAATTGTATTTAGTAATTTTATAGTTTTATACAAAACTATGTTACTCAAACATGAAACTACATTTCACTTTTCGATGCAGGACTGTTGAGGCAACCTAAATGGGGCCATTTGAAAGATCTGCATAGAGCAATAAAGCTGTGCGAACCAGCTCTAGTTTCTGGTGATCCCACTGTAACACCACTTGGAAGTTATCAGGAGGCAAGTTACCTATGATACTCTGAGATTCTTGTTCTTTTACATTGACTTTGAAGGTAACAGCTTCTGGCTTCATTATTACCATATAGGCTCATGTATTCAAATCAATTTCTGGAGCTTGTGCTGCATTTCTTGCAAACTACAACCGGCAATCATTTGCAAAAGTGGCATTTGGGAACATGCATTACAACCTGCCTCCTTGGTCTATTAGTATTCTTCCCGACTGCAAGAACACAGTTTATAATACTGCAAGGGTGAGGGAAATGCTTTTGATAAATTGATTATGTTCTCTAAAGTTTCCACTCTGTTGTCGAGATTGATATAGAAGCTGCAAATTAAATGAATGCTGACATGAAAAATAATTATCTTTTGTTAATTGCCTAACAAGTCTTGAATGTGGCAAGAGAATCTTCTAAAAGTTCTTTTCAAGCAGTTATTTGAAGTTACTGTAACTGTATATACGATATTGTGTGGTACCAATGGTACCTTGGAATTCATTCAATGATGTCTTGCCTTGTTTACCATGTGTGTAGATTGGTGCGCAAACTGCACGAATGAAGATGCCCCGTGTTCCTATGCATGGAGGATTCTCTTGGCAGGCTTACAATGACGAAACTGCCATGTATAGTGACACTTCATTTACTACAGCCGGATTGTTGGAGCAGATAAATACCACTAGAGATGCCACTGATTACTTGTGGTACATGACAGAGTGAGTGTATATTACCAAACCAATCGTTTTCATGAACTTTGTTTTAAGGAAAATACCCTCAACTGCTTTATAATTATAACCATCAATTGCCTTCTCTTTTCAGTGTTAAGATTGATCCCAGTGAGGACTTTTTGCGAAGTGGAACGTATCCTGTGCTTACTGTCTTATCAGCTGGTCATGCTTTGCGTGTTTTCATCAACGGTCAACTTGCAGGTAGGCAGCTGATTGATTTATAGTGTTTCTGCCTATGCTGCTTCAAGAGTGTACCAATTAGTCTCTAGTAAACAATGAATTGCATAAATTGAATTGGGATCTATAAACTTATATGCAGATATACTATGAATTACACAGTACACCTTTATGCAACAAGTTCAGTTCTCACCCTTCATCTTGTTTTCAAACACAACATATAGCAACATGTGTAATGTTTAATACAGCTGATTTATTGCTTAATCAATATTTGATATTCCTCGGTGACATTTTATTACCAATATTTTCTCAGGAACTGCTTATGGAAGTCTAGAAACCCCAAAACTAACATTTAAGCAAGGTGTGAATTTGAGAGCTGGTATAAATCAAATTGCTCTTCTCAGCATTGCTGTTGGCCTGCCGGTTAGTTTCTCCTTCAATCTATCTCTCTCTCTCTCAAAACCCCAATGCATTCTGAGTTTGACTTCTATTTCTGTGATTTAATTTCAGAACGTTGGGCCACATTTTGAGACATGGAATGCTGGCATTCTTGGCCCAGTCATCTTAAATGGTCTTAATGAGGGAAGGAGGGACTTGTCATGGCAGAAATGGTCTTATAAGGTAGATTGTCAAATTGCACTTTGCCTTCCTTTTGTCCCTGGCATGTAAGAGATTTCATTAGATTGTATTTCTTCAATCAGATTGGACTTAAAGGAGAAGCTTTGAGTCTTCATTCGTTGACTGGGAGTTCCTCAGTAGAGTGGACTGAGGGGTCTTTTGTGGCACAAAAGCAGCCTCTTACATGGTACAAAGTGAGTTAATCAAACTTCAACGCAATACTTATTTCTTAGTTTTGGGAGTCTACCATATAACCATAGTAAAATCATGTTCTTTTTGTATGGTTCTAGACAACTTTCAATAGACCAGCTGGAAATTCACCATTGGCTTTAGATATGGGCAGCATGGGCAAGGGTCAAGTTTGGATAAATGGCCGGAGTATTGGTCGCTATTGGCCTGCTTATAAAGCATCTGGTACTTGTGGTGAATGTAACTATGCCGGAACATTTAGTGAGAAGAAATGCTTAAGTAACTGTGGGGAGGCTTCTCAGAGATGGTAAGTGAAAGCAAACTTGATTTGGAGCTGTTTCTTTCCCTACTTTGAGCAACTGACAAACTGGTTAATCGTTGATAACTTCAGGTATCATGTTCCTCGGTCATGGCTGAACCCAGCAGGCAATTTGTTGGTTGTATTAGAAGAGTGGGGTGGTGACCCAAATGGGATATTTTTGGTCAGAAGGGAAGTAGATAGTGTATGTGCTGATATTTATGAGTGGCAACCAAATCTTATGAGTTGGCAAATGCAAGTCTCTGGAAGGGTCAATAAACCTCTAAGGCCTAAAGCTCATTTGTCATGCGGCCCTGGCCAGAAAATCTCATCAATAAAGTTTTCTAGCTTCGGAACACCAGAAGGGGTTTGTGGAAGCTTCCGAGAGGGAGGCTGTCATGCTCACAAGTCTTATGATGCTTTTGAAAGGGTATACTTTCTTGCTCAACTATTGCCATCTTTTTCTTTCCTTAAAAGTGATAGAAGTCTCAACTATGACATGGAACTTCCTTCCATCTTTTGAGTTTGATTATTTAAAAAATCAGCTCTTTCCAGATAGTGCTTGGTCTTATTAAACAAATCCTTTGTATTTATTTATTTATTTATTTATTTATTTATGATCCAAGCTAACAAAGATGGTCAGGCTTTGGCTACATGGCCTCAGTTGTTTCAGAACGATCTGAAAACCTTGACCATTACATTACCAAATAATTTCTTGCCTCTTGGCAGCTCATTTTGATGTTCTTCTTTTCATACTCTTAGCGTGCCTCTGTTTTTTTTCTATTTTACTTGAAATAAAGAGTGACTTTATTCTTGCAGAGTTGCATTGGACAGAACTCTTGCTCAGTAACTGTATCACCTGAGAATTTTGGAGGGGATCCATGCCCAAATGTCATGAAGAAACTCTCTGTGGAGGCCATTTGCAGCTAATGATTCCGAGTCTCAAGTACACAAATGAAGGTCATAATCTTGATTACTTCACTGTTACACAGCAACACATCAATTGCGATTAGTTATCATTGGGTTAAGTTAAAATCTGCGCATACAGGATCAGTGCAACCATTCATTTTTGGCTTTCTCTTAGGTGAAGTTGTACAAATATACAACAGCACATGGTTGAAAGCCTGTAGAGTTTGTGATTGTGGGAGAGTCCAAATATAAGCTTTATGTACATACTATCCGCTTATTTGATGGTTCCATGGAAGCTACAGAAGATGTGGAATCAAAGCGTGGTGGATGGGAAGGAAGCACATCGAGATGATACTAATTTTGAGTCCATGTGCAACTGCTTAGTTAGCATGGAAGCATCTGGTTTCCAAGTAATATAAATTTAGTTTCAACTTCGAGTTGAGAAGCAATTGCTTCATTATTGTAATTTGTAAGAAGGTTTTCAATGGTAATAGGCTAATACTAGTTTTAAATGCTTCATTATTGTAATTAGTTGCTTACCCGATGCTGTCTGAAAGCTTCGCTCCAATTCACAAGTCACAACACACAGTCCATTTTTAAATGGTCAAATTATCTACAAGGTAATCCAAATCTAGTCTTACACTAATAGTTTTCCACCGGAGCCGGCCAACCCACAAGGGCGCCGTCCTCACTTACTTCAAAGTTCAAACATGAACAGTGTGTATACATAAATGTTGTATTTACTATTCGAGTTTATCATTTTTGTTCAAACTTGTGACTTTAGCTCTCTTGTGTGCCGTCTATGGATACTC
The DNA here is from genome assembly GCA_951800085.1 of Comarum palustre. Classification (NCBI taxonomy): domain Eukaryota; kingdom Viridiplantae; phylum Streptophyta; class Magnoliopsida; order Rosales; family Rosaceae; genus Comarum; species Comarum palustre. The sequence continues at coordinate 13,458,567 of OX637572.1, read as the reverse complement.
ACTGTATAGTGTAGTGTACACTCATACCAACATTATTTTGTTTCAGATTGAGACCCAATTTCCTTCGAGCTCAACTAGTTTAATTTGCTCATTGTGCCATAATGCCGCCATTGCAACCATAGCTATAACATGTAAATTATTTCAAAGTCTTGAAACAGACTCTTATCACATACTAGAACTCTGATATGTAGCATTGTGCTGAAGAAGTCGCAAGCCTTTTGTTTTTAATTTTTTTCATAAATGCCTAGATACTTATTTATAAATGTCCCAAGAGGCAAGATCTTGTTTTTCTGTTTTGAGATTTGAGTCAAGTGTACACGAGAGTGACCAATTATATAGTTACCAAAAAATCAAAACACCAAATATGACTACTAGCCACTAGGTGTACATTTGTGGCAGAGACGACACCCCAATCTTCCTCCATATCAAAGCAAAGGTTGAGACTTTGAGAGAGTGAAAGATAATCCAAGCTTCAAAGCAAGCAAGCAGCAGCACCCTACTACTATTTTCCCTCACTTTGAATCCAAAACCCTTCACTTTACCCATCAACACAATAAAGCTCCCATCTTTTTCCTAAAGCCTCTCTCTTTCTCCATGTCTCTGTGAATTAATGACGCGTTTTCATGGCTTCGTGTTGGGGTTCTGAAATCTCAGTAACACACCCATGTCCCATCTGTGCCTCTTCGTCTTCGTCTTCACTTTCTTCATCGCAATACCTTTCTTTGTTTTCGTAAAGCTGAGGAGAACAGAGCTCAAGCTGCAGGCCCGGAATGACCTGTTTGAACTAAAGCTGGTTCTGTTCCAGACTTTGGCCAAGACCCAACATGTCAACGACGGAAATGACCCGACCCATTTGGCCCGAAAAGGGTCGGGCTCCGAGGACGAGGAGAGTGGCGGCTCCGGCGGCGGCATTGAGAAAGTGAAGAAGAAGAAGAAGAGGGCCAAGAAGAAGAGTTCATCACAATTGGAATGTGGTGGTGGTGGAAAGGAGGATATGAGTGGGAAGGGGGATTCGGGTTCTCGGGTCAAGGCTGATGTGGTGTGTTTCTACCCGTTTACGTCATCCACTAGTGCTACACAGAGGAAGATCAAGAAGCAATATGATGAGCTTATGAAGTGTAATGCATCCAAGAAGTTGACACTTTCTCAGGTAATTAAAATATAAACCCAAGTTAAAATAGCCTTGTGAAACAAGGTATGCCTAGTAGCTGTAGGGGCTAGTTAGAATTAATGTATGTGATGCAAGTTGTTTCGTATTGGCTTTTGGTTAAATTTTTGTTCATGTTGTGATGAATATAATGGTACAAAGTGAATTTAGATTTGAAAATTGTGAGAGATTTAGTTTCATGTTTACGCTAACAGGCTTTTATTAGAGCCTAGAGGGGTTTTTTGTCGAATACAGTTAGAAGATTTTATAGAGAGGAGCATGTATCTGAGCTCCATTGCTGTTTCTTACTGCGAGGAAAGGAACTCCATGATGCTTCTTTTCCTTTGTTCTTTTTTGAAGTCATGGAGTTAACTTGTAAAACTAGTTAAGTTAAGCATCAAGTATGCTAGCCTCAGGTTTGGTTATGCTGTGATAAAAAGTATAAGATAAACTTTAGTAATAACTTTATATGCTTGAGCAGGGAGAGGTGTGTGGCATCACCTGTGTGAAAAGGATATAATAGATAGTTCTTGCATGTGAAACAATAATGAGACCATGTTTCTATTTTTTAATACTATTGAAAGTTTAGAGCGCTGTGAGTTGCTTGATTTCCCAATGAACTTGACCTTTGATTCGGTGATTGGGCAGTTCTTAAAAATGGTCGAAGCTTGGGAATGAATGACCATTGTTATGATGTTTTAATGTTTTATTAGATGTCCCAATGAATAATTTGTTCCAAGTATTTTATGATTGTTTGCAGACTTCAGATTAAAGTTTATACCTGCCCACCTTGAGTTCAAAGGTTGAGGTAGAAATGACCCTGCTGAAGTTTTGTAGAAAAAAATGGACAAGTTTGGTGCACATCTTGTCTAAATGACTTGCGGGAATCGTTTACGCACTTTTACTCTTAATTTAGTCATGTATAAGAATCAGTTAGATAACTTAAGCGTAGTATGTTTTTCGTCTTTAGGTCTTATTGTCCTTCAGTCACTTTTGGTCCTGAAAATATCTCCATCTTTAAAGCGTGCATGAAAAGAAACAAAGTTAGATGTTTGTGTTCTTGACAATATTACTAAATGAGCAAGATTTTGAACTTTTCTGTTGCAATTGTTAAAAATGTTGAATGAAGCCCCATCATAACCTTTGTATTTCTGGTTTGTACTTGCCAGAATGGTACATTTGAGATAAAATGGAAAGAGTCAGATTGCGGAAACTCCATGATGTTGCTATTTGTTATTCTCTCCGGAATTAGTTGATGGTGCATCTATTCCAAACTTCCTAAATTCATAGATATGTGACTAGTTAAAGACATTTAGTTTACAGTTCAATGATAGATAGATTGTTAAGTAACATGCAGAATGACCTACAATGATATGATTGTTGTGTTCTCTTGATTGCAGGTTGGACAGTTTGCTACTTGCTTAGTTGAGGCTAGAAATGAGCTGCAGCACAAGTATGTTCTGAAACTACTTTCAAGAAGCTTTCCCTTATCCTTGATTTTTAATTTCAGTATCATGTGTGTAAAATGAACTGTCATTGTTTTAATCTTGTATAACCTTTTTCATTTTTTAACAGGGCTGATGCCATTCAGCGTAAATTTACGATAACAAAGGCTCTACTATACAAGGCAGATATATCATCTTTTGACCGCCTTCGTAAACAGGTTGGCTGACTGACCAAAATGATATTGTAATTTGGTAGTTAGAGAATGTATCTAAGTAGTTGGGTTATCTATCAAGAGGATTTACGTGTTGATATTTCAGATATGCAAGCTAGAATCAGAACAGAAGAGACTGGAAGAGGATGCATCTGTCTACAATTGGATCCAACATCAGCTTAAGCTTTCACCAGCATACAAGAAGGTATCAATATACCTTTTCTGTATTTTACCATTGAAGATTTTAGACATCTCATGATTTGAATTTTTGTCCTAATACTTTGATGTCATGACTGAAAAAGTTCAGGATTTTTTTTTAATTTTATTTATTTTGTTTTGATCGTTCTTTATACGGGATGAAACCTTGGTCAAAGTTTAGTAAAATTATGTCTCCTCACATAAAGAAAATTGATATTTAATTGAACAAATGGAGATCTGAAGATTGTTTCTCCTTTATCTTTAAAGATGCTTGAAATTGCCTGCATGGAGTTGAAGACCAAATCCAGAGAGCAATTGGAAAGTAAGGATGTAGAATTTACTGAAATTTCTTTTGAAGATTTCCTGGCACAAGAAAAGAAGGATTCATTCTGGTTGGTGGCTAATTTTTAAACCTCCCTTTGTTTCCCAGGCATGACTAATAATATCACATTGTAAAATCATATGCAGGCAGAAAAACATGAAATCAAGATCATGCTCAAGCTGATGACAGTGATTCCAACTTTGCTGTGGTCGTTTTGGTTGACACTGAATGCAGATTCACTAAGTCATGCATATTGCTGTTTCTCTTTGCCCTTTTCCTTTTTCAGATGATAGAAGTCATGGATTTCACCTAACTTGAATGTGTATACAAGGGTTTTTGACAGATTTTACACTTAAAAGCTCCTGGCTTTGCCAAATTTTTGTAGCTTGGCATTTCCTTTCGTTGATTGAGAATATAAACAGTAAAATTATACCCTCAAGAGAAACTAGAAACATTGTTATATAGGCTATAGGGATTATAAGAGAATGACTACACTAACCTTAACACCTTTGCTGCCCATTGTTGGTAGTCTGAGATATGCCTCAGGTTTATAAACCATAGTCATTCCCGTAATTCACACATCAGCCATTGCATTTGATCAGGGGTCTGTATTAGGTGAGAAGAAAATGCTTGATATGTGTGATTTATCACTTGTCCGGAAGCACAGCAATACGCCCTAAATATTTCACTTAGTTTCGAACAATTCTAAAGGGTAGCCTTGAGGACAATTAGAGAGTTGTCCGCGAAGAATAGTTGAGAATTTAGACTCAGAGTCCCTTAGAGTTTGGTGATCCCTGGATAACTAGATCCCATTGTCATTTTGCATGAGCAAAATGCCATTTGTCTGTCTTCTGTGAACATTAGACAGGTGTGAGAAATGAGAATTAGAATCACCAGTGGCTAACCACTTTAACCTCAAATATATTTTCTCCTTCAACCATAGTCTTCCGAGTGAAAGGGACAATTCATTCTGCTCCGAGTAAAAGGGTGTTCAGCTTGTAATGCCTCCAGTCGAAACATGAATACTTGAATTTCAGTTTTGTTGCATCTAGGGAAGGACTTCTTGCTCCAAGCTCCCAAATCCTTGCCTACACTGGGACTTATAGTTAGGCCTTATTGACATACATCTACATTTCCAAAATTCTCCGTAAGCAAGCTCAGGCCAATCTGTTAATTTCGACAAGCATGTGATCTATTCTTTTCCTAACAGTAGAAGGGGTGCTGCTTTTAAAAGTAGCAGAATATATGGATCACCAATAACCCCTCAATAGTGTTTTAGGTATACACCTAAGCTAGCTTAGTAGATCCCGAATGAAAATGTAGCTAGGTTGGCAGATAGCTGTAGAACCCTGAATATGGCTGGTATGTTGACATGGATACAGGCTGAGACATCCTAAGTTTATGCAATGCAGATAGCTAAGCTTCCTTCACTGACTTATTTTAAGTATTGATAGGCTTACAAGGAGTTTCTGTGGGTCGATGATGAGAATAAGAAGATATTAATAAAATAGTCTGAGTTTAACTTTAAAACCAATTGACAATGGAGAGAGTAGCCCAAACCTTTATAAACCCACAGATAAGGTCGCATATTCCTGATGTGGGATAAATATCTCAACACGCCTCTGCACGTGTGAAGACCCCTTAAGCCTAACACGTGGAAAACATTAAGGATGACATGGAGTGCGTGTGGCCGGTAACGCTAACACACGTGTACGTGGGTAACCCGCTATGACACTATGATAAAGTAGTCTGAGGTTCAACTCCAAAACCAATTGGCAATGGAGAGAGTAGCTCAAACACTTATAAACCCACAAACAGTCTCATATTCCAGATGTGGGATATATATCTCAACAGATATGCTATCAATTGAGAATACTGTTGTAAACCCAAGTACCATGGAGGATTAGGAACTAAGAAGACTGAAGATATGAAAAGGTTTCAAGGATAAGCTTGCTAAAGCAAGTTGGACAATTGCTTAAGACACGATCCAAGGGATTCTATATGGAGTATTCTCTTTAGAGCAAAACACCTCTGTGTTGGATCCAGATTATCTAAATGTTTAAGGAAAAGAAGATCTGTGAGGTGAGCACAGATGGAAAAGAAAGATAACTGTTTAAGGACTTTAGTTCTCATTTCTGTGAGGTGAGGGTCATCAGGAGATGTTACTTTACCAACTTTGTGATCTTCCCACAGCTCGAAATCTTTGGAATTGACGACAAGCATTTTGTTGGGTTTGGTTTACTGGGAATCTTAAGCCGAGGTCCTGTAGCAAAGGTATACTGTAGAATGGAATAATGCTATTGCTACCACTAAGGATTCTTTGTAGAAGAATCATGCAGTTGAAATCCTATTTTTGTCTAAATCTAGTAATGGAAATTAGCTTAATGTTGATGGCACAAGAAGTGTAGAGATTTGTACAGAAACAAGCAGTCATGGATACTTTCAGCTAGACATAAAAAGAGGCTGTATTGATAAGATCTTCTAGTTTTCTTACAGATGTAGGAATTTAGTATTCCAAGCACAAGTTCATGTACATTTCATAATATAATAAAGCCTAGAATTGATAGTATAGCTAGGCATTCATTTCACTAGTTTATACTATTTATGCAGTGGGATAGGAGGCTGCCATAGCAATACCACAAAGACCTTCCGGTGCATCAACATCTCTTTGCATTCTTATGTACCCTTCTTCTCCCCATTGTGCACCCCATGAATTCTTAATCAACCAGTACTTAGTCCCATCATCACTGACGCCATAACCAACTGCAGTAACACCATGGTCTAGGCTTGTTCCACAAGTTCCTGTGAAAACCCCACTTGAATATAATTGGAAATCAGATCCACTAGCATCAATGGCAACAGAAATGGGTTGATTAGCGACGGCCTTAAGAAGGGCGCTTTCACTGTTTGCAGGCACATCTTCGTGGCCAGTTATTGATGCCGCATGGCTTGCTTCCTTCTGTGCATTGCATGTACCATCAACACCAGTGTACGGATAATTAGCCTCAGTACTAAGTCCATGATTTTGATTGATAAAATCAAAGGCATCGTCCATCAAGCCACCCTCGCAACCTTGGTCTTCACCATTCACATCACAGTCAACCAGCTCTTGCTCTGACAAAGAGATTAGTTTACCTGTTGTAAGTTGAGTGATTCCTTCCATGGCTGCAACAGCTGAGAATGCCCAACAGCATCCTGCATATACGTAGATTAGTAATTTATACTGAAAAGATGGTAGGTTTTTTTGTCTATGTAGATGCTTAATTACGTACCACATTGGCCTTGGTCCTTGATTGGGGTTACAGCTCCTTTCTGTCTCCAGTCTACGGTAGCTGGCACAGTTACGTTATCGTACTTGAACGAAGTGGTCTTTGTGGAGCATTCATGGCCCTTGAACCGATTTCTCGAGGCAATGAATTCTTCATTTGTGAGGTCTGCAAATTGATTCACACTTAATTTGTAAGGTTTGGTTGCATCATTGTTGGATGATTCCACAATTGCTACATTTTCCTTAAATATCTGGAAGCGCTTCTCCTTCTCGTTAATGTTGTTGTAGACACGTCCATAACGAGCCATCCATTGCTCGTATCTCCCATACATGGATGCATCTTGGAGAGTGCGAGAAGTGGCCTCAGAAGACCATGCCCCAAACATGACTAGGATCAAGGCCAAAGAGAGACATTTTCCGAGGTTGGAGAACTCCATGGTCAGCTAGCAAGGATATGATGGTGAAGTAAATGAACTAATGAGACTAATGAGCAGGTATACAATGAAACGTAGACTGCTCAGTTTATATAGAGATCAGAGAATGGAACTTGTTCCATCTCCGTGCTGGAAAAGTTGATCTGCAATAGTTGTTGCCCATAAAATGTTCTGATATGGACTCATTGCCTCTTAGAATAATTTGATGTCACGACAAGTCTGTAGCCAAATCTAATAATGCATACAAAATTCTAGTCTTTTGTTTAATAGCGATAGTTTAGCATTACAGAAGTTTGACAAAGACTTCCTCCTGGTTCTATTTTCAGATTCTAGCATTATCATTTCTATACATTCAATTAAAATATTTTTAGTGATTTAACATTTGCAGTTTGTACGATAGCATATATCAGTTGCATCCATGGATGTTATATAAGTTGATTATGCCAATTTTTTTAACCCGAGGATATGCCTTTGTTAAATTAGTGGTTAAATGATCCTTTATATTCTAACTATATGTACGCATTATAAGTTTAGAGCATCCCTAAGAGAAACTAGAAACATGTTTGGAAACATGAGAAGTTACGACAGGAGTTGGCCGGCATACTACATGATCCGGGTACACATCAAAATACAGCACACACATTTGGCCATAGCATGAAGTTTTGCATTACGCCTTCCAAATTCACATCTTAGTGACGCATGGTCATGTAGTACCCACACTGCCTTTTCTTCATGATTCAGAACTTTCAGTAATAACAGCTCAATGTTGCTGTTTTTTCTCTGTTGGATCCAGATTATGAACAAACGTTCTAGCACTTGTCCAAGAACAGGAAGTGTGACCTATAGAAGGATATTTGGCTGAATTGTTCTTCTATTCATTGATCAACATCAATATATACAAAGTGGTAATCTTGTACAACACGAAGACTCCTTATCCTTAGGAGAACAAAACGGAAAAACAGCCTATGCTAGCTATTATAACCAAAACAGAATGGTATTACAATTAAGGTAGAAATCTAGGTAATCGTATCTTCTTGATACATAACCAAATTGAGCATATTTTCCAATACTCCCCCTCAAATTGGAGAGTGTATATCAATAACTCCCAACTTGCACAATAGAGACTTGAATTTTTCTTTCCCCAAAGCCTTGGTAAATACATCAGCCAACTGTTGTGATGAAGCAATATGCCTGGTCATAATTTTCCCTTCCAGAATTTTATCTCTAATAAAGTGGCAGTCCATTTCAATGTGCCTAGTTCTTTCATGAAACACCGGATTCTCGGCGATGTGCAACGCCGCTTGATTGTCGTAATGTAAAATGGCAGGCATAGAAACAGGCAAATGCAAGTCTGCTAATAAATAACGTAACCAAGTAAGTTCACAGCAAGTGCCTGCCATGGCCCTGTATTCCGCTTCTGCACTTGACAATGACACGGCCTTTTTTCTCTTTGTTCTCCATGAAATTAAAGAATTGCCCAAGAACACACAGTACCCAGTGATTGAGCGGCAAGTAATGGGACAACCCGCCCAATCTGAATCACAAAAAGCTCTTAAATTTAATGAAATACTAGAGTGCAATAATAAACCTTGGCCTGGAGAGGATTTCAAGTACCGTACAACTCTAAGTGCAGCAGCCATATGTTGTTGTCGTGGCTCATGCATAAAACGGCTCAAGACATGTACTGAATATGTAATGTCTGGTCTAGTGATCGTCAGATAAATTAATCGGCCTACCAAACGCCGATATGCTTCTGGATCTCTTAGTGGCTCACCCTTGTTTGAAAGTTTGCACTCCTCCATAGGAAACTCGACTGGTTTGGCTCCCAAGTAGCCACTGTCCTTTATAATTTCTAGTGCATACTTTCTTTGAGATAAGTAAATTCCCTTTTTCGAACGTGCTATCTCAATGCCAAAAAAATACCTCAACTCTCCAAGGTTCTTGACATAAAACTGTGCATGGAGGAATTGCTTGAGAGCATGTATAGATTTTGTACAATTTCCTGTGATGACAATATCATCCACATATATCAAAAGAGCAGTGAAAGAATGACCATCTTTACGAACAAACAGTGAATAATCTGCTTTGGATTGTGTAAAACCAGCACGAATAATGGCCGCTGTGAATTTTGAAAACCACTGTCGAGATGCCTGTTTCAATCCGTATAGGAACTTATTGAGGCGACATACAAGGTTCTCCCCCTGTCGTCGGAGACCAGGAGGAGGGGACATATATATTTTTTCAAGCAAATCTCCATTAAGGAAAGCAATATTAACATCCAATTAATGTAAAGACCAACCGAAAGAAGCAGCAATAGCAAGTAGACAATGAATAGTTACCATTTTGCGGTTGGGGAAAAAGTGTCATGGTAGTCAATGCTGGTTGTTTGAGTGAAACCTTTGGCCACGAGACCCGCTTTGTAGCGCTCAACGGATCCATCAGCATGATACTTAATACGATAAACCCATTTGCATCCGATAGGACGCTTGCCGGGAGGTAAAGGAACAAGAGTCTATGTATTGTTGTCAATAAGAGTCTGCAATTCAGAAGTCATGGCCTGCTGCCATTTTGGGTCAGATGCAGCAATTTCATAGGAGGATGGTTCAACAGCCTGACTGATATTGGCAACATAGGCAAGATGTGCAAGTGAATATCGATGGTAAGACAAGAATCGATGAAGGGGATATCTCGTACCTGGTATGGGACTTGGTGAGAGCGATGATTGGGAGTGTGGAAGCAGCATCACCTGCGAGCAGACGTAGTCCTTGAGGCGTACATTAGGTTCCCGGGAGCGTTGTGAGCGACGGAGAGGTTGAGCAGTGGGATCGATAATGTCAGGAACCATATTAATGGGTTCGATGGGTTCAATTGGATTGGAGGCTAGAAGGTCATCCAGACCGGCAGGAGGAAGAGGAGAGATAGGTAAGGACTTGTTTTCTGGAGAAAGAGATGGAGCTGGGGAATTAGGCGGAGAAGAGAGAGCAGCAGTTGCGTCATTAGAAGAAGAAATAAGTGCAGGAAGGTCATGGTTTGGCGTATGCGGTGTTCTTTGAGGATGAGAGAAAGATAATGGATCGGGCACAGTAGGAATAGGGACGGATGAGGCCGGTGGGCTGGATTCTGGAATGGGCTCTAAATGTGTTGCCTTTTATGGTGAGTGATGGAAAGTACCCTCCATAAATATGACGTCCCGGTTTGTGAATATTTTCCCAGTGTCAACATCGTTTAATTTGTAGGTCTTCTGCCCTATGGGATAACCAATGAAGATGCATTTACGGGCTCGAGGATCAAATTTAGAAGATGGATTGACTGAGGTAGCAAAAGCAATGCAACCAAAGACCCTCATACGAGAATAATCAGGTAGTTTTCCGTAAAGTACCTCAAATGGTGGTTTCTTGTTTAACAACAAAGTGAGAAGGCGGTTAATGGTGAAAACAGCATTAAGAACGCATTCACCCCAAAATGAAATAGGGAGATTGGATTGAAAACGAAGGGCACGAGCTGTTTCAAAGATATGTCGATGTTTTCGTTCAACGACACCATTTTGCTGAGGTGTATAGACACAAGATCGTTGAAAAATTACACCCTGCTCAAGAAAAAAATCTTGCAAAGAAAGAAATTCGGCTCTATTATCGGAGCAAAGTTGTTGAACCTTAGTATTAAATTGAGTCGCAACATAATTGAAAAACTGGCAGAGTAAAGTTTGCGCTTCACTTTTGTGACGCATCAAAAATACCCAAGTGAATCGAGAAAAATCATCAACGATAGTTAAAAAATAATGTGCACCAGAATGAGAGGGAGTCTTATATCGACCCCAAATGTCACAATGAATAAGGGAAAAAATCTTGGTAGTTGAAATTGAGCTAAGCGAAAAAGGTTGACGAATTTGTTTCGCCAACGGACAAACATCACATTGATGGCTAGAATCAAACTTGAAATGAAGATTATTATTTGCTATATATTGTAAACGCGAAGAAGAAGGGTGGCCGAGGCGTCGATGCCATATGTTGGAAGAGATGGTTAAATTGCAAGCAAAGCGGTTGGATGGAGGAATGGAGGCCAACACCACAAGATAGTATAGGTCACCACGTCGCTTACCCACACCAATCATCATCCTCGTAACCAAGTCCTGCAAAATACACCAAGATGGAAAAAATGTCACCGAACAACTCATGTCATCAATTGTCTTACCAACAGATAAAAGGTCAACTTTGAAACTTGGTACGCATAGAACATTGTTTATGCTAAAGGAATCTGTAAATTTGATGGCACCACTCATAGTAATACTTGCTCTATCCCCACTAGGCAAACAAACTGGTGGCATGGAAGAATGTGAATCAATAGTGGTTAAAGATTGTGGAGATGAAGTAATGTGATGAGTTGCCCCGCTGTCTATGATCCAACGATTAGGGGCAACTAAAGACAAACCTTTAGAAAATTCAGAGAGTGATGCCGAGGCTGCATTGGCTTGAGGAACTGCTTTGGGATTCATTGCTGCAATTACTTGACCATACTGTGCTTCAGTGAGGTATGGCAGGACACCTTGGAGTTCTTGAAAGCTAGGGGAATGATCACTTGCATCCACAGAATTGGCAGAAGCATATGTCTTGGTCCGGTTGCCATAATAGCCAAATTTCTTGCCATAATTTCCAAATTTCTTGCCATAATTTCCTTGGAAAGAACTCCGAGTTTTATTGCCATTAGTCTCTGATTGTGAGCTTCGATCTCCATCTACATTCTTGTGTTTTGGATGCCCTGGAGGATATCCATTCTTCTTCCAGCATGTGGCCTCTCTATGATATTCTCCCCCACAGTAGGTACATTCAAAAGGGTCTTTGTTCTGATTTCCTGGATTGCTTGTCTTTGACTTCCAATTGTTGTTGTTTCCTCGCACTATCATAGCTGCCATATTTGATGGCATAGCACCAGAAGAGCCCAACTCACGCTGCTTTTCTTCTTGCTGAACTGCAGCATACGCCTGACGAACAGAAGGTAAGGGATTCATCAACAATATTTGTCCACGTGTACCTGAATATGTCTCATTGAGTCCCATGAGAAACTGAATTAATTTGGTACGATCATTTTAAGCACAAGTACATGCAACTATACTGTAAGAAGAAAGCTCATCCCATAATCCCTTCAACTTTGTATAGTACATAGAAATTGACATTTGATCTTGTTCGATCCTGTAAATGTCTCGTTGAATCTGAAATATGTGTGGAGCATTCCCAAGTGAGAATCTTTCACGAAGATCCTCCCAAATAGTGCGAGGAGTGTTGCAGGAGAGAACAGAATCAGCCAAGTCTGGTTCCAATGAGTTGAGAATCCAGGAAAGTACCATATCATTGCATCGTTGCCAAAGGGCGTGCTCATCTGGATCAGATTCTTCATCGGGTTCTTCGATCTTTCCGGTAATAAAACCAGTCTTGTTCTTGGCACTGAGGGAAATCCTCATAGCACAGCACAAGGAATGATAATTATCACCATTCAAACGCTTCGAAACAAGCAAAAGACCGGGATGGTCTGAATAGTGTAGGAACAAGGGATTTGATGAATCAAAGGATGATGATCCATTAGAATTTTTAATAACATCCATGTTGAACAGGAAGAACGAGAAGAAGAAGAACGCAGCTGCCTCTTTGAAAAAGAAAGAAAAGAAGAGCATGAAGACTCTTTATCCTTAGGAGAACAAAACGGAAAAACAGCCTATGATAGCTATTATAACCAAAATAGAATGGTATTACAATTAAGGTAGAAATCTAGACAATCGTATCTTCTTGATACATATCCAAATTGAGCATATTTTCCAATATGACCTACGGTGCAAGTGTACTAAAACAAGGCTTGAAACGGAGAACTGGGGTTGGAAGCTTGTACTAAATTGGTGCGCGTAAATGTTCGGGGTAGAAAATTGGTCTGTCTGATTTCATGCCTTTGTTAAATTGATGCAGATATATTTTTTTCCGGGGACTGTTGGCTTGCTTATCCTGCCAATTCTTCTCCTTTTTAGTGTTTGTAGTGACCATGATTATACATGGAAGGTTTGGAAAAGCTAAACATCTTCCTTTTCAAAAAAAAATGAAAAATAAAATAAAATAAGGACTGATGAGCACAGATGGACTCTGATAAGGACACTCATGAATCGAGTTGTAATTTCTGTCAGTGTCACCTACGTACTGTGATTTCCTAGAGCTTAAGATGTTTGGATACTCATAAGTGATGGTAGGCACTTTGTTTATGAACGTGGAAGGTTAGTCGATCCATTACCTATCTTAAGCATTGGAACATTCTGTAGCACTCCGGCAAGCATAGTTATGCTGTAGAAAGGGTTAAAGCTATTAGTGAGGATGCTCTCTTGGTGGAAAGCTAGTACCCAAAATTTAAGCTTAATGTTGACGGCACAACAACTTTCTATGGCTGGATAGCATTTGATCTATTGTTCTCCCAAGTCCTAACAGCAGAAGGGGAATCGCTTTTAGTAGAATATATGGTTCACATATGACCCCTCACTATTAATTTAGGTATATCCCAGAACACCTTAGCTGTTAATATATGCCTTGAACCAATCATCCGGGGTACCAGCTATTCGGGGATCTCGCTGAACCACATCATTAGTGAACCACGTAAATCTGTGTTCTTTCTTACATTCGTTACAACATTAGCTACAGTGGCGGAGCCAGGATTTTCAGTTAGGGGGGGTTCGAGTTTGACACCTGTTAGTATGCTATTGGATAGGGGGTTCATATTCAGAAACAAACTCGTACTCAGCAATTTTGCTCTCTGCAACATATAAAAAACGAGATCTGTCGGAAACTTAGGGGGGTCCGGACCCCGTCAGGTCTGAACGTAGCTCCGCCTCTGCTTAGCTAGCTAAGTAGATCGATCATGAATGAAAATGTAGCTAGATTGGTGGCTAGCTATAGAACCCTGAACATGGCTGGTAGGTTGACATGGATACAGACTGAGACATCCGTTTTTTGCAATGCGGATAGCTAAACTTCCTTCTCGGACTTGTTCCAACTATTGATAGGCTTACAAATTGAGGATACTGTTGTAAACCCAAGTACAATGGAGGATTTAGAACTAAGAAGACTGGAGATACAAACAAGGTGACTAGGATATGCTTGCTAAAGCAAGCTAGTTGGACAAATGTTCAAGAACAAGATCGAGGAATTCTATATGCAGTATTCTATTAAGATTCAATCACCTCATACATGCTTCTATCTTGGCTCCAGATTACCTAAGCAAATGTTCTAGTCCTGGGGCAAGTGTGGCCTATGGTGCAGGTTTGGCTTGATATGGAGAGAACTGGGTGGTTTCTACTAAATTCTGGTACTTGGTCTTGCTGTGGGATATCTAGCAATTTAGCCACTGATCCTAGTTGGCTATTTATATTGATACAGAGATAATTAGTTTGCCTTGCCTGCCAGTCTGCCACTGTTGTTGATTACATCCTTAGTATTAACAATCTATTGCCAAATTTGCTTACCGACTCCTTGTCTGAAAATGGAAGCTACAAATTTGCCAAAAGCTACAAATCTTTTCTTAGGATTCCTCGGAAATGAGCACTGATGGAAAACAAATATAACTAGTTAATGATCTTAGTTCTCATTTCTCTGAGATGTTACTTTACCAACTGTGATCTTCCAACAGCTCGACATCTTTGGAAGTGACGACAAGAACTTTGTAGACTGGGTTGGATTACTGGGAGTCTTGAGCTGAGTTCCTATGTATAAAAGCCAAGATCTAGGCTGGCAAGTGGAGTTATAAGCGTCAAACTCCCTTACAGCACAGATACTGTAGAATGGGATAATACTAGTGCTACCAGTAATGCTGGTGTGCAGAATGATCATGGTGATGAAATGCTTTCTTGGTCCAAATCTAGTAGTGGGAATTAGCTTAATCCTGATCAATGTTTTCAAAGGCGAAAGCGAAGGCGAAGGCGAATTGTGGAAGCCCCGCGAGGCGAAAGCCTTGAGGCGACGGGGCGACCGCCTTTCCAACAAATAATAAATAAATTCATTATATATATATATATAATCTCAATACATAACAAAAAATTCATTATTCAGTTACACTGCATCAAACAAACATTTCAGTTACACTGCATCAAACAAACATTTCAGTTACACTAGTTACACTGCATCTAGTAACCGTATAACACTAGCTTTTTTCCTATCAATTTGAACTGAACTTATATGTACAATTCATTTCAATTCTGCATAATCATTACCGAACCTTCAATCTAGTCTAAACCGAACCTTCAATCTAGTACAGGCACTAATCTAACAGTAAAATTAATAAGAGAGGATTGAGAAGACAAACCTGGAGGTTGCTGCAATGATGTGGCGGAGGAGGCAGTGATGTTGCGCTCGAGGCGGAGGAGGCAGTGATGTTGGGATGGAAGTGATGGGGCGGTTGGTGTTGTGGGGGTGATGGGAATAAGAGGAGGCAGGGAGAGCTCGAGCTCGAGTTCGAATAGGATCGTGGCGGTGGGGGAACTGTGGCGGTGGAGAGCTCGAGCAGATGTAGACAGGGCGAACAGGATTGTGGCGGATTTGGGTGGTGGACAGGGCGAACAGATGTAGGCAGAGAGAAGAGATGGAGGCAGAGAGAAGAGAAGAGAAGAGACGAGACAGGCAGTCAGGACGCAGGGAACAGATGGAGGCAGCGAGAAGAGATGGAGGCAGAGAAGAGACGCAGGGTTTAATCGAAGGAAACGACCAAAACGGCGTCGTTTTGGAAAAAAAACAAAACGGCGTCGTTTTGACGCGAAAAAAAAACAAAACCAAAACGACGTCGTTTTGACGCGGAAAAACCAAAAAAAAAAAAATTTCTGCAGCGCGCCTCGTCTCGCCCCGCCCCGCGCCGCCTCGTCGCTCCGGCGGTCGCTTTTCCAGCCGCGTCGCGGCGAAACACCCGGCGAAACACCCGGCGAGGCGTTTTCCCGTCGCTCCGCCCTAAGGCGCGCCCCAGCGCCGCCTCAGTTCGCCTTTGAAAACACTGATCCTGATAGAATAAGAACTTAAGATTTGTACAAAAAAAGAATAATGATGTATATTCAGCTAGACAGGAGGTTCTTCATTCTTGTATTGATAAAATTTTCTAGTTTTTTTACAGGTATGGTAGGTCTCAAGTATTCCAAGCACAAATTCATGTACATATATCATAATATATACCCAGAAAGGTCGATAGAAGCTACGTAATGATTTCACTATAGTTATACTAGTTATGCAGTGGGATAAGAGGCTGCCATAGCAATACCACAAAGACCTTCTGGTGCATCAACATCTCTTTGCATTCTTATATAGCCTTCTTCACCCCATTGTGCCCCCCATGAGTTCTTAACCAACCAATACTTAGTCCCATCATCACTGACGCCATAACCAACTGCAGTAACACCATGGTCTAGGCTCGTTCCGCAAGTTCCTGTGAAAACACCACTTGAATACAATTGGAAATCAGAGCCACTAGCATCAATGGCAACCGAAATGGGTTGGTTAGCGACTGCCTTAAGAAGGGCGCTTTCACTGTTTGCAGGCACATCTTCGTGGCCAGTTATTGATGCTGCATGGCTTGCTTCCTTCTGTGCGTTGCATGTACCATCGACACCGGTGTACGGATAGTTAGCCTCAGTACTAAGTCCATGATTTTGATTGATAAAATCAAAGGCATTGTCCATCAAGCCACCCTCACAACCTTGGTCCTCACCATTCACATCACAGTCAACCAGTTCTTGCTCGGACAAAGAGATTAGTTTGCCTGTAGTAAGCTGAGTGATTCCTTCCATGGCTGCCACTGCTGAGAAAGCCCAACAGCATCCTGTATATACATAAATATATGACAAATTAGTACAAGTTTTATATACTAAAAAAATAGTTTGTCGTTTCTTATCTATGAAGTATATATAACAGAGCTAGATTCTTAATAACGTACCACATTGGCCTTGGTCCTTGACAGGGGTTACAGCTCCCTTCTGTCTCCAGTCCACAGAGGCTGGCACAGTAACGTTCTCATACTTGAACGAACTGGTCTTTGTGGAACACTCATGCCCCTTGAATCGATTTCTTGTAGCAATGAATTCTTCATTTGTGAGGTCCGCAAATTGATTCACACTTAATTTGTAAGGTTTGGTTGCATCATTGTTGGATGATTCCACAATTGCTACATTTTTCTTAAATATCTGGAAGCGCTTCTCCTTCTCGTTAATGTCGTTGTAGACACGTCCATAACGAGCCATCCATTGCTCGTATCTCCCATACATGGATGCATCTTGGAGAGTGCGAGAAGTGGCCTCAGAAGACCATGCCCCAAACATGACTAGGATCAAGGCCAAAGAGAGACATTTTCCGAGGTTGGAGAACTCCATGGTCAGCTAGCAAGGATATGATGGTGAAGTAAATGAACTAATGAGACTAATGAGCAGGTATACAATGAAACGTAGACTGCTCAGTTTATATAGAGATCAGAGAATGGAACTTGTTCCATCTCCGTGCTGGAAAAGTTGATCTGCAATAGTTGTTGCCCTTAAAATGTTCTGATATGGACTCATTGCCTCTTAGAATAATTTGATGTCACGACAAGTCTGTAGCCAAATCTAATAATGCATACAAAATGCTAGTCTTTTGTTTTTCTCAAGAGTAGATTTAGGATAAGAGTTAAACAAGTTTGTCATGTGTAATGATTAAACATAACCGAACACATTTATGAACAACCTCATGTTGATCAATGGTCTCTGCATGATACAAGCGGTGCATGTAATATTGTCTCGTTAAAAAACTTGCCAAGTAAAAACCCAGTGGGATAAAAAGTTTAGACTAAGAAAAAAAAGCACAACATGATTGACATAAACAACCACACCCTTCACATTTGATGATGACATGTATATGCTAGACTTTCTTTCAAATCTGCATCTCCCCTGATTTTAAGATCAATCATAGGGTGCTTCCGGATTTTTAGTGACCACGAATCTACTTTAACACTTTGGCATATAAATTCTCTTTTAACATGTTTCAAATGTGTCATTATCTTCAGTCTAGATCACTCACACATAAGTTATGAGGAGAATGTTGCTTAGGGAGTCAAACTACAAGTTCATGCACTGTTTCAGATTCTTCCGTAGTATGACCTTCTAGGGTTAAATTAGCTTTACCTTCCTGTAAAGAATATATATGAGAAATCTGTAAATGGCTCTAGAAAGTAGACATTTATAGCTTTCCAACCATAGGTCACACAAATTCTGGTTTGACCTAAGCTATCCAGAAAGCTCTATCGAAATTAGTGACTGTTTGACAAAATCATATTCTCAGACAGAATTGTCTTACTTGACAAGAATGACTATAAATCACTCAATATGGTACATGTGATTATGTGGTTAGTGTCCCTAGAAATTAAATTAACAGGGCTTTCCAACGGTACTAAGTTTACTGATTTCCAGTGAGTGAACGTTCTTATAGGTCTTGTCGAAGTTGACTCAAGAAACTTGACATATTCTGATTCCGCTTTCGATGAATCTTCATTCATGTATAGCTAGCGATGGCATACATAGTTTCTGTTTTCTCATGCCATTGTCAACATAGGGATTGAATATGTCAAATACACTCAAGTATTCAAGTGATGTCTTTTGTCATTTCATCGGCATCGCGTGGGCGTAAAACTACTTGGCTTTTCAATGAATGAGAAGTCAAGTCTTTCTTTATCATCTCTCTCTAGAGGGAAACAGATCACTCTCTCTTGGAGTAAAGACCTTGACTAATCATGGAAGTATATGAAGACTTCATTCTTCTTCAGATTTTCTAAGCCAATTGATGAAAATACATCATCAATACACAATCATCGACCTCATTTGGAGATTGTGTCTTTCCCAAGATTTTTTCATTCCAACATTGGACGTTCAACATATACTGAGATCATTCGGAATCTATATGCAATTACATTATGCATCATATCCCATCCAAAATCAAAGAGTCACATAGAATGCGTATGCCCCACTTGATTTGGGCTAATGAAGTCTGTTGAAGATCTTCATGCATATCTCGGACCCTATAAAGATGTTACTATGATCATATTCATAGGGCTGCATATTCAGTTCTTGGGGAACTACGAAACTGACAAAGTAGTGGAGTGCAATGACGTCCATTACGAGAGTATTTCTCATCGTAGTCGATCTCAGTGCGTGTTTATGAGAAACCTTGCACCATATAAGGGAGTCTAAGCTCTTGTTCTCACTACGCTAACTAACAAAGATTTATTTATAGGGTTTGTACTTGCGGTGTCAGCGGTACCTGTCCAATGACTTATCTCTTGTCTGGGTCGCATATTCCAATAAGGCCAATTAACTCTGTCGATTTATCAACAAAGAGTGGTTCAATAAACTCATCATTCCACTTCCTCATGTACACTAGTGTAGTACTTGTAGAGATATCTCTATATGGATTGGATGTGACGTTGAGGCGTCCCCTAACGATAATCACAATTTAGACTCCATGAGACGGATTGAGTATCACTGATTAATGGACCATGTAGTGTCAAACTTGCTTTCTCTCTAGTGCAAATAAGTATCGAACCTAAAGACCTCCCCCTAATCTGTGAGGAGCCACAAGGCCTAGGACGTCATATTGTCATATTATGGCGTCGCCATATCACCACTCAAAGTGATGACGTCAAGACCATCTCAATTTGGTCGAGTCATGTCTTCTTGGTAGGACATCATTCTTTACAGACATATAAACAACATTGATCTCATCACTATAGTTCTTTTAACATTTGAGATCATGTTGAGACTTAGTGGTGACAAACCACGACATTAACGTCGTTTCACTTGAACACTGGTATTTGTATCTCTCACTAATGGCGGGAATACAATCTTAAAGTGACAATCCGTAATATAGCGGTTAAGAAGATCGTATATCAAGGAGCAACATAAGCGGACTTTAAGTGAAGAGTATCAAAGTGACTCATATCCAATGTTCTAAAAATCCCCGTCTAGACCGATTAATCCTCCGCCTAGGTGCTAGACAGTGTTTCACCGTTTTAGTTGAAACCGATTAATCTTTGTCATACAACTGATTAATCCCTGTCTAAAAGCGATTAATCGATTAATCGCCCGACTAGCGCCTAGCGTTTTTTAGAACATTGCTCATATCTAACCTTAGAGCATATTCATCTCACACGAAACATCATCATTACGCACTGTGGCAGTGAAATTTAGCACATTGTCAAACTCAGGGCTTGGAGATCCGTTTCCTGCCGAGTTCAAAGATTACAACATCGTGTCAATCCTAGCACACAGTCACAAGCTCTCATTCAATAATACAATGATAGTATGTCATGGATGAATTAGTCATGCTGCATGCAATATAACTTTCGTTAAGGATGGGTAGTGAGCCCATAGAAACATAAACAACATGGGGTAGACGATAGTGTAACACGTGACCAGTGTGTTAGCCCTTCAACTAACACCATAAAAGCATATACACTATCCGTACGTTGGTTTCATCTATCTACATAATTCTTCTCTGGGATTATTATGAGAATAGTGTGTTTTTTGACATAGCATACACAAAATTCTACCATTCTCATACATGATAATCGTTGGTGTCTTTATTACTGTGTTCGTAGATTTTTGACATGATGAAGCGTTCAACTTTGAAGTTGCACAATAGGATTTCTCCTAAGACAAAAGTAAAGCTCTTATATAGAATTACAAGTCTTCAACGTCCATAAAGGACGACATTGGGTTACAACATCGTGGGGGGATCCAAAATTAAGAGTGTGGGTATCTTTAGCCTAAGTTAACCACTCGTCTGATGATAAAAAATCTGTTGTTAGGTGAAGACTAAACCACAAACTTTGGCACACCTCCATAAGGTTACACAAGGTCGTGCATCTACTACCCTTGGGGTAGACGAAATTCGGCATAACCATGTCATGATGTGAATACACTTATCGAATCAACTATTTAGTCGAAGTCTCATATACCAAAGATATCGATACGACATCCATATAGCTTGGAGAAAATCAATGACTCCTCCATGACATCAAACGTCAGAGGTATCTCAAATTTGATTTTCCGTACACTTTTTGTATATTTGTTGTATGCAATGTTTTAACAAATGAATGTCTAGGACTCTTGGTCAGGAGCACCGCTACTATGGCTAACTGTGCCTCCCCCTCTTTTCTAGACATAGACCAGTCTCTTTTACCGTAGTCGTGACCCACATTGCACAAGACTTTATATCATTTTTGTACAGGTATGCACGCAGTTGCCGATAGGGTTCGTGTAACTGCCAAGTGTAGAGTGCTACTACCGAGCACAGTATGCGGTTGCCGAGCACAGTGTGCGGCTACCAATCACACTGTGGCTGCCAAGCACAGTGTGCGGCTGCTAAGCACAGAAACATGATTAACGACGCCTTAAACCTCAAATAGGGAGCGCGAGAGATATCAAAACATAAATGAGCAGCAAATTTTCTTGCTCATCCATACAAAACCAAGCGGTTGAGACTCGAGAGAGGTCACATTGCTTTATTGGTTTGTCAATAGGATTTTCAACAGGAAAAATTTTCTAACGTTGATCTAACACAACGTGGGTGTTATAAGCGACCATTTTAATAGAATTGGCTAACGTTGATCGAACACAATGCGGGTTCTAGGAATGAGATGATTCTCTAGTTCTAAACTCTCTTTAATAACAATAAATAACTACTTGGAACGAGACGACTCTAATTCCGGATCCAAGGAATGTTCAATTCCATGATTTTTTAACAACTTGCATATATTCACAAACCCAAACACAGAATGGAAATGGGGAAGGAAGAAACCAATTTTATCTCCCCCCAAGGTTATTGGAACTTTGAAATGATTGAAAACATAAAGATTACTTGCTAGTCTGCTAAATAGACTGAGTTTATAAAAGCTGCTTTGCCATTCCATGCTTAATGTCACCCGTATGTGGCAGAGTTGCTCGCGTAATTAACATTTCAATCGTCGTGTCATAGTTGATAAAACACATGCATAAATAATAATATACATGATTAGCACATTTAATCATATATATTTGATTTAATTGACTAGAGCAAATTTAATTGAATTATTACAAAATCGCCAAGAATTAAATG
This sequence comes from Comarum palustre, assembly GCA_951800085.1. Lineage (NCBI taxonomy): Eukaryota > Viridiplantae > Streptophyta > Magnoliopsida > Rosales > Rosaceae > Comarum > Comarum palustre. Next base: position 13,436,422 of record OX637572.1, on the reverse strand, counting down.
AGAATTTATAATTACTATTTATCATATAAAACAGTAAATATTTAATAGTAAAACATATTTCAGTTTTACCATTTTTATTTCTTTATTAATTCTCTGATTTACCATATAGGGCAAAAATCTTTTTTTTTTTTTTTTTTTCTGGGGATCAGATTCAAAGATTCGGGTCGCTCGGGATCCGGCTGGTGCTACAAATCTGTCGGTCGAATCGAAGGGCGTTGGAGGTGCGGGCGCTGGGCATTCTGGGCAGTGTCTACCTCGTGCGGTCAAGCTGCGGTAGTCCAGGATCGGCTTGGTGCTGCGTTGGCTCGACTCGGTTCGGGGATGTGAAGGCATGACAAAGAAGCTGGGGAGGGAAAGGATGTCGGGTTCGTCACTGGTGAGCTGAGCATGGCAGAGTCAAATAAGTCCGGATCAGAGTTTCGACAGCGGGTGTGCTAGGTAGTGGACGAGCACGCCGAGGCCTGGGCATGTCGAAATGTTGCTGCGGTGGAGAGGTCTGATGGTGTTGTGAGAGGTTGTGAGTCCGAAGACGGTGCCCAGAGAAGAAATCTGGGTGGTGTGCTTGGCTTGGGGATCGGCTCGGCTGAGCAAGCCAGAAGCATGGAGATGGTAGGCGGCGACTGGCGATAGTAAATTAGGGTTTTTCTTTTCTTTTTCTCCTGTTAACAAGCTCGGGTCAGGCGTGTTTTAGAAGAATTGTATTGTATTGTATATTTCATCAGAATAACTAAGCTCTTTTTATAAGAGATTACAGAAAGTTGTCACAGAATGTTCTTATTCTATGATACATACCGTCATTACCATGATTATGTCTAACTTGAATAAGTCTTATTAGGACTGAGTAAAACATCTACAATACATGAACATAAATATAAATATCATATAACAAATTTTCTCTATTTTAGAGAAGATTTTGGGTGTTTTTTTCCAACAGATATCTCTAAATCTTTCTCCAAAATGAGGAATGTGAAGTGAGAGAAACAACATGTCCAACAATTTCTTCAAATTCTTAGTTTTCTCAAATTTGAGAAAGATTTTAGGTGTTGTCCCAACATATTCTCTAAAACTTTCTTTAAAATGGGGAATGTGAGGAGAGAGAAAACCAAATTTTTCATATTTGCAACAAATTCTAAAATGTTAGAGAAAAATTTGAGGAATGAACATGAAATCTTTAAAATAGAGAATATGTTGAAGTTGGAGAATAAAAGTTGTTTAAAGCATTGACTTTTGTTTCTCCATTATAGAAAAATTATGAGAAAACTATTGGACATGCTCTCAAATTCCTAATATTTGCAGCAAACTCCATAATTTTATAGAATAATTTGTGGAATGATCATGAAAACTTTAAAATAAAGAATCTGTTAGAGTTGAAGAAGTAAAATTATTTGAAGCATTGATTTTTGTTTCTCCATTATACACAAATTATGGGAAAGCTATTGGAGATGGTCTTATGTATGATTCGACCTTCAGATTGAGACTTGGGGAAACGTTCACCGAGTTGAAGCTCTCTCTTGAGCTTCATATTTTCACGATGTAAGTTCAGACAGATTCTGTGATTTTGTTCTTTGTTATTAAGAGAAGATAATGGTGAACTTTTCGGAAACTTGAACAGAAACTTTCGGTGCGAGTTTGAAATGCAGAAATTCAGCTACTTGCATTGTAAACATGCAGATGCAAATAGGTTATTGCATAAGAATGCAAGATAACCTGCATATTAATGTGTGGATTACGGGCTGCAGACCACTTGAAATTGGTCAGCAACACGGCATCAATATGAGACTTAAAATGAACAACGGGAAAAAAAGATACACAACACTTGGATTGTCGATATACTTTGGGAAAGATATTGATTGGTATATAGTGCATGCGTTGGTCTTCCAGAACTGTTTTAACAGACTTGGAGAAAAGCAGCCATACATTCGTTGCCAAATTTGATATTCCTTAATATCTGATCGATGCTTTAGCTACAAAGCTGAGGAAAACGAGAATAAGGACTAGTATATAATATGCTTCTATTGGTTAAGAAACATACGATGATAGTTCATTTTCACTGTGATTTATACTTGATTTGGTCATACAGTTACTTCAGTCATTCCTCAAGATGCAGAAAACTGACTAAATTAACAAAGAGCTAGACGATTAAAACTAGAGAATCCAAGCTTCTAATAGTCATGTAGCCCCTCATCTCCTAGGCCGCAATTTAACGATTTTGGCTCCTCTCAAAAGAAATAAAAACAAAACGACTATTGCGACTTCTAGACGAAGCAAAAAGAAGAGTATCACGGCAAGTGGTTAATCGGGTTATTCATGGTCTGATACTTGAGAAAGAGTTCTTCATTTGTATTAATAAAACTAGGTAGTTTTCTTACAGATATGGTAGCTTTTATGTATTACAAGCACAGGAAGTTCATCTACATATCATAATATTTACTTGATGGAATATTACTTAGGCAGTAGGATAAGAAGCTGCCATAGCAATACCACAAAGACCTTCCGGTGCATCAACATCTCTTTGCATTCTTATGTAGCCTTCCTCACCCCATTGTGCTCCCCATGAATTCTTAACCAACCAATACTTAGTCCCATCATCACTGACGCCATAACCAACAGCGGTAACACCATGGTCAAGGCTTGTTCCGCAAGTTCCAGTGAAAACACCACTTGAATACAATTGGAAATCAGAACCACTAGCATCAATGGCAACAGAAATAGGTTGATTGGCGACGGCCTTAAGAAGGGCGCTTTCACTGTTTGCAGGCACATCTTCATGGCCAGTTATTGATGCCGCATGGCTTGCTTCCTTCTGTGCATTGCATGTACCATCAACACCGGTGTAGGGGTAATTAGCCTCCGTACTAAGTCCATGATTTTGATTGATGAAGTCAAATGCATTGTCCATCAAGCCACCCTCGCAACCTTGGTCTTCACCATTCACATCACAGTCAACCAGCTCTTGCTCGGACAAAGAGATCAGTTTACCAGCTGTAAGTTGAGTGATTCCTTCCATGGCTGCAACAGCTGAGAATGCCCAACAACATCCTGTATATACATAGATTAGTATAAGTTGGACCAATAATCTTTTATACCGAAAAAATGGTAGTTGTTTTTGTCTGTCTAGATGCTTAATTACGTACCGCATTGGCCTTGGTCCTTGATTGGGGTTACAGCTCCTTTCTGTTTCCAGTCAACACTAGCCGGCACAGTAACGTTCTCATACTTGAACGAAGTGGTCTTAGTGGAACACTCATGCCCCTTGAATCGATTTCTCGTGGCAATGAATTCTTCATTTGTGAGGTCTGCAAATTGATTCACACTTAATTTGTAAGGTTTGCTTGCATCATTATTGGATGCTTCCACAATTGCCACATTTTCCTTGAATATCTGAAAGCGCTTCTCCTTCTCGGTAATGTCATTATAGACACGTCCATAACGAGCCATCCATTGCTCGTATCTGCCATACATTGATGCATCTTGAAGAGTGCGAGAAGTGGCTTCAGAGGACCAGGCTGCAAACATCACTAGGATCAAGGCAAAACATAGACATTTTCTTTGGTTGATGAACGCCATGATCAGCTAGCTAGGTTATGATGATGAGGTAAATGAACTAATGAGCTGATATACAATGAATTGTAGACTGCTCTGTTTATATAGAGATCAGAGAATGGAACGTGCTATGTTATCTGCGTGCCAGAAAAGTTGATCTGCAATAGTTGTACCCCCTGATATGGACTCATTGCCTCTTAAAATAATCAGATATCAGGACAAGTCAGTAGTCCAATCTAATATGCATACAAACTGCTAGTCTTTTGCTTAATAGCGACAGTTTAGCATTACAGAAGTTTTACAAAGACTTCCTCCTGGTTCAATTGGGATTACAATTTTGCATTGTAATTTAGATATTTTTAGTTATTGATCTAACACTTGCAGCTTGTACACTAGTATGCATGGATTTTATTTAACTTGAATGTGCCAAATTTGTGTACCCTAGTATATCCTTTTGTTGAATTAGTTGAAAAATGATAAATTATATTATAACTAGATACATGCCCAGTAATTTTCGATGATTCATACCCAATAGAAACTAGAACATATATGGAAGCATGAGAAGATAAGACTTAAGAAAGAAATCTTACAGCACACATTTGGCCATATGGAACATGAAGTTTTGCACTACGCTTTCCAAGTTCTAAGATGTGACACCTATATGGTCTCTTTCAGTTTTTCTGTAGCACTCTTGCAATCATAGTATGCTGTAGAAAGGGTCAATGCTAGTAGTGTGGCCGCTGAGAAACCAGAGTTAAAATGCTGTTTTGGTGGAATGCGCGCTCGATATTGTAAGCTTAATATTTGGTGGTGAAGAACTTTTTTTTTGAATAATCGTAAAGAACTTTTTATGGCTTGACAGGTGATGTAGTTGGGAGTAACGCCTTTTTGTATAATGATGGAACCAAAGAGGTGCTTCAACCTTCAAATAATACTTTGGGTTATTCACTGAGCTGAAGCTGTTACACTACAACCACAACAGCAAAACACATAAACATTTAACTCATACAAGATTATATATAACCTGTTTATCATAATCGTTGATGTAGACCGAGAGCTCCAAAGATAAGAGATCTTCTATGCAGCACTCAATTATCAAAGCTCTAATAGAGTGAGACTCTTATTTGGTAGGGCTGGACATTTCGTACCGCAATCCTGATTTTGTCCCGTACTGAAAATTAGCGGAACAGGACGTGACAAAATTTTAAAATAGCGGTACCGTACCATCTTGTCCCGATAGTTTGGAGGGATGGGATGAGACGGGATGGGACGGAATCGGGACGAGACCATCGAAAGTATAAATGTACTTGTATTCGATCATAACCGTTTGATTTTTAGGGTGTATAATATCTTACAATGAACTCAAAAACACTCAGAGAGATGTCCAAAGCCTAAATATAAATTCACAGTACTAGTTTCATACAACAAGAGTTAGATAATTCATTCACATTTAATGATGATGATCATACAAAAGATATTGGTCGCCACAACGAAACTATGTAGTGATAACTGGAGCTCCTTCGATTTTTCAAACTTAAGAGTTTTTTCGAGATCTTAATTAATTAGTTAGATACAAATTAAAAATATTTAATTAATTGGTTATTGATTCCCTTTTTATTTTTACATTTTTTGTTCGTCTTGTACTTATATAGATTTAGGAGTTTAGAACTAAGACAATTATACCGTGAAAAAAGTAATATCATAGAATATATATATATATGAGAAATTAATACACAATAAAACCCTCATCAATATTGGATGAGTTCATATTGACTTTATAAAAATAGATATAAAATTTCTTCAAGAATTTAGGATCAATTTATCTCTTATATATATTTTTTATCTATCGTTGCGGGATCCCGGTCCCGTCCCGTACGAGATACGTTTCTAAAAATGTAATCTCGTCCCATCCTGTCTTCGCGCGTGCAGAAAGACTTTGTTCGTGCCTGCAAAATATTTAGTTTCTATGTCACTGTCTATAACCCTCGGTAGATAATATATTTCAATTTTAAGACATATCAATCATATTATTTATATATTTACATTGAGATGCAGATAATTTGAATAAAAAATTGATACACGATACATGTTAATTTTGTAGTTCGATCATTATTATGTAACAATTATCTGAACCTCTAATAAAAATTACACAATTGATTGAGGACGTTAACACCGAATTTATATTAATAACCAAAATATCTAGAATTGCAAGTAAGGAACACTCATCAGTTCATGTCATAAGCTGAACTGATAAATTTAATCAATAGCGAAACTAATTGTTGGCCTAAACCCTAAACCCACATATCAGCATTCATATGCATCGTCAAAATGAATATTTTGAAAAATTGATATAAAAGAATACTAACCCTGAAAAATCGATACAATTATTAATCAATATCATAAACCCTAAGCCCGCATGTCAACATTCATATGTATCGTCAAAATTAATATTTTGAAAAAGTGATATAAATGAATATAAACTTTGAACAATCGATACAATTATTAATATGTTAAAATATACTCAACACAATTATTTAGTTTTAGAGCTGATTCAATTTTCTTTCTATCATTATTATGAATATTATTCTTATGGAGATGTTATTAACAAAACCGCCTATTTAACAAACCAATTAACTTATTATTATTATAATTAATATAAATTATTTTTAAATGAGTGACAAAAATATAAAAAACTGAGGGCAGATCTGTCAATTAATCTATTAATGGCTTGATTGTAAAAAAAGAGGGTGCCGAAGTGTATTTTTGTCAGACAAATTTATTATTAAGTAATTTTTCGGTAGTTCTATCAATATTGTGTAACAACTCTCTGAAAACTCAAATAAAAATAAACGCATTTAATTGAGATGAAGTTAGCCTTGATATTAGTTGTCTAGCCGAAGTTGGTTTTTGTTAGTTCGGTTAATATTGTACAACAACTCTCTGAAACCCAAATAAAATAGCACAACCCATAAACCTTAAATCCGAACTCCTAATCCTAAACCCCTAAACCCTAAATCCATAACCTCTAAACTTTAAATTCAATGTGTTTGAGATTTTGTCATATATTTGTTAATATGCATAAACCTTAAATCCAAATTTATAAACCCTAAATCTCTAACCCTTAAACCTTAAATCCAATGTGTTTGAGATTTGATCATATATTTGTTAATATGCATTTGAAACCTATTAGATTTAATTACAAATTAAATTGAGAAGCAAAACTGAATCTATATATAAAAGAAAAAACTGAATGCTACATCTAAAAATTCATATAAAAGAAAAACTGAAGGCTAGACCCGAAAAAAAAAAAACTGAATAGAAAAAAAAGTGGCAGCCCTGAAAAAAAAATAAAAAAAAGTGGCAGCTAAGGGTACTGGACAGTAACACCCCCCCTCCGCTTCGTTTAAGAATATAAATTTGGAGATGATTTTGGAGAATCATGCTTGATTAGAGAAAGAAATATTTGTGTGCGCTAATACCCCCCCAAAACTTGGGGGTCCTGGACTAATAAGTTTGTTAGTGAGGAAAAGATGATGAGCTTTTGGTGAGGAAAAGTTGATGAGCTTTATGGAGAGGCTTAGTGAGGAGGTCGGTGGGCTATGGAGAGTCATGGTGACAGCAATAAGATGAGGTGCACGAGTGGTTGACTCATGTACTGAGAAACATAATTGACCGCAAATCCGGTCGAGTGATTGAAAGATATTGCAAAGAGCCAACCAATTCTCAAAAAATGGTTAGGTGTGAGAGAAAAGCATCATCAATAGCATTTAGCAAAGACTAGGCGGACATAGGTGTATTGGCTGGTTTGCTGAGCAAAAGATCATGTTTGGACAGAAGATCATGTGTGTATTTGAGCTGATTATTATGAAGACATGTGGAATGAGGCATCACCTGCAACCCAAGAAAGAAATGCAGAGGGCCAAGGTCATTGATATCAAATCTACGACTCAAAGTATCAATGAAATTTTGAAGGAGAGTATTATCACTGTCTGTTACTACAATGTTGTCAACATAAAGCAGGAAAAAGTGTATAACATCCGTGACGAAAAATAAATAGTGATGAATCTGCCAAGCTTTAGATGAAACCAACAAAGAGAAGAAACGAACACGTTTGGTGAAACGGGGTGATTGTTTGAGACCATACATTGATTTATGAAGCTTGCACACGAACGAAGGATGGGAGAAATCAACAAAATCAGGGGGTTGTGTCATGTATACATCATCCAAGAGAAAGCCATGTAAAAAGACATTTTTGACATACCATGTAAAAATGCATTTTTGATATCTAATTACCGTAGAGGCTAGTGATGCGACACAACAATGCTAATGACAGTTCTAATAGTGGTAGGTTTAATAACAGGGCTGGATGATTCAGCATAATCAATACCTGGTTGTTGGTGGAAGCCCTTTGCAACAAGTCTAGTCTTGTATCTATCAACTGAGTCATCCGGTTTGCGCTTAATCTGAAATACCCATTTGCACCCGACCATATTCTAAGATGAAGATGGCGGCACTAACGTCCAAGTCTGATTCTTGAGTAATACATTGATCTCCTCGGACATTGCCGCACGGAAGTGTGCATGTTTTGATGCTTGAGAATAACATGTGGGTTCACCGTTGTCAACAATAGTAAGAAGAGCCTTGGAGATGGGATATTGAACATTTCCATCGGTACAAACCTTTGGATTAGTGATGCTGGATCGGAGACGGGTTGTGATCATCTATTGAGAAGAGATAGAAGACTCGGGTGCTGGTGCGGTGGAAGAGGGTGACATGACTGATGCAACTGGCGGAGCAGAAGGATTGGGCTTGAGTGTCGGTGAGGCAGAGGGATTCGATCCGGTGAGCGAAGCGACGAAATAGTGGGCGCTCTGCATCGCAGACAGGGGCCAATGGTAATATGTGTGGAAAACAAGCAAAGGAGGAGGCGAAGGAGGTTGTGGAATATCTCGAGGACGCCGGTGATAAGTGTTGACGATAGGTGGTGCGGTGGGGATCGATGTGGAGTCAAAGTATGTAGGATTAGATGGAACGATAAATGAAGGAGATGGGTGTATGCCAGAATTAGATGGCAATCGGCTCGACATTTGGGCCTGCAGAGTGGACTTAGAGTTTGGGCTAGTGACAGATGAGGATGGCAATGGGCTCAACAGTTGGACCTGCTGTGGTGAAATTGGGCCCAGACTAGATACAACAAACTCTAATGGTCTAGAAGCACTATCAGAATGTATTGCAAATCTTTATAGGGAAAATGATTTTCGTTAAATAATACATAATGTGAAATGTAAACACGACCAGTGGAAGGATGAAGACACTTATAACCTTTATGATGAGGACTATAACTAATAAAGACACACTCAAGACTGAGATCGGACAATTTGTTGGACATATGGTCACGAAGATGAGGAAAAAATTAACATCCAAAAACACGAAGAGAAGAATGAGAAGGAGGAGTGCCATAAAGGCGAGTATAATGGGGTTGCCCAATTGAGAGTTGGGGTAGGAAGTAGGTTGATAAGTTACACAGATATGGATACAGCCTCGGCCCAAAGGCTTTGTGGAGCTCCAGATGTGTGAAGAAGAATACGTGTCATGGTAGCAATATACCGATGTTTGAGTTTAGCAAGTCCATTTTGTTCCGGAGTGTGAGGACATGAAAAACGTTGTTGAATCCCCCAATGATTGACGATAGTGAGAAAAAAAAACATTATTGACATATTCTGTGTCGTTATCACTCTGAAGAATTTTATTAGACTTATTGAAAATATTACCAATCATGGCAACTAATGTTTGCAAACGGGTGAGAACTTCGTTTTTATGACGCACAGGGTAAAGCCACGTGTAATGAAAGAATTCATCAGTAAAAATAACATAATACTCGAAACCACTAATAGACAAATTATGGCACTGTCATACATCATTGTGAATTATTTGAAAAAGAAATGTAATTGAGGTGTTATTTGTTGGAAACAATAATTTATGTGATTTACTAACCACACAAGTATTACAAAAATATTTAAAAGATGAATCGGATCCAAGAGTTAATGACAAACAAGATAACATGGAGGAGGAAGGGTAACTAAGACGATGGTGTCAGAGAGTTGATTGAATGGAAGCCAATGCATGAGGCACTGGGGACGCGGAAGACGAATAAAGATGATAGAGACAATCCTTATATATGCCCTGAACCAATAAACGACATGTTCGTAAGCAATGAATACAATAAAAATCAGGTGCAAAGAGAAAATATGCACGATTATCTTTAGTGAAACAAGCAACAGAAATGAGATTTTTGCGAATAGAAGGGATATGGAAGACATTAGGTAACGAAAAATTAGAATTACCAAGAGCAAGTGAAAGGTTACCATTATGAGATACTTGCATTGAGTCACCATTACCCATACACACATTGTGGGGTCCTCCATAAGGTTGAGGATTTTAGAGAGGAGGTGAAGTCATATGATGTGTGGCCGTTGTGTCAGGATACCAATTGGGGTCACTATAAAAATGAACCTCGACAAAGGGAGCAGTAGCTGGATGACCAGCAAAAGGAGCAACAACATGAGGGCCAGAGTAGCGGTGAGGACATTGGGACAAAGTATGATGACTCGAGTGACTAGGGCACCACTGAGGGGTCTGGTCTAGCAGTCCAGTAGCCCAAGCATGAGTGAAAAAGGCGTTGGATGCACATAAGGCTGGCCATAAGATCGAGAATGGCCAAGGGGTCCAGAATTGCACCGATTCTGATTTTGAGATTGGTTTCGACCGCCGCTGTTGGAATTCCAGTTATAGGACTGACGCGGCTGAGAGTCACGCTGTTGACGGGGTTGAGAGCTTTGATTGAAAAGAGCAACTGTAGTGGAGCTAGAATCAAGGGCACGAGGCTCAGAAGAAAGGATGCGTGCACGCAAATCACTGAAAGTGAGGAGGTTTTCATATTGGGCAAGCATGGTGTGTAGCATCATGTAATCAGGACCGCGGCCATGAAGGGTCGCAATGACTAGATCTGCATCAGAAACAGATTAGTTGATTGATTCAAGAGAGTCAGCAATAGATTTAAAATGTTGTAAATAACATCAGTAGAATGAGATCCCTTTTAGAGATCATAGAGTTGAAGCTTCAAGCTGGTAGCATTGGCATTAGAGCGTTGAGTGAAGAACCGAGAAAGGCAGTCCCATATGACCTTTGAAGTTTTCTGCCCAAGACATATGCGTGCAACTGGTTCCGTCAAAGAGGTGGTGAGTAAACTCACAATCTTTTGGTCAACAATAAACCATTTATGATACTCTGAATTGTCAGATGAGGAGGTTGGAGTGGTGGAGGTAGCATGGGTGATGAGTGTTTTCTCCAAGACAGGAACGGAGCCATCAACATACCCCCAGAGTTCGGCACTATAAAGATAGGACTCAATTGGGACGACCCAGACAACATGATTGTCAGGGTGAGTTTTGGAAATGAAGTGTTGGTGGAAGAGGAGTATGAGAGACGAAGAGGACACATACACGACAGGAAGAAAAGAGAAATAAATCACAGATTAGAATCAATTTTGGCTCATACCATATAGAAAACTACTTTCCATTGATTTGCTATTGCAATGTTTACATGAATATATACAAGAGCCGCAGCTAATCTCTAGGAGATTGACAAATCATATATTACACAAATCAAGCTATGCAATAATATGTCAGATAATAAATTACACAAATCACTCAAGCAGTTGATTAGGAGTAATTAGAGATGTTTCTGGAGAATATGCTTGATTAGGGAAGGAGAGATTTTGTACGCTAATACAAACCAATCCATTTGCATTTAACTTGCTGCAAAAAGCTTTCAGATGGATGTAACAGAGAACAACTGATACAATCTTGACGTGAAGTGTTCCACATCTATATATCTCTATCTACTTGACCAAAATATGGAAAACAGATTTAGAATGGTCTGGGTACTAAATACCTTCATAATACATACGTGTTAAGCTCAATTCGCTTAATTCGCTTGTCGGGTTAAGCTCGAGATCTGCTGTTGGCTTGCTTGCTGGTTCATTTGATGGCCTTTTTACATGAACATGATTGTTGGGGTCACGGATATGCCTTAGAGTATAAGCTTGACACACATTTAGAGTCGTAACGTAGGAGTCACGCAGAACAAGCCTCTGCCTTACATAAGGATCTCTCTTTAAAAAATGAGAGTATTTGTTACACCAAATAAAGACAACAAAAAAACAAGCGTGAACAGTGTAGCACAGTACATACATCTAATGGTGAGAATGTAAGTTTGATAAACTAGACGGTGTGAGATGGGCAGGTCATATGCACCACCAGTGCACCGAATAATTTTCACCAAAAAATCTGTACTCACTGCTCAGCCGCTTGGAGTATTAGGCATTTAGTTTCTTCGTAGTTGGTCCTTAGTTGCTCTCCCAATGACCACAAGTCATTTAATACCAGAAGCTTGCCATAGAAAGGCCATGTATTGTGCATTTCCTTGTGCATTGCAAGATTCTTGGGATCTTTGTATATGGCTTGCTTAAATGCGAAAATTATTTGGTGCACCGTATGTGACGGTGACTTGTCTAATTCACACTGTTTAATCATCTCCTCACCGTTAGATATATGCACCGTTTACTTTTGTTTTTTCTGTTTTTTTTGTCTTTTTATGATGCATGAAATACTTTCTCACTTAAATGTTGCGCCAAAACCAACCCACACTAGTAAGTGAAATCTTGTCTGAGTCCATGCAAATATCAATGGGAGTACTGCTCTAAGTGATTCTATGCCTCCACTTGCTTTCTCTTTGATGGACGACTCCCTATGTTCATCCGACCACTCCATCTCTGGTGTTGCAAGTCTAAAGTACTCAACAAAGCGGGGTTCCAGGAAAACTATTAAACGGTACTCGTTTCTAGCAGCAACTGCCATCTCATCCATGAGTGCACACCATTCCGGCTTTGGAGAAGCTGGGGGATTCATGACATGCTCTAGTGTAGCTTCTGTGAAACGTTGCAGTGTTCTAAAACACAAGTGTACCTCTCCAAATGACTTTTCTATAACTTCACCCTGAACTGTCACTCGGAGTGAACCATGAATTGTCTCAGGTGGCTGAGACAATAATCACAATATGGCAAATGAGTTGGTCCCCCTCCTCTTCCAACTGTTCCACCTCGGCCATGAAACATTGTAAGCTTGACTCTGTGTTGTTTGGCTACCTTTATGAGCTGCCATACTGCAGATAAATGGCCAGCATCCTTTCCTGAATCTGAGTATCCTATCATGACTTCTTGCTTCCCATTGATCCGGTTTTTGTACCAATCTATAGAGAAAAGGCGAGCCACAGCAGCAGGAGCAGCCTCTAAATCAGCAAGCTTCTCAAACAATGGGACAACCCTTAGTGGCTTCACATGGCATTCACATTGCAAAAGCTCAAAAGCGAGCACATCTGATGACGCTGTTGCGATTGATATGATATAGGCACCAAAGTTGTCCACAGGAAGTTCCGAAATAACTTTGAATGTATCCAATACATCAGAAATTTCTTCCGTCTTAGGAAGATCAGTGCATGGCGCTTTCCACTGAACTCAGACAACAGCCATTCTTGCCTTTGTTCCTCAGACCATTCTCGATCGATCCGACCCTAGTCCCAGGTGCTTTGTAATGGCATCAATAACATCAGTGTGCCTGTCTGATTCTTGCCCTATGTCTAGTCTCACAAGAGAAAGGGCAAAAGTAGAAACTTGCCGTAAAAAATCAAGAAGGCTCTCCTCAGCAATTGCCTGGTCACCACATGTACAAAGTGACCGGTAACACAATTCGAGAGGCTCCATGAACTGTTTAACAACAGTAAAAGTTATGTCTTCAGAAATGTGAGAGGCTCCAACTGACAAAAATTGACGAGGTACGTTCACGTGTATTGTAGAGCTTGTCTCTCACGTCACCAAGAACAACACGGTACGGCTCATTTGGAGGAATTTGTTTCCAAAACTCTGTAGTGTTTTGCATGTTCCTTCCTCGAACACTTATGAAGCTCGTGAGCTCGAGCAAGTAGCTCAGCGCTGCAACGCCACATTGATAACTCGAACACAAGATTCTCTATCTGTGAGTAGTACAAGTTAGCAGCCATCATTCTAGCCAATAAGCACACGTCCCTTGTGATTTCTGGTGTGACCCTTGGATTCCCATCACGATCCCCACCCATCCAAGAAGAAAACTGAATGAGTGGTGCATTGTATGGAACACGTTCGTTTACCCCAATGTTCTTCAGGGCTGTATCAACTTGACGTAAGATCTTCGGAACACCTTTCCAAATTGTCTCCTGATAGTAGCTCATTCCAGCCCCCATCTCATCTTGAGCGGTAGGAGGAGTCCTTCAGATTTCATCAGTGCGGAAAGCTGCTTGATCCCTTTGTAGAGCCATTTTTGTCATCAGGTGTAATGTCCTTGGCATATAGGTGCTGCAAACAATCTCTTACCTTTCCATGGTTTTGAAGCAGAGATCTGCTAACACTGAGTAGGGTGTACAGTTAGAACCAAATCAACAGTCTGCTTCTTCAACTCATCAAAAACCTCTTGTGGGTACGTGTTGAGTTTTCCTACAAACTTCTTGAAAGTCTTTTCAATGTCAGACACCGTTGTGGCATTTGCTGTCATCAGCAAAAACACCCTTTTTCAACTTGTTCCTTGTCCGATACGCCATCTGTTCTTCAGCCAAGTTAAGCATGTGGGAGAAAGCCTTGGCAACAAACAACAATGGAGTCGCCAGGATCCAAAAACTTGTAAGCACATTTCCAAGCTCCTCCAACTTTTTAGGGTCACGCTTACCTTCATATTCTTCCGATAGCTCGTAGCAATCTTGAACAGTTTCTCTGATATCCTCCCCATGTTAATCCTGGAGAATATCAAGGAAGCGATCTAACAACAAAGCTTCATAGTCTATGAGCTTGTAATCCTCAGACACCTTCCTGGGTGCCAACAGCCTCGGCTGTGCATCAATTGAAGCCATCTTATCCAAGTTCCTCCGTCATGGTTCCGTTCTCTCTCTGCCTCTGCACTCTGGGTTGCACGGTATTTCACTATTCTGACAAACATAAAACTAGGCAACTAGCTACTATTCTGGGTTACACTTTTTAGACTGTACAACTCGGACATGGAGAATCCAGAAATAAAATGTGAATCTTATGAACTTGTAATTTAAGATTAAGTTGGAAATTAATATTTCTAAATAAAGTCATGTCATTTTGGTCATGAACAAGAGATCAAAACAACCAAAAACAACAGAGAATGAAAGATGATAACTTGGGACAACTACTTAACCTATGCTAATCAGACTCAAAAAAACAATGACAACGGATTCACTTCAACATGGAGGCCATTCTGACGATCTTTTAAGTTTGGGTATTAAATCTACAGTTACGATATGCTGTATTTTAGTCCTACTAATGTAAGAGCTACAATTGAGATAACTAGAATTTCACAGAATCATTAGCGTGTAGAATGACAATGATATAGAAGAAACAAGCTTAACTACTAACTACAGTCCACAACAAAACACGAGAAAGAAACAGACTGCTACAATAAACAGAAGAAAAGGTTTCAGAAAGATTTGGAAAAAGTCTCTTCTATCACCGTCTTTTGAAGGGCAGACAGTATTTTGTTCAATACCCTTTGCTTCCTCACGCAGGCCTGATTTTTCATGTTCATTCAACCTTCGGCATCAGTCTTTAGATCAGTCAATCTTCACAGAGGAGTAGATCTTCCGAACAAACCAGAAGCATGCATAGAAACCAATAGTTCCGGTCAAGACGAAGAAAGCATAAGAAACAATCAACATGTACCCAAAGTAAAGGACGCCTGAAACAAACTTTGTGATCTCCAACTTGGTAAAAAAGTAGAAGGCAGAGTAGAGGAGAAGGTAAAGGGCCGACGAGCCTGCAGTCAGGTATGATCTCCACCACCAGTGGTAGTCTTCACTGCACAACTGGAAGTAGCATAGCACCATTGTTATCTCCGCACAAGTGATTAAAAGGATGATAAACACGATGAAAAGGAACCCGAATATGTAATAGAACTGGTTCAGCCAAATTGATGTCAAGATAAAGAACAACTCAATGAAAACAGCTCCAAATGGAAGGATGCCTCCAATAAGTATTGAGAAGACTGGTTTCATATACCATGCCTGTTCTGGCACCTGCCGTGGAATTTTGTTAGTCTTTACAGGGTCTTCAACAGCTGGTTTTTTGAACCCTAAATAACTGCCCACGAAGACCAAAGGCACTGATATTCCAAACCATAAGCAAACCAAAGCAAACATTGTGCCAAAGGGCACGGCTCCAGAAGATTTCTCCCCCCAAATTAGGGCATTTAGTACAAAGAAGACGGCAAACAGTATTCCAGGGAACATAAATGCAGTCTTCAAGGTATTCCTCTTCCACTCTGTACCCTTGAACATCTTGTATAATCGCGCAGAAGAATAACCGGCAAATAAGCCCATGAAAACCCACAACAAAACCATGGCTGTCATAAGACCCCCTCGGTTGGAAGGGGACAGGAACCCAAGCAAAGCAAATATCATAGTCACAAGTGTCATTCCAAAGATCTGAACCCCTGTACCAACATAGACACAAAGTAAATTGGAATTGATAGGGGCCCTGAAAACATCTCCATTCACAAGCTTCCATCCGGTTTCTTCTTGAGCCTCATCTTGAGTGTCCAACTGATTATAATTGGCAATATCTCTGTACAATGTTCTCATCATGATCATAGCCACCATACCAGATAAGAAGAGGACAATCATCAGAGAGTTGATGATTGAGAACCAGTGGATCTGATCATCATTCATGAGCAGGTATGTGTCCCAACGAGATGCCCATTTGATATCACTTTCCTTGAGAAACAGAGCACATAGAGCATAAATTTATAACTTTGTAACACAAGAATAAGGAGAAGCAGTCAATAGCGTTTTTGTTTTATAACGTACCTTAAAGGAAACATCAAATGTGAATACAATCTCTTTATCTTTGTCAACTTCTTGTGGAACAGTGCTTCTAGGAGGTAGATTTTTTGTGTCTTTATTGCATGTTACCAACTGAGTATTTTGGTCATCCCATTCCTTGTATTCATGAATGATACTGCAGACAAGCAGCATATAAGAAAACTACATAATCAAAATACAGCTACTTATTTCTTGAAGAACAGAAAGAACGCAAAGCACGGAAATGAGAATGATTCAAGTATGAGTTACATAACTTTTCTTTCACAAAATCCAAATACCACTATCTGAGGCAATAACTTCCTAATAGGAGAACAAACCGAAAACAGCTAGGATTGAAGACATCTAGTAAAGTTAACAAAAAGGACATGAGAAATGAGAGAGATAGAGAGGAAAGTGTGTGGTATGAGAAAAAAATAAATACTTCTAAATGAGTGACGTGCAAAGACAAGGAGTGCAAAATTGTATCCCCTAATAGAAGTTTCACTTTTTTCGTTTTAGTATCAACAATATTACAGCATTCCTACCTTCCTAACATACAAAACATCTACTGATGGAGCTCCAGTCAGATGTCTATACTATATATATGAGAAGACGTATTCTCAGCCACAACTGAACCCTTTTTCTATTTAAAATATAAATCATTTTGTTCAGGAAGGAGAATAAAGTCAAATGTTAATAAAAAAAAGTCAAAGGAAAACAGAATGGGAAACTAACAACAAATCAACCCACGTTTTTTTCCCATTCTGCCACTTGTTTTAACTTTAGACTCATGTAGGCCCAAGCTACATGAGAAATGCAGCAGACTGACGAGGGAGAAAAGAGGGAAAAGGTATAGTACCTGTTTGGAGTAACCTCAAACCCAACAATTCGGGCGGAGTCGGTCTCAGGATCTTTGTGATACATAACTCTGAAGCTCAAGTGGTTGTTGATGAAATACTTTTCCTCTTTACTCTGTAAAACAAAAGACAAGTATAAGACGATGTAAACATGTACACTTCAACTTTAGCAACTGCTCTTAGGCATACCCCGGCATAATTTCCTTTGAATCCAACACTAAATCCATGTTCGTAAGTTGTGGACGGACTTCCATCCCGCCTTTGTCTGAGGACAGCAACTGGAAGGTTATCCAAAATCCTGCATTCCCATTGAGAGGTCAATATGAAATCAGCAAGCAACATAAACTGATGTTTGGCTTTTCTTTGAACTAGGTGACCAAGGTAGAGAGACACATAAATTTAGAGCAGACAATTCATACAGGAATAAAAATTCAGAAACATCCCTTAATAAAAAAAGGATTCAGAAACTAAACAGACAAAAAAAGACTTGAAATCATAAACATGAAAAATCCTAGCATGGCATCTTTACTTACATTTGTACTCGGTATTTGTCAATAATTTTTTCCTTAAAATTTCTTGCAGCTTCAGCATCCAGCTTTACTCGACAACCTACAACACAGGATTGTTCCTCCCTCATTTTGAACTGGGAATAAAAGTTAACATATGTATTAAAAATGAAGTCAAATAAATGAGTGACACTATTGTGTTATGCATGTACTAACTGAATACCAAAGGTCAAAAGGTTAAAAGTGCTCACAGCATATACAGAATTTTCGATGCGATCACCACGAAGAACCTCCCCCAGATTTTCTGCACTGTTTTCAATCTGTTTGGGCTTACAATATTTTAAGTAGTAATAGTCATATGGGAGTTGTGTCTTTGTAGATGACAATTTGTTCACTTTGATAGAAAGTGGATCTCCCTGTCGAAAAGAAGATACAAACTTCGATGAACTCCAAGTACAAGATGAAGTAAGAAAAAAGAACAGACGATTGAATTCTAAGGCAAAAGTGAGTTCAATGTAAATTAAGGCTAACAGATGTATCATATATTTATATTAAACTTTCAATGACACGAGTTTGAAAACAGATATAGACATCTTCATTTACAGAAGGTATCACTACTGTTCTCCAACATGTTTGGGCTGAAGCTAATTTTAGTAGAAATGAGTGAAATGACTGTAGAGGGGAGAAATCAGATCCTCTGAAAGACAAGAAAATTTCTAAATATCAACACCAGATGGATAGCTTGCACTCGATGAATCTGGCATTATTATTACGATCAACACATCAGAAATCCTTAAACTTAGCAAACACACTGACAACATTCATAACTCTCCATGGAACAACAATTCTCTAATCATTTGAGGTAAACATTGTTGAAACATTCTCCATGGAACACACAAGTCTCTGATCACCAAACTTGTATCACACCACTATATTTCACACAGTAATTTGATTTAAACATCTTACAAGTCCTTGAAGTAGCCAACTTTTTGTGATTTGTTGCTAACTTTGCTTCATTCTCATATAAACATTTTAAGAACCAAAATTTTGAATTTAATACTCTGCAGGACTTGATCACCTCAAAAAGTTCATCACGTTCAATAAGCCAAGAACTCTCTAAACTCTAAAGCAGCTAACAACTACCTAAACACAAAATCCCAATACAAACCCCAAACCCCCAGAAGCCAATGTCATAGATCCAACGAAAACCACAAACAAATCAAACCCAAAACGGCAGATCCAACCCACTATCACTCCAAACAAACAAACACGATTCCAATACCAAACCAAGTGCAGTAAGAAAGCCAAAAGGGTCAACGAATTCGAACCCAAAATACAAAAGGAACAAACTTCGCAGAGGGAGAGAGAGCATACGGTGTGGAAATCACGGGGAGCGACGCCGGGAAGATAGAAGCAGTGAGCTGCGGACGAGATGAGGAGGAGCACGGTGGCTATTAGCAAGGAGGAGTGGCCGGAGATCCGCCGACCCATCTTGGTTCGATTTCAGGGGAGAGGTTTTCTCAGGGACAAAACTCAAAGCTCTTCCTCATTGATCGAACTGGGATCGTGTTTTAGGTGATGTTATTGTGTTTTTATTTTTTATTCATATTTAAAGTAAATAAAAATTGGGAATGGAATAACATGAGCATTGTGGCAATTTTTTCATGAGTTCTCTATATTGGGTAAAAGCGTCACTTTGCTGTTTGCTCTCGGTTGGTGACGGTTCGATCAATTTGTGAGCCTGTCTCAATTTGTATAAAAGGGGAATTGAAGGTCTGAAAAGTTTCGATGAATATTGAGTTTTCATATTTAATGCCTAAATGCATGTAGTCGATGTGTAAATGTCTAACACATAATTTTTTTAGGGTCCAATTACAACTTTATTGGTTGCTTTTAAATTTTACAGGTAATTTCAGTCACCTACAATTGAACAAAAGTAAGTGAGATATTGTACTACTGTGAATTACTGGGAATGCACTTTCACTCCCTCAACAGTTTAGAATCCATTTTTTACATTTTACATCTCAATGTGATTGATGAAGATCGAAAATAGACTACCATGACAAATGTGAAATAAATGATATAAGACTTGGGCAGAAATAAGACTTGGGCAGAATATGGAATATATGATGTAAGACTTGGGCTTTCATGACATACGCTTTTTTGCATGCTTTTTGTTAGTGTGATGCTTATTGTTGGCAACTTAGTATTGACACGGTCTTATATAAAAAAAGGGGTTGGTATTTCTTGCATATGTTCATCATTACATTCTTATTTTCTCATGATTAATAACTTATGTGTTTTTGATTATTAACTTATGTGTTTTTGATTATTAACTTATGTGTGTCGGTTTTTAGTATTAAAAGATTTAAATCTCCTTTATTATTAGATTATTAGTCTTTTCGTTTCCTTATAACTTAATTTCAGATTGTCTATGGTTGATTAGATTTTAAGTCATTTCTGTTTTGTTAGTTGTAGTCTTATTCAGCTTTCATTTGCCTTTATTGATTCCAGATGTTACTATTAATTCATCAATTATAATACATATGCGGCGTGAAAATCAAACGTCCTCAAGAAAAAGATTCTTCAAACAACATACCTTTCAAGATATTTATTTGACCGAAAAACATGCATTGGAAATTGGAAGTAAATTAGTATATGAAAATAGATCAAATGACGATGTGAATTTGATAGGTATCTATGTACATACATATATATATAAGCGGATAGCCTCTTTACTGTTCATGTGAATAGTAAACGAGAGAAACTGTCCCTCTTTTTTTTATAATAAAGCCATCCATACAAGAATTGACATATATACCCTTAGTTTTTATATTTTTTTACAGTTTTGTCACTTATTTAAAAATATAATATTAATTATAATAATAATAATAATAGGCTGATAAGTGTGTTAATAACAAATACCGAGTATTGTTAATAACATCTCTAGTAATAATATTCATAATAATAATAATAGAAAAGAAATTGAATCAACTCTAAAACTAAATAATTGTGTTGAGTATATTTTAATCAATTAATAATTGTATTGATTGTTCAGAGTTTATATTCATTTATATCACTTTTTTTTTAATATTAATTTTGACGATACATATGAATGTTGACATGTGGGTTTAGGGTTTATGACTTCGATTAATAATTGTATCGATTGTTCAGGGTTTATATTCACTTATATCAGTTTTCAAAATATTAATTTTAACGATGCATATTAATGTTGATATGTGGGTTTAGAGTTTAGGACAACAATTAATTTCCCTATTGATTTAGTTTATCAGTTCAGCTTATGACATGAACTGATAGCTGTTCCTTACTTGTAATTTTAGATATTTTGGCTATTAATATAAATTCGGTATTAACGTTATCTCAATCAATTGTGTAATTTTTATTAGAATTTCAGATAATTGTTACATAATATTAATCGAACTACAAAATTCACATGTATAGTATATCTATTTGTTATTCAAATTATATGCATCTCAATATAAATATCATGGTTCTAAAATGTCCCGTCTAGCCCTGCCTAGCACCGGCTAGTTCCCGCCTAGGCTCTAGGCTGCAACAAGCCGCCTGGCTTTTCTTCAAGGCATTTGTGTCAGGCTGTGGGAAATTAGGCGGTCGCCTAGCTGTCTAGGTTTCTAAGCTCTCTGGCTAATTTTATTTACATTTAGTTGTGGGGTTGTTACATTGTGAGAAGCATGAGAGTATAAAAGTAAATGATATTTTTAGAATTAGAAAGTGTATGTGTTTATTGTTGTTGTTTCTCACTTTGACATGAACTTATTTCTCACTTTTACATGAAGTTATGCTAAATTTTGGCTATAATCTATTTTATAAATATATCTAACAAGATTTATGTTGAATAATTTATCTATATTTGTCTGTTTTCAAATATTAGAGTACATAAAATATATATTTTTAATTAATAAATATGAAAAAGTAAATCGCCTAGTCCCCGCCTAGGCTGTCCAGGCGCAAGGCTATGGGTCACTGTCCGCCTACCGCCTTTTAGACCATTGGTAAATATATAATTAATATGATTAGTAAGTCTTAAAGTTCAGATACATTATCTGTTGAGGGTTATAGGCAGTGACATAGAAACTAAATATTTTACAGACGCGAACAAAGTTCTTCACGTGCGAAGAGCGTGTTTAAAGGCTAGTTGTAAGAAAATGAAATACAATATATGAGATTTGAAAACCCTAAAATGTCCTTTCTCTTCATTTAAACTCGATTGGTGAGACAATCAGACATATATAAACGTTTAAAACTAGATTAGTGAGTCGGATATGTGATGTGAGAGTAATGCACCACATGAGTCCCTCTTCGTCTCCCGAACCAAATGGGACATGTTCTTCCACCTCGACTCAGAGTCTCGGACTACTTTGACAACATCACAAAGCGAGGAGAGATTTGACTCAAGCCCCATGTCATCCTCGCCGGTCGCCGGTCGCCACTCACTATTCTTGCATCACTTGACTACTTTGTTCTCTATAAAAATGGAACTTCATCGTGTCTTGTCAAAACGATAGATTGTCTTCATTCTTAATGAAAGCTAACTTTGATGGGTCACTTCCACCACTTTAGAAGTAATGGCCATTTTCAATGGAAACTTTGGGAAATTATTAAAACAAATAGTGTAGGGCAATTTATGCATGAATACGCATTACTCAAGACAATAGTAAAACTCTCTTAAAATTAAAGATGTTATTCTCCTCCAATTGAAACAAGTTATGGGAACATCACAACTAACCATTACAATTAAGCACCCAACTTAACCAAGTTATTCCTTATGTTTCTTCAAATGGGGCTAGTCGAACTAGTGGCTGGATAAAAAGAGATTAAAGAGAGTCGGATTAACATTACACTATCTAGCGAGTGAAGAAGAGTCACATCAAGCAGAGCATGTCAACAGGTGAGATTTGAACTTGTCAAGCTCGGCCAGCACCTCATCCTCAGGCCTGTAAATCATATCAATCATTCGCCATATCTGCATGACAAATTTAGTCATGCATTAAAACCAGTCATTCTAGTATATGAGAGCAAAAAAACATTAGTTGATTTATCATACTTCCGTGTGAGATTCTAGTATCGATATCGCTGGTCAGATAGAAGCATCCTAACTGACAAAGGTAATGTATTTGTAACTTGTTCTTAGTTTTGCCAGAGGGAAGAATTCAGTTTCCATCCAGTGAGATGACTTATTTTTACAATATTTCTTTTCTTGCTCTGACAGTCATGTACTCACATGTGCTGAATGGAATAGATGGATTCTCTACCGAACATTATACAAACAATGATAACAGTTAACAAACTGGGGCAAAATGAACTTATACGCCGAACTTGCTATAGAAGAAATTCATACCTGGAGTGTACCGCCTCCCCCAGTACTTCCACAATCATCAGAAACACTTACTATTGTCCAGGGATCAGATGTATTCCAATGAAAATCGACAACCTTGTCCCTGACATGTATAAGACACAGTACATACAGTAAATGAAAATGTTGTAAAGTCAACAAATGAAGTATTTTGTCCAAAATAATAAATAACAGAAAATGTAGCAATTACAGGATAATCGAGGCACTATCAAAAGATGTCCTCCCTATCTTAAAAGTTCCTCATACAAATAGAGTAAAATATGTAACATTGGCACACAAAGTAGCCAGTAAAGCCAATTGTAGCATCTCATAATATATGAATAGACGTCCTCCCAGTGCTACTAGGTTCCTCATAAGAAATAATTAAAATAGGTAGATGCTAGACATGCACAAGCATGATAGGAGCATACCTATGACCAGCATGTCGGAAAAACAGTCCTGCAGGAGGAGCCTTTGATCCAACAGATTCTTGCTTCTTACCAATCTGAAAGGTATACAAACAGTATTTATACCTAGAACATATAACAATTACAGATGAAAAACAAATCAACAATATGATATCTTGGATTACAAAATTTGTACGCTAAAGAATTGACTTCACATAACAAACAAGCCACATTCACCAAAACACAGAACCAGATACATTTCTCTTATCCTATATGTATTCACCAGAAGCTTAGAGTTCCTGATTTTCTGTCATTAGGTTTGATGTCTTTATTGACAATAACAAAATGCATGGCTTCACACCTTTTCATGATCCCAGATGTTCAACAGGCCATCATCAGCAGAACTTCCAAAGACAGAGGACTTGTCAGGAGACCACTGGAAAACCAAAAATCATAGAAGATATGAATATTACGAAGAATGTAATAGAGAAAATCAAGCCGAATATAAATAACTGAACTAAGGTTAATAAAATTTCTTGCACCTGAACGCAGAGAACTGCTGCACTGTGGCCCTCAAACTTATGAATGGGTGCTCCAACTCCTCCAGAAATGAGACTCCGGCGGTCAAACATACAAACAGTATTATCAGCAGACCTAAAAGGAAGTAAGTTAAACCTAACAGCAGTACACCAACTTTCGACAATACTTTTATTTAGAAGAACAAACATAGAATATCAAAGTAGCAACAAAAATCTTGATCAGGACATCAATAAATATAAACTTGCAGATAAACTAGTAAAGAAGCAGATACCCTGTAAGAATGAGATTGACATCATGAGGATTCCAATCTACACAATGAAGGTCAGCATCATGAGCTTTCTCAACCTGTTCAAAACATAAATGAACCTACATTCAAATTTACCATGAACTGGAAAGTTACAGCTGGCATGAGATTTCTGGAAAGGTAATTAATGATATCAATGTATGAGTGCATGAGAGTTGACATTCAATACAAATCCGCCAGGTTAGCAAGGGACTGTCACAACTGGCGTGAGTGTATGTGTGTAATAGAAAGAAAGAGTCAATGCAATCCAGTATGCAAGATAGATGTCACGATGGGTTAATGAAACAGAAAGGCAAACTATGGACTGAAGGAAAGAAGGAAAACCTTGACAACTGGGCTATTGCCAGATCTAGCATCCCATAGTATAAGGCAAGAATCATCGCCTACACTGCAGAACTCCTGTGCACTACAGTACATGAATAACAGAAAATATTAGAAAATTGACGGAATACCAGCATCCTAAACTACTATATATTTTCGGAAGAGGTGACGTGGAAGTTTTCAGAGGGAAAATAAATTTATAGGTTAAGTTCCAAGTTTTTGTAGTAGTTAAAGTCACTACTGACCAGCAAAACAAGCTGGAGACAAACTAAATACACCTGATTCTTCATCAGCACATACCTGGATGGGCAGAACTGTACATCTTCAATAGTATCCTCATGTCCTTGATAGATACCTCGTGGCTCAAGAGAAGGACTGTCTGTGGGTTTGTCATTACTGCCACCAACCTTAGAGGCATGTTTAGCATTTGACCCTCCAGATACTGGAGACCTGGCAGACCCAGTAGTTGATGCTAAAGATGAGATATGATCATGAATACTCCACAAGATCACAGACTTGTCCTTCCCTACGGTAAAGATATCCCATTCAGAAAATTAGAGAAGTAGGAATGCAGGTTGTAGTTCAATAGTATCGGTGACGAAAAATGCAAGAAACTTAAATCAAAATGAACCAATAATAATCTAAGCAAACCCATTGATATAGGTTTCAGTCGACTAATATCTTTACAAATTATTTCATTGGTAAAAGTAATCAAACCACCACTGAAATATATAACACTGAACGAGAAACTTTCCAACCTCCAGAGAGTACAAAGGGTTCTGAGGGGCACATAGCAAGAGCAAATTCAGCATTATCTTGATGTCCAGTCAATAGCTGCAAGATGCAGTTTGATTCAGTAAGCCACTATAGCGAGAGTGAGAGAACGAGAAACACAAAGATATTGGAATGTTGACCTTCTAAATGTTTATACTGATGATGATTATCGTGATATCAATAATCTAACAATATACAAGCACTAAAGAAGCTCATTGGTTACAGCCGATTTAAATTTAAGCAATTGAAATTTCAAACAGATAATCATGCCCCAAGTGAAATAAGACTATAACTTACAAAAGAAGTATGTAAGTAATACACCAAATATGCTGTGCAATTTATAATAAATAATTTGCAGTAAACTAGTGCAAGCTTGAGAATATTTCTGGTAAGTAGTGCAGACCAGATCTGGGCAAGAACTTGAAGCTCCCAGGACAGCATGACGATTAGGTTGAGCCTCAATATCCCAAATGAGGACCTGTTTACAAGCTCAAAAGCTTTATCTCTATGAAATCATTCAAAATTAAAATCTAACCTAAACACCCTTAAATACTTGATATCATCCATTTAAAATGATTATACGTAATAAAAGAGTGCTTACGTCAGGGCTGTCGGTGTGTGTGGCCACTATATTACTATTTTGTGGGAGTTCCCTGATTCTGTTCACCTGCAAAATACAATCATAAATTAAGACTCTGTTTAGACATAAACATAAGACTATTTTGGAGATGGGAGTGAACCAATTTGGTTATGGAGGGTGGTGGTAGTACTTGGGTCTTATCAGACAATTTAACTAAGTTGATGATGTAAGAAGGTGATAATGAGCTTGCAAGTTTGTATTCATCAATTCATAAGACATACACATTTGATTCAGATACATAATTTGCAAATTTAGAATGATGTCTGACACATCAATCAACGAATCTCTGCAACTAGTAGAACATTTGTCTATGTTTATCATATTTTGATTATTTTCCATTTCCAAACGTTATAAAATTGTCCTAAAATTTCAAAATTAAAAGTTTTCACCAATTGCATAACAAGATAAGTAAAATAAGTGCACCCCAATGTCAGAAGACTTATCAACAAGATTATACTATAAACAAAATTACATTCAGTATTGCATACCTCTCCAGGATGTATTATAGTTTTGAACTTCTTTACAAATGGAGAGCGTGCTTCTTCATTGAACTGCAATGATCAAGCAAAATAGGTATTCAAGAAATGCGTAAAATTCACAGGGTAAGAGTTCAGGAAAATAACTAAAAAGGCGTCACTGAAGAGAAAAATATGACAATCATAATGAGATTACCTGTGATATGTGCTCTGCAGCTGCCACCCTAGGCTTGACAACTTCACAGTTTGCAATCACAAGTGTATTTGGAACAGTGCCGTCGGTCTGGTAAAAGTACAGAGGGAAGCACAAAAATCAATGGAAGTAAACAAACACAGTAAAACTGTCAAACAGGATGACACAATAATACAAACCAAACAAGACAGCAGCGCCACATATGTACAATGTGTTAACAAGTAACAAGAATCAGCCCGTCATATGATATATGTGACATCAATTGAATTACTCTCCGAGCACTGATTTTCGCAACGAGATGAATAAAAGATTGACAGTTACTGAATCAGTTCACAACAAACCGCCATCAAAAACCTATCAAGTCAAATAATAGCAAGGTTCAAGCACACCAGAAATCAACATCACCTGTTCGGAAAGATAAAGACGCTGCCGGTTCTTGTAAGTAGCTTGGTCTAGCTGCCGCCCCCATCTACCACAGACAAAACCTAAAGCATCAGCTTACACAAATACTTAAAAAGTTCAAACACAAACAAACCCATCAGCAATATCAAATTTAACAGCAAAGCTCTCTCTTTTGGTCCCCAAGATTTGATTTTTCTTTCACCTAACCCCCACATTTCCCCAAAATTCAAACCGGAAACTAAACCAATTAAAACAAACTACGCAAAATCAAAAGATGAAGAAGAGGACCTGCAAGAGAGAGAAGGCCAGACGAGATTGTGGTTGGCTAGCCAGTCGTAGAGCACCGGCACCAGCGACTTCCACTGCGCGTAACGGTCGTTCACCGACGGCTCTGTTCCTTTGCCTCTCATCATCATCTTCTTTCTCTCTCTATTTTGGGCTCTCAGGCTCTCTCTCTCTTCTTTGTTTTCCCGCCTCTCCTAATATTGGGCGTGTGTGGGTCACGGCTGAGTCAGGCTCTGTGAATTTGTACTGACCCGGTTTTGGGTTTTTGTTGCTTCCCATTTTGGTGTTCTTGTATGTCTCTTTTACGGTTTTACCCTTGGCTACTTCACTAACCAAGTAGCGGGTCCGAATTCCTTGGGCACGTTTATTATCCGGGAAATCACTGGTAAAGTAAAAGTAACATCGCCCAAAAATTGGATTCAGAAATTATAGGTCGGTAGAGGGTGAAACTGTGATTTTGTATAATTCGGTATAAGTAGTACACTGGTGACCCGAGAGATAACACCAACTCACTCGATTACGGCTGGGTTTGGTGCAGCTGGGCTTATAAGATATAAGCTGACTTTTAGCTTATAAGCAGAAGGTGGGTGTTTGCAGCTTCTCCTTTTTCCCTCAAAACACTTATACTTTTTTAAGAAGTAGCTTATTTTTAGACTTACCAAACACCAAAACCTTTGGTGCTTAAAAGCAAAGGAGCTTATAAGCTCTCCCAAACCCAGCCTACATCCCTCTTTCTTTTCAATACAATGACAAAAAACCTGTTGTCAAGGGTGACACTTTAGGAACGAAAACCGAAACCCAAAATCGAAAACCTTAAATCGTAACAGCATCATAAAAACTCGAATCAAACTGGATTTATTTGGTCCGGTGTTTCTATATTTATCTCTAAAAACCGAATCATACCGTTAAATTGAAGTCAACAGTCAACTAAACAAAAATGAGGTCGTTTTAATAAAAAAAATGTGAACCCACTTTATACAATTTTATGAACCAGTTCTACATAGGAATGAAAATTATCAAAAATCTCGTGAAATAAGATGTGATCGGAATGATGAAATACGACAATGGTTAAAAAATCACGTAATTTAGGTAATGCTCTAGTACCGATAATAACGGTCAACCATATTTACATTTATTATTCTTTATGAGGAGTCATATCGTCGGGAGGTAAATGACTCATAATTTTTATATGAACGGTTAGGTCTTATCTACGTGAAAGTTTGATGTGTGGAATGATTGACCAAACTAGGACACGTAGAGGTATGTATGACTGTTTCCTTGTGATAAGTGATGATGGATTAGAGTTGACCTTTTTGATCAAGTCTTTAAGGTTGTCGGATCCAATTAAATTTTATATCATAACCCTGTTTCACTATAATGCTCGAATCAGACGACAGACACGGATCTATGTAGGAGGTTGAGCCCAACCGAGTCTTTTCTTAAAAGTTCACTAGCATATGTTTCGATGAATGAAAATTGACATTGCAGCCCTGGTTTACCATATCTACTTGGGTAAAGCCTACCCGGGTTCGAGTCCTAGCTGTGGAAGTTTCTTTTCTCCTTATATACGGCTTGCATACGCAATTTTCCTCCTACTGGCTCACCTCTAATGATAGAGATGACACTTCTCTATAAGTAGGCGTTTATTTGTGGTGAGGAGACCATACCTCTACTTAGAAAGAATAGCTAAAGAAACATATTACATAATAGTAGTGGATAGATATAGAGCAAAAGTCAATATAGTCTTCGTGGTATCATAGAGAAACTACTTATATTTAAGTAGGGCTGAGATCGGTACGGGATGGGTCGGGATTTGATCTATCCCGATCTCGAAATTCGGTACCGATCCCGAAAATATGCAATTTTTAGTTCTAAATAGCTACATTTCTACTAAAATTCGGGACGGGTTCGGGATCGGGACGGATAGAGCCTATACCGATCCCGACCCATTTAAGAAATTCGGGATCAAGTTCGGTATCGGGACGTCGTATCTGAAATTTTTGTCCCGTCCCGTTCGGTATCAGTACGGGATGGACGGGTTCGGGATCGGGATTTCGGGTCCAAATTCCCACCCCTATATTTAAGTATCCAGAGTGGCTACAAGAAATGATTTTCAAAATCTCTGATCGAATCAAATTATTAGAAAAAGGATATTTTACCTATTATTTTTCTTATTTCTTCAATTTTTATCTTCCTTAATTCTCCCCATGCATACTGAATCTTACTCGGTGTGGCTTTGAGTCTTCAGGCCTTCATCGTTTAGTGGATAGCATTATTTTGCTGCCTATATTCAATCACTTTAAATTTTTCCCTAACAAAAAAGATCTCTTTCACTTTTTAGTGAGTACAAAGAAATTTATTTCTATTTTGAATTTAGTTATGATTGATTAATTTTTAGTCGGTATAAATTTTTCAATTTTTTCTTTCTTTCTAGTTTCTAGCAGTCAATCAAATGGTAATTTTAGATTTCGAAAGTATTTTAGTTAAGTATTGATATTGCGGTAAATTTTTGTACAACTTCAGTCAATTAGAGGAGAAATTTTTGAAGCCTACCCAGGCTCTCAATCCTTGATCCGTCACTGTAAGACGGTCGAATTTTCATTTGTGAATTTTAGTCATCGGAATAACAACATGCCTACTAATGTTGTATAACTTGTTTAGTAAGTTATAAATACTTATACAATTTGCGAACCAACTCTACATAGGAAATTAAGAGGCAAAATTATCAAAATTATATAAAAAAACAAACAAAAAACCCAAACCGGACCGAATAGTAGATCTGGTTTTGTTTACGGTTTGGTATTTGGAAAAATAGAAAATCAGACCAGACCAGACCGAAGAATAACATTGGTTTCCGTTTGTGATTTGCTGTATAAACCAAACCGAAGTGGACCAAAGCCACCCCTAGTAGGGAGGTAACTTCTCGTTTGGGTCACTGGTAAATAAAAGTAACATTGCCCAAAAATGTGTTGATTTTATAAATCACATGTTGATGAAGTGACCTTGTTATGCAAAAGCGGTCGACGAGCTCCATGCGTTCCACATACATAGGTCCAATAATGCTAATACTCTCCCAGTTTGGTCACCCAATGAAGAAACAGATATGGAGTTTTCCTACAAAAGGTTTTGACATTAGTGTGTGTGGTATCATTTTTTATAACCTAAGTATGACTCTTTCACGTTTCTGATGTGAGATTCTAAATGGTTTCCAATAATCTTCACATGGTATGATTCGAGTCATATCTAACTATC
Source organism: Comarum palustre (assembly GCA_951800085.1). Taxonomy (NCBI): domain Eukaryota; kingdom Viridiplantae; phylum Streptophyta; class Magnoliopsida; order Rosales; family Rosaceae; genus Comarum; species Comarum palustre. The sequence continues at coordinate 13,405,585 of OX637572.1, read as the reverse complement.
TCATGATCCAAATTTCAATAGCTTAACCTCAATCAGAACCAAATAAATCTCCACTGTGATGCCTCTATTTCGGTTGATGGGAGTGAGGTAGGAGTAGGTGTGGTTCTTAGAGATAGTATGAGTCAGTTAGTGATAGCTGTTGGTGAAAGGCTACAGGGATGTTTCCAACCCCGAGCCGCTGAATTGCTAGCTGTGATCCTAGGGTTCGATATGGCAAGGAGAGGTGGATGACATGTAGACCAGTAAATAGAACGGATCTTATTCATACCCGCTCCAGATCCGTGGTTTTTAAACGGGTTTGAATCGAAAATTCTACCTGTTGATCCGTTAAGGACCCAGATCCGTTAACCCGTTTACTAAACGGATCGGATCCGGATCTTGGTTGATCTGATATGTTAAGAACCCGGATCCGTTTAAAAATAATTAAATAATATTTTATATAAATATAATATTATTAATAAATATTAAAAACTATGATAATTATCTAGATAATTTAAATAGTCATATCTAAATTGTCTCTAAAGTATGATTTGATGAAGTTGAAGGTTGTTAATGTCTATGTATCTATGCTAAAAAATATTGGAGGTCAAATATTTTAATTATATTAGCGTACCGTTAAGAAGTATTTTAGGCATGTAATTCAACTTTTGATGTAAATCTTTATTTTCTTATAAAATTTCATCAAGGTTTTTATAATAAAACTATGAAACTATTATTAAAATTTGAAATATTTATTATTATAAACAGATCAGGTATCCATTAACCCGTCGGATCAGAATTTGGATCGAGCTATTAAAGATCCGGCATGTAACGGGTCATATCCTGATCTAAAATTTCTATTACGGATCCGGACCGATCCAGATCCGTTTCATTTACAGGTCTAATGACATGTTGATATAATTGAGTTTGACTGCTTAGATATTGTGAACATGGTGAATGGTGAAGATAATTGTTACGCTGAATAAGGTATCTTGGTTGAAAAAGACAGACCTCTCTTGGTTACAGCTGGTTCCGCCAAGTTTATTTATGTATCAAGGGTGTGCACTGGAACTGCCCATGTAGTCGTTATATATGTAGCCCGTTTTAGTGTGCTTGTGTCGTCGTTAGGGTTTGGGTCCGAGTGGCTTACGGACGTCATTGAGAATGACAAACTTGTAACTGAAGTTGGTAGTAATATGGAATGGTGTGGAGATGTTTTGTCTAGTACGGTTACACCTGGTGTTTTGTAATACTTTTCTGTTTTGAATAAAATCTCTTGATATTGTTCTAAAAAATCAACATGTATGTATTTTTAAATGTTTGCAACATTGCAAATTGCAGTAAATTTTTGATAAAAATCCTTTTCCATTTGTCTTCATTAAAGTAAAAAGCCAACCATTTAGCAATTATAAGTGTTGAGTATTCCCTTGTACCTTTTGAAAAGAAGGCGTACCGGATGTAGAGTTTGTGGTAGCAGCACATACCATACATAAATCATTTGAAGGTTTCACGCTTATAGTGAGAGCTTAGAGCATTTTCAATAACTTCCTCATATTTTTGAATTTCTTAAATTTAAATTTTCTTTTGTGTGTTTTGTGATCCAACCGCTTCCATATCTTATGGGATGGAGAAGAAAAATGAGTATTTTTTCTCCAAATTTGCAGCAAAGTCATCATTTCTTAAAATTTAATTCTTCACCAATTCCAATAAGAATCAAACATACTTATAATATTTTATTGGTTGTTTATAGATAAATACAATTATAATTGTTTTTTTGTTATAATTAATATTGTAATAACATATTCTATTATTCTATTAAAGTTGAATTCTTTAAAATAGAGAAGCTTTGGAGTTGGAGCAAATTGTTTTTGGATAATTTGTCTTTTACTTTTTCCTTATTATCTAATAAAAGAAAAAGATTTATCTAATAAGTGGGGGTAAAACATGGATGGTAACAGATATTTTTTTCCTTGCTATCTAATAAAAGAAAAAGATTTATGAAAACAAAAAAGTAAAGAGAGTCTACCTTTTAGGGCGAGGATGAACCCACGGCAGAGGCATGGCCAGGGATGCCGAAAATGGTTATAACATGAGGGAGAGGAGGGCGGCAATAACAAGTATGGTAAAGTGTACAACGTACATTCGACTTCATGACGCCTTCTTGAGTTTTGACGCATCCTAACATATTATTATAATTTTTTTATAACACCCTAACTTAACATTTTCCTCATTCTCATTTGTAATACTTCATTTTGTTTGACCAGGAATGTCGGTTTAATAATAATAAAATATTCTATACAAATATTATAGGTTACAAATTAATAAGACAGAAATACCGAAAGTGGCACTATGAACCGATGCGAGCTGGCCTTGACCCCAACATCACGCCGTCCCTTTTCTTTTTGCCATTTTCTCTATCATAAACAGTGGACCCCACATGAAAGTGGGTCGGTGAAGGAATGTGTCCTGTTGTCTACAGCGTGACCAAAACCAACAATTGAATTAAAACAACATGGAAAGGGTCACATTATGCCAAATCAGCATGCATCTTAGAATTCAAACTGCAGAAAATCTTCGATAAAAGGAAGTATTAGTGCGTTTGTTGACATGGAAAGGGTTACGATTAAAAGATATAATATTGATTTATGGGTAGTTAAATATATAAATTGTTATGAAAGACTAAGATTATGTTGTGTACATCCATACACAATGTATACAAGATTTTTTCATAAAATAAGTTTCAAATAAAAATAAAAATCATTTTTAAAAAGAAGTAAAAATCATTTTCATTGTTCTTCATATAAGTAAAGACTCAACTGTAGGTAGCAATCATAATTCATAAGGTGATTTTTGGTAACAATTTTTTGCTCGTATTATTACATTGAAAAATAAAATGAAAATGTGTTCCATGTGACCTTTTTCAAAACATGAAAAAAAGAGAAATATTTTTAACTTTCATAAAGAAAATTGAAATACTCTATTTCCTTATCGTGGTAGTCTCACAAACGATACATAGATTATATCTCATCATTCGACAGTTTATGCTCATAAAAAGAGTTTATAGACTATTAACTACTACATCTATAGTATATTATAAAGTTAGGTCATATTTTAATGTCATCAGTTTTACTAAATTTTTGTACTTTTGAAAATATCATCAAAACTATCAAAATATAGGAAGAAGTAATGTACACAAGGGTTAATAAGGTAAATAATTAAAAATAAAAAAACAAAAATAAAGAGAAAATTAATGAGAGAAAAACATAAATAGTGAAGGAAAAAAAAAGCAAAATAGTAAGAGTCGAATTTTGACGCTTTATATATTTACACGTGTAAAAACTAATAGTAAATATGCCATGAGACGAGACTCGATGGTTAAGAGTTAAGACAAGGAAACATATCGAAAAACTAAATGAATGTATTGAGTATAGTCCTTTTTTGAACAAGAGAGTAGAGTCCTTTGAAAAATAAACAAAAATGAGGGTAAAATATGTGGTAAAAGAAAAAAGTTCCTTTCCACCTAATAAAAGCAAATGATTTACGGAAACCAAAAAGTAAACAAAGAGGAGCAAGAAAGACAATCACCGCCCACTTTTTAAGAAGAAGAAGAACCCAAAAAATAAGGAAGATCAAACCGATCTCTCTCTCACGCATTTTCCAAGCTCTGGCAATCCAATCTCCCCCAGAACAAAAATGGGTACCATTCTCATTCCCTCTGATTCAAATAAATAATACTACCACCATTACATTCCATGTTCTTGTTTGATTTTCGGTTTTGCATTGCTGTTTTTTGCGTTACGTAAATGATCGCCATCATTTGAGAGATCGATTATTATGACGATGCTTACGGCGGTAATAGGCACATGGGTTTTGCGTTTTGTAATGTAACTGTCTTTATTGAATTTGATTGACTGTGATGGCATTGATTTGTTTGGAAAGTTTTTTTTTTGCTTCGGATTAGGGGAGTTATTTCGATGTCTTCTGGGATTTGGTATTGCAATATTCATAAGAAAACAAATGAGACAACTGCTAATGATGTTTAGCTTGAGACTTTGGAATGCAAATCATGATTTAGGCGATGAGGTGTTTGGTGTCTTTCTTTTTAAGTCAATGAGAAAATCATGTTTTAATTTTCTTCAAGATTTCAGCTTTTTTGTACCAATTCCATGTTTTTATCAATAAAAGTTACAAAACAAACGTAATCTGTTCATGTGCTAGGTGAACTATTTATTAAGTTTCTACGGCACATGGTGTAATTTTGGAAACGATATTTGTGCATTCTCTAACTTATGATTCATTCTCGTCCAGCAAAGAGTGAGCAGTGCTGCTCTACTCAGCTTATTGATGGAGACGGGTACTTCAATGACACTGGAATCGAACAGTTTATAAAGGAAGTGAAATTGGGAGAATGTGGACTCTCCTATGCAGTAGTCTCCATTATGGGCCCTCAAAGTAGTGGTATGTATCCTCATATGTGTTCAAGGTTATTAGTTTTTCAGTTTCAGAGTAGACGTGGTTGAAGTTTCTGTATGATGCGATCAGACTCTTGAGCAATTTTTTGGATTTTGATTTTTTTTTTCTACTTGTGTGAAGTGTTGATGAGATAGAGAAAGGTTTACAAGGCATGCTATATTTAAGCAGTTCTTTGAATTTTGTCCTACAATTTCTATTCCATAGTGTTCCTAGCTTTTTTCCTTTTTTTTGTTATACAGATGCATCAGTAATAATTGCTTATTAAGCCTATGGGGATATGATATGTAAAAGTTTCTCATTCTGTCTGTCTGTCTGTCTCGCATCTGGCCAGGAAAGAGCACACTACTAAACAATTTGTTTGCTACCAACTTCAAGGAGATGGATGCTTTTAGAGGAAGGCAAGTTCACATAATCCTCAATGTTATGTAGTTGTGATTAGATTTATGAATAAACATTCTTAATTCTTGTGTTAATTTTTCCAGGTCTCAAACAACGAAAGGTATTTGGTTGGCAAAATGTGCTGGTATTGAGCCTTGTACTCTTGTAATGGATTTGGAGGGTACAGATGGGAGAGAACGAGGAGAGGTGATTTCAACGTCTGCTTTTATTTTTCATCAAATTTGAGTTATGATTATGTGAGAACCTGTTTGCCATCCTGTTCATTCCCCCTTGGTATGAATTCACTAGAAACAAGATTATGTGCAGCACATTTCTGTATATGGTTTTTTGCGTCCACCGCCTCACCCCCCTAATGGCCCAAGGAATGCAGAAAGATTCTTTTTTGTGTGTATCTGGAATGATGAGTCCCATGGAGTGCTATCACACCCTTTTCCCAATCAACCATTCAATTTGGGAATTAACTGATTTACATATAGCATGGAACTCGGACAGGGTGACATGTAAACTTTTCCATATCAAGTAATTTTAAAAGAATTCTTAAGATGTCATTTAACAAGAGAAATAATAAGATTATTCTCAAAAAGAAGAAATTATAAGATTATATAAGTGATTCTCAAACTACCTTTTGTCTTTATTCACCGTCTTTTCACATGTTGTTTTAAATGCTTGATTCTTTCAATGTTTAAGGTTATATTTAAGTGGAAATTTAGGGTATGATTTAACCCATCTGATTTATATCAAAGAACTCTGCAATCAGATTTTAGGGTTGAGGCAGATGCTGGAAGAAAATATAATATCTTTCTGCTTATTACTTGGTTGTTTGCCTATAGGACGATACAGCATTCGAGAAGCAGAGTGCCCTCTTTGCTCTTGCCGTTTCTGATATAGTGCTCATCAACATGTGAGTTCTTTTTTTTTTTTTTCTGATGGCGATAGCTGATATGTATTCCTTGTTCATATGTTCCATGAGTAACAGTGCTTTGGATTTGTATCTTGCATTCTCTGTATGAGTAAACCTTAGAAACTTTTATTTAGGTGGTGCCATGATATTGGCCGTGAGCAAGCCGCAAATAAGCCTCTCCTCAAGACTGTGTTCCAGGTATATTCTCCATACATTTCATATGTAAGAAGTAATCTCAAATTTCTTCAGACTGGGGTTTTGAACTTTGAGCTTGAGCTTACTAACAGGTGATGATGCGATTGTTTAGTCCACGTAAAACAACTCTGATGTTTGTCATTCGTGATAAGACAAGGGTATGTTTTTCTATTCTAGTGTTTTAGCATCACTTGACATGGCACATTTTTCTTTGACATTATTATTCATCTTTTGGTGTTGTTTCCATTGGCTCTCCTGGTATAAAGCTTTTTGCAGCCTGGGTTGATTTTTTTTATAATGTGGTTGTCTCTCTTGTTTGCAGACGCCTTTGGAAAATTTAGAACCAGTTCTTAGAGAAGACATTCAGAAGGTGACTGATTTGGTCATACTTTATTTTATTATATATGCTTTAGTAATCTGTGTTGTCTAACACCTCATCACCCTTTACATCAGATATGGGACTCGGTTCCGAAGCCTGAAGCTCACAAGGATACGCCATTAAGCGAATTTTTCAATGTAAGATTTCACTTCTTTGACAAATAAGTCGACACAGATATTTTGTGTGGGAAGGCCATTCAAGAGTTAAACATGTGACAATGTGCTTTTGATGATTACATGACCAGGTCGAGGTTGTTGCTCTTTCAAGTTATGAAGAAAAAGAAGAGCAATTCAAAGAGCAGGTATGCATTTGTTCATGTCTATACGGGGACATCATGAAGAAATATATTATTATTAGTATTATTATTATTTTTCTTTTGTGGGACCTTCATTATTTCAGATTAACCCTTTGCTCCTAGGATACAAAATAGCCTACTTTGATATGTGTATGTCGAAGCATTTTCTTGAACTTGGTGGTACCTTGAATAATTTTCCTTGGTTTTCTTTCACTTCTCTCTTTCTCTCGCTCTCTCCCTCTGTGTGTGTGTCTCTGTCTGTCCCCACCTCACTCCCATGTGTTGCCTTCCGGTTTCTGCATAAAGAACACAATATTTTTTTTATTATTTTATAATGTATGGGCAATTGGGCATTAAAGGCATCTTGCACATGATTTTCAATTAGATGCTGAATATTTTATTTTGATATGCTAAAAAATCTAGATGAAGATATGTAACTCGTTTTCTTTTTTGTTTTTGAAACTTAAGGTTGCTGGCTTGAGACAGAAATTCTTCCATTCCATTGCCCCTGGTGGGCTTGCTGGTGACAGACGTGGGGTTGTTCCTGCTTCAGGGTTTTCTTTCAGTGCACAACAGATATGGAAAGTCATTAAAGAAAATAGAGATCTTGATCTTCCCGCCCACAAGGTAACTGAGATCTATTTACTATTCCATTTTTAATAATCCCTTAACTGATTTTATTTGCACCATTCATGTTGTATGTGTATTATTTCAAATAAGTCAATCCATTATCATCCCTTATAGGTCATGGTGGCAACTGTACGTTGTGAGGAGATTGCCAATGAGAAGCATGCTGCTTTTGTAGGAAATGGGGTACATTTTTCATATACCACCACATTGCCATCTCAAAATCTAGTTGACAATTTAACTTCGTGGGCCTTGAATTTTGTTGTTATCACAGGAGTGGATTCAGTTGGAGCAGGACGTCCAATTGGGCCCTATTCCTGGCTTTGGAAAGAAGCTCAGTTCAATCATTGAAACATCTCTATCAGAGTAAGTATCTATGATTTTGATTTCAGACTGTTAAAGCTACAGGACATCGGCTGCTCTGCTGAAAGATGAGCTCTTCTGTAGATCCTTATAACTGCTTATCATTCATTTTGGTGATGTATTTGTACTTCACCTTCATTCATAGGAGTTTCATATTTATTTTAGTATAGTGTTGCTATTCTCCAACAGCCCCCTTCGAATGGTGGCTATCTAGTGTAGTACATGTTAATTCACATTTTGATACATGGTTATGGCCTTGACAAAGGGTGGAAACCTGCTCACAGATGGTTATAATGGAAAGGAGAAATGGTTTGGAAAAAAGGGAAAAGGATAAATGGGAATTAGCTGATACATCAGTAGGTTTTGGTGAAACTCATTCCTTTTAGGACAAACAAATTGCAATAGTAGACTAACAGTTAATATAAGTTCATAAAGAAAAAGTGGTCAGCAGTTATAAATGCTATGTTTACGTCAGAACTCCTTTGTTTTTCTGCATTCTCTTTGTATTTTGTTATTTGTATTTACCATTCGATGCTTCACATAGAAATTGATTAGTTTAAGTCTTTAATTTAAGGACAAATGGTGGGATTTTTGAAACTTAACCCCAAGCATTGTTTGCCATTGTTATCAATTGATCTGAGGAAGTTAAGTATGAGTCTATTGTCTACATGTTTACTTTTGACTTGTGTTGTTGCATAGTTGTTTTTGTTTAGTTTGTTAATTTGGTTACTTTTACAATTAGGTATGATCAAGAAGCTACATATTTTGATGAAGGTGTCAGGTCTGAGAAGCGCAAGCGGCTTGAAGAAAAATTGCTTCAAGTAATCTTTCTCTCTCTCTCTCTGCCACCACTGGTCCCCTCTGTCTTTCTTATGCTATAGATGGTTGAGACAGTATTAAGCTGTTTCAAGTTTTTGACTAATTTCCATGTAGCAATTAAAGGTTAAGTTATGTTAGTTTCTTTAACTATGGTTACTTCTGTCTTGTCGCATATTTGAATCCGCTATGCATATCAGTTGTTGAATACATCCACGTTCTCTAGAGGCCTTAATAGTGTTGCAAGGTTGCCAAATTGATTTTACGTAGTGTTTCTTTTCTTTGATATCATTGAGTCTCTGAAGTTTTACTATCAATTGTGTTTTATATCTCTCTTCTTTTTCTTTTGATTCTTTGTCTGTATCCTAGCTTGTCCAACCTGCATTCCAAGCTTTGCTGGGACATTTAAGATCTGGCACTCTGGATAAGTTCAAGGAAGCATTTGATAAGGCCTTGGATGGTGGGGATGGTTTCTCTGTGGCTGCGCATAATTGTACTGAATCATTTATGGCACAATTTGATAAAGGATGTGCAGGTATGGTTTGTGACATTAATGAAAATTGAAAATTAAAGTGTAAGATACAATATGAGAGAAGCCTTTGAAATCATCATGCAAAGAATACACAAGAAACCTGACAGCGATTATTGTACCACTCAAGAGTCTAGAATCACATGTTAAGGACAAGTTGAGTGAAAGTAGGCTTCTATGATTCAATGTTTTCCGAGGTCGAGGCACATAAGTAGATATTAGTTTCATTCGTCCATGATCTTTTTTCTTTTTCATTTTCGAAAATAAATGTAATAGAACACATTACTTTTGCAGATGCTATTATTGAACAAGCAGACTGGGATGCATCTAAAGTAAGAGATAAACTTAAACGTGATATTGAAGCTCACATTAATTCAGTTCGTGCTGCCAAGCTATCTGAAATTACTTCTCTTTACGAGGTATAATGGCATATATTGTGTATTCTCTCGTGAAATAATTGGTTTGAGTATGACTGTCAACCTAAGCAAGAATCTAGCTTCTAGAACTGGGAGATTCTTTTTACCCAATGATTCTATGTCTCTATGTTTATTGTTGACTAAATTTTTTGGCTAATCTGGCTGACGGCGTAACCTTGTTTGCAGGCAAAATTGAAGTACGCCTTATCTGGACCAGTGGAAGCGCTGCTTGATGGAGCTAATAGTGAGACATGGCCTGCTATAAGGAAACTTTTCAAGCTCGAGACTGAATCAGCTGTCTCTGGGTTCTCTAGTGCACTTTCTAGTTTTGATATGGATAAACAAACCAAGGGTAAAACTCTTGCAAGTCTAGAGGCATATGCAAGAGGCATAGTGGAAGCAAAAACAAAGGAAGAGGCTGGAAGGGTTGTGATCCGTATGAAGGACAGGTAGTAATTTGTCAAATTGTATTTTGTTCTGTGTTTCGAAGTTTCCAGGAAATTTGATTTTTTTTGCCTACAGGTTTACAACACTATTTAGCCATGATTCTGATTCGATGCCACGTGTTTGGACTGGGAAAGAAGACATCAGAGCAATTACCAAGACTGCTTGTTCTGCAGTATGGCACAATCTATATTATAACATATTGTTACTACTTAAGTTTGAGACTCTGACATGAAGCACTGTTAACTATGCTCTTCACTTTTCCAGTCTTTGAAGTTGCTGTCTGTGATGGCTGCAATTCGGTTGGATGATGACGATACTGATAATATTGAGAAAACTTTATCTCTTGCCTTTATGAATGCCAAAACTGCTTCTACCAAAGATACAAGTATCACAACAGTTGACCCATTGGCCTCTAGCACTTGGCAAGAGGTGAGTTTACTTCTCCAGAATTTATTTGAATGGCAGTGATCAGTCCTTTTGAAAGTCATAGTTATTCCAAACCTTAATCATCTGCATATCATATGCGTTGCGGACCAATATGTATCCAGAGTTTATGAATAAAAATAACAGAACCCCAATCTACATATATCTGAATATAGTCGGTTTCCCAGGTATCAGGATACACCAATATCAACTTGATCAGGAGATTAGTTTATGTGATCTTTACTGCATGTGCTAGAGGTAGGTGTATATTAATATACACCTTCCTTTCCCTGTCATGTGCTCATTCTGTTGTACCACCTGTAGCCTGCTATTCATATATAAGCACCAAGTTGCTTTAATTTTTCCCTTTCTGTACAGGTTCCATCATCAAAGACATTGATCACACCTGTACAGTGCAAACATTTGTGGAGGCAATTCAGGTCAGAGACGGAGTACAGTGTTTCTCAGGCTATTGCTGCCCAGGTATAATCAATCTTCTCTTCCTCATCTCATCTCATGTGTTGCTAGATTTTGTTCAGTGGCTTGCTAGTAACTTCTTAGCTACTTTTGAGAGTTTAAACATGCAGTGTTGCTATTGCTGTGCAAAGATGATTACTGTTTATTGCATTTATCGGAATCATGGTTTTGTATATCATGGTTGAGATGATCACAGTGACATGGTTATCGTATGAAAATCCTTATCAACCTGTCTTCATTAGCTCATATTCCTCTAATTATCTTTTTATACACAATTCATTCCACATGATGTTTACTTTTCAGGAAGCCAACAAGCGTAATAACAACTGGCTACCACCTCCTTGGGCTATTCTTGCCTTGGTTGTCCTCGGATTTAATGAATTCATGACACTCTTACGGTATAGAATTCTTTTGTATGAAGGATAGATAAAGTTTATAGTGTTTTCTATTCTTATCTATTTTTGTACCTTCATGGCAGAAATCCTTTGTATCTGCTGGTCATCTTTGTTGGCTTTTTGCTCAGTAAAGCACTATGGGTGCAGCTAGACATCGCGGCTGAATTCCGCAATGGTGCTGTGAGTGTCAAACTTTGTTCTAATTGTTCCTAGTTCTGCTACGTAATCTATTTGGTTCGCTTACAAGATTTCAAAATAGAAGTACAAATTTGCACTTTCAGAGTGGAAATGTCTTGGAAAGAAGTAACTTGTAGTTAGATCATCCGAGTACCATTTTTACATATATAGCTCGAGTCTAGCAACAAAAATCCGTTCCTAGATGTAGTAATAAGATTTCTAATTTGTCCTGCTTTGAACTTTGAAGAGAGTTAGGGCCGATAGGAATATATCCCAGTTTATCATGCTGAAGTTGTCAACTGTAATAGTTGGCTGAATGATATCAATCGAAGTAGGATTATCTCCTAGTCCTTTAGTTAAATGTTTAAGAATGGACTTGGTTTATATGCTTTCAAATATGTAAAAGTTCAACAGCTTTTTGTAACGTTTTTCCTCTAGTCGCAATAATAATTGTTAGCTAATTTGACTACAGCTTCCGGGACTTCTCTCTTTGTCCACCAAGTTGGTGCCAACTATCATGAACATGATGAAGAGATTGGCAGATGAAGGGGGAGCACCTTCTGCGGCTAACAATCCTCAAAGAAGCCCTGCACCACAATCAAAAGGCTTAAGCAGTGGAGCAATTGCTAGGAGTTCGATATCATCTACTGCCTCATCGGAAGTGACAGAATCTGAATACAATAGTCCTACAAAACAAGAATAGTTGAACTTGGGTGATTCTTTACGTTATCTGCTTTAAGATGTGGTCTTGTGAGCGTTTATGTATTGGACGCTACGTACCCACATCATCCACGTACATCAGATTTGTGATCCTGTTTGCATACCGTTACAGTAATAGTTTTGAAGGCATCAATAAAGTTAGTGCCGCATAGAGGGGGTGCTCTTTGTTGTGATGAAGCCCCGTTAAATAGCATTTACAGTGTTAGGTGTTTTCTTTGGTTTTACCCGTGGAGCCTGGAGTTTTTGATATTGATGTCAGTTTATATTGATTCGATTCTTTTTTGTATTTGTGAGTTTTGCCTGTATATCAAACAAATAGCTGGTTCGAGCCATTTTTTTCTTAAATGACAGTTGGTCGATCCCAAAGCTTACACATTACAATTTTGACAACATGCTTGATGTCATTAAATTTTCCATACACGTTGAGGGTCTAGAACAGTTTCTTCATTACGGCTTAACTTAGTTGCAACATTACACCTCCAATTTAGGGCGCTTAAACCGTAATCGATTATTGAACCGAATTGTTGGACCTCAACTTCTTGTTCTGTTGCAGATTGGGGATGTGAGCATTCATGCTCCGATTCAATTGTAACCAATGTTTGCCAGGTGCTTCACTACGACGTCCGTCGTCTTTCTAGGGTCAATATGCATGGCATAGGCTTTATCCCAACAAGACTGCAAACAGCTGAGAACAATTTTTGCCGTTTAAAAGACAAGTGGTTAAATCCGATTATAACTGTCGAAAATTTACATGTCGTCGGAAACTTACGAGGACGAGCAGTGTGCTGTTGAACAGTTACAACAACTTTTCATTGCGTTGCACTTAAGGATGAGATAAAGAAATCGAGGAGATGAATTTATGTCCGAAGGAAACACACACATTTACGTTTTAGAATAAGGAATTTCATAAGTTAGCTAAAAGCAATTATTCTGTTGCTCTAGAAGAGGCAAATTAAGTCAAGTACCTCATATTTCACTTGCATAATGCATAATGGAGTATACCGAGCAGCGTCAAGAGATGTGCCTTCCCATCATGTCCATGTAGCTACTCCATTTGTCTGTGCAAGAAGTTTGACATTAATTTTGAATGTTTACTAAACAATATTTCCCAGAGTAGTTTACAGATTAGAGTTTGGCAGAATGAGTTCAACTGAACTATTAGCTTCGACTCGTACTTTCAAACTGAGAACTGGATTTGCAAGGAATGAAATATAGGATCCCCTTCTAACGAGGACTCATTATTTAAGGACTTGATAAGGACTTTCAATTTCCACCATTAGATTGCTTGGATGGTTCATATTTCTAAAGACAAAATAGAACTGAACTCACCTAAACCCAAGCATTCACCCACATTCCACATCTTTTACTTCTCCCACCGAAATGCACCTAAAGTTCCCGCGCAGACCCTTATCTCTACTCTTCTCCTTCCAGAGGTCCAGAAAACTTATCTCAATCTTCACTCTATTTCTCTTACACCCCTACATCCAAGCATCATCAGAGTTCCCTATTGTATTAAAAAAAAAATTTAGAATTCCCTCTCTAAAGTCCAGGTAAGAAATTATGGATCTCTTCCATCAGTTTTCTTTTTTCTTATGTTGTTCTTGAATCTGAGTTTGTGACATAATCTTACAGTCGTATCCCTTTGTGTTTAGATGGAATTGCTTAGATATAATATAGGTTTTCTTGTTAACAAATCTTATTGCTATTTAGGATATGCTTGTACTGATGTATGATGCAATTTTGCTATTGTTGGGTATATGGGTCAATATGAAATTGGCTTATTTTGTTAATTTGTTACAGAACAGCTTTTTTCTGTTGAAATGGATGACGATGTTGAAATTGGAAATCCTTATGCTGCATTCACGGTGGATGCAAATGAAAATGACTATAATTGTGATTACACACCTGAAGTATCAGAGGAATTTATACCAAAAGTGGGTCAGATATTTGAGTCTTTCAAGAAGTATACGAGTTCTATAACAACTACGCAAAGATTGCAGGTTTTGGTATCCGAAGTCACTCTCAGAAAAAAAAAAAAAAAAGTTCAGAAGAGATCTCTAGGAAAGAGTATGTCTATATTTGGGTACAGGGGCTCCTCTATGTATTTCTTGATATCTGCATCGTTGATGTAATCCGATGGTTTCTTTTTAAAAGTCCGTAAGGAGTCCGCAAGTTTGCGGTCCGCAGCAGAAGGGGCTCCCTTGCTTTCATATCTTCCAGTCCAAATATATGAGTTACTTTGACACGTTTCAAGGTAGTTATCAAAGATGAGAAATCACATTAAAAGTAGTAACAAGGAACAAAGTTAAATCCAAACAATTGATACATGAATCTCATGTTGATTATTTTTCATCATAAAGAAAAAAAATATGGTGGACGGAAAATATGTGCGAGGAGCCAATACAAGTAACTCATCCTTTGGAAAACATCCATCTTAGTCTCCATTAATTGGAACCATATCTCATTTGACATAATAACTTTCACTCTGGGCTATATATCAATATCTCAGAATGAATGAGAGGATGAAGATGACTGTTATAAATTACGGGGTCGTCTATGGTACCTTGATGTATCTCATATCTATATTTTTTAAATATTTTTATTAAATATAAATGAATATAGTTGAAACCTATTGAACAGGTTAGCAGGTTACCCAATTACAAATTGACATGTGTCATTTTTAAAAAAATTAAATTTACCATGTTTACAACATATTCTTTGTTGATAGGTAATATTGTCTATATTCATGTTACAAATATTGTTAAATATTAAATTACACTTTGATGAACTACGATTACGACTTATGACAACAATTATTGTAGTTATAGTAATTGAGTAGTCAAAGATGTAAATATTATATTTGAACAACTTTTATCAAATTGAGAACTTTAATTACCACGTGGAGAACTTCTTTCACATAATAAGTTCTTGATATAGTTTTTGAAATAATTACTACAAATTGCAAATAAATTACAACCTTTACAACAATAGTTGTGGGTTATGGTAAAATGTGTAATCATTGTAGTAATCATTTCATTATAATAAAAACACAGTAGTTTACTACTTTAACAACAAACTTGTTGTTGTCTTTGTTATATTACCCATAAAGTAGTACGTTAGTCTAAGATCGATAATTACTGTAAATTGAACAAAAGTTATTGTTTTTACATCATTTGTTGTCGGTTGTGGTAAAATATGTAGTCATAGTAATAACTATTTCGTTTATGATAAAAACCTAAAAAATTACCACTATGACAACAAAAGCGACCAAAAATAGTATATTCGATTAAGTGAGGTAATTACTAAAAATTGAACATACGTTACCCCTTTTACATCAATATTTTTAGATGTGATAATATAGGTGCTTATTGTAGTAGTTGAATGACCAATACTAGAAACATAAATATTTACCACTCTAATAACATATTTGTTGTCACATTTGTAAATTATTTAAACAATAGTGCATAGGTTATAGGTGATGTAACTACTACAATTAGAACAAGATTATTCATTTTACATCAAATATTGTAGTTTATGATAAATTATGTCGATTAAAAGTAATTACTACTTTAGCGATAAGACCTCCATAACATTGTACTAAATCACCTAAAAAAGAACATTAAGACATGACACGTACTTGTTTTGAGTCTAAATATAGTGATTTACCTATTTGATAACGATGGTGGTAACATTTATTAAAAATGGTAATCACAAGTTGTAAATGAAGTAATTATTATATGTAAACAAATATTATCTCGATTTGATACAAGTTGTTGTGGATGTAGTAAAATGCATGTAAGGTGTAAGAATGTCTTTTTGATTGAAAAGAATACGTAAGAATAATAATAATCGATTAAAAAAACTATTAATGATATAATTAATTTGTATTAAAGATAATTTGACTAAAATATTTCTTAAATATCTAGATTAGAATATTTATAATTTTGATATGGAAATAATATAAATATCAACCATGATACGTTAAATATTTACAATAATTTGTATCATTAAAATTAATTAGTAATGAATAATAATCTAGTGAAATAAAGATAGAAGTTTTTTTTTCAAAAAGAATTTTTAAAAGGTAATTGATAATCAAATATCATTTATTATTAAATAATTTCTCTAAAAGTTTCTTTGAATGAATGCTTAAGTTAGAAAGTTATTTTGACAATATATCTAATGACTCTAAATATTTTTATTTCTTTTCCTTTCTTAGCCATTTAAATTCTCTTAGACAATTCTAATTGAACCCTTAATAAACACATACATACAAATTGAAAAGCAAAAGGCTAAACAAGTTACCTTAAATTAGAATATTTAGAGTCATTAGATATATTGTTAATCCAAAGGTCTAAAATATTCAATAAAATCAAGGTATAAGATACAAATAGGTACTATAGAAAATCCCTATAAACTACTGTTAACAAAGCCCTTTTGCCATTATCATTTACAGGACCAAACATATACGAAGATGGTCATACCCTTACCCCCACTGCCTTCATCTTATCCAAATTTCCATTGCCATTCCACTCATGTGAGAAATGAAGGAATTAATTAGTTCTCTCCTATCTTCATTATTCACCATGAGTGGAAAGTACAACCGTAGAAACTGCAACAGGAAAGAGGGTGCAGATAGAGAAGAAACAAACACCAACTTATAGAACAAAAGTTGGAGATTGTCATTTCCGCGTTTTTGTCTTGGTATTCATGACCATATGGTTATGTTTGGTCATGCAATTTTATTCAGTTCCGGATTAATGAGAGGACTACCACACAATTTCCTTGCCTTTGCAATTCGTATACCATCACAGTAAGAAACAGTGGCAGAACTAAGAACAAATTTTTGAAGGGGCTAGAAACATATTAAATTATATAATTTTTTATCGACAACAAAAATGCATTAACAATTTAATAAATTTAATATTTCTAGAAAATAATTAATCCATTTAAAGGTTTCTTCCATAAATAAATTTCTTGAAATTTGTACTTTCCTTTATTCAAAACTCTAATGAATATGTTTAAATAATTATGAAAACATATACAAGGAATAAATATAGACATATAATACAGAATACATTTACTTTTATTATTTTTCTTTCACACGTAGAAAAATTAATTTGAAAAAGATAGACCAATTGTATAATTTTATATATAATTTTTTACCAATCATACAATGACACATCAGATCTGAGCAAACTTGTGGGGCCACAGCCCCCTCCGGTCTCCACTTCGACCCGCCCCTGGTAAGAAAGATTGACTGCACATTATTCATCTAAATCCGATGAATCAGAGCTATCTACAATTCTACGTATATAATTAAGTGAATGTTATATTTAAAAATGAGCTATAATATTACTATATTAGAAACGTACGTGTTCAGTGGATTTTAAAAGTTGTATTTTAGAAACAAGATTATTGTAAAATCACAAATAACTCGGAAGACAAATGCACAACTATGTACCACTAATTTGATTAACGGCCCACACTCTCATCCCATCGAGAAGTACTTAATTTGTTTAAAACTTACTGGAATCGTGTTTTAGGAAAAATTATGTTGTATTTCATCAGAATAATTGAACTCCTTTTATAAGAGATTACAGAAAGCTGTTACATGATTTCCTCCTTACTCTGTGGTACAAGCTACCATTACCAAGACTACGTCTAACCTGACTAAGTCTTATAAAAACTGAATAAAACATCTATAATACAAGAACAAAATATAATATATTAATATCCTATAACACTCCCCCTTGTTCCGTATAGAATAGATGTTGTCTTCTTGATGTTTCTGTAATACCTCCTTAGAATCCTTATCAAGTTAAAAATCATTGCAGAAGAAAAATTGATCATGAACAAGTAAAAAATGCACAGATCATTGTAGATGATGATATGACACTTATCTATGTTGCCTTATTAAAACCTTGTCAAGTAATAAAAACTCTTTGGGATAAAAACAACCTTGGTCAAGGAAAAAGAGTACAACATGTCATTTACATTCAGAAACTTTCATGTGTATGTCAGACTCCCTTTGAAGTCTACATCTCCCCCTGATCCAGCTATCAGGTTAGCTTAGATAAGCTGAGCAATCCTATATTTTTCACATGCTTCTTAAATGTGGATTTGGCTAGTGACTTAGTAAATAAGTCTGCCACATTGTTCTCAGATCGAACTTGATTCACTTGGATCTTGAGAAATTATTGTTGTTGCTGATTATAGAAAAATTTAGGTGATATATGCTTGGTGTTGTCACCTTTGATGTAACCTAGCTTCATCTGCTCAATGCATGCAACATTATCCTCATAAATGCATGTAGGTTCATCTGTGGTTAGTTCTAGACCACTTGATCTTCAAATATGTGCAATTATGGCTCTCAACCATATACATTCCTTAACAGCTTCATGTAAAGCAATAATCTCAGCATGATTCGAAGATGTCGCAACGAGAGTCTGTTTTGTAGATCTCCAAGATATCGCGGTGTTTCCCATGGTAAAGACATAACCGGTCTGGGAACGACCTTTGTGCGGGTCAGAAAGATACCCAGCATCAGCAAAACCAACTAACACATCACATAGATTGTTGATGTAGGGGTGAAGGGACAAGGGGTAGCACTCTCACTGGTGGAGTCCTTCCTTCATGTAATGAAAACATTTATTCTTGCCTCTCTATAGGGGTAGAACAAGCCCATATCTGTCGTACCCTTTAAGTACCGGAAGATTGTCTTTATGCCAGTCCAATGGCGTTGCGTTGCGTAGGCGTTGAGCTAAATCTAGCTAACAAGTTTACAGCAAATGAGATGTTCGGTCTTGTGCATTGAGCTAAGTACAGTAATGCACCTACTGTACTTAGGGTAAGGCACTTCAGCCCTCAAGACTTCTTCGTCCTCATCCTTTGGTCGAAATGGATCCCTTTTTGGATCTAGGCTGCGGACGATCATGAGAGTGGTAACAGATTGTACTTTGTCCATGTTAAATCTTCTCAATATTTTGTGGACATAAGCTGACTGGTGGATTAATATTCCACTACTATGGTGCTCTAGCTCTAGGCCTAGGCTTTCCAAGATCTTTCATTTCGAACTCAGATTTTAAATACTTTGCAGTGTCCTTTAACTCTTTAAGAGTCCCAATAATGTTCATGTCATCAACATAGACAGCGACAATTGCAAATCCGAAACTTATTTTCTTAATAAACATGCATGGGCATAGTTCATTACTTACATATCTATTCCCAACCAAGTATTCACTTAGACGATTATACCACATACGTCCGGATTGCTTCAATCCATATAGTGAACGTCTCAACGTTATTGAAACTGCGCTCCGTGGTTTAGAGCTACTTGATTTGGGTAATGAAATTTCATTAGGAACTTTCATATATATATATATATATATATATATATATATATATCCAAATCCCCATAGAGATACGCAATAACCACATCCATAAGCTGCATGTCAAGTTTTTCGAAAACTACCAAACTGATAAGGTAGCAGAAGGTTATAACATCCATTACGGGGGAGTATGTCTTCTCGTAGTCAATTCCAGGGCGTTGTGAGAAACTTTGCATCACAAGGCGGGCTTTATATCTTAATACCTCATTCTTCTCATTTCGCTTTCTAACAAAGACCCATTTATGTCCCATAGGTTTTGCATTTAGTGGGGTTAGCACTACCAGGCCAAATACCTGTCTCTTTGTTAGTGAATCTAATTCAACCTGGATTGCTTCTCTCCATTTGGGCCAATCTACTCTCTGTTGACATTCTTCAACATAGCAAGGTTCGATATCATCATGTTTTATGATTTCATATGCAACTGAGAATGCAAATGCATCATCAAGGATCATAGATTCTCTATCCAGTATCTCATGTACGCTAGCATAATTTATTAAGATCTCTTTATTCGCTGCATTTGGATCAACCGTTGGAATTCTCTCCAAATTGGTTGTCTCACGGACATAACTGTAGTCAAGAATAATTTCATGAGTTGGATTTTGAGTGTTGATGATCAATGAATTAGGTTGTGCCAAACTCCCATTTTTCCTAGGGTGAGTATCCATCGAACCTACATGTCTCCCCCTCTTTCTTTGGGGAGCTGCGGCCTCAGCCACCACACGTCCACCAAGTGTGGTAGCGGTACTACCTCCTATATTAGTAGCAGTGGTCTCACATCCTCTTTGTGGGATGTCTATCCTCGCAGGCACATTTGCAGCAGGTATATGTGATCTTGTCACTTTAGCAAGGTCAGTAAACGCATCAGACATCGAATCTGCTACGTTTTCAAGCTTTATAATTCTCTGAACTTCACTATCAGCTAGTGCAGAGCGGGAATCAAGATGAGACAGAGTGGGGACACACCACGACAATTCCTGTCGTTTGTTGTGGAACATTGTTGGTCCTTCCTCCCCCTAACGACGAGAAAGTTGTCTGATCAAAGTGACAATCCGCAAATCGTGCGGTAAAGAGATCACCTGTCAAGGGTTCTATATAACGGATTATAGTTGGAGACACATATCCAACATATACACCTATTCGTCTGTGAGGACCCATCACATAAACTACACAACCAAAAATACCTAGATGTGATAGATTCGGCTCATATCTAGTAACCAACTAGTACGCATAAAATGATTGTCTAGCAGCAGGTCTGAAATGAATAAGCATGGCTGCATGTAATATCGCATAAGCTCAAGCAGAAGTAGGGAGATTGGTGCATGGCCAAAGCTCGTCCAACCATTTGAAGTCTTTTAATGGCGACTTCTGTGAGACCGTTTTGGGTACGTACATGGGGAACTGAATGCTCAACATCAATCCCAATGGATATGCAGTAATCATCAAATGTTTTCGATGTAAACTCCCCAGCATTGTCAAGACGTATTGACTTAATAGGATGATCTGTGTGGTGAGCCCTCAAGCGAATAATTTGTGCAAGGAGTTTAGAATATGCAGCATTTCTTGTGGATAAAAGTACGACATGTGACCAGCGTGTCGAAGCATCCACCAGTACCATAAAATATCTAAATGGCCCGCATGATGGGTGGATAGGTCCACAAATATCACCTTGGATACGTTGTAAGAATGAAATGTTTTCTTTAGTGTCTTTAGCATAGGACGGTCTCGATCCCAATTTGGCTAAAGAACAGGCTTTGCAGAATGAGCGATGAGCATCTGATATAACCAATGAGGATGTTGGTTCAAGCTCAGAATCACCATTGACTTGGGAAGCATTATGTGGGACTAAAGTGTCACTGTTGGCGTTAGTTCTTTTCCGTTGGGGGATTGTGGCGGTGCCAATATCTAACTGACGATTCTTGCTTCCTTTCATTTGAAAGAAGGGATGTCCATTTGAGTTTTTTAAAATACGGATCATCATATCACGACCTGGATGTCCCAGCCTATCGTGCCAAAGCCTATATGTGTCTGAATCCCATAAGTCATTTCTTATGACATGGTTAGATTCAACAACTCGAATGATTGTTATACATAGTCCATTTGGCTGACACATTAATTTTTCTAATATTCGGTTTATTCCAGAATCATTAGAGGTAATGCATAAGTATTCAATTTCATTCTCACAATGCGTATTTGTATGGAGTCCGTTGGCTCGGATGTCTCTACCACTTAAAAGGGTTCTTAGGGCCCTAGGAGCATAAAGAGCATCATTGATGGTGAGGATAGTGCCATTTGACAACATAAATTGGGCTTTACCACGCCTTTGGATCAATTTAGTAGATCCTTCCATCATTGTGGTTAAAGATATTCGACAAGGCATAAAGAGTTGTCTATGACGAAGCATAGTGTGTGTGGTTCCACTATCGACGAGACATTCAAGTTCTCCGGGAAACATACATACAAAAAGAAAAATTTGGTTTCAGAAAATTATTTTTTGACCTTTGTGTACTCAAACAGGCATAACTTTGTCTATAAAATAGATATTGATAAATCAGACATAGTTCTGGAAACTAGACCTCTATAGTTTTCCAATCATATAAAATCCATTATCTGATTCGTTCTGGTCTGTTGCCAGTTTGTCAAAGTCGACTGATTTACACAGTCAAATTATGGTTTTGCACTTATTACGTTTTGTAGTGATTTTCAATGATTCAATCACTTTGTTGATCCTGAAAACAGTATATGAGGGACTTTGATAGCATTTATTTCATCTATAATCATTTGGGTAGCTCTTTTCACTCATAACCAGGCTAGGAGAAATTGATGTAGGTGGGGCATAACCTGCTCAAGTACACTATTATCAAAAGTCTGCTTTTCTAGACATTATGAGCTATTAAAGTGAGCCCTAGTAGAAAATAGATTCATAAATACTACAAATTAATTACTGTAGATATAATATAATCAAGCTTGTTTACAAACAATTTCCTTTATTGATAATGCTAACGAAATATAACAAAGTTGATAATCTAGAAAGAAATTGACTAAACATTGTCAAACTTTAGGCACAAACGCCTTTTATTCTTGGAATTTTAAATAAAAACTCTAATCAAAATCCGGTGTCTCATTAATTGAGTCTCTGCCAATTTTGAAGTCTATTATGTTGAGATTAGTATCAGGTACATCTCCATATTCTATTTCATTGTTGTAAGCTTCTAGATCAATCTTCTCACGATATGCTTTATATTGATCAACAAGTCTCTTGCTAGCTTTGCAATGCTTGTACCAATGATTAATTGATCCACATATGTTGCAATTACCGTATTTTTCTCCCTTGTCTCAAGTTTCATAAGCCTTAGCCTTGCCTTTATTAGCATAGGTGGCTCGGCCACTTTGGTAACTTGAGCTTCCATAGCCTCCTCGGCCACTTTGGCTTCCTCCTCTCCCTCGGTCTCCATGGCCTCCACGCGGTGCGTGTTCATTCATAAAGTGGTTTTGGAGACCAAGACGTCCTCTAATCTTCCCTTTCCAGTAAGGTTCCACTCCTTACGCTTCCCCTTTGAAGTGCTTGCATAGTTTGCTTCGGGAATCTTCTTTGTCCCAATTGGCCTTGAACTATTGTTCACAAGTATGCTATCATGCTTTTGTGCAACAGACATAATCCGAATTAGCTGATTAAAACTTGTGATATTACCGGTTCTAACCTCGTTACGGTACTGATGTGCAAGAATCCTTGCAGGAACCGGGAAGGTGGAGAGGGTTTTCTCGAGCATGTCAGCTTCAGTCACATTCTATTCACAGTACTGAAGCATATATCAGAGTTTGAGCATTTCAGAGCTGAAATCTTCAACACTTTTGAAGTCTTAGAACCTATGTTGTTCCATTTCTCTTTCAAATCTAGGAGCAGGGTGTCTGCAACATTACCAAAGCGATCTTCAAGTGCAAGCCATAAAGCTCTAGGATCCTTGACATTCATATACTGCCATTGTAGTGCAGGATCCAAATGGCGTCTCATGATGATGACAGCTTGTGCCTTCATGGTTGATGTTGGTTGATTAATAAGGTCTTCATTGAGTGGTTGGATATTGGTGATGATAGCCTTAGCAGTCAATGCGTTTTCCACATCTGTCACCCATCTTTGATACTCAATGCCTTGTGGGTCCAATTTTTCAAAATCGAGTTTGGTTTCAGACATCTTGAAATAAGATAGAAGATGTATTAGTTTCGTAGTCTAAAAGACATCCACGACAACTATAAAATTTTCAAGATTAATATCTAGATTAGACCTTTGCATATATATATGGTCTATGAACTCTCTTGGTTCGTTTTTATCGATGCATTTACGAACTATTTTGTCTGAATCGATAGTGAATTCTCTTGATTCACATGGACTTCATTGTCCATTTAGGAACATAGATCCATAATTCTCAGAATAGTAGAAGGGGAAGGAATCTCCAAATTCCCGGGGTAAAAAAGGAGTAAAAGAGTAGGTTATTTTAATTAAAATTACATAAAGCATCAACTTTAATAATAAAATTACCTTTTTCTGCTTTTTTTTCTTCAGGTACAACCGGGTCGGGTCGGGTCATCAGGTCGACATGTTTGCTTCCGAGTTGGGTCACCGGGTCAGGTCTATTGCTTCCGGGTCAGATTGGTTTGTTTCGATTCTAGGTCGGGTCAGCCTGTTTTCGGGTTGGACTGGCTCTTCTTGATTCCGGCTCGCGGGTCTACGTGTTGCGTTTCTAGTTCAGAGGCGCGGAGGAGGACCGGAGGAAGACGTCAGATGGTGCGCCTCGGTTCGTCGCGCCTGGTGGTCGAGCAACGACGCTGGATAGAGCTTCTGGTGGTCGATGCTGGATGCTAGACGGAGCTTCTGATGGAGGACTGGAAGCTCGCCTAGGTTCAGTGCCCGGGTTCCGATCCGATCGAGGCAGCGCTAGGGTTGGGCTGTGTCGCGCTGGTTCGGTCGAGGAGGAGGGCTGGTTTTGCGCTTCGGCTTCGGCTCGGCTAGAGCTTTTTGTGTGCTAATCTACTGGTGTTTTGTTATCAAAACTCAGAAGAGCAGTGCTGATAACGTGTTTCAGGAAAAATTGTGTTGTATTTCATCAGAATGATTGAACTCCTTTTATAGAAGATTATATAGAGCTGTTACATGATTTCCTCCTTATTTTGTGGTACAGGCTACCACTACCAAGACTACGTCTAATCTAACTAAGTCTTATAAAGACTGAGTAAAATATCTATAATATATGAACATAATATAATATATTAATATCCTATAACAAATTAAGATTTTTGTGTTTATGCTCTGTTAGTTGTATGTAACTTAGTTTATTTTTAATTTTTATAGAAAATTGTTAAGTGAAAAAATTATTATCTACTGGATTCGCATATCTGAATGAAGAAATTCCTACACAGATGAACATGGATCGACTGGATATGTACATGACATAGCCTGGAAACTACGTAGATATAACTCAAGGTTGCAAACCCATGTGATTACAACTCCATCCAACATTTGCGGGGTTATCTCCAATTTCAAGTAATGATTATACTTATCATTGCTCTTGTAATTTTCATGTCCCCAGAACTAATTTCATTCCCATGTTAGTCAGTTGGTGGTTGTTTCGTGTGGGGTTGCTCCAGACCAAACCTATATATATATATATATATGTAAAGAATTTTTCCTTCACAAAATTTTCTTCTTCTTTTATCTCTATCATCATAATGTAATGTATAGAGATACTTAATTGGTTCCAGTTCAGAAGATGATCATCACATTCAATTGAAGGGACCAAGGACTTGTCGTTGTCGTTGGGAAAATAATATAATGGAAGTGACGGTTTAAATACTATAAAAGATAAATATGCAAAGATATAAATGATAGAGGAAAGTAAACACCGGATATAACGTGGTTCGACAATGTGCCAACGTCTACATGACATCAACAATAAGAACTTCCACTATAAGAATGAGTACACAAGAGATACACAACTTCAAGAACACTACTTAAAGAAAACACTCTCACACTTTTACTATCAACTTCACTACACTCTCAACTTGGAGTTGACGCTCCTCTCAACTTGGAAGATGATACTTGTCATGGATGCTCTTCGATGAGATTGGATTGAGGAATGAGCAAATGACCTCTCATATTATAGGCTTAAGGATGAACCTTCATTAGTACTCATGACACCATAACTCCAAATAACTATCCACATTCTTTGTGTAACTCCCGCATTAATATCTTGTAATCGAAGAGCTACTAACTCCAGTAACTTATACAACCACTAACTCATGAACATTTAAGTTAGTGTAAGTTATTGGTCTGGATATTATAATAATCCCCCCTCCAGACTAACCCAGGATAATACGATATGAGACTTCTACTTGAAGTCTATCCCAGCAGACTTGTTGCAATACTCCAACTTCTATTGTAGCACAACTTTAGTCAACATATCCTAAGTATTCTTGTTGGTGTGAATTTTCCTCAACTACACGAGCTTCTCCGACACTACATCTCTTATCCAATGGTAGCGGAGATAAATGTGTTTGGTGAGAGGATGATAAACTAAATTCTTGTTTAAATGAATAACACTTTGACTATCATAATGCACCACATACATTTCTTGTTTCACACCCAACTCGTGAATGAACCTTTGCAACCAAATCATTTCCTTGTCTGCTTCATTCGCTGCTATGTACTCAACTTAATGGTAGATAAGATAACACACTTCTGTAACTTAGACTGCCATGATACAGCTCTCCCACAAAATGTAAATAAATACCTAGAAGTGGACTTTCTGTTATCAAGGTTCCTAGCTAAATCTGCATCTATAAAACCCTCAAAACGGGTTCAGAACCACCAAAAGACAAACACAACTTTGAGGTGCCCCTCAAGTATTAAAGTATCAACTTAACAGCTTCACAATGCTCTTTTCCACGGTTAGGTAAATATCTACTAACAACACCAACTGCATAAGCAATATTCGGGTGAGTACATACCATGACATACATAAGACTGCCAACAGCTGATGCATAAGAGATACATGTCATCTTGTCTTTCTTCTCGTGTAGTTGGGCATAATAATCTGCTTAACTTGAAGTGATTACCTAAAGGTGAGCTCATTGCCTTGACTTCTTTCATGTTGAACCTTTCAAGAACCCGTTCAACATACCTCTCTTGTGACATAATTTCTTTACATTCTTGTCACGGGTAATCTCCATGCCCAAAGTCTGCTTAGCTTGACCTAAGTCTTTCATGTCAAAAGACTTTGATAAATCTACCTTTAATTTGCAGATCATAGAAAAATTTTGTCCCACAATCAACATAAAGCAACAAAATGATAAATTTACCACATATATTTCCTCCTCCAAATCACCATGTAGGAATGCAGTCTTCACATCTAACTGCTCCACCTCAAGATTCATGCTAGCTGCCATGCTCAAAATAACTCTAATAGAAGTCATCTTGACAACAGGTGAGAAGATTTACTCAAAGTCGACTCCTTCCTTTTGCCCGAAACCTTTGACAACTAATCGAGCTTTGAACTTAGTCAACTTGTCGTTTTCATCCCTCTTCAGCTTGAGCACCCATTTTTTTTTGAGTACTTTCTTGCCTTTAGGAAGTTCAACCAACTCATAGGTGCCATTTTTCATCAAAGACACTATCTCAGACTTCATAGCTAACATCCACTTGTCGCTATCTGCACGAGTCTTTGCTTCCTCAAATCATTCTAATTCTCCATCACTAGTCAACAAAATATATTTAGAATATGAATTATTTGAATCGTTGGTGAGTAAAATGTATTGAGAAGAATGATATTTGGAGCTTGGCTTCTACGCTCTTCAAGATCTTCGAACTGGTACTTGGGCATTCGTCTATTGTTGCTCTTGATTAGGCTCCTCCCCGACTATGATCCTTTTGAATCTGATAATCATTCGCCGTAGCCTGATTATCATTCGTGGCCTCCAAGACATCATTCACGGCTTCTGCAGCTTCATTTGCAACATCATTCGCGACAGCTGCAGCTTCTTCTTAAAGTGGTGAGGAATAAGTTAGGCTGTCTACATTGTAAGTGTCTTCTTGTCAAAATCCACAAAAGTCTAATCCTCAATGAACACCACATCTCTGTTTCTTAACAACTTCTTGGTTATCAGATTCCATAGCCGGTAGCCCATCTCTTCATTACCATACCCAAGAAAGATACATGGTATGACCTTGTCATCTAGCGTCAATATGTTCTTCTTTGGGAAATATGCAAATCCTTTGCACCCAAACACTCTCAAGTGTGAGTATGAAACGCTTCTACTGGTCTATACACTCTCTGGTGTCTTCAGACCCAGTGGTACACATGGTGTTTGGTTGATCAAGTAACATGCGGTTGTCACAATTTCTCCCCAAAACTTCTTTGTCAGGTTCGCTGTCTTTAGCATACTTCGCACTTTCTCCAGAATGGTGCTGTTCATCCTTTCTGCTATACCATTATATTGTGGGGTGTCAGGTACTGTCTTCATGTGTCTAATGTTATGTTTTGAACAATAACATTTGAACTCGTTCAAAGTGTACTCTCCACCATTATCACTACTGAGACACTTAAGGGTTCGCCCTGTTTCCCTCTCAATCATGGCATGAAACTCCTTGAAGGTTTGGAACACCTGAGCTTTTGATTTTAACAAATAAACTCAAACCTTTTGTGAAGCATCATCAATGAAAGTTACAGGATACTTGTTATGACCTAGTGAGTCAACTTCCATGGGCCACACATCTTAGTGTACTAGGTCTAAGATATTTTTCTTCTTGGCGAATGTATTAGAAAGTTAACCTTATATTGCTTACCAAACATACAATGATTACAAGAGTCAAGAGAAGTACATTTGACAAAGGGAATGAGAGATTTCTTTGTCAGAACTTGTAATCATTTCTCGCTTACGTGACCTAACCTCTTATGTCATAGACTTGGGAAAGAGTCGTTTGTGATATTTAACTTCCCTTTGCATATCCTACCATAAGTCTTGTTAAGGGTACACCACAACTTTCCTCTAGCCACCACTAGTCATCCCTTGGTAAGCCTCCCATTTTGATCACCTCCATGATGGTGATATCCTTCTTGATCAAGCACACCGGCTGACATTAAATTGAGACGTAGATCAAGAACATGTATAAAATCATTCAACAAAATCTTGCAGCCCAAATTAATTTCAAAACAAATATATCCAATTCCTGAAATCTTAGCATAACCCTTGTTGTCCATCTTCACAATTCCAAGGTCACCATCTTTGTATGTAGTGAAGAGCTCCATATGTGGAGTGACGTGGAAAGAGACACTGGAATCAACAATCCATGCAACATCAGAACTAGAAAAATCATCAACATGTAGGCATTCACTTTTAAGACAAAGAACCTCACATTCCTCATGTGATATGGCAGCGACAGTGGTACTTTTGTCTTCCCTCCTTTGGTAGGTGTAGCCATCCTCCTTCTCATTCTTTAATTTGTGGTAGTTTTTCTTCATGTGGCCAAAGATGCCACAATGATGACATTTTCCGTTGAATCTTGTCCTCGAACGGCTTGCACTCCTATCATGACTTTTGGGTCCTCTACTATTGCTCATTTCTCTATTCTCCATCATAAATACTTGGTTATTTTCAGAAGTTGAAGATTTCCTTTTAGTCTCTTCATTCAACATGTTATTTTTAACATTATCCATGGTTAATTTACCATCTAGAGCAGAATTACTTACAGTGACAACAAAAGTCTCTCAATTGTCAAGTAACGACCCCAACAACAGTAGTGCTTGTAATTCATCACCAATCGTCATGTCTATGGTGGTTAATTGATCGATTAAACTTTAAAAATTATTTAAGTGCTTGATAACCCTCACGTTATCACTGCACTTCATATTGACAAGCTCTTTGATTAGAAAGGATTTCTTGACGGCGGTCTTCTTCTCGAACAATAGCTCTAACTTTGTCCACAACTCATGCGCATCGGTCTCATTCGTCACATGGTGGAACACACTATCATCCATCCACTCTTGAATATGGCCGATTACTTTGCGGTTCGTCTTTGTCTAATTGGCATCCGATGTGTCTTCCAGCTTAACCTTAACTCCTTCAATAGACTCATGCAGATCTTTGCAATAGAGAATGCTCTCCGTTCGTGGATCCCATGTGATCCACTTTGTGTGGTTGAGTCGAACCATGGTGCTCCTTAAATCTTCTATTTTGCACCCACACTCTATAAACATGGTTTTGATACCATTGTTGGGAAAAATAATACAATGAAAGTGACAACTCAAACACCATAAAAGATAAATATGTAAAAATATAAAAGATATAGGAAAGTGAATACCGGATATAACGTGGTTCGACAATGTGTTTACGTCCACGGTGCAGCAACAACAAGAACTTCCACTATAACAATGGGTACACAAGAGATACACAACTTCAAGAACACTACTTGAAGGAAACACTCTCTCACATTTGTTAAGTTATCAACTACACTACACTCTCAATATGGAGTGGACACTCTTCTCAACTTGGAAGATGATACTTGTAATGTATGCTCTTCGATGAGATTAGATTGATGAATGAGCAAATAACCTCTCCTTTTATAGGTTTAAGGAGAAACCCTTATTAGTATTCTCTCATAATGGTGCTTCATGTAATTCCTGTAACTCATGACACCATAACTTCAAATAATCATCCGCATTCTTGTGTAATTCCCGCCTTAATATCTTGTAACCGAAAAGCTAATAACTCCTGTAGCTTATGCAACCATTAACTCATAAATATTTAAGTTAGTGTAAGTTATTGGTGTGAATATTATAACAGCTCTATATCAATCGCATGCATACAATGGCATCAAGGATAGATAGCTCGGCCAGGTCTCTTGTTACTCTTTGCAGATCTGCTAAATTATTCAATGCCAATGATACGGTTTTTCATGGTCTGTACGTTCAACCATTCAATGAAGCAATTTAATTAAGGATGAGCTAGAGAAGCGACTGTTGATCACGACTCCCAGGATCAATGCTGTGATCGAAGGAACATTTGCCTCTTCACAACAAATCAGTATCTTTGTGCATGTTGATGCTGGCTTTGCCTCTATGGTGTTTCAATCTTGTTAGATATGCATGCTATCTACCTGGCGTTCGTCAACTGCTTGACTTTGGCGATCTTCTGCAAGCTTATAACTTCTTGGTTTCAGTGTTCTATCATTCTAGAAACGTTAGAGTTATGGCAAAAAATTTAGGGCTTTTTTATGAATACTCAAGAGATTTGAAATTAACTTGCTTAATTAGTGAAGTTATCAATCTGTCAATTAACAACTAAAACTCTCATACGTACTCCTTTCTTCATATATATATATATATATATATATATATATATATATATATGGGGACCCCTTTTCTTGACATATATGAAAGATCAAGGATTACACCAACTTTTTGATCACCAAATCACATCTCCACAGACCAATATATAGATTTATATATGTAGATCATCTCTGCAAAATTTAATTTAATTTGGTGATCGATAAAATTCTCAAAACTGCGAATTAAAATTATAAGCATGAATGGTTCATGTTTGGTAGATTTGATGTGTCAATTGATTTCAGTTAGTTCAAAGCCTTAACGATCACCAAATTAGATGAAATTTTACAGAAATGATCTACATATATGAATCTAAGTATTGAACGGTGGAGATGTTGATATGTGATCGAAAAGTTGGTGTAATGCGTGATCCCTCATATATGTCAAAAAATAGATCCCTTAGTGCAAAGACTATATATATATAGGGCCCTTCCACTAAGGAATCTCTATTTTTAGTTTATTTATAGGGATAGGCATTCGACAAAATTTTTGATCACATTTTTCAATCTTAACCGTTCTATTCTTAGGTCCTAATATATAGATCACCTCTGTAAAATTTCATCCAAATCGGTGATCGATAACATGTTCAAAACTGCAAATTCAAATTATAGACATTAACGGTTATGGTTTGGCAGATTTGATCCGTCAAATAATTTTAGTTATTTCAAAGCCTTAACGATCACAAAATTTGATGAAATTTTACAGAAATGATCTATATATATATATATGCATCTACATATTGAACGGTGGAGATGTTGTTATGTGATCGAAAATTTTGTCAAATGCCTATCCTAATAAATAAACCAAAAATAAGGATCCCTCAATAGAGGGCCCTGTATGTAGAGGATCATTCATATATATATATATATATGGGTGTAGTTAGAATATCGATCAATGTAAAAACTTAACTAATAGGATCATACTACTGAACTAAATCATCAACTGATCGATAGAAAAATGACTCATCAAACATCAGGTATGTGGACGATGATCGAAGAACATAATTAAATTGAGAGGAAGTTGTGAAAATATATAGGAGTACCAATTTGGTAAACTCATTTTAGATTACACTCACCTTTAATTTTTTTTTTAAAAATACAC
Source organism: Comarum palustre (assembly GCA_951800085.1). NCBI lineage: Eukaryota > Viridiplantae > Streptophyta > Magnoliopsida > Rosales > Rosaceae > Comarum > Comarum palustre. The sequence continues at coordinate 13,373,710 of OX637572.1, read as the reverse complement.
ACAAACTTATTAATTAGGTTTATCTAAACTAAGTAAACATATTATTTATGATAAATAATAAACTAACAAACAATATTTGCGATTGAATGATATATACCAAATTGTGAAACTTCCTAAACTCTAAACCCTAAACCCTATAAGTACCATAAACTATAACTGCTAAACTCTAACCCCTAAGCCGTAAAACCCTATACACAAAACTCAATTCAATCGTAAACCCTAACTCCTAACCCCTAAACCCTAAGCCATATATCCTGACTCCTAACCTAAAACCCTATACTAAAAATCAAATTCCTCTATTTGTAACATAACTTAATTAAAGACAAAATGCTCAGTAGAGAAAATGTGATAATTTTAAATTTTTGAGTTTAAAATCTGTAAGACAAATAAAATAAATGCATTGGGTGTAAATTAAAAAAGAAAATGTACATGAATAAATTAATATTCAAAGAAGGTCTCATTTGTGAATTTTTATCTAATTATCTCAAATATATGTATAATGGGAACGTAAGCGTGGTAGCTGGTTGTAGTTGTTGAAAGTTAAATATGGTTTCAGAAATTGTGTTGACAATTTGACATTGACCGGACGAAGATAAATGTGTTTGAACTTGAAATCAATGAAGGAAATAGAAATGCTAGTGCTTAAACCATTAAATGGCGGTATGCATATACTCCCAGTCCAGACAGAGCCAGTTCATTTTGAACCATGCATACATATATTTCAGAATCTGTCGCTGATATAGACTACTAAACGATTCAATTTCATATAGCTAGGGTTGGGCGGCCTTGTATTTTAAAACAATGCATATAGCTGGGGTTCGAAAACTCATTAAGCGCTGATAGGCTTGATGGCTAGGCGAGCTGGACGGCTTTGTTTTAGTACGCTGGATTATATAACTTGTAAAATTGTGATCATCGACAAATGTGGTATATCTTGCCAGTACGGAGCTAAATTGCGTTTACATGAATCACCTAACATGATTTAGGAGCTGATCGACCATCTTGAATGAGTCGAATCCAAGAATGTTGTAGAAGGCTCTAGTTGTTGCTTTGCTTTGATAATCCCATCAGCTAGCACACAGGTAGTACTATTGGCATGGAAACGTACCTAATTATTAAAGAGAGTTTGTCACTGCTGCAAACTGGCCAAGCAGCTAGCTGGACTATAATAATTAATTAAGGAGCAGCAAGCATTGCAGGCCAAAGTTGCTTTACCTCGTTTATTTATGGTCCTCGTCGGTGCATCACGTACATATTTACATAATTTTGGATCCAATATTCATTTCATTGTACTAATTCAACTAACAAGTAACCGCGCGCTGCTGCGGGGTGGTAATCAGATGATTTGTTTGCTGTCAAGAGTATCAAAATTATGAAAGCAAAACTGCATTCATATATGTACACCAAAAAATATTTTCTTGTAGCGAATACAAAACTGTAGACTTTACAGATAATATACACGCACTCAAATAATATGAGTTTTTTTATTTGTTCAAGTAAATATGTGTATAATCCTATTATAATATTAATATGAAATTTTTTGATTTGTTCAACACTATCAAAAAAAAGACTTTAGCCGATGAAATAACCAAAAACAGGTCGACAAAATTTTTTTTCGTCAGCTAAACTAATTGTTTAGTCGGCTATAGTGGAATTTTAGCGGACGAAAATTTTTGTCGGCTATAGTCTGTGAACTTTAGCCGACGAAATTTGAAAAATTTAACCGACAAAATTAGGGTATTTCGTCGGCTAAAGTACATTTTAATTACAAAATTACACTACAGATATTTCGGTGTCTGATTGACTATTGTGATACCAATATAAAAGCGGAACGGGCGTATGAGTAAAACTCGGTGTCCGATTAGCCATCCGATTTCAATTAAGGCTTCAAAATGTAGTTTTTTAAAACACTTAACACACGAAAACACTCATATCTACATCTATATGAGGTATTTTGGTCGAACCTTCAACACAACAAACTCTCACCATGATGAGACACAACTGTCCATCTAAAAATTTTATGACATTTACCCCTCGATGCTAGGGCTCCTCATATGGATAAATAATGGTAAATAGAAGACATGTTGTGATTCCGGTCATCAAAATTCACAAACAAAAATACGACCGTCAGATATCATCAATATGTTGAAATATGTCTTTGGTAAAAAAATCAACTTGACCCGATAAATTTAAGGGCTTCATCCGGACTGTCAATCCCATAAGTCAAACCCCTAAATTGTATTGACCGCAACTATCGGCACCGAGACTTTACCAGAATTACGTGATAACCGTAGACGTATTTCACCATTCCGGTCATATCTTATTTCACGACTTTTTTGTGTTTGAAGTTTCTACGTAAAGTTTGTTTTTGAAACGAAACATTTACTTAAAGCTTAGTAAACAACTTATACAACATTAGTGGAGATATGTTCTGATTTCGATGATCAAATTTGAGAAACAAAAATCTGACCGTCTGATATGATCATTATGTTGAAATATGTCTATAGGAAAAAATTCAAATTGATCCGACAACGTTAAAGGCTCGATCCTTACAGTCAATCCCGTACGGAAATAAAATAATAATAAAATAATGGGACACAAATAAAATAATAATAATTAATATTTATCTATTACAATGGTAATTATTATCGACGAGATTTCATATATTGAAATCATTTATGAAATCAAGCAGTCAATTATAAACTGGTCCTTCTCGTAACAGCTTTGTTTGTTATTTGATCATATATATTTGTAGAATGAAAAGATTTTTTTACTATAAAATCAGTTTGACAAACTTCACCATATTTGACAATACATAGATGTTGGAATTATTTTCTTTGTACTTGCTATACAATTACAAAAAGTAGTGGAAGAGAAATGAAAAAAAATTCAATTAATGATGATCATAACTCAATCCAAAAAAGTGGAAGATAAGTTTTTTTTTAAATATTATATATTGATATAATTAAGGCAGAAAAATACAAATTCACTTTTTTAACGTGTAAAAAGAAAAGAAAATGACTTTAAAAGAAAAAAAATACAAGTTCACTTTTTTAATGTGTAAAAAGAAAAGAAAATGACTTTAAAAGAAAAAAAAAGTCTATATAAACACGTCAATTATCACCATCAGTACAAGCAGACTAACTCACAGTTAACTCACAGTATAGTAGAGTTTTCTAGTAAAAAATGAGTGAGGCAATGGACCCAGGGTGCCTCTGAGTCCCTCCGCCTCTGCCCATCAACCGGTTTTTCAAGAAGTTACCCGACCCAGGATGTTTGGAATTAAGCAAGGGAGTTGTAAGCTATATGGGCTTTGGTTATGTAATAGCCAATTACGACTATATCATCAATCCCGATCAGGCCAAGCTCGCCAAGGACATCAAAATCGGTTCGAGTTTGATGTATAATTGGCTAGATAAGTGCAAATTGATTAGACTAAGGTGAGTTTTACCAAGGAATTGAACACACAATCGCGGTCGTCGGCGGAGGAATGAAGACGCAGTGGTGGTGTACCAAGGGTGGCCAGGCTCGAATCACCTCTGAGTTACTATATCTGAGATCGTCGTCAGTGGCCGGAGGTCTGGTGTCATCTTCGACGTCTGCTTCGACCTCGTCTTCTCCTAGATCACCATCTTCAGCTCCTCGCTGATGACCTTATTCACTAACCGACGAGGACTCCGCCGGCGCATGACTCCATCTCTGCTCGCCAATCGAGAGCAACGACGACTGAGTTTCTCCTCATTGAGTTCCTTAGAATCGTAAATCTTGACGTGGTGACCGACGTTGGGGGAGCGTTAGCCGCTCATCATTGTTCCTTTTCCTGGCGGCCACCAAAGACGAATCTCCGGCCTCATGACAACGGTGAGGGGATTCGAAAGCAGATGCAAGAGAGAGAGAATTCGGAGAGATAGATGAGAGACTGAGAGGGCAGTTTCGACCGTAAAAATAATAAAGAAGCTGAAAATTTTGTTAGAGGGAATAAATTATATACTAAGACTGTATAGGGTTAATGGGAATTATAGATTTATATTTTGGTAGTGGAAAAAAATCCTTAAAATTTGGGCGGATGAGAATTTTCTTATATATCTATCTCCTTAATTTGAACCACGTGCTTTTGTGATTTGAACAAATAAGAAAACATATAGGAACTTTAATCGGGGGTTTCACGGGAGGGTCGACATCGATCTGTAACTATCTAGCCGGAATGAGGTTCTTGCCGGGCTTGATGGAAAAGTCCTCTTTGGTAGCTCGAGGCTGCCCATCGTACTCGTCGTCCGTCGATCTTGAGCTTCTTGAGGGTACGGTAGGCAAGAACGAGATCGTCGGAGATGGAGATGATGAAGGATATGATATGGGCGGCGATGATCTTAGAGAGAGCGAGTAGGAGTTTTAGATTGGGGAAAGATGAGATAAAGAAAGAGAAAAAGCGAGAATAAATTTCAGATTTATGGGTGGGTACAATCGTCATTTTCTTTATATTTATAAGAATGAGTTTTTGATTTTTTACTTCATTGAATTGAAGTATGACATTTTTATTTTTGTATAAATGATCATTTTTTCTTGATAATTCTTTGTCCTTGGTCAATTATGCTGCTGGGTACGTACGTACATGTATTGATCGATATTTGTCAAAATTTTCATAATTGTTCGATGATCTTACACCAGAAGCTGGATCACGAGAATCGATCTGCCACATGTTACTCTATGTAACATGATAACCATGATAAAGTAGTTTGGAATTCAACTTCAAAATCAATAGGCAATAGAAAGAGTAATCCAAACTCTTATAAACCACAGAAAATGTCTCATATTCGTGATGTAGGATAGATATCTCAACATAACAAGTTAATATATACTGTGATCTGTTTGATCTGCCTAGCTCGCACCTGGATCGATCTATCATATTGGTCCAATCGTACAGTGGAGGCACAAGAAGTGTGCATGGCTTAGTTGGTTATAATTTTTTTTTGCATGAATCATCGTATCCATCTATCAACACATATTTTACCTGATCATATCAACTGGATCATCTGTATGCACAAAGAAAGTTTCACAGATCATATTAGGGAGATGGTCTATTTTTCATATAGTATAGTAATGGTCCTTAATTATATCAATAATTCAATATAGATGGTTTGCAAAACGTACGTTCTGCTAGCTAGGGTTTAGATAGTTTACTCAAAACCCAAATAATGCACGAGCACTACAACCATATTTAAAACTCTAAACTTAATACCCAACCTTTATTCAATACCTTCAATACTCTATTCATCATCATAAACACAAACGGACAAGAAATCAATAATTTAAGAAAACCCCAGTCCCTATTTCAGTTTAATACTGTAATCTGTAAAACAGAACTCCCATCGAAACTCAATACCCATACAAAATCCCCAAATTTCGACGATTTTTATTTTATTTTATTTAAAAAAAACTCACAGTAATTCGGCAGCTCTTCTCCTGCATCTCCCTCTCGCGGTATCGAATCAAGGTATCTCAATTCTAGGTTCGAGTGTCTTGGTTGAGTGTTTGGGTTCAAGGTTTTGGTGTTTCGGTTAGAAGATGGGTTATGAGTAGAAGCTAGGTAGAGGATGAGTTTTTAGATCTGAAATGGAGAATTGTGTGACACTTTTGAGTTAACTCGAGGGAAAAAAATCACGTATCCCAATTAATGACGAGGGAAAACGATCAATAAGGTTAAGCTGGTCATTTAGCTTCTCAACCCTAAAACGGCAGCCCACGCCATCAAATTTCAAATGCTACGTGATGAAACTGAAAATTTAAAGAGTAACATGAGTTCACCTCTAAACTACAATGGGATAAAACTGAATTTAATTCTAAAATAAACATGCAATGCAATATTATACAATAACATAAACTAACTGAATCTAACTTTATGAGTTATAAAACTTCAAACTCTCGAATCACCTCTGTTACACCTCTGGGGGAAACTACAGTAGCCACGAATTTAAGCCAATAAGAAGCCAACACGTCCGAAGGACGTGCCAACAACTTATTAACCTAAAGTCGTAGGCTTTTTAGTAAGTAAAATAAAATTTAAACTTTAATACTTTGAGTGGCACCACATAAAATTCTTAAAACATTCATAAGAGATTTTTCAATTTCGCGGAAGGTTGTCAAAATAAAAGGGTCAATTAAAAACTTTAGCGACAACAATAAAAATATAAAACATGGTTAACAAATCAGGATGACACCTTTACTACACATGTCAAAAGCTCTGGTATATGACTCGAAGGGTAAAACCGGAATGGGAAGTACACTTGGACCAAACATCGAGTAAGGGATGAGGCTCCATACATAGCTCTCTCTATCTATCCCGTCACAGTACCTGCAAACAACCTGTTGTAGGGGTGAGCGTCGTCCTCGCGTGCTCACATATAGGCCCACCAATGATAGGTTTGAAAACCATAAAATCATATATATATATATACATATAGATTTGAGCTCTTGATAAAATCATTTAGAAAATCCTTGGCACACAAAAACATTATTTCATATCTTTCGAGAAAACAGTGCAGTATGCTAAAACAGGGGCCCAGAGTCCTCGATGATCAATACAGCCTGCAGGGCTTCACAAATCTCTGTGACCGAATCCCGGGTTTGTCTATACAGCAAACCGGGGCCAACTACCTATGCGTCTGAAGACGAATAGTAGCGAGAGTGTCCATTTACAGCTAATGCCCAACAAATCTCACGTAACAACACACCGCACTTACGTCTCGCTTAACTCTGTGCGAGACGAGCGTAAGTGGGATAATTTAAATAAACAGGGCATTGCCCCTCCAGAGTTTCACGGTCATCGACACCGTGGGAAGCGTAGTCTAAATACTAGGTCCCGCCACTCTCAGGTCACGCACCGGAAATCAGGACAACGGTGCTCAACATATCTCATCATCGTATAAAAATCTTTTACGTCTAGCCTCAGGTTTTCTTGGCCCAATCATAAATCATTTATCATTTAATATACAGAAAACTTTCCCGAGGCATCGACCATGAGCATACACAAAATCATGCACTTTCTCATACATATTCAAAACCACTACCAAGGGGGTTCAGATTCCCTACCTGGAATTGCCGTTCCATACGTACGCTCCAAGCTTCCAGGAGCTGCCTCGGTGAACCAAGGTCACCGCGTAAGCTACCTCGTCTAATAATCACTGCAGAATTAAAGTAGCTTAGCAACCAAGAAACAATAACAGTCAACAGACCTCAACATTCCTAGTTTGACCAGGAATATCCACGTTGACTAAGTTGACCAATCAATTCCTTTTTATGGCACTTTAACCTTTTTGACTTTCTTTTCCGGTTATCGACTCTTAACTCATTTACCAGAAGTCCGACTAAACTTCTGAACTTTCCTTAACCACTTTAACTTGACGTTAGATTGTCACATAATAATTCGTTGAATTACTATGGACACCCAACGTGTCACATTAATCAATATTTAACCTTGAGTCGATTTACCGATTTACGTGAATAACCAACTTTACTTAACATGGTCAACTTGACATTTTCTCAGAAATTCCAGTTATCATTTTCGATAACAATTCAACACTTTACCGATTTAACCAAAAAGTGTCAAACTTCATTGAACTTCAATTCTTTACTTAACCGTTTTTTTTTTTTTTTTTTTTTTTTCTGAAAGTGGGACTTTCTCAAAATGGAAACTTTCCTTTAATGGAAACTTTCCCAAAATGGAAAGTTTCCCAACTTAGTAGGGTTCTAAACTTAGAAGGTTTCCTAAAATGGAAAGATTCTCAAATTACGGTTAGTTTCCGTTTTTACACATTTCCTTACGTAAATTCCGATTTACGACACTTTAGCTCTATTAAACGGAAACAACACGTTTGAAGGGATCAAAGGACTACCTCCTCGGCATTTTCTGCCATTTTAACTGCATCGTCGGAATCGTCGTCGGATTCCGGCAACTTACCGGAATCCTCTGTCGGATTCCGGCAACTTACCGGAATTTCGCCGGAGTTTCCCCGTTTTCTTCGTTTACCAAGTTCTCGACAACATGCAGGAAAGCAACATCAATTAACACCAGATCAACAAATTAAACAACACTGATTACACAGTTGATCAAGAACACAGCAACAATTTCACAGTAGCTCAAAACCAGGAATCTGCCTCACCTCTGATCTTCACCAAAACTTCCAACTCTGCTCAGCAGCCTCACCATGCAGCCCTGCCTCTTCCCTCTGTGTCTCTGCTCCAAAACCAATGCAACTGCCTCGGTCACCACCTCCACCTCTGCTTTGCCCAAACACACTGCAGGCTTTTCCAGAACCTCACCATCTGCCTCCAAGCTCTTCCCAAGCATCACACAGGTGTCCAAGACTCGCCAGAATACCGAGAATAGGTTGCCGGAGCTGCTAGCCTCGAAACCCAGAAAACCCGAAAAACAGTAACAGTAGAGGAGGAGTTTTCAAGCAAGGCTCGCATCGAATGATCAGAAGCATGGAAAAGGAAGAGGAAGAGAAGAGAAGAAGGAAAATACCAGTCACGCGCCGAATCGCCGCCTGGATCTCCGGATTCCGGCCGTTGACCGCCGAGCGCAGTGGCGCTCGATCTCCTTGCACCGTTGCTGTCTCGGTGAGCTGAGGGTATGGATGAGTAGAGGAGGAAGAGAGGAGAAATCCGGAGGTGGTCCGCCGGCCATTGGTGGCCAGACGGCGGTGGTCGCCGGAGTTGCAGAGAACTCGGGTGAGAGGAGAGAGAGTCGAGAGGGAAGAGTTGACCGAGGGGGGGGGGACGGTTTTGACCAAGTCAAAACTGATCCCCTATTTATAGGGGATTGGACGGTTGTGATCTGATCTGGAAAAGATCCAACGGTTAAGATTTAAAGAAGGTGAAAAGTAAAAGGTAAATGGTAAAGACTCTTTTTACCGGATTGATAATTAAAAGTTACCGGAAACTTCGAAAATTTATAGAAAATAAACTGAAGCTCCAAAAAATAATCTGAAAATACCGGGAGACTCGTGTCGACACGTACTATGACATCGAGTCATTAAATCAGGGATTTGAAGGATTTAAAAAAACTCAAAAATGAACGTGGTAATAAACTCGCGATGTTACCGAATGTGACTTAAACCTCAGTAACTCGCCATTAACCACGGTTAAAACGTGCGGGGTCCCACAACCTCCTCATTACTTATAGAGTCAGCATACTATTTCTCAATGTGAAAAACCATTTGATCAACTAGAAACTGATCTCCTATCTTGTTTCTAAGTTTATTCTTATAATATTCATAGCTAAAAATGTTCTTTCAGCAGTTGCCATAGAAACATTGAATAGTCAAAACTAGACACATCAATCTATAAAACATAGGGAAAATCCAGACTTTCTTGTTTGGACCAACATGTGGCACAAATAAGAAATTGATTCCAAGTTCCGGAATTCTGGATCACTACGCGTATCTTTCTCAAAATATGCACACTCTAATTCTAAATTGTACATTTCACCAACATCAAAATCTTCAAGATAAAATTTCTTTGCAAGATTGCAAACATCTTCAGTTTTAAAATTCCTGAAATTACCATGAGGATCTAAGGTAGAACTAAGTATAAGAAGTTCACATACTCGTTCTAAGAATCTTCTATTTAGCCCACTTAACTGAAACTCAATCAAAATATTGAATACCTCTATATGGTAATGATGCTTATATGTAATGAAATTCTTTTGTTGGCAATCACGACCTGTACCATCCTTATAACGAGCATTCATATCAACCATATCAATATCATATTTTTTTTTCTCAAAACGACTCTAAATCTCTTACCAATTCATCCCACCCGTCATCTCTCATCTCTTAAAGAAGTTTCTTTATGAATTCAACAAATTTCATAGCATTGACAAAGTCAAGAGATTTTCGGTGCAGTGTCTGACAAAGAACTTCAGTAATTTTTATCACTTTGTGCATTAGAAGCAAGCAAAACACAAAATTAAAAGACCTCGATCATAGCTTTTAGAACAGCCCTAGCTTGTCCTTGCAATTCCTCACATGCATGCAACATCATATCATTAAGAGTTGTTTAAACTGAACCAAACAATTCAATTAAACTCTAAATAGAACGGTAATGTGAACTCCAACAAGTAGCACCAGCTCACTGCAAAATACAAATTTGATTAGCACCGTTACCTGTTTGAAGTTTCTCACATGCTACCAAATCAAAAATTTCATTCTTTCTCATAGATGCTAATGCAGAATGATGCTTAGCTGAAGAATCAAGAAAATTGACAATGAAACTCAAAGTTGAAGAGAACTCCCAAACATCATGAGCTTCTTGAGCTGTAGCATTAATGTCAACTGCAAATGGTAAGAAAAACAGTGCACAAAATATGCAAAAGGATACTCTTGAAGAAACAACGTTTTCAACCCCTTATAAATGTCTCTTATATTACTAGCACCATCATACCCTTGACCACGCATATCGCTCACTTAAAGATTGTACATAGAAAGTACTTTCAAAATTTCCTTTTTAAGGGTTTGTGAGGTAGTGTTAGGAACACTCACAATCTTAAAAAATCGTTTTCGAATCAAGCCTTGAGAATCAACAAATCTCAAAATGATGGCCATGTGCTCCTTACTAGAAGTGTCTAAAGCCTCAACAACAACAAGACAATATTTGAAATTCCCAATTTCATCATGTATATTGCCCCTCGCTTTATCACTAAGAATATGTAAGAGTTGCTTTTGAATTGTGGGACTGGTGTACTCGGCATTTCCATGAACATTTCCCAATACAACTCTCAACTTTAACACTCATTCTTGAAAAAGATTTTATAACTTCCTGAAAATATCCTTCATTTAATGAGCTTTCAGATTCATCATGACCTCTAAAAGGAGCTCCTTGCTTAACCAACAATCTAATAGCCTCTATTGAAGCCATAACCTCAATCAGTCCCTCAATGTTCTTCTCTCAAGAACTGTTTCAATATGAGCATTAGGGTTTATCAACAAACCCCATTTTCGCATTGCAGCATTATGTGGATAAGTGATTCCTCCTACATGTTTCAGCAACATATTATTACCAACCCTCACCTTGGCCCAATTTTTAAACCATTCAGTAGTGAATGCATGACGTTGAGAATCCTCGGTGTCAAAAAGAAAATAAGAAAAACAATTTGTTTTATCAAGAGCAATTGAATACTCAAGCCATGAAAACCTCTTGAACCAAGAATGCTGAAATATACGTAGTTGAATCCCATGTTTTGTGGATGGATAAGACAATTCAAGTTGAAATGGTCCCAACACATCATAGGCTTTTCGAACTGCATCCTGCTCATTTACTGAAAATTCCCATATAGCACAACGTAATCCAGGATCACGTTTGAGTGAATTGGTCCTATTAATTGGTGGCTCAAAAGGTTGAGAACTAACCATTGGAAGAGAATCTCTATTTTGTGGTTGATCATCAAAGTTTGGAGAAGTTACAAAAGGATTAGAATTCACATTTGAGCTTGAAGAATCGACATTTTCTTTGAAACCATGAAGTAATTTTTTTAGCACATTTCTATTTTGGCTCAGGATTTGACATTAGTCTTATTCACATCTATGAATTAAAATATAAAAAGGTAAGCTAAAAAACATAACAAATATCAAATCGGCAAATCACAAGCTCCTACATCAATAACCAATTAAATTGATAAATTGGCAAAATGAGAAACGCAAACCTGACAGAGTGTAAGAAACCCAGCAATGCAGCAACCCAAAATCAAGAATCTAAAATCCCTTGCTCTTCCCCCACCAATGAAGGTACCTAGATGAAAATAAAACATAATGATAAGTATTGTCATTAAATCAAAATGTCCAAGCTAGAAAGTGTTGGAATTATTTAGAATAACTGAGAATAATAAATTTCATTTTCAAATTTCAATCATTCAAAATGAATCAATATAACCTCAAGTCAATGTCAGAAAACTACTTGCAGATGTCAGAGAAGAATGAAATCAATGAATCCAATAAGGCTCACCACTCACCATAATCAGCATATCAATTATTGTATAAGACAAGCCACTGCCCACCAATAAGGCTCATGATGTAGGACGAGATTTGAAGCCTAAAGATTTAGTTTTAATTATCTGATTTGTGTTTTAGTATTTTAGGTTGATAATATTTTTGTGTTATTCAAGGTTATTTGTTTCCTTTTTTAATTAGGATTCTTAAGAATTATTGTTAGATTAGGATTGTGATTGTATTAGATTTGGATGCCTATATAAGCATCATCATTCTATGTATTTGGAACAACTATGATATCAATAAAACCCTAATATTAGAGAAGTTTCTCTCTATTTCTTGCGGCTCTGCCGTAATGGCTAGTGGATTCTAGCTTATCCCCATATGGCTTTCGACGCTTGACGGAGCCGTCTTCTATCGTGTTCACGCTTCCCGCATCATTTGGTATCAGAGCGGGGTTCACCCGCTTCTTAGCAGACGATGGTCCATGGGAGTAGTTCACCCACCGCCAACCTCAAAGACGTTGGTCGTAGGATATCTATCCAAAATTGAAGAGGAATATATCGAGGGGTTTGCCCTGGGTTGACTTCATCAATTCACCCTCCATGACGCTGGTCTAGGAGTATCTATCTAAAATTGAAGAGGAACATACTTAGGGGTTTGCTCTTTGGCTAACCTCATCAATTCTATCTAAAAAAAGATGGGACGTTGGTTATTCAAGACGATGGTTCTGATGGCTTATCAAGTTTTGTTTCTACGATCGAGCTGCATTCAAGAGGAACTCGAGGTCGAGTTCTTTCCAAGTGGAGGAGACTGATGTAGGACGAGATTTGAAGCCTAAAGATTTAGTCTTAATTATCTGATTTGTGTTTTAGTATTTTAGGTTGATAATATTTTTGTGTTATTCAAGGTTATTTGTTTCCTTTTTTAATTAGGATTCTTAAGAATTATTGTTAGATTAGGATTGTGATTGTATTAGGTTTGGATGCCTATATAAGCATCATCATTCTATGTATTTGGAACAACTCTGATATCAATAAAACCCTAATATTAGAGAAGTTTCTCTCTATTTCTTGCGGCTCTGCCGTAATGGCTAGTGGATTCTAGCTTATCCCCATATGGCTTTCAACGCTTGGCGAAGCCGTCTTCTATCGTGTTCACACTTCCCGCATCAGCTCACCAGAATCTGTAGAAATTAGACAAAATTAAAGAGGCCAAGAAACACAAAGACGAGATTTAACGAGACTGATCATACATTCATACTTGTCTCACCCACTTCTCATATTCGCATTGGTCAGTGGACAAGATTGATCGAGCTTTTGTCCAAGTGTGACCTTGACGACGTTGTTTTCTAATCAGTAATTAACTGTCTCGCAGCTTGATCCTAAACCTTCGCTACTGCTCTTGCCTCTTGATCGTCTTCTTCAACTCTCTCATTCTCAGTGTGAAACTAGTTAGCTAGATCGCGACTTGCGACAAATCTGAACGAGCCAGCCAAGTAGTAAAGATGAAAACAGTTATAGAGTGGGAAAGTGCTTAGACTCGGGACGGTAGAGCACTGACTACTGAGAGCAGAGCTTCATAGAGAGAGAAGCAAGGGAGGACGCAGAAACACATGTAGAAACTATTATTTTTCAGTGGCAGTTAAGATCACCAGTAGTATTGATAAACTGGAAATTTGTCAATTTTTAAATGAATCTTTTATTCTAGCAGAATATTAGAAGTTGACAAATTTAGAAATTGATAGTCAAAACTGATAAGTTTATCAATCTTAGAGAGATAATTAGTTAAAACTTAGCTAATTAATATAAAAGTTCAGCACTGCTGGAGTAAAAAGCTTAAATATTGCTATTGACTATCTAAAAATTAATAGATTTAGCAATACATTTATCAATACTACTGAAAATGCTCTAACAACACTTAACCTAAATATTTCTTTCTTTTGGGCTTGAGGACCGTTGAGAGTCCCCCACTAATGAGCTAGATCCGCCCCTGAAACCGCCTAATACTCCCAATTGAAGGTAAACACAATTCCGACAGCCAACAAAGAGCATCCCGCCACCCCACTAGCTTCTTTTCAGCTGTTTAACCGGAACCGATGAGTGTAAGGTACCAACGTCTTTTGAAAATTCATCATGTTGCCTCTCTTTTCATTTGGTCCTCCGTATGGGCGGAGATAAAGAAAGCTTAGATATGACGACGTAGACTCATTTGCCATTTCTACCTGAAACAGTACTAGTAATTACCTGTTCAAAATTCTTATTCATGAATTCATCAACTAACATCTTCACGTACGACCAACGACCCGTCCACACCCTCAGTTAACGTCCGGTACTCTACCCCCTTATGTACTGATGTGACGAGATGATAATATATATAATGTGACGCAACAAATAAATCCAGTCAACAACAAATTTAGACACGAAACGATATAGCCATCAAAAATGTTTGTATGCAGAAGATATATAGACGATATAAGTTTACTTATTTATATTAATTTATATGTTTAATTATTTATGTATTAATATTATATTTTTTAATCTTAACTGTTGACATATATCATATAAATACACGAGCGTAGATTCTCTCACCAACTTTAGCAGTTACGCAGAAATAAAGGTTTATACAAAACATTAGGACTGGATTGTTTAAGAAAGAAAAAAAACAGTTAGAGGAGACTGGATTGGTAAACAAGAAATGGTGTTTGTTCATCAATGCGTTTGATCCGGGCAGGTACAGAGGTTAATCATCGGTCTTCTTCTTAAAGCTAGATAGAAGCATACTCATGTGGCGATGTCTCATAGGACGACCCTTAACTACAATTCTCAGATCATCATGTATTGAATTAATGTCTGTCAACTCTACCGACAGAACAGCAAAACTAAGTACAGAACATCAATTTTTCAGTGTGTGTGCATTTCCACCGGAGAATGAAGCGTTCATGAAACTCAAACGTCTGAACAGGCTCGCCGCCTCTGATACGGCGCAAGTGGCGCACTAGAACTGGGTCCTCATTTCAGGTAGGATCCATCAAAATTTAAAAAAATATAATTAATATTAATATTAATATCAATAAAAAATAATTTTTTATCATATTAAACATATCCTGCGTTTTTCTTTGCTGTTTGTCGTTTCTTCTTGGTTTTTTCTCCAGTTGCCGCACCACCGAAGCCGCTCACTGCTATCAAATTCATATTTCAGGTTAGTTTTTAATCCATTCAATTTTCAAGTTAGTTTTTAACTTAAATAAATTATCATAATTGAATATTGAAATTCTTAAACACATAAGAAACTATTGTTGATTAAATTATTTCTATTTAAAAATTTAGGGTTTCTCAAAAACTTTTAATTGAATTTTCTAAGTTGATTGTTCTTTCTTTATATTGATTATTTTGTCATATTCTTTGTTATGGTTGAAAGTTATGGCACCTCGAAAGTATAAATCTGGTTGTATAAATCTGGTTGCCAAAGCTCAAGATTTCTTTGGAGTAGTACAACGGATTTACTCTTTGTTCGCAAATTCTACAAAGCGTTGGCAGATTTTGAAGGATAATCTAATAGGAGTTACTCTCAAATCATTATCGACCACACGTTGGGAAAGTCGTGTTGAAAGTGTTAAGGCAATTCAATCACAACCTCTACAGATCAGACAAGCTTTACTTCAATTAGCAGAAAGTGATAAAGACACGAAAATAAGAAGTGAAGCTAAATCTTTAGCAAAGTATGAGCTTGGGGACCTTGAGTTTCTATTAAGCATGACTATATGGTACGATATATTGGTGACTGTTAACAAGGCTAGCAGGCGTTTGCAAGAAAAAGATATTCCCATTGATGTTGCTATAGAACTAGCAAATGACCTAGTTGTTTCTTTCAGAAAGTATAGAGAAACTGGATTTGCGGAGACTATGATTACTGCTACAAAACTTGCAGCTGATTTGGGAGTTGATCTAGTATTTTCCGAGAAGCGTGAAATTCATAAAAAGAGACATTTTGATGATGTTGGGGGTCAGTCATCTGAATCAATTCGACAATCAGGTGAGGAACATTATAGAGTTCATTATTTTCTCTTATTGGTAGATCAAGCTATTGGTTCTTTAGAGAGAAGATTTGAGCAGTATCAAACATATGAGAATATTTTTGGGTTTTTGTTGAGGCCAGAAAAGTTAGGTGCATATCAGGATGATGATTTAAAATCTTGTTGTGCTAATCTTGCAAACAGTCTGAAGAATGGAAACCATTCTGATGTTGATGGGGATGAATTATTTGTAGAGTTGAAACTCTTACAAGATATATTGCCATCAGAAAATATGAGATCCATTGACGCATTGAATTTCTTGAAGAGGATGAATTGTTTCCCAGCTGCTAGCATTGCATACAGAATCTTATTGACCATACCTGTCACAGTAGCATCAGCAAAAATGAGCTTCTCAAAATTAAAGATACTAAAATCATATCTTAGATCAACCATGTTGCAGGAAAGATTGAATGGACTTGCTTTGCTCTCAATCGAACATGGATTTTTAGACACGATTGATTATGAAGGTTTGATTGATGAATTTGCATCCAAAAATGCAAGGAAAAATATTTTCTAGTGAAGCTTTGAACTTTAAGATTGTCACATATCATTTGGAATTTGGAGGTTTAACATTTTGCTATATTATTTTTTGTTATCAGTACTTTTTTCGTAATAAGCTTTGCGGGAATTCAATAGTAGCTTGAGTTTGGGAAAGGAACGAAGAAGTAGCTCTTAGCTGTCCCCAGACGTAAAACTCTTTTCCAACCCTTTCTCTTGCATCGTCCGCTCTAATACGCTATTCACTCTCCTTCAGCCGGTTATTTTCTCAAATTTGTTATAATTTTAGCTTTGAATTTATCATTTTTATTAATACATTGTGAGTAGAAAATAGCTATTACTGTTGTTTGAAGACGAATTAAAAGGCCCGAGTAAATTTCTTGAACCAGACCCCTAAATTCTCAGCCACGGCACTGCGTCTGAAACTGTCATCTTAGTGAGTTGTGTAATCCAGACATAAACATGTGTAACTCAAGCGTTCATGAAAATGAAAGATCAGATGGATGATGAGCAAACGTGAGGTAAATTTTGGCCGATGGACGTAATCGTTGTGTATTTAGTCATGCCGACTCATGCGAACACTTTCTTTCTCTTTTCTTGAATAGAATGAAACGTCCAACACATACCCTCTAAAACAAGTAAACCTTAACACTGAAAATTGAAGTTTTCCTCTTTCTGGTTTTTGCACGTACAAAGTTGATGTTGGTTTTCGAAGTCCCTAAATTGATTGATGGATGTTTGCCTTCCGAAGAAGATAGAGAACCTCAAACTATCTTACATGTAAACTAATCTAATCCACCCTGGTCGTTTCATTCTACTCGAATTCAAAATCTAACCAAGTAACCGGTTATAATTTATAAATAATCATATATATAGTCGGGTATATCTCATACCTTTATTTTTTATTTAATAAACTGAATATGTTAAGAAGTTATCAAATTACAAATTGACATGTGTTATTTAAAAAAATTAATTTACCATTTTTACAACAAATTCTTTCTTAACAGGTAACATTGTTCAAATTTATGTTACAAATATTATCAAAAAGTAAATTACACTTTGATGAACTGCAATTACCATTTTTGACAACATTTATTGTAGTGATTGTAATTAAGTGGTCAATGATGTAACTACCATATTTGGACAACTTTTATAACATGGAGAACCTTGATTATCATCTTTCAAATAATTAGTTCTTGATAGTTTTTGAATTAATTACTATAAATTACAGATAAATTACAATATTTACATAAATAGTTGTGGGTTGTGGTAAAATGTATAGTCATGGTAGTAATTATTTCATTAATGATAAAAATATAATAGTGCACCACTTTGATAAAAAACATGTTGTCTTTGTCATATATATATTGTACATAGTACATTAGTTTAGAATCAATAATTAATGCAAATTTAACAAAAAAATATGGCGTTTACATTATTTGTTATAGGTTGTAGTACAATTTGTAGTCATAATAGTAGTTATTTGTTAATAATAAAAAAAATAAAATTTACCACTGACAACAAACTTGTAACCATACTTTTAAAATCATTCATAATTAGTAGGTTACACTCAGTAGAGTAATTACTAAAAAAAACCTAAGTTGCCTCTTTAATATCAATTTTTATTGAGTTGTAATAGAATATGTGATCATTGTAGTAGTAAAAAGATTAATGATAGAAATATAAAAATTTATCACTTTAATAACAAATTTGTTGTCACACTTATGAATTGTAGATTTAGAACGGTTAGATATATTACTAATCGAAAGATGTAAAATATTTAATAAATTAAAGGTGGGAGATACATCAAAGTACCATAAAAAATTTCATACATGGTCATGTTTTGCATGCATGGAATGGAGGGATGAAGGATGTGTGTGGTCGTTGAGACTTGAGTTGTGTACGTACGTATAGCATTGCTTTGCAACCATATCCTAAAATAACTGATATCCAAAATCTATTGAAGCGATCCACACGTAAGAAATTATTGAATTCATCAAACGTTAATGGTTACAAACAATAAGGTATCACTACTTCAATTTAGCAGCTTAGCTACTCCGAAGCAGATAGACCAATAAAATGTATGAATTTAGGGTTTGAACTTTGAAGTAGCTCGCAGTTAATATCCCAAGTGTAGAAGATTGCCTTGTGATTCATATATATCATGAATGAATTTGACAGCTCTGCATTTCCCTTTCTACCAAACTGGACAGACCGACAGAGTTAGGGGTTCCCTCTCCCATTTTACAATTAGAGAATGCCAAACAGAATGAGATAGTTTTAAACATTTCTATCAACCTGATCCTTTCATTTTATGGCTCCTATCTGTTACCTTCTTACATCATCAGCTGTGAAAGGTAAAATCTTAAGCATATCTAGTATTCCCTCCAGTTCCAGAAAGAATTCGAATAAGCTACCAAGATTAGTGGCTAAATGAGGCCATTTAAGATAAAAGACGTTTTCCATTAACTCCTTTCCATCCTGTCAATTATCCAGTTTTGGATGGTCAGTCCTACTCACACAATTATGCAACCCTAATTAATATAAATCTAGTCACAATAATAACCAGGTCCCATCCCACTCACCACAGCAAAATGTGCCATAAAAATAAATTATTTCATAGGCTAGGACTAATGGATAGGAGTCATGAGGAAATAAATGTTTACTGTATATAACGAGTGTTGCTGCACTACTGGTATATAAATTTCTTACCATTTTAGATCGAATTTTTCCCTTTCTTGTTGGAATGGTTACTGAGCTAGCAGCTTGCTTGTATTAGTACTATTACCCAATTATTCTACTGCTTCCCAGGTAGATATAACCCAGAAGAGTAATTCCTTCATTCATGCATATATGTTTGTCTCTGCAACTTTCAAATTTCAATAATGCAAGCATGATTTTTTTACTAATGCATGTAAAAATGGATAAAAGAGAAAGATGGAAGAGCTCGATGCAGTTACCTCCTGGCATGAATGTTAGTGATGAGAGTGAGCTGTCCATATATGCAGCAATAGAAGAAGATTGATCAAACTGTCACGGCCTCCTAACTCAACCGTTTGCATTCATTTCACCATTAATGAAACAAGTTTCTCCAGTTGTATTTCGGAGTGATCATGAATGCAGTTGGTACTAGAGTTAATTAGAGGCTCCTGTTGCACACAGCATTCTCTGTGTGGTATTTTTCCTCTTTTTTTTTTTTCTAATTTGTTTTAAATTCCCATGAGCAACAAATTTTATTATTTATTTATTTATTTTGATGCATGAACTGGTGGTAATTATTTAGGTATATAAATGTGGACTCGCACAAGACAAGGCCAACCATTGGAAGCCACATACAGGGAACAAGCTGCAGAAGCTTCTTCTGTGTGAGAGAGAGCTTTTCTGAGACCTCTGTCTGCTCAGCTGCCTTGATAATGGCTTTGGTTAATGGAGCACTAGTCCTCAAGAAGCTCATTTTCTTTGTGGCTTTGTGCCTCATCAGCTTACTCTCTTCTTCTCAAGGTTCTTCTTCTTTATCTTGCTCTCTTCTTCTTCTTCTTCTTCTTCTTCTTCTACTTACCTTCACTTGCATGTTTCTTTTTCTTCTTCGTTTGTATGTGTTTTGGGTTCGGTCAGTTCATGTTTTAGTAGTACAAATGAAATCTGGAAATAATTTTTTTTCTTTTCTCTTTTGCACTTTTCATTGTTTGAAAAAACTTCTCTGCCCGATGTGTGGCTCGAATCTTCTTTTATTTTTTGTTTTGCTACTTAGCATTTCCCTTTTTGGAGCTTGTGTTTATTTCACTGATTGCAATTCTGAGATGGGTTTAGAGAGATTGCCACTGTACAAGTACAATTTGGGTATTTAAAGATTCTTCTTGGCTTCATTTTTCCATAGATCATCTTTTTGTGCATGTTTTCATGCTGCATTTAAAGATCCCATCTTGGTTCATGACTTCATTCACTATCAATTTCATTTCTCAATTGGAGAATGAAGTATAAGACATTCTGCAATTGCCAAGTTTGGTACAGTGATATAAGTTCAATTGATCAAAGCTAAATTCTTGTCTGTGCAGGTAAGGAGGTTTACGGTGAATTCAGATACCCATTTATCCAAAAGGCAAGCTCTTTTGCATCTGTATCATCATCTTCATCAAGCGGCCACATCAATGACTATGACTACATAATTGTGGGAGGAGGTACAGCTGGGTGTCCTTTGGCTGCAACCCTCTCTCAGAATTTCAGTGTTTTAGTGCTGGAAAGAGGGGGTGTGCCCTTTGCCAATTCCAATGTCTCATTCCTTCAAAACTTCCACATTGCCTTGGAAGACACTTCACCTAAATCTCCATCTCAGCCCTTCGTTTCCAGTGATGGAGTGATTAATTCCAGAGCTAGGGTCTTGGGTGGCGGCAGTGTCATCAATGCTGGATTCTATACTAGAGCAAGCCCAAGGTATTCTCAAGATCTTCAATTTTCCTTGAAATGCAAGAAATTGTCTCGAATTATAAGCACATAGCCTTCTGGTAAATAACAAGGGGGAAGAGAGTTACTTTAAAGAACAACCATAATGCAGCTAAGGAGATTTAAGTTTCTAGTAATGCAACTGAATTTATCAGTAAAGCAGAGTGGGACAAGACAAACAGACCAAGAATACATGAATTTTTAGATGATTTTTATCTGGAGTGGAATACAGAATTGATTAAGTTGTATTCTTCCAATTATTGTTAAGCTTCAAATTTACATAAACTCATGGAAAAAGTGAAAAATGGTTTATTAAGTAGCTAAAATGCTTTATTTTTAAATTTAGTCTTTGCTCACATTAATGAAGTACTTCAAATTGGTAGGCATCCCTTACAGAGTAGATGAGATGTGCCATGTTAGTATTATTGCAACCCCTCCTACCACCACCACCTCATTAATATTGCCTTTGAAAGAGTTCATGGTTTAGATGCTAATGGATTAATCACTTGTGTCCAATTCCATTAATCATTTGTTGATTGTCTATATTTAAGAATAAAAATTCAATTAAAGTTTAAGCGAAGAAGCCGAAGAAAATAAACCTAGACAGATGTTATGGTAGCTGATTAAATTTCCATGATGTGTTGATGGTGAGTTGATGATCAGCATATGACAAATTGACAATGCATATGTCATTGTAGCCAATATTAGGGTATTCATATTTCTCTATTTTCTTTTTCTTTTATTTATTTATAAATTCTAGTTATTCTCTACATTCTACTTTAATTTCTTTTCTTTGAATGGAGGTGATGTAGGGACTTTTTGATAGACTAAGAGGGTCTGACGTTAATATAGGGAAGAACTTGCACTTATGCTTATGCATAGTGGTCCTTTGTATTACTAGGACTATATATCCAATGAGTCCATGAGGTGCATGTAGATTAGTCCTACGCCCACCAAGTGTATGTTGCTCTTTGAGACTCCCTTGACAACCAAACAGAAAAAAAAACTTTAAAAAAGAAAAGAAAAGAGATGATGATATGACACATAGCTCAAGCAATTTCCCTTCATTTTTTTCTTTCTATTTTTTAAATCAAATATGTTGGCGTGGTCATTAGTTATACAATTACAAATTGACCCATCAAATGTAAATATGACACTTCACACTTAATTCACTACTGAAGCTATTTTCTATGGCATGTGCAGGTTTATAAAGAGAGTGGGATGGGATGCCAAGCTAGTAAATGAGTCGTATCCCTGGATAGAGAAGCAAATTGTTCACGAGCCTCTGCCTGAGCCTTATCAGATCGCATTCAGGGATAGTCTTTTGGCTGCTGGGATCTCACCTTTCAATGGATTCACTTACGATCACCTTTATGGAACAAAAGTTGGTGGAACCATTTTCGATAGATTTGGTCGTCGTCACTCTTCTGCTGAATTACTATCTTCTGGAAATCCTCAGAAGCTCACAGTCTTAATTTACGCTACAGTTCAAAAGATTGTTTTTGACACATCAGGTATAGTACATATGAAAATCCATTATTTTTCTGTTCCATCTTTTAGAGCACATCCAAAAAATTCGGATTTTGTCACCAAAACATGGTTAAGGGTGTTTCAGTTGTCATTTATCTGGATTTAAAAGAGATTAGGTTTTGGAATTAAAGCAGTTTGGTCAAAACCAAACACCCTGTGAACCTTTGAAGAAGGATCTTCAGCTTAACAACCAGACTTTGTAACTGTACCAAAATGTCTTCTGTTTCAGATTTGCATATAAGTTGCACTGAAAATAAGGCTTAGAACATAGTGATTAAGAAAGTACTTATTGATACAGGGAAGACACCAAAGGCAGTGGGAGTTACTTTTAAAGATGAAAATGGGAACCAACATCAAGCATTTCTTGCTGATAAGCCGCAGAGTGAAGTACTATTGTCTAGTGGAGCAATTGGAAGCCCCCAAATGTTATTGCTAAGTGGTATTGGACCCAAAGCTGATCTAGAGAAGTTGAACATTCCAGTGGTGCTTAGTAATGAGTTTGTTGGAAAGGGCATGGCTGATAATCCGATGAATGCAATATTTGTCCCTAGCAGTAGAGAAGAAAAGCAGACCCTAATCCAAACTGTAGGGATCACCAAAATGGGTGTGTACATTGAAGCTAGCAGCGGATTTAGTCAGTCCAAGGATAGCATTGAATGCAATCATGGAATCATGTCAGCTGAGGTAAGTAACAGAAGTAGTACTTCGTACCCAAAATTTTTTAAGATTGAGTTCCTTAAACATGAGATTTTCTATGTTCAAAACTTGGCCATAATTTTGAGTTGTTACTTGCAGATTGGACAGCTTTCTACTCTTCCTCCAAAGCAAAGAAGCCAAGAAGCCATTCAAGCTTTCATCAAAAGCAAGAGAGACTTACCCTATGAGGTATTCAGAGGAGGCTTTATTCTAGAAAAAATTGCAAACCCAATATCCAAAGGAGAACTTAGCCTGCGCAACACCAATGTTGATGACAACCCCAATGTTAGCTTCAACTACTTCAGCCACCCCTATGATCTTAAGCGTTGTGTTGACGGGATTCGAATAGCAACAAAGGTGGGGCAATCAGAGCATTTCACAAACTACACAAGAGTTGACAAGCAAACTGTCGAGAAGATACTTAACTTGAGTGTGCAGGCTAATGTTAACCTCATTCCTAAGAATATTAATGACACAAAGTCATTGGAGCAGTTCTGCAAAGACACTGTCATCACTATTTGGCATTACCATGGTGGGTGTCATGTGGGCACTGTGGTTAACCCTGACAACAAAGTTCTTGGTGTTGACAGGGTCAGGGTTGTGGATGGCTCGACATTTTCTGAATCCCCCGGAACTAATCCTCAGGCCACTGTCATGATGATGGGAAGGTATATATCAACACATATATGTACATGTAAAAAAGACAATTCAAACTCGATGTGTTGGTGTTAATGTGTGTGTTTTGGTATGCAGGTACATGGGACTCAAGATCCTGAAAGACAGATTGGGAAGAGCAGCTGGTAAATAAGACCTAGTTAATTAATAGGAATACAAGAGTGACTGAGACCTAGTTTTGCAAGTGTGTAATGTGTTGGTTTGATTCTTACCAAGCTATAATGTGTAGAAATTGGCTTGCCGTGGGAAATCCATGTTTCTATCTTGTTATGTCTCCTAGTTCATGATTTCAACTACTCTTGTCCAGAATGAAACACCTTCAGCTTGTTGGGCGACGAACCTAAGAATTGAAAATCAACTTATTTTGAGTCAGCTATTTGAAGCAATCTTCTTGATTTTTTTAACCAAAGCAATCTTCTTGATTAATTGACAAGAACTTCGACTTGACTAAAGTACTTCGACTTGACCTGTGAAACATAAACTCTAATATTCTAATCGAAAAAAAAAACATAAACTCTAATATTTGCATGCATGACATACATGAGAAATTCTTGTATGCACGACCGTGTATATACACGACACAATTTTAGCCATTTATAACAATTCATATGTTTGACGTATCAATATTCTATTTTCTAATCTTCATCGTTCATATGTGTGGTGTACATATACGATCGTGTATTGAAGATACTCTCATGTGACATACATCTAAATCACATTCCCACTTTAACTACTGTAATTTGACTAATTCTATTGTTCTCATACCCAATGACCTCAACATGACAAGCTTAGTCGCATTTCATATCCAGCTTCTGTACCATGAAATTATAATATATTGAAGGCCTGGTTAGCTGATCTAGTCGAGTGGAGTTGGGTGTCTTGGATACTAACTCATGGGAATTAAGACATCTATAATTAGAGATGAATGCAGAAAAGGGTAAGGGGATAACAAAAGTAGATGAGGATGAATCAAGCCTTATAAAGTCTGAGTTTACAATCCTAATCACTGCTTTAACTAACCTTGTTTTCTACAAACTTCATGCCAACCACCTCTCTTCTAGCTTAACCAACTACTCAGCTGTCTAACGAACCCTTTAACCATCAGTTAACAACCCTGAATTGTTGGAGGCAAAGCTACCGGGAAAGAGTTTGCCTCGTTGACTTGGAGGTCAAAATTTCCAAATGGTTGCAATAGGCTTAACAAAGCAGAATATATTCTTCATGAAATAATGTATGATATATTAAATCTCATGTAAGTTCTTACATCATTTAGAGACTAAAATGTGATCGTTTTCTCATTGTAAGATTACTCATCTTGTATCATTTAGCTCAACCTGTACATAGTCTCGAGAACCAGATAAAACCCATTGGAGTGTCAACTCTTCAAGAAATTATTGCACTTTACTTCAGAAATAAACAAGCACCAATTTAGTTTGGCCACAGTTTCGATGACAATCCATGTTCACTCATACTTCCTCTAGACAAACTCCTTAGTCTCTGCCAAAATTGACTCCTACCAGTCCTCAAAGGCCCTGAACTAGAGTACCTCCTAAAAGATCCAATTTCCTGCTCCTCAACCTCAAATCCCACATTTGCACTCAACAAGTCTGACGTTGAAGGAATCTTACTGTCATGGCTATCCCTAAATACAGGCATCTGAAGCTCTGATTCTGCTACTCCAAGATTACCACTATCTGTATGAATGCCATCATCATCATCTTGGCCAAAACTTGTTGAACGCTCAACTTCTTTTGTTTCTTTGAACTCATTGCATACGAGCTTTAAGGCCTGAACAACCTCGCCCATGTACGGGCGGTGAGATACTTCTGGTTGTATACACATTGAAGCAATTGCTGCTACCTTGGTTACACTGTCCCATGTGATCATATCAGACTTCAACACCGGGTCTATTATTGATTCTAGACCCTCCTTACTAGTGAGGAGAGGACGAGCCCATGCAACGAGGTTTTCTTGTCCTGCAGGTTGTGATAGATCAACCGGCTTTCTTCCTGTCAAGAGTTCAAGAAGGACTACACCATAGCTGTAAACATCACTTTTCACTAGAAGATGACCTGTCATTGCATACTCTGGAGCCAAGTAACTGGAACAAGAATAGGAAAAATTGACTTAATGTGCATGCATATGTATGAGCAATCTGTTCATCAAACAGTATATGTTGTAGTCTGTCAATGTGCAATGTATCACACATCTGTATAAGAGTTCACTTCATCTAGACTTAGAAACAGCAACCATCTGAAATTTGTTGGGTATAAGAACATTTCTTGTGTGTAAGTATGTAGAAAAATTGCACAACAGCGGAATAAAAAATAAGATCTATTTATAATATAGTTAGGTAAGAAGATTTTACCCAAAAGTTCCCATAACATGTGTTGAAATATGTCTTTTTCCCTCCTCCAGGGCCGCCCTAGCCAGTCCAAAATCTGAAACCTTTGGTGTAAAATCATATTCCAGTAAGATGTTGCTGGCCTTGAAGTCACGGTGTATAACTCGAGGATTTGAGTCTTCATGGAGATAAGCTAAGCCCCGAGCTGCACCAAGGGCAATCTTTATTCTGGCATCCCAATCAAGGGGATCAGTTTCCTTGTCAACACCTGAGAGGACACAGGAAGAGTCATTTTTATTCAAAGCTTAAAGTTGCCAATATATAAGCACCTCGACATTTAGCATTTCAACCAAAAGTGTCAAAAGTATTGGACATAGAGACAAGTTGAGCTTGTCTTTACCATGTAAATGGGATTCAACACTTCCATTTGGAACAAGTTCGTACACGAGGCAACGAGTATGACCCTCTGTGCAGATACCAATTAATTTAACCAAATTTCTGTGGTGAAGACGACCAAGCATCTCAACTTCTGCTAAGAATTCGCGGCCACCATGATGATCATCTCGTTTTAGAACCTTCACGGCCACCTCTTGTCCATCATCTAAATTAGCACTGTAAACAAGCCCAAAACCACCTTCTCCAATTATTCTTGAAACATCAAAATTATCAGTTGCTCTCTCCATGTCATGCAGAGTAAAGGTCTTTGCAGAGCCAGTATAGTTTATTGTACCAGAACCAAGAGACATTGATCCGGAACCATGTGTGCTTCCAAACATCACAGACCTGGGAGGCCCTGTTGAGTATATGATGTTTTTACTATAGTAGTCCAACAATGGATAAACCAGAATAAAAAAAATACGACTCACAGTCTATATTGAAGAAGTTAATTAAAAGGGAAAAAAATCTATAACCATATTTCCAATAAATTATTCTTGTGCCATGATTGCATGCGGAAAATGAAATCAACACAAGTTAAAGTCCTTCAGGTTTCAGAGATTTTGGCCATATTGCAAGTACCTGTAAATTTTGAAGGAGATGATGTCAAAGGTTGTGGAAAATGTTCTGGCTTATGGGAGTGAGATCGACATTTCAGCAACAAAAGCCAAACAAACCCCACACATAAAAGAAAGGCAGTGAAAGCTGATAGAACAATAACAGCAATCATACTTCCTTTGATTCCATCATTTCTTTTTCTTGGCACATCAACTCCTATAGGTTTTATTACCCTTCCATTGTTATCTAGGCCTGTGTATGGTCCATCATCTATAGTAGAAATGGCTGAAGGAGCTGAAGGGGGAGAAGGTGGAAGACCTGTACAGATGAAAGAATTTAAGAATTTCACTATCGCAGAAGTAAGCTCTAAAGTCCTTCAGCATGCTGAAACCACAAAAACTCATACCACAGTGCAGAAACTAAAATTGTAGATCAAGTTATACCTGGATAGTGAACATTTAATACTTCATAATCACCAAAGAGAGAAGCATTTATGGAAACCTGTCTGCGCCAGAATTTTTCATAGATTTGAAATGCAGTAGTGCCATCAAATGTTAGTCCTGTAGGTACCAAGTTAACAAGGACGGCAGTTTTCTCTAACTGCTGACTAGATGCATCTGCTCCCATTATGCGAACTTGGCTATGGTTTAGTGCAACACTGTCTGCAATTTCCTCAGCCAGCTTTGAAACTGAAGGGAAGAATGTGTATATTGCAACATCTAGTTGGAGTTTAACTTCGATTGGCTGCACACAACCACATGTTGAGCCTGGAGGTGTATATGTTAATGGCTCCGAGCATGTAATTAACGAACAATCTACAGTTATTTCAAAAGAGTCAATACCTTTTGCATTTTAAACATGTTAATGCATGAATTTTTAAATAAATGTAAGGCCACAGTAGACTGTAGATGTACCTTCATTTGGAGGTGGAGGTGGTAGTGCCAAAATTGGTGATGGTGGTGGGGACTTTGTCCTCTTCAAGGAAGAATCTATGGGAGAAATTGCAGGTGGAAAAATGGGCACTACAAAAGAAGAAAAAAAATCAAAAATATTTTTACAGTATTCGGGCAAAAGAAGCAAGGACTCTTTCATAAATCCACCAAAGGTCCAAAATCTTAAGTGAGCTTTCCCCATACTATTATAGTGGCCTTCAAAAGTAGTTGGTGCTGGTGCTGGTGCAGGTGCAGTCCAGCTCTTTGAAGAAGACGAAGGAGATCTAAATGGGGAGACAGAAGGGCCTAAACATTTCATAAGATATACTTCAGAGTGCATAAGTATATATGATTGCTACAAATACTCAAGAACATGTACCGACTAACTCTCTGTGTATGTAGTCATTATATAAGTAGATCCACATTGTAAGGGATTACAACCTTGTTGACTGCTAGTGTGAGAATGAATTGAGTAAGTTGGTTTTGGAGCAGAGCTGTGGAACTTTTTGCTTGCAAGATGATTTTTATGACGTGACCTTGAGGGGGAATGTTTAGGAGCATGCACCCATTTCTTTGCAGGGCTTCCAGAAGATGGTATAGAAGGTGGAAGTGCAATACTTGAAGGCCTTACAGAATCATGAGGATGGGTGGCTACAGGGAGATAACATTCCACAAATTACTGTTTGACACAAACATCTTCATTTTGTTTTCAAGGTTGGAAAATTAAAACACTATATATCTCACTTACCTTTAGCTGGGGCGTGCCCTGTTGGCAATAGGTGGTGGGAAACTTTTCCGGGAGGCGGAGCAACCAAATTTGTATATTCTTTCCAGCCAAAGCTGAGAGGGGAATTAGGAGAGACAGCATGGCCTGTGACAATACATTCATCCAACAATTAATTAGTCAGACTCACAACCAGGATGAACCAAACAGCTATCAGCTATGTATCTTATCATGTTGCTATTCTGGTAATCAACATTCAACATCAGCCTAAACAATGCAATGCCTTTTTTAATTTTCTTTCACTGAGAAATTTTATGTACAGTGGTCAGTGAGTCAAAGCTTAACTCCAGCTTTGAATACAACAGAACAAAAAATGTTTGTTCCCGTTGCTTATAGTAGTCAATACTCAATACCAAACAAGGTATTTTTACTAACAAACATATATTAGGTACGTGTTATTACATAATGTAACACCGAAACATCTTCTTACCTTTTTACTCGGGTCTTCTCTACATTCATAAACTACAGTGTCCCTTACTTGGTAGACAACCAGGGAAGCTATGAAAGGAATTGTGCTGCTTAATAGCAGAAGCCTTAAAGAACCACCTCTAAATTATATATGAATTTGACATGCAACTCAGTTGTAGATCCAGTTATGATTTTTCAAACCATCACCATTTAGTAAAATGAAGAAATTCTGTAAACAATGAAAAGACTAAAACTTGAAGGTGCAGGAACCCCTCTTGTATCACAATAACTAGTGTTAGTTAGCGCAATATGAGTTGCTGCTCAGATAAGTAGGCACAACCAATAGCTAATTGTGAATTTATTCTATACACTGCAATATTATACACACTGACCTCTGGACAACCACCAAATAATAATTCAAGCAACAGTTGACAAATTAACTCAACTTCATAATTTGGTCATTCTATTATATTAGAATTCACAGGAAAATGGCCTATTGATAGCCTAAGATTGCAGATATAACCATATACTTCCATGAACAATACAGTGATGTTCTAAACTTCCAATTGAAAAAAGATATAAAAAACAGTACAGTGATGAAAGTAAACCTTTCATTTAGGACACTCCCTAGGCCATTAACATGATCCAATTGATACAGTTAATCATTTATATGACATAACACAGACAAATGTTGAATGAACAAAGGAATTTCTCTATTTCAGAAACACTTGGTTCACATAACCCAGATCCTAAAGTTCAAAGCTACTGAAGATCAATATATAATGATTCATATTATACTGATCAAATATAAAGAATTAAAATTTATTACCTGCAGATCCATGAAATGGCAAAACACCCAGAATCAAGCACATTTGCATGAGCAGCAGATTCAGTTGCCTCCCCATTTCCCTGAAAGAGAAGCTCTGAGCTCAATTACAACCATCCATGTAAGGAGAAAAAAGAGAACAGAAAGCAAAGTGGCAGAACACCATGAAGCAAAACAAGGAAGTACCTTTAAGGAAGCAACCTCAAGATGAGTTTAGATTACATAAGCAGACCCACAGAGGCAATCAGTGAGAGACATTGGAGCAAAACTATAAGAACGGGTCAGGTGGGCATAACACAATGGCTGTCACCAGATTAAGCTGCTCTTAAAGTTTGGAACTTAGGAGAATTCTAGTGGACTTGTATTTTTTGTCATTGGTGGACTGTGATGTTTACTGGAAGTGATCAAGCAAAACGCATCACAGTGCACTTAAGAGACCTCTAAGCTCTACAAGTCCAAGTAAGACACTGTATGAGACAGATGGTGAAGAAGTATAGAGGGAGAGAGTGGGTGCTCAAATAGTGATAAAAATGAATATCTTGTTTGAAAATTTTGGAACACTAGTGACTAGTGCGGATTATAGTCATTATACTATTGAAATGCTTGACTTATTGTTCATGTAGTTTATGCATCTCAATTATTCTAAAATCTAAACTAGGTTATGTGTAGGAATGCTTGTTTCTTGATTAGATGCTAGTTATGAACTTATGCTGCTAACATATGCAAGTGGTTAGTATTCCAATTTCTGTGTGTTATTGTATAATCACTTTATATAAACAGGATGTAATATCGTATACTAATTACAAAAAAAGAGTAGACTGACTTCATGTGGTAGATTATTTCGGCATGGTCGTCAGTTAATCCACGGTTATAAGTGGCTGGTGCATTGATACTTGTTGGTCCAGTGATGCTGTTCTGTTTGTTGAGAAAGACAGCAGACTGTTGAACCATGTATCTATCCACCAAATTTAAGATGCTGAATCTATTTCAGTGTCACTGAACCAAACTCTGCTAGTGACATGAGCTTAGTATCCAAAATATGAACATGAAGTGTTCGATCATCAAAAGTCCCACATCTCTATACAAGGTCCCAAGCGGCCAAACCTCATGCAGATTGTGACAAACCAATCTAACTGCACACAGCAACAACATTTGACAATTCAAAGAGACTGTGAGCCCACTAATAATGAAGGGTCTTCTTTTGCTGTGTGTGTTCAAACTTGAAAGCAAATTGAAATCCCAAAGCAACAAGTGAAATGATGACATACACATGGATTGAGATCCGCCCACAAGGCATAGAGATTTGGTGGTGGATATGGAATCGGTGTTGGCCATGGCTAATTGGCCGGCCACCTCCTCTCTGTTTTTTATTTTTTATTATGGTTGGGCTGCTACGACCACTCCTGAAGCAAACATGGGAAATCACCTGCCAGAGGTAAAAGTCTCAGCCTGCCCAAGTGTCGAAATTCACTGTGTCGGTGGAGAATTGACAGCAAAGACATACGACAACAGAGGTCAAGAAGAGAGGCCACGTACTTGGAAGTAAGTTTGCAGAAGCTTGTTGTCCCCTTTCACTGTGTATATTAGCCTTAATACACGCGCTCCGCGTGCAGAAGTGCTCTTTTTTTGTCAGTGATAATTTTTGTATACTTTTTTCTTAATTTTGATCAATTATGAATGTGCGGTTTTTACAAACAGTTCTTTAAGATTTAAATTTCATGTTAAAAGAAAGCTGAATAATAATCAATAATTAAAATCTCTAAAATTATAAATATATATGAAACACACATTTACATGTCATAAGTTGAATATCAAATAATATAAAAGTTAAAAACCTAAGCACATGAATGATTTTTAGATATGAAAGATGATCCTATAAATTAGATCATTGGGGAACTAATTGTGAAAGTATTTGTTCAACATCAATTGTTTCAAGTGGATGAAGTTACAATATAAACTCTCTAAATTCTAAACCCAAAACCTTAATTATGTAATTTAAATTTCAATGAAAAATGTACAATAATCAAAATAGGAAAAAATGTACAATTATTGATTGAGGTGGTAATATGAAAACAATAATAACATAGATTTGTAGAACATGTGTGTAATAAGAAATATCGATAAATATAGAAGTTGAAGGCACCACCAAAGATTCATCAAATTGAAATTTCTAAGGTTTTGAATATGAGATTTTTATGTATTTGTTCAATTAAGCCGTTTATGCTTGGAATTGGTCTTCGTGGTGGTTAAGAAAGTTGTTCAAAATGTTGAGAGAAATATATTGTTAAAATTTTGTAAGGATAGGGGTGGTCGGATCATGGCGCCGGCCAACCGCCGCTTTTGAGACAGTTTTTCTTGTAATTTAATTTGCTTATGATGAGAGGAGTCCAATGGTTTGAATTTTGTGATTTTTGGAGATGTTTTGGTTAGGTTTGGGATTTTCCAAAGATAGGAGGTTTTGACGGTTGATAGAATGTTATGCGACCATCAGATTATTTTCTTCTATGCTTTAGAAAGTTATTTTTCAGACTGTAATGGTAGTGGTGAAGGTTGGATCAGATTTCACTAAGAACGGAGAAGTTGGGCAAGGATGAGCGATTTGTAGACTTATTTTACTTTGGCGATTATAATGGTATCGTTAGACCATTATTTATGTATATATGTATGCCCCTAAATATGGATTTTAACTTGTTTTTGAGTTCATTTTAGCTTTCACTAAACAATTTATAGTTTTATCTAGGAATAATGCAAGAGTGATGGAAACATCATATTTTAACCTAGAAGTGGAAAATCGTAGCTACAAAGAATGACAGTCTCATGTGGAGCAAAATGTAAAATCTCAAATTCCGGCGAACCACCACTTTTGGCGGTGCAAGTAGCGGCACACCACCACTTTCGGTGGTGCCATACATTTCCCGGCCATTTTCATGATAGAGAAGAGGTGGAGTAACATTTTTTCTATCACAACTAATTCTTAACCTTATATTTTAAACTCAACTTCACCACATTTCTCCCTTTCCCACACAATCATCACTAACCCCTTTTCCTAAAAGTTTATCACCTTTCCCACCATGTGTTTTGGAGGTTGCTACACCACATTATCCTACACATTTTCCTTCATGATTGTCTATAAACCTACTCTATCCACTATGCCAAAATATTGATCAGACGATAGTTCAGGTCTGTCATCTGACATTTTTTTATATCGTCTGAGGCTGTGTCGTGTGATTGACCTCAGAAGACACTTTTCCACCGTTGTCGGCATATCATATGTCGTCTGACAAGAGATGAGTTTGGAAGGTTTCAGAAATTTATGTCGTGAATGAAAGACATACAACATATATATGTCGACTAAAAGAAGAAAAATAAAGGTTCTGTCGAAATATTTGTCGTGTGATACAACCTTACACTACATATAATTGTCGAGCTACTAAACTTACAAATATGTTTACATGTTGGGGTTATATCAGGTTTCTAATGACAATTTAATGTCGTCTATTGTTGACAAATTTAGAAATTATTAGACTCTATGTCATCTGAATGGAAAACCGACGGCATATATATGTCGTCTAATAAAACACTTATATGATGACTTATGTTGTTTGATTGTCTATTATTATTATTATTATTATTATTATTATTATTATTATTATTATTCTGTTATAAGAACTTATGTTGTCTAATTATCTATTAGACTTCACATTTCTGTAGTTTGTTATAAGCAATTGTGTTGTTTGATTGTGAATTGAACTTCATATGTAACAATAAAAGTAAATCTTCATTGAATGTCAATAATCCACTTTAAATACTAAATCATTTGCAGTGTAAGAATACGTGTATATAATAACAATATATATAGCTCCTAATCTACGTATAACTACAACTACTCTCATTTCTCCTTTACCATGAGCCCAATGAGTTCCCAAAGCTGTAAAATTACAATCAGTTTCATATATTCATTTGTTCCAACCTAACACTAACAAACTAAAATTCATTACTAACTGTTTACCAACTACATACATAAATATAAACATAAAACTCATCAGCAACGTTGAATCCAATAACACTGCTCTAGCCTCTCATTACTTTCCTCTTCTCAGCTATAACCTCAGCCTCCTTTTGAGTCATTCTCACTTATGTCATTCTTTGTTAACAAGATAAAACATAAAGCATATCACATGTTATTAAAACCTCCTAGGCTATTGCACATTGAAGCTACCATTAATAATACTAGTTGTAAATTCAGCATGAAAATGAATATAATAGAGAAAGGGCAGATTAGATGTGGCAGGGATATCTGTTTCTATTGAATATGGTTTGACTTACTGGATTGACCGTCCGGATCGAGCCCTTAACGTTGTCGGATCAAGTTAATTTTTTTTCCATACGTGTATTTTATCATGATGGTCATATCGGACGGTCGGATTTTCGTTTGTCAAGTTT
The DNA here is from genome assembly GCA_951800085.1 of Comarum palustre. Taxonomy (NCBI): domain Eukaryota; kingdom Viridiplantae; phylum Streptophyta; class Magnoliopsida; order Rosales; family Rosaceae; genus Comarum; species Comarum palustre. The sequence continues at coordinate 13,339,085 of OX637572.1, read as the reverse complement.
GATCATCAGAATCACAACATGTGTACTAATGTTGTATAAGTGTTTACTAAGTTTTAACTAAATGTTCTGTTTCAAAAACAAACTCTACATAGAACCTTCAAACTCAAAAAAATCGTTAAAGAATATATGACTGGAATGAAAATGAAAATAATAGAGAAAGGGCAGATTAGATGAATATAATAAAGCATATCATATGCTATGAACATCTACTGATAACAGCAGCCATTAGATGAACCATAAAAAGTGCAAAATTGCTCACACCAATAGCTCGAGCCTTCCCCGAATCATAGAGATTTTCCATTGCTCTCCATGTGGCACGATATCTGTTTCTATTAGATGTTCAGGCCCCCAACCTGAACCCTTCTGTACTGGCCAATGGATAGGCAAATTTTCATCTGGCTCATTAGTCACAGCCGAATTATGGCCACAGAATGGAATAACAAATCATTAACAATAAGAGATATAACATGAGAATGAGATTTCAACATGCAATGCATACCAGGTTCAAGTCCAAATAATCAAGCTGCACTAGGAATTTATAACAAATATCCCCTCCCTTCTTCTCCACTAGAAATTTTTAAGAATCCAGAAATCCCAAAGACCCAACAACACTGATTATCTCATATGCGTGATTCAATTATCGAGATCTAGCTCCAAAATCAACTCAATGGCGCAACTCAATCGCTCATCTCTCTCTATTTCTGACTAAACTAACACAATCTATCATGACGTCTCTTCTTTTTTACTTTTAAATCAAATTTCAATTTGAGTTTCAGAAACATTAGCATACCACATCTCTCTTCCATCCCTAAATTCGTCCTTCAAACCCTAATTCTTTGATGAACGCGGCTATCGGTGTAGTGACCGTCGACAAAGATGACCTTAAAACGACTCACAATAGGAAGAGACGTAGCTCTTAGAGGCTGAGGAGATGACATTATCACGAAGATCGGCGAAAATAACAGGCTAAAAATGTGAGGTTTTTGGGTTTAACAAGGTTTTGGTTTTTTTTCATAATAATTATTATTAAATTTAGTGACATGTGACATGTCAGTCAACGTGTCTGACCGTGTCAGAAAAGTTTTCGACACATCACGTGGCGTGTCGAACACTTGTGTCGGTGTGTTAGCTCGTGTCGGATACTCCGACACTCCACCTGATGGAATGTCGGCAGTGTTCTAAAACTCGGCCGACTCGCTAGTCGGCGTCCTCCCGAGACGATTTTAAGAAAATCGGAGTACAAAGTCGGCCGGAAGAAAATCAGCCGAGTAGTCGGTCCAACTCGGAAAAAATCGGCCTAACTCGGAAAAAATCAGCCTAACTCGGAAAAAAATCGGCTAACTCAGAAAAAATCGGCCAAACTCGGCATTTTATTGATTATTTTTATTATTTTGGACATTATATTACCTTTTAAAAAATTATATATAATTATATGTTTTAAAAATAAAAATAAATCCAAAAATTAAAAACCGAGTACTCCCCGACTACTCCTCTACTCGCTAGTCCTCTACCGGCCGACCAACTAGCGACTAAAGACTTTTAGAACCTTGAGTGTCGGTGCAACATATTTCTGAAATTGGACGTCATATTCATTTGCATGTGTACGGTGTATTTGGAGTGTCCGTGCAACATATTTCGGAAATTGGACGTCATATTCATTTGCATGTGTATGGTGTATTGGGTCTGGGTTACTTCATTCCTTTAATCTGGTTTGTGTGAGTTTCAATGGATAGTAGAGAAAGAAACAAAATGAGAGAGAGAGAGAGAGCTTTCTTAGATGACTCATGGCTGTTAAGTTGTTTAATCGACAAAATGAAGGAAAACATGCATGGTTTGGGGGAATGGGAGAGAGAACGAGAGATGAAGAGTTTTCTGGATTAATGGTTAAATGGGGGAGAGACGATCAATCAGATTTGCAAATTTGTACATGCATGATAGTGGTAGTGTTATCGAGAAGACACAAGGGTAAAAACGAAAGTATTTGTACCCATTAAATTGCAGTATCATCTCTATCAAAATTTTATTACGTGCTTGTTCAATTTTTTTGATTCCATGACCAAAAGTTTTGACTGACATAAATTACGGTTTATGTTGATGAATTCAGACACAAAAGGTTTTTGGTAAAATAGCAAATATACCCCCTTAAACTTGGTTTTAATTGTCAATTTACACACTTAACTTGCATTTGTGCCAATTTGCTTCCTCAACTTAATAAAAATTGTGGATTTGCACCCCCTCTGTCAAATCGGATGGTTTCTATCCAATTTTTAGTCATGTGTCATGTATGTGACGGGTATCACTATCAATTTATATTATTTTTTTATTAATTAAAATAATGAAATAAAATCTTTAAAAGAACATTCATATATACATATCCATCTAAAAATTATGTGTGTCATAAATATTATTTTTGTCGATATATTTGATTTTTTCAGTCCTACAAATTATGTCGTGTTCATTGTTATTGACATCAAATCAATTTTATTCTTACTTTTTATGCACTTTTCATATTAACATTACCAATATAAACATTTTTAAAAATGAGACTCATACATATGCCTTCTAAAAAGATTAATTAAATGAATGATTAGGTAAACAAAATTGTACAAAAATAAATATATTAAATAAATAATACATTTTTGAACAAAAAAAATATGCATGAGTATATTTGAATCTTCTTTTTTAATATCACAGTTATACACCTCATGTGCATATCACATGATTGAAAATTGGATGGAAATTGTCAGATTTACAGATAGGGTGCAAATCTGCAGTTTTTACCAAGTTGTGGAGGTAAATTGGCACAAATACAAGTTAAGGGTGAAAATTGATAATTAGAGCCAAGTTCAGGGGGTTATATTAGCTATTTTGTCAAGTTTTTTTTGGTTACAAGCGGAGCCTAAAAGGCTCAAACAAAAGAAAAAGACTATAGACTAAAACAAAAGCCAGATTTCCTAGCTCTAGTTACATCGGCTAGATCATCAAGGAAAGCCGAAGTAGCATGCACAGGAGGATCATAAAAAAATAATTTCAAGCTCATTATTGATGCTGCATTTGGCAAGAGCATCAGCTGTCATATTAGACTCCATAAATACATGAGAGAGTTTAACATCATCCCTCTGAGCTATCAAACTACTACAGTCATTAAGGAGAGATCCAAGAGGATGAAGAGACAGATTAGGACTGTGCATTAGCTGCACAAGGATAGCAGAATCTGTTTTTATGTCCAGCTTTGAGATATGCAGGCTAGAAGCAAGCTTTAAACCATGGCACAAACCCCTTGCCTCAGCATCAAGGATAGCACCAATCCCGAAAACTAGCAATCCATGATCTAAAATGGTTTCTAATAACACCTCATGCACCAATCCTATCAGACCTGAAAACTCTTGATCCATCAATATTTAATTTGAAATAATTATCAGGAGACATCTTCCAAGACAATATTGTGTAACTGAAATTAGGAGCAGCAGAGATTCTAAACTGAGCATTTTTCCACTCCACATCATAATCCCATATAATCTTCTTAAAGCAGGCAGGCATAACAAATAAGGGATCAAAAACATGCTTATTCCTCCATTTTCATATAAACCAGCAAACAAAGACACATAAGTTGCACCACCTAATATTATTCTTAACAATGGAATGACAACGAAGCTGGGCATGAATCCAACCATTCCAGTCAAGAACAAAGGAGTTAGAGATAGGTGCAGGTTTAACAATGACATTCCAAATATGAACAGACCTGGGACAATCTCGGAAGAGATGTAAAAGAGACTCATCTGCAGAATTACAGATAGGGCATGAATTACGGTTTAGTGCACATTTTGATATCTGAATTATTAAAACTACCCTAATGTATCTAAACTATAACATCCTGTTCCAGTTTGGTAGTTCGGTCTCTTTTACCGTCAAAAGTAGGGTAATATTGTCAATGAAATTAGCAATTGAGTCAATATTAATGATACACTCATTCTAGAGTTTCGCTAAAAAGGATTAAACCCCCTTAACCCCATTCCTTACAAATTAAGAACCCTAAACACATCCTACCGAGAAATTTTCTCCACATTGCAATACAAGACATTATTATTTCAAATCAAATGGCAAATTATGCAGGTTCGCTTTCTTTTTGAAAAACGGGTTGGGTCTCCCATTTAGTTGGATCATTCTGACCTATATTATTGATAATAGATTGAGAATACAACAAAGAGGACATGGCCTAAACCTCGTATAACAGTACACCTATCTTCAATAAGCACATCCTGAATGATATCAGGTGTGTCATTGTCCCAAAGCTCATCCAAACTAGATCCATTAGTTAGGTATGCTAATCAATTGGCAACACCATTTGACAGGACCCACCCCGGGTTAAACCCCTTTTACCCGAAGTAAATCCTGCGGGGACCACCTCAAGGGAACTTCTTACCGAAACCCCCTTGAGATGGCCAACCCTTCCTACTGAACTAACTAAACCGGGTTAGTCAGAGCAGTTTACAGAGAGGATTACCCCAAAGAATTTCAAGCAGCAACGGAATGATCGACTATGCCTCGACTCTCGTACGCGCTCGACCTCTTCTCAAGAACCCTGCATCACTGGGCATTTAAAAACGAAAGGCCCAGGGGAGAAACATTTAAAAACTGTTAGAGTGAGTGGACGAAAATGAAATATAAAAACTCTATTTCCTTTAATGCTCTCCCAAAACTATATCAATTTAAAAATCATTTATGCATGCCCACAATTACCAAATTTCCACAAACACATGACAAGGTACACAAATAAAGAATATGGGAAGAGAAATGTTCACCAAACATAATAAGTCTGACCTCTCAGACTAGGGTCGGAGCTAAGAGCTCTAGTAGCGCCCTCACGCTACGCTATGCTAGCTAGATAAAATAATACGGTCAACCCTTATACTATCAACCTGACCTCTCAGGCTTGTCTGACCTCTCAGACCAGGGTCGGAGCTAAGAGCTCTAGAATATGTGATAACGGTCAACCCTTATAATATCAACCTGACCTCTCAGGCTTGTCTGACCTCTCAGACCAGGGTCGGAGCTAAGAGCTCTAGATAAAGTGGAAATGGTCAACCCTCATAGTGCACTACGTAGTTTGCCTGACCTCTCAGGCTAGGGTCGGAGCTAAGAGCTCTAGTAGCGCCCTCACGCTACTCTAACTAGCATATTTATTGGTCAACCCTTAAAATAAAAATTCATAACAAGACCATAATCAAATTCTCTTCCCAAAACAATTAAGTAAAACAATTCCTTGTCACATATGCATAAAACCAATTTCCAACGAAGTCTCGGGTTCAAATCCATTCGAAGGACGGCCATCACCGTCTATAACCATTTTCGGGAGAAATAGAAAATTGAGTAATAATGTAAATACTTCACGCATAAGTGTCAATATCTCAAACCATAGTAAAAAATCTTTAACCGAGGCTCCCGCTAAACTTTAACCAAATAAAATCGTTCAAGAACCCGAGAAAGATATAATTCTCGAAAACCATCATAAAACCATGCAATTAACTCAATAATTAAAGCATGCATTTATTTAAAATAATATGTCCACTCACAGTACTATTGCGACCTTCTTCCCGCTCGGAAAGCTCCTCGAGCGAAACTCTCGAACTAACCGCGTAGTCGAGACCGTCTCACGTACGACCAGACTGTACCAACAAATCATCATATTAGTCGTTCACAGTTGACTTGGTCTTTTCCTAGTTTGACCAGGAACTCCTATTTGACCACAAGTTGACCGAATTCCTTTTTATGACATTTCACCCTTTTTGACTTTCTTTCCCAGTTATCGACTCTTAACTCAATTTACCGGAAGTCCGACTCAGTTTCCGAACTTTCCTTTATTACTTTAACTTGACGTTAGGGTGTCACGTATTAATCAATATATTTGACCTTGAGTCGATTTACCGATTAAACCTTTTCACATCAATTCCAGTTATCAATTCCCGATAACAATTTAACTCTTTACCCATTTAACCAAAAATTGTCACATTCATTGAGCTTCAGTTCTTAAACCATTTTTCTGAAAATGCAACTTTCCCAAAGTGAAAGCTTTCCTTTAATGGAAACTTTCCCAAAATGGAAAGTTTCCCAAATTAACAGGTTTCCAAACTTAGAAGGTTTCCCAAAATGGAACTTCCTAATTACGTCCAATTAACCGTAATTAATCCAATTCTTTAATTTACGGAAACTTTACGACAATTAGGTTATTGAAAGAATCCACTCCTACCTCTTCGGCATTCAGCCGGTTTTACCGTATCACCGGAATCTTCGTCGGATTCCGGTGACTTGCCGGAATTTCGCCAGAGTTTCCCCGTTTCTCGACCACCAAGTTCTCGACATGAAACCACGCAAACAACATTAAGTTAGCAACCCAACAATGATTCCAATCACACACTGCTCAGAATTCAAATGTTCCTTCTCTATTCAACAACACAGCCTCAACTGCACATCATCAAACTACTAAAGATTCCAGATAAATAAGACTCCAACTCATGCACACAAGCTCAACCTAAAACCCAAACTCTGAAACCCAAAACCATAACTGTCGTCACTGTGTTCGTTGCCGAACACAGTAACAATAATCAAACACCCAACTTCCTCCCAACTCAATCAAACTCCAATCTAATTATACAGAAGAGCAGAGTTCAATGATTAACTAAGTATTGATACCTGGATGAACCTAGAATCTCCAAGTCTGCGTCTTCTCCTTCTCTGCCCCTAACCGAGCACAGAGCTCTCGGTCTCGACCTGCTGCAGCTGTAGTCAAGCTGCTGCTGTTGCGTCCCCTTTGGAAGGCCATACGCCTCTTCCAAGAAAGAAGAACTCGATCAGGGGAAACAATTTGAAGATTGAGGTTTTACTGAGTTGGTCTCCAATTTGAGCAGAGGATGGATTCTTACCGAATCGGTGGCAGGGATAAGGAGACGAGAGGCCGGAGAACTCCTTGGGTGATCGCCGATGGGCCACAGGCGACTTGATGGCGGAGCTCTGCCATGGTGGGCGATCGGAGCACAGCCGAGCTCCTCGTCAGCCAAGCCTCTCCCACAACAGCTATTTGAAGAAATTGGTAAGGGGGTTTTGATGAGAAAGAGAAGAGGAAGAGATTGGTGGTTGTCCGCCGGCGAACGGTGGCCGGAATCGCCGGCGTCGAGCAGGGATCACCGACGCAGGAGGAGAGCTCGGGGAGCTCGGTTTGACCGGTTTGGGGAGGTTTGACTCGGTCAAACCTCTCTTCTCTATTTATAGAGAAATCAACGGTTGAGATTCAATCTTGAAAAGATCCAACGGTTCAGATTGGAAGGAGGTAAAAAGTGAAAAGGTTAAATGGTAAAAACTGATTTACCGGATTATAATTAAAAGTTACCGGAAACTTCAAAAATTCGTAGAAAATAAACCGAAGCTCCGAAAAATAATCCGAAAATACCGGGAGACTCGTGTCGACACGTACTACAACATCGAGTCATCAATTCAGGTATTTGGAGTACTTTTAAAAACTCGAAAATTAACTCGAGCGATAACTTATCGAATTACCGATCGCAATTAAAAATCCTCGGTAACTCGTGAATTTCTGTGAAAGGTAACTTTTATTAACTTCACAAGATTCGGGGTGTGACAATTCTCCCCACCTTATAAAAATTTCGTCCTCGAAATTTCTATACTCAAAGTCCAATACTGTGGGGGATAGTACCACTTAAAATAATAATATTGTTCTCCAATATCACTTCCTTCTGAGAACTCATTTGAAACGCCTCACGAATAGCATTGTCAAAACTCTAAACACATGCCCTTTACGCTCAACATAATAACTTCGACCAGTAACCAACCTCCTATCCCTTCTGGTTTAGCCAACTAAACACAACCCAATATTCTTACTAACCGCAAGTGACGTCGTCACAATACTACTAATACTCATCTGATCCAATAACATCTCGCTTGTCGCGAGTAAAATTTCTTCAAGAACACTCGTATTCTTTCGTTGAATTTAGATATCAACTCAACACATTCCCTCTGCAGGAAATGACTATCACGCCCGAGGAGTAGGGTCCGATGTCACTAATGGATTTAAATCCTCTGGTAACACCATACCACGTGGAGCCACATCTACTGACAACAAGTCCACGAGAAAACCATGATCACATTGTGTTACACAAACCATCACCTCATTTGAACCGGGCTCCCTGATTTGGTTTACGCTTTCTAGAAACTATTCTGTCATGTTGTAGAGTAATTGTCTTCCCTTACTCTATCATTACTCAAACCATAGTACACCCAGGACATGAACTGCCGTGAATATTAGCGTAAATCCAAAACCATAGCCTTTACATCAGGGAGATATAAGTCTCCAGACATCGAGATCCCACAATACTTACTCCTCGCATGAAGACAAATTGTCATGCTACACACTGCTCACGTAACTATTCTGACAACACAAATCCGGACCTTTTTACTCACAAGCCAAACATAAAATCGCTTGCTCAATTATCACCTCGTGGAACTACAACGTGCTTTACCACGGTAATACCTCACCGTACTACTCATAGGTGAGGTACCACTGACCTCCCCATCTCTCACTTTAACATGGAATGACGCATAGTGCAGAACTTGCACTTCAATCATAACTGTGCGTCTATTAAACAATATCCGCATCACAATCTGGGATAAACTTACCATTAAATGACTCCCAGAGCCTTACCCGCTCAACAAGGATATTTCATTCCCAGATGCCTCCATTACCACATCATCCGGCAGTAACTGACAACTTGGGACATTTAACCAGATCGGACATCTACATAAAATTTAGTGTCACAGGTGCACACCTAAAGGAACACCTGATCAAAGCATCGGGAATTAATTTCACCAGACTCAGCCATATCGATCACCGAGCATCCAGTTATCAAGGCACAATTTATCGAATACCATCGCCGCACAGGGCGCGTAAACATCACAAAGTCAACTCGTACAACCAGACAGTTTCCAACAAAACTGTCCCCCATGCTCTGCAAGTACACCATCCACCGCAACCTCTATTCGGTAAGATTCAAAATTCTCAATCGCTTACCACTCCAGATCCTAATTTACAAGATCCACTGCCACACGTTAACATCCTCTCAGATCATAACTTAGTCTGAACGTGGCTTAATCACTCCACGGTTTCCGATGGAGTGTTGCACAACTTAGCAACATACCTCGCTGCTCTTGTTACAATATTACCACACTTAGGCTCGTAACACTTTCGAGTAATTAAGGAAAACCTTTCCTAGTTCCACCGCACTTCATACTTACCGAAAAGTTTACAATTTCGAAAGTCACCTCCAATGATCTTTCTTGCTACCACTCTACACTCATGGTGCCAAGAACTGCCGCTAGGTCAACATTCATAACAATTAGGGTCACTACTCAAATGACCAATGACCATAGCAACGCCAACAATACTTTAATCCTCTCAGGATTTCATTATGTACACCTTCGGTTACAATATTTGATTAGTCCACAGCCAGTGGGTGCACAAATTCCCATGTCATCAAGCTCAGTTAATCGTCCTCACAGAAACCAAGTGTCATAACAGATGACTTGGGTTACAGGTTCAAGCTTGACCATCTACTAATATTCTCACTCATATTCAAAGATTCAGTAGACCTTGCCCCACTGCTGTCACTTCACCTTTTCCGTGCATTTAACTCAGCAGGCAAATCAACCACTTACTGACCACATAAAATAATCTCGCTAACCATCATAAGAGTCGGAGCGACTATGAATGACCCACCTCCGACATATACTTAAATGGTTAGGCCATCTTCTGGACATTTTGTACAGAAACTTCTAACCAAACGTCCTTAATCTCCGTTCTCAATAAATGGAACTCTCATGACACATTCTTAAGATGATGTCATCACCAGCCTTAGTCACATACCTGGTGTCATTTTTGACCACACACCGCTGCACCTAATAATTATATTTTGTCAGCATGTGCTACTCAAATTTCAACTTTACCACTTCCCTACACAGGAGGGTACACGTGCTCGTGTGGGGTATACCCATGTACATCTTCAGCCGTCAAACAGTGCCGTTTGCACAACTACCAGTTCCTACACCACAATAATACCAAGTCCATCAAGGCTCGTATCACTATCTCCGGTACCCAAAGCACTCTGGGTCCATGACCCGGTGGCCTATTGCTACTTCCAACATGTTTCTTTAAATTCCGAAACCAATCACCTTTAATTACAACTGGTAACACTCGCTCGATCTGTAAATCGGACTCTAACACAGCCAACCTGGAGACTCCTCCACAGGTGTACCAATTAAAATACTTTGACCACAGGTGGATAACTCACCTTATGGTCGACATGAGTCCCAAGATCTGGTGACACGATATAATTTCTGCCTCCATGAAACATAGCCCAATGACCCTTGTCACCAACAATTCAAATCACGCTTGGACTCACTAACAAATCAAACCTTCTAATACCCCAATCATGGGTGGCTGGAGCGAAGAGATTCTAGTCGTAGCTGACGACAACAATGTCAGCACCAAAGCTGACCCACGCCATTAGTTTCAGTGGATGTCCCATAAAGCATCGAGGGACCAAACCAGCCTGTACTTCCTTAACATTTCCAGCAGTGTCACATCATGGACTCGTCACCCGAAACAAGTCCATTGATCCCAAAATGACTACACTCATTTTCCCTGAGTCATTCCACTTTCATACGTCAGTTGGTTTTTCTGAAACCACACTCATGACGAACCTCAACAAAATTGTGGCAATCGTCAAATCTTATTATTCATCCTTTCTGAACAATCGCGTTAGGCGACTTCATCTCTTACATTAACTCGTACGACTCTCCACTGTTAAGAGTCTCATAACTCGAACACCAAAGCCTTGTCTTAGGCTTCTACAGCATCCCTGTCAACAACCATGACAGCCCCTCAGGTGTGAATTAGCTGTTTCACTACCGAATATTCACACAAATGTTCAAGCTCGTTAAATAGCGGGAGTTTACAGCTCGATCCCCAACTCAAATCTCGTAAATCAATGGGGGATACCAAAAACATAAATACGTAACGAGCTTACCTTGTTCCTTACAGGAACTCTCTATGAGGTCGCGCGTACTGAGGCATAGTCTTGAAAATTCGATCGTTTATAGGACCACTCGGTCCATATCTCAATCAGGAAGTACTAACTCATATCCTTAATAAACACTAAGCGTCCAAGCATAAAATGCCGATGGATCCGCCGCGGTCGGACCATCACTCTATAGACACTAAGTGATACCAAGTATATGAGGTAGTAACAGGAACGATAACCTAATGCTCTGATACCATTGACAGGACCCACCCCGGGTTAAACCCCTTTTACCCGAAGTAAATCCTGCGGGGACCACCTCAAGGGAACTTCTTACCGAAACCCCCTTGAGATGGCCAACCCTTCCTACTGAACTAACTAAACCGGGTTAGTCAGAGCAGTTTACAGAGAGGATTACCCCAAAGAATTTCAAGCAGCAACGGAATGATCGACTATGCCTCGACTCTCGTACGCGCTCGACCTCTTCTCAAGAACCCTGCATCACTGGGCATTTAAAAACGAAAGGCCCAGGGGAGAAACATTTAAAAACTGTTAGAGTGAGTGGACGAAAATGAAATATAAAAACTCTATTTCCTTTAATGCTCTCCCAAAACTATATCAATTTAAAAATCATTTATGCATGCCCACAATTACCAAATTTCCACAAACACATGACAAGGTACACAAATAAAGAATATGGGAAGAGAAATGTTCACCAAACATAATAAGTCTGACCTCTCAGACTAGGGTCGGAGCTAAGAGCTCTAGTAGCGCCCTCACGCTACGCTATGCTAGCTAGATAAAATAATACGGTCAACCCTTATACTATCAACCTGACCTCTCAGGCTTGTCTGACCTCTCAGACCAGGGTCGGAGCTAAGAGCTCTAGAATATGTGATAACGGTCAACCCTTATAATATCAACCTGACCTCTCAGGCTTGTCTGACCTCTCAGACCAGGGTCGGAGCTAAGAGCTCTAGATAAAGTGGAAATGGTCAACCCTCATAGTGCACTACGTAGTTTGCCTGACCTCTCAGGCTAGGGTCGGAGCTAAGAGCTCTAGTAGCGCCCTCACGCTACTCTAACTAGCATATTTATTGGTCAACCCTTAAAATAAAAATTCATAACAAGACCATAATCAAATTCTCTTCCCAAAACAATTAAGTAAAACAATTCCTTGTCACATATGCATAAAACCAATTTCCAACGAAGTCTCGGGTTCAAATCCATTCGAAGGACGGCCATCACCGTCTATAACCATTTTCGGGAGAAATAGAAAATTGAGTAATAATGTAAATACTTCACGCATAAGTGTCAATATCTCAAACCATAGTAAAAAATCTTTAACCGAGGCTCCCGCTAAACTTTAACCAAATAAAATCGTTCAAGAACCCGAGAAAGATATAATTCTCGAAAACCATCATAAAACCATGCAATTAACTCAATAATTAAAGCATGCATTTATTTAAAATAATATGTCCACTCACAGTACTATTGCGACCTTCTTCCCGCTCGGAAAGCTCCTCGAGCGAAACTCTCGAACTAACCGCGTAGTCGAGACCGTCTCACGTACGACCAGACTGTACCAACAAATCATCATATTAGTCGTTCACAGTTGACTTGGTCTTTTCCTAGTTTGACCAGGAACTCCTATTTGACCACAAGTTGACCGAGTTCCTTTTTATGACATTTCACCCTTTTTGACTTTCTTTCCCAGTTATCGACTCTTAACTCAATTTACCGGAAGTCCGACTCAGTTTCCGAACTTTCCTTTATTACTTTAACTTGACGTTAGGGTGTCACGTATTAATCAATATATTTGACCTTGAGTCGATTTACCGATTAAACCTTTTCACATCAATTCCAGTTATCAATTCCCGATAACAATTTAACTCTTTACCCATTTAACCAAAAATTGTCACATTCATTGAGCTTCAGTTCTTAAACCATTTTTCTGAAAATGCAACTTTCCCAAAGTGAAAGCTTTCCTTTAATGGAAACTTTCCCAAAATGGAAAGTTTCCCAAATTAACAGGTTTCCAAACTTAGAAGGTTTCCCAAAATGGAACTTCCTAATTACGTCCAATTAACCGTAATTAATCCAATTCTTTAATTTACGGAAACTTTACGACAATTAGGTTATTGAAAGAATCCACTCCTACCTCTTCGGCATTCAGCCGGTTTTACCGTATCACCGGAATCTTCGTCGGATTCCGGTGACTTGCCGGAATTTCGCCAGAGTTTCCCCGTTTCTCGACCACCAAGTTCTCGACATGAAACCACGCAAACAACATTAAGTTAGCAACCCAACAATGATTCCAATCACACACTGCTCAGAATTCAAATGTTCCTTCTCTATTCAACAACACAGCCTCAACTGCACATCATCAAACTACTAAAGATTCCAGATAAATAAGACTCCAACTCATGCACACAAGCTCAACCTAAAACCCAAACTCTGAAACCCAAAACCATAACTGTCGTCACTGTGTTCGTTGCCGAACACAGTAACAATAATCAAACACCCAACTTCCTCCCAACTCAATCAAACTCCAATCTAATTATACAGAAGAGCAGAGTTCAATGATTAACTAAGTATTGATACCTGGATGAACCTAGAATCTCCAAGTCTGCGTCTTCTCCTTCTCTGCCCCTAACCGAGCACAGAGCTCTCGGTCTCGACCTGCTGCAGCTGTAGTCAAGCTGCTGCTGTTGCGTCCCCTTTGGAAGGCCATACGCCTCTTCCAAGAAAGAAGAACTCGATCAGGGGAAACAATTTGAAGATTGAGGTTTTACTGAGTTGGTCTCCAATTTGAGCAGAGGATGGATTCTTACCGAATCGGTGGCAGGGATAAGGAGACGAGAGGCCGGAGAACTCCTTGGGTGATCGCCGATGGGCCACAGGCGACTTGATGGCGGAGCTCTGCCATGGTGGGCGATCGGAGCACAGCCGAGCTCCTCGTCAGCCAAGCCTCTCCCACAACAGCTATTTGAAGAAATTGGTAAGGGGGTTTTGATGAGAAAGAGAAGAGGAAGAGATTGGTGGTTGTCCGCCGGCGAACGGTGGCCGGAATCGCCGGCGTCGAGCAGGGATCACCGACGCAGGAGGAGAGCTCGGGGAGCTCGGTTTGACCGGTTTGGGGAGGTTTGACTCGGTCAAACCTCTCTTCTCTATTTATAGAGAAATCAACGGTTGAGATTCAATCTTGAAAAGATCCAACGGTTCAGATTGGAAGGAGGTAAAAAGTGAAAAGGTTAAATGGTAAAAACTGATTTACCGGATTATAATTAAAAGTTACCGGAAACTTCAAAAATTCGTAGAAAATAAACCGAAGCTCCGAAAAATAATCCGAAAATACCGGGAGACTCGTGTCGACACGTACTACAACATCGAGTCATCAATTCAGGTATTTGGAGTACTTTTAAAAACTCGAAAATTAACTCGAGCGATAACTTATCGAATTACCGATCGCAATTAAAAATCCTCGGTAACTCGTGAATTTCTGTGAAAGGTAACTTTTATTAACTTCACAAGATTCGGGGTGTGACACCATTAGTTGCACTAAAGATATGTCTAACGGAAACAAAATTAAATGTTTGCAAGTAAGACTTACAGTCATGCAATATTGCGCCTATGTCGGACATATCCTCCTCCTCTCTAGACATTATTATTTCAAATCAAATGGCAAATTATGCATGTTTGCTTTCTAGATTGACTAGAATTGTGGGTGTACTGTATCTATGTTTTGCGGAAGTTGACATTCATCTCTAGAAAATTTGCACCCAATCAGCCAGGGGTGGAGCTACATTGATGTGTGAAGGGGTCTGGACCCCCTATGTAAGACCCCGTCCAAAAAAATTACTTTTTTATCGGGATTAGGTGAATTACAGATGGTTGTAACCACGCTATTAGTTTTTCCCGAATTAATATCAGAGTTTAATGTCGAGATATTCTCGATTTTGGGAGAAAATAAAATAAGTGTCCCGATGAGGTAGATTATATTAATACGAATCTTCTGGTACGTCCGGAATATTTTTCGAAGCTACGAGCTGATTATTATGAATTTATTCAATTTACGGAAGTAATAAATGTTAATTACTTTACCGTAAAAAGATGACTTTGCGATAAGTTGAGAATTCGGGGAAACTTCATTCGAGAAAGTTGTAGAGGACGTTAATACGAACTCGTGGGTATATCCTACGCTTTAATCAGAGTTCGTATGCGGAAGTTTTTGAAGATAATGTGTTGTTACTGTACGGTAAATAGTAAATAGCAAAATAACTATTTACTCTTCATGGTAACTTTTTATAAGCCAATGTAGGTTGTAAGATCAATCAGAGATTAATCTGGGTCGTTGGATTTTTGGTATATATGTATGGGGGGTTGACTGGGGGAGTTCTCTCTCTCTCCTCCTCCCTCGATCCTTCTCTCTCTCCTCGACGGAGACCGCCCCAGTCTCGCCGCGCCGCCGCGCGTCTCGCCTCACTGTCACCACAATTCCACTCATTTCTCCCTCCTCATCCTAGCTCAGCTTAAAGAGCCACTAGACGACAACTTTCGACGGTGGATCGAGGAAGGAGGACGATTGTCCTCGATCGGGAACAACCCAACCAGACAGCGACGCCGTTTCGGGAGGCCAGGAGGATGTTGTAGAAGGCTGGAGGTGCAACCACCGCTTCAAACTTGGGGGTGGCAGCGACCTAGTTTCTGGCGAGGAGCACTGAGCTCGTCTGGGTAACTTCTTCACCCAATTTTCCTTATGTTTTCGGTGGTATAAGTTGCTTGGGTTGTGTAGAAGGGGTTATTGTAGATGTAAGAACTCGGTTTAGTCGGAAAGGCTTGTTTTCTGGCGAACCAGTGATCAGAGAAGACAAGGGTAAAATCCTGGTTTTTACTGAGTTCGATTTGCCTAATTATTTTTTTACCGTAGGGTGAAAAGTCATGACTGCCCCTGATAGTTTGGGGTAATTACCGGGATGCCATTTAGGTCGAAATCCTAGAAATACCCCTGGTAGTTTTGTTTAATTATAAAACTGCCACTGAGGCCAAAAAGACATTACTGCCCTTGTCTGTTTTATATATTTATAAGGATGCCATTGAGGCTGAAAACCCATAAATACCCATGGCGGTTTTGTTTATTTACAGGGACTGCCATTAAGATTGAAATTCCTAAAATGCCCCTGGTGGTTTAAATTAATTACAAACTGTCATTAAGGCTAGAATGACCATGCTGCCTCTAGCAGTTTTGACTAATTACAAGAGTGTCATTTGGGATTAAATTGACTTTTATATCCTCGATGGATTTATTATTTACGTGGATGCCACTATATTATATATTTATGTGTGGATGTTGATTATAATTAGGTGGTTGCCTTTATATTCTGTTTGTATATGTATGGTTTTATATAAGTTTGATGTTATGTTTGGGTTAATCCCGATAGATAGTGGGTCGGTGAATACCTCAGCGAAGAGGCTAAACTCCGGATATGCATTAGGCGTTTGCTATCCATAATAATAAATTGACCGATTTGTAGTAAAGCCGGATTTTTCCGATTTGGGCGTTAACTAATAGAAGAGCTACGTGTGGCTTGATCCATGCGTAGAGGGTACGTAGGCAGCCTGTCAGGGATACGGGTGCAATCACAAATAATATTAGAACCCTAGGTCCTCTAAAGTAATCAGTATGAAATCAAAATGCAGAAATCGGGATAACCTCTAGCTGTGAGGTCTATTCCGGTATCATTTGGATTGTTTAAAATGGTTTGGGAAGAAGGGTTATCCCTTCTCAAGAGAGATTTTGAGTAAATCTCTTTTGCGATGGGTCCCGTATGTCCTATCCCAGGTTTAGGAAGGTAAAACTCGGGTCGGGACGTGACAAATGGTATTAGAGCGTAGGTTCAAACCTCGGACCAATGGTTTGGGTAATTAAAGTCCTTGGAAATGTTTAAAGACATCATTGTTCTCTAGGGGAGACTCGTCGTTTATACTTATTAGTATGTGTTGTGGCAAGGGTTGCCACCTAGGGTCGAGTTAGTGATGTTAAATGTAATTATAAAGTTTACGACATCAATAGCAATTAGATGTTGATATAGACTTTTTATTGGATCGAAAAGTCGAGAGGTTCGGAAGTTTAGTAACGAGCCAGATTTGAAAAGTAAATTCGAATTCCAGCATTTGGCGCAAATAGGCTTAAAAGTGCACCTAATATTATTCGAATTTATAAATCAACAATTTTCGAGCTTATTAAGGTTTGATCCTTGTCAATTAGTCAGAAAGTTTTGGTCAATTTCCTGGTCGACATCGGAAAAACTTGGTCAACCCTAAAGTCAATCATTGATTTTCCTAGTCAAACTAGGAAAATTGGGTTGTTAGACTATTTGATAGTCGTTCCGCGTCCCACATTTGATTGATGGGTTAAAAGATTATTTATGGCCACTTTTGGCAATACATTAGTGTTGCGTAATTATATTCGAAGGGGATCAGGGATGATCCAGTGATTTAGATGCTGATTGAGACCAAGAGAAAAGAAATACGTAAAGTATCAAAGCGGCATAGCGGACGCGTGGTGGGTCCATAAAGCTCGAGGATGAATACTTTATGACTGTCAAGGAACTGCTTTCGGGCAAAAGAGACGTCACTGAATATGAGTACGGTTAGAGTACCGTACCTAGAACAAGACATGCGTGGCCAGTAGGATGAGTGGACCTTTGATTTGTTTTAAAGAAATACATGTCATGGTTTATTAATTAAATGTTTTTTTTAAATGTTTCCAGAACGAATGATTTTTCAGGTTTTTATACATTTTCGATTCCTTTGGTTTTGCGAGTACCCTAGAGGAGGGTTTTTATTTGTGTAGTTTAGTTTGATTTATGGATTTCAGCTCACTTATTTTCACTTGAGTTTAGAATGGTTTTTTACGGGAGAGTCCCGTCGTACAGATAGAAATCAGACCCGATGTTTTACTGGAATTTCTATGTTTTGCATTTCCTGGGATTTGAAGTATTTTTTGCAATTGCCTGAATTTTATAAATAGGCTTCGGGCCTGGATTTTATAAATAGGCTTCGGGCCTAGATTTATGAAAGTATCAAGAATTTGTTTTAATTTCAACATAAAGGGTCGTCAGATGATTATAGCTAACGGGCGGCGCTCCTCGTTCGGCGGAGTGGAAGAGCGGGATATGTGTTCATACGGAGAGTGGATGTTATGCGAGATTTGCGTTCTACTAAATAGTGGATGAGACGCTAGAGCTCTTAACTCCGACCCTAGCCTGTGAGGCTCACTGTCATGAAAGGTCGTCAGATGTATTGTTTGTTATTAGCTAGCAGGCGGCGCTTCTTGTTCGGCGGAGTGGAAGCGCGACACTCGTTGCGCTCCTCTTCCATTGGGAGAAATGGTAGTGCTAGCACGGGATTGCGTCCTCACTGAGAGGTACGCTAGAGCTCTTAGCTCCGACCCTGGTATGTGTGATTGATCATTTGTGAAATGTTTTTTCCGATTAGATATTTATATGGATGCATGCCATTATTTGATATTTATACGGCTGTAGGCCATGATTTGATATTTATACGGCTGCAGCCATGATTTGATTTTTATACGGCTGCAGACCATGATTTGACTTGTAAATGGCAGCAGACGACGATTTGATTTATATTTGGATACAGGCCACGAATCGGTTTATATTTGGTTACGGGTCAGGATTTGTTTTATATTGGCTGCATGCCGGGATTGAATTTATAATTGGCCGTGGGCCGGGAATTTATTTATTTTTGGTGTAACGCCTGGATTGTTTTCGGGGGGAAAATAAAATTTGAATTTATGGTTTTGAACCATTACTCTTGACATTGATTTTTGGTTCACTCACTCTAAAGCTTTCCACGTCTGAGAAGTTCCAGCCCTAAGCTGGGAGGACGATATGTCCACGTTAGTTTTGAATAATATATAAAATTTAGGAGCAGGATACTCTAGGTTTCCAAGTGTAAAGTTGGGGACGGTTCGACCTGCTTGTGATTTGTGACACCGCGATAATTTTATTTAATTATCCGACACATTTAGGGTTTAATTTCGTTTACTTTTCAGTACGTCGTAAATTTTGTCTAACGTTTTTACGTTAGGACACACGTCGCCACATGCGTGAAAGTATTTACGGAATATTTTCCGGCACTTCACATATTTTTCGTACAACTTTTACGATTTAATTTGACGTACGGTTGTTTTTAAATGTGTTTTCAAAAATGAATTTGGTTTGGAAATTATTTTGAAAGTGTGATTGAATCGTGGCCGTCGATTTTTCTTTAAAAACCCACTCTCTGCTTATATTCTTATCTTTTTCTCCTTTTCTCTCCACCTTTCCTTTTTCTTCTTTCTCCCTCTTTCCTCTTTTGTTTCTTTCCTCTTCGAGAGAAAACTCTCTCCCTCCTCTTCTCGACCCAGCAGCTCAGCTGCTCCTCCCAGGCGCGCGTCGACGCTCACCACCGCCACCATCCACCTCGCACTACCCCGGGGACCTCGCCTAGACCACCAGCGACGCCAGCGCCGCCCAGCAAAGGGAGGAAGACCCGATAACACTGTGCAAGGGAGGACGAATCGATTCAAACCTTTTGGAGAGCAAGGAAGCTCCCAGGTGCCACCAGGAGCAAGGAGGAAGGAGGAGGAGACCAGCGGAGCTCTGTCGGGAAACCAGGGAGAAACCTCCAGATATAAAAACTCGACCATTTCTTGTGATTTTGGTGTTGTTGGATAGCCTAGGATGTGTACAAGGAGAAAAGATAGACCTAGGGACTCGATTTGGCCGGAAAACGAAGTTTTTTCGGCGACACAGTCGGTCGGGAACCGACGCGGTAAAAACTACAGTTTTTACCGCGTCAGTTTTAGTTTTACAGTTTTACCGAGTGGGTAAAGTTATCAAATTACCTCTGACAGATTTACTAATTACATTTACTATTTTACTCTTACCTTTACTGTTTTACTTTTACTATTTAACTGTTACTGTTTACTTTTTACCGTTGACTTGACTTTGATGGTTGACTTTTACTATTCACCCGTTGACTTTCACTATTCACCTGTTAACTTTTGGCTTTTGACCTTCACTATTCACTGGTTGACTTTTGACCTTTGACTTTCACTATTTAGCGAATGACTTTTGACCGTTGACTTTCAATATTCACCGGTTGACTTTGATCGTTGACCGTTTACTTTGCTGTTGACCGTTGACTTTCACTATTTCAAAGTTGACTTTTACCGTAGAACACTTACTTTTACGTTTTCGATCACTACGGTTAAATGTTTTAAAGTTTTTGATTTAAAAACGTGACGAAACGATGGAAGTATTGAATAAGAAATAATCCCGAATTCTCGCCAGTTCGAGAATCGGAGTGTCAAATAAGTTAGACTCTAATGTCGGAAAGATAAACAGAGAATGTTTATCAAGTCGTAATCGTAGATAGTAAATCCTCGAATTATATACCTGACTATGTCATTGTTATCTCACCCACAGACTCGGGAGCACATCGACGTTGGCTTCAGGAGGACCAAGACTTGGAGCGCAGCCAGCTGTATCAGCATATTAGGTAGTAGGGGGCACGCCCAATGGATGAGCCGAAACCCTTCCGGGTTGGTGGCTTTTCTTTACTTACATATAAAAGTATAACTGCATTATTTTAAGATATGACCACAGCATTTGGTGTGCGTGTGTGTGTTTGGATCAAAGAGTAGTACTGTTGTCCTGATTTCCGGTGCTTGGCCTGAGAGCGACGGGACCTAGTATTTAGACTACACTTCCCACGGTGTCGATGACCGTGAACCTCCGGAAGGGCAATGTCCTGTTTATTTTAATTATCCCACTTACGCTCGTCTCGCACAGAGTTAAGCGAGACGTAAGTGCGGTGTGCAGTTACGAGAGATTAGTTAGGCATTAGCTGTAAATGGACGCTCTCGCTACAATTTGTTTATAAACGCATAGGTAGTTGGCCACGGTTTGCTGTGAAGACAAACCCAGGATTTCGGCCACGTGGATCCTGAGAGTTCTTTCATGTGTGGTCAACATGTTTTACTCGAGCTTTGCGTGCGTGGCTATTGCATATGTTTTTAAATGCCCTTGACCTATTTCTATACGTATATGTGCATATGTAAACTATATGTTTTCTCATGGGTTTTAAAACCCTGACTTGGTTGGCTTTGGGTCCCATTTGGGTTAGCGAGGACGAGTTGCCCACCCCTACATCTTTTCAGGTCTTCAGCACCCATCTTTGGAGGGGCTAGACTAGGAGCTCGTGGTACGATGTCGGTCATCGTGCGCTTCTACTTCCGGGGACACCCGTTCTGGTGTGGGCTCCATATCTTATGATTTCCGTATTTGATGTTTTTAAAAATCTGTTGCGTACTTTGAGACATCATTCAGGCTTGTTATTCTGAGACCTTTTTCCTTGTATTATATTTGTCTCAGGTATTTTCATTTGCTACCTTCCGCTTGTAAAATAATTGTATGTTATTCTACACATTTGTCATTTCATATTTGACGTTCATATCATTTATGTGCTGATTATTTCATTTATAGCCTTGTGGTTTCGGTCCGGAGGGTTATTAATACGTCCAATGACGTATTGATATCTCACTAGACCAGGGTTACGGCGGTTATTTTGGTATTTCGGGGCCGGAAATAGTCCCGGGATACGACATGATCGCTTGCATGAGCGGTGGTTGAATTTTAGTAAAAGAGATCGGGATATCTCTAAGAGGAAAACCCACTCATGAGGAAGGAGATTTTGGGTTGATGGTTAATAAATATATATAGACGTGACACTTATGATATGTTGAGCTGATTGGTGCAATATTGGATTGTGGTGTTGAAAGTGACTATGGAAGCACGCTGAGATGCATGCATGATTTTTAGCCAAACTTTTGTCCTTTAGGCAGGACTTGAGCACACAAGAGTTAGTGTGCGAGCTTGTTCGCTCTTATTGTTATGAAATGCCCTACTGAAAACTCTTTCCTGAGAGAGTGGTGTAGGATGAGGAAATTTAATTGTGATTGAGTATGTGAAGATGACATCCATGTTTGCGCGGAATCGCTTAGCGAATTCATCAGCTCGAGTGAGCAATTTTGAAATCGGATTGTGGTATGCGAGTTCGTTCGAGCCCCGTGATTGCAAGGAACGAGACATGAGAATTTTTATTGAAGGACGTATGATATAATGAGTCTTCACCCTCAAGGCCTAGTGAAGAAAATGCACGTTTCTTTTGTCTTGGAAGGTGCGAGAGACGTATGATTTCTCGTACGGTGATGGACTGTAGCATTTTCGTCCTCCCACGAGGAGGATGTTGACTTTAAGTGTCAAGTGTGGTAGTCGTAAAAGTGGAGCATACGTATTGACTACGAGTTCGTCCGCATTTATGTCTCAAAGAGAAATCAGATTGTCTTGATTGTCATTTCAGGAATTAACTTGAGAAGAGCTAAGAGGCAAGCCTTGAAGAGTCAATTTTCAATGAAAGTGATGAGATGAGGGTATCGTGCCTGAGAAAGTGTATCAAAGTGGGCGTAGTTGTGTGTCTCGTATTACAACTACGAGAAGACATCGGTTTCTAAAGGAATTGGAACATAGATCTGGCAACTCTTGTGTACTTCAAGTTCCGTCTAGCAGAACTGAACGACATTCCTTGACGGTTGTACAAATAAAGTCTTGAAATGTGGATCATCTTTAATTGTATGGTGTCATTGGGAATGATAGTTAGTTTTATGCCCCGAAGTGAAAATTTCAAGGATGAAATTTTTGTAAAGGGTAGTTTGTAAGACCCTGTCCCAAAAATTTACCTTTTTATCAGGATCAGGCGAAGTACAAAGGGTTATAACCGCGCTGTTAGTTTTCTCCGAATTAATATCCGAGTCTAATGTCGAGATATTCTCGATTTTGGAGGAAAATAGAATAAGTGTCCCGATGGGGTAGATTATATTAATACGAGTCTTCCGGTACGTCCGGAATATTTTTCGGAGCTACGAGCTGATTATTATGAATTTATTCAATTTACGAAAGTAATAAATGTTAATTACTTTACCGTAAAAAATGACTTTGTGATAAGTCGAGAATTCGGGGAAACTTCATTCAGGAAAATTGTAGAGGACGTTAATACGAACTTGTGGGTATATCCTACGCTTTAATCGGAGTTCGTATGCGGAAGTTACAGAGGATAATGTGTTGTTAGTAAATAGCAAAATATATATTTACTATTCATGGTAACTTTTTATAATCTAATCTGGGCCGTTGGATTTTTGGTATATATGTATGGGGGTTAACCGGGGAAGTTCTCTCTCTCTCCTCAACGGAGACCACCCTAGTCTCGCCGCGCCGCCGCGCGTCTCGCCTCACCACCACCACCATTCCACTCATTTCTATGGTTGAGAAAACTTGATGTTGTTGGAGCCATGTGAAGCGTTAAGAATCGATTGTGACCTAAAAAGGTGTCAGTAGATGTTGTTCGACCGAATTGTCGAAGATTGGAACGACAAACTCAAGTTTGTGCGTCATTTTGATTATTTGCATTTAGAGTTTGCAACTTTATCAATTATCAACTGGTGTATTTGGACATTTCGTTTCTACTAGAACTCTATGCATGAAATGCTTAAAGTGAGCAAAAGTGTAAAGCGTTGTTTGTTGACCAAGTGGTAGCTTCATAATTTAACAAACGGTCTAAGACAAAGAAGGAAGTGTATCTTAGAATATTCGGTATGTACCATAAATTTTGGAGGTAACTTGATGGTTTGTAGTCAAGGTTGTAGGTACCAATTTTCCTTGCAATAGTCATACAGTTAAGCTTGACCGATGTTCAAATTATCAAAATCTTAGTCAGGTTCGAGTTTATTTAATTCGGTGACAAAAGAGAATTTCACTTCAGTGCAAATTGATAGTGGGCCAATGAAAAGCAAAAAGAGTAAAGCAGATAAGAAATATTGTGGCCAGAGGTTAATATCAGCGAGTCTCAGTTCAACCAGGTGTTAAACTTAGAGATGGAAATTACCCTTGAGTTATTCACTTTTTCAACAAGTGATCACGGGTGAGAAATTACGTTTTCAAGGTTTCTGGCATCTATAAGACTGATTCATAGATAAAGCGTTCCTCGGTTTAAGTTAGGAACGCTGCGAATCTATGATAAGGCACGATAACAAGGGAAGCATCCATTAATCAAGAGATTATGTGGACGTTTTACAACGTTGATGGCACGAGTAGAATCCCTCTTGGCAGGTGTGGAACCTGGCATTCTATCTTAAAGAAAACATCGTACGAGGTGCGACCAGACGACTTCAGAGGCGTAGACGTACCGATCCTTTGATTAGGATGCGGTAGCTAAGACACCTTCTAATCCCTTCAAACGTGTTAACAAGGTTGACCATTATCTTTTTGATGGAGCCTAACGGACGCACTCGCATGGAACCACTCATCGTTATAGTGACATCAAAAGAGTGGATTAGCGAAGCGTCTGTGAGTGTCTGTTCTGATTTTTGATAACGAGGATACTAAATTTGCGATATCAACTTTGAGAAGATTCAATAGGCGACATCTTTACGAGTCATCTAAGAGTTGATAGTACATCAACATGGTCAACCTAGTTAATCATTAGTGGTTCTTCGACAGTGAGACATCGAAAGACGTGATCTTGTGTATCATCACTTGTCGGTTGGTATTTGTGCATCCCCTCCTACAGTAAAGCTTTGATAAAGTCGCTTTGGCGTGAAGACTTTGTGACGCTATACATTAGCTGATGTGTCAGCTTGTTATGAGCACATCTCGTCCTTACGATCATGCTGAGAAAGTGATAAGTTCGAGTTTGTTACTTGGCTATAGAACATGCAAGATTGGCAGTTACACTTTGTTCGTGGCTTCAGTACTCATTACAGGAGGTAATGAAAAGTGGAAATATTTGAGAGCGTTCATGCCTTGGCATTGGCATTATTGTTCTGGTCACGAGCAGAGATTCGAGGCTTAGCGGAAAAAAATTCAGTGATCTTGAAGAAAGTTCGACTCGCGATAATCGAAGTTATTGTGAACTAAAGTCACACGTGGACTGGCAAGTTGAGCCATCATGATTCCTGATGAAACAAATAATGACAGAGAAATTGACCCTTGATCAGTGACCAGTTTAGTATGTGATTTTTGAGGGAGAAATTTCTTTAAGGGGGGTAGAGTGTGAGACCCCGTACATTTTTACCGTGGTTTATGACGAGTTACTGAGGTTTAAATCGCACTTGGTAACATAATAAGTTAACGACCACATTCATTTTTGAGTTTTTCTAAATTCTTTAAATTCCTCATTTAAGGACTCGATGTCATAGTACGTGTCGACACGAGTCTCCCGGTATTTTCAGAATATTTTCGGAGCTTCCGTCTATTTTCTGTAAATTTCTGAAGTTTTTGGTAATTTTTAATTACCATTCCGGTAAACAAGTTTTACCATTTAATCATTTACTTTTTACCTTCTATAAATCTAGGTCGTTGGATCGATATGAGATTTGATCTGGGCCATTGGTTTAGTATAAATATAGAAGAGAGATTTGACTAACCGCCCAACTCGGGTCAACTCCTCCCACGAGTTCTCTCTACTGCTCATGAATCCTCCGCCCGATGCCAGCGACTTCCACCACCATTCGATGACGGACCACTATCAAACTCTTCCTCTCTTTCTCCTCTACCTAACCTAGTTTTCCAATCCACCAAGCATCCACTCTCGGTGGAGATCAAACGACGAAAAGCTCTGCCTGTATTGGCCAGATTCGGACTGGCTCAGGCGACCAGATGGCTCGTGACCGGAATATTTCTTCTCCCTTCTTCTTCTTCTTCTTCTTCTTCTTCTTCCTTTCTGAGTGTTTGATTGATCGATTCAAGCCCTAATTCGATTACCCATTTTTCTGGGTTTTTTTTGGGTTTCGGATTCTCGTCTCTGACGACTTGGTTTGGGACTCTTGAAGGACTTCTCAAACTTGGTGGGATGAGCAGATGGAGGTTGGAGATGGAACGAGTTTGGGTGGAGGCTGCTGCTGGATTTCTAGGTTTGAGCTTGGAGAACACAGAGGGTAAATCTCGTCCCTCTAGAGCTGTTGTGTTGCTACTGTATTGTTGTTGTTGAACTGTGATTAAATCGTGTTTTTCTTTGTCTACATGTCGATAACTTGAAATCGAAGAAACAGGGGTAATTATGGGGAATTCTCGGCATGCTGATCGGAATCCGGTGACGGTTCCGGTGAGATAATGAATCTGACAGAATGTCAAGGAGGTAGTCTTTGACTCCTTTTAAAAATGTGTTTTTTCCATTTAATCGAGTTAACGGTCGTAATCGGGAATTTACTAAAAATGGAAACCAACCATAATTATGATCTTTCCCTTTTAGGAAACTTACCATTTTTGGGAAGGTTTCCATAAAGGGAAACTTTCTAATATTGGAAAGTTTCCAATTTTGTAAAGTGGCTAGTAAAAAGAATTGAAGTTTGACGAAATTTGGTTAAATGTTGAATTGTTATCGAAAAATGGTAACTGGAAATCCAGAAATGTCAAATTGACCGTTTTAAAAAAATGGGTGATTCACGTTATCGATGTATCGAATCTTAGAAAATAAATTGGTTAATGTGATGCATTGGGTGTCCATAGTAATTCAACGAATTATTATTTGACAATCTAACGTCAACTAAAAATGGTTAAGGGAAGTTTTGAAGTTAAGTCAGACTTTCGGCAAATAAGCAAATAGTCGATAATCGAAAAAACAAGCTAAAAAGGGTAAAAAGTCATAAAAGGAATTGGTTGGTCAACTTGGTTAATGTAGTCAATCCTAGTTAAACTAGGAATCCTGAGGTCAAATGGACAGTTATTGTTTCTTCGATGCTAAGCTACATTAATTCTGCAGTGATTCATTGGACGATATAGCTTAGGGGGTGACCTCGGATTACCGAGATGGTTCTTTGAAGCTTAGAGCTTAGGTATGGAACGACAATTTCAGGTAGGGAAAGCTAATCCTCCTTTGTTAGTATGCTCATGGTTGATGCCTCAGAAAAGTTTTAATTATATTATGAGATAAATGATTTATGATTGGACCAAGAAAACCTGAGGCTAGACGCAAATGATTTTTTATGTGATGACACGTTTTCGAAAAGTAGTGTTGTTGTCCTGATTTTCAGTGCTTGGCCTGAGAGTGGCGGGACTTATTATATAGTTCTCACTCGGTGTCGATGACCGTGAACCTCCGGAGGGGCAATGCCCTGTTTATTTTATTTTTCCACTTACGCTCGTCTGGTACAAAGTTAAGCGAGCCTTAAGTGCGATGTGTACTACGAGTGATGTGTTGGGCATTAGCTGTAAATGAACATTGTCGCTACTATTTGTCTTCGGGTGCATAGGTAGTTGGCCCTGGTTTACAGCATAGATAAACTTGGGATTCGACCACCTAGATCTGTGAAGCCATGTAGTCTGCATTTATACTTTGAGCGCTCTAGCCCCTGTTTTTAGCATAGTGCATAGATTTTCTCCAACGATATGAAATGGTGATTGTGTGTGCCAAGATTTTATAAATGGTTTTATTTCGAGCTCAAATCTATGTGTATATATATATATATATGGTTTTATGGATTTCAATCCTTGCATTGGTGGGCCTATATGTGAGCACACGAGGATGACGCTCACCCCTACAACAAGTTGTTTGCATGTACTGTGTACTGTGACGGGATAAATATAGTGAGCTATGTGTGTGGTCTCATTCCCTACTCGGTGGTTGGTCAAAGCCATACTCATTTTTCCTGATCTACCCTTCGAGTAATTTTCCAGAGTATTTAACAAAAATTATAAAGGTGTCTTCCTAAATTGTTAACCATGTTGTATGTTTTTATTGTTGTTGCTAAAGTTTTTAATTGACCATTTAATTTGTCCATCTTCCGCAAAATTGGAAAAACTCTGATAAATGTTTTAAGAAACTCTTGTGGTGCCACTCAAGTTTAAAATTTTACTTTACCTACTAAATTGCCAACGACTTTAGGTTAATAAGTTGTCGGCACGTCCTTCGGACGTGTTGGCTTCTTATTGGCTTAAAATCGTGGTCACTGTAGCTCCTCCTCCCGGAGTGCGACAACTTTGTCCTTTTATTCTTATCTCTTCTCGATATGCTCTTTCTTTCTCTCAACAACCACACCTAAACCTTCGCTAACACGCCATCCTCTACATCACCCTTGCCGCCATCTCCACCACCACCATCTGTTCTGCCTCCTCCGACTCCCAAACTACTAATCCTCTTCCGCCATCAGCCACGTCAACGCCCCACGCCATCGTCACTCGTCAAGAGTTGTCATCCCTAACCCAGCCCCTTTGTCGCTCGCCTCACACAGTCCATCGTTGTTGCTCGTCAAGAGCTGTCGTCGTTGGCGGCGACGATGATTGCATGAGATGAACGACAAAGACGGCATGGACTCGACAACAACGATGAAGCCGATATCTTGACGAGGATGCCTTCAAGCAACACTACCACACCAAAAGACCACAACTTCTCCAACTTCCACTGAATTTTTTCTTTCTGTCTCTCTCTTTCTCTCTGTGTGGGAATTTATAGTGGGTAGTCAAGTTGGATGTGACGATAAGAATGTGGTCTAAGAGTTAAGTGAGAGTTTATTAGGGGTGGTAAAGTTGGCTGTGACGATAGGAATGTAGTTTAGAAGTTCAGTGAGAGTTTATTAGGGGGTAGTAAAGTTGGTTATGCAATAGGAATGCAGTTTAGTGATTGAGTGAGAGTTTATTAAGGGGTAGTAAAGTTGGCTGTGACAATAGGAATGTGGTTTAGGGGTTCAGTGAGAGTTTATTATGAGGTAGTAAAGTTGACTGTGAGAATATGAATGTGACCGGTTTAGGGGTTCAGTAGGAGTTTATTAAGGGGTAGTAAAGCTAATTCCAGATTCCGACGAGATTCCGGTAATCTAAGACCGGCGGCTGGTGACCGGAGCCGGTGAGGTGTCGGTCATGTCTTCTCTCTCTTCTATTTTCTTTCTCTAAGTATGTTTTAATGGGTGAGGGTAAAATGCACATTGAAATATTATAGGTTGTTTAGATTTGTTATGAGTTTTGTTGGAATTGGCACAAATTTAAAAAAAAAAATTGAAATGGTCAACGTTTTTAAAAAACTCTTGAAATGAGAAGTGAGGTCTAAAAATTTATACCAAATGAATATTTTCTCTATTTTATTTTCATTTCAGCTCAAGTAAGCAAAACTAACGGTGGGATAGATGGAAGTACCAAGTAGAGACATACACAAACCACAATTCAGGTATTATTTGAGAATTTTTCCCTTTGAATATATATCAATTATCAAAGAATAATCTCTGATTAACTTGACCGAGTGATTTGTGATTTAAGAAATCAATAGATATCTACGTCCAGTTGGATATATAATATCATACAAAAGAAATTATCTACGCAATGGGAGGTGAGGAATCAATTAGTTTAGTTAATTAGGTGATCATTGACAATTGCATGCATTGCGGGTCAATGATTAGGGAATTGAAAAAAAAACATTAAACAGCTAGTTTTATTTGGATACATTATTCAAGTTGCAGCAGCTGGTTCCAAGCTTGCAACTCTTGTTGGGCACTTGGGTTGGTTGCAAAGATGCCAATATATTAGATAACATTTTGTTTCGGGAATATAGTTCTATCGGAACTTTAATCAGAATTACATTGGTCGAAATCAACATCATAAGATACATGATACTCGAAACATATGCTAACCAACGTTGATGTTGCTACATGAGATCACGAAGGGCCGGCCGGAAAACGTCGGTCGGCGCGTGACTACATAGAGCAGGGTTTTGCCTGCTTGAAACCAAAATGATACCAAGTTCCATTGATTAAAAACTGCATGCAGTTATACCCAAGGATTAACATGTCTGCGATATATCTGATATCTGTCTCGATATCTTTCTTTTTCGAAGAACTGATATATCTAGAGGGGTAAATATGTTATCTTCTTCCGTATCCTGATATTTCTTCGATATATCTCCGATATCTTTGATATTTCTTTGATATATCTCTGATATTTCAAAAATATATATCTCCGATATTTAGGATATCTCTGATATATCTCCGAAATATCAAAGAAATATCTGTAAAAAAATTGTGAACCAACTCTACATAGAAGCAAAATTACCAAAAATCTCGTGAAATAAGATGTGTTTAGAATGGTGAAATACAGTTGTGATTCAAAAATCACGTAATTCAGGTAATGTCTCGGTGACTATAGTAGTGGTCAACCCTATTTACCGTTATTATTCTCTATGAGAAGCTCTATCATCGGAAGGTAAATGTCCTAAAATTTTTATATGAACGGTTGTATCTCGTCCACGTGAGAGTTTTTCGTGTTGAAGGTTTGACCAAACTCCGTAGTATTGAGGGAGATATGAGTGTTTTTGTATGATAAGTGACGATGGATTATGGTTGACCTTTTCGATGCCAAATTTATTATGAGCGTTTCATGGCAAATTTATTATCTTAACTCTTTTGTTGTTAATTAAGATCACAAGTCCAGCTAATCAATTCGACCACCAATGATGGTTTGATTTCTTACCATAGTCATTTCATTTTGTTTTAGTTACATTTTTGAGGGAGTCCTACTACGTCCACAAAAAAGTTATACCAAATTATGTGGCAAGAAGGTAGAAATTAATATTCTAGACGACAGATTTTGGGATGGCATGGAAACAGTCCATAAAATTTACAAGCCATTATACGAGATTCTCCGAATCGTTGACACATAAGTTCAACCAATCATGCCTATTCTATATGATATGTTTGAAAGAGTGAAGCAAAAATATTGAAGATAAAAGAAAAGAAATGGGTGTTTAACATCATCAACAACCGATGGACAAAAACACTAAGTCAACCATTGCATGCGGCATGTATATATAATAATATAAATATTGTTATTCTATATTCTTTAATGATGAATTGGTGTATTACTTGATAACTACTTGTTTGTAGCACATTTTCTGAACCCAAATTTTCAATATCGACTTGAGGTTGGTTATGGCAGAAATTTTTCAAAAGCAATTGGAGAAGTTTTCGAACAATTGAACAAGACTCACAAAAACCTTATAAATTATGTGGACACTTATGTAGATGAGGTACGCAACTTCTTAATGATAATAAACCTTTAAATATTTGAGCTCCTTTTATATAACCATTAAAATCGTTAATGCAGATTGTATGTTTTAGAGATGCAAAGCAGTCATTTGGCTCAATCATGGCGAAACAAACAAGAAATACTAGGAATTCAGGTTTGTACTTTACATAGTAAAAAAATGTTAATGACTATTTGCTTCAGCTAGTTAGTGATAGACTGATAATAGTTCAGGTGGTGTTCACAATGGGGGTATTCTGCACCAAATGTATCAAGAATTGCAATGCGTGTTTTAGCACATACGGCTTCTTCTTTAGCTTGCGAGAGAAACTGGAGCACGTTTGCTCTTATCCATACGAAGCATAGGAACTGTCTTGCATATACGAGGTTGGAAAAGCTTGTATACTGCTACTACAACATGAAGTTGCGTCTACGCGATAAACAAGCAGAGGAAAAATGGATAAATGAAAACAACTATATCGATTTACTTCATGTTGCAAGTGAAACGATTCATGTTGACATTGATCCACTTGAAGCTTAGATTATGCCTGCACACCTAGATGATGATGATGATGGCAACCCTAATCCTAAAGTGGTTGAAACTGCAACTAACAATGGGATCAACATGCAGAGGGTATTATCTGAAAAAGTTGTTGGAAACCCTGAAGATAATTTAGATAGTGATGATGCATGGGGAGGCACAGCGACTCCAGATAGTTCAGATGATGATGAAGACGATGGAAGCAGAAAAGGTGATGGAAACGCTCACTAGTGGATTTGGGATCTTAGGCGACAGAACCAGTACTATTCCATCGACTAGGAGTATCCTAGCCGACGGAACTGTTTCCGTTGGAAAGGAGAAATTTTTCGTTGACTAAGATTATCATAGCCGACGAAAATTTTTCGTCGACCATTTCCGTCGATTACGAAACTCCTAGCCGACGGATAAATTCAGTTGACATATTTCGTCGACTAAGTGTATCATAGTCAACGAAATTTGATCCGTCGACTAAGAGATACCTAGTCGACGAAATATTATTCGTCGAATAGTATGCACTTAGTCGACGAAATATTATTTGTCGACTAGATATCTCTTAGTCGACGGACATGTATTCTTAGCCAACAGAATATTCTGTCGGCTAAGAAAATAAAGTTCAATAATTCTATGACACCGTGCAGAACGAATATTTTTTAGTCGACGAATTTTTTACTTAACCGATGGAATATTCTGTCGGTTAAGTGGAATCAAATCTGATAAATACAAAACATACGAATTGAAGTATTCTATACTATCTTTCCTCATCATTATGAGTTTCCTCCATTCCTCCAATCTATCTCTCCATCCATTTCTTTCATGTCTATTCATCCATTCTCCATCAAAAAATTTTGATTCATGAATTGAAGTTCTCTATCCATTTTAATCATTGGTACATATTATTTAACTTTTCTTATTTATTAATTTTCGACTGAATTCATTTAATTTTCATGTATATTTTCGTCTAGATTTGTTTAATCCATGCATATATATGATGTTTATATATATTTGTTAATTTTGGGTATATCATTCTAGATTTGTTAATTTGTATATTTTTGGGTATATATATATGTGTGAATTATTAATTATGTATATATATATATATATATGTATATATGTGTGTGTGAATTATTAATTATGTATATATATGTTGTTTAAAATATTGGACTAAGTTGAATCATTATTTATATTAAATTTCTTTTATTTTCATGATGATGTTTTGTTGATGATATATCCATGCATATATATGATGTGCATGTGTGTGTATATATATATATATATATATATTTGTTAATTTGTATATTTTTGGGTATTTGTTAATTTATATATATATACATATATTGTATATATGAATGTATATATATATATATATGAATTATTAATTATGTATATATATTATATATGTTGTTGAAAATAATTTTGGGTTTAAATCATTATTTGTATAAAATTTCATTTATTTTCATGATTGCGTTTTCTTCGTGATAATTTTATAGTTTATGATCAATTATATAAATTTGTGTTTCTAATAATTAATAAGCTGTAACATCTTTTATTACAGGTTACAACATAGACAGGAGCTGGATGCAATTAGATAGAGGGTCTGTGCCATACATATGAGAGAAATTTTTGAGTTTATTGAGTTCGTCCGTCGACACACTCTTCCTGAACAAGTTTTGCATATTTGCCCCTGCACAAAATGTCGCAACAGATCCGCTACTCATGTAACTTTTGAGAACATATATCTTCACCTGTCACAATACGGTATTTGTCCCAGTTATACGATTTGGACATGGCACGGCGAAGTTCCTGAACAGATGCCCACACTTGCAGATATTCAAGGACAACATAACCACGGCGAGTTTTCTAGTGCCAATTACGGGGACCCTGCTGTGATAAATTTCCTAAATGAGGTTTTTCCATATGCCTCAGCATGGGATGAAAGTGTGTCACAAGACTACAACAATACAACCTTGTTTGATGTCTCTCAGGTCGACATTAATGACTACTATGAGAATTATAACAGGCTTCGTCAGCAAGCATATACACCGTTGTATCCCGGAAGTGAGCATACTGTGTTGGAAACTGTCATGAAGCAGATGAGTATCAAAAACAAGAGGAACAAGACTATTGCTTGTTTTAACGATGTCCTTACACTTTTGAAAGAATTGCTTCCTGCTGATAACAATTGTCCAGAAAATTTTGACAAGGTCAAAAGCATCTTGCGTGACATCGGTCTTGAGTACATCAAGATAGATGTCTGTGTCAATAACTGCATCCTTTACAACAAAGATTATAAGGACGTAATTAACTGCTCACACTGCTATGAGCCAAGGTATGAAGCACACTCTAGTTCTGGACAGATAAGCTCAATTCCAAAAAAGGTTCTTTGCTATTTCCCATTGGGTCCTTGTCTACCGCGTCTCTATATGTCTTCACATACGTCCAATGATATGAGATGGCATCACGAAAGTTACCAAAGACCGGATAGGGTAGATTCGGATAATCTTACACACCCTGCAGACGGGGAGGCTTGGAAGCACTTTGACCGTTCATTTCTTGAATTTGTCTCGGATTGTCGAAACGTCAGACTTGGATTAGCAACAGACGGATTCAATCCTACAGGAGTCAAGAATTTGTCTTACAGTATATGGCCAGTGATTGTATTTCCTTACAACTTACCTCCTCACATGTGTATAAGAACAGAGTATAATTTACTTATTTACTTATATTAACTTGCCAACTTTTTAGTTTCTAAATATAAGTTCAATGACGCGTATTTTCTTTAATTTCTTGCAGGTCCCTCACCGAAAAATAAACAGGGTTTTGTGTGTGGAAAGGCGACAGAGGCTTTGTGCAAGAGACTAGAGGGGAAAATACCGGTATAGTATTGCCCTCGAATGAAGGGACCGAAGCTGAGAGGGGTGAACCGTCTTTTGGTCAAGGACATAGGGTCGGTCGGACGGTCCCTAGTTGAGATCAGGGCTAAGACTTTCCATGACCTTGAGCAACCAGAGCAATGGAAGATGTGGAACGCATTGTCTGTAAGAAAATTGTTACGTAATTTACTTAGTGTGATTAATTTAGAAAATTTAATATACATATTATTTGTATTAATATTTGAATTTTTTTTCTTAGCCATGGTACTCTTGGGATGAAAATGACGAGGTGACGTTCAAGTGAAAATTGCAATGTCACAATGTCTACAAGGGCATGGAGCAGAAGGAATACCGGGAGAGTTTTGTGGGAGGGAGGATGAGTGGACATTTCTTTGCACGTATTTTGAGAGCGACGGGTTCAAGGTATGTCTTTTAAATATTATAATACAATTTTGTAAATTAAGTTTACCTATACATTATTTATTTAAAATAAGATATTAGTGAGTATATGTTTACAAAAATAATAATTATATTTTAATTAAATTGTATATCAGAAACTCTCGGAGGCTAACAAGAAGAACCGTGGTTTGAAGAAGATGCATCACCATAGCGGGTCTTCTCCTATCGTCTACATTATGGAGGATCTGAGGAACAAAGGTGAGCTGTTGCGATCATCAAGGGATTCGAGCAGAGCTATGTGAGACCCGGGGATGAATTGGCCCAGAAATATGTAAGTATATTTCCTTTAATTAATAATTTAATTATTTCTCTTTATTAATTTGGATACTTAGTATTAATTGAGAATGTTGATTTTATTTTTGTTGAATTATGTGGTTGGTATATATATGATTGTTTAAGTAATAACAATTGCATTATTTTGTTTATGCAGGACAAGATGCTTCAGGAAGTAGAAGCACGAAAAACAAGCTTTACGGAGTCAAATCCTGAAGCTACGGAGGAGCAAATCATGGAAAACATAGCATCACAAAAATTGATGTGTTGGATGCTGTGTTGATCAAGCGTAAAGGCAAGGAGATTAAAGGGATGAGACGATGAGGTAAGCGAGAATTGAGCCAGTCCTCATCCAGCTCTACCATGCGCAGTCGTGTGCCTCCACATGCAGAGACATAGAGGCTTCGAGAGGTCACAGACCGACTTAAACGGGAGGTCCAGCATTGGAAGCAGTGGACTGAGCACGCTGAGGCAAGAAATGCGTGGTACGACGATAAGATGGCCGAAATAAACGAGCGGATGGATTTTATCTTCTCTCACTTAGGTATAGAAGCTCCTCCTGACTTGTTTACGGCTCTTCCTCCTCCTCCTCCTCCTCAGTCTTCTACGATTCCTCCTCCACAGTCATCTTCGGCTCCTCCTCCACAGTCTTCCCCTACATTTGACGCCGATGATTTTTTAAATGTATAAACATTTTTCTTATGTATGCACAATTTTAATTATTAATTTATAATTTTTATATTAATAATAATTTAGTATTAAGTTTAAATATTATAATTATTTCTATAACAACAAAAACCAATATGAATTTTATCGGTAAATAAATTAAAAATCAAAACAAATAAATAACAATTTCTGAAGAAAAAAAATTAAATTCAAAATCAAAAAGAATAAATGAAAAAATAAAATAAAATTTACAGTCCTAGTCTACGGAATAAACGATTTTTCGTCGGCAATGATCTCACTTTACTAACAGAAAAATAGAATTTCTGTCGACTAAGAGTTAAATTTTGTCGTCTGCTATGTCTTACATGACGGAATATTCCGTCGACTAAGAATCAACTATCCTAGCCGACGGAATATTTCGTCTGCTAAGAGTAAACTTTTTTCGTCTATTATATCGTAGACGACGAAAACATTTCGTCGGTTAAGATAGTTACTTCTTAGCCGACGGAATATTTTGTCTGTAAAGAAGAATTTTGTGGTCATCTAAGATATAACTATAGTCGACAATTTTCAAACCGACGAAATGATTCTGTCGGCAATACTCTTTGCCGACGAACATTTGCGTCGGCCAGAATGAACATATTCCGTCGGCTAAGATGTACCTTAGCAGACGAAATATTTTGTTTTGTCGGCTAGGATCTTCACCAACGCGTCATAGCCGACAGATCTTAACCGACGGAATTTCCGTCGACTAGGATCTTTGCAGACAGAATAATTATCTTAACCGACAGAAATATTATGTCGCCTAAGAGCCCAAATCCACTAATGGCTGGGTTTGAATATGGACAATCTTTAAAAATTAGAGGATGAGACAATTTTCCACTTGAAGAAAATTACGGTCATGCCTCTCAAGATGATCATGGTTTTAGAAGTACTAATTATGGAGCGCAAGAGAATAGCATGTATGACAGGACGACTAGAGGTGGAAATGATGATCAAGATGTCGATTCAGTTGCGCTAAGTTTTGAGTCTATCAGTTTAAGTAGTATGACAGGAACGTCAAATGAATCCCAAGAAGGCAACAATCAATATGGCTTTAATATTTATGACTATAATCAATGCGCAGAAGTTGGTGATCAATTATCCAATTGGATTCATCCTTACTATCCATTTATGTGGGAAACAGTCAGCTGCTCTAAAGAGATATATGATTATCATATTCAACATTATATTTCATACTATATGGGTCATATGTCTTGGTCTGATTATTGTACTTTTGTAGACCAGCGTGCGACATATATACAACCCAAATTCTCATTCTCGATGTAGATGAAATTGATATTTGTAATATTTATATGTAAATCTAATAAATTAAATATTTTAAAAAAATATATATTTTTTTTAAATCCTGATATTTTTTTCCCATATATCCCCGATATATCCGATATCTCTAATTCTCGACGGACCGATATATTCCCGATACAGATATTTTAATCTTTGATTATACCAGAGTTTTTTTTAAACAGGCAGTTATACCGGAGTTTAAGATTATTATACGAAAAGGTTGATCTGGGGGTGCATATGTTAACTTGCAAGATGAAGGATGAACATCATGCACGCACGTGCGCGCGGCAGCTAAGAGAGATCGAGTGGAGTCAGTCTAACAGTTCAAATCCAAAGCAGGTAATAAGCTCGAGATATCTGTCTTTTGGTACGTTAACTTCATCACCATCAAGGCGCGTACGTAGGTGCTAATTAAACATTCTATTTGCTTGATAAATTAATTTTCTTATAAAACAATGCTTTGGAAAATGAGTTAAATATGCTTAAAGTATGGTTGAAAGAACTTATTTCGCAGTTTCGCTGGTGATGTATGTAGTGGAGAAGAAGAGCTGGTGAATTTCTAATTATTACAATTCAAACTTGGATTATTGGTCGAACGTACACCATAGCGAAATCGACCAAAATAGTTTTAGAACCCGAGTTACATAGCTAATGTAGAAAATGCGCTAAAAATTATAGTCTCCTCTCATGAACTATTACTGCATGCGAAGCTTGTACTGCGGGGATGAGAAATGTAGCTCGCGAAAGTCATCTCAAATATTTGGGGTTGTAGAAATCTAGGTTGCCGCATTTTTTTAAGAAATGAAATTGGATTTGATTGATAGACAAAGCTGGAATGACGACATAAAAGAGTCTTGAAAAAGGAAACAATTAAGTATCATTATATTGAAACCTTGCGCTTAAAATATTAACCTATGACAAATGACCTCTAGATATTTCTATCAAATCCATTTAAAGAGAAGTACTAGTCACCTAGAGATGTACGTCTAAATACAACTCAAGATTAAATCAGAATAACTAGCAATCAATTATCTAGATACCACTCGAAAGTCATAAAGGACGACCAAGCCCAATGGGCTAAGTTCGTACCCCACCAGTAGCCCTCTAGCTCCACAGCCCAATATCAGCAGCCTAGAATTAGAGTTCAAGACTAGCCCAGATATCGAACCCTGCCCAAGAGGCCCAAAAATCACCAACCACAGAACCAGATCTCCATCACCACCATAGTCTTTCGACCAAACCCCAACCAGCGCTGCTACCCCAAACTCAACTACCAAAACTAGCTGTCGAGCCCAAGGCCAAATCTCTTCTCTTGCCTCGTTCCCATCAAACGTCTTCAAGGCCAAATCGGCTTCCACCGAAACTAGATCCCAAGTGACATCGGCCAGAACTCTGACCTCACCCAAGTCCACCTAATATAGCACGATCGAAAACGATCCAAAGCCCACCATCCCAACCTCAAATCGCGTCACACGAAGCCATGCCATCTCAGGCAGAACAGACGAAGTTTTGAACCATGGACCTCGCCATACAAATGCGAGTGGAGAGCCACGTTGCAACCGCTGCTTGCAGCCATCAAAAACGACCCTTGCCGCACTTACGCGATCAACTCTGGAGCAAACTGCGCAGCCGCCAATACTCCAGCACGATCGTCGCTCTCCACGGGAAAGCATCGCCACCATTAAACCCTAGGTTTCGCATCTTGGTTTCTCCGAAAGACTAGGAGCCCCAACATCGCTTTTGCCAATTATATGTGAATACTGCAAGGAAGGATATCGTTTTCATTTTTCATCAAGAGCTTAAACTAGCCAAACCCTAGTAAGCTACAAAACAAGGATTATTCACTTCATATATGCCGGATCAAACTTAAGTGACTAGGCCACATTTCAATTTGAAAAACTAAAATGTGGGTTCTCTCCCTCTCAGCTCCAAGGATGGAGCTTAGTGCAAGTAAACCTCTGCCGTAGCCCGTGCACTTTTTATCTACTTCATAATTTATAGAAACTTAATTAATTGAAAGCCTAACACTCCTATATAATTAGCTCAGGTAAATTTTTTGAACCATAGTTAAAGATGAGATTAATAGTCATAAATAAGATTGAAATAGTGACAGTTTAAACACAAGAGATATTTAGAACAAGATTAGAATCTTAGATCAAGTTAATACTCAGTACTAAACCAAATATATAAACCCCAACACAAATCTATTATTTCTATTACTTACCCTAAGTCAGTAATTATAACAGAGAAAATAGCAGTCCAACAAACAAATTACGTATAATTAGATCTAGTATTAACGTGACCATGGACAGAGCATAGTTATACTCCCTCTAGGCTATAACTATTTTCATCTAATCAAATTAATACACGTAAACATGATGCTTGATATTTAAATTTCAGCTATAGCATAGACAATCTCATCCAAACAAATATAATTAGCCTCCATTTCTTCTCTCTCTCGTGTCACAAACAATTAAATTTGTTACTCCACAATGCAATTTTCACTTTAATCATCACAACTAAAGTCTATTTTACTTCGATAATAGGAAAAAAATACTCTTTAGCTAAAGTCTTTCAAAATTCCTTTTTCTCATATTTTTCCAATAAAAATTAAACTTTTGATAAAGAAAAACTTTTTCGATTTCAATAAAAAAAAGTTGTATGGTACAATTGGCCTTTTGAATTCCTTGCTCCGTCCATGCTCAGATCCGCATGCAAAACCCGTCAACGTACTTCAGGGTTTTCAAAAAAGTTTTCTTCTCTCCGACCGATGATGCGTTTGGTGGTGTCATCGTCGGACAAGATCAGCTTATTACATGCATATGGTTGGTTTGAGTTGTGGTTTGAGTTAAGATAAAGCTTCAATCAAGTCGTATTCAGATGTATTGAATCAATGTACTGTACAGATAATTAAGTAATCATAATATTGAATTGAGATTACGGAATTCTACATCAATTTACCAAATCATTGATGGAAAAGCAAGCCGTTCTACACAAACATTATAGATAGAACAATAAGTACAAGAGCTCTCCATTGGCAAATGAGGTATATATAAGCCAGATACATCCAAAGGTTATCATGGGCCGGGTTAGACCCGGTCCTATCTTAAAATTTAGGACTTAAGGTAGGATCGGGTAAGACTCGGTCAAAGTTAATAAATTTAAGACATGGTAGTGTAGGACCGAGGATTGAATATACAAACTCTTATCCGTCGTAGCGGCCCATTTTGTTAGAGTTAAAAGGGTCGGGTATGACCGACACTTTAAATAGAGCTAAAAACAATATAAAAATAGAAATTATTAAGACCTTAATGACGAGTTTTTAAGATCGGGCCGAACTTAGCCTTAAAAGACTCAATAAGGTAGGACCGAGTTTTATTTGTTCAACCATTATCGTACCGTATTTAAAAAGAACAAGGATTAACTCGTCTTAATAAATGGTCAAATAAAACTTCTGTCCTATGTGACGAGTTTTAAGACGAATTAGAATAAAATAACCAAATAATAAAGATGAGGTAACATCCAACCATATCATACTACCCAAAATTCCAAAACTGCAATTTCACGAATTGATTTCAGCACACAAGTACAGATTCCTTCTCGATCGCATAACATAAAATAATTTTCATTTTCATTTTTATTTTTGTCACCCAAAAGTCCCGAACTACGAAATATTTTCCTTGCTACACGCGCCAATCAAAGAGTGTGTTCACTACCTAGTTCTTTAGTTATAATGTTTTTTTCGATGAGATTTCTTTTAGTTATAGTTTTTTTAAGAAATTCTTTTAGTTATAGTGTTGCTGTCTCCCTTTTGTCAATTGCCATTTCACCTTTCACTAATTCCACCCTTTACATCACCTCCACCTCCACCGGACCACCTCTCTCTCTCTCGACAGCTTTATCTATTCTCTAATTCTTCATCATTTTCTCTCCCACAAAAATATCAAACACCCTCTTCTTTCTTTCCTTTCTTTCTTAGCACTCACTCCACCATGACAGACAGAGTCTACCCATCTGCGAAGCCCGCCATGGACGGCGCGGCAGCCCCTAACCCCGCCTTCCCGGCCACAAAAGCACAGCTCTACAGCAACACGCGCCCTGCCTACCGCCCTCAACCCCACCGCCACCGCCGCAGTCGCAGCCGCTGCTGCTCTTGCTGCCTATGGATCATTTTCCTTCTCATCCTCCAAATCTTCATTGGAGCCATATGCGGTGCTGTCTTCTACCTCATTTACAAGCCCCACCGCCCGACCTTCTCCGTCACCTCCCTCAAGCTCTCCACCCTCAACCTCACCTCCTCTCAGCTCAACTCCCGTTTCGACATCAACGTCACCGCCCGGAACCCCAACAAGAAGCTCGTCTTCCTCTACAACCCCATCGCCATTTCTGTCCTCTCAAAGGACAATATCGACGTCGGTGACGGATCCATACCGGCTTTCACTCACGGGAAGAAG
Organism: Comarum palustre; assembly: GCA_951800085.1. Classification (NCBI taxonomy): domain Eukaryota; kingdom Viridiplantae; phylum Streptophyta; class Magnoliopsida; order Rosales; family Rosaceae; genus Comarum; species Comarum palustre. Next base: position 13,297,268 of record OX637572.1, on the reverse strand, counting down.
AACACGACTCTCTTGAAGGCTAGGATTACAAGCAGCGGAAAAACCCTAGAGAGCAGTGACGTCACCACGTTGAAGGCTGAGATGAACAGCAAGGCTGGGTTGGAACTGAAGGTGAGGCTTGACACCAAAGTGAGAGTGAAGGTTTTCGGGGTGAAGACTCCGAGAATCGGAATTAGGGTTCACTGCGAAGGGATTAAGGTCACTTCTCTTCCTACTGCAAAAGCTGCTGCGACGGCTTCGACCAGCAATGCCAAGTGCAAGGTAGATGTTAGAGTCAAGATCTGGAAATGGACTGTATGACAGAGTGAAGGAAATTACAGAAGTACGTTGAAAGAGAGAAAAGGGGAAATGTGTGTGATATATTTTTGTTTTTATTTTTTAAAAGGATTTGTAATATTCATTTTCTTTGATATTTTTGTGAGTATATTAATAATATTATGCTTTTCTCAGTCGAAGAATGGGTTTGGTGATTGACATACTGATTTTGTATTGGGCATTATTAATAGCAAGTTGTCCATTTGTTCCTATTAATTGTAAACTTATTTCTGATATAAACGATCAAATTAGAATTTGAAACGTATACATGTTATTTTCCTTTTTATTTATGTCTAATTTGGGTACAAAATGAAAAATGAGTCTTAAAATATGTACTGTTTGATAAATTGTTGTTTGAAATTAATTTTTGTTAAAATTTAGGGTTACACATGTTCTTGCTTTGTTATTCATTAAACTATTGAAACATATTGGTGTTTTGGTCAATAACATTTTGGGTGTTAGTTTGGTGGGATGAGGGGTATGGGACTATGGGCACACATAATTCTTGTTACTCTGTAAACCAGCATGGTAGGAATTTTTCCATGTGCAACCATGTTACTTTGTACAAACGTCAATCTTGCAATACCAATTAGTATATTTTTCTTTTGTAGGTGAAATGTTTCTGAAATTAGTTCTTGCTAATTTTCATTATCATTTGTTAAAGAATATATATATAGTTTGTCATGAGTAGCTAAAACTATTAAAATGATCATAGATAAGAAAATAGATAATAATTTTGACGTCACCAATTTTATAGTTCAATGACTCTAGTTTACACCTTGTATTATTGGTGTAGGGACACAAGTTAAGTAGGATGTTGTAAATTCAACTCATAAAATACTTGTTATAATATTTGAGTTGTTTAAAATAATAAAAAATGATCATAATTTGCAATTGATTACTTTTTACCTCAAATTAATTTTGATAATCCAACGTTCCAAACCATTCGAATTTTGTGAAGTATAATCGTCATTGAAATAAGCATAAATATATTTCAATCTTGGTCCGCTTAAATCGCAAGTTATGTTAGTGTGGTTGTGTCGGTGTGCTGCATCAATAATTGTAAGATAGTGCATCAACTTCAAGTCAATTGGAAGTTTTGGAGGACCCCAAAATGAGTGAGCTTTTTTCTAATGAATGAAACTGGACGTTTTTTTTGGTAAAGAAACTGGACGTTTCGGCGAGCATGTATTTGTAAACATGGAGAGCACATTGTATGCTGCTGCCAATTACAGAATTCCTTGTGCAACCAACTCTCTATCATGACTCATCATCGATCACTTGCTAGTTGCTTGCTTGGTGATTGTGAATTGTGGAAGCTAACTAATATAATCTAAGCCGGTTGTTATGGAAATGCGCTGTGCAAGACCTCAAGTGCGACTTTGTCAATGGCTCAATGCATAATACATGTGAACAACCAAGTCCATCTATTGGGATCGATATCGATGATGAGTTGATGACATACGGTCACCAACTTACTCAATTAATTACATTGCTTCGGTCAAGAAATATATCTTTACTCTTTCACAACGTAACAGGTGTATTGTATTTAGATTCATACAAAATTATTTTAATTAGTAAAGTTTTTATAAAGTCTATAGATTTTTATTGATTTCTTAACATTATCGATTTTTTTTATAATAAAACCATCAAATTTTAATCACAGACTTTCACTGATTTATGAATTATACAAATTTCATATAAATAGTTTATATAGATTTCACAATACTTATAAAGTTACAGGAAAGAAACAAGTTTATACTACAAAAGAAAGATTAGATGACTGAATTCTAACTGAAGGTGAATACCACTAAAAAAATAGATTGTTTTCTTGTTTCTTTGCTGAATTCTAAGAAGTCTAGAGGTGCAGTTAAACTGCTGGCTCAGATGCAGGCATTTAGGGAAGCCATGATGGATTCTGCTTTAATTGATATAGTGGCTTTATGGAGTCCTTTTACCTGGGTAGATCATCAAACTAAAGAAAGATTGGATAGGAGTTTATGGAATGATGGACTCCGAGATATATTTCCAAGATCTTCAACAACACATTTGCATCCCAGCACCTCTGATCACAGTCCTTTACTCGTTGAAATATGCACTACACCCACTCCTCATAGACGTCATCGACGATTGTTTCAATTTGACCAAATTTGAGCTACCCACCCAAAGTGTGAAACTGTGGTAACAAGGAGTTGGGAGAGTGAGGTTTCTGGGGATCCCATCAATCAAACATCAAAGAAGATTTAAGCAGACTAGTGCAGCTTTAACGGCACGGTAGAAACCAACATTCATTTCAGACAAGCTGAAATATGTGCAGTGTGCAATAAGCTGAATGAGCTCTTGGCAACACCATTTGACCTAGCTCAGAATGAAGAGAAAAAGGTCTTGAATTCCAAGCTTCAAGAACTGTTGACATATGAGGAAACAATGTGGATCCATAGATCAAAGGCTTTGTGGCTTAATGCCGGGTGTTTGGTGTAGAATTTGCAGTCCTTCAAACAACCGGCTTATAAATTTGTGCTAGGCGTGCCAGTACCTTTGGGTCAGGTACAACCTTGAAGTTGGATGCTGCTTGCGTCCCCCTTCTGACTTCTTCTCACAGCGACCGTGACAGACGCCGATCTTCTTCCTCTGTGCTAGGTTCTCTCTTCAGACCTACAAGGGAAAAGTCCCTCTAGGGTTTTCTCCAACCTTTGCGGATGGCCGAATCTTACTTAGTATGCAATGAAACTAAGCAGCGGGTATCAAGATATGCAGGATATGGACTGGCGAACGGATTCTCCAGAACTGGTTGCGGGAGTAAAACTGCTCAACGGATTGAACAGGGGAGTAGTGAGATTTCAACGGATTGAAACTTGTCAGACTTAACGGATTAAGTCCCTTGTGCAGCTGACGGATCAGGCTACGGTTGCTGACGGATCAGGCTTGATTGCTCCGGAGAGGCTTGAAGACTTTCGCGTGGCGAAGTTGTTGTCTGTTTGTTGATAGATGTTCTTTTTCTCTTGCGTCTTAACCCATTTATATAGTGAACACTAGGGTAGACATTTACTTGTGAATCAAGGCACGGCACCATGCTGCTAGGGGTAAGAATCCTTCTTGTAATACAAGGCAACCTCTTAAAGCCCAATCCTTTAAGCCCAACACTCTTCTGTTGGTAACTCAATCTCTTGTGATCACGTGCTTCGTCCCTTATAACACTCTCTCGAACGCTTTTCCTCCCGCGAGCGTGTTTCATTAATACATAGCCCTTCCGCGAGCGTGTTACCCTCAGCGAGCAAACTATCTCACTTCGCGAGCGTGCTTTATTACTGTGCTCCTCGCGAACGCATTTGACTTTCTAAACGTCCTCTGACCTTCTTGACCGTAGGTATCGGTCCACTTGCTTTTCTATAAATGGGCTTTTTACTTTTGGATCTAACATTGCCCCCCAGCTCTTGAGATTAAACCCGTTTGCGAAAATCGAAAAGAGTTATACCTTGGCATCGATCTGAACAAAAACAAACGTCTTTTCATTATTAACCTCCTCAGGACACTCAACCATCATTTCCCTCTGCAACTCTTTTCAAACCTCTCTAAAATAAACCGCCGTCGTTTCTGCTTTCCTCCACTACTTCCAAATCAATGACACCCAAACATACTTTCTCTGCTGTGAAAACCTCAACCCGAACCCCTTCTGAGCACGAAGCTAGAGATTTCGTCCAAGCCATGGCTGATTTCCGACCCGCTCCAAGACCAAAATGCTCTTGGTTGAAAGTTAAGCCAGACAATTCCTGTGACCTGGGTCCTTGGGTCGATCTTTTTCCAGACCAATTTCAACTGTCTTACCGTCAGCATACCTCACGAATTCCTCCTTTAGTCTTTCGCGAGGATGAAACTTCCTTTGTTGACTGGCAGAAGTCAGACGTTCAAACCAGAATTGGGCAATGGCCGAATACTAATGACGCCGAAATCCAATGGTACCAACAGCGCCGCAATAAAGACCTTGAACGATGGCAAGCCGTTGGAATTGCCGATCCTATTGACCTCTGTTTCTCCCTGAAGTCTGGCTGCAACAGAGCTCCCCTGGCAGCAGCAATCTGTTTCTGGGACACTTCTTCAAACACCTTCTATCTCCCCGCAGGGCCATTGGGTATCACTCTACTGGATGTGTACACGATTACTGGGCTTCCTTTCTCCAACGCACCAAGCCCTCTTAATGACCTCGCGTTGTAACATCAAATCCCCTCTGATCAGCCTCGCCCCAACTCATACACCGCATGGGTCAGTCACTATGGGAGTACTAATGATGATTTAAGCGGCCTAGCGTTCCTGGAATTCTGGCTCCTCAAATATGTTGAATGTAACGCCACCAACAAACCAACCTTCACGTGGGCCAGAACCGCTGAGCTGCTCTACAATGGTATCCCTCTCAACCTCTTAGAGCTAGCCACTGGATTGTTATACAGGGCGTTACACTTCCTATCCTTAGAACTTTTTAAACACAGATCTGTTAGTGGTCCTCTTTGGATTTTAGACTTGTGGCTTCAAACCTATTTTCCTATTTTCCGTTCTTCTTCTATCACCAGCTTTCTGAAAGATAAGGTCTTAGGCCAAACCATCGTGTCTGCCTCACATCCTCCAGCCATCAGTTATTCACGTTGTTTCCACTACCTGTATAGTATGGAAAACCTGCCTTCAGATTCTATTACCCTTGTTTGCAGACGGACATACCCTTCACTTGTAAATGAAGGTTTTATTTTTAGTAACCGCCACAACGTCCAGCAGCTCTTTTTCTTTCTACGCCTCCTCTCCACTCGCGACCTCAAATTACCAGGCAGAGCGGGAGTATAAATCTATGCCCCCAACTTCTTTGCCAGACAATTTGGAATGTGCCAAAGAATTTCATATCCCCCATTGGCTAGCCGCAACCATTTCACTTCGTGGCGAGAAACTTATAATGTTGGAACCAATCCTGAATCCATTCCCTCCCGCTTCAAGGACATCATTCAGCCTGTTAACACCTATCCCCTTGGTGGAGTACGTCTGAGCTTTGCTGCTAATGATGAGTTCACTAGGTGGTGGACTTCAGTTAACGAAGGTAGATGGAACCCAGATCACCTGTCTGCGTTCAGAAAGATTTTCCAGCCATATCAGAAACATTTCCGCCATGCTGAAGATTTGGCTGTGTTCGCTATCAAAGGCCCTCGCCAAAGCGTTGAACCTTCCTTGGCTCCTGAGGTGCGAACAGAAGTGCTCCCTGCCCCCCAGGTATTTAAAACTCCTTAACTGCAATAATCAACTTCCTGATCTGTATTCCCTTTTTCTGACCATCTTCTTTCCTTGCAGCGTCCTCAAAGAACCAAGAAGCGTGCGAACAAGATTGGAGGTCGCCCTCTCAAGAGGCTCAAACCAAGTCTTCCTACAGAAGAAACTGCTTCTCAACCCCAGGTATGGGTTCACTTAATCTGAAAACTCGTATGCTTATGTGGTCAAATCAACTAATCATATAATTGCCTTATAGGTGGATCAGCCTACGCCCTCTAGCCCTGAAGCCGTGCGATCCCCTGAAGAGTGCAGTCAAAGTCCTGCTGTCTCCGGTGCTCCGAACCTAACTGTTCTGGCTGAAGCAACCTCTACCGAGGCCCAGGAGGCAGCTCCCCCTTTAATCAACCTGGGCACTGAGATTCCTGCTGAAGCAACTCAAAAGGTATTGTTTTGATAATCCACTCAATTGGAAATATCTCAGCCAACTTGAGCTTAATTATACTTGTGATGTTTCAGGGATCAAACCCCGTATTTGAAGTTAGTTCCTCCTCCGAGTCAGACTCAACAATTACTTCTCCGGTCCTGGACACCATGATGGGAGAAATCTTTAGTGGAAGTACTAAGCTCGTTCCTCTCCAAACTGTTGCTGCGAACGAGTCAAACCCCCGCGAGACGATTTCCTGTTCGCCGCAGAGAATAGTGGCTGATATTCCTGCGAACGAAATTCCTCCCGCGAATGAAGTCTCTCTCGCAAGCGAAACTACTACCGCGAATGACAATCGCGCTAGCGATATTGTTCAACCAGTGCTTCAACCGGTAATCCCAACAGAAATGGCCTCAAAGGTAAATTTTTCCCACAGCTTTTGTTTGTACCCTTACAAACACTAACTGTTTCTTTACTTGCCAGATTCCGGAGAACCTCCCAGTTTCCTCTTCTTCTGATCGTGCTACACCTTCCATCATCGAGCAAGTTCAACAAATGCTGGATCATTTTCAAGCAGACCGCTCAATTGCTGATGCGACAACCTTCCTTCGCAACCTAGGGCACGAGGATCTTCTTCACCCACATACTCAGATCCAGGTAGAAGATGCCATTCGCATCCTTCGAGTTCAGGCTGACGAGAGGCTCTTGAAGAAATTGCGGCGTCTATGGGAATTCATAACCAGTGTTGCAACTCTGTCTGAGCGTGCCACAGCAACTCGATTGGAGGCCCTCCCATATCATCAAAAAGTTGAGAAACTCCAAACTGAACGGGCAATCAAAGCTACCAGTCTTGCTGGACTTGTCCATAACGCGACTCATTTGTTCCCTAATCGAATCGCTGAACTTACACGACGAAAAACTGAAATTGAGGCTCAGCTAGCAGTTGCAGAGGAGGAAGCCCAACAAAACTTAAGAGTCTTGGAGCAAGAGAAGAATTCCTACCAGACTCTTCAACAAACGATTCACCAGGTGGACGACAGAATCGAAGATTCCCTGATCAATGGAGAAAATATCCAAAAAGCCCTCGATACTGCCTTAGCTAACATCAGACATATCAGTAAATTTATTTAACTGACCATCTGTACTAACTTTGCCCGCGAATATTACACTGAATGCAGAAGATATTTTCAAATTAATTCCATATCTTTGACCTCTCGAAAACTGTCTCATACTTTAACTGCGACGTTATACCATTAACTTGTGCATTTACCGTATTCAACTAACCCAGCACGCGTGATAAATGCTTGACCAATGAACGAACAGCAAACCATCCAAACCCTTTGGTGAAAACCTAGCATTTCGCCTATAAATAGTGGCCAACTCTTCCCATTACCTTCAAAACCAAAAACATGGATTCTCCTTTCAGTCTCAAAGCAGTTCCTCCAGACCTCTTTCTTCAGCCTTTCCATCCCTTAGGCTTTACAACCAAACCTCAAATCCTGGGTAGGCTTCACAACCTAACCTCAGGCATAAGATCTGATACGTCTGTCTCAGAAGTATCTTCAAACTGCACCACTGGAACCAAATTCCACTTGGTGAGGGGATTGACTTTTGATATGGGACCGAAGAAGGCTCCTGTGCCGACAGGATTCCTCCGTCGAGCCTCTTCTGTGTCAGGTCTGCTCAAGTCGCTCCAACTACACCACCGTCGGCTCACTTTCAACATGCTGGCCGCGCAAGGTGGAGGATGAAACCAAAACTGTAAAAGTTTGAGGAGAGACTTTATAAAAAGAGCTGTAATAGATTTTTCTTCAAGCAGCTTTGTTCTTGTTCAACACTGTACTTGTTGTAATCAGTTCTTGTTCAACACTGTATTTGTTGAAATGTATGCGTGAATCAATAAACACAAATTGTTTATGTTCAATGTGTAAACCACAGGTGTTGGTTCAAAAATAAATCCGGGTTTGAAAAACACGACTTGTTCTTCCCAAAAATTTCAAAAATTTCGAAAAACCACATTAATTGGTTTCTGTATAACTATGGTGTGCCCCCCAGTTTTATTAGGTGCGCAAAAAACGAAACCTCGAACAGGTTAAGCGTTGAGAAAAATGGATGAAACTGACAACAACTGGGATAAGTCAAACGAACGAACCCTAAGGCCCCAAACCCTGCCCCCCTTCCTGGGAAACAGGCTGTTCTGTGGTTTGTGGAAGCAAAGGATCGTCAGAAGCCCAAACACTTGGAAAATACTGTTTCAGATGCCTCCCATTAATAGGGTTATTATGGACTTCTCCATCCAAATCTCGCAAATAGTAAGCACCTTTACCCACGATCTGGTCAATCACAAAAGGTCCCTGCCACGTGGGAGACCACTTTCCCCTGCCGCGAAACATGCTCGCCAAAGGGAAGTACTGCTTTCCAAACTAAGTCGCCAACTCCAAAACTCCTACCACGTGTCCTGGCATCATACGCACGAGCGACCCGTTGCTTCTCAACCATTATATGATCTAAGGCTTCCAAACGAGTAGTATCCAGCTGTTCATGCTCTTGAAACATGGCTTGAACATAATCCTCCCCTACTAACTGATGTTGCTCGCGAACCCTTAAAGAATTGACACTTATCTCCATAGGTAAAACTGCATCATGTCCAAACATCCAGGCATAGGGCGTGGTTCCTGTGGGTGACCGCTTAGATGTTCGATACGCCCACAGAGTATGATCAAGCTCATTATGCCAATCTCTAGGATTATCAACCAACATCTTTCGCAAGATATTGATTATGACTTTGTTGCTAGCCTCAGCCTGTCCATTCGCCTGAGCGTAATATGGTGTGGAATGTAGAAACTTAATCCCATAGTCAGCAATAAAGTCTTCAGTTTCTTTGGCTAGGAATGCTGCCCCCCTGTCTGCTACTAAACACTCTGGAATGCCATACCTGCTAATGATGTTGCTGAAGATGAAGCTGCAAACTGTACGAGCAGATGCATCCTTTAAGGGTACAGCCTCCACCCACTTTGTGAAATAATCTGTTGCCAACAGGATGAACTTATGCTGTTGAGACGAAGCTGGATGAATAATTCCTATGAAATCCAACGCCCATCCTCTTGCTGGCCATGGTTTAATAATGGGTTGCATGGGCACATCTGGAACATGCCGCACTGGTCCATACGCTTGACACTCCTGACATCCTTGAGCAAATGTAATGCAATCTTTTAAGATCGAAGGCCAAAAGTAACCATAACGATGGATAAGCCACCTCATCTTTGGTCCAGCCTGATGTGAACCACAAACTCCTAAATATACCTCTCTCATCACTCGCTTGGCTTCTTTTCCAAAGATACATCTAAGATCGACCCCATCCTCCCCTCTGCGTAGGAGTTCGCCACCTCTTAGCACATAGTTAGTGGCAAAGTATCTGACTTGTCTATCCACTGGAGCCGATGGATTATCCAAGTAATCAATGAGTGGCTGACGCCAATCTGTATCGATAGCTTCCACTGTAGCAACATACCATTCATCTGCATCGACCCTACGAGCCATGAAAGAAGGTAACGTTCTCCTTTCAACCTTCAAAATCTGCTCACAGACTCCATCAGTCAATGTTATGCCAGTGGCAATTTGTGCCAACTCATTCGCTGCAAAGTTGTGTGCCCTTGGGATGTAATCTAAAGTGACGTCACTGAATTGCTCCAGTAGCTCTGTAGCCCTCTCCCAAAATGGAACCAAAGTGAAGGTTGTACACTTGTATAATCCCTTAAGCTGATTGATCACCAACAAAGAGTCGCCGAACACATTTACCACTGTTGCCCCCATTGCGAGCAACATTTCCAATCCGATTATGAGCGCCTCGTATTCAGCCTGATTGTTGGTACATTTCCACTCCAGCTGAAAAGAATAAGCATGACGAACCCCCAGAGGACTTACTAGAGATATCCCAGCGCCAGACACTCTCAGTGCTGCTTCCATCAAAGTATAACTCCCAGGGCTGCAGTAGAATGGCTACTACATCTAACTCTCTGTACTGTAAGTCTTGTTCCACTGGATGATGAAGCAAGAAATCTGAAACTGCCTGTCTGGTTTATGCCTTCAGAGGTGTATATTGTAGCGAGAATTCCGACAACGCTAACACCCATTTGCCAATACGACCTTTGAGGATAGGTCGAGTCAACATATACTTCACCAAGTCTGTTTGTGCCACCACTACGGTTGTAAAAGATAACATATAATGACGTAACTTGCAACCAGCAAAATACAACGCGAGGCACAACCGTTCCATGTCACTATATCTGGTTTCTGCATCGATCAACGTCCTGCTGAGGTAATACACAGCATGCTCAACCACTTTATCATTATCTTGGCGCTCATCTTGTGCTAAGAGCGCAGCAATAGACGTTTCACATGCTGAAATGTAGAGCTTCAAAGGGTGACCAGGCCGTGGAGGCATCAGAACTGGCGGCGAGATTAGGTACTGCTTTATCCTGTCGAACGCCTCCTGGTGACTTGCTTCCCAACGAAATTCCGTATCTGCCCTTAACTTTAACAGCGATGTAAAAGGTTGAATCTTTCCTGCTGAATTCGAGATGAACCTGCGCAAAAAGTTAATCTTACCCAACAACTGCTGCAATTCCTTCTTGTTAGTTGGAGCTGGAGCTTCTATTACCGACTTAACTTTGTCCGCTGGAATCTCGATACCACGCTGGTGAACCACAAATCCTAGGAAATCGCCTGACTGAACCCCAAAGACACACTTAGCTGGATTCATCCTAAGTTTGTGTTTTCACATTCTTATGAAGACCTTTCTCAGATCCTCCACGTGGTCTGCTTTATTCTTGGACTTTACTACCACATCATCAATGTAAACCTCCAGTATCTTCCCCAGTATGTCATGGAAGATAAGGTTCATCGCCCTTTGATATGTGGCGCCAGCATTCTTAAGCCCAAAAGGCATGACTTGGTATTCGAATGCTCCTGTAAAGCCTGGACATCTAAAAGCCGTCTTGTGCTTGTCTTCTTCCTCCACAAGAATCTGGTGATATCATGCGGTTCCATCCATGAATGACAACAGCTCATGCCCTGCTACTGCATCAACTAACATGTCCGCCATTGGCATAGGATACACGTCCTTAGGTGTGGCTGTATTCAAATTTCTGTAATCCACGCACACCCTCATCTTACCGTTCTTCTTTCTGACTGGCACTATGTTAGATAACCATTTGGCGTACTTGGCAGGTCGAATAATCCCAGACTTGAGCATCTTTTCCACCTCTTCCTTTACCGAAGCCGCTGTATCGGCATGCATTCGCCTAGGTTCTTGCCTGACTGGCCTATAACCGTCCATGATTGGTAGTTTGTGACAAACTAATTCTGGTGCTAATCCAGGCATGTCTTCGTATTTCTCCGCGAAGCAATCCTTGTATTCGTGTAGTAGCTCAATGAGCTTCTGTTTTTGTTCAGGTTCCAAATACATACTTATGCCCACCTCCATTGGTTCCTCTGGGGTCCCTAGGTTGACTTTCTCTACTGGATCCTTGACCTTAGGTGGAGTATCATCCAAGGCTGCCGACGCTGGTTGGATAATCTCCTCCTCCTCTTCATCATATTCTAAAACATCATCGTTCACGCACTCTACTGCTGCCACCTGTTGGTAAGCCTCTTGCTCCTGCCTAAAAATAGATAATCTCTGGTGCAGGGAGGCGTAGGCTTCCAATTCCTCCTTGCTGAGTTGTGGCTTCATTGATTGTTTTGGGTTAAAATCATGGAGATTGGTCTACTAGCGTCTGCTTGGAGTTGCGCCAATCCCCATTGTGTAAGTTCAGTGGAGGTCACCCCATATGGATGTCCCTCTTTCTTTGTAACACCACTGATTTTCAGAGGCCTCATATCTTCACTGTAATAACTTGCATCAACAAAGCAAGCCGCTACTGAGAATGGTCTAGGATCGGCCTTGATTATTTCGGACTCGTCAGTCTCCGGGATCCAGATGGCAAGTTCTTGATGGAGAGACGATGGGACACAACCGGCTTGATGAAGCCAATCTCTGCCCAAAATCATAGTATAAGGAGCTGTGCATTCAGCCACGAAGAAAGTCTGATACATCTCTGATGGACCAACCTTAATTTTCAGTATCACCACTCCGAGTGTCTGAGCTATGTTACCGGCAAAACTTTTTACCTTCATCTTGCTTTCTAGAATCTTCTCCTTTGGAATCTGAAGGTAATTCATAGTCTGCACGGTGAGCACACTTACGGCAGCCCCTGTATCCACTAATATCTTACTGACCCTTTTGTCCAGCATGTCAGCAGACACGTACAATGGTCGCAAATGTTGCCTCATGGCGAAGGTGGGCTTGGAGAACAAAACATATTTCTTTCGTAACTCAGAGCCCATGTCTTCTTTAACCTCACTCGCGGCAAGCTCCTCTCCGCGAACGGATGACTCTGCCCCGGTCTCACCTTCTGACATGTTGAGGAAAACCTCAGACGAAATTGGCTCATCCAACGCGTACATAGAAGGCAAGACATATACCATATTACAATAAGTGTTTGTCTCTGGGGCTGGTATCGCAACTTCGGTTGTCACGTAAACCTGAGCAGATTCAGATTGGTCTGCAATCATCTCACCATGCTCGTCTTCTACGTAAAGCATGCTGCATGACAAACTTTCATCCATGCCCCTGATTTCTCCTTCGTCTTCCTCCATCTCGTATTCTATAATGCAGAGTGCACCAACTTCTGATTCCTCTTCTGTACGAGCAAACGCTTCAGCCATCTGCTCTACCAATGAAACCTCTGGAACAGGTTTTTGCTGTACAACCTCAGTTATAGGTTCATCTTTGTTTTTTTTTCTCGAGACCCTTGTCCTTGATGCTGAACTGTTTTTGGTCTCCACTCCAACCTCGTTTTCAACATCTCCCTCTTGTCTTCGTTCTTAAGACCTTCTGAGATCCTAACCCTTTTTGCTGGAGACGTCTCAGGTGTCTTATTAAAGGTGGAAGTAGATGTTTTACCCACCACCTTTTGACCTACACGCGACCAGACTGATCCCCGCGTGTGTTGACTTTTGTCGACGCCAATCCTTAACCATACAGACTTTCGTTCGCCGCTATTTTCCTCTCGTGAGACTCTCTTTTGTCCGCTATGCTTTGTGGTAGGAGTCTCGGGGATATCGCTAACGTTCCTGACAGGACAATAAGGTCTAGCTGACAATAAATCCAGCTTTCGCCTTAGCTGTTCTGGAGTCTCTCTGATTTGGTCTGGGCTGACCAGACCTTTATCCAACGCTTCCAAAAGCCTCTTGGTCTTGCCGTACCTTCGTTGCACATTCCTAGTCTGGGTAGGCGTAGCCTCTACCACTTTCCCTCTTTCTCTGACCATCCAGACGTTGTCCTTGAGTACGTTCCTGGAAGCTGGCGGTATGTAAGGCTTGGTTACTACGTCTTGTGGGCTGACCATTGGCTGCTTCCCCTCCCTTTTCGCCTGGCGTAATCGAAGGTAGAGGTTAGAATCCCTCTGACTAGGACTTGCTGATCTTCTCACCCGCTTTGGACTGTATGGCTGATATGCTTCGGGGGGTGAAATAACAGCACTCCTCTGCTCCTGTTGTGGCTCTTTAACAATGCTGCACTCAGTTTTGCACCTGGCACACAACATGACCGCTGATGCACCTTCTCCTGACTCTTTCCGCTTAACCATTTCTTCATTCAGGTCAAGATTCAGCTTTCTACCAACCCACACCAGGTCGACTACCGAAATATCTGCTACTGCTGGATCACAAAAGGTAATTGACCCCTCATTGACCCACTGTTGTATTTGGTCTTTGAGCTGCATGCACTGAGAAGTCTTGTGAGTCCACAGATTATGATATTTACAATAGGTCTTACCAGCTATTGCTTCTTCTGGGGGGTAGACTCCCCATGGAATGGCCAACTCGTTAGCTGCAATCAACTTGTCCAGAATAACATGAGCCCTACTAGCATCGTAGGTGTACTCTTTGAACTTTGGCCTTGCTGGCAGTGGCTTCTCTTTCTTCCCCTCACACGGCACTAAGTCAACCATATTGATTGTGGGAAAAGGATCAATGTCTACCCAAGCTGCAGTCTTTTCTTCATTCGCTCCAAGTTTTCCTTCGTTGATCCATGTCTGGATAGTGTCTTTCAAGCGAATACACTCTGATGTATTATGGTTCCAAAGATTATGGAACCTGCAGTACTTCTTTCCCTTAAGCTGCTCCTGGGTAGGAGGAGGTCCAAAGTCATTCCTCACTTTCCCCAACGCTGTTAAATCCTCCAAAATTTCCGGGGCCTTGTGTGCATTATACGTATAAGATTCGTACTCCGGCTTGGCAAAAGCAGCGAACGAAATCTTTACTGGCTCCTTGGACATCTTTAGCACCTGGGACTTGATAGGCTGCCTACCTGCTAACTCCACTGCTGCCACTTCTTCCTCATATCCCATCATGTATGGGTCTGTATAGGGCATGGCTTGTGGAGCCGAGTAGTAAGGATCCATGTGGGAATATATCGCCCCTACTGTCTTATGCCTTGCTGGAGGCATTCTGGGTCTCAGCGTTCCTGGGATGAGAGCCAAATTGTTCCTGAAATGTTGGCTTCCTCGTCTAGCTCATTCAGGAAGTACTGGTAACTGCCAACCCTGTTCATTAGGTCAGCCATGCTAGAGAACACTCCATCGTGGTGTTTTGCTCTCTGCCTCTTCTCCAACCCCCGGATTGCAATTTTGATCAGGTCAGGCTCTGGGATTGGAGTTTTGCACTTGGCCTGCTGAACCTTGAACCTCTTGAGGAACTCTACCGATGATTCCATAGGTTGCTGATACATTGCTGTCAAAGAAGACAAGTCAACCTCTGGTTCCATAGTTCCAAATGTGGTTCTGAACATGGTCTCCATCACGTTCCAGTCAGGAACTGATCTTGGTATCAACTTGGTATACCATGTCAGTGCTGACCCTGACAATGAAGCCCCGAACGTGCATAACTTAAAAATAGTGTCCGCACCATATGGTCCACACTCGCCCGTGAAACTTGCGATGTGGGTGGCTGCGTCTTCAGAGCCTTCTCCTGAGAATGAAGTGAATCTTATCTGTCGATAATGTTCTGGTCATGGGCTCTCAGCCACCCATTCTGGATACGGATGCGCGTACGCAGTGTTCACAGCAGCAACAATGGGAGTTGCCCTTATTGCTTCCTGTATCATATTCTGGACTGCATCCCAGTCCAGCTGAGGTCTCCTCTGAATAGGTGTAGGCGAACGACGTGGTTGTTGCCTTGGAGCTCTATGTCGTCCTCTAGCTCCTCCAGGGTTCTGATTATTGTGCACCGCTAATTGATCATCACCCACACGAAGTGGGCCAAATCCCTCTCGGTGCACGGTTCTTCTATCCACCTGGTGATCTACCTCTTCTAGCAACTCTTCTTCTGGAGGATGTTGGTGGATAAGCTGTTCAGTTCTCATGGCATTTAAAGTCTCCATGAACATATCCATCCTCTTGTTCAGCGCTTGCTGATTTTCGTTCTTCTTAGTTGCTAGGTCTGTATACCTTAGGTCCTGAATCTCGGCCTTCTTGTCCTGCTGTCGGGCTCGATCGCGGACCTCCTGGAAACCTTTTGTCAGGTTATCCAATGATGAGCTCAATGCTCCTACTTGATCAACAAGGTTTTGTGACTGACCTTCTTTAGTCATGACACCAAACTTGCTAATGGCTTGTTCTGTAGATAGCTTCCTACAATAAGCCGAGTTGTGTGGCTTTGCGATTACGTGTTCCGGTTTGGAGCACGAAGGGTATTCCTTTTGATACTCGCCGAAGCCTGTAATCTTGACACTGTCCCACTGGGCGTGCCAGATGTTTGGTGTAGAATTTGCAGTCCTTCAAACAACCGGCTTGTAAATTAGTGCTAGGCGTGCCAGTACCTTTGGGTCAGGTACAACCTTGAAGTTGGATGCTGCTTGCGTCCCCCTTCTGACTTCTTCTCACAGCGACCGTGACAGACGCCGATCTTCTTCCTCTATGCTAGGTTCTCTCTTCAGACCTACAAGGGAAAAGTCCCTCTAGGATTTTTCTCCAACCTTTGGGGATGACCGAATCTTACTTAGTATGCAATAAAACTAAGCAGCGGGTATCAAGATATGCAGGATATGGACTGGCGAACGGATTCTCCAGAACTGGTTGCGGGAGTAAAACTGCTCAACGGATTGAACAGGGGAGTAGTGAGATTTCAACGGATTGAAACCTGTCAGACTTAACGGATTAAGTCCCTTGTGCAGCTGACGGATCAGGCTACGGTTGCTGACGGATCAGGCTTGATTGCTCCGGAGAGGCTTGAAGACTTTCGCATGGCGAAGTTGTTGTCTGTTTGTTGATAGATGTCCTTTTTCTCTTGTGTCTTAACCCCTTTATATAGTGAACACTAGGGTAGACATTTACTTGTGAATCAAGGCACGGCACCATGCTGCTAGGGGTAAGAATCCTTCTTGTAATACAAGGCAACCTCTTAAAGCCCAATCCTTTAAGCCCAACACTCTTCTGTTGGTAACTCAATCTCTTGTGATCACGTGCTTCGTCCCTTATAACACTCTCTCGAACGCTTTTCCTCCCGCGAGCGTGTTTCATTAATATATAGCCCTTCCGCGAGCGTGTTACCCTCAGCGAGCAAACTATCTCACTTCGCGAGCGTGCTTTATTACTGTGCTCCTCGCGAACGCATTTGACTTTCTAAACGTCCTCTGACCTTCTTGACCGCAGGTATCGGTCCACTTGCTTTTCTATAAATGGGCTTTTTACTTTTGGATCTAACACCGGGTATAGAAATACAACTTTTTTCCACAGTCGAACTTCCAATAAAAAGCAGAGGAACACTATCAAGGGTTTGAATAACTCAAATGGAGTGTGGGCTACGAAGCCAAATGAGATTGAGGAGATTGTTACCTCCTACTACAATTCATTGTTTGATACAGAGGGCGTGAATGGGAATGCATTGAATCTTATTATTAGTACAGTGCAATCTAAGGTGACTGCCTACATGAATCATGGGCTATTGGCTTCGTACCAGGACTCTAAGATTAAGATGACACTGTTTTAAATGCATCCATCGAAGGCCCCTGGACCTGACGGGATATCTCCTTTATTTTTTTCATAAGTATTGGCACGTCGTCTGCAAGGATGTGTGTACTGCAGTTAAGTCATTCTTGTCTTCAGGGGTATTACCTGAGGATCTCAATTTCACGTTTGTGACTCTGATTCCAAAGGTTAAGAACCCAAAATATATGACTCAATTACGGCCTATTGCTTTGAGTAACGTGTTATACAAAATTTGCTCAAAGGTTTTAGCTAACAGGTTGAAGAGTGTTTTGGACAAGGTGATTTCTCCTCTCCAAAGTGCATTTGTTCCGAGGAGAACTGGAAAGGATGACCATTTGTTCCGAGGAGGTAATATTAGATAATACCCTAGTGGCAATAGAGGTGGCTCATTTTCTTCACTCAAATAGAACTGGAAAGGATGACCATTTCTCTCTCAAATTGGATATTAACAAGGCATATGATCGACTGGAATGAGAGTTTGTACAGTGTGTCCTTCTTAAATTGGGTTTTGCTACAGAATGGGTAGAGCTGATCATGACAACTTTGACCACTGAAGAGGAATGTCAACAATACCGAAATATTCTATATACGTATGAACTTGTTTCAGGACAAAGAGTGAATCTGGAAAAGAGCAGTGTTGCTTTTAGTAGGGGTATGGACATAGATCGGCAACTTCATTTGGCTAGTATTCTGGGGGTGCAACGAGTTGACAAGCATGACCGTTATTTAGGGTTGCCTACACATGTAGGTAGGGAAAAACTGAAGCTTTTAGCTACTTGAAGGAAAGACTTACGAAGAAATTGGTAAGTTGGCGTGCTAAGTTACTCAGTGGTGCAGGTAAAGAGATCTTAATTAAGGCTGTTGCCCAAATGGTTCCTACGTATGTTATGATTTGTTACTTGCTGCATATAGGTTTGTGTGATGATCTGCATCAATTGTGTGCCGAATTTTGGTGGGGAGATACTGATGAGAAAAGTAAGATTCATTAGAGGTACTGGGAAAGATTATGTGTTCTAAAAAATGAAGGTGGATTAGGTTTTAAGAATATGCATTGCTTCAATTTAGCTATGCTAGCTAAGCAAGGTTGGCGTTTATTGCAAAATTCTCACTCTTTAATCGCCAAGATGTACAAAACCCTTCATTTTCCGAATGAAGATTTTCTCTCGGTGGAACCAGGGACCTACCCTTCATTTTCATGGCATAGTATTCTTTCAAGTAGAGAGGTAGTGGCACAAGGATTACGATGGAGAATTGGCTCAGGGACTCTTGTTAATATATGGCAGCATAGGTGGATCCCGAACTAGTTTCCAAGATGTCCCTCATCTCATCCAGCACAAGGAGCCCTGCAACTAGTTTCTGAATTGATTAATCCAACAACTCGCACTTGCGATGTTCATAAACTCAATATATTCTTTTCACCTGCAGATGTGGAGCTAATCCTAACTATCCCTTTGAGTTGCAGACCTTTTGTAGACCGACCAATATGACATTTCCACAAGAAAGGTACTTTCACAACAAATAATGCATACCTTATGGCTAGACAGATCCACCTGGGGAATGTACTAGCACCTCCTCCCCCATTAATCCTTTTGGTAAGCTCTGTAAAACAATTTGGAGTGCTAAAGTTCCTGGTAAAGTTAGTATGCATACATGGAGAAGTTGTGCAGGGGTTTTGCCAACTAGAGAAGGCTTATAACAAAAAGGCTATGATAGAGAGATGTGTTGTTTAATGTGCCAGCATCGCATTGAGAATGGTATGCATAAATTCTACGGGTGGGCAAAAATCCGATTTTCAACTGAAAACCGAAAAAACGGACCGGATAACCGATCCATTTAAAGCGGGTCAAATAATAGGTAAAACCGATCCGACCCGGTTTGAACCGGGTTGGTTCCGGTTTTGATTAAAAACCGGTCCGAATAAACCGAATTTTTTTAATATATATATTTTATTTTTTTAATATAATATATATATAAACCGAAAAACCCTAATCGGCCCTCTCTCGCCTCTCTCGATCTCGACTCTTGCCTCTCTCGCCTCTGAGCCTCTCTCTCCTCTCTCGCCTCTCTCGATCTCGCCTCTCGCCTGAGTCGCCTCTGTCACCTCTCACCTCTCGCCTCTCTCACCTCTCACCTCTCTCGCCTCTCTCACCTCTCACCTCTCTCGCCTCTCTCGCCTCTGAGCCTCTCTCTCCTCTCTCGTCTCTGAGCCTCTCTCGCCTCTCTCGATCTCGCCTCTCGCCTCTCTCACCTCTCACCTCTCCAATCCAAACTCCCTCTCTAATTTTAGGAAAATTTCCATCCCAGTAGCAAATTGGTGAGGAATTTCACCTGTGCTGTGTAGTTACACTTAGCCCAAGGAGGAGACTGTTACTCTTGGACCTGCTGTCCGTGATGGAGAGCATGTTTTTGGTGTCGCTCACATCTTTGCCTCCTTCAATGATACCTTCATTGTAAGTTGTGCGTCTTTATTTATTCTATTTGTCATCTTGATTTGCAGAGTTTGCTGTCATTGATGAGTAGTGTGTTCTAATTGCAGCATGTGACTGATTTTTCTAGGAGGGAAACTCTTGTTCGCATCACTGGTACAGTGTTCTAGTCTTCTCGGTGTTTACAGTCGAATGGTATTGGTCTATACATACTGGTGTTGAATCTTTATGATGGATGTTATCAATTGTATGATGGATGTTGAGTCTTCTCAGTTATTATCTTTATGATGGATGTTATCAATTGTATTTCCTTTCTCAGCTGTAATGTTCCTGTATTTACAGTTTGATTTTTCAGTTTGATGGATTCTCAACAAACCGCATCATCCCATCCTTCAGCCTCCGGCCACACCCTATCGGGTGCCATGGTTCCACTCATTCCTGTTGCAGTTTCGCCATCAACGACCACCACTTGAGACACTGCTACTTCTGCTTCGGCTTCTGAAGCTCAAGTTATGTCGAAGAGGAAAAACCAGACCATCGCATGGGACCATTTTAGCTTGATGACGAACCCCGATGGTACGCCGTTGCCCAAGCTGAAGCAGAGAGCAATGTGCAAACATTGTCCCCAAACCTATTCATGTGTAACAAAAAATGGAACTACCAACATGAAGAACCACCTGCTCTATCAGTGCCTAAAGTGTCCCCTTAACATCCCAAAAAAACAGAAGCATATAGTAAGTTTCTCGTTTCTGTTCTCTCACTTAGTTTTTATTTTTGCATTTGTGAATTGAGTAGATCGTATTATAATTTAATTTATACAAATTTTGTTTCTCTGTTTTTTTTTCAAGTCGCAAGAGGCCTTTGAGAAGGGAGGGAGGGTAGTTGCTTGGTCATATGATGGGGATGTATCTAGGTTAGCTCTTGCTAGGATGGTTGTTAAGGATGAACTGCCGTTTAGCTTTGTCGAAGGACCAGGGTTTAAGGAATTTATAAGTCATGTTCAGCCACAGTTTAAGAAATTCTCTCGTAGGACAGTTGCCAGAGATATCTAGGAATTGTATGAGTTGGAGAGGGTTTCAATCAAAAATATCTTAGCCACTTATGGACAGCAAGTTTCGCTGACCACCGATACATGGACTTCGGTCCAAAATATCAATTATATGGTTTTGACAGCCCATTTCATTGATGAAGATTGGGTTTTACACAAAAGAATCTTAAACTTTTGTGTGATTCCAAACCATAAGGGGAAGACTATTGGACAGCTAGTTGAAAGTTGTCTTATTGGGTGGGGAATAGAGAAAATTTTCTGCATTGTCGTAGATAACGCTTCTCCTAATCAAGTGGCTATAGATTACATGAAAAATAAGATAAGAAATTCGACTGAGCTGGTATTGGATGGGAAGTTGCTGCATCTTAGGTGTTGCTGCCACATTCTTAACTTGGTTGTTAAAGATGGAATGGCAGAGTTGGACTCTTCGATTGAGTCTATTAGAAATTGTGTGAAGTACATTAGATCGAGTCCATCTAGGTTAGAGAGATTTAGGAAGTGTGCAGCTCAAGAAAAAGTGGAGCATAAGGGTGGGATAGTGCCTTTAGATGTTTGCACTAGGTGGAACTCAACGTATTTAATGCTAGACATAGCTATTAAATACCGAAAGGCATTCATGAGAATGCTTGATGAGGATCCACAATTCGAAGCATACTTGAAAGAGAAGGGTGGAATTCCAGAACCAGCAGATTGGGACAAGGCTGAAAGACTGGTGAAGTTCTTGAAGATTTCCTATGATGCAACGCTTGATTTCAGCGGAACATAAGTTGTGACCTCGAATCAGCCAATCCGATGGATGTGTACCATCATTACAGAGCTAGAGAAGTGCATCAATGGTAAATTTAATGTCAAATTTCTTTACCTACAAATCTACAACATCTTTAACAATTTAATAGTTTAACTAATTAGTCTAATTTAACAAACTTGTCTTATTTTCATATTTTGCAAGGTAATGATCAATTGCTTGTGACTATTGTCAAGTCAATGAAAGAGAAATTCGACAAATATTGGGGGAAGGTTGAGAACCTCAACAAAATTCTTCTGCTTGCTATTGTTTTGGATCCTAGGTATTATACTTTGGATTTTTTGTTAATTTTTTTTGGCAGTAATGTTTTACATTACTTGAGGGTTTTATATTCATATTCTACTTTTCTGTTCATGTGTTGTGTCAGGTACAAGGTTCTGTACTTAGATTATTTCTTCCCCAAATTGCACAAAGACAAAACTGTGGTGGCTGTGATGGTGACTAATGTGAAGAGCACATTGCAGGAGCTCTTCAACGAGTATGCAACAAATGATCCTGAAGCTTCCCTAGCATCTTACAATTCAACTCAGCCAATGTCAGGCTTAGATGCAAGTATGGGGGAAGAGGACAGCCATGCTGCAAGCTTGAATGAATTTTTAAAGCTTCGACAGGAGAAAGATGTGGTGGAGGTCAAGACTGAGGTTGACAAGTACTTGTTGGATGCATCTGAGGACCCTAAAAATCCTAACTTTCAATTGTTGGATTGGTGGAAAGAGAATGCATCAAGGTATCCAATTCTGTCTCAAATTGCTAAGGATGTTTTCGCAGTGCCTGCCTCAACAGTAGCATCAGAAAGTGCATTCAGCCTTGGTTCAAGGATTCTTGATCCATTTCGAGCAAGTCTGACCCCAAAAATGGTTGAGGCCCTGGTTTGTACCAGTGACTGGTTGAGAGACACTAGTAAGCCAATGTTTTCTGAGCCTGTGAAGGAAGAATTAGAGCAGTATTCAGAAATAGAAAAGCTTACATCAGGTAACTATTTCCGTTTTGCTTTCATACGTCATAACTTATCAATATTTGTGTTTAGAATTTTGTATGATTTTAAGATTCTTACAAGTTTGTTATATTTCCCTTATTTCTGTAGAATCTGTTATGACTGCTGCCTAGTGGAACTGTGGAAGGAGACTGAGTCTGAATTCAAATTCAAACTTTCATTAGTTTCATGTTATGAACTTTAATTTATTTCGAGACAACTAAATTTGCTTATGGTTTGTAACAAATTAACTTAACTATGGTGTGTATGTGTATGTTATCTACTATTTGAAGTTGGTGATGAACATTTGATGCTTGGATTGTTTTTGAGGTTTGGTATCTATTGGATTTTGAAATTGTAAACTGAAAGTGAAATTCTCCAAATTCGGGTGAAATCTGAAACTGATCCGATCCTGTTTTCGGATGACCCGGATTTCGGTTTCGGATTCGGATGCAGATTTTACAAATCCGATTGATTCGGATCGGATACGGTTTGAGCTTAAAACCGGTCCGGTCCGGTCCGAATTTGCCCACCCCTAATAAATTCTTTCATTGCCAGTATGCTCGGGAATCTTGGAATGCTGCTGGTATTAATATTGATGTTTCACATCACGATTCTTTCAAGGATTGTTTAATGCACATGGCTAGCACGATGACTAAACATCACTTTGCTAGAGCCATGGTCATCTTATGGTCTATATGGAAGAATAGAAAAAGTCAATAGTGAGAGGGAAAGAATCAAAGGCCTAGTGACGCAGCTATGCTTAGTCTAGGATGGCTCCAAGAGTTTTCAGTAGCTAATGAGATACCTGCTGGTCTGGTAGCTGGTAAGCAGCAAAACTGGTTAGTGCCAGAGTATGGATGGTTCAAATGCAACTGCGATGCTGTGTATTTGGCTAGTTCACACCGTGTAGGTAGTGGTGGCATTGTACGAAATGAGCACGGGGTTTTTCAAGCTGGTGCTGGCAGAGCTTATGCACAATTGAACTCTCCTTTTCATTCTAAGTTGAATGCCTTACTGGGCGGGCTAAGGTTGGCTGAAAGCTTGCACTATGATAGAGTAATATTTGAAACTGATTGTATGCTACTCACAGACCTTACAGCAACAAGATGTAGATCTCTCCAGTTTGGGTGGTTATTATTCTGAGGTGAAGGAGATATTGAGTGGACATGCTGATTTTAGAGTAACTCATATTTACTGTGAGGCTAATCAAGTAGCCCGTTTACTTGCAAACCATGCTTTGCAATCGAATGAGATTCAAAGCTGGTTTACTATTGCTCCCCATTTTGTAAGGGATGTCATTCTTAGTGATTGTAATCACTAGTTGTTTTAATTTAAAATATGCATAAATAAAATAACATTCAACATTACCCACAATACCTTTAAACCCTACATTGTCAGTGTCTCTAAAGGAACCATCAACAATAATTTTCAACCATGAATGAGGAGGCAAAATCCATTGTACCGGGTCAAACTTTGGAGCAGATGGTCTAAGCTGAGACAACCTTATGAAATCAAAAATAGGAATAGAAGAAGGACCGGTGGCTGGGGAAAACACCAATGCTGCAAATTCCTTAAGAGTAAAAAAAAGAAATGATTGAAATTTTCCAGTAGGAAATTACCTCCCTCATCTACCCTTAGATTACAAGCTACAATCCTCCAAAGAAGCCTCAAGGAGGGGTTAAAGCTGGACAGAAAAAGGGTAGAGAAGAGATGATGTAGAGAGACATGTTGGCCTGGAGATACTTTAAACATAACTAAGCACCAACGCCAAATGTCAGAAACAATAGTATAGTCCTAAAAAAGATAAAGTCATGTTTCTCTTCCAACCCCACAAAGAAGGCATTTAGAACATACACACACCTCTTTGATGAAGCAACTCATTTGTTAAGACGCATTGGTGTAGAATTATGAGACCCCGCATGTTTTTATCATGGTTAATGACGAGTTACTGAGGTTAAAGTCGCACTCGGTAACTTCGCGAGCTAACGACCACGTTCATTTTCGAGTTTTTCTAAATTCTTCAAATTCCTCATTTAACGACTCCATGTCATAGTACGTGTCGACACGAGTCTCCCAGTATTTTCAAAATATTTTTCAGAGTTTCTTTCTATTTTCTATAAATTTCCGAAGTTTTTGGTAATTTTAACTACCATTTCAGACTTTCACTTCTTACCCTTTCAGTAATTAATTTTCACCATTCGCTATGGGCCTTCAGATCACTTCTTCATTAAATCCTGACCGTCCGTGCGCCCTATTTAATGGGGAGACCGGTCAGACTTGGTCAAAGGAACCAAGTTGAGCTCCGATCGAGCTCTCTCTGCTCTCCAGCGTCCTCCGCCTGACGCCGGCGTTTCCCGCCACCACTCGCCGGCGGACCACTCCCATTTTCTTCCCCTTCTCTTCCTCTTCCTCTTCCTAGCCCAACCTGAAAATCCACCATGCTCTCACCATAGAGGCAGATCGAAGGAGGAGAAAGCTCGACTGTTTTCTAGCAATAACTCGCCGTTCAGGCGACGAGGTGGCGCGTGACCGATATCATTCTTCTCCCCTCTTCTTCTTCTTCTTCTTCTTCCTTTTGATGTCCTTGATCATTCGAATCAACCTCTTATTCGATTTCCCCTTTTCCTTTGTGTTTTTCCTATTTTCTAGGTTTGCTCTGCTCCTTCCTCCAGCGACGACTTCTGAAGATTTCTAGGTTGCTTTTTGAGCTCTAGGAGGCTTAATTCGTCATCCCTAGCAGCTAGGTAAGTTCTTCTCCCTCTAGCTCAATTTCTTCAAAAGTTGGTATTTTTTTGGGTTTTTGGTGTTCTTCGACAAATTGCTGAGTTTTTTAGCTTATTTGTGTTTTTATGATGTTGCTGAGGTTCTGGAGTTAAAGAGGAAGGGAGAAAAATGAATGACTGAGGAAGTCACTGGGTGTAGAGGTCACTCTCGGTAGAGAGTTAGAGATAAGAGAAGGTAAAGAACTAATTCTTGGCTTTGGATTTGTTGTTGTTGTTGGGATGCTAATATGATTATGTTTTGATTATATGTCGTAACTTGGTGATTCAGAGAAAACGGGAAGACTATGGTGAAATTCTGGCAAGTTGCCGGAATCTGATGATGCAGTGAATCTGGCCGTGAGCCGAAGGGGTAGAATTCGATTTCCCTAATAACCTTAACTTCGTAAAGTTTCCGTTAAAAGTCGTAATTGGAAAATTGGTGAAATATGGAGTTAAGTGAATGCATTGATAAGGAATTGGTTGTGGTCGGATCTTAGAAAAAGTTCTGGAGTTATATAGCTTTGTTCAGTCGTATAAAGGAAAGTTTCTATTTTGGGAAAGTTTACATTAAGGGAAAGTTCCATTTTTGGAAAATGATTTAGTAAAGATTTAAAGTTCGACGAAATTTGGTACAATGTTAAATTGTTATCAGAAAATGATAACTGGAATCCTGGAAATATCAAGTTGACCGTTTGAAGTAAAAAATGGGTATTCACTTATCGATAAATCGACTCAAGGTAAAAGATTTGGTTTTAGACACGTTGGGTGTCCATAGTAATTCAATGAATTATTATGTGACACCCTAACGTCAAATTAAAATGGTTTAGGAAAGTTTGAAAGTTAAGTCGGACTTTCAGAAAATAAGCAAAGGGTCGATAATCAGAAAATAAAGTCAAAAAGGTTAAAGAGATAAAAAGAAATTGGTGGGTCAACTTGGTCAATTTGGTCATTCCTGGTCAAACTAGGAATGCTATGGTCAACATGATTGTTATTGTTTCTTCATTGCTAAGCTACTCTAATTTTGTACAGATTCATTAGACGAGGTAGCTTACGCGATGACCTCGGATTACCGAGACGGTTCCTGAAAGCTTGGAGCTTATGTAAGGAACGACACCCTAGTGGTTTTGTGTAAAGATTTGACTTTGACTGTTGACTTTGACTATTCATCGGTTGACCTTTGATCGTTTGACTTTTACTATTCATCATTTGACTTTATTGTTGACTTTTGACTTTTATCGTAGAAAACTTACTTTTACGTTTTTATCGCTGCGGTTAAATGATTTAAAAGTTTTTGAATTAAAAACGCGATGAAAACGACGTAAGTACCGAATAGGAAATAATCTCGAATTCTCGCCGGTTCGAGAATCGGAGTGTCAAATAAATTAGACTCTAATGTTAGAAAGATAAACAGAAAATGTTTATCAAGTCATTAAGTGTAGATAGTAAATCTTCGAATTACATTTGTCAGACTATGTCATTATTATTTCCCCCACAGACCCAGGAGTGCATCGTCGTTGGCTTCAGGAAGAACGGGGGTTGGAGCGCAGCCATCTGTATCGTCATATCAGGTAGTAGGGGCACGCCCAATGGGTGAGCCGTAACTCTCCCGAGTTGGTGGATTTTCTTTATTTATATATATAAAGGTATAAGCTGTATTGTTTCACTGTATAACCACACGCTTCTTATAGCATTGGTGTGTGTGTGTGTGTTTGGATCAAAAAGTAGTATCGTTGTCCTGATTTTCGGTGCTTGGCCTGAGAGCGACGGGACCGAGTGTTTAGACTACGCTTCCCACGGTGTCGATGACCGTGAACCTCTGGAGGGACAATGCCTTGTTTATTTTATTTTCCCACTTACGCTCGTCTCACACAGAGTTAAGCGAGACGTAAGTGTGGTGTGTTGTTATGAGAGATTTGTTAGGCATTATCTGTAAATAGACGCTCTCGCTACTATTTATTTTCAGACGCACAGGTAGTTGGCCCAGGTTTGCTGTGAAAACAAACCCGGGATTTCGACCGCGTGGATCCAGAAAGTTCTTTCATGTGTGGTTAACATGCTTTTACTCGAGTTTCGTGTGCGTGGCTATTGCATATGTTTTAAATGTCCTGGACGTATTCTTATACGTATATCTACATATATGAGCTATATGTTTTCTCATGGGTTTTAAATCCTGATTTGGTTGGGCTTCAGCCCCATTTGGGTTAGCGAGGACGAGTTGCTCACCCCTACATCTTTTCAGGTTTTCAACACCCATCACTAGAGGAGCTGGACTAGGAGCTCGTGGATCGACATCGATCATCGTGCATTTCCGTTTTCGGGGACACCTTTTCTGGTGTGGACTCCACTTTTCGTGATCTCCGTATCTGACTTTTTAAATAAGCTATTGGGCACTTCAAACTATTTCGGGCTTGTTTATTTCGAGGCATTCCTTGTATTATATTTGTCTCGTGTATTTTCATTCGCTACCTTCTGCTTATAATATAATTGTATACTTATCTGCACATTTGTCATTTCATATTTAACATTCATATTATTGTGTGATGATTATTTTATTCATAGCCTTGTAGTTTCGGTCTGGATGGTAGTCAATACGTCAAATGACATATTGATTACTTGCTAGTCCGGAATTACGGTGGTTACTGTGGTGTTTCAAGACTGAAAATAGTCCCGGGATGTGACACTACGGTTATTGTCGTACAGCAGCGCGGCACGATAAACTTGACGTTCTGCAGGGTGCAAGTTCGGTGGATACTGAAGTCCATCATCACTATTGTCAGCCCTCGTTTAAATTTGCTTGGGTACCAAGATAATCATGTCGGAGTTCTTCTCTAATATCATCTTCAATTGCTTTTTTTTTGTTGCTTTTCAACATGTTTTTCCTATTTCTTCCTATATCAGTTCCATCATCTCCTTCTGAACATGTGTCGGCACCTTATCATATTTTTGTACACTCTTGTGTGGATCATAACCTGATAAATGGCTTTTGAATCTGGTAATCCCTCCACCGAGAAAAGTTTCAAAACAAAATGAACATCTTGTGCCATTTCGATTTCCTTCGAGGAGAGTTGCGTACTTTCATGCTGGATCGCTTCCACTACTTATCATTTTTTATCTAGCACACAACAATATAGAAAATTGATTATATATTTATAACTAATACAAATATAGAAAGTTGCGCATTAGTTTCTATTTTCTATTAACTCTAACTTTATCAATAATATTATCATGTCACTATAATAATTCACTAGACATGAAAATCTAACAGATATTTTGTGTTTTTGTCTTATAGAAGACAACAAATAGAATAGACATGTAAATCTAATATTTTGTCTTTGTTTAAAAAAAACTTGCAAAGCTAGACTAGCTAGCAACTCAATGTCTCAATCAATTCTAACCTTTATCAATAACACTCACGTATTCATATCTCTAATTTCTATAAAAAAAACTCACGTACATATATTTTGCCTTGTAAAAGAATCATGTCATTATAACACTAGACATGAAAATCTAACATATATTTTGTGTTATAGTCTTATAGAAGACACCAAATAGAATAAATATATAAATCTAACATTTATGTCGTTGTAAAACAAAAACAACCTACCAAAGCTAGGCTAGCAACTCAATCAAGTCTAACTTTATCAGTATGGGTAAATTCTGTAAACAATCCCCCAATTATAGGTCATTTATCATATTGGTACATCAATTATGAAAACCATCGGATTAGTTCCTCAACTTCAAGCTTCACACTAGTTTTACTACTGCAGTTTATGACGGTGTCAAACCCTGAAGTTTGATAGGCATATATTGGTCTCTTGCTATTCTAACTTGATTGGTAACAAGTAACAAGTAACAAGTAACAAGTATAATCTCATCTCCTTAATTTTTTTCACGAAACCTAACAACCATCCCACCACTAAACCCCTCGTTCCATCATCAACACAATATCCAAACTCCCTTCTCCCCCATCTTCGTCAGTTCAATCAAAAACTATCAACCCAACTCCAACCCCAACAGTGAAACCCAAATCCCCTCCCACCCAATCTCAACTACGCATCTGGTGCATCCTAGATCCAAAATCACTACTGATGGGAATCAGATCCGACAATTAGAGACACCAGAGATGAGAAAATAGAGAAAAAGGTAGCCTTTTGGTTTCTGTCTTTTAGAGCAGGCAGCTGCCCTCTCTCCTTCTTCCTCCTTAGCTCACTCCTTTGCATCCCATACCAAATCGCAGTCTTGCACACGTACTGTACTCCAAATTCTGGGTATGAATATGGAGGGTGAAATTTCTAGATTTATAGGCATGGACGGTGAAGATGCTTTCTGGGCTTTTGGCACGGACGATGCAAGATAGATTTTCATCTTTGGCTAGAGGTAATTAAATGGAATAGAGTTGATTACTGTTACTAGGTAACAACCATAACATGTTTCATTCGGTGACGATTGATTGAGGAATAAATCAATGGGATCTCTTTTTGAAGAGAGTAAATAAGAACGTGAAATTGTCAATGAAATAACTTGCACAGTAATAGACTTGACGGCGTTATAGACCGGAGGCACATAAATTGTATCGTGATTAATTGTTCAGAAACCGATCTGATAATTTTAATAATTGATGTACTAATCTGATGAATGACCTATAATTTGGACATTGTTTATAAAATTTCCCCTATACTATCATGTCTCTAACAATTCACTACACATAAAAAATCTCACTTGTAGGCTAGTAGCATTATCATATTAATCCTACACAATCACACTATCATGCATGTAAACCGAAGAAGCTATAGACATATATGTATATATATCTCGGATATTAGACGATTGGAATACAACATAATTTGTATTGTCATCAATTTAAAAGTATGATGTAGAATCTAGCTTGAAATTCTCAATAATAATCTCGTTGGCATGATTTTTTCTTATTAAAAATTGTCTTAATATGTCTTTTTAAGAAAATATAGGAGATATATAAGAAATATAGAAGATAACTATCGATGATTGTAACATTTTAATGGATATTATCACGTCGTTTCTATCTGTATTTTAAAAAGTGAAAATATCAGCTAAAATATCACAAATATCACAGGTATTTTAACACTTGGCTCATGACACACAAAATGTGCATGTGTGAACCAAGTTGTCGCAATGGATGCACTCATGACCATCGTTACAGGGAAAAGAGAAAAATTTGATTGCTAAGAAAATGCTTGAGAGAAGACCCTAAGAGAGTTTTTTAGATGCCTTAGATCTATGAATACATCTGCAAGTTAACGTGTTATGTATCATACCAAAAAATATATATATATATTCAATGTCATGTGGTGTTATGATCTAGGACATGTTTGTTTTTGAAGATGGTCATGAAGTTGTGTGAATTAATCTTGGTGGTAAGGTTGTATCTATTCACTCGGTTGGGTTATTATTCATTCTAACCCGTTCGTATATGTGGGCGTAAAAATTTGTGTGATATTGGTCTTTTAACTCATGAATGCCATTCATGGTGAACAACCCTTTACTATTGATCATATTAGGAACACGTCATGATGTTGATACCATGACCCGTCGTTCCAACTAGACATCTCTCATTCTAGTTCTCTCTTATCATCTCACCCTAGTCGTATTGGTGTCGATTACTCTTAAGGCAACATTTGTTGAAAAAAATAATAATAAAATGGAAGTAACAAGTCAAACATCATAAAAAATAAATTTACAAAGATATGGTTCGGTAATGTGCCTACGTCTACGAAGCAACAACAACAAAAATTTTTATTGTAAGAATGAGTACACAAGAGATACACAACTTCAAGAATACTACTTGAAGGAAAACACTCACACTTATTTTGCTATCAACTACACTACACTCTCAACTTGGAGTGAACACTTTTCTCAACTTAAAAAATGATGTTTGTGATGGATGCTCTTGGATTAGATTTGATTGAGATCCGATTATCTACTGGAATGAGCAAATTACCTCTCTTTTATAGGTTTATAGAAGAACCCTTATTAGTATTTTCTCATAATGGTGTTTCATGAAACACTCATAATTCATGACACCATAACTCCAAATAATCATCCACATTCTTTCTGTAACTCTCGCTTTAATATCTTGTAACCGAAGAGATACTAACTTTTATAACTTATGAAACCACTAACTCATAAATATTTAAGTTAATGGGTAAATTATTGATCTATGTATCAATACGGTCTCCCAGCTATCAATACGGTCTTTCTACTCAGCCTCTCGTCAATCAAGGCGACAATCTCTGATCGACTTTCCTTCCTCTTCTCCCTTCTATCAGGTCTGATATGATGGTTTGTGGTGATGAATGTTGTTCTGGGTATATGGGTGGGCCAAGTAAGTTTGGTTTGGAACGGTCAAGGAAGCGGTTCAAGGTGATTGATGTTCATTGGGCGGGTATGTTCTACGGTTTAGGGTGAAGTGGTGAAGCCGACTTTGTAATAGGTTGTCCAACTAGTATGAAACCATGGATCCCGGTGATGGCGTATTCAGTTTTCAATGGAGGAAGCAATTCTTGTATCAATGAAGACGGCTATGATGTTGATGTTAGCGCAACGATGGCGACCTTGATGCGGAAGTAAGCCGCGACGGCTGTGCTCATGGCTTCAATTTTCTACTGTTTTCTTAAGCCTTAGCAAATTGGGTTGGCCCCTACTGGGCCTCACTTACATTTATTTATTTATTTTAATATTTCTAGTATTACCCTACTTTTATGCTTATGATCGGTATATATAATAAGCTTACAAAATTGAGTACGTGAATACAATAAAAAGTAGTCTATCATATACTCACGATTCACAATTATTTGTCAATCTATAGATGATAGCGTAGATTATGCATGTAATGACTGCTTCTTACATTTGCTTTATCTATACAATCAAGGGTTAGTTTGAAATTGTTGCAGTTTTTTTTTTTGAAAAAATTGTTTCTCCTATATTGTGAATATAATCATCTGTGAATTAAAACAATAAACTATTTGGTAAATTTCACTTTTAAAAGTGCTGTCAAGATATAAAAGGTAATTTTTATGTTTTTATAGATAAATGCTTCTAAAAGCAACCTGAACGCTGCTTCTAAAATATGCTTCCACTAACCTGATTTATTTTAAAAGTTTTTATTTGATTTTTACCAAATACAATAAAATTTAAAAGTTTAAATAAAAGCTGATTTTTTAAAAGCAAAGCTGTACCAAACTAGGTCTAAGGCTCTAATAAGTCATCATTTTGTATTCGACAGATTCATTAATGAAAGCTTGAGGGCAGCGACACCAATTGTTTGTTAAAAAAGATTAATAAAACCTGATCGATGCCTAAATATTTCTTTTATCATTTTTTAAAGGTTTTGTTGTGTTTTTGAAAAAACATGAAAAATGAAAAAAAAAACTTCATCTACTATTAATAAAACCAGAAGAAAAGTTTGACTTTGGTCAACAGTTATATTTTTAAACTTCCTATAATGCTCTCATTTGATCGAAGTATCTTCAATACACGGCCGTATATGTACACGACACATGTGAATGGTTGAGATTATAGGATATAATTTTGATACATGGATGGTCAAACATATGAATTGTTATGAATGACTAAGATTGTGTCGTGTATATACACGGCTGTGCATACAAGAATTTCCTCTTATTTGATTAAAACTTAAAAATATATGTTCTAACCATAAATGATGAATTTGTAATTACAAATGTTAAAAATAAAAAAAAACAAAAAAAAAACAGAAAGAATGAAAAAAAACTTAAAACGTGAAAAGTGGAAGAAAAAAGTAAGGATCAACTTATTGAGAAAAAAGTAAGATGCTAGTTCATCTTAAACATCACC
The DNA here is from genome assembly GCA_951800085.1 of Comarum palustre. Taxonomy (NCBI): domain Eukaryota; kingdom Viridiplantae; phylum Streptophyta; class Magnoliopsida; order Rosales; family Rosaceae; genus Comarum; species Comarum palustre. The sequence goes on along the minus strand of OX637572.1, from coordinate 13,264,327 downwards.
TTAACTTTTTTTTGGTAAATAAACATCAACTTAACTTGAATGTCTCCAAACCGAAACAAAAAGCCCAAATCCATAATCTTCTAAAAGCCTAAAACCCTACGAAGCTAAACCCACCTCACTCGTCTCCTTCCTCCAAATTCTCAGTACCTCTGCAACTCCAACTTCCGGCCATGTATCGAATAGCTTCAAAATTAGCTTCCTCCGTCACTTCTTCCACTACCAAGAAACTGGTAACTACTACCCTTCATCTCTTTTTCTTTTAAATTTCGCTCCTTTTATTAATGTCTGAATATTCCTTTCTATTTTGGCTGCTGATACGAGTTGAACAGCCGATAGGTAGTAGGATTATATGCAGCAGGAATTATGCGGCAAAAGATATCAGCTTTGGGGTTGGGGCACGCGCCTCTTTGTTGCAGGGTGTCTCTGAGGTTGCAGAGGCTGTCAAAGTTACCATGGGACCTAAGGTATTGGATTAAAGCTCTTAACTTTATGTCATCTGTGTATGCTTTAGTAATTCACTGATACAATCATTACAATGTACAATGTTAGAGCTCAGTGTCTGATTGGAACAGTAGGAAAATGAGGTTCTTGTAAATGTGTAAGTGTAGTTTAGTTAGCATTGGTGTTGCTTTGATTGCTTACGATACAAGGTGAGAATGGGATGGTGTTTATTTTTATTTTTTTTATCCAACAATGATGAGCAAGGGATAGAAATGTCTGGTGAAGGGTTTAATCTTCTATGCCATCTTTGTTGATGTCTGGTGAAGGGTTTAATCTTATATGTCATCTTTGTTGATTGTTTCAGGGGCGATTTGTGATTATTGAGAAAAGCGGCAAGAATCCGCAGGTCACAAAGGACGGTGTTACTGTTGCAAAGAGCATTAGTTTCGAGGACAAGAGCAAAGATTTGGGTGCGAATCTTGTGAAACAGGTGGCGCGAGCAACTAATACTGCTGCCGGAGATGGTAAGATTCTTTTGAAATATCTTTACCGTCTACGTATGATTATAGAGAATAGAATACGCCGCCTTTGGTGTGTTTGATTTTGTTTATTTACTAGGCCAACAAAAGCTCACAAGTTAGAATTGTCATGTAAATTGAGTAATAAACATGAGTGCTAACTTTGTTGTTATATTTTGGTACCTTAGTTAAAACTTGTGAGCCTCCATTGTTGTTTCTTTTGCATATCCTTTGACTTCATGGGGAGATGTTAACTATATGATTGCAGGTACAACATGTGCAACTGTCCTGACCCAAGCAATACTTATAGAAGGTTGCAAGTCCATAGCTGCTGGGGTAAATGCAATGGATTTGCGCAGTGGTATCAATATGGCAGTTGATGCTATTGTTACTGATCTGAAAAGCAAAGCATTGATGATAAGCACACCTGAAGAAATTACACAGGTAAAGGGCTTCTTGTCTAATGGTAATTCATATATTATATATATTATATTATCATTCTAAATAGGTTTACTAAATGGATGTTAATATACTATTAAAAAAGCTCTTTCGAATCTTTGATTGACTGAAAACTTCCTCAGGTCAGTAAAAGTTGTGATCATAATCTAGTTTTGTTGGTTATCGTTTTTCGATAGTGTTGCATGAGACGAGTGCAACCTTTTGAATATGTTGAGGGTATTAATTATGTTTCAGCTTATATGCCGATTGATGTCTGGGTGGATAGTTTCCAGTGTTGTGCTACTGATTATCATGGAAATTGCTCATTGCCTTTGAATGGATTCTTATATGTTTCCTCTCAAATGTACAAATATTAATGATGTTGCATTGATTTCTAAAACTCTAAATATATCTTTATTTGGAGATTCATGATTAAATATGATGAAATAGGTTGCAACTATTTCTGCCAATGGTGAACAAGAGATTGGAGAGTTAATAGCAAAAGCAATGGAGAAAGTTGGGAAGGAAGGAGTTATTACAGTTGCTGTAAGAATCTTCTCTACTGAATGTAATATTTCCTAACGTGTTATTGGTGTTATGGTCCCTCAAATTTACATACTTTTATAGGATGGGAATACATTGGATAATGAATTGGAAGTGGTGGAAGGAATGAAGCTTGGCAGAGGTTACATTTCTCCCTATTTTATCACTAACCAAAAGACTCAGAAATGTGTAAGTTCGGATCTTAATTGTGGCACCTATACTCTCAGGCCCTTTGTTGTTATTAAAGTAATAAATAACATATTGTTTAGGTTTTGGATGTCTGTTCATCTATAATTTCATGATACCTGTGGTTGCAGGAATTGGAATACCCTCTAATCCTCATTCATGAAAAGAGAATTTCGGACATGACTTCACTCGGGAGAGTACTAGAGCTGGCCATAAATGTAATTAGCACTTTCTGATTAGTTACCTGTAACCATCAAATTATATAGTGAAGTTTATGGATAGTGATACCTATTTTTTGTTTTTCTTACCATTTGGTTTAAACAGAAAAATAGACCACTTCTTATTGTAGCCGAGGATGTTGAAAGTGATCCACTTTCCATGCTTGTACTCAACAAGCATCACGCTGGGGTTAAGGTGAGACTTGACTTTTCTTTTTGACTCGCTGGCTCTTCCATTGGATAATTCAAGAAGTCTGTCTCATTTTTCAACTTTTCTTATATATATTACACGTGAATGGATAATAACCTAGTGTATCAGCCAGTTTCTGTACATAATGAATATTAAATGTGACTTTTTATTATTCTACATGTAAGTTTATTAATTTCCATTTTGGGGATTCAACAGTACCTCTGTTTTATACTGGGTATGTTGCATGGGGAGTTTTATTATGAATAAACATTTGTTCTATGTTTTCTCGTATGCATAATGTTTTTTTGTTTTAGTATAGATCTTGTTCTTTTATATCGACAAGCCATATTTTAACTAGTTGAGTATCCTCAGGTTTGTGCCATCAAAGCTCCTGGTTTTGGGGAAAACAGGAAAGCCAATTTAGAAGATCTTGCTGTTCTCACTGGTGGAGAGGTACAAATAGCTTTGGTTACATCATATTGTATAGCTGATGACACGAGATGGTATGATTAATATGCTTGTTATACAGGTTATCAGTGAAGATTGTGGTTTAACCCTTGAGAAAGTCCAACTTGAAACACTTGGTACTGCAAAAAAGGTTTGTATGTTACTGAATGGCACATTTAACTTGTGTTTCTGAGACATAATGACTAATTTTGTAACAGGTGACTGTATCTGTTGATGACACAATCATTCTAAATGGAGGTGGGGATAAGAAGCTGATCGAAGAAAGATGTGAAGAGGTACGCCTGAATTTCATATATTTTCACTCTCTAATGCAGCTGTGTTGACTTGTTACTAAAATATTTGGTCTTATATTATATTCGTGGTTAATATCGTAATTTTTGTGTTGGATTTATAGCATAACTTGGCTTAAAGACGCTTATTTAGTTATATGCACATAATGCGAAGACTTTATATATCTTAAAATGAGTTCATATTTTCTTTCTGTCCATGTATCTTGTTCACCTAATGATGTTATATATTTTAGTCACTGTGTACACGATTATAGGGGTTTCATTCCCATATTGAATAGAAGTCTTCCAAATCATATCAGATTAAGTATGCTTATGGGCCCCTTCTTCAGGCAGTGTCATACTTTCTGTTTTAGATCCAATACGTAGTAGCCTTGTATACTGATTACTGAAAGTGCAGAGGCAATTTTAGAATGCAGTGGTTAGAATTTGTAACTCTGTTATAGATTGCTGCTTCTTGTGATCCAAATCAGATACATTGTGTTTGCTTATCTTATGGATCTGGCAAAATGTTTTAGAAGTCTCATCTACTCCTGCTAGTAACAACACCTCTAGCAGGAGTTGATGTGCCCTCCCCCAACACAAATGAACACGAGCACACGCACACACACACCAGTTCCATGGGATGTCATATCTCCATTCAAGGAACTGGTGTTTTAGTGTGTGTGTGTGTGTGTGTGTTCTCGTGTTGGAGGTAATTGGTCATGGTAAATCTGATCTTCTAGTCCTATACATTAGTTACCAAGTGTTCAGTAATTTTTTTAATGGGAAGATGAAATTTGCATTTTGTCTATCCTGAAATTGTCAGTAATTTGCAAAGAAATTCATCCTGCCTGATAAATTTGAGAGCAGCTTTATTCTAATAGTACATTAAATCGTAGTAGTGAGTTCAAAATATGAATACCATGATAAAGGTTCGGATGTTCAAATCTATTAATACCTAAACATATCTAGAGAAAATATCTCGGAGTCTTTGATTCATCATCTAAAAACACTTTCATGCAGTTGAGATCGACAATGGAGAATAGTACTGCTGTGTTTGACAAGGAGAAAGCGCAGGAGCGGCTGTCAAAGTTATCTGGTGGAGTTGCCGTCTTCAAGGTATTTATCAAATGTTTGTGTAAATCCACATTTAGAATTGCTGCCCCATATTGTGTATGCTCTGAGATTGAGAATTTTTTTCTTGTATAAGGTTGGAGGGGCTAGTGAGGCAGAGGTAGGGGAGAGGAAGGATCGGGTAACAGATGCTTTAAATGCTACAAGAGCAGCGGTGGAGGAGGGTATTTTGCCAGGTTGGTTGAGTTTCCAAGTTTATATATGTTCTTGTCTCACTGTTCAGAATAACAAAATAATTCTTACTTCTAAATTTAGGTGGTGGTGTCGCTCTCCTGTATGCGACAAAAGCATTGAAGAACATTCAGACGCAAAATGAAGATCAAAGAAGAGGAGTAGAAATAATCCAGAATGCTCTCAAGGTTTACTTTGATGGAATATCCTGGCATATCTTTTTAGGCGTTTATTTAAGTCCAATTTTCCTCATGGTGTATTTGCTCTATTTGCAACAGGCACCTACGTTCACTATAGTTCGAAATGCTGGTTTTGATGGTGCATTGGTTGTTGGTAAATTGCTGGAACAAGATAATTACAGAATGGGTTATGATGCAGCCAACGGTAGGTTTGTTTGTTTTGCTATTTTGTGCCAAATTTGTCTACAAAGTTATTGGTCGATGCTTTATGTTGGCCAACTTCAGCTTAAATAATTTTCATTTCAGTAATGGAGAAAAGCTTTTGAAGTATGCATGATACTCCTAATATCAATATATAACATCCAAGTTACATTGTCCAACTAGTTTCCATTTTCGTCACTTTTTTTTGAAGTTTGGGGTTTTGGAATGTTCAGTGCTTTACCATGGTGCTTGTGCTTGACTAGGTGAATATGTTGACATGGTCAAGGCTGGAATCATTGATCCTCTGAAAGTTGTTAGAACGTCCTTGGTAGACGCAGCCAGGTGAATTGGCAATCTTTTTGCATTCAAATTCTTACTTATTCTGTGTGCTGCGATGGTAAACCTGTCTATTCTCTCTATTTGCAGCGTGTCATTAATGTTGACGACAACTGAGGCATCTATAGTGGACAGTCCAACTGAGAAAAAACCTCCTAGCCGGATGCCAAATATGGAAGATTTTGGGGGCTATTAACTTTCAAGCGACCAACTTAGGCCTTAGTGCTAATACAGCATATTATGTATCTGTTATTCGTGTGGGTGTTGTTTGGCCAAACAAGTCAAATTTGTGTCCACAAGTGCAATTTGGTCGAGTGATGGACTGATGGGGAGTATAACTGAAACATTTAGGGAACTACATTTGTAAAATGGGCAATTGAAATAAGCAGCAACTCTGTTGCATATTTGGGCCTGGATATTCCGCTTCTCCGGAATCGTTTCATTATCAAATTGTGACGATCATGGAGCATGTATCATACAAGGAAATGTCTTCATCCTTAGGATTTGATGAAAGAGGCTAATGCTACAAATGGTGATGATCTAGGGAATTGAGTAATGCTACAAATTGTCTAGCTCTGTCGTACAGGTCACAGTTTCAATTCTTTGATTTATGTTTTATCATGAAACAAGTGATACCTAAAATGGCTCTGCACAAAATGATGAACTCTTTGTCCTCAAAGTCTCAAACACATGGGGCTCTGAAATATGAAGAGACTCGGAATGGATTTGCCTTACAAATCCCGCATCCTCAAATGCATTTCATTCAAAACGCATTACCTTTTATCAGATTACATTATTACATTCATCAAAATCAGTAGATAAACCAGAAGGACATGGGCGTATTTTAGAGTTTACATAGCTGATAAACTCTGTGTTGTTTATATTATTTTTTATTTTCAAGCATTTGGTCATGTGCTTTGTTTTCGTTTGGTTATTAAAATGGTAGACAGAGTGGGCTATCACTCCGGGAGTTGGAGCAGATTAAGGTCTAACCTCTTTATTGAACGTTTTTCACTTAGCAAGGGATCGAACCAGTGACCTCACACATCGAGAGTCACTGTACACATTCGCCTTCCTAAGCAGGTCTGTCTCACTTCAACCACCAGACCAAACCTCATGGCTTATGTGCTTTGTTTTTGTTGTAAGAGATTGCAATTACTACTGCCAAGTTGTAGCAGACTAGCAGTGTAGCAACGTTGTAAGCCAGTGAGCAACTTTTATTGCTTAAGAAAGGTGCACCTCATTTTAGCAGAAATAATTTTGTTTTCGAAAGAATTCAACTTTTTTTCTTAATCGTCTTTGCCTACGTAAGGGATGCATAGATATGAAAACTACGATGGATTATTGGAAGGAAATGAGCAGAAAACGTCACTAGTAGGATTCGGGACTTATAAGATGAAGATTAAAAATTTCGTTCATAAGTTGTCACATATGAGATGAAAACAATTTCGCCGCTTTAGTGACAACTTATGAGACGAAACAAATTATCGTCGCTTAAGTTGTAACCTATGTGACGAACTCATAACTTGAACGGAAAAAATAATTCTCTTACGTTCACACTTATGAGATGAAATACTTTTTTTCGTCGCATAAGTTTGTCCCTAAAGAGACAAAATATTATATTTCGCCAAATAAGTTTTTCACTAAAGTGACAAGGTATTTTATTTCGTCGTATAAGTATTTTTCAAATTTCAAAACTTTTAGGAGGTCAATACTTCCGCCAAAAATCTTTTTAAACTCTCTCCCTCTCTCCCACATTTTTCACTTCATCCCTTCATTCTCTCCCCCTCTCCCACAAAAGACCTCCACCCTTCTTCAACCTAGCCATCTCCCGTCTCTCTATGTCGAGTCATCTCAATCCGCCTCTGACTTTCACCTTTGCCGCCAACTCCGACCCTGCCGCTGATCCCGATCCGCCTGAGCCCTAGCGAAGAAGAAGAAGAAGAAGAAGAAGAAGAAGAAGAAGAAGACGATTACGATTTGAACCTGGCCTCTTCATCCATCTCCTCCACCTTGACGCCGCCGTCTCTAGAGTGGAACCCGCTGCAAATCATTCTCTACTCCGACGTTATCGACGAGCGAGGTATTGTACGGAGGAGAGATCAGTGATGGGTTTGGTGGGTAATGGTTGGTGGTGGTGGTGGTGGCACGTGGGTGGGTAGTGATCAATTTCAAAACTTTTAGGCGGACAATTTTTTTTAAATATTGAAATCTTAAAGCAACAAAATATTTGGTCACTTAAATTGAGAAATTTCGTCTCTTAAGATTATATTGACGAAACATTGTTCATCGCATAGGATTGTCGTGTTGCGACAAATTCTTTATTTTCGTAGCATGTTCCAGTGCGAAGGTAAGTATGCGACGACATTTTCATCTCTTAGGTTCTTATGCGACGAATATGTTCTCTTATGCGACGAAATGATTTCGTCTCATAGGTTCCGGATCCTACTAATGTGTAAGAGGAAGCGAAAACCTATTTGGAGGTTACATTGTGTTAGAACAGTCCCGTTCACCTGTGTGTCCGAATTAATTGATGGAATATGAGGTTCCAACATTTATGGGGGGTAAGAATCTGATCATAGAGATGAATCTCTATCCAAAACCAATATCTCTCATGGTTTGACCTTTTTTCTTTCTTCAAATTCACTTTCTTTCGATTCCGGTTTTAAATTTTAATATTTAAAAAATTAAATATTGTTCCCTCTAGATGAAAAAAATTATTGTTCTTGAAGTTCCAAGCATGTTTGTTGTAAACAAGAGCAGTGTCTATTAAAATGGAGGGTAACTTGTTGAACTTCATTCTGTTACTGGTGGCTCTTTGCAAACTATTGTACTAAACAGCTTAAGATTAGTCTGATTTTTTATGTGCATTGTATTGCCTACTGATAGATATATATTACTAGTAACTAATATTAATGCTGTATATTGTAGAGGAATCTGAAACAGATAGCGAAGAGTCAGATGTTAGTGGTTCAGATGGGGATGACACGTCTTGGATATCATGGTTTTGCAATTTGAGAGGAAATGAGTTTTTTTGTGAAGTTGATGATGATTATATACAAGATGATTTCAACCTCTGTGGGCTAAGCAGTCAAGTTCCCTATTATGATTATGCACTTGATTTGATCTTGGATGTTGAGTCATCTCATGGTAAGCTTATCTTCAGTGTAATCAGTATCAGTCTTTAATCATTATTGCATTTATAGCTTTAGTAACGTATGGTAGAACCTGTAGACCAACTTGAAGCTCTTTAAACAGCTTGTTTGAGGTTTCAGCTCAAGTTGAATCATTCAAGCCCTTTTAGTTGGAGCTGAGCCATTTACTTTTAGCTATAGCAATCGTGAATTTGTATGTTCAAAACGTTTTGGATACTAGCATTAGCATATATCTTGGGTGGGACTTGGTATTATAGCATACTTTTTAAGTCCATGTAGGATGACCAAATGTTAATCTCTCCCATTTGGTTTACCTTTCTGATGGATACTTTGGATTGTTTGATTTTTGCAGGTGATATGTTTACGGAAGAACAAAATGAATTAATTGAATCAGCAGCAGAGATGCTCTATGGGCTGATTCATGTACGGTATATTTTGACAAGCAAAGGCATGGCTGCCATGGTAAGTTGCTTTCCTTCATTGTCTATTTCACTGTTTCATGCTCTCAACTGTTACACCTAGAATTATGCTACTGTATGTGCAGCTAGATAAATACAAGAACTATGATTTCGGAAGATGCCCAAGAGTGTACTGCTGCGGACAACCCTGCCTCCCAGTTGGCCAATCAGACATCCCACGGTCAAGCACTGTAAAAATATACTGCCCAAGTGTGAAGATATCTACTACCCTCGATCGAAGTATCAAGGTAGTATCCTTTGTATTTATAATTCTGGATTTGAAACTGCTGGCTGCATATAAGCAGCTAGTATGGCAAGATCCTGCTCACAAAATACTTTATATATTGCTGCATTTTTTTGTTATGGTCATCATCCATAGTTCTGTTATGCTAGGTGGCTAGAAGGTTTTCTACTTTTCCCCTTTTTTGTTTTGAGTTTTAACTTGGGACTGGGGTGCATTTTAGTTTATACTTGCACAACTAGCAGCGCTAAGTAGGCAAAATGGGATTGCACTAAGTTGCCCCCTTAATTATTGGTGATTGAGGGCACCAACCCTGTACTTAACCTACCATCATACAGTCTGATATGTAGGTTTTGTTGTTAATTGGATAACGATTGAAACTGTTCCATCATTCCTTTCTAATATATTTTATATGTAATTATCTTTTTAAATGGTAAATGAAAGATCTTGAACTTTTTGTAAAATTCATTTCATTGGCGCATGGATTTCTTGGTGATATTTAAAAGACTCGAGTACTTTCTCTGATTTAAAGCTTGATTTTATTCTATTGGTAAGCATCATCCGTTTTTTTCGTTCTTTAATAAAACCTTTGCAGTTGTTGCAGCAATATATTACTAAGACTACTGTAGTCATTTACAAATTTTTATATGCAAATTTGATTTTTGACTTTGTTAAGAGCATGAAACTTGATGCATACTTAGGTACTACCTTGCCTAACCAATCATGACATGTGCTTTTATGAGTATAACATAATGCTCCCTAGTTTTGCTAGCATTAATTCCTGAACTAAACTCTAATAGACATTGATGGAGCCTATTTCGGAAGTACATTTCCTCACCTGTTCTTGATGACATACGGGCACCTGAAGCCACAGAACCGTCACAGAGCTATGTTCCAAGAGTGTTCGGCTTCAAGCTTCACAAGCCATGATGCCAGAATTTCAAGCTTCACCTGGGGTCCATACAAGACTTCCTTCCCTCTGTCAGCAAGGCTCTTGAGATTTCAGGGCAGTGTTACTCGGATATAAACTTTTCCTTTCATGTGTTCTGGATCCACTATAAATCAATTTGCAGCCATTCCAAGGTTCATTTTCCATTTTTAGCTGCCTCTTGGTGAGCTTTTATAGAACTTGCCCGGTTGGTTTTAGTATTAATAATTACTTTCTAGCGGTACTTTTTTCTTCATAATCATGTTAGCTCAGCTGGGATTATTGGCACTTTGAGAATAGCCTCATCCCTATCTTACATTTTTCAGAATGTGTCCTGTAGTCCCTTAATATTCCTGTCCAAATTATATTAGTTTCATCGGCCGTGTCAGCTGTAGGTTGTATGCAGTTAATGTCGGAATATATTATATGATATACCATCTAATTATAAGACACCGTGTACACTACTGCATGCCACAATGCTACACGCCCATAATTTTCACGTCTTTTCTTTCATCTATCTGAGTTCAATGTCTACAACTCTACATGCCTTTATTTTCCAAGTCTTTTCTTTCATCTTTTGTAGTTCAAAATAGAGTTTGTTTATAAATTCTTGTATAGAAGCCAAATACAGAGTTAGAAATATGGTGAACTATCCATGTAGCATCAGTTTGGCAAACTTCACGGATGGTGTTGTAGGATGACCTTTCCGCTTTTCAACCCCTAGCTCAATGCCCATAGTAGCACCACTGGCAGTAGCCTCTCCAGCCCTCTGGCACACCTGCGCATGAGACTGCATTTGGTTTCCGGCCAATCTTACTGTAATATGGATTGAATGACCGTCGTGGTGTAGGTAATAAACAAAAATTCTTGTATGAACCAGAGTTCATATGAACCAATGATAAATTTTGTATTTTTATTTTTTTATATTTTCTTAGGATTAAACTTTTATTTTTATTTTTTATTTTTTTTTTGTTTATTTTGATTCGGTTGTGCCAAGAACTCGTCGTCTCTTCCAAAACTTGTAGGAGTTAGAAACTTGGTTAAAAGAGTGGGCGATGACCGGTCCATATGAAATACTGTTATTGGCTTCTTGCTCCCGTAATGAATCGAATGTGAGCAAATAACAGGATTGTTTAGCCGCAGGAGCGCCGTAACGAGACAAAATGACGGCAGCTGTCCGATCTTTAATGAATTGATCTTTGTCCGTTTAAGTCCGTTTAATCATGTCTGTTAGATCAATTCATTATAGATCAAACGGCTATCGTTGTTTCGCCCCTCACGGCGCTCCCGTGCCTGAGCAGTGTCGGAACAAATAATTCATTTCGAGTGATGATATCAACGTGCATCTTTTCCTTCCAAAATTTAGAGACGTATTGAAATCCGGTGGTCATATGTATTTCCGTTTCCGCTCATATAAAATGATCAAAATCTTTTAGGATTTTTTAGAGCAAATGATCGTTCACTATAAAAGCAGGAAAAAAATGTTTATTAGGTCAAAAAATGTTTTCATATATCCATTCCAATTTTTCGTGTTTCAATTACAATTATACTCTCAAATCATTAAATATCTATTCTCTCTCTTCTCTTCTCCCTGATTTGTCTTTCTCTCAAATCATTATCGCCGACATTTCACCCTCTCCTTCTCCTTCTCCGACGACCACGTCCTCACCTCCGCCTGTTGCACCGGCCTCCAACTCGCCCATCATAAAACCTTAGGCCAAGCTCACCACCCTGATCTGTTGAAGCACCACACTCTGATCAGATCTCTCTCTCTCTCTCTCTCATGGATTGCGATGCAATCTAATTCGAGTTGGCAACGAACGGAGGAAGACGTCGACGATCTCCTTGGAGTCAAGTTTCCAAAGATCTTGAAGTGCGAGGATCGATGAACAAACATGCCTGGGTTAGATTTAAAAGAACCATGTCTAGGTGCTTGACGTCCTGATGGAGATTGAGGCTAGATGACAGTCGTGATTCATGAATGGTGCCAGCCTTAGGTACCCATAGAAAGTTTTCTGGTCTGTCCTTGACGCTTGGCATCAGGTTGGTGATTTGGTTATCCTTAGGAGCCTGAAAACAATGTTTTACCATTTTACTAGGGGTAGTAAATTTATTGCCCCTAGTAACCCGTTCTTACATGTCAAGTTTCTATTCATTTTGTTCATAAGAGTTGCGAAAAATGAAAATATAGATATTGTATAGTTTTTTACCGACCCTAATAAAATTTTACAAGATGCATTAAACTTACTGTTTGGAAATGAATATGTACACAGATTATGTATGTGTTTATTTTGTGAATAAATGTCGCGAAAATGAAAGTATAGATATTGTATTGTTATTTATTAACCCCATTTAAAGTTTAATAGGGGCAATAAATTTGACAGTTTGGATATCAAATATGTTATTGCAAACAATAACATGTTTATTGGGGTTAGTAATTCGTGTTACCGGACTCCGGCGATCAAATTCTTATGACTGGAGTGCGACGACCGGAGTTTGGTGGTCAGCCGGAGTTCTACCGGAATCTAGCGACCAGAGTTCTGCCAGAGATCGGTTGCTAGCCGAAGTCCCGTCAGAGTCTGGTGACCAGAGTCGATGAGGTTCTGGTTAACCCTTCTTTCTCTTTCATTTTTCATTTTCTCTCTCTAAGCAACTTTAAGAGGTGAGGGTAATATGGTATTAAAATAATATTAGTTTTTAAGATTGTTTTAAGATTTTAGAACTAGACATAAATTTTTTTTTGAAAAATTTAAATGATCAATTTAAAAAAAATGTTGTAATTGGAAGTGGGTGTCAAATTTGGGTTTTCTCTCAAGTACAGAATGGTACGGAGGAGCCGCTGCTCACCAATCATTTTTATGGAGGCCTCCATTTTGGTTGGGAATAGCATTGATTCTAGGAATGGTGAAGGGCTCTGTGGTTGTAAGTTTTTTTGTTTAAATGTTTAGTTTTCGATTAGTGATAGTTGAATGGTGATTGTTGATCCAGTATGTTTGTTTTGTTGATGATCAGGGATGATTTACATTGTTTTGGTGGATCAATTTGATTTTTATAGCTTTGTTACTTATTCCGATTAGCCATTCTTTTTCTGTTTCATTCGGTTATATTTACGTAGTGTGGGTGATTTAGTATAAGATGAAATGACAGAGAGGAAATGTCATAGTTCATAAAAAGTACTATAGAGCTCTTAGGAACTTGAAAATGAGCACTGATGTTTGAAAAACTGAGAGAGAAGCTTCCAAGCTTGCAAAGCGACCATGTTGAGTTTTGGTCTGACTCAGCGGGTACATTTACTTGTCACTTATGGTATTATGTCTTCTTCTGAGTTGTGGCTTTTCAGAGTCAAGTTCATGCTGAATGTTATTCTTGCATAGAACTTTAGCATATATTTGGTAATCTTGTGAATTAGGCAATGTCATGTTGGTTGCCTATTTCTTATTTGATTCTGGCTTCAAGCACTTGTGTTATTATTAACTGAGAAGCAACTGTAGTATAATCTCTATGTTATTAGTTTTAGTTCTATTATATGAGTTGCTAAGCCTTTAGTCCTAGCTGCCCTCTTTCATTTTTAAAGCGGACTCGTTGTCCGTCTCCTGTACTTTTTGTCTCAATAAAAGCTCTGTTTCTTTAGAAAGAAAGGATATATGTCACTGCCGATGTTGTCACTTTTGCACTTTCTTTTTAGATTTTGGTTGTGTTATGCTGAAATGAATGGTTGTGAATCGCTGGCCGATTTCATTTTCATTCTTATACGTCATACATGTATAATGTTGAACAATAGAACTGTTTTTGCTGAACCAGGAATGGTGATCATGTTGCTGCATGCGAGAAATTTTTTTGAAGGTCAGAACTCAGAACCCTCTTACACCTACCATCACGGCGGAGGGAGTAGGAGACACTGTCTTGGTAAGTGTTCTGTGCGCACAGGGTACCACTGGATCCACAATCACAATACCTGTTCTTCTATTCCAAACTCAAGCGTATCACATGTCATCGACACTTCTTGGTGGAAGAATTTATGAAATCTACACACTACCAAAAATAAAGCTCTTCTTATGGAAAGTAGTAGTTGGAGCTGTCCCTTCTTTGCTGAATCTGCATACAAGGAAAATTGCCAGGTCTCCTTGCCGTCCAATCTGTGGTGCTCATGATGAGTCTATTGATCATGTTCTTCTTTGTGACTAGATGGCTCCGGTCTGGTTTGGTTTCCCACTTAGCCTCAGAATCGACAAGCAAAGTATTACTACTTTTGACGTATGGTTTAAGCAATCTATAAGCAATCAGAAAGATCCTACTGATAAGAGTGGTGTGGTACCTTGATAAGCTCCATCTGCTGGTCCATTTGGAAAGCTAGATGTAGTTTTATTTATCAGAATGTAACACTTACCCCCAATGGTGTCTTATCCCAATGCACCGGTGCTGCTATAGAATTTGTGAAAGCCGCTATTTTTACTCGCTCGAAGGGTCCCATTGATGCAAGCCCCAAGTGGTTAGCCCCCGAGCAAGGAGTTGTGGCTATCAATTGTGATGCAGCTTGGAGAAGCCATACTGAAGGGGGTGTAGGAGTAGTGATTCGAAATCATCTTGGTGAGTTTATCGGAGGTGGAGCTGCGCCAAATATCTCATCCTCTGCCGAAGCGGCTGAAGCTAAGGCTGTTCTTTTGGGATTGAATCTGGCGGCTGAGCTAGATATCAAATCGGTTCGGGTACAATCTGATTATTTGCATCTTATCACTGAACTGAATACAAAGGGGTCATGCAATAGGTGGTCAGTGGCTCAAATTGTAGAAGAAATTAAATGGAAGAACGAGTATTTTGATTACCTGGTTTGGAAATGGATTCCCAAGGGAGCCAATTTGGCGGCCCATGAAGCTGCACAGCTTGGAAGTTGGATGGTGGGTCTTAAGAGCATCTGCAGCGGTGCCCGTCTCCTCCCTCTGCTCGTGCTCTCGAGCGAGTAAAGATTGCTCGTGCAAGAACATTTTAGCTCGATCAACGAGCGGTCGCTGCTGCAAGGCCCGCCTCCCTCCTCTCTGCTCGTGCTACAGGGCCTCGCCGCTACATATGCTCTAACATATGGGTTAATCAACCACCATCATCTCTATAAATGGTCCTCTGAAATGATGGTTTACTTTGTCCTCATCTATTGTAGATTAATTGGTGCCTTTTATGGTACCTTTTTTTGGAGCTATAGTTCTTCCTGGTCTCTTTCTTTATGATTGAGTGGAAGAACTATGTTGTTTTATTTCGTTGTTTATGATATTTTTTTAGAGTCTCTTGTTTGGACTTGTCCCAGGTTTAATGAATATCATTTTTTCACAAAAAAAGAGAGTAGGAGACATTGTGGGTCTCATGACCCGCTCATCCAAGTACAATTGTGTCTTCATTAGTGTCCCACTATAAAAATCACAAAAATGCTTACCATATATATAATATATATGATGATAAAATTGAGAGTGAAAACATTTTTTATTCATCTTTTTAAATATGGTATGTTGTTTTCTATTATTAATTGTTATGGGGATATTTTGGTTCCATCAACACAAATTATTGATGAAAATTGAAGTGGTTCCATTTATTCTTTAATTATTATTAGTATTATAGCTATACAATAGTTTCATTTTTAGTCAATTTAGTAATACTTTTAATTATAAATTATAACTTTTTCGTTTTTACCATTTTTTCCTACATTTTTAGTAATATAATTTGATGTCCAATACAAAATGAATTTGAAAAATTATTTCAATATATATATATATCACTACCAGAATAAACATTATAGCCGACGAAAAAAAACAGGTCGACGAAATTGTTTTTCGTCGGCTAAGGTCCACTTTAGCCGACGAAATAAAAAATTGTCAGCTAAGTTAATTTTTCGTCGGCTAAAGTGGATTTTTAGCCGACGAAATATTTTTTCGTCGGCTTTTTAGTTGATTATTAGATATTCCAATTTTAAAACAATAATTAAGTTCTCTCGCTCTATGAGCTATTGGATTCTCTCAATCTTTGAATTTGAGGTTAGGCTGATTTACATGGTTTTGTCCATTTTGTAGGCACGTTTGTTTCCGAATATGGGAGCCTAATGGTGTTGATATAGGTATTAATTTGTCAATTGTGTTTTTTTGGCTTGATAGTTTGAGTCTAGGAATTTTTTATTTTAGTAAATTACAGTTTAGTTATCAGCTAAATTTCAGTTTAAAAATACACTATTTAGACAATATCTTACACTTTTAAGGACACAAAATTAACAAATTAAGAAAAGTTTTTATATACTTGCTATCAGCCATTACATATTTTACCAAATTACCATTCCAAACATATTCTACTGCTACTACTGAATTGGATGTCTATGCTGCTGTCAAATTATATGTCTATCACTGCTACTGCCAAATTCAATGCTCGTCGCTACTACTGTCAAATTAGATGCTCGCAGCTGCTACTACCAAATATGACGTTGTTATTCCTGTTACTGCCTACAACGATGCTGCTACTGCCCAATAGGACGATGTTACAGCTGCTACTACCTACTAAGACGCACAATAGTAACACGCAGCACCATTGCACAGTAGCAGCCGGCATCTGACCAATGTGCAGTAGCATACTAGTCCAGAACTCCAAATCTACATTTTGAAAGACAACGTTTGATCTAAATTCTACGACCATTGAATTGAAATTTCGATAACAAGAATCGAGTACTCACCTTCCTCATCATTCAATACTCAGGGAATCTAATCCAAATGCAATTTCAAAATACAAAAAGAAACAATAAACAGTAGTAGAATAAAACCCCTATTCACCTCCGTCACCCACCATCGCCAACCTCATTAACACCATTACCACCATCATCAGTTCTTTTCTTGTAAATCACACAACTTCCAAAGATAATAAGCAAATAAAATCCACAATTTGCAAATCTAATAAAATGAAACAAAATCTGCCCCTGAAATCCACCAAATCACACAAATCGAGCTCATTTGATCTCACTCCAAATCCCACAACCCCTTACCCTTATTGACGTCACTCATCTCTATCAACTACGTCACCTGACTATCAGATCCACCAAAGTTAGGAGTGCAACAGTAAAGATGAATAGGCTGGAGGCAAAGCTTAAAGCAGCTCCTGATGAGGGCAACAAGATAGATGCACAGGTGGAGCCGAGATTTGGGGACAACAACGACGGTTTGCGGTTGAGCTAGAAATCCTTATGGCGAACAAGATGCGTCATCGTCTAGGCAATAGCAGCATCATAAAGCAGTATCAACTGCGGCGACGTCCTCGAGGTAGCAGCAGCACCGTCACGACATCGAAGCGACATCATCATCCAACACTTAGATTCAAACTACTGGATCTGAGAGAGACGTCGTCACCGTCCTTGTATATATATATATATATGTATATATATATATATATATGTATATATATATATATATATATGAAGGTGAATCAGAGAATATAATGTTCAGGTAATTATTGGTTATCTTTGTAATTCTATTGTAAAGTGAGAATATTTTGGTCATGTGAGAAGAAAGTTTTGGGTCAGACGTGGTACTATTGGTTTTGGGCTTGAGTTGGTGTCATAATTTGTATAAAAAATTATGAAAAAAGAGTTTTTTACTATCAGAAAAAATACTTTAGCCGACGAAAAAAAATAGACCGACGAAGGAACATTTCGTCGGCTAAAGTGGACTTAAGTCGATGAAAAAATCCTTCGTCGACCAAAAAATTTGTCGACTATAGTGGACTTTAGCCGACGAAATTTTCATTTGTCGGCTAAAGTTTAGAACTTTAGCCGAGATAGTAAATTCGTCAGCTAACGTTTTTTATCGTCGTCTTTAGTCTCTAAATTTTAAAATATAGGAGACGAAATAAATGATTTCATCGGCTAAAGTTCATTATATTTCCAGATCTGGATAACAGCTCATTAGAAAAAAAAAAAAAACGAGAGAAAAAGTTTGAGTGTTGTCAAATTTTGTCTAGAATTAGTTTGTGGAGCTATATATAGGTACATAGAGTGTAGATCACTCATGCAAAGTTTCATCTAATTTGGAGAACATTTGAGCTTCTGTAATCGCGATGTACACGAACGGTTTATTTTTGACATATTTTATTATATTAATTCATTTAATCTAATTTGGTACCCAAATGATCCCCCAATTAGATAAAACATGATAGGAATGATCTACATTCTATGCTCTAGACACTGATCTCTATGTGTAGATCATCTCCAAATTTCATTCCTTAAGTTGGCTAGCACACGTCCAAGTATGCAAGAAGTTATATTGCTATGGGATTCATTCCTTAAGTGTGTATGCGTAAGGTGTTACATCCGGATGGTATTCACAAAGTAATCTTTATTTAGAGGTCGTATGAATCTAACTAATCTTTAAGAGTTAGATTTAAGAGGAATAATCTTCATCTATAATATTGTATCTTTATGGTACATGGAGAGATATATGCAGTAAAAATATTTGTACATATTTTTCTTTCATTTAAGGTCATGCTTGGCGAAGATTTGCAGTTGCTTGAAGATCTAATCTTTCGGGGTCCAATATGCCTTGATCTGCAAGAAAGAAAAACCCTAGTGTTCACTATATAAGGGGTCGATGGAGAATGAAGAGAACACACACATCAACTTCAAACAATCTTGCAAACATTGCAAAACAAGTCTCCCTCAGAGCACCTATACCAAAAATACTTCTAGAGTCTTTTATTCCATCAAATACTCATCGCGAGCAATTCCCACAGCTACCTCACCCAAGCCTCATTGTGAGCAAAAGTCCACCCCAAGTTCATAAAGTGTCATCACGAGCGCATATCCGCAAAAACCATTGTTAGAGGGTAGAACCTTTAGCAAATATCCCCGGTCAGAGAGTAATATTTGACGAATACCTAGTCCCAATATTCTAAAAAAAGGCGCCCAGGCCGTCTAGGCGCTGGGCAGTAAGGCACCGTTCCGATTTTCCCTTAATAGGCCAAGCTGGGCGCTGACGCGAAAATCATTCGCCTATGCGGGCTGGGCGGCGCCTAGGAGGCCCTAATAGTGTTTTTATTAATTATGAAATACATAAAAGTCTATCTAAAAATGAGTAAAATCAAACACAAAAACACAATATTATACTCTAGTCTAAACAAAGGATACACTATTGTATTTTTATTATTTCTAAGAACATTGTTGTTTTATTATGTATATTTTTGAAGTATTATTGCTATTTTGGAACATAAAAGTGTTTTTTTATAAATTTTACTACTACTACTGGCTGCATCGGCTACTTCGCGAGCCTCATACATCAACTGCTACAATTCGTGAGGGTCATGAACAAACTAGCTTCACCTTTCAGATCACCATGATCCTGATGATGGTGATGGACTTGTTGGGCAGCTGACTCACTCTGCTGATCTTCTTTTAAATTGCCATTCTCAATCTTCAGCGATGCTTCATCACTGCAATTTCAAGTTAGATCTCATTAGAAATCAAGACAAGGAAACTAATAGTCATATAGAACGGCAGAGAAGCAAGTTATAATTCTCAATCTAGCTTTCTTTGGGGAATCTCTATCTCCCCATAGATATAGCATCCTATAAACTTCTGCATCTCCTTTGGAGGGAATGAAAACTGGAAGTTGGTAATCATATATGTGCCGGTTATATATGAAATCTGATTTCTATGTTGTTAAATCATGCAATATCAGGACACTAGGTTTTACATACAAGTTGTGCATTGTGAGAGGCCTATATATATGACTAGCACATACAATCATACTATAATTATTCACTCATTAAATGACCCAATTTACAATTTCATATTCATAATAAAGAAGATGAACACCCTAACGTAAATCAATTAAATTATCAAAGTGTGTCAAGATGTTAGAACAAACCTCTGGTCACCAATTGTATCAGGCTGGAACTTGATCTCATGATTCCTTTGATCATCATCACAGGGAATGTCAACAAAAGGCTTGATATCTTCACAATCACCAGGACTCATCCCATGCTTGATATGCAACGAGGACATCGAATCCTGCATAGTCCACATATCCTCCGTGACCCAATGCTGGTGCCCATTTCCGTTTGAATTTTGTACAAACACGTAAGGACCACCCTGATGTGGCTGCCCAGTAACTTGCACATTATGCGGCTGCTGCGGATCAAGATAATGAAAATGCATAGGGTTTCCGTACAGGCTCAAAGGGTCGACGCTAATCATCTGATCGGCGCAGTTAGTGTCTCCGACTTCGGGAATCTGGTGCATTATGGGCTGCTGGTCGTGTTGTTGTTGCTGCGCCTGTGCTCGGCAGATGGCGAGTTGGTGGAGGACGATGTCGAGATCGGCCTTGTTGTAGTCGATGAGGCGCTGGAGTTCCTGGATGATGCGGTAGCATCCGCCGACGGGGTCGGAGGCGCGGACGTCAGACTGGAAGATGATGGTGCGCATGGCCTCCTCTTTGTTAAAGTGGTTTAGGTTTTTGATGATCTTGGTGATGTTGCTGACGCCGAAGAGCTTGTGGGCGTTGAGGAACTGGCGTTGGCGGTCGTGAGGGAAAAAAGGGGCGAGGATGCAGTCAGGGGCGCACTTGCGGCGTTGGTACTTGCAGGCGGCGCAGGCCTGGGCATTGCCGTTGCCTTTGGTCGAGGAAGAGGAGGAGGAGTTGGGTGTGGTTGGGGAGGATGTTGTAGTGACGATGCTGCCACTAGTGATGCTCATGATGGTTTTTGTTTTTGCTTTTTGGTGTTATTGGGTGAGATATCGGCTGCGTTTCCGGCGGGGGTGGGGAAGTGAGAGGAGAGTTGGTTTTTTTGGTCGATGATGATGCTTTTTTTTCTGAGCGGAGGGTGCTTTTGCTTCTTTTGGAGGTTCCCGGATTTTCGAGGGAGATGAAAAGGGGAAAAGGAGGGATTAGAGGTGGTGAGAGATGGAAGGGGAGGAAGGACACGTACGTAACTGAATCGGTTATGGGGTTGTGGTGGAGGGGTGGTCTGCTTTTAGGGTTTGCATGTTAGGGTTGAAAGGTTAAAAATAGGGAGGTTTTGTGCATTTTACAGGGTTTAAAATTGGAAAAATTCTTATATGCACGGTCATGTATGTACACGATACGATGTTAACCATTCATAACAATTCCTATATTTGGCCACCCATGTATAAATATTATATCATCTAATCTCAATCGTTCACATGTGTGTATATACACGGACGTGTATGGAAAATACTCCTTTTAAAAATAGTCATCTCTATCTCTACTATAAACTCGGAATCTCAACAAAATTATTAAATTATGTTTTAACAATATTACCTTTATTAGGTTGGTTTTAGATAATAAAAACAAATATTAATATGATAAATATCAAAATAAAAAATAAAATAAAGAAATAATTAAGGAGAGAAAATTGGATAATGAGTTGTATAACTAGATAAATAACAACTTTATAGGAATTGTAAGTAAGAAATGGACTCTAGAAAGAGCTAGCTAGAAAAATGGATAAACAATAGAAAATGAACTCGGTTTAAGAGACATGGAGGGAAGGCAGTAGTTATCAGACGGATATACGTACACAGCATGGGAACTGAATTTTAACTTGTAATCCAATTTAGTTTTTGAGCAATAGATAAGAGTGAGGGACTTGGATTCAAAAAATTCTAGATCATGAGCAATAGATAAGAGTTTCACGAGCTTTAGGGTTCCTTCGGTACGGGAGACCCCAAAAATGAGGCTGCATAAATAATTAGGACAATTCAGTTGACCAAAAAATACAACCGGGACAAACAAACAAACAACTAGGATAATTCCGATGGGTATGATTTTGGTCGTGTGAAAAGTGCAGGTTCCTTGTTAGCTTAAAGTTCCTGGCCAACATTTGATGAGCCAGTGTTGTCTTTTTTTTTATTTTTTATTTTATTTTTTGATAGAAATGAGCCAGTGTTTTCACTATGCAGCGTTACTACATGAGTATCATTCAATCAATTTGGTCACCTCTCGCAAGAACTCGGTCATTGATTACTGATAGCAATGCCGGTGGCGAGTAAAACCTTGATCACGTTTCAATTCCATGAAAACCCACTTAAATAACATGATGGCAACCACCGGCAACCACCGGCAATTCCTATCTTAGATCAAGACAGCAACAAGAATTCAGAAGAAGAAAAACCCATTTAACAAACGCGACAGGGGTTTTTGGTGCCAGTGATATGCCCATCTCCTGGTGTAAGTACATCCAGGAGGTGCATTCCAGACGTACTCCTTCAATATGATCCTAAACTCTAAACCCTATAGTCCCACACAGTGACAGTGCTATCATTTCCATGAATGAAACCTATTAAGTCAAGCTCAATCAAATACATATATGTTCTGAAATGAATGAAACCGTCAAGCTCAATCAACTACCAATTCAGTATATGTTCCGAAATGCATACTAAAGCATCTGGTCTTAAACACATACCGAACGCTGTTCTGCCCTTGTTTTACTAAAGTTCTGATCGAACGAAACTGATGATAAAATATACTAATAGCTAATCTCCCATTCACTCATACAGTCACATACACACAAATTTAGAGAAAACTCCCTAGATTTATAAGTAACCAAATTGCATCCCAAAGTCAAGGGTTCATTATACCTAGTGTTGAGAAGATAAAAGGAGCAAAGGAAACTGCAACTATTTATTAGCTAAAAGCCTAAACAGCTGATACAGAATGAATCAGTACCGCTGTTCAACCATAATTTGAAAAATCTTATGTGCCACAATTAAGTAGTACTTGGATACAGACTCAATCAGTACCGCTGTACAACCATAACTTGAGAAAGCTTATGTGCCGATATTAAGTAGTACTCGGTACAACAGAATTTTCTAGCTTGCCTTCAGAATTTCAGTTGTGCATAGCTAAAACTGCAACACAGACCTGATTTCAAGATTAAAAAGTGATAGTGAGAAACTGTTTCAAAATTTACTTGAAAAGCATATATCCTTTAATTTCCCAGACAAGTTTCTAGTCAAATACATGCAGGTTGAAATAAGAAATGAGCAAACACTTTCCAAAACCTCTGCTTACTAAAGCAAGTCTGCTGTGAAGTGCATATTGGTAGACAAAAATGAGCAACCAGAAGAAACATTGACCATGAAGTGCAGGAAATTAGTTCAAGCACTATCCCTGAATTATAACTTCAATTTTTAGATTGCAAGTGATAATAGCACGGATACTTGGTATTAGTATGGATACTTGATATTAGAAATGCAAGAACATCATGCAGTTAAGCGCCAACAAGACAAAACTCACGAACGCTACTATTAAACGACGAAAGCATAGGCATGAGAGAAGAGGGGTAACATTACATTTGCTAAGGCTCCGACTTAAGAAGGTCAACAACAGAATTTGTGTACTTGGTATTCAGGTCCCTGCACAAAAATGGAATTCAGAACACAAAGGACATGACCACCATCTCATTCAGTTGATTTAACAAGTGCTACAGAGTTACAGCATACCTCCGCTGATTTAACAAGTGCTCACTCTCTTGGAGCTTCCGCTTCTGTCCCTCCACCGTCTACAATGACAACCCACATTAATCACCACCACAAGAGTATCAACCTAAACAAGTCTACATTACTACCATAGCCTTGGTGGGGATGGATCCGGATATGGAGTTGAGCAGCTGCTGGCACTTGTCGAAATGGCTGTTCAGATCACTAACCTACAAAAATCATCACACACGTCAATTCACCCCGAAATCCTAATTTGCAAAATCCGAAACGAAGGTCGAGCGATACCAATGCATCAGACTGCGGGTCCCTAGTCCCGGTCTCAATCGAATCCGACAACTTCTCCACCAGCTGCTCAGATTCAGCGAACAATTCAAGAGCATGAAGCGTCTATAAAGAGATTAGGGTTGTTAGAGTTTCGTACGTGGAAGAGATGGAAGTGGGAGGCGAGAGACTGGTGCTGCTGCTGCTGCTGTTGCTGTTGTTGTTGGAGAAGGAGACGCTGCTGCTGCTGCTGCTGCTGATGCTGAAATTGGTGCTGGAGGGAAAGATGGTCCTGACTTGAAGGCGTAGATGGGTTGCTGTGGGTGGGGATCATATTCCAGCTCCCGCTCCCTCCGCCGCCCGAGTATTGGTGCTCCATTCTATCTCTAATTCCTCTCAGATTTCAAACTGGGTTGTCCAATTTGCAGCAGCAGCGTCAATTAAACGACATGTCGTGTTTTGAGAAGTAGCTTTTAATACTTTTTTTTTCTGGTCTGACTGAGATTATGAATGAGTTTTTCTCTCTGTCTACCTCAAAACTCGATCGAATCTCATCGTCCAGCTGCAACCTAATCTTCAAATTACTTTTAGGGTGATTGATTGTTATCATGTCATGTTTTTTAGGGTTTAGGGTGATTGATTAATCATTTATCAATTACTTTGGATTTGAATCTGATTTTGATTATTGGATGAGTATCGAATGTAATTGTTGTTAATATTTGAATTTTTACTTTCTAAATTTGTTGGTTCTGAATTTACTCGACTGTGACTATAGGGTTTGGATACTGCTTTTTAAATTTTGATATTCTTATCAAGTTTTGTGATTGGTGATAGCTGTGAATTCTGTTAATAATTCAACACTATAAGCCATGCATATATGTGTGTGTGTCAGCTCTCGGTTTAGTTCAATTTCATGTTCACAGGTAATTTGTTTGTGTTTTAAGATTGGGTGTGACTATTACTGCTCCATTTGGTACTTTGCATCTTATTTAATGTGTGAAAATGTTTGTCTTAGTTTAGGGAGTGGGGCTGCCGGACTGGGATATATATCTTGTTCAGCGTGAAAATGTGTTTTCTTCGAACAACCAAGCTTGAGGGCGTGTCAGTACCTATGGGTCAGGTACAACCTTGATCTTGATGCGTGTTCGCCTTCTGACTTCTATTCAAACGATTGTTGTACATGCGTTGGTCAGGCATGCATTCAGGTTCTTCTTAGACCTAGCTGAAGAGCAACTAGGATTTTTCTCCTCCTCTTGCGAAGTGAACGTTCCTACTCAGACCGGTATGGTTGAGCAGAGCTAAAAATCAGGAGTATAGTGCGTTCGTCAAAAGGTTCCTTGACAAACCGGGGATATTTGCTAGAGTTCTCACTCCAACAATGGTTTTTTACGGGTATTCGCCTACGGATGAGGCTTTGGTGGACAAAAAGACTCGAGGAATCTTTCTGGTAGAGGTGCTCCAGAGAGGCTTGTTTTGTAGTGTGCAAAAGTTGTATTGAATCGTTGAGATGTGTTTTTCCGTGCTTCTTGACCCCTTTATATATATATAATGAACACTAGGGTTTGTTCTTACTTGCGGATCAAGGTGTATTAGATCTTCTTGGATTCTCTGAGGATTCCTTAAACAACCATGAATCCTTGCCAATAATGACTTCCACTCAAAAGGAAATACGTTAATAATAACGTAAACCGCAAGATTTGGTCCAATGAGCCTTCTGAAAAAGCATTCGCCAAATATTAATATTTTAGTCCAAACACATCTCCTTTGGTCCAATCTTCTACAATCTACTTTGTTGGACTGACTTTAAGGTGTGTTATTCAATTTAGGTTATACTTCTGTCTTTAGCTACACTGGTGTCTTTCAATGATTCTTTCATTGAATTTTTTATTAGATTTTTCATTTCCCTTGATTTGGTTTCGCTCTCTATCTTTGTGGTCTCATATCTCAAAGATCGATTCCATAGGTTTGAAGTCTATTATGAGTTTGTATTGCAACATTCCGTAGAATTCGACAACGATCAAGGTGACATAAGATTCTAACTGTGCTTACTTCTCTTAATAATATTGTGCTTACTTCACTTATCATTATATGAACTATCATTGACAAGTTGAATATTGATGTCTTCGTTTCCTCTGCTCTCTAATCTTCATGCAAAAAAGATGTTGAGCTTGATGTTGGGTCTAGATTTGTAATGTCAGATTTACCCTCCCTGCGTAAAAATTTGGTTTATCCTTGTGTTGTTGGACTGGACTCTTCTCTCTCAAACTCTTTATCTCTCTCTGATGCCCGATACCTTCTTCATCGAACTGTCTTGGCTGGATTGAAAACGCACAACGAAAGGTTTGGCTTCCAAAATTATTATCTGGTCTGATTTGATTACAAGTTTGTGATTTTGGTTGTTGATTCGAGTTCTTTGGGTTCGCAGATAGCACAGTCGCATCTTCTCTTCCCGATCGATTCGACAAAGCTTTCAAAGGAAGAGCGCTCTCTCAGTCGCTATCAATTGGTACGTCTTCCAGATTTTGTAATCTTGCTATGATCTTGTTTATGATTTTGTAAACAACAAGAATTAATGAAACAAAATCAGATATTTCCAATTCCTGATTTAGATAGTAAAATCCATGCAAGTAAAATTTGAGAAACCTAAACTCTGTTCAGAGAAACCATTTGCAACATCACAAACACCAGCCATATAATTAAAGACATAATCCACCAACTTGCGAGGTTTCTACAGGACTATCCATCAGTTAAAATGACCGGAGTTTTTTTTCTGGTCTGATCCTGAGATTATGAATGAGTTTTTGGTGATTGAGTTCATTTGAAGGGGAAATATGATTTGGGTATTCACTAACTAACTTGAAAGATGTCTTTTTTGTATTCCTATGGGTGTTGTTCAATGTTTGAATCCTGATTCCCAAGTTATTTTCATATTCCATTTGGTTAATTCATGCCTGTGTCTGTAATATGTGTTATTGTTTGATCATGTTAGGCTATGGAGGTAGATGCTATGTGCAATGAAGTCCAGTGTGAAGAAGAATATGTATTGCTTGATCTTGATTCAGTATCCTCGCAGTTTCAAATACCAGAAAACGCACCATATGTTCTTTCCGTGAGTTTCTTTCGGTTTACGGTCTTCTACTTCATTTTGGATACTTTTTTTTTCTGCATTCAAACAGTCTTTAATATCATTTTGATATTGAATTGTATTGGTTTTCAGGGTTTAGACACAATGTATCCAGTACTGATTATAGAGGACAAACTGAAGTTGGTGAGTTTATAGCTACGAATTCCTTAAGTAACTTTTATTTTGAGAAGCTGTTGTGATGAATACATACCGTCATATTCACCTGAGCCAGTTCATATCATCCCCATCCTTTACTACCCACATTGTAAATTTCTTTGATCACCTTCTCCGGCAATGTAGTCTACCTGGACACTGTAAACAAGTTCATGCTCAAATTCTTACGACGGGTACATTTCAACCAGTGTTCTTGGCTGCCCAACTCGTTACCGCTTATGCACGTCTTGGGCTTGTCATTGATGCCCAGAAAGTTTTTGACACCACCCTGTTTCAAGGTACATCAAACATGCTCTTGTGGAATTCAATTCTTAGAGCGAATGTGTCTAATGGGTTTTATGATAAAGCACTCAAACTTTATGATAAAATGCGAAGACTTGGAGTTTGGGCTGATGGGTTTACTCTTCCCCTGGTTATTAGAGCCTGTACATTTATGGGTAGGTCTAGGCTATGCAAGAATGTGCATAGTCATGTTATACAAATGGGTTTTCAAAATCATCTCCATGCTGTCAATGAGTTGATTGGAATGTATGGGAAACTTGGTAGAATGGAATGTGCCCGGCAACTGTTTGATAAGATGAGTGTGAGAAGCTATGTTTCTTGGAATAGTCTGGTTTCCAGTTATGCCTCAAACTATGATTGTGATGGTGCATCTGAGACTTTTAATAGGATGGAGTTACATGGCTTGGAGCCTAACCCTGTGACTTGGACATCATTATTGTCAAGTCATGCTCGTTGTGGCCGCAATGAGAAGACCATGGAGTTGTTTTATAACATGAGGGTCAGAGGAATTGAGACAACTGCTGAATTGCTTGCTGTGGTGTTATCTGTATGTGCTGATATGGCTGTGGTTGACAAGGGTAAGAGAATTCATGGATATGTTATTAGAGGTGGTTTTGGAGAGTACTTGTTTGTAAAAAATGCACTAATATGCATGTATGGAAAATGTGGAGATGTAGAAAATGCATACAAGTTATTTGTGTTAATGGAAAGCAAAAACCTAGTGAGTTGGAATGCATTGATCTCATCATATGCTGAATCTGGCTTGTGTGATGAGGCTTGTGCAATATTTTCACAGCTAGATGCTCATCCAGTTATGACACCTAATATCATAAGTTGGAGTGCTGTTATTCAAGGTTTTTCATCCACTGGACAAGGAGAGAAGTCTCTGGAACTCTTTCGGCAGATGCAGGGAGCAGGAGTACTACCCAATTGTGTCACTATATCCAGTGTATTATCTGTTTGTGCAGAATTAGCAGCAATTAATCTTGGCAGGGAAATTCATGGTCATGTGTTAAAGGCTTTGATGGATAGCAACATTTTGGTTGGAAATGGCTTGATTAATATGTACACAAAATGTGGAAGTTTTAATGAAGGGAATAGAGTATTTGAGAATATTGACAGTAAGGACTTGATTTCGTGGAACACAATGATTGCTGGTTATGGGATGCATGGACTCGGTGAGAATGCTCTAAGAATTTTCCATAGGATGGTCAAAATGGGATTCAAGCCAGACAATGTAACATTCATCGCTGTTCTTTCTGCTTGTAGTCATGCTGGGTTAGTTACTGAGGGTCGCCTCCTTTTTGATCAAATGATTGAAGTTTATGGTGTAAAACCCCAAATGGAGCACTATGCATGTATGGTTGATCTTCTTGGCCGTGCAGGGTTATTGCAAGAAGGAAGCAACATTGTGAAAAACATGCCAATGAGACCCAATGCTTGTGTCTGGAGCGCTCTTCTCAACTCTTGTAGGATGCACAAAAATACAGATATTGCGGAAGAAACTGCCACCCATATATTCAATTTGAACTCAGAAATGGCTGGGAGCTACATGCTGATGTCTAATATTTACGCTGCTAGCGGGAGATGGGAGGACTCGGCCAAAGTGAGGATCTTAGCCAAGGAAAAGGGTTTAAGGAAAATCCGAGGACAGAGCTGGATTCAGGTTAAGAATAAGGTTTTTGTATTTTCAGCAGGGAATACCATGCAAGCAGGCTTGGAGTTAATTTACGCCATCCTCTGTGACTTGGCACTTCAATTGGAACGTGAGGGCTATGTACCTAAGATGGGAGTCAGTCAAGAGAATACCGGCAATGAACTGAATTGATGGTTGAGTTACTCGGTAGACATCATGGGTAGATCATGGTTCAGTTTCCTCGAATGTATCCAATATGATGAATTGGATTGATGGAATCAGTCATGTTAGTTTATATCCAAACATTTACAAATTCCTATGGGTTGCTAAACATATGTAATTCATGAGAGCACTTGCCTGGTAAAATGTAGTTCACTATCTATTATATATTGCTCTATGTAAACCATTACCATATGAGTGTTATGATTAATTTTTATTTATGACAGCAGGATAGTACTGTATACTAATACACACTTCGGTTTTCCTCGTTTTGGGCCTTGTAATCTGTTACATTCAGTGTTATTGGTATTACTGAATGGCTTGAAGGTTGATGCTGTAGTCTGATGTCATTTTGTTTGTCTAATTGTTGTCTGCTCACAGGTTGGAGAATGGGAAGAAACTATTGGAACATGCCTTATTTTCAAAGAAGGTAAAATCTTGTTTCTATGGTATTTTATCTGTGCAGTTTAGGAATATTTTGTACATAAGGAGAACTAGATATTCCTCAAATTATATTCCATAAGCAAGATCAGATGCTTTCATTTATCTATTATATTAAAGAAACGGCTATTGAAAGATCAAGAAAGCAAAAACAAAAAGGTGGACAAGGACTCCACAGAAGAAACTGCAGCTTTCAATCCCAAAAACAGAAACAGAAGCCCAAGGAGATGCCCAAATCCCAACTGTCTCCCAAATCAATACCACGTCATCACGGCTATAAAATTCAAGATTCTTATTAGGATGCTTTCATTTGAGAGGCAATGGATTACTGGTCAACTGTTTTTCTGTGACATGAAAATGCTGGTAGAGTTTCATTGTCATCAAGAGTTGTGGAGCATAGACAAATCAGTTATGGCTTCAGACAGCCTTCTATGTTATCAGTTGTTTAGTTTGACTTTTATTGTCATATGGAGGTGATTAGATTCACTTTAGCTGGGTAATGAATGTTTTATTTATTTAGTTGTTACTTACATGCATGTTTATAAATCACTGCATTTTTTTGTAAAGATCATAGGGACTAAAACATATATGGGGATGCAATTTGATTTGTTGATCTAGAAATTTTAGGTTAGACCACTTTCCTTCATTGTGTATTATTTGAACTGGCACTTAACAAATGGTGTTACAATTGCTTGATTCGGTCTTGATAGCCAAACCTGTTCTATAGGATTTATCATAACCATTTTTGCCAAATCTCTTAGTGAATCAACATTTCCCAGAAAAGGAAAAGAAAAAAGCATTACAAGTTTTTGTCTAATGTACATGGGTCTGTGATAATGTTTGTTGTATTTGTCTGCATTAGTTGATTTGTACTCTGAAGAGCATTATTGCTATTCTAAAGAAGCTCCATTTGCAGGTTCTAGTCCTGTAACTCATGAAGAAACAGGACCATCAGAAGCAAACCTTTTTGCCAGGAAATGCATAGTTGATAAAAACCAATATCAGTGCAAGCAAGTAAATCCACTTGGCTGTGCTTATAGAAGATTAAAATTTAGATTGGCACCAGATTGTGACTCTCATGGTTCTGCATCTGTAGAGGCTGAGAAAGTTTGAAGAAATTTTTGCAGCACTATGAAGATCTGTATATCCTAATGGTACAAGAGGTAGAAATCAAGACATTGCTGTTACTAGCACATTTTAAAATGTTGATGTTACTAATTTGCTTCATTGGTAGCACATTTAAAAATGTTGATGTTACTAACTAATTTGCTTCATTGCTCCAGTTAAAACACATTCTAAAAATTACTCTTTATTTCAAGGTACTGAGAAAGTAAGGTTCTATTTTCTTTGAAATGATATGATCGGTAGAACTGAATTCAAGTACTCACTAAATAGCAAGTTATGTGTGTCGCAGTTTGGGAATTTGTGATCGGATATAGGACTAGCAAGGGACTTCAATTTTCATGTCGCCAAGGTATCTTGTTGTGGAATCACTAGTATTTGTGAGTTCCCAAATCGATTTCATAGTAATATTCTAACTGGTGTCCAACTTCGATCTTAAAATGACCAACCATATAATGGATTTTGTTTTCTAAGTGTAAATAGTGAGATTTGACTGGTTAACGAAACATAGAGACTTTGAAGGAAGGGAAACCATTAGCATTACATCAGTCACAGGCTCACAGCAGCATGCCTCAGATATCATGCCACCATCATCCCCTCAACGCTATCACCGATTACTGATTTTCAATGCTTATGTTCCCATTTCGAAAGTAGTTCATTTCATCAATGGATTTCTATCATCTTTTACAGGTTATTGCCATGTTATCGACGACAGGGTTCACGTCACATTATATGTATGTTGAGCTCATATGGTTCTGTATTAACCGCAGAATAGGATTTGTGCAGACTTGTTTTGTTAGTTACATAATTCTAAGTTAAGGATTCTTCTGGTTCGTTCATTCACGAGATCAATCAAGATTAGGAAGCTAAAAGAATGAGAGTCTTGCGCAAGAGGTTTGGACCTTTATAAAAGAAGACACAATAGTTATTGGAAGATTGTCTTTTGATACATATTTTCGCTGCAAACTAGATTGAGAAAAAATGTTGAAGTTCAACTGTTCCATGTTGAGTTGAACTTCATGTTTATGTGATTAACACACTCTTGAGGCTAGTAGAGTTGTGATTGAAGGTTTAAGGACGCGGCCAGTTTCTTGGAGATTAAAGAAGAAGATAACTTGAAGAAAAAGAGTGGTTCAAGCATATCTGTTAGGGTTCTAGAGAGAGTAGCCGCGTTCAGTTCTACGTAGTTTGTAATCGACTTATTCTTGAGTCATAATGAATTGCTTTTTCATTAAAGGCTTTCATGAATTAAAGCCCCAGTAATGTTTTTCCTCAAATTGAGGTTTTACTGGGTAAACAAACTGTTGTGTTCATTTTCTTTATTTTCTGTCAAGTTCGTTGAGGATTGAAAACGTGTTTCAATCCCCGCTGCAAATTCCACAGTACCTTCATATCCAATCCATTTAGAAGATTAACAACAATCCTTCCTCATTTGTTTCAAGTTGAATGTGAAGTTTTTCGTCATTCTGTTTGGATTAGTCTTTGGTTATCATATGCTAAGAGACTTTTTTGCTAATCTAAAAAAAATATAGCTATCTAAACTGAGACTTTTTTGCTCATTTATGTTGGTTTGATATTCAAGTAGCTCGCGATGATTGGATTATATTTATGTTATATTCTTACATTTGTTTTGATGAATACAATGACTTTACATCTTATTTTCAAAAAAAAACATAAAACTTTTAAGAGGATCAATTAAGCAAGTAAAAGTTTCTTTTTGTTTTATGATGTCTTTGGAATAACTAGGCTATGAGCTTTTGGCGAGAGATAAAAAAAGTGGTGATAGCAAAATAATAATGACAAAATACTCCTTATACTTTAAAGGTTTCGACCGTTTAGTCCTCATATTTTTAATTTCAACTAATCACTCCTCATACTTATTAAATTTCAACCAATTAGTCAATTCCATCTAAATTGTCTATTAACTTCCTTAAATGCCCTTATGTGTTTTCATTTTTTTTCTCATTTCTTTTTCTCTACATACTTAATAAAGTCTAGCATGAGTTTCGATAGAAAATGAAAAAAAAATGTTGTAAGTAATATAAATGTGGGATCACATATATATATATATAATATATGTGTTAAGGTAGAAAATGAATGAGGATCTAGGAGCTTGTCGTTGTTGGGCTTGATGATTCGATCTTCCCCTATAAGGTTATGTGACTAGGCTCAAAATCTTCCTTAGATATACTTTGTTGTGATGAAAAGGCTTCAAGCATGCAATATTAATACTCAAAAGATTTAGTAATGTGCATGGGGTGGGAGCGAGGACTTTGCAAGTGTAACATCATGCATGCTCACCATAAAGTGGGTCTAATACAGGTATGAGGTTGTGGAACGCTGCGATGATGCAGTGTTCAGATTGTTTAAAGATGTTTGAATTGTGGTGGTGTTTAGGCTATATGGAGATGCTTGGAGGAATGATGATGTTTGGGCTATATGGAGATGCTTGGAGGAACAATAGGTGATGTAGATGCTTGGATGAATAGTGGGGATGGTGGAAATGCTTGGATGAATAGTGATGTATGGAGATGCTTGGAGAAATAGTGGTGATGGTGTTTAGGCTATATAGAGTGGAGATGCTTGGAGGAACCTACTATTCCTCCAAGCATCTCCACCACCCAACTATTCCTTAAAACATCTCCATATAACCCAAACACCATCATTTATGGAGATGCATAGAGAGCTTGGTAGTGGTTTTTTTCATGTAGGTGTGTTGTCTGTCTAAGTCCCTTGTAACCCCTTTATATAGAACTGTAGATGAAGACTCATGGTCCAAAGTGAAGGTGTTCCGTGACTCCTAATTTTTGCAAAGGGTCATGGTTCTTATTCTTAGTGTCATTGCTACCCTCATATTTCTATATCATGACTCTCTTGAGACCAATGGTCTCGATCCCTTAATGAGTTATTCTTAGCTAAGGGTTCATGACGAAACATGACCTTAGGTTTGCCTTAAGCTTATAAGGTGAGAGTTTATGAAGGCAAGGCTCATGTTTGAGATGACTTGTAGTCTATGTCTGAGTCATAGGGAAAATGTGACAAGATGAGGGTACTCATATTCAAGTTTGGTCCTTGACTCCCAAGACGTTTCAGACACTAGACATTTGACCTCAATATGCCTTGCAAGATCTTGTATCCTTCCACACCATAACCCACTAATAAGACCCATTTGACCTAGTGGCTTGGGTTCAGGTTAAGAGTTGGCCGCATGGCATGTTGTGATAGATGGGTTAGGACATATCATCGAGGATACTTATGCCTAATTTTGCTTGGCGTGTGTTAATGTGTGCGTGAAGTGAGTGCGAATGTGGTTGTTGAAGCGTGGGTACGTGGGTATTGAGGCGTTTCCAAGAGGAACCACGTGGCTAGATAGAGAGAGTGTACTTAGGCATGAACGAGCATAACCTGGTATTGCCTGATTCTCAAATGGGCATTCTGTAGCTTTATTTAAAAAAGGCTTGGCCTTCAATGACATCTTATGTCCTTTGAGCATAACGTGACATGACTTGCCTCTCTAAGGTCTTGAATATGAATTTCATCTTTTGGAAATTTACCTAGAGTGGGTAACGTGCCATGGCGGAGAGATGTTACTCCGAGTCATGACGGCCCAATATTGATTTAATGGGTCTCAGATCGAATCAAAATTCAATATTTAATCTCGTGCCTTTCATAAAATTAAATTACATTTTTAGGTATCAACAATATATATGTCACACCCCGAATCTTTTGAAGTTAATAAAAGTTACTTTTCACAGAGATTCACGAGTTACCGAGGATTTTTAATTGCGATCGGTAATTCGTTAAGTTATCGCTCGAGTTAATTCTCGAGTTTTACTAAGTTCTCCAAATACCTGAAGTGATGACTCGATGTTGTAGTACGTGTCGACACGAGTCTCCCGGTATTTTCGGAATATTTTTCGGAGCTTCTGGCTAATTTCTGTGAATTTATGAAGTGTATGGTAATTTCCAAATTCTATTCCGGTAAATAATTTTTACCATTCTATCATTTACTTCTTACCCATCTTAAATCTGAACCGTTGGATCATTTCAAGATTGAATCTCAACCGTTGATTTTCCTATAAATAGAGAAGAGAGGTTTGACCGAGTCAAACCTCCCCAAATCAGTCAAACCGAGCTCCCCGAGCTCTCCTCCTGCGTCGGTAATCCCTGCTCGACGCCGGCGATTCCGGCCACCGTTCGCCGGCGGACAACCACCCATCTCTTCCTCTTCTCATTCTCATCAAAACCCCCTTACCAATTTCTTCAAATACCTGTTGTGGGAGAGGATTGGCTGACGAAGAGCTCGACTGTGCTCCGATCGAGTTTTCGGAAATTGGTCACGACAGAGGGCGCGAGTGGTGGTGACAGCTTCGCCTCGTCGTCCACAACCTCTTTGTGGTTTCAGTTTCAAGAGAGGAGCTTTGGTGGCAGAGGAAGGGAGGAGAGAAGGTGGCTCTGCAGCCGGTTTGGGGGATTCTGTCTCAGACCCATTCGAAGTCTCTCCTTGGTGGCGAAGCTTCGTTTGGTCATCCTTGACGCCACTGAGGTGTTGTTTTTCGAAGAGGAGCATTGGGGAGAAATATGTGAGCAGAGGGAGGGATTACTGTGCTGTCGAATTCCTAATGCTTTTGGTATCCAGCGTAAACAACTGAGGTGAGGAAGACAATCTACTCACTGTGTTTTACCCCTCTATATAATTGATTTTGAGGTTTGATTGAGATTGGGGGATTGGATGAATTTGGGTTTTCTGCTCAATGCAGGTCTAGTGTAAGCTTTACTGATGTTGGAATAAGCTTCTGTCCTTCAGTTATTTTGGACGAGGAGTAGCATCTGGTTCATGGAATTAGAGGTATACAGGTGAGTTAGATCTAGGTTGTTGTTGTTGTGATAGTTGTTGTGGTGCTCTATTACTGAATTGGAGTTGTGTTGTTTTGTGCATGTGGTCGATAACTTGGTGACGAAGGAAACGGGGAGGTGATGGCGAAATTCCGGCAAGTCACCGGAATCCGGAGAAGATTCCGGTGATACGGTAAAACCGGCTGAATGCCGAAGAGGTAGGAGTTGATTCTTTCAATAACCTAATTGTCGTAAAGTTTCCGTAAATTAAAGAATTGGATTATTTACGGTTAATTGGACGTAAGTGGGAAGTTTCCATTTTGGGAAACTTGCCATTCTAAAGAAGACTTACCAATTTAGGAAACTTTCTATTTTGGGAAACCTTCTAAGTTTGGAAACCTGTTAATTTGGGAAACTTTCCATTTTGGGAAAGTTTCCATTAAAGGAAAGCTTTCACTTTGGGGAAGTTGCATTTTCAGAAAAATGGTTAAAGGGTTGAAGTTCAATGAAGTTGGACACTAGTTGGTTAATTTGGTAAAATGTTAAATTGTTATCGGAAATTGATAACTGGAATTTATGAGGAAAGGTCAAATCGGTAAATCGACTCAAGGTTAAATGTACTGAGTAATGTGACACGTTGGGTGTCCATAGTAATTCAATGAATTAATATTAAAGTAATAAATGAAAGTTCGGAAGCTGAGTCGGACTTCCGGTAAATTGAATAAGAGTCGATAACCGGGAAAGAAAGTCAAAAAGGTTAAAGTGTCATAAAAAGGAACTCGATCAACTTGTGGACAAATAGGAGTTCCTGGTCAAACTAGGAAAAGACCAAGTCAACTGTGATTGATTAATTTGATGATTTGTTGTACAGTCTCCGGTCGGACGTGAGACGGGCTCGACTACGGGGTTAGTCCGAGGGTTTCGCTCGAGGAGCTTTCCGAGCAGGAAGAAGGTCGCAAAGAGTACTGTGAGTGGACATTTGTTTTAAATTAAATTGCATGCTATATTCTTTAATTGGTTTCTCCTGCATATATGATTTCCTCCATTTATATGTTTACGGTGATTTGGGAAAATGAGATTTACGGATATCAAAGGCAAACAAGCCGGGAAAGAGGTTCAAACCCTTCCCGTGATTTTTAAAAGATTTTCCCGGGTTATGGTTTAATGATTATCACCGTTTTGGGATTTGGAGGGGGATGATTTTAAAAGGGGAAACTTGGCTCACGGATTTTAAGGGGTTTTCGATTATTATTATTTTCCCACGAGGTTTTACAGGTTTTACTGGTTTTAAAGGAATGTTAAAAAGGGAAAAGAAAAAGGATTGTATGCTAGCATGACCCTCTTCGGTAGTAGCTGGTCAATGGACCCTCCCGAATAGTAGCAGGTCGGGACCCTCTCCGGTAGAAGCTGGTCATTGGACCCTCCCGGATAGTAGCAGGTCGGGACCCTCTTCGGTAGTAGCTGGTCAATAGACCCTCCTGAATAGTAGCAGGTCGGGACCCTCTTCGGTAGTAGCTGGTCAATGGACCCTCCCGGATAGAGCAGGTCGGATTTCTCGTGGATGAGGTTAACACCCCACATTTTAATTATTTATGTGTGAGCCAAGGCATCATTGATGATTTACTTGCATGCGGATTTTCTTAGAGAAACTAGAGGGAGAGCATAAAGGAAAGTAGAGTTTTTATTTGTTATTTTTCGTCCACTCACTCTAACGTCGTTTTTCAATGTTTCTCCCCTGGGCCCTTCGTTTTTAATTGCCCAGTGGTGCAGGGTTCTTGAGAGGAGGTCGTGCGCGTACAAGAGTCGAGGCATAGTCAATCAGTCTGTTGCTGCCGCACTTCTTTAGGGTAATCATCTTAGTAGACTGCTCTGGCTAACCCAGTATAGCTAATTAAGTAGGTTAGGGAGCAGGATGCCTCCATGAGTTAGGGTTTGTTGTAGTTACTCATGGAAGTGCTGAGTTGGATCGTAGGAAGGGTTGGCCATTTCAAGGGGGTTTCGGTAAGAAGTTCCCTTGGGGTGGTCCCCGCAGGATTTACTTCGAGTTAAAGGGATTTAACCCGGGGTGGGTCCTGACAATTGGTATCAGAGCCAGGTTATCGTTTCCTGTTACTACCTCATGTACTTGGTATCACTTAGCGTCTATAGAGTGATGGTCCGACCGCGGCGGATCCATCGGCATTTTATGCTTTGGACGCTTAGTGTTTATTAAGGATATGAGTTAGTACTTTCTAGTTAATTTATGGACCGAGTGGTCCTATAAACATCTGAATCCTCAAGACTATGCCTCAGTACGCCGACCTCACAGTGAACTCCTGTAAGGAACAAGGTAAGCTCGTTACGTATTTACTGTTATGTGTTTCCCAATGAGTAGTTGATTTATGAGATTTGAGTTGGGGATCGAGCTGTAAACTCACGTTGTTTAACGTTTGAGCTTTACGTGTGAGTACTCGGTGGTGAAACGATTAATTCACGCCTGGGAGGCTGTCATGGTCGTTGACAGGGATGCTGTAGAAGCCTAAGATAAGGCTTGGGTGTTCGTGTTATGGGGCTCTTAGCAGTGAAGAGCCATACGAGTTACTGGAAGATGTTGCATCCTGTGATGGAAAAAGGAGCTGAAGTCGCCTAGCGCGATTATTCTGAGAGGATGAATATTAAGATTTGACGATTGCGACGATTTTGTTGAGGTTCGTCATTAGTGTGGTTTCAGAGAAACCAACGGACATATGAAAGTGGAATGACTCAAGGAAAGTTGAGTGGGGTTATTTTGTGATCAATGGACTTTTTCTAGTGACGAGTCCATGATGTGACACTATTGAAGAATG
This sequence comes from Comarum palustre, assembly GCA_951800085.1. Lineage (NCBI taxonomy): Eukaryota > Viridiplantae > Streptophyta > Magnoliopsida > Rosales > Rosaceae > Comarum > Comarum palustre. Next base: position 13,225,862 of record OX637572.1, on the reverse strand, counting down.
TTAAGGAAGTAAAGGCTGTTTTGGTCACTTGATGCTTTATGGGACAGCCACTAGAACTAATGGCGTGGGTCAGCTTTGGTGCTGACATTGTTGTCGACAGCTACGACTAGATCTTCTTAACTCCAGCCACCCATGTTTGGGGTACTAGAAATATTTGAATCGTTAGTGAGTCCAAGCGTGATTTGAATTATATGTGACAATGGTCATTTGGCCATTTATCGTGGAGGCAAGAATTTAATCGTGTCACCAGATCTTGGGACTCATGGCAACCTCAAGGTGAGTTATCCACCTGCGGTCAAAGTGTTGTAATTAGTACACCAGTGGAGGAGTCTCCAGGTTGGCTGTATTAGAGATCGATTTTCAGATCGAGGAAGCGTTACTTGTGGTAATTAAAGGTAATTGGCTTCGGAATTTAAAGGAACATGTTGGAAGTGGCAACAAGCCACCGGGTCTCGGACCAAGGGTGCTTGGGGTACCGGAGATAGTGATACGAGCCTTGATGGACTTGGTATTATTGTGGTGTAGGAACCGGTAGTTGTGCAAACGGCACTGTTTGACGGTTGAAGATGTACATGTGTATACCCCACATGAGCACGTGTACCCTCCTGTGTAGGGAAGTGGTGAAGTTGAAATTTGGGTAGCACATGCTGGTAAGGCATAATTATGGTGTGCAGTTATGTGTGGTCAAAATGACACCAGGTAGGTGACTAAGACTAGTGATGACATCATCTTAAGAATTTCTCATGAGAGTTCCATTTAGTGAGAACGGAGATTAGAGACGTTTGGTTGGAAGTTTCTGTACAAAACGTCCAGAAGATGGCCTAACCATTTAAGTATATGTCGGAAGTGGGTTATTGTTAGTGGCTCCGACTTTTATGATGGTTAGCGAGATTATTACATGTCGTTAGTAGGTGGCGGAGTGCATGTTGAGTTAGATGCACGGAAATGGTGAAGGGACAGCAGTGAGGCAAGGTTTACTGGGTCATAATTTGAGCAAGAATGTTTGTAGTTGCTCAATCTTGAACCTGCAGTCCCAGTCGTCCGTTATGACACTTGGTTTCTTCGAGGACGATTAACTGAGCTTGATGGCATGGGAATTTGTGCACTCACTGGCTGTGGTCTAATCTAGTATTGTAACCGGAAGTGTACTTAGTCGTATTTAGGGTTCATAAGCTACCTTCACTGCAGCGACAGGAAATATCCTCAATCTTGATATGGGGAATAAGGATTAAGGTCTGGGAGATCTATTATTGAGGATAATTTAAAGAAATCCTGAGAGGATTAAACTATTGTAGGCATTGCTATGGTCATTGGTCATTTGAGTAGTGACCCTACTTGTTAGGAATGATTGACCTAACGACAGTTCTTGGCGCCACGAGTGTAAAGTGGTAGCAAGAAAGATCATTGGAGGTGACTTGCGAAATTGTCAACATTTCGGCGAGTATGAAATGCAGTGAAACTGAGGAAAGAGTTTCTTTGATGACTCAAAGGTGTTACGAGTCAAGGTTTTGGAAACCAAATTGTTACAAGAGTAGTAAAGTATGTTGCTAAGTTGTGCAACACTCCATCGGAAACCGTGGAGTGATTATGCCACGTCCAGATTAAGTATGATCTGAGAGGATGTTAACGTGTGGCAGTGGATCTTGTGGTTTAAGATCTAGAGTGGTAAGCGATTGAGAATTTTGAATCTTACCGAATAAAGGTTGCGGTGGATGGTGTACTTGTAGAGCGTGGGGGACAGGTGTGTTAGAAACTGTCTAGTTGTACGAGTGGACACTGTGATGTTCACTCACCCAGTGCGGTGATGACATTTGTTAAATTATGTCTTGATAACTGGATGCTCGGTGATCAATATGGCTAAGTTCGGGCGGAATTAATTTCCCGATGCTTGATCAAGGGTTCCTTTGGGTGTGCACCAGTGGCACTGAATTTTATGTAGATGTCCGATCTGGTTAAATGCCCAAGTTGTCAGTTAATACGGACGAAGTGGTAATGGAGGTATCTGGGAATGGAATAACCATGTTGAGCGGGTAAGGCTCTGGGAGTCATTTAATGGTAAGTTTATCCCAGATTGTGATGCAGATATTGTTTAATAGACGCACAGTTATGGTTGAAGTGCAAGTTCTGCACTATGCGTCATTCCAGGCTAAGGTAAGAGATAGGGTGGTCAGTGGCACCTCACCTATGAGTAGTACGGAGATGTGTTACCAGTGGTAAAGTACGCTGTAGTTCCACGAGGTGATAATTGAGTTAGCGTTTATATGCTTGGCTTGTGAGTAAAAAGGGTCCGGATTTGTTGTTGTCAGAATAGTCACGTGAGCAGTGTGTAGCCTGACAATTTGTCATCATGCGGGGAGTAAGTATTGTGGGATCTCGATGTCTGGAGACTTGTATCTCCCTGATTTAAAGGCTATGGTTTTGGATTTACGCAAAAGAATTCATGGTAGTTCGTGTCCTGTGTGTGTCAGTGGTTTGAGTAATGATAGAGTAAGGGAAGACAATTACTCTACAACAGGACAACTTGACAGAATGGTCTCTAGAAAGCGTAAACCAGATCAGGAAGCCTGGTTCAAATGAGGTGATGGTTCGTGTAACACAAGTCGTTATGATTTTCTCGTGGGCAGGTCGTCATGGGTTTTGACCCCACGTTGTATTGTGTTACCAGAGGATTTAAATCCATTAGTGACATCGGACCCTACCCCTCAGGCGTGGTAGTCATTTCCTGCAGAGGGAATGTGTTGAGTTGATATTTAAGGTTCCACGAAAGAATACGAGTATCTTTGAAGGAATTTTTACCCGCGATAAGCGGGGGGTGATGGGATCGGAATGAGTATTAGCAGTTTTGTGACGACGTCACTTGTGGTTGTGTTTAGTAGACATTGGAGAGCAATATTAGTATTTTAAGTGGTACTATTCCCCACAGTGTTGGATTTCGAGTATAGAAATTTCGAGGACGAAATTTTTATAAGGTGGGGAGAATTGTCACACCCCGAATCTTTTGAAGTTAATAAAAGTTACTTTTCACAGAGATTCACGAGTTACCGAGGATTTTTAATTGCGATCGGTAATTCGTTAAGTTATCGCTCGAGTTAATTCTCGAGTTTTACTAAGTTCTCCAAATACCTGAAGTGATGACTCGATGTTGTAGTACGTGTCGACACGAGTCTCCCGGTATTTTCGGAATATTTTTCGGAGCTTCTGGCTAATTTCTGTGAATTTATGAAGTGTATGGTAATTTCCAAATTCTATTCCGGTAAATAATTTTTACCATTCTATCATTTACTTCTTACCCATCTTAAATCTGAACCGTTGGATCATTTCAAGATTGAATCTCAACCGTTGATTTTCCTATAAATAGAGAAGAGAGGTTTGACCGAGTCAAACCTCCCCAAATCAGTCAAACCGAGCTCCCCGAGCTCTCCTCCTGCGTCGGTAATCCCTGCTCGACGCCGGCGATTCCGGCCACCGTTCGCCGGCGGACAACCACCCATCTCTTCCTCTTCTCATTCTCATCAAAACCCCCTTACCAATTTCTTCAAATACCTGTTGTGGGAGAGGATTGGCTGACGAGGAGCTCGACTGTGCTCCGATCGAGTTTTAGGAAATTGGTCACGACAGAGGGCGCGAGTGGTGGTGACAGCTTCGCCTCGTCGTCCACAACCTCTTTGTGGTTTCAGTTTCAAGAGAGGAGCTTTGGTGGCAGAGGAAGGGAGGAGAGAAGGTGGCTCTGCAGCCGGTTTGGGGGATTCTGTCTCAGACCCATTCGAAGTCTCTCCTTGGTGGCGAAGCTTCGTTTGGTCATCCTTGACGCCACTGAGGTGTTGTTTTTCGAAGAGGAGCATTGGGGAGAAATATGTGAGCAGAGGGAGGGATTACTGTGCTGTCGAATTCCTAATGCTTTTGGTATCCAGCGTAAACAACTGAGGTGAGGAAGACAATCTACTCACTGTGTTTTACCCCTCTATATAATTGATTTTGAGGTTTGATTGAGATTGGGGGATTGGATGAATTTGGGTTTTCTGCTCAATGCAGGTCTAGTGTAAGCTTTACTGATGTTGGAATAAGCTTCTGTCCTTCAGTTATTTTGGACGAGGAGTAGCATCTGGTTCATGGAATTAGAGGTATACAGGTGAGTTAGATCTAGGTTGTTGTTGTTGTGATAGTTGTTGTGGTGCTCTATTACTGAATTGGAGTTGTGTTGTTTTGTGCATGTGGTCGATAACTTGGTGACGAAGGAAACGGGGAGGTGATGGCGAAATTCCGGCAAGTCACCGGAATCCGGAGAAGATTCCGGTGATACGGTAAAACCGGCTGAATGCCGAAGAGGTAGGAGTTGATTCTTTCAATAACCTAATTGTCGTAAAGTTTCCGTAAATTAAAGAATTGGATTATTTACGGTTAATTGGACGTAAGTGGGAAGTTTCCATTTTGGGAAACTTGCCATTCTAAAGAAGACTTACCAATTTAGGAAACTTTCTATTTTGGGAAACCTTCTAAGTTTGGAAACCTGTTAATTTGGGAAACTTTCCATTTTGGGAAAGTTTCCATTAAAGGAAAGCTTTCACTTTGGGGAAGTTGCATTTTCAGAAAAATGGTTAAAGGGTTGAAGTTCAATGAAGTTGGACACTAGTTGGTTAATTTGGTAAAATGTTAAATTGTTATCGGAAATTGATAACTGGAATTTATGAGGAAAGGTCAAATCGGTAAATCGACTCAAGGTTAAATGTACTGAGTAATGTGACACGTTGGGTGTCCATAGTAATTCAATGAATTAATATTAAAGTAATAAATGAAAGTTCGGAAGCTGAGTCGGACTTCCGGTAAATTGAATAAGAGTCGATAACCGGGAAAGAAAGTCAAAAAGGTTAAAGTGTCATAAAAAGGAACTCGGTCAACTTGTGGACAAATAGGAGTTCCTGGTCAAACTAGGAAAAGACCAAGTCAACTGTGATTGATTAATTTGATGATTTGTTGTACAGTCTCTGGTCGGACGTGAGACGGGCTCGACTACGGGGTTAGTCCGAGGGTTTCGCTCGAGGAGCTTTCCGAGCAGGAAGAAGGTCGCAAAGAGTACTGTGAGTGGACATTTGTTTTAAATTAAATTGCATGCTATATTCTTTAATTGGTTTCTCCTGCATATATGATTTCCTCCATTTATATGTTTACGGTGATTTGGGAAAATGAGATTTACGGATATCAAAGGCAAACAAGCCGGGAAAGAGGTTCAAACCCTTCCCGTGATTTTTAAAAGATTTTCCCGGGTTATGGTTTAATGATTATCACCGTTTTGGGATTTGGAGGGGGATGATTTTAAAAGGGGAAACTTGGCTCACGGATTTTAAGGGGTTTTCGATTATTATTATTTTCCCACGAGGTTTTACAGGTTTTACTGGTTTTAAAGGAATGTTAAAAAGGGAAAAGAAAAAGGATTGTATGCTAGCATGACCCTCTTCGGTAGTAGCTGGTCAATGGACCCTCCCGAATAGTAGCAGGTCGGGACCCTCTCCGGTAGAAGCTGGTCATTGGACCCTCCCGGATAGTAGCAGGTCGGGACCCTCTTCGGTAGTAGCTGGTCAATAGACCCTCCTGAATAGTAGCAGGTCGGGACCCTCTTCGGTAGTAGCTGGTCAATGGACCCTCCCGGATAGAGCAGGTCGGATTTCTCGTGGATGAGGTTAACACCCCACATTTTAATTATTTATGTGTGAGCCAAGGCATCATTGATGATTTACTTGCATGCGGATTTTCTTAGAGAAACTAGAGGGAGAGCATAAAGGAAAGTAGAGTTTTTATTTGTTATTTTTCGTCCACTCACTCTAACGTCGTTTTTCAATGTTTCTCCCCTGGGCCCTTCGTTTTTAATTGCCCAGTGGTGCAGGGTTCTTGAGAGGAGGTCGTGCGCGTACAAGAGTCGAGGCATAGTCAATCAGTCTGTTGCTGCCGCACTTCTTTAGGGTAATCATCATAGTAGACTGCTCTGGCTAACCCAGTATAGCTAATTAAGTAGGTTAGGGAGCAGGATGCCTCCATGAGTTAGGGTTTGTTGTAGTTACTCATGGAAGTGCTGAGTTGGATCGTAGGAAGGGTTGGCCATTTCAAGGGGGTTTCGGTAAGAAGTTCCCTTGAGGTGGTCCCCGCAGGATTTACTTCGAGTTAAAGGGATTTAACCCGGGGTGGGTCCTGACAATATATATATATATATATATATATATATATATGTGTGTGTGTGTGGTCTTTTTATTAAGTAATATGTTAAAGTCATCCCACACTTTTGCTTCCTTATGTAACCATTGACTATTAATAAACCTTTACGTCTTTTGATCGAGAAAAAATTGAATTGAGTTTTAAGAGAGTAAATATGCTATTTTTTTGAATTTCATTTTTTGTTCAAAAAAATTTGAAAGGGTTTAGGGGTTTTCATTTTTTATTCAGTATGTAATCTACAATTGTTCTAGATGCTAGATTTTATTATGTGAAGAGAGAGAATAAAAACACTTACGGACATTTGAGGAAGTTAAGAGACATTTTAGAGGAAATGGAGCCCTTCTAATAAGGATCTCTAAGTTAATGACTAGTTGAAAACTTTTGAATTAATTACTTATTAAACCAACTTTTTGATCAAAATTTGACATCTTAACGATTGAAGTTGTAGATTTATATAAGTAGATCAATCATACAAAATTTCAGCCAAATTAGTGATCGTTAAGTACTAGTTTTAGATCAAATCAATGGACGAACCAAATCTGTTAAACATGAACCGTTCAAGTTTATAATTGGTAAATCGCACTTATGAATACTTTAACGATTTTCAATTTAGTTGAAAATTTACAAAAATGAGCTACTTATAAATATTTATAAAATAAACGGTTAAGATGTGGATATAAGATCGAAAAATAGGATAAACTAACAAATGTTCAACTAGTCCTCACTAGAAGGACTTCCTTACAAGAAATTAACCAATTGGTTAAAATTTAAAAAGTATAAGGATTGATTACTTAGAAATTAAAAAGTATCATGAATGACCAATATTTTATTTTAATAATAATAAAATAGGGGAAAACGACCGACATTTGGTTTATCCAGTCCACAATATCATCCAATCATAAAATCATATCCTCAAAACCATCGTCGCCCTCATGGCCACCTTATTCCTCGCCGTCGACGGTACTTCTTCGCCGTCATATCTGGTTCCATTTTTCAACTGCTAACCGCTTTCATTTCTAGTTTAGTGCAATCCTATTTATAACCAAAGATAAACCCAATCTCTAAGTCTAGTTCAACCCACTCCCGTCTAGTTTAGTTTCCCAATCCAATCATCCCGACCGAACCACAGCAAATGACAACAGCATTCTGTAGTCTCAACATGTTGGGGTCTGGTCTCTCACAACTAAATGACCACAACCTCAAGAAGAAGCACACAATCTTCAAAAGGCAAGATGTTCCACTCCTACCCTTTCTGCAATTTGGCTGCTTTGTATGTAATGCTGATATCTTCATTGCATTTCAGATCGTATTTACACTCCAAAAGATTGTTTGGTTCGTCTCAGAATGTCGAAAAGGTTTTCCCCAAGATTAATAGAAGAGTAGAGGTCAAGCATTGCCCAAAGGCATTTCCTTCTAATAATGGTAGTGTCAATGAGGAGGATAAAGAAGAGAACCTCTCTAGGGCAACCTTGATATGGAGGGCAATAAAGTTGCCTATATACTTCGTTGCATTTATCCCTCTCACTGTGAGTTGCTGTAATGCTGGATTAATGGGCGCTCTTCATTGTGCTTTGATTAATACATGGATCTCTGTGGCTCACTTTTGCTCTCTTACACAGGTAGGTTGTGCAGCTGCTTATTACGAAACCGGCATTTTTTCATCGTGGCGCTATTCTCTTCTTTTGGTTTCTTCTGTTCTTATCATCACATGGCTCAACTTAAGGTAACATATTAACTGTTCTTATCCATTAGTAACTTTGAGACTCGTCTGAATATCATCAAGCATGTGATTGCATATTTGGTTATATCATATGTTCCATGTGTTATTTAGTTACTGTATGGTGATAGAATCACTGATCGATTAAATTGCCTGGAAATCTCAAGGTTATGTCTTGTGAGGATTGTAGGCTCACATGGGAAAATTAAGCAATTGCAAAAGCCAATACAGATGTTGGTAACATTTAAGATGCTTCATTTGTATGTACGAGCTTTCTAAAGACATTGATGAGATATTATGTCTAAGGAACTCATTGCCCTCCTGCATGAATGGGTCACCCTGGAAAAAAAATGTCATAACACAGTGTTTTGATTGTTACTTTCTTGGATTTCCTCATTGCTTGGAATCTTCAGTTCACAAAAAACTTATGACTCCTTTCTGGACTGATAAAACCTCTTATTTGTGTATTTGCAGCAATGATGTTTATGATTTCGATACGGGAGCAGATAAAAACAAGTTAGAATCAGTTGTAAATCTGGTTGGCAGGTAAGTTTTATTTGTGTTCTCTATGTTTCTCTCTTGGGTTAACTGTCATCATCAGTTAACTTATTAAATTTCGTTATGTATAATGTAAGCCGTACAGGCACAATTGTTGCTGCCTACTTGCTACTTGTGCTTGGCTTCATGGGGCTTACTTGGGTGTCTTTTGAGGCTGGAAATATGCGTGCAATATTATTACTTGCTTGTGCGATAATTTTTGGTTATATATATCAGGTAATTAGATGTAGACTTCGTCAGAGTTAAACCATCATTTGTCCTTTTGTAGAATTCTCTATCACATCAAAGTATTACTTGTTTTTTATCATTAACAGATGATTTTTGCTCATATTAAGTTTCTTTTTTAAAAGTTAACCAAAAGGTGCTTTATAGAACGAGAAGACTTTATGACATGAACATTTCTCTCTGTAGACTCTATGATTCCTTAAGATTTTTTTCTGCAGACTTGATCTATTTGATTTCTTCCACAGTTGGTGGAGGACCAAAATTTGACTACGATCAAATGCTTCTGTTTACCTCAGCCAAATAGAGAACAAATTTTAAAGACACTAGTTGAAAATACACTCTCAGGAAGCTGTTGGGCATACCAGCAAAAGATGCTGTCAGATTAGGCAAGGAGAATAACTTAGGAGAGTCCTAGTGTAGGATTTACACATGCCTATTTGGGGGAACTACATACCAAGTTGTTTCATGGTAGTCTCTGGAATTCTAGACCTTTGAACTTCTCTGATTTCCTACCAGTCATGACTCCCATTACCGAAAATGCCTAAACTGATGGGGGTATTCATACCACGTGATACAAACCACACACAGGACATAGTTATGTGCTCCGAATCTGACCTGCTCGTTTATTTAGTGCATTATGATAACATGCTGAAGTTTCTCTGGCCATGTTTGATAATGGATTAAGGGCTAGAGACGAAAAACATAAAGATAAGGTCTTATTGGTGTTGAAATTACTACTACTGAAGGTCAAACACAGTCATCTAATGCTACTGTGTCACCTGACTACTTAAATCCTACTGTATAAGCTGGATCTCTCTAATACAGAAAGCTTTTCATGCTATATTGTAAATGTTTTTCTTAATTTGATTCTTCACCCAGTCATGCATAGGGAATACCTGTTCTTACATCTATTCTTCTTCTGAGTTTCAGTGCCCACCATTTCGGCTAAGTTACCAAGGATTGGGAGAGCCATTGTGCTTTGCAGCATTTGGACCATTCGCCACTACAGCTTTTTATTTACTGCAGAGCAGTGGAAGGTAAAATAATTTCAGAGAAATGCCGTTTTGTTTTTGTTTTTATTTTTTATTTAATTTAAAGGTCTTTGATGATAAGTGTTGGTTGTTTTCACAGTAAAATGATGCATCGTCCTTTCACTGGTTCAATTATTTCCACCTCGCTTCTTGTTGGCATTACGACAGCCTTAATTCTGTTCTGTAGTCACTTTCATCAGGTAATTTTCCTTTTTCTGTTTAGAAAAATTTGTGGCTTCTCCCTGTTGGTGTGTGTATTCTGATGTAATGTCCTGCAACTCAGATTGAAGAAGACGTGGCAGTGGCAAAAATGTCCCCACTGGTATGTATACTAAATTGATCCCTAAATGATGAAACCTTCTTTTCAGATAATGCAGCACCATTCTCAATATTCTATTTGTACTTTGTTGGTTTACAGGTTAGGCTTGGCAGCAAAAGAGGATCGAGGATAGTGCAATTAGCAATCACAGGACTCTACATTATAGCTTTTGCATTTGGTCTCAGAAGGGCTCTTCCCATTACTTGTATTGTGAGTTACACTTTTTGACATCTATGGTTCTAATTGCTGAATATTGAATTGAGATCTCTATTTGTTGTGTACTTTATCCCAGTCTAATTTTGGGCCTTGTTTCTTTCAGTTTTTCTGTGCCTTCACCTTACCAGTGGCAAGACAGGTGGTTAGCTATGTTCAAGAAAACCATAATGTGAGCACTAAACTTCTTTAGAACATTAAGGATAACATATAGAGTAGATGCCTATGGTAAAAAATATTCCTAGTACTGTTCGGATAACTTATCATTTCGCTGTACTCGATACTTGTCACTATTCTTCCTCCACATGGTTTTGTATCAGTTGTATGCATTGCTCCTGAGATTTTTTTTTCAATAATTTCTACATTGCATAAGCATTCTTGCTTTTGATTTAGCGTACATGAATTTTATCGTTTTCAGGATAAACAAAAAATATTCATGGCAAAGTATTTCTGTGTGAGATTGCATTCTTTATTTGGAGTTGCACTGGCTGCTGGACTAGTGGTAGCGAGAACGGGCCCTAAAATTAGTATTCCAAGGTTGGCATTTTCATAGTTTGGCTACCTCATGGAATTTCTTGATAATTGGAGTTCTGAATTTTTTCAAGTGTGGCTGTACTATGTGTACATGTGTTAGTTATCCAAGTTCTTGCAGTTTTTGTTTTCTTAGTTTATTTGTACTGTATATATTCTCAGTTATAAATATAACTACTGCCAGAATTCTTATACTGATAGAATTGTATCATATCAATTCTTTTGTCGTTTGAAATATACAAGTGATGATCCTTTTGTTCCAAACATGGGTTATTCATCCTTTTTCTTTTCAAAAAGACCTTTTGACACTGCGAATGCTCAGTTTTGATCTCAATCATGGGAATTCCTGCGTTTTATTGTGTCAACTGGGTGGTTTGTTTTTTGGAGATTTTAAGATTAGTGCGCAGAGAGATTTAACGTGATCTGCATTGTTTTATTGGTCGAAGAATCTTCTGTAACGTTCTGTTCCCTCAAAATAAAATGGCAAAGGAAAAACGAAAACATTATAATATAACCAGTTCCATATTAGTATAACCAGAAGGACCAAAACTGCAACTACTCCAATTGTTTAAGAGGCTCAAAAGTCGTCGACGGGGGCTTTAAAGAGATCACAGTACGATGAGAAGTCCCAAGGATTCTACACTCAAGCTTGTTTGACTAACTTGACTCGTCTCAGACAAGGCCCCATAAGAGCATATCCATCGTCTCATACAACTCAGCTGTGTACGTTCTTCGAATACAATGTTTAGCGTCCAGGTATTTGGTGCTGATGATCAGCTGGACGAAGAAAACAAGAAGTCAGCCACAAAGTTGCAGAAGAGCTACTTCGACGTGTTGGGGATCTGCTGCTCATCCGAAGTTGCTCTGGTTGAGAACATCCTCAAGCCTCTTAATGGTGTTAAAGAGGTCTCAGTCATTCTCCCTTCTAAAACTGTCATTGTCGTCCATGATAGTCACCTCATTTCCCAGATTCAAATTGGTGAATATATACATCCTCCCTCAATACTCAATCTTTATTTTATGTGTGTAAGTTAAATTTGGTATTTAGTTTTTGTTTGTTGTTAATGGCAGATGAGGCTATGAATCAAGCAAGCCTAGATTCAAGTGTCAAGGTGCATGTGGAGAATTTCAAGCAAAAGTGGCCTAGTCCGTATGCAATTGCTAGTGGTGTATTGCTACTCCTATCACTTCTGAAGTATGTATACAGCCCATTACAGTGGTTGGCCCTAGGAGCAGTAGCTGCTGGTATTTTTCCGATTTTGATGAAATGTGTAGCTTCAATTCGGAATCTTAAGATTGACATCAACATTCTAGTCATCATTGCAGGTTTGTTAGTGCTCCATTCTTTGTTTGATTAGTTCAATTTTGTCTTGTCCCATTTCAGTGTTTTGCTGTACTTTTGAGATAAGTTGATTCAACTGTTAGAAAAACTTGACTGTGCTAGATGACAGCAACAGGTTATGGTTATATTTGTCTATCATTGGGAGGTCCATAACTATTTCGTATTTTTTTGGTCCATAAAAGTGTTAGCTTAAATCATATGTGGTTCATACACTGACAGTGATTGGAACAATTTCTATGAGTGATTATGTGGAAGCTGGAACTATAGTCTTCCTGTTCACCATTGCCGAGTGGCTTGAATCCAGGTCACGTCATAAGGTCAGGATAACAATTACCCGAACCTTTAGTTTTCCAAATGCTTTCTGAATTCTGAGTTTCCAGTTAGTAATAACAATAACACATCAACTGTTCTCTGAATATCAACTAAAAGCGGTAATGTCATGTACCAAGGCAAATGCAGTGATGTCTTCTTTGATGAGCATGGCCCCCCAAAACGCTGTCCTAGCAGCAACAGGAGAAGTTGTGGATGTTCACATAGTTGAGTTGAATACAATTCTCGCTGTTAAGGCTGGTGAAGTTATACCAATTGATGGAATTGTTGTGGATGGTGAAGCTGAAGTGGATGAGAAGACACTAACGGGAGAGTCATATCCAGTTGCAAAACTAAAGGGCTCCACTGTCTGGGCTGGCACTGTCAATCTCAATGGTAACATCAATCCCCCTTCCTCTACTAGTTGATATATATATATATATAGAGAGAGAGAGAGAGAGAGAGAGAGTTTTTTTCCTTTTTTCTTTCCGGCCTAAAACAGTTATGGTTATTCACTGTAGGTTACATTAGTGTCAAAACTACAGCCTTAGCTGAAGATTGTGTGGTTGCTGAAATGGCCAAACTTGTGGAAGAGGCTCAGAACAGAAAATCCAAAACTCAAAGATTTGTTGATAAATTTGCAAAGTTCTACACTCCAGGTATTTAAATCAACTTTTCACCAGCAGGAGATATGTTATTGCACTTTTTTTATTTTGATGAAATGGTTTTATGAGAGCGATGTTACAGTATGCGACTTCCGTTTTATATTTATCTTTGCCATCACATATGTAAAGATTGGTGGGAGTGCATAACAAGATATATAACAAATACAACTTGTAATGGAGTTAAAAGGATAGTTCTTGTAAAAGCTGCATGGATAAGGTTGTTGCTTAGTATAATTTCTTTGCTACTACAAGTCTACAATATTCTATATATGCCGAGTAACGTTTACTAACCACTTCCGGCTTCCCCTATCATTACAAACACTAAAAGATATGTTACAGTTTTCTTTCATGCATCTCCTGGTATTGTTTTGCAGCGGTCCTATTTGTATCTGTTTCTGTTGCGGTGATTCCAGCTGCCTTACACTTTCCTAATTGGAGCGAATGGTTTCACTTAGCTCTAGTAGTTTTAGTGAGTGCTTGTCCATGTGCTCTCATCCTCTCTACACCTGTTGTAACTTTCTGCACACTTACGAATGCTGCAACGTCTGGCCTTCTAATCAAAGGGGGTGATTACCTCGAAATTCTTGGAAAGATCAAGACCATGTGTTTTGACAAAACTGGTACAATAACAAGTGGGGAGTTTTTCGTGATGGATTTTCAATCTCTTCGCGAAGACATCAGCTTGAACACATTGCTTTACTGGTAAAGACTTACACAGTTTTTCTAATCTTCTTTCAGCCTTAAAATGGGAATTAGATTTATCATTGTTTATTTAATTTACAATCTTGCCAAAGTTATGATTGCACACAACTTTGTAGATTTTTATTCGAGAAATTTCCTCTGGCATTATAATTTTTTGATGCTTTTTTGAAATTTCAAGGGTTGCAAGCATTGAGAGGAAGTCAAGTCATCCAATGGCAGATGCACTGGTTGAGTATGGAAGATTGCACTCAATTGAGCCAAAGCCTGAAAACGTGGAGGACTTTCAAAGTTTTCCAGGCCAAGGCATTCATGGAAGAATTGATGGACACGATATTTACATTGGAAACAGAAAAATTGCTTTGAGAACTGCTTCTGGAACAGGTGAAACCCATCAACTTCTTCAATTTTAACTTCCCATGATTTCATGTACAATCAACTTCTTATGTTACCAGCTTCCCTTGACCATTAGTATTTTGGAAACTTCAGTTCCAACCACTGAAGAGTATGAAAATGGTGGTAAGACGATTGGATACATATACTGTGGAGGTATCCCTGCAGGAATCTTTGCACTATCTGATGCTTGTCGATTAGGGGCTGCCGAGGCAGTACGTGAGCTAAAGGAAATAGGCATTAAAACAGCTCTTCTTACAGGAGATAGTCATGCTGCAGCTAGGCATATAAATGGGCAGGTACGCAACAAGTGCAAAAACATAACAATCACTTGGTCTGTTACAGTTAACCACAAGTGCAAGAAGCATATTGCTATACCGTTTGAACAAATGTTCAGGGTGATGCCTAAAACTTGTGATTAACTGATGCAGCTAACTCATGTACAACATGTCTATGAGAAATTTTTACTTGACATTGTGTGTCGGATTATGAAATAGAGGACCTCAATATATTCTTCTAGTTCATGAATGTATTTTACTTCACCAAACTGGATTGCTTTAGACATGCCTCTTTGGTGGATGTCTTCTTAATAATAGCATGAATACAAATCTTAGTAGCACAAATGCTGATACAAGTATCAAATCTATGTGGATGTGCATGCAGCTTGGGTACGCTTTTGAAGTCGTCCATGCAGAACTTCTTCCTGAAGAGAAGGCGAGAATTGTTAGTGAATTCAAGATGGAAGGATATACAGCAATGGTTGGAGATGGTATCAATGACGCCCCTGCTTTAGCCACAGCTAATATTGGTATCTCAATGGGAATTTCAGGATCAGCCCTTGCTCAAGAAACTGGGAATGTGATACTAATGTCCAATGACATTAGAAACCTACCAAAAGCGATCCGGCTTGCAAAAAGAGCTAACAGGAAAGTGATTGAGAATGTCACTTTGTCAATGGCTCCTAAGCTAGCTGTGCTTGCACTAGCCTTTGCTGGTCATCCACTAGTTTGGGCCGCGGTTCTCGCTGATGCCGGGACATGCATACTTGTAATTCTCAACAGCATGCTACTTCTGCAAGGAAGTAGTAACAAGCAGAATGGAGGCAACTCTGAGCAACCTGATGCCCTTAACCCTGTAAGCAACAAGCAAAACCTATTGCCTTGTTTGAACCAGCAGTGTTGTTCGGACAGTACTCAAAGTAGCACTAGCGCTAGAGAAGTGTGCAAACCGGAGAGGTGTTGTTCTGAAAGTAACGCTGCAGCAGCATGCAAACCACAAACTTGTTGTTCTCAAAAGTCTGGAACAGAATGCCTGCCTGGTCCTTCCAGTCCTGGCATGCCGAGGAATGATGAGTGTGTGATCTCGGTTGGTGTATGTGACTCCGCATGCTGCAAAAGTACTGGTTCCAAAGTTTCATCCTCTCTTACTATTCCCTTATTGCAGGATAGCCCTTGAGTGCACCTTTCTGAACCTGTATATAGAAATAAATATATAGAGCTATCTGGTTATAGGCCCATTTTCACCCTACAAAGAAGTCTTTGATTTGGTAGTTCCTCACTGTATTTAAAAGTTCATCTTTAAAGAAGTCTCATTTCATTGCACTACAAATATTTTTCAGGTCACAACCCCAGATGATTTATTACTTGCATGGACAGTCAGAATGATCTTCATGCAAAGATCTGAAAACAATTGCCTTAGTAATGTCAAATAAGGAGGTCTAAAGTCTTAGAAAAATACCAAAAATGCACTAATGTTCATGGCAACCGTGTAATTGGGCTTTAACATCTTGGGCTGCTAGCCCAAACTCAACACTTGAAATGGGACGTTCTTTCTTACTGTTCTAATAGAGAGAGAGCAGGAAGAAGCCTTAAAGGAATCAGGCACCGTTTCTCTCTCTCTCACCCATTTTGTTTTTTATTGCAAGAAAGCTTCCAACTTGCCCAGAGAATCGAGCTGTATCTGATTTTAAGGTTCAGTTTCTATCTTTTTCTCAAGTATTGATTTTGGGAATTTTGTAAATTGGATATGTTTTGTGATTAGATTTTATGATGAGTGAATCTAGTTATCTGGGCATTTGTGATTTGATTGCTTCATGGTAAAACCAAGGTCACTAATTAGTAATTTAAATGGAAGACGTGGGAATTTGTTTGTTTATAGATACAATGCATTGCCCTGGTAGAACTTTGAGCCTTGTATGTTTTGCTACACTATATCCCAATTAGATTGGCATTCCATAACAAAAGATTGAATCCAATACATTATTCAGAACCCAGAAACATCTTTAATTTCTGAGTGTTATGAAATTTGTTGGGAAGGTCTATGAAATTCATGAAAGGCGGAGATAACAGTTTTGATTTGGGGCTTGTGTAGCTTTTGTATGGTCTGCAATAAGGTTTAGAGCCCTTTGATATATATGAGGCGTGTTAATTATTGACAATGTTCAACTTCGGCATTAATTTGGCAATCATCGTGTAGAATGTTTTTGCATATCAGAGCCAAGGGGGTACCTGATTTTTATATCAAGATTGTTCTACTTACAAGATGAATATTAAATTTTGGCGGCAGCTTTAGGATGAGGATTCTGTTATGGTGAGGCTGTTGATAATTGCAGCTAGTTCTTTCTGATTAGATTTCTTGTGTCATTCTCGAGATGATGCATTAGAGCTTAATTTATACTCTAGTTGGCAACTTTACCGGCTAAATATAGTTGCACTTGCTAAAGTTCTATCAGCTTTAGAAAATCCGAAAATTTAAAAGGTAAGATAGAGATGATAATCTTTAAGCCAGTTTATGTTAATGAATTAGAATCACTTGTAAGCATATTCTCCTCAGATTTGTTTGTGGCAAGAGTATATGCTTCCAGATATTTTAGTCCTTGAGGGCACATTCATCTTCCTTCTTTTGGTAAATCCTTGAGACAAACCAAATGTGATGTTTTCACAATACCATGCAATTTTTCAATTTCATTATTTTTCACTTTTAGGTGTGGAACATACTACTTTCTGATGCTCAATAGAATTGGTGGCCCAAATGGAAGTCTGATGTCATAGGAAACTGCAGGTTGCATAAAATATGGCAATAAAACCAACAGTTGCTTTGAGAGCTATACTCGTGGGAGGAATAGCAGCATTTGCAAAAGTAGCCACTGCAATGAAGGCCGCAGGTGGTGCGAAGCTGGGTGTAGCCGCAGCTGCCATGACAGCAGCAGCTAGTGCTGCTTTGTCATCAAAACAAGAATCAAGGGATGACTCTAAGCAGCCTTCAGAATGAGTTTATGTAGTGTAACCTGTAATTTCTGTAGCGTAGTATTGGCTGCCCCTGTGTTTGTTGCAACGTGGGAGCAAATTTGCTACATTTGAGTTGCAAGTTTGAATACAAGACCGATGTAATTTTGAATGTAAGACGATGGTGAAACACTTGAAATAAAATAAGTGGCTCTTTTTGTCCGGAGTTTCTGTGAAAAAGTTATCCAATAGAACAAAGCTTACTTGATATTAACTAACAGTACCGAATACAGAATGTGAGAGCGAACAATTGGCTTAACAGCCTCCCTTCTAGTTACAGATACCTATACCAATCTATACATCTTTCTTTCTTTCTTTTCTCTACAGGACCAGGAACCTTGTATAGTGCTTCATTGCTTGATTTGCGTCTCCAACTCTCCACCAAGTCTGTATACATGAACATGATGGAAGATATTTCAGATGCATTTCTCAATCAAGAACAATGAAGTTCCACCCTTTTCAAATCTTCAAACACAGTCATCTCATGATAATTGCACTACAACTGATGCAGATTCGATTTACTTGGACCACAGGTGAAGTCTGGCTGATCTACCAATTGTACCACAAGCTCAGGGTTTGGTGCTTGTAACTCAAATATCACCTGTGAAACATTACAAAAAATAAGAAAAAGAAGAACACAGTGAAAAATAAGCTAGGAAGAAGTGCCTTTGGGATTTCATACCACAATGTTTTCCCCATGCTTAAGGATGGGAGCAGGAACATAGAGGTTGCACTGTGGTCCCTTTAACTGCAAAAAGAACCCATGTCTTAATATGTAAAGTGAGAATACATGCACGTTCTATATGTAAAGCACTGGAGATATTGTACGATGTAGAGAGCAGCACAAATTTACCGGCCAATATCTTCCTATATTGAAATTGTTAATGGTCACAATTCCTTTGCCCCAACCAGTCAACGATACAAATGTATCTTTAATTTTGTCTTGTTTGCTGATAGAAAACTTTCCAGCATAGAATGCTGGAACATTTGGAGCATTTGCTGCAAAAGAAAACCAATATCATTATTTGTTTTTTTACTTTCTCGCGATCAGGATGCTGACCTTAGTAATGTTGCAGCTTTGAAACACAGAAAAGAACCGTAAACATATTTAGAAGCATACCAGACTTTGGTTTTAACTTTTTACGGGTTGACATTGTAATGAATCCAGATTCTGTAGCCTGAATTATGGGATTGACTTTGGGATTCTCGTTCAGGTTGGTTAGAGGCAACGAGTACAGTTTCCATCCACGGAGAACTCTTCCATCTAGATAAACAGAAGATAGAATTCCCTACAATGAGTAAGTAAAACCAGTCAGATAAACTGATCATGCTAGTATATGAACAGAACTCAAATAGTCAAATGGCACACAGAATATGTCTTGCCTCCCCAAATATGATTGTCAGTTAAATAGCAAGTCCTATTTGACTTAAAAGATGATGAAATTTCCAACTACATCCATGCTTCATTGCTCACTGTTTTGCAAAGTCAAAACTACCCCTGAACATTATATCTCATACATTGAACAAGAACGACTTATAAAGAGTTAAAGACTCCATATGCAATCAAAAGGAACTAGGATAAATTTCAATTACTAAAGGTAAGTGGGCTTTACCAATCAACTTATGCTACATAAATTATACAATATATGAAACAGAGAACACAGTTTCTTATTGCATGCGCTTTACCTTCATGTCAAAGATATATGGCCCATAATTTAAATGTCCCATATTTTCAACCTACAAGAACATGAAATACCAAATTAAACAGGAAAACAGGGGAAATTTGAGCATTTATAGACATAAGAAAGAATGGAAAACAATTAAAACTTCTTCTTCTTTTTTTGAAATTCTATCGGGCAGATGTACATCAATACAACTATATCTTGTAAAGATTCCTAATTTAATCTTCCAGATAAAAAATGGAAGTAAAAGGAAATGAAGGGATAAATAGAGAGGATCGGGGTTACCAACACATATAAGCTGATTTTGGAGGGACATTTAGTATTAGGAAGTGTCAGTGGTTGATTCGACCATCTTTCAAATGTGCCAACGTATGTTGGCTTTCCATGACCATCTTGAGAAGGACATGATATAAAAACTTGAGCTCTGTCATGCACCTGAAACATGAAGTAAATGTTTCAATCCTTGGTAGACAATTAAACAATGTGTGATATATTTCACACTGAACAAACAATATATCGATGCACAGCTTGGACTCTAAACAAATGACAATTCCAAGTTTTTTACGCCAGTCGAAAACGAGAAATCGAATTTCGAGCAGTGGTACATAGGAAATTATCTCAGACATAATAAATCTAATTGTAAAAATTACCATCTTAGTGCAATACCTTTGGTATGGATATTATCATTCCACCATCATGCTCCTTTGCATTATATTCAGTTACATATAACAAAAATCCAGACATCTGAAGGCAAGAAGAACTGATAAATAGTTTATACATTGGAATGTAAGGCAGGAAGATATTCAGATCAACTGTTGCATGCTACAAGAACATAATCATACACACCTGGCCTACTGACTCCATTGTCAATGGGCTTTCTGACTCAACCACATCAAAATCATGTATCATATCAAACAAATTCCCGGTTTTTGATACTTGAATAGATCCATATCCTTTCTTTTCAATATCGGATGGAACTGGAGGGAGATTTTCTGAACTGTATTGCTCTATAACCTTCCTAAGTGCTGAAAGAAACAGCATTTTTGATAAACCTTGTTATGAAGAAAGATAATATTGATCCACATGAGAGAACATACATCTTAAAAACATACCTTTAAATTTTGCATTGCTCACATCCCCAGATTCCCTAATTGGCGCATCCTGGGGAAACAAGTGTTAGCAGTTTTGTATTTATAGTTTGTAGCATAAATTATAGTTGCTACAAATAGGATAATTTGTTCTCACATAATCATAGGAAGTGAGATCAGGCTTGTAATCAGACTCATCTGAACCAGTGTTTGCTCCATTATAGAATCCAAAGTTAGTTCCCCCATGTGCCATCTGGAAATATGAAATTTAAGGTTAAGACTTTAGCATTTATCTTGACTTGGTAGCACCACTAGTATGAGTATTAGCACATACATACAACACTGCTGAACCATTTCTTTCCAAAATTCTTTTTAAGGAAGCTGCTGTAAAATCAGCATCAGTTTGTGCATTCTTTTCCCCCCAGTGTGTAAGCCAACCTGTGTAAAACTCCCTGAAGAAAGAAATATGAGCATTTTGACTGTCGGAAAATGAAATCAATGATGACTAACTAGAAACTTACGAAGAAAGTGGTGGTGATTTCCCCGGGGCATTGAACTCTTTTTGCAACTCAAATATAGGCCAAGGATTATCACCAGTAGTGAAGTCAACAGCTGCAAATCACAAAATAAGGATCAGGGATTATAAGAAGAGTGAATGATGCACTCATGATAGCGCCTATATTATGTTAAGAGCCAATACTACATGGACAGATAAAGTTCTGTTAAGCCAAGTGTAGCACTTTATTGAAGACGTGGTATTGAAAAAAGTAATTCATGATTACAAGTTTAAACAGTATAAGAATGTCTGAGGTGAACTTTACCAGAAAAGACAGCATCTCCACGAATTGTTCCTTTGTCCAGAGTTTCCCTAGAACCTCCATCTGTAGTATACCTAAAGAAATGAAAACGAAACGTGAAAATTGTAATACGCAATCTGTCCATCAGCTCAAAGCAAATTATTAGAAAACCAATATTTTAAACAATAATAGGAGTGAATAACTCGGTCATGTTTGAAGGCAACACCTGGGCCACCATAATGACTCGTGACTGTTCTCTGTCACCATCATCAGATACACGATTACATTTGCTAAGTAACGCAAGGCTGGATGACTTACAAAATTACTTCTTCCCCAAGGTGCCTTCTAGCCACTGAGACCAAGTGATCAAGATAAGCTTTGTCACTTCCATACGAACCATATTCATTTTCAATCTGCAAGATCCTGATTTACTGTGATTTACCAGCAATACAATCTCAAAGTAAGAGAATCAAGCATCTTGCACAATATGTTGGACTGTTAATAAAATGGAAAAGTGAAACATTTTGGAAGTGTCACGACATGTTTTCTGGCATATGTCTATTAACAGTTAGAAATTAACCATGGAACTCAAGTACAAGGTATAAAAGAAATGCCCTGAACTAATATTTTTCGAATCCGTTTTAAATTTTTTAATCCGGAGTCCCTTATGTTTTTCAAGAAAGTACAGTTACACATCGAAATTTCACAAATAGTTTCAGAGGTAAATAGTTTCTTGATAGTAAATTATTCTCTGTATAAAGTCCATCAATTCCTAGACTCCCTCACTAATACAGATCACAAATATAATTTTGGTATGAAGTCGCAGCGTAATTACTCTTTTCTCCAAAAATGAAAATATTACTTTAGAGTTAACATTGTATTGAACTCGGATGCATTGTAGAGAGTTTTTCCCATAATTAAGTTGAATACCAACACTTCAAGAGCTCTCATTCAGTTTTTGCAACTTGGACACTTGGTTCCTAGCATTGTCTGTGATTTGTCAAATCACGGAACTATGTATGCGAAAATTTTAATCCCCACATACCTGAACCATTATAATTGGACCACCATTTCCATAGAGAAGAGGAGATATCTTTGGAAGTAGGCTTCCCCACCATCTTTCAACCTTCAAGAGTTCACAATTTAGCAATATCAAAATATTGCAAACAAATAAATTGGTAGTCGAGGACCATCTCCTACTTTTATGTCAAAATAAAATCACCATAATCCAATATGTTATAACTCTTAACCAAAATGTGCATTTGCTAGACTGGTATCCAGCATTCTATATCTACAAAGAAGACAATGCATAAGGAAAACATACCAATTGAAGGAAAGCTGGATCAGATGATCTTAGTGTGAGAGCTGGCTTGATGGCGAGTAACCAAGCAGGGAAACCACCCAAATCCCACTCTTCAACATAAGCATATTCAATCAAAGTTATTATCACATATTTGTTACATCATCACAGCCTGTCAGCCTCCCCTACTAGGCAACTACGTGGCAACTTAAGGATATATCTCCCACACATTTATGACAAAAGATACATATAGTTGGGGAAAAGAAAATAGAAAGTTTCTCATCCGTATAGTTAACAGAAATTAATGCAGAAATTCCTTAAATCTGATCATCACTACTGACCTCCACATATATATGGCCCGGGTCGAAGCATAACAGAAAACCCAAGCTTCTGGCAGAGTTTGAGAAATGATACTATATCTGCAATACCTTCAAAATTCAAAGTACCAGCTCTTGTTTCATGAAGGTTCCAGGGAACATAAGTTTGAATTGTATTTAATCCCAATGACTTTGCTCTCAACAGCCTATCTTCCCAGTACTGCCACATAACCACATCAATACGTTCAAGATTATACTGAAAGAACGGTCATTCTTTTCAACAAAGGCTCAAAAATGTATTCTATAACGCAACTTTGAAGTTCCTCAACTTGATGAATTCAGCTGATGATGTAAAAAATTAAAATTGTGAAAACTCAGAAAGACCAATGAAGCAAGAATACCTCAGGAAGAATCCGAAAATAATGCAAGTCACCCCCAATGATCTGGAAAGGCTGACCATCCTTCCAGAACCTGTCTTCTGAGATTTGAAACTTTCTGACATTATCTGGATTCTGAAAATTGACCAAACAAACTTCTCAATCCACTATATGAAGCATTCACACACATTTTGTTAACTATAATTGAGTACAATTGATGGAATTCCCCAACTTGATCATCAATATGCTGAACAGTAATCGTGTAATTCTCATCAGCACTCTATTGGGTAGCTGAAACTCAGAAACATGGCTCAAAAAGTAAAATTCACTTTCAAAATTCATCCCATAAACTATCATCTATCTCCTATTAACATTCCCAACCAAGTTCAATGTCATTCACTATACATGGGGTCAGATATCAAAACCCAGAAATCAAACACCAAATGAACCCGGAAAACGATCAAAGATGAACGCTTTGCTTCTGTAATTGAATTGTAACAAAACCAAACCGATCCACAATCAAAACCCAGAACTTCATTTGTACTCAATTTCCATTTGCAATGAAATTTACAACTTCCATAAAAAATAAAAGTAAAGGGAAGACTTACGGTTTTGGTAGTTGGATGATGCTGTTGGTCATTTTGAGATTGGGAAAGTGAAGGCAGAAGAGCAAAGACAGGGACAAAGACCCCAAAGGCTATGAGGGAGAGGAGCATGAAGAAGAACAAGGTGAGTCTTGTGGCTCTCTTCCTCGCCATTGTTGACCAGTGGGAGGTGGACAACAACACTGAACAACTATTACGGTGATGGACAAGCCTCTTGTTATATTTCATTGCGTGAGTTGCAGTACTGTTTTACCAGATAACCGTCAGGTGTCAAAATGTAGCAAATGGGTCTCTACGTTGTGGTAATAACTTGAAACACAATCCTAAATCATTAGCCCTATCAAACAGAATCCTAAATCATTAATATTCTGGATTCAGTCCTTCTGCCTCTCCTATCCTCGATCATTCAACTCAAAGCCTAACCTCATGTGGCAAAAATGGATCATCCAAAGTAAGAGATTGGCATGCATATGACTAAATGTGTGAATCAAGTCCACAGCTTTTTTGGCTTGAAGTTTGAACCCTTTGTAAGAGCTACCACTTTCCACCTAGAGTGGTACTTACACTCGTGCACTTGTACATCGCCCCAATCTACCAAATCCTGGACCAACTATTTCAACGGTCTAGATCTAAAAATGTTATTTTCTAATTTCTGAAAATGACTTTGTTTATCGAAACTTCGGTAAATTATAGAAAATAGTCTGAAGCTCTGAAAAATAATTTAAAAACGTTAATGAACTCGTGTCGACACGTACTTCAACACCTGGGTCTTGAAAGAAGAATTAGATATTTTGAGAAAAACTCGATATAAACTCGAGTGTAAACTCACCAAATCACGGAGTATGGTTACTGACCTTCAGTAACTCGACGCGGTAAAAATCAAGATATGTGATGAACGATCAACAGTCACCTCTAGTGTATACTTGGTATATGATAATCAAGCTAGTCACCTCTAATGTTTACAGAGTTTATGTTGATTGATCATTAGGCACCCTTAATATCAGCATGGTTTACCATTTATAAAGATTGAGTACAAATCACCTCTCATGTGTATATAATTTAGGGTACATGATGATTGAGCATTGGTCACTCCTAGTGTATACTTAATTTAAGTTATGATGATCGAGTACGAATCACTTCTCATGTATATAAGGTCTTAGGGTTTATGACGATGATCGAACAATGATCACCTTTGGTGTATAAAAGATTTAGGGATTATGACGATGATCAATGGTCACCTCTAATGTATTAGATTGTAGAGTTTAATTATGAAGAACGGTCAATAATCACCTTTCGTGTATGATCTATGATTTATGATGACCAGAGTAATGTTATGTCTAATGTATGTATGGTATATGGTGTAAGGTTTATAGTGTCAACCAATAGTCGGTTCTACTATACATAAAAATATATGATAATTGAGCACTAGTCACCTTTAGTGTATATAGGATTTATGATTATATCGAGCACTAGTAAACCCAATCATATACATGGTTTAAGGCTTATGAAGATTGAACAATGCAATAATCAGCTCGTGTTTATATGATTTACGATTTACGAGGATCGACCAATAGTCAGCTCTAATGCATACATGATATATGATAATCGAGCGCTAGTCATATTTAGTGTATATAAGGTTTATGATTATCGAGCACTAGTAAATCCTATCGTATACATGGTTTTGGGTTTTATGCTAATAGAGTATGTAATATAGGGGTTTATGATGATCAAGCAAGAGCCACCATGCATTATATGGTATATGACAATCGAGCATTATTCACCTCTAGTGTATACAAGGGTTTATGATTATCGAGCACTAGTCACCCTTAGTGTATGCATGGTCTAAGGTTTATGATGATCGAGAAACATTCACCAATAATGTACATATGGGTTAGGTTTATGATGATTGAGCAATAATTGCCTCTAGCGTATACACAATATATGATAATCGAGCAAGTCACCTCTAATGTATATAGGGATTATGATGACCGAGCATTAATCACCCCTAATGTTGGCATGGTTTACTGTTTATGATGATCGAATCACCTCTCATACATAATGGTTTAAGGTTTATAAGATCGAGAAATAGTCAACTCTAGTGAATATATTGTTTAAGGTTTATATAGACAAGCACAACAAACCTGTTTAAAAAGTTAGTCATGTTTATGTCTTGATCATCTAGCACCCTAAATAGAAGTATAAGTGCAACTAAACTAAAAATGCGAAAACATATCAAACCCTAAATACTAGATGTTAAACTGAAAGGACAAACACGTCATTTCCTAGCATAGGTAAGAGTATATAATGAAAATGGACCCTAGCTGCATTGTTTCTCCTCTCTCTCTCTCTCTTCCGCGTTGCACCCTTTCCTCTCTACCTTTCTTCATTCTCTCCTTATCTCCGATGTCCACCGTCGTCCTCGATGATTTAAGCGTGCGGCTGGTGCTCACTGATGACTACAACCTACTTAGAGCGTGTGGCTGGTGTCCTCATCCTCTTCCCTCTGCCACGCCTTCATTCACGTGCAGCGCACTTCCTTGTCAGAAGCTCGGTGCAGTTACCTTTCTTACATACAAGATGTATATGTCATACGATACTGTATTCACAAGAAAAGTAGACCTGATTTATAGTGTTGAGAATTAAATAAACTGGCACTTTATTCGAAAGTCTATTTATTCATGAACAATGATTTACCTATGTTGCATATAAACTGTACATTCTTTACTCAAGTTCCTCTAATCCGAACCAGCTGGTGTTGTCTGTTGTCTTAGCCTTTCCATTGTTGGATAATTGGGAAGGTTTGAATGTGCTAAAAACCAATAACCTGAGTAAGAGGGAGTAACTTCAATGACATTTGACAACAAAGTAACAAGCTACACTAATCCAAAAGATACAAATATTTTCATGGCAGCATAGGTACAAAATTAAGCATGAAGGGAGTTGGGTAGGTCACAAACCTAGAATTACTCGATTCAAACTATCTGCAACTAGTCGCCGATATTTCTTGCAAAGCAAATGAAACAATGGGGATTTCTCCGGCTCTTCATAAGCAAGTAGACCCATGAAGTCCTAAAGCAAAAACAAAGTTCAACACTCATTAATATCATATTTAACATCCGCCATTTGTTCAGTACTATCGACATAATAGGGAGAGAAGCACGAAAATAATTAACATTGAGTAGATATACTCCAAAGTTGCTCACGATAGTAGCTTTCCATTTCCACAATACCGCAATCGTTTGAGGCTTCAAAATCGAACCTGTAATCGTGATGTTGGTATTGATTCAGGCCGTAGTACTCTATTATTCGATACCAAAACACAAAATCCATCATAGAAATCTGGGTTTCAAAGATTTGGGGTGTTGAGGCGAGAAAAACTAGGATTTACTATTTTTGGATTGGTATGTCGATAACTCGATATAGAGGGAAGGTGAGAGAAGAGAGTTGAGATGGGAGTCAACATTTGAAAAAGAAAAAGAAAAAGAAAAAAGAAGTTAACAGAGGAATACCTTTAACGGAGGGAGGTAGTGGAGTTAGCTTACGGTGTTACTGAGAGGTAGTGGGTTAGCTAACAGAGTTTGTGTCACCCAGGAGCCACCTAGGTAAGGCATCAATACCCAAAGGCATGTAAGGTGATCCCAAAAAAATTGTGAAAAAACACATGTTTTAGGAAAAATATCTCTTTTTAATTTTCACATTTTCAATTTTTGGTAAAAAGATGGCAAGAGACTTGTTGATACGGTTGTATCCATATGTATGTTAGTAGCGGTATTAGAGAGGAGACAAGGTTTATAGTGGTTCACATTGTCATCGGTGGGCAAGGCTACGTCCACTTAATATGTTCTATATGTTGGGTGTCTTGATGGCTTCCCAAAGTATTACAAGTAGTAGTCATAATGTGTGTCCAGTAAGAGGGGAAAAAGTCTTCTTTTATAGGGGGAAGGAGACTCCTCCCTTTACATATTCTCTGATGTGGGAATAGAGTCCTACATGCGAGAAGCGCGATCACGGCACACTACATGGCCGTAGCGGACAGACATGGGTGCGTACTACCCATACTCCCGAAAACGACAAACATTTAAAACAACGGGCTACTCCACATGCGCAAGGGCACACGATAACGAGGCTACGTCACACCGTTAAAGCGGACGGGCACGCGGGCTAGCTAGCGATTTCATTCGTGTACTCTCTCGTAAATCAAAAATATGCAAATGCCCCAAAACCAAATTGCCACTTGCAAATATTTAATAATGCAATGACAGGGATCATGATAAAGATTTCTGCATGCATAAATTCAGGAGAAATAAAATATCCACTCACAATATGAGCGATTTCCACAGGGTCACTCCTCGCCCCCTGCTGTGCGATACTCCTCTTGTCCTGAGAAGAAAGGATAATTAATTTTTCGATAGATTCCAAGTAGTAAATAATAAATTCTCTTTTGCTCTCCGTTTTACTAATAAGGAGAGAATAAGACTAAACTTGACCTCCACTACGGATTCTCCCCGTAATAACCCTATTCCTTAGAAACAAACTCTCAGAAATTCCTTAGAGCAGCTGCAGCGCCCTCCTCCATCACCTCAATTCGGCAGCGGAATTGCTGGATTGAGGGAGAAGAGAGATGCAGCGTGTTGAAATGGAGGGAGAAAAGGGTGTGGGACCCACCATGAAACCAGCACACCAGCAGGCCGGCAAGCTCACAACGCCTGCCTCTGTGATGAAGGCAAATGAGGTGGGACCCACGCACGTGGCGTCCGCCTTCTTTTTTTTAATGCTGGCGCGTGCATTGCACGCGCGCATATAAAAAAAGGTGGCCGACAGCTTTTTACCGTTGGCCAATCAGTGGCCGCCACGTGTCACTATCAAAGCAGGCAGGCAACGGCTACTGCTTCCGAACGGTCATGTTGGTTTACAACGGTCAATTCTTCCCCTATAAATACCCAAACTCTATTCTTCACAATTTACACCACTTCTAATTTCTTCCCTCATATCTTCCCCTCTCCCCTCAATATTTTTTTTCAGTGTTCTTAGAAAATGACTACTTGGCTTCCCTCTGAAGATTTGCAGCTATGTGTTTCTTGGGTACGGCAATCCACTTGTAACATTATCGGCCGATATCAAGCGAAAGGAAATTTGTGGCAGAAAATATATGAAGATTATGAGAAAAATTGGTGTGGCAATCCCGACGATCCTTCACAAAAAACTCGTTCCAAAGTTGCGCTCGAGTCACGTTTTTCGCGCTTGAAGAGAATGCTTAAGAAGTGGTCTATAGCGGTAGCAAAAGCAAGAGATTGTGCGGCTAGCGGGACGAATTTGGTTGATGAGGTATGCCTAATCGGTTTTTCATTTATGTTTTTTGTCATATACTAAATATTTCAATTTAATTTTGTTTGTTTAATTCAATTTTCATATATGTCTCATTTTTTTGTGTGTGTGTTTTAGGAAACTCAAGCTCAATCATTATTTTACAAAGATTTTAAAAAGGAATTTACTTACAAGGAATGTTATGAAACGGTAAAAAATCATCCTCATTTCGTGATTGTTGGGAGTAGCACTTCTTCTCCGTTTGAGCGAAATTTTCCGTCCCCTGTGCTCCATGAAACTGATGAGCATACCGACGCGGATGAGCATATTAGCTTGGATGATGAAGAAGGATACACAACTCCGCCACCAAACCAAGAGATACCCCGTCCATTGAGTCCGGTTAGACCTATAGGAGTAAAGGCGGCAAAGGAAGCAAAGAAGAAAGGAAAAAAAGGTATGACGGAGAAAGAAGAGATGTCTTTAGCAGTCTTTCATAATATGCAATGTAATCAAAAAGCATTTATGGAGGCTTGCATGAGAAGAGATGAGGAGAACCTTCGGTTGGCTAGGGAGGGCTTAGAACTTGAAAAACAAAAGGAAGCAAGGTTGGTCCGACGTGATACGGTTGCGGAGTTGGAAGAAGAAACAAGAATTATGACAATAGATAGGAGTGTTATGACCCCGGGAAAGTTGATGTGGCACACAAAGAGGAAAGCGGATATCATGAGAAAAATGAATGAGTAGTAGCACAAGTGATGGTTATTATGTTCACTTTGATGAAGAGTGATATTATGTTGTTGTAATATTTTTATGTTATTTTATGTTCCTCAATTTCAAGTTATTATATATGAAAGAATTTTATTTTCTAATTCATTCTAATTTTCAAATTAAAATACAATGCAAAATAAAATTAGAATACCAAATTAAAATACAATGCAAAATAAATTACATTAACGAATTAAAATACAATGCCCAATTGATTATTGTTGGTTGGCTTCTAAAGCCCAGTTGTGCTCCACTAAATCATTTTGAAGAATATTGTGGATATAAGCTGACTCGAGGTGGTCAATACGATCCCAAAATGCATGTTGGTTTCGTCCATCTCTTCCCACAGGTAAAAAAGGAATTCGAACGCCCTGATGATCCACGGGCCCATCATAAACTCTTGCAGCTTGTGGGTTTAGAAGATCTTCTTCTTCTGGCTCGATAAATTCGCTTTCCTCAAATTCATCCTCTACAATCATGTTATGCAATATAATACAAGCCATCATTATGCTTTTTAGTGTCGACCTCTTGTGTAACCCAGCTCCATGGCGAATGATCGCCCAACGAGATTGCAGGATGCCGAAACACCTCTCTACATCTTTACGGTATCCTTCTTGTTTCTTTGCAAATAGTTTTTGTGCTTGAGATTCAGGGTTTGGAATAGTTTTCACAAATTTTGAGTACCTTGGATATATTCCGTCAGCCAGATAATAAGCATTGCTGTATCTCCTTCCGTTGACGTGAAACGTCACAGCCGGGGTGTTTCCAGCTATGAGCCCTTCAAAGACATGTGATTGATCGAGGACGTTGATATCATTTTGAGCTCCTGGCACACCAAAGAAAGAGTGCCACACCCACGTGTCATGCGAGGCCACCGCCTCTAGTATGATGGTGGGACGAGCCTTCCGACCAGCATAAGCTCCATTCCATCCGACTGGACAGTTCTTCTACTTCCAATGCATGCAGTCAATGCTTCCGATCATTCCTGGAAAACCTCGCTGATCAGCCCTAGCAAGAAGTCTTTGGAGGTCTCTCTTTGTTGGGGCACGGAGATATTCTGGACCAAAATGATATTCCACCTGTTGGCAAAACTTCTTCATGCACTCTAGTGTAGTAGATTCACCCATCCTGCATATCTCAGCACACTGGTCAGCAGCTGCACCATACGCTAACATTCGAAGGGCACCTGTCATCTTTTGTTCAGGTAGCAACCCTAGTTCTCCAACGGCATCACCTTTTTTATGCCAGTAAGTGTCGTGGTTGCAGAGCTTCGTCATGATACGGTCGAACACATGCTTCTGCATTCGGTACCTCCGACGAAATTCTTCCTTCCTAAAGATAGGACGCTCGATGAAGTAATCAGCCATGAGACTTGCTCCCCCAGTTGCCCTATTTCTGGGGTGATTAGGAGAGCGACCAGGGCGTGAACCTCGTCCTTGTGGTTGATCTGATGTATTAAGATGTGTCATCAACATGGCCGCATTAGTCATCATGGTATCCATCATCTCAGCATCCTCTTGATTGTGTTGTTGCCCTTGCTTCAACAATTTGCGAAAGAAGCTCATCGTAGCGATCAGGGAATGTGGAGAAGTAATTGAGGGATTGTGTTTTCGAAAATTTGGAAGTGAGTTGTGAAGGTTGAGTGAGTATAGAGTGTGATGAAGCTTATTTATGGTCAATTTCGGATCATAGAGTTTGAAGATCATGTTACACGTGTCCAACCGTCATTCGTCGAAAATCTTTTCGAAAATCCAATGACATTATTTGACCGACAAACAGACACATGTCGATTTTTGGTTCGTCGAAAATCTTATCAAAAATCCTATCGGAATCCAACGACATTATTTAGTTGACAAGCATATACGTGTCAAATTTTGGTTGGTCCAAAATCCTATCGAAAATCTATACCATTATTTCGGTGATAAGGAAATATGGAAAATGTCACATGTCACTTCACTATTGGTTGATTATCATATACAAAATTTTAAAAGTTAAAAACTTAATTGATGAATAGTGATTGCCTCTGTGACGGAGTTGCACCGGTGCATAAAAACTGACTCAGAAAAGCAATTTGTAGTAAATAGTAATTGATGGAAGCAATTAAATTGATGGATTGAAGGATTGATGGAGGTGGGGCGCTGTATATGCTCTTAAATAACTTAATAAACCTTTTCTCCCAAACTACTACAACTTAACAATCCAGCACTAAAAATCAAAACTCAACAATAAATCTACCAACCCCAATCAGCAACGCAACCACACTGCCGGAAACAAAAATCGGCATTCAGAAGCCGGCGCCGCCGCCGCCGGCCGGACAGCCGCCTCTCCGATCACCTCCAAAAAATCCCAAAAAAATACAGTAGATTCCTCTCATCGAGCCCAACAACTTTCTCAACCAGCACATAATCAAGAACTCAACCTAAACCGTGCAAAAACACAATGTCCCAAAGGATTCCAATCCGAAAATCTACTCCAAAATAGCTTAAATCCTTTCACAAACAACCTCCCTAGGGTCTGAATTAACTTTCCTAACCAATGAATTACGCAAAACAAGCCAACACAAGGAGAAATCTCAAAAATCCCTTACCTGGTACTGTTCCTGGCGGCTGCAGCGACAGGGCAGGGCGAGCTGCGGCGTCGGACGTTGCTGGGGGGTGCTGCAGGTGTCCGGCGAGCTCACCGGTGCTGGTGGCCGGACTTGAGGGAGGTGGAGCTCAGCTCCCTCTCACACTCTCCTTCGCCTGTTTCCCCTCCTCCCTCGGTCTCTTCCTCTCGATCTCCCTTCTGGTTTTTTGTTCTCCTTTTATACTCCTCTAAATCTTAAATAAACACCAAAAAAAGTAATTACCCTAAGTGGTAATTCTTAAAAAAGAACAACCGAAATAACCTTTGTGTTTCGAATACGGTTAAAAATACTCGGTAAAGCAAAAGTCTCCTAAAAAGCTTCACACACACGGTCCATAATAAAATCCTGAAAAAAACTTACTAAAAAAAGAAATACTAAATAAGAGTCGGGGGTGACACTACTAGTGTTGTATGAGGGCATGTTGGTGAGACCGAGTAGGTGACTTCCAGGTAACGGATTAACACGTTCTTGGTACCGTTGCGTAGCTTATACTTCAGGCTCACGATGCATACCACGGTCGGGTCTCGTTACGTTTCATGGACCCACAAGTAGGGTGTCAATTATGGTTGGTGGCATAGTATATATGATATGTCAACAAGTCTCCGAAATCCCTAAGTAAGAGACACTTCTTGCTTAGGGAGTTGAAATCATTGTCACCAAGCATAAGTGACACCGCGGTGGAACCCTAGTCCTTACTAGTCCCCGAACTCCCTAAGCAAGAAGGGTCTAAAAACGGCTTCCAGAGTCAAGCGGCTCATCTTGTTGACAAAAAACCAACACTTGCTGCAATGTCTTTACGGGTCAATGTTAGGTGCTAGCTGAATGACCAGTGGGCGAACGTTGTCCGCTTGCTGAATGAGTGCTAGATGCATGTTGAGTGAGTGATTACCAAGTGTGTGTTAACCGCTAACTGAGTGGTTAAGGTTGCTGACTCTTGCGTTACAGAGAACCACTTGGTGCTTGGTTGGTTATGAACGTTTTGTCGTTCTCTTTGCATAATGAGGCAAGTTGATTGGCGGGTTGTCTTGCCTTTTCCGTTCTCTCACATGGTGAGGTAATTGAACTTCACTAGTCGTTCACATGTTGTAAGGTGAACCGTTGGCAGTTATGCTAACGGTTTTATCCATGTTCCAGTTTTACCGGTGGATGTTTTTTAACGGATGGACTTCGCTAGGATCTCAAAAAATCATGAGATGAGTCCCATGAAAAATTGGAACAAATCCCTAGCGGTTAAGCGTCGCTATTCTCTCATGTGATGAAGTATAATTTAAGCCATGACTGTCAAATTTGCTAGCGGGTACCTCGGAGTCCCTCACTCCACAGCTAAAGCATCCCTTAAACTTGGGTGTGGTGGCTCAAAGGGTTTTATTGGCGGTTACACGTAACTTCATCTTTCGAATAGTGTGACGGTTTTTTTTGTACGAATAATGCGAATTTGTCAGAGCGGTTGATCGTCTCTCGTGTTGGCGGTTAACCATCGCTTTGCACATTTTAGGGTTGCCCAGTTGTTCTCTCGGTCAACGAGGGTCTCCCGAAGAGTGAGGCAAATTCTTGGCGTTGATATATCGCCAGTGTGAAGGTAACAGTGAGTCATTTTTAACCTTCGAGGGGCGGTTGTTCCGGTCTCCCTATATCTTCTCAATCAGCGAGGGCCTCCCGAAGAGTGAGGCAAATTCTTGGCGTTGATATATCGCCAGTGTGTAGGTAACGGTGAATTGTTTTTAACCTTATAGGGGCGATTGTTCCAGTCTCCTTGAGTTTTCTAGCGGATGATCGTCCCTAGTGTTCCACTGGAGAAAATTTATGTCATACGTATGAAATTTGTGGCGCATTCCGTCGCGAGTGGGCGGGTTGCCAACTTGTGTGCTGGCGTTTTGATACGTCTTGACAAATAAACATCTTAGCGAGTTGTTCGCCATGCATTAGCAGCTAAGCATCGCTAATCACTCCAAGAGGAGGCATCTCGTATGTACCAGGATGTTAACGAGCAGTTTGTCATGCCTTAGCGGATAAACATCTCCAGCGTGGCAGCTTGCCATGTCTTAGCAGGTAAACATCACTAGTCTCTCCTAGAGAAGACATCTCGTATTTACGAATGATTGTCGAGCGGTTCGTCATGTCTTAGCGGATAAACATCGCTAGCGTGTGTGAAGATGGTTTTAAGCGGATTCTTTGTTATATGACATGAGAAAGTCATCATATTTTTATGCAACATTAAATCATTAGGGGATGATCTTTATTCTTGGTCACTCAAGAATAATAATTAGCAAAATTCTGTTTACTCTGTAGCGTGCACGCGTCACAAAAAATGTGGTATGTGCTTGCCGAGTAGTTCTCGGGCTTTGAAATAATGAAGGAGCAGATCTTTACTTGCTAAGTAGTCCTCGGGCTTAACATAGTAGCATTACAAATTTGAACACGTGTATTTTGACATGATAGTGCTAGTAAGATTTAACAAACGGCATGAGTAAGATGTAATCATGCTTTTTTTCCTACTTGAACACATCATAACAAGTGAAAATAATTGAAAGTATTGTGTCGAGAAGTCCCCGGGCTTTGAATGTTGGTGGACAGATCCACGCTCACACATTTTTCATTTTGGCATGAAAATTTGCCTAAGTCCCTGAGTTTCGCTAGTTAATTAGGGATTACTCGGATATTTGTTTCATAGTGAAACAAATAATATTTAGTAAGCGGTATAAGTAGTGTTTACACATGCAAGCTTTGCTAATTCAATAACAAGTGTAACTTTGGTAGTGTTTACCGCTAATGATATGAAACATGATAAGGTAATGATCAATGCTTTAACTAAATCATGATGGAAGTATTTTGCAAGTTGGGTTGTGTGAGAGGATATGTGTTGCTTGTGGAACGAACCCGATTAGACGTATAGCCATGCTCGTTGCTAACATTTTTGAAATCCATCATATTGTAGTTAAAAGTCTTAATCTCACAACATCTCTAAGCATATGATATGGCCGGTTTATTTGCATTAGTAATATGACATTAGTTTGGTGAGTCATGACAAGTGTTTTTACACAAATTTGTAGCTAAGCATGCTTGAAAGCGGTAAAGACATATAATGACATGGTATTTGTGCAAACATAATATTGAAGAGTAACATTTTACTTATCTCATGCGCGCTTGGACGTAGGTGGGGTGCACGAATGGGCACACAGGTGCACGCGGTGGTGCACAGAGGGTGCGCTCTAAGGTGCACACGAGTGCGTGTAGTGGTGCACAGAAGGTGCGCGTTGAGATGCACACGGGTGCGCCCACCTATGTTTAGTTGTTCCACCTATGTTTGGATGATCTGCATGAATTGGACGACCCACATGCGCCCTGGCTACTGGTGTGCGCTGTAGTGCACACAGATGCGCACGGCGATGCAAGCGGATGAACAGTAAAATTTAAAATTCTGTTTTCCTGCCAAAATTTCTTATTGCCCAGGCGAGCCGCTGTGGTTCAGCTTATGTTCTCAGCGGTTCAACTTCGAGCTGGGCAGTAGGTTGCTAGGAGTTGGGCGGTAGTTGTGAGCAGTTAGAGGTGGGCGGCGGTTATCTCCGGAACGGGTGAGCTTCAATGCGGGTTGCACCGGATGCAGTTCAAGGTCACTTAATTGGTTTCACTGTGGTGTGAGCGGCTTGATTGAGTAGGAGCGGGTTGCTCGGAGTTGGCAGTTTGTAAAGTGGTGGATAACTGGGCAACGGTTGTTGCAGCGGCCTACTCGTGGTTGAACAACTCCTGGCGGTTCAACCCAAGCGGTTGACACAGAGCTGTTGATGTTAAGCGGGTGTGGCTGGATGGTGGTCGAGTGGCGGTTCAAGGTCACTTCACCATTTTTTTTCTTTTATTTTCCAGGTGGAGGATTGATGGAAAACCGGCTTCCATGGCAGAACAAGTCTCGGCGGAGCAACCTTGGATGAACGTTAGCGGTTGCAACTCGAGACGGGCGGAGAGCAGCGGGTGTCTCTATTTGGTTTCATGGAGGAGCGGCTCTTGGGGAGAAGCGGGTCATAGAGCTGCGGTTCTTGGAGGAATGGCTCTTAGGGAGCAGCAGGTCATGGAGCTGCGGTTCATGGAGGAGCGGTGCTCCGACAGTAGCGGTTGAGCAAGCAAGGCTTGGCGGAGCAGACTTATCATTCCTGCCCAAAATCACGTTTGAAAGTTTTCTTTCTTCTTTCGCCTATGGCGTTGATCGGTCGTGCTTCCTGAGCGGGCTGCTCTGTCACTTGCTCCTTCGGCAGAACTTTCTGTGTGGCGGATGACTGACACTGGCAGAGGTGCTTGGTTGAGCGGATGGGTGTCTTCAGTAAATGACTAGCGGTTTTCTTCTTTAAACCGCTCTCTGTTTCCCGCCAAATATGTAATTGACTCGAAAGTTGATGGCAGTGGTGTTTGTTGGCGGTTGAAATCTAGGTAGCTTCTTTGTTGCATGGACTTGGCAATTGGAATCATTGGTGCTACATTGGTGCAGTCTAGCGTGAATGTGCTAGTAATATCGTCATATCGGCGTAGTGCTGAGTCAAGCTTGGATGAGCGACCCTTGGAACGGATATCAAGCGGTCGATGTAGAGAGTTGAGTTGGATCCTTGCTAGCAGCATGTTGCTGCTCGGTGGGTCGTCATCTGTGATGCATGGATACGACTAAAAGTATAGAATGCTGTATCGTATCCGTATCGGATACGGATACGCTCTGGATACGGTTCAGATAAGTATCCTGAGTCAAAAATACGTATCGTAGACTATTTAGTATAGTTTGACTTTTGGATACGGTTTGGATACATGATGGATACGGTTTGGATACAGGATGGATACGGTTTGGAAAACCCGAAACACTGTGAAAAAGGAGGGTTTTCGATTACGCCTCAAATCGTTCTAAACAAGGCATAGGAGGGAAGAGAAGAAGGAGAGGAGCAAGAATATACCTTCAATTCGTCGAACCTCCGCCTGAGTCGCCAGATTTCCGGCGAGAACAGTCGCACTCCTCCTCGGCTGATCTCCGTCGTCGATTGACGACTCTCTGATTGAGTGACTGGGTTTTATAGAGGAGAGTGAGAGGATCAGTTTGGTGGGGGTGCGTCGGTGTGGGTTGGCCGGACGAGCCGGTGGTGTCGATCGGAGCGAAGATGGCGACGCTGAGTCGCGGAAGGGGGAGAGAAGAGAAACTCGGGTTTGACCCGATTTTTTGGTTTTGACCTAGTCAACCAACTAACTTCCTTTTTATACTTGAATGGACGGTCCAGATCAATTCTCCAAATGATCTGACGGTCCAGATTTAAAGAAGGTAAAAAGTGAAAAGGTTAAATGGTAAAACCCCCTTTTTACCGGATAGTAATCCAGAATTACCATAAACTTCAGAAATTCACAGAAATTAGCCGGAAGCTCCGAAAAATATTCCGAAAATACCGGGAGACTCGTGTCAACACATACTATGACATCGAGTCATTAAATCAGGTATTTGCAGAACTTTTAAAAACTCGAAAAATGAACGTGGTCGTTCACTCGCGAAGTTACCGAATGCGACTTAAACCTCAGTAACTCGCCATTAACCACGATTAAAACGTGCGGGGTGCTACAGTACTTACAACTTTATACACTCTTTTAGAAGGAACAGAATCACTCCACAAAGAGCTGAAGATCTAGTGTTTGTGCATAATAATCTTCGTCTTCTTTCTAGAAAAACTCTAGAATATAAGCGTGGAGACATGTGGGATATCGGAGGAGATAACTTTGATTCAATGGATTTGGTTAATGGTGGCATGCTTGAGGTGGCCAGCCTCTCTCTTGATGAACCAGACTTTGAGGGTGTGATCTTTGATGATGCTTGAGTTAGACTTATTGTTGTTTCTTTTACTTGAACTTTGTTGAGACAATGTTTTTAAAGTTTGAATTTCTAATTTGTTACATTTTTTTAGTTAAATAGATTTATTCATATATTAATTTTTTATTATAATATATAAAAACGTACCCGTATCCTACTTTTTTAAAAAAACTCGTATCCCGTATCGTATCGTATCCGCACCCGTATCACGTATCCGTGTCCGTGCATCATAGGTCGTCATTGGCGGTTGGTGTTCGAGCTAGCGGTTCATGGGTGTTGACGGGTCTGGAAATAGGAGTGCTGGAGGATTTCGCAATGGTTGGCGTTGATGGTGGTCACTGGCGGTTGAACCCAAGCAGTTGGGCTTGAGCAGGCTTGGCCAAGCGGATGAGTGCCTAAGCGGGTCTCCGTTGGTGGAGAAGGTGAGCAACGCTTGAGGAGGATGCGCGCTTGAGGTGACTGGGAGGCTGTAATCTTTTTGAATTGTCCCGCCAGTGACCGTGCAGTGTGAATGATCGCCAATGACCCTTTAATTGTTGTGGAATGATGATGGAAGTCTTTGTTGGAACTTAGTGTGAGATTCTATCCCACATTGAAGAAGAGCTACTTGCTTGGTTGTTTATAGACAAACACCCATGTGAGCAAGTGAATGGGTGGAATAGCCTAGAGTGGGCTTGATGGGCTTTCTATTGGATTTCCAATAGAAAATGATATATATCTAAATATATATTTATATAAAGTCATAGATGGGCCTTGGGCCTTGGGGCTCTTTGGGCTCTGGAAAAATTAAATCTGATTATAATTTTTGAATTAATAATTTTATTAATTTTTATTATTTTCGGATAAAACCAAAGGTAATAACTGTTGGTAACAGTTACAACCTTTTGAACAGTTTTACCTGTTCGAATTTGACTTTATATAAAGACGACACTGTGGTCGTTGTTATCCATCGCAAATTCGTCTCTTCTTCTTCCTCCCCAAAATCGACTTCTCTGAAACACAAAGTAAATTCGCCAGGGACAAGTTCTTGTGCAAGAACTTGTACCAGATAGTTGTATCCTCAAGATCGACGTCCGAAACTACAGCACAAGTGGGGACGAATTTCTGTCTTAGGTCACTGCTAAGCAGGCCTCTATCTGAATCAAGTTAGTGTTTTCAATCTCGATTTCATTGTTGTTTTTGTTTGTTGTTGGTTTCGATTCGATTATACTGTTATATATATCTTGTTGTTGTTCGAGATATTGGTTGGTCCTAACAATCTAAGACAGAAATTCTCTAATCTTGTAGAGATGGATCAATCAGTATCATCGATTGGGAAAAATCATGTTGAGAAACCTGAGAAATTCAAGGGTTCTGATTTCAAACGCTGGCAACAGAAGATGTTGTTTTATCTGACAACTTTGAATGTGGCAAACGTCCTCACTGCTGAGGCTCCTACTACTGTTCTGGTTGGAGAAGGAGATAATGCTCCAACAGCAGCACAACAGGCTGAGAACAAGAAGGCTATAGATTCTTGGGAGACTAATGAGTTTCTGTGCAGGAACTATATTCTCAATGCCTTGGACGATTCCTTGTACGATATCTACTCCACATTCAAAACTGCAAGGGAGTTGTGGCAGTCATTGGAGAACAAGTACAAGACTGAGGTTGCTTGTTCAAAGAAGTTTGTCATTGGCAAGTTTCTGAATTTCAAAATGAGTGATGCCAAATCTGTTGTCAAGCAAGTGGAGGAACTTCAAGTCATTGTTCATGAGTTAGATGTGGAAGGTATGGGTCTTAACCCGAATTTCCTTGTTGGTTCTATCATTGAAAAATTACCTCCTACATGGAAAGATTTCAAGATATATCTGAAACATCTAACTGAGGATATGAATTTTGAGCAATTGGTTCTTAAACTTCGAGTTGAAGAGGATAACCGGAGAAATGAGAAGGCTGATGCTATTTCCTTGGAGCCAACTGCTAATATGGTTGGAGGGAGTCCATCAAAGGCCAAGTTTCAGAAAAACAAAGGCAAGCATGCTGCTGCTAAGCCTCTTGTAATTGCTGGAAGGAATCCCCTCGCCCCACAAAAGACCAAGCCTTTCAAGAAGCAACAAATTGGAGGCTGCTGGGTCTGCGGCAAAATAGGGCATAGAGCCAAGGAATGTCGCTTGAGGAAGGATCAAGGAGGTGGTGCTGGAGGTTCTGGAAATTCCAACCAAGCCAACCTTGCTGAAACTGAAAATCAATTCTTTGGAGTGGTTGCTGAAGCAAATCTGGTTACTAATTCAACTGATTGGTGGATGGATACTGGTGCTACAAGGCATGTCTGTTCTAAAAGGGAGATGTTCTCCTCCTACCAGCCAATCAACGATGGTGAATCATTGTTCATGGGGAATGCCACAACTGCAAAAGTGGAAGGACAAGGGAAGGTGATTCTGAAACTCACTTCCGAGAAGGATCTTGTGCTTACTAATGTGCTTCATGTGCCTGAAATTTGTAAGAATTTAGTTTCTGGTCCTGTTCTAAGCAACAAGGGCTTTAAACTTGTATTTGAATCTGACAAATTTGTACTCACCAAGGGTGGGGTGTATGTAGGAAAGGGTTACCTTTGTGAAGGGCTCTTTAAACTAAGTGTTGTACCTACTATGGATACTGCTATTATTAATAATAACTCAGGCACTAGCACTGCTTCTATGTACATGGTTGAGTCCTCTTCTTTATGGCATTCTAGATTAGGACATGTTAACTTTCGTTCTCTACAAAGAATGATAAGTTTAGGCATGCTACCTAAGTGTTTTATGGACAAAATGACTAAGTGTGAAATCTGTGTAGAATCCAAATATGTGAGTCATCCTCACAAATCTGTAGAGAAATCCAATGAAGTACTTGGTTTAATTCATAGTGATTTGTGTGATTACAAAGCAACTCCATCCCGTGGAGGAAAGAACTATTATATATCATTTATAGATGATTGCAGTAAGTATTGTTATGTGTACTTGATACATACCAAAGATGAGGCTTTAAACATGTTCAAAACATACAAAGCCGAAGTTGAGAATCAACTTGAGAAAAGAATCAAAATTCTAAGGTCGGATAGAGGAGGAGAGTATGAATCCAACGACTTTGCTGAATTTTGTTCTGCTCATGGTATTGTGCATCAAACCACAGCTCCATATACTCCAAAACAAAATGGTGTTGCCGAACGTAAGAATAGAACATTGAAGAATATGATCAATTCAATGTTAATTACTTCGGGAGCACCACATAGTCTTTGGGGAGATGCTTGTCTTACTGCAAACATGATATTAAATAGGATTCCTCATAAACAAAGTGATCAATCTCCTTATGAAATTTGGAAGGAACGATTGCCAACTTTGAAAACGATGAAAGTGTGGGGTTGTCTTGCGAAAGTTCAAGTTCCTTTGCCAAAGAGAACCAAACTTGGACCAAAAACTATCGATTGCATCTATATTGGCCCTGCTAATAATAGTGCTGCATATAAATTTTTGGTCTACAATTCGGAGGTAGAAGGAATTAACAAAAACACAATCATGGAATCTGCCGAAGCAGAATTTTTTGAGAATATTTTTCCTTACAAGGATAAAGATAAAGATAAAGAAACATCTAATCCAAGGAAAAGAACCATGTCTCAAAGAGAGTTAGACAAAAGTGCCGAAATTGGAAAAGAAGCATCTTCAGTTGGTCAAGAACAAGTTGAACCAAGAAGAAGCAAACGTGGAAAAATAGCCAAAGATTTTGGACCTGATTATATAACCTTTGCAATTGAAGGAGAACCTCAAACTTATAAGGCTGCTATGGAGTCATCGGAAGCACCTTATTGGAAAGAGGCTATCCAAAGTGAAGTAGAATCCATTATGCAAAATAATACATGGACATTGGTTAATTTACCTCTGGGACATAAACCAATAGGCCATAAATGGATTTTTAAAAGAAAATTGAGACCTGATGGTACCATAGAAAAATACAAGGCTCGTATAGTAGCCAAAGGGTATCGTCAAAAGGAGGGTATCGATTTCTTCGACACCTATTCACCGGTCACAAGAATTACGTCTATAAGGACGTTGATTGCTATTGCGGCTGTTCACAATTTGGAAATACACCAAATGGATGTGAAAACTGCATTCTTGAATGGTGAATTAGATGAAGAGATATACATGGAACAACCCGAAGGGTTTGTCATTAAAGGTCAAGAAAAGAAGGTGTGCAAATTGGTTAAGTCTCTTTATGGACTTAAGCAAGCTCCAAAACAATGGCATGAGAAGTTTGATAATACACTATTGTCAAATGGTTTCAAAATCAACGAATGTGACAAATGTGTCTATGTGAAAGAGTGTAAAAATGCATGTGTTATTGTATGCTTATATGTGGATGATATGCTTATTATGGGAACAAGTAAGGATGTAATTAATCAAACCAAGAAGCTACTGCATTCTTCTTTTGATATGAAAGATATGGGCATAGCCGATGTCATTCTTGGTATTCGGATTCAAAAGAACCCGGATGGTTACACACTTACTCAATCCCATTATGTGGAGAAAGTCCTTAGGAAATTTGGACATTTTGATGATAGGCCGGTTGTTACCCCATTTGATCCCTCTAGTCATCTTAAGAAGAATCAAGGTGATAGTGTGTCTCAATTGGAATATACACAAGTTATTGGGAGCTTGATGTACATAATGAATTGTACAAGACCGGATATAGCATATAGTTTGAGTAGACTTAGTCGTTACTCTCACAATCCCGGAAAAGATCATTGGTTTGCACTAGTGAGAGTGCTACGATATCTAAAGTATACAATGGATTATGGATTGCATTACACAAAATATCCTCCCGTGTTAGAAGGATATTGTGATGCTAATTGGATTTCCAATCATTCGGAAAGTAGGTCTACAAGTGGTTATGTATTTACACTTGGAGGGGCAGCCGTTTCCTGGAAATCATCGAAGCAAACCGTGAATACACGTTCGACTATGGAAGCCGAGTTTGTAGCCTTGGACAAAGCTGCCGAAGAGGCGGAATGGCTCAAAAACTTCCTAGAGGGTATTCCGTTATGGCCAAAGCCTGTTACGGCCATTTGCATTCATTGTGATAGTATGGCTGCTCTTACAAGAGCAAAGAACCAAATCTACAATGGCAAATCGAGGCATATAAGGCGACGTCACAAGACAATACGAGACTTGCTCAAGAATGGAATTATTTCCATTGACTATGTAAAATCAAAGGAAAATATAGCGGATCCTTTGACAAAAGGCCTTAATAGAGAGCAAGTCGTATTTACATCGAGGGGAATGGGCTTAAAGCCAATATAATGAGTCATTACTTGGCGGAAACCTAACCTAGCAACATTGGAGATCCCATGGTCTAGGTTCAATAGGCAAACTAGTTGGGGAAGACTCAAGAAGCATAAACACACATATGTTCATTCCTATGATGCAATTCAAGTGTGTTATTCCGTTGACGTATAAGGGATGAATATTACATTATTCTTAATAATGCTAATAGCCTTTAATTAAGGTGGGATAGTACGGACTATTCTTAATTGGCATTACCTATATGAGATTGATGTGGGGTCGCATCTTTGGGAACCGAGATGGCTAAGTTCTCTAAAATTCTCATGAAGTAAGGAGTTGTTCAGGACCAAAATGAACACAACCGTAAGAATTGAAATGTGTATAGATATGATATGTGTGATATTTATTGTCTCGATTTACTACAAAACGTGAATAGTTCAAGACTTAAGTTCACTATTTCACAAAGTAGATCCGATAAGTATTCACTACGAAAGGTTCAAGTCCAAAAGACACCTTTTCCGATGCATTTCATATCTAGTTTCTGGAAAATCGATAAGTTCCTCATTATCTTATTTTCTATTCAAATGTGGGGTATTGTTAGAGTTTGAATAGAAAATGTGGGGTATTGTTGGAACTTAGTGTG
The DNA here is from genome assembly GCA_951800085.1 of Comarum palustre. Classification (NCBI taxonomy): domain Eukaryota; kingdom Viridiplantae; phylum Streptophyta; class Magnoliopsida; order Rosales; family Rosaceae; genus Comarum; species Comarum palustre. The sequence continues at coordinate 13,181,750 of OX637572.1, read as the reverse complement.
GGATTCTATCCCACATTGAAGAAGAGCTACTTGCTTGGTTGTTTATAGACAAACACCCATGTGAGCAAGTGAATGGGTGGAATAGCCTAGAGTGGGCTTGATGGGCTTTCTATTGGATTTCCAATAGAAAATGATATATATCTAAATATATATTTATATAAAGTCATAGATGGGTCTTGGGCCTTGGGGCTCTTTGGGCTCTGGAAAAATTAAATCTGATTATAATTTTTGAATTAATAATTTTATTAATTTTTATTATTTTCGGATAAAACCAAAGGTAATAACTGTTGGTAACAGTTACAACCTTTTGAACAGTTTTACCTGTTCGAATTTGACTTTATATAAAGACGACACTGTGGTCGTTGTTATCCATCGCAAATTCGTCTCTTCTTCTTCCTCCCCAAAATCGACTTCTCTGAAACACAAAGTAAATTCGCCAGGGACAAGTTCTTGTGCAAGAACTTGTACCAGATAGTTGTATCCTCAAGATCGACGTCCGAAACTACAGCACAAGTGGGGACGAATTTCTGTCTTAGGTCACTGCTAAGCAGGCCTCTATCTGAATCAAGTTAGTGTTTTCAATCTCGATTTCATTGTTGTTTTTGTTTGTTGTTGGTTTCGATTCGATTATACTGTTATATATATCTTGTTGTTGTTCGAGATATTGGTTGGTCCTAACAGTCTTGTCCCGCCAAACTTTTCTTAATGCATGGTTTTTGAATTTGGCTGTTCCTAATTGGCCAAGCTTAATTACTGGTCCATGAAGGATTTGAAAGTTAATGATAAGTAAGAGTAGGCGGTAAATGAACTAATTCAATTTTTTTACAACCGCCCAGGGTATGCGGCGGTTCATCGAATCAAAAAATGTATGTTTCACAATACTTAGCTTATAGTACGAAGCCTTTTGTATCAGTTTCCTACAGATGGTGCCAATGTTAATACAGTTGTATCCACATGTATGTTAATAGCGACATTAGAGAGGACACAAAGTTTATAGTGGTTCACCTTGTCATCGGTAAGCAAGGCTACGTCCACTTAATATATACTATATGTTGGGTGCCTTGATGGTTTCCTAAAGTATTACAAGTAGTAGTCATAATGTGTGTCCAGTAAGAGGGGAAGGAGTCTCCTTTTATAGGGGGAAGGACCCTTTACATATTCTCTGATATGAGACTAGAGTCTTAATAGTGTTGTATGAGGGCATGTTGGTGAGACCGAGTAGGTGACTTCCGGGTAACGGATTGACACGTTCTTGGTACCGTTGCGTATCTTGTACTTTAGGCATCACGATGCATGCCACGGTCGGGTCTCGTTACGTCTCATGGGCCCACAAGTAGGGTGTCAATTATGGTTGACATCATAGTATATATGGTATGTCAATAAGACTCACCGATATACTTATTTCTATTTAAAGTAATTATAGATTTAATGAATTTTGCAACAGAAAATTTTACATACAGTATCCCAACTTAAAACCATTTATCACATAAGCTTACCAATTTCAAAAATTATCAGATAAGTACCTTAACATTAAAATTCAAACCATATTTAGTTCATGCCATTAATAACGGCGTTAAACCTCCATCTCACTAAGGATACTTTCGCCTCACTGTCTTCACATATTCTCATTCTACTACACTGTCATTTCCTTCTATTCAACCCATGACCACAACCACCAACCACCTCTACTTCCCTCATTATAATCCCATCAACTTCATCCCCAAAATGTTTGAATTCCCTATCTTCATCAAACCCAGAACCTAAATTCAACCCAAAACTCAAATTTCTTCCCAAGCAATTCCCAATTGCCAAAGAGATTCGATCTCCCTTTTAGACCAGTGTTATTCTTATTTTAGATGAGCGGCTAGTCCATTTCCTTCCTCTTTCCTCATCTCTCTCTTTGTAGCCTATGCCTAAATATCAATTACTGAGTTGTATTTCTTACATGCAAAAGATGAGTTATTCTTTGTTCAAAGAAGAGTGAATATGAACCTCACATCCACGAGACACATGCACACTCTTTCAATAGCTAGTGCTCCACCGGTGCCAGTTTTTTTCTAGTCAACAAAGCTTTGATTCATCAGGTAATCAATGCAGGAGCCCAACCAGTCTTCAGATAAGCAATAAGTAATGATCTAAGACATTTTGTCTAAGTTTTTCCAAATTATTGAATTCACGTCAGAATCGTTAGTGGGTTGATGAACTTGCATAAATTAATGATAGATGGATTCCATCAGTGGGTTCGCCAGCCTTCGATTAGAGAAGCTCAATGCCTTTGTAGATCAATCTCGCTAGAATCAGTCTTAGATTAAGCTCAGTGTGCCTGGTGATAGTGAATGTTTTGTTCCTGATAGGCTATGAAAAGACAAAATTGCTCGTGGAATAAGATAAAGTTGACAGTATTACAAACAGAAGTTATGCAATTTGTGTTAGGTTGCAATGTTGAGGGACTAATGCTATAGTTTCTAAAGTTGGTATACTGAAATGATGAATGATCTTGAGGGTACTATATGTAAAATTTCCTCATTTTGCAAATACATGGATCCATTTCTTTAGTCCTACATGACCTTTCGTTGTTGGTGCAACGACAACTAAAATCACCAAAAAAACTCATCCACTCCGCAAGAACCTGTCCTGTAACGTCCTCAATGATACACTTGGTACATACTCCAGGAAATTAATGAAGAGAAAGAAATTCACATTAACTAAAAGTAACTGAATGAGACACAACCAATCAATAGTCTAGTTTGATTGTGTGCAACCAGAAGTGAATTCTTATCAGTTTGCCAATGCATCTGCAACTCTAATCCCTTCTGTAAAGTCCATACGATCGAGAAGAGACTTGAAATGTCATCGTAGAGATCATGAGCAAACAATGTGCCCCGTCCAAGTTTGTTTGACTACTATAAAAAAAAAAAGCAAATCAAGCCACAGTTGAGGGGAACTCTTCCACAAAAAATGCCTTGTGTTGTTCTGGTTAATCCTTTGCTTCCACTTAGATATAAGTGATGTCTAACCCTAGTGTTGAATCTCTTAGATGTGGCATTGGTGTGTGCTCTAAGTATTAATGGTCTCCCTTAGTGTGATACATTTTGCATGCATTCATACTATATGATATCATGGTATTATATATATATATAGGTGTATTTGCTATTTTGATTTCAGCAATTATTATTGATATTCATAAAAATAAAAATGAGGATTGCATGCTGAGTTTCAATCCTGATTTTTTTGAAAGTGCGAGTTGAACTATGATTATCAAGTTAGTTGTCATGTTTTTATATGTATAAGACTGATAAACTTGTTTGCATGTTTTGATATTGGTTGACATGGTTTTGTAACGTTTAAGCATATTAGAATAACCATTGTTGCCTTGAAAATTTTTACGTACACACTCTCTTTTGTTGTGGTGGTATGAGAATTACTTAATGTTCTAATGTGGTTTTGATTGTCAACTCTTGATAAAGAAAAGAATAATTGTTGTGAGTATATAGAGCTAGACCAGACTAGTTCCAAAGTAAACACATCTTGGTTGTGGCAAACGATATAAGGTACTAGGATAGAAACAAAAATGGTCTGAAGATAGACCAGCTATTCTCAAAGAAATCATGTCTTGGTTGTGACGAATTATGAGGTACATGGATAGAAACGGGACTAGCTTTGTCACTATATGATGGTTCATAGACTTGACTCGAGTGAAAGTCTCTTGGGGTGTCATTGTAACATCTAGTAACCAAAAGCCAATTAGCTTAGTATCTACTGACATTTTACTTATAACATGGATCACAAAGTTAGATAATAGTTATGAAAAGTTAGTGAAAATCTCAAAAAGAAAAGTGGAGAATATGTAATGTCGTCAGAAGGAGATATAAGGGTTATGTTTTAAATTGATAATTTCTTAACATTTGAGTTGTTTCTCACCCCATAGCAAAGATTGTTCACTTTTTCATATAAGGTACCTCCGTACATGATTGATTAATCTATGCTTCCTGCTTACAGGGTTGTGTCAACTAAGTCGAGCATGAAAATGGAGTTTATTTATTTTAAGTGTAAAGCTATGACTTGTACCTTACGGATGCCTAAACGATCGCAGCTACTTTGCAGTAGCAAAGTGCTGTTATTTGTCTAGTTTAGGCCAAAGTAGACCAAAGTGGTTGGCGACGGTTAATGGCTACGGTATATACTCGGTCGCTATTATAGCGACGGTAACTCATTTGTCGTGGCAAAGGAAGGAATATTGGCGACAGCATTTGCACGCCGACACCAACTAGGGTAGCTAATGCAATTAATTTTTGAGTGTTTGCTTCTCCTCTTTCAGATATTTCATGGAAGACAACTCAGTTCATTGTGTGAGTTTGTATTTCATTCTTGCATTTTTCATATCATGATTACTCTTAAGGAGAGTATTAATATTTGGAGTATAATGCTTGAATGATTTACCTTTGTCATTCCTAGATAAAAAAAGTGAGAATGTTCATTTAAGAGGGAGTGTTCTTCTTAGGAGAGAATTGATTGTCCGTGTGTTATGCTATTTGAAAAATGTTATGAACATGTGTGACTTTGAGTTTTTTATGATTATATATTTCTCTGGATTTTCACTTAGTGTTTGGTAAAGTGTTGCAGGCTATGTGAAATGAAATGTAGGCAAGGAGACAACGGTGAAACATCGTAATAAGGTTTTGTATAAAAATCCCTATGCAAAAATACAAAGAGTTCAAGCAAGCTTATTTATATACGATTTGATATGACTGTTTTGCCGTAATTGAATGATTATGTTTTGAATGAATCAATATTGCAGATGATATTCTTTCATATCAATTAATTAGAGTCCTATTATCTTTAGGATATAACATGCATGTTGATAAAGGAAGGAAGATCTATATTGTATAGGTCTATATGCTACTTCTGTAGTGGTCGAGTATGGAAAGAATAAAAGATATTTTTTATTGTGTCGAATAATATCTTTTAATTTATTTCATGATTTAATTTTGATTATAATTCCTTTTTAGATATCAATTAGAGATGTTAGCGCAAGAGTATTAACGCATATATAAAGATGACACAAAAGAGATGGAGAACTATCTCTGTGAGGTTAGAAGTTTAAGTGTTCTGTGTTGGACTAGCGTTACCCATGTTACTTCTATGCATTGGAGGCAGTCATTTCATATATTATTTATTATTCTGCACAATATCTATGAAACAAGAATAAATAAAAGATCATACATTGTTACTGGCAGTCATTTCAGATATTATTTATTATTCTGCACAATATTTATGAAATAAGAATAAATAAAAAGATCATACATTGTTACTAGCCTTCATGCACGCGCTCGCGTGCGTGCTGAAGTGTGATTCTTCAAAAAATTATACTTCTTTCAAAAATTGAATGGGAAAACACATTATGACGTCCTCAAACTCAACAAAGGAAAAAAATCAATCTCCCTTGTGAACTTGTTTTGCTCACAATAGCCAATGCAACTTGAAGACGGTAGGAAGTCCCCTGCTTGTGATCAGATTACCTTGCCCAGCAACATTAACTTCAAATTACAAAACATAAACGAAAAATATTCGTAAGGCTCGAACCAAACCTAACTGGTTATGTAAACAAACAACACTCAAATTCAAATACAGAAAAAGGACTCCATATCCATTTAATCACATTGCATTCAACATTGCAATTGATCTAAACACCTAACCTTATAACTTCAGAAAAGCTATAAGCTAGCTGAGTCCACCTACTGTTTCTAAAGATGAAAACCTATGCCTCCGTACTCGATCAGTCTCCGCTTGTTTACTTTTTTGGTAATGTAATCCGTTTCTGCAACTACTATCTTCAATTAACAAAAGAAGCTACCACTTTAAACCAACAATTTAAAGCTCTGAAACCTTTGATTCATAGATAAGTCTGATAATGAGTAGTTTCACCTGGATAACTGCTTTTGAGCCAACAACAGTTCTAAGCTTCTTCCACAGACATGGTCGAATCTGAGTGCAAAATTAGACTTGGCCAATTTTGCAATCGACGTCCAACCCACAACATGAAATTATTGTTTCAGAAAAGTCTATTGCCTTACATGCATGAGTAGGTCCAAAAGCATAGCAACAGCCCAATCTAATAAGATGTCTTGTCTTAGAAAATTTGTTACAAAGTTGAGGAGACCATGCAGCTTGTGTTCTACTTGCTTTCTTTCAATCGATCTTATATTGCAGGTTTTGTTTTCATTTGAGTCTGGGTTTGTGGGATACATATGATATGTTTTTCTTCCATTATATCACTTATCGACCCTCAATTATCAATTCCAGATTCATATAATCACTCACAAGCTGATGTGATCAATACATCGATCCATATATGCACTGGCTCTATCAAGGAACATTGAAATTAGTACTAATGATTAATTCTTTATAAAAGATGCATAAAACAGAGGGGAACATAAACTCTTACAGTTATATATGTTGCTAGTAATGGGACATTCACTCAAGGATAAAAGAGCTTCAACAGCTATTTTTGTTGTGATAAGTTGAACAGTTGGCTTGAAAAACAACTAGCCAGGCATTTGTATTGAGGTAATTCATTTGTCTGGCGTCTGTGGGCAATGTTCTGATAATTTTTTTGGTGAACTGTTCTGATAAAGTTTGGCATAGTGAAAAACTACTGACCTAATTGAAAATTTCTCTAATTAAGAAAATGCAAAAAGGGAAAGCAATTCATTAGCAACCTAGCTATTTCTTGTAAAAGTTTACTAATTTTCCTTTATCAATATTTTGATAGTCATATTTGAACTGTATTATCAACACTAACCTATCCCTATATTTCAATCAGTACATATAGATCCACAGTAAGACATTTCAAAATACAAATTCTTGATTTTTGTTAAGTAGAAGCCAAAGAGGAATCTTGTCATTATCAAGTACGCTGTAATTCACATCGATCAACTTCAGCCATAATTAACCCAGCAAATTATGATTCTTTATGAAGAAGTAGCTATCTTGTATCTTTAATTTTTGAAAAAGAGCTGAGTGAGGAGCTAGATATATATATCACCATGCCAATTCAAGCTAGCTCTCTCCTACATCCCCATCACCATGTGCAGTCTGCCTGTGAGAGTAAGAGAAAGCGAGCTTAGAGACAGAAAAGAAAAGCAAACATGCATATACAGAAGGGAGGAGATAGCCTAGTGATGATGATGATGGCAAGTCAAAGAGAAAAGGTTGCATTATTAACACAAAGTGAGGCAAACCATCTTTACAAAGATAAGTCAACTGTGTTTTTTGATCAGTCAATACCAATGCCATTGATCATCCCCATTCCCCACCATGAAAATTCACAGACATCCCTATTTACCCTTCATTCTATTATTCTGGAGAGCATCTGCCTCATTTGCCTTGGTTTCTCTGCAGCTTTTTCACAGACCCCATCATTTCTTATTTTTGTGTTTTTGAACAGCTCAATACAAAAAAGCAAGCACCCAGAAAACCCAAAGCATCAATTTGGCCATCCATGGAAGACGTGGAGTACTATAGCTGGGCATGCCTCTCTCTCTCTCTCAATGCTTTTACCTATTCCTGTGAATGTGAACCTGAAATATCTGTCCCTGAATGTGAAATGACAGACACGCTCTCAATTCAAGCTAGTCTCTTCCTACACTTCTCTCTTTTTCTCAGGCAAACAAGAAAATGGCAATGCTGGCTTGGGTGACAATTCAGAAAGGTCTGTGTTCTTTCTATAACAATACAAGGAAAGATCATGGAGGATTTTCAGAGAGGAATCTTTTGTAAAATAAAAAAAACAAGTGGCCCCTCCAAGAGCAATCTCAACTTTCAAAGTAAATATATAAAGCCAGCCAGCTAGCTAGCAAGCTGATACATGCATATCTCTATGCATATTGACCTAACATTATTATCAAGTTTATAAAGATGAGAATCTCGAGCTCTTTTCAGCTTCAACCTCAGCTGGTTTTTATATAAACCCCTTTATCTTATATGATCATAGGTTATTTTTTGTGACTCAATTTTTATATATCGTGATAATATAAACCTTTGAGGCCACACACGTGTACAAACAGAGGCATACATAGAGCATTTTGATGCATATATGCAGGTATGTATCACTTTACATTACTGACCTAATTCAACATCTGAGGCTTGAAGTTGCTGAAGCACCAACCTAGATACATGCACCTTATAATCTTATATAAATACCAAATTAAACTGTGAAAAGAGCTCTTAATTAGAAATATCTTAATCAATTGGCTGAAGTAATAAACGTATATGGAGCCCCATGCCATCTGATTTCAATGATTGATCATTTCTAATTATCGAAACTTAGTTGGTTCAATAGTAAGTTTCTTTTATAATAGTGAATGAGAGATTCAAAGTTCAAATTTTACTTCCTTTGAATAATTTAAACTATTATTCGATCTAGACTTTCATTTAAAGTTCATTTTTGCAAGTATCATTATCAAATCAAGAGTGATCATGTCTCCAAGCGCGCCGATCTTGGAAATAAGACATCGATAAAACGGAGCAAATTGTTGAAAAGATTGAATGATAGATGAACACAAACAAATCTAAATAACTTCAAACATTTTTGTATGCACATTCTAAGCGATCGATATGATTCAATTTTTTTCAATTTCCTATCAAAGACAAAATCGAAACAGTCATCGAAATGACGATGATGATCTATAGTTAAACGTCTAATTTTCAGGTATATGTAAGATTATACTAGTAGAAAAAAGCTCTTAAGCGGCAGACTTCCATCGTCTAATTAAGGCTGGTCGTATTTTTTAATAGCGACGGAAATCCACAATTCATCGTTTAAAGCATGCACATATGCGACGACACATGCACCTATGCGACGCAATGCGTCTGTCGCATAAGTCTGTAGATTTTTTTCAAAAAAAATTTGCCTGCGGAATTTCCTTATGTTCTTCTTCTTCTTCGTCTTCTTCCTTCTTCTTCTTCTTCTTCTTCTTCTTCTTCGGCCATCCTTCTTCTTCAATCTTCCTTCTTCTTCTTCTTCTTCTTTTTATGTTCTTCACTTGAGCGGGAGTTTAAAAATTTGAAATTTTGCTTAAGCGACGGATTTTTTCGTCACTTAGGTAAGTTTTAAATTTTTGAGCGCCAAATGGAGAAAATTTAAAATTTTACTTAAGCGACCGAATTTTCCGTCGCTTAAGTAAAATTTTCTTAAGCGACGAAAATATTTTTGTCACTTAAGCCAAATAGTCTAAGCGACATAAAATTTCATGTCCTTCATAATTCCATCGCTTATGAGCTTCTTAAGCGACGAGACTTTTCTACTTTGAAAATTTCAGTCGCTTAAGACCTTTTGTTATACTAGTGATAGTAAAACCATCTCAATATTAGTGTATTTACATAAACAAAAGCTATTGTCTAGAAAATTTCAAACTTCAGAAAGTTCTCTAGCTGATGCAGGCACATAACATTAATTCATTAGATAATTTGACTGATTATATATCAATTCTTTAGTGCAAAATATATCCATGACAACTTAACAGTAGCGCTGATAATTTTTTTTAGGGAAACTATCAAGAATTTCATTAAAAGAAACTAATATATTACAACCATGAGAGAACTCGATGGTGAACAACAAGTCCCCACACTCCTTCCTACCCATATATCAGCGATTACATGACCTTGAGCCATAATGAGCCCAAATGCAACCTACTCCAAACCCTATTCAGAATCCTCGATTCCTCCTTACAACCAACCTCAAGAAGAAACAACTCTGTCAAATACTATATACCAAAACAACCAGCATATATGTAGGGGCAACCTCCCCATTACATTGATCACAAAAAACACCGACGTTAACACCAAAAGTCCCTGGACATGACACCAACCATGGCCCACCGAAAACCGCCGAACGACATCAAACCAAACCCTAAATACCCTCGCCCAAAAGGGAGGGACACCAACAAAAACTAAAAACCAAAAACTAAAACCAAAAAACAAAAACTAAAAAAAATAAAAACTAAAAGAAACCCTAAACCTAGACCTCAGGCCCAAACTACCCCCAATCAGACTCAAAGGGCAAACTTTCACAGACCCAGCTCAAAGCAAGTCATTGATCTCGGATGCAGCCGTCGTCACCACATCGACGTTGCTTGCTGCCGCCCCCTAAAGAACGTCACCATTAATGGCCGCCATAGAGAGACATCTTACCCTCATCCTCCAACCTCCAAGATCTTCATCACATCAAGACAGTAAGGCCAACATAGATCGAGAGATCGACCAAGTAAACATTCACCGTCTCGATGTCCATTTGAACCGCCTACCGATCCTTCCTCCCCACAGCCGTCGTGAATTGCTGCTCATGACCAGCAACAGAGTCTTACCAACAGAGGGTCACCATCCTACATCTGCAGACACGACCTCCTCAGACCTTTCATGAAAACCAAGCCCTTTTCAGTCCACCACCATCACAAGGACGGACAGCCGACTGGTCACCTCGAAACGCCTGTCCGGCAGCAAACCCAAGGCACACCGACGAGGAGAAGCCAGCGTCGACATATGGATGCCGCCGGACAAGCAGCGCACGCAAGCACTCTCGACCTTTTCCTCCCTGTTTTCAAGGAGCGCTAGGGTTTTTTCACTCTAAATATTCTAAAGTAATACAAACAGAGTAGCGCTGATAATTAAGTACTTGTTATATATTACTTACCAGTTACCAGCACAGAGTTGTTGTCTAATGTAATGTAGAATATAAGCTAGCAAAACCCATGACAATAACATCAGGTTACACTTATTCCTTACCAGGTCGGCAGGTCACATCAAATCTCATTTTCTTTTCCACTTTTCAAATGGGAAAATATTCCCCTCAATACAATATATGAAAACCAATGTGTTGCTGGTGTTTGATTGATCCCTTCGATCACCATTTTCATTTTACATTTGTTTAGACGACAATGTAATTCTTATACCTCATACTCCATCTTAGTGCAGTGATATGCAAACTCATCAATGACATGTATCCATGATTTTAGTTCGCTAGCTAACCAACATGTCATGTAGTTTACCGTTTATTATTTTTTTGTTCGTATATAATTAACATTATTATCACTCATAATCAATATAAATAATCATTCACGAACATCCAAATGTTTGAAGATAATACGCGTTATTTGGTCGGGAAAATCATACCACTGCCAATCGAATGATCTATGCATTTCAACCAAACTTGTTGTGTAGTCGTATGTAGTAGAAGAAATGACAGTGCCCACAGACAAACTTTGTCTTCCACACACACACACACAACACAAGAATGCACAACTTACTATTTCATGGGAGCAAAAGGAAAGGGTACTAAAGCTAAAACCTTTCACTACTGTCTAACTTATACAAAAGAACATAAGCTGATGTAGGTTCCTCGGGATTGAATCCCACTAGCAATGCACCCAGATTAGGTATCAAGCAGCATCTCTCTTTTGTTTTCACAATGGGCAACTGCAGCAGCAAGCAGCTAACTCATAACTTATTGTCACACGCACACACCGACCTTGGCCTAGCCTGCACATACATTCAGAATCCAATGCTTTAGTTTTTTCATTTCCCCATTATCCCATATGTATAATCCGCATATTCGTCTAGTTTTTACAACACGTATAATACATACATTCGGATATTCAAAGTTGCCTGCCCACTTTAAAATCAGAAGTTACCGAAATTGTTCTTTTATATTGTTCTGGGTTAATTCACAGCAATTATTTACCTGGGATAAGTAATGTAGTATGACATCCAAGGATTAAGACAAACTAAACCTACTTTGCATTTTTTAAGTGGTCTACACAATGGACGAAACCGGATTTTGGGGTTAGTGGAATTATAGATTAGTGGGAGATTGAGAAACACCTATTAATGTCACTATTCATATAACTACCATACCATATTGTTAATTAATCTTACCAATCAAATTATGCATTGGTGTATAGCAACAAGAAAGTGACAAGCTTTCTTAGCAACTAAAGCCAACAAAACATGTACTACGCAACATTATGATCGCATAATCTTGAACCCATTTCTTTGTATGCATGACCTTTTCGTTCATATTAATTAAAACTTGGATTTTCATGAATCTTAAGGTTACCATGATTTTCATTGATGCATACTGCATAGATGCGTATATGTAATATGAGGAATAATACCTTCAAAATTAAATTGAAAATAAAGGATCTAACTATTAGTAAACAATGCATGCACGTCGTTCAAAGTCTTCTAAATGTCGTCGTTTAATTCCATTTTAAGTTTCATGGATGTACTCCCTTAATTAGGGAAGATTGACATAAACTTCAGAGATCAAAATATATAGCTACTCTCATCAAAATCATATATGTTTAAGAATCCAAAATCAAGAAAATTAAATGATATATTCAACTTAATTTTTTCTCTCTTTCTCTATTTGTGGGGATGGTGCTAGCTATATCCAGGCCAGGCTTCTTTGTGGGGATGGAGCTAGCTATATCCAGGCCAGGCCAGCGGGCTAACCCTGCCAATTAGGTTTCTGTGGTACTTGATTAATCTGCGAGGAGTCACGGGTCGAGCTACTATTGTTGTTGCTTACGCAGCTTCCCAGACCAGCTATATTAAGCATAATGTCACTGTGCGACATTGCTTTCAGCCCCAAGAAATCTCTGGTCAAACCTTCCCCACTGCCACCACCACCATTTTCCTCAGCTCCGCCACTCCTACTCGCATCTTTAATCTTCGAGTTCCCCAACATGCCACTGAACGCGTCCTCAAACGAAGCCCCTTCAAACGCAGTGCCCGAAGACAGAGAGTTCATCATGTCATGCAAAAGAGAGCTAGTTTGCTGGTGATGCTGCTGTTGTTGATGAACACTACCTCCACTTCCTACTCCTCCGCAGTTGGTGGAAGAAGACACGTGACCTCCGAAGTCAGACACGTGACCGCCGTGGTGGGACCTGACCATGATGCCTGCTGGCACCGAGAGCGAGCCTGAGGTGGTGCTGCTGTTGCTCATGGTCGCTCCCATCTGAGCTGCCTTCTGCAGCAATGCAGTAGCTGACATGTGAGGTGGGGATGATAACGCTGCAGCGGCAGCAGGCACCTGGAATTGAGGGAGAGTGTGGCCCAAACTAGGGTTAGGGTTTGGACCCAACTCCAGGTTCTGCTGGAAATCATGATGTTGATCCTGATTTCCACAGAAGATAGAGGTAGGTGGGCCTGAAGCAAGCCAAGGTGGTAAGAGACTGGAGGTGGAACTGAAGCTACCAATTAGCTGATCATGATCATTACTTTGCTCCTTCTTCATGAAGTCACTGTATGCATGGAGGTCATGGCCATGGGGGTTGAAATTGAGGTGGGGTCCTCCCATGAGGTTTATTTGAGATTGAGGAGGAGAAGAGAGGGTAGTTTGAAGTGGTGTTGGGTTTATGGCTCTTGCACTCTCTTCTGCTAAAGCATCACAGAAAGCTCTGTGGGTGATGAAACTGTCCCTCCTGTTTAACACAAAAATGAAAATCCCCAAAATTAGAGTGGACAAAACACAAGCAAACAAGGCCATTAATATGCCATATACAAAAATACAAACTGCTTTTTACAGTAGCAGCAATAGCATAGCAGAAGCAGTATTGACTTTCACACCATCTCTTTTGTTCATGATCTGTTTCTGTAACCACAAATCTCTCTCATTCCAATGTACCAAAATTAACCAAATCAAAAATAATCAATCTGGGATTTCAAAGTTAATTAATTGATTTAAAGTTTAATTACTTCATGTTACCTCGAGAAGAGAGTTCCACAGTCACATCTGTACTCTCTGGTGCCACAGGTTTTTGAATGTGCTTTCCAATCTGATTGAACCGCATACTTCTTTGAGCACTTATCACATTTCCACTTCTTCTCACCATGCTTTCTGAAAAAGTGCTTCTTGATCCCAGTCAAGTCCCCCAGAGCTCTTGAAGGGTCATGGTGCACACAGCTTGCTTCTGGGCACACATATACTTTCTTGATCACATCTTTGCTTGTTCTCTGCTTTAGCTTCCATGGCAAATTGTGACCTCTTCTGTGGAGCTGGAGATTCTGATCCCTTTGAAACCCTTTGTTGCAGATCTCACATATGAATCTGTTTGTTGCCATGAGGGTCTTGGGAGACAAAGCTATCACTTCTGCATCTGGGTCTGATTCAAAACCCAAAATAAGTAAAACCCAGATGAGTAAACACAATATTGCAAAAAGTTTGCACCTTTTGGTAATTCTTAACTGTAACAATTTAATTACCTACCTGGGTTTCCTGGCTGGTTTCTCTTCCTTTTCACAGCTTGACTATTAGCTTGAGGCGGAGGTGGAGGAAAATACTGCTGAGAAAAATTACCGGTGCCGATTTCAGTTGATCTGTTTCCAGAAGAGACACTAGCTTGGTCACCAGAAGCCGAAGTTAAATTAGACATGTTTTCGTCCACCTGTTGTTGCTGTTGTTGAAATTGTAAAGCTTTCATCTTTTTCTTGTTGTGTTGCTAATCTTCAACCGCCATGGCTCATATGGATCTTGACAGAGTTGTCTGAGTGAGAAAAAGAGTGCTTTAGGATCTGAGCTGAATAAGAAAGACAAGCCAAACTAAAACCTAAAAAGGAAGGCAGCAATTGATTTCTGTCAAGCTTATATGTATATGTATTCACCCACTATATACAAACCTTGATTGTTTCTTCTCTGATGTGTTTGGCTCCAACCCAAGAGACAACTTTGGTTTTTTGAGAGTTTTGCTCTCAAAAGAAAAAACAGAGAGAGAGAGAGAAGTGAAGCTGAGAAGTGAACCAGATCCCTCTAACTGAACTAAGCTATAGCTACTTTTCTTCTCTTCTCATGGCTTGAGAGCCATGTGAAGATCCAAACTATGGCCACACAAATATGAACAAAAGACTGGCTGTACAAAACAGAGAGAGAGAGAGAGAGAGAGAGAGAGAGAGAGACCTCTGTTATGCTTGAAGTTTGTTGCAGACCAAAACAAAAAACAACAGCAAGTCACAAAACAGAAGGGAACCCTACGGCTAAACTCTGACGTTGGCGCTTTCTGTCTTTTCCTTTCTTCCCTTTCACAACCCCAGAAAAATAATCTGGATCACTTCTTTAAACATGACAAGCTAGCTTTCATTTTGAACAAAAGTTTTCATTTTTTCTTTTTTCACTCCTAAGCTAAAAACTTTCATAATCTAATCACTAACGAGTAACTACTAACGCTACTACACCATACTCTCCCACCTTTCCCTTCTCTTTTAAAGTAAAAAAGCAACCATGTCAAAAGAGAGTCATTTCCACTCATGCATAAACAAGTATGAGAGAGATTGATTTTGAAATGCATGTTTTACTTTTACGTCATGAGCATGCAACAATTACCCTTTTTTCCTTTTCCTTCCCCAACTTTCTACAATTACAGTGGCATGATTGATCCATTGATTAAGATCGGCATTGGCTAACTAAAACTAAAAGCTTTCATCAGTGGCCATCGATCAGTTCATGATCATGCCTCTTTTCTTTAGACTTTCCCCGTTTCCTATTGATGGTTTTGCATCTACGCTATTATCGATCATGACTTAAATATTCTTTCATTATTTTCAACCTAGGTGCTTGAAATTTCTGACAGAGTTGGATGGTTTAAACGATAAAATATATTTAGAGAGAAAGAAACCAAAGAACAGTGGATTAGATCGTTCGATCGCTCGCATTATATGGATCTACAATACTAGCTAGAACGCCTGCCTAACGATACGTACTTGTAATATCCATGATTTGTACAATTGGGATGGTACGTACTTGTACGTAGACTAATTAATCAAATCAATCAGAACAAAATTAAGACTAATTAATCAAATCAATTAGTGGATATATGAGAAAGGTTCATAGGTAACTAGCTTCCTTGTTGACTGAAATGTCAACAAGCATGACCTTACTCTTATACATGTTGATGATAAACTTGACTTCTATCTATTAAAGATACAGTTACGTAGACAAGATAACACAATATAACATTTTAGTTAGGGAAAATTAAAAGAGAGAATGACCTTTTCATAAAATATGAAAAGTTAAACCTTAAATTAATGAATTAAAAAGTTAAATGAACATTCTAATACAAGGTATACTTACTAATACATAAATACACAAATCTTTATTAAATTAATAATAAAATAATACTGTTTGAGACAATTTTATCCTTATTTCTTATACACTTGGAGAAAAAAAGGAGAGAGAATATTTTGCCGGAGCATCTCCGGTTGCTAAACTCCGGTCATCGACGCCGGAAAATTACTGGTAGCAGAAATTTCGCTGGATTTTTTTCTCTACTAAGGACAATAAACTTTTATAGAAAGTTTACTGGGCAACATCTATATCAAATCCAAGTCTACTAACCCCAGTATACTCCAAATTTAAGTCTAATAACTAGACCTGTAAATAGATCGAATTTGGACCGGATCCACCTAGATCCGGATCCGTAATAGAAATTTTAGATCCGGATCTGACTCGTTACCTACCGGATCTTTAAAAGCTCGATCCATATCCGGATCTTTAAAAGCTCGATCCATATCCGGATCCGACGGGTTAACGGATACCGGGTCCGTTAATATGATCCGTTTATAATAATAAATATTTCAAATTTTAATAATAATTTCATAGTTTTATTATAAAACATTGATGAAATTTTATAAGAAAATAAAGATTTACATCAAAAGTTGAATTACATGCCTAAAATACTCCTTAACGGTATGCTAATATAATTAAAATACTTGACCTCCAACGTTTTTTTAGCATAGATACATAGACATTAACAACCTTCAACTTCATCAAATCATACTGTAGAGGCAATTTAGATATGAATGTTTAGATTATCTAAATAATTATCACATTATTTAATATTTATATAAATATTATTTAATTATTTTTTAAACGGATCCGGGTCCTTAACGGATTGGTGATAGGTGCATTTTATGCAACGTTCTTAATGTGTTTATGACCCTATTTAGCTATGTAATTCCTTTAACAATATTGATTTTAACTTAGTTTGTGTTTTTAGGTCTCAAATAACTCCAAGGATCATAAAAGAAGCAAAAAAGAGAAATCTAGAAGGAAAATGAATCCATGTTGTTCAAGGAATAAAATCCTAAAAGCTGCCAGAAATTATCTATCAACTTCGACAGAAGATTGTGAACAGCTCACAACGAACCAGGAGATGAGCCTTATATCATTGGAAATCTAGATGCGTCTCGTTTTCAAAACTTTTTGCGGATCGTCAATACCTATTTTTAAGAAGAAGTTATGACTGTTTTAGTGACAGAATGTCAATCTGCTCGAATTTCAGATTTGGACCGGAACTTCAATTTCAAGGCTCAGACCACATAGGAAAGTCCATGAACGAAAATTAGGGTTCTCTAATCCTAATTGCAGCTGCTGATAAGTGCACTATATATAGGAGGTGTTGGAGATGTAAAAAGGTTCGCTCTTTTCCGCACTTCAACGTCAAAGCTCTAGTTTTCTCTCTAGAAACCCTAACCGAAACATAAGCCTTAGTTTATGTTTTTCACCTCCTTGTCGTGTACAATCTTGTGCATCCCTTGGAGTTTTCTTCATCGATTCTTCAAAGTTTAATTCAAACTCAGTTCTTATGTATTCTTTTAGTTTTAATTCAAGTAGTTTAGTTAGTTTTCATCAACTCTCTTTGTTTGTGTTCTTAGATTGGATTTATGGATGATTCTGCTATGAGTATTGAAATTTCTAGATTTTTGGTTTTCATGTATTTATGCGATTGATGATGCATAAAGTGTTTTAGTTCGTGTTCTCTTGTGATTGATAACTTGTGATTTGTTCTTAATCAAATTGTATCATTGTTTGTGTTAATTCTGGAATGGCAATACATGAACTAAAATGATAATGAGTTCATAAGTTGCATATTAGATTGTCAGAATAATCCGGAATAGTAAAAAGCTTTCTAATTTGTTTGAGTTCTTGCTCTAAATGATTCTATGTGTTGATTCAGGGATGGTAAGATATGCAGAAGAGTTTTGAGAGTTTTGAGTAGAAATAATCTGGGATGGTAAAGTGCTCTTAACATTAGAACTTGAGTCTATCACTTGTTTGCATTCGTTAAAACACTTGAGTTGAAGTCTTACGATCATTGATGTCATTAATTTGTTTAAAGTTGTGTGCATGCAAGAGATGACCATTGTATATAGTAGCTTAAGTTTGTTTTCTTTTTAGTTTTAGGATTTTCGTCACTATTATATCCTCTGTTTTGTTTTGTTTTATTTTTGTATCAAACGATCTCCGATCCCCTTAAACTTTTGTACAGTTGTTCATATGTATGTCTACTATATCCTTGTAAATTTTCATAATTTTCTGAATAGTTTAGGTTAGGTTTTTATTTAGGTTTTTAACTGCTGTTCGTTAGGAACAGTAGTCACTTTTATAATTTCTTTTTAGTTTGTAATAATTTTTCTAATTTATGCTAACCTATACGATAACCCTACTTGTCTTACGCTATTAACGATAAAAAGGGTTTATTTGATGTAGGTTTAAAAACTCGTCGTCAATCAAGATCAGGATCCGATCCGTTTAGTAAACGGGTTAACATATCCGGGTCCTTAACGGATCAACGGGTCAAATTTTTGATCCAAACCCGTTTAAAAACCACGGATCCGGAACGGGTCTGGATAAAATCCGGTCCATTTACAGGTCTACTAATAACCTTATTATACTACAAAACCAAATCTACTAACCCTAGTATACTTCAAACCAAGTCTAATAACACAATGTATACATCAAAACCAAGTTTACTAATCCCAGTATACATCAAAACTAGGTCTACTAACCCTAGTATTTCATCAAATCCAAGACTACTAACCCCAGTATTTCATCAAATCCAAGTCTACTAACCTCAGTATTTCATCAAATTCAAGACTACTAACCTCAGTATTTCATCAAATCCAAGTCTATTAACCCTAGTATTTCATCAAATTCAAGTCTACTAACCCCAGTATCGACGTTTCCAAGCGCAGACGTGTAGACGACATGACCAGATCTGGATTTGACGTTGCTCTTTGGACTCAGTGTTGCAGCGACTGACGAGGACGAGGCGGAGATTAGGTGGAGGGGAGGATAAGGTCATAAGAGATGGTGGAGACAAAGGATCTGTGATTGACAGTTAGAGAGAGGAGATCAGAAGAGAAAAAATCAACTTAGAGGCAAACAACTAAACTTTACTATCCTTAGTAAACTTTTACTGGGGTAGTAAACTTAAGCAGATGAACAAACTCGATTCATTGTTAGTAAATCATAAGTTTACTACCCCTAATAAACTTGTACCAGATGTAGTAAACTTTACCAGAGATAGTAAAGTTGCAAAAACAATTTCTCTAAAACTCATTATACACATTAAAAACAATGAAAAATCAACTTAGATGCAAAAAATAAAGTTTATTACCCTTAGTAAACTTTTATTATGGTAGTAAATTCGAGCAGAGGAACAAACTCGAGGTATTGGTAATAAATCATATGTTTACTACCCTTAATAAACTTGTACCAAACGTAGTATACTTTACCAGATGTAGTAAACTTTACCAGATGTAGTAAACTTTACCAGATGTAGTAAACTTGTAAAACAGTATCTCCAAAACTCAGTATACACATTAAAAACAGTGAAAAATCAACTTAGATGCAAAAATAAAGTTTACTACCCTTAGTAAACTTTTACTAGGGTAGTAAACTCGAGAAGATGAACAAACTCGAGACATTGGTAATAAATCATATGTTTACTACTCCTAATAAACTTATACCAAACATAGTAAACTTTACCAGAGGTAGTAAACTTACAGAACAATCTGCAATGTCTATTATACACATTAAAAACAGTGAAAAATCAACTTACATGCAAAAAATAAAGTTTACTACCCTTAGTAAACTTTTACTGGGCTCAAGTCTTCAGCCCGGAGTTTCTCGGCCACGGCAGCCACTCCCTCGCTATCACCAGCGCCTCGTTCGTGCCTTTTCACTCTAGCATCTCGACGTTGAACCGTTGTGATGTCTGCGTCGGCGACGCGTTAAAGATGAGAGAGAAAGCTCAAACCAAATTTGTGATTGAGAGAGAGGACATATGGCGCAACACAGCGGAGGAGAGGATTGTGCACTCGACGGTTTTACAGGCAAAGGGGAGCTAGTGTGGTCGAGTCTAAGTGGAAGAGATCCGGCTTTACAGATAGAGGAGAGCTATTACGGTCGGCGTCGTCAAGCCTGAGTTGAGTCGGCGTTGGCCAGGAGAGAGAGGCGTTGTCGTCGTCAAGCCTGCATCACGTCGGCGTCGACGTCAGCCAGGAGAGAGAGAGAGAGAGGGAGAGACGAGAGAGAGAGGGAGAGACGAGAGAGAAAATTGAGAGATGAGAGAGAGAAATAGTTCGATCTGGAATGAGTGGAGGAGAGGGGTAGATAGAGTATGTTATGGGCAAAAATGTAATCTCAATAAGATTAATTAGAATGAGCAGGTCAGATCTGTTTTCATTAGAATGAGTAATCAATCTCTATAATTAGTATTATATGATCAATTATTGAAATTGTAAGCTATTATCTATTTTAATTTTTAGTAAAAAGAAAAAACAAAGCTAATTATCTAATAGAAAGTTAGAAACTTTAAGTGTGTAATGTATCTAAAATATGTCATAGGGTTGTCTTGATCATTCAAAAACCGTACACGTTGTGCATGCATTATATAGGAAGGCGTTAAAAAGTAAATATAGTAGATCCTGATCGAACGGCTACGCTAATATTTCAGGTTGTTACTTAACCCATTGGTGAGAAGCAATTGAAACCTATCGTAGTAGTAGTTAAGTGAGATCGGAAACTTGATTTGTGAAGTTGGAGTTGTGGATACTGGGGAAGCAATCGACCTCAAACCGATTCAAATTTAATAAACACTACTTCGAGAGTTTGAGGAGCCCTGCCTCGTGATCAGAGGATAATATTGCGCCAGTCGAACCCATATATATTCTTATTGGAAGGAGGACTATTTCTGGCATTGAGACAGACGATGATGCATGCCATTATATATATATATATATATATATATATATATATTTGCAGGCACGGTTATATATATATATATATATATATATATATATTTGCAGGCACGGTTATGATGCTGGACTGCCTCACTGGATCACCAGTAGTAAAATCAAGATGACCGCTATATGAAGGAAAATTCTGTTGTGCCGCCCGGTTTAGGGTGCGCAGCAATTCCAACCACATGTTATACCGACCGGTATAACAGTCTTACCTATATGAAAATATAACTTCAATCATAAGGTATCAAGTATCTCTGGATGACTAGACAAATGCATAATCTATATAGTATATGGATGCATATGTAGAACAAAAATTTTGGTATACATCGGGTTGATATCAATGATACTTTTTTTATAAAATTTAGATTTGTCTTTTATTTATTTAGTTTAGTTTGGTTTTGTTACAGTTAATCCGAGCTAAACATTTCTTTCATGTCACTTTTTAAAACTTACAACCTTATTAAAGAAACAATCCATGCATAACAGACGCTCTCATACACAAAACTTAAATAATACAGGCACATTTGGAGCTACATTATAGTAGTCTCTCTGTTTGTCCATCTTTTCGATAGCTTGTGCTCCCTCTCAAAATATAATAGTCTGGATATTGAAATGGAATGGACATAACAAAAAAAACTATTATCATTTTTGTCATTTTCTTGTTTTATTCCTCTATAATGTTGTTTTTCGAATTGGGATCTTGCTGGACCGAAGTCTCAATATGCTCTCCCAGCTCATCTCTGTGATTAGAATAATGCGTACAAGGCATGCTTCATATATATAAAATGAATGCAACTTTTAAAATGAAGAAAAACGAAAAAAAATAGTTTTCATAGTTTGTAATGCTATTGGGCATCATCTACCCATATATGAAGGTATGATAGTTAATAATGAAGTAATGACATGAATTTAATGAAGTTTAGTTTATTGTATTTACAACAACCAGAACTAAGTACTCTTTTAAATTTTAATAAATTTTAAGACGGTAAGGATGATTCGGCTCCCTTATCCATCATTTCATTAAAAAAAGAAGTAGTAAGTACTCTCATAGTAAGGGTGCTATATATCTCCTGAACATGAGAGAAAATTTACTATTTCTTAGTAATTCTCATAATAATTTATGGGTCACAAGATATTAAATTGTAATTTTTGAAACTCTTCTGTAAATTTCAGTATTATTGACCCTTTTAGTTATACCATATGCATAATATCATGGGATCGATGGAAGCCCGCACCGCAAAAAACCCTGCTACAACCTTGACCAAAGTGAAATTATAATTAGCGTCGGCTAAATGATGGCAGACAGGTCATAATTTGATAAGTGGAAGGGGTCGAAATTGCTTTCTTACAAAACCACCCTAGAGTACAATTACCGGCCATCTGGTAGTCTCGTACTAGTTGTTACCTTGAGCTCTAGATATGACCTAATGAAATGATGGATTGAAGGGACCTGTTCGTGTTTAGTGTACGTCGTTTCCAAAATTGATATAGTAAACTTCCTAAGCCTTTGTTTTGTTTTCTTCGATCTCATTCTTGATTTCACTTTCATTTCGTGTTCTTTGATTTGGTTTTATCTAAGCAACTGGCCGGCCCCGATTGTCACCCATTAATTTAGGGAAAATACTTGATCCGATCTAGATCGGACCAAATAGTTCGTTTCATCTCCTTAAAATATACTTTTAACAACATCAATCGTAATCTTAACCGTTCAATAGTTAAATTAACCAATGAAGATCATCTGTATAAAAATTAATGTAAAAAAGATTGTCTGCTCGCCCGAATGCATTGAACAAAATGAATGGATTATCATAAAAGCTCAGGAACTGCCCATTTGGTTTGATGCATTCGGGCAAGTAAACAATCTTTTTTTACATTGATTTTTTGTATAGATGATTTTCATTGGTTAATTCAACTATTAAACGGTTAAGACTACGATTGATATTGTACATAGCCTAACTTGGAGATCGAACAGGGAACTCATCCGATCTAGATCGGACGGAAATTTTTTCCTTAAATTAGGGGATTTGTTCGTCGAAGCATGCACTTTAATTATACTAATATTTACCGTCCACGTCTCATAAATTTATCTAAAATTAAGGAGTAGTGACTCACAGTTTTCTCTCAAATGAAATTACAATTTTTTAATTGTATCAACATTTATTTCTATAATTATTTTTTATCTACTATTTATTTATTGTTTTGTTTTTTTACTATAGTAACCCTCAACTTTATTGTCTCAGTTAACTTTTTTATAAGAGCAATATAGGCATAACACAATTTGGTGAATTTTCAAACCTCCTTTATTATAGTAAAGACATTGGTGTTCACCTGGTTAGCTAGTGACTAAGGAATTCATGGTCAATTACCCCAAGGGTGAAGGGTATTATCTAAATCCAAGGGTGAAGGGTATTATCTAAAAGTTAAGTTGTTTTATTATTCACTATTGAATTTAGATCTAAGGGTGATTGACCATAAATCTCTTGGTCAGTAGCTGACCAGGTGAACACTACTGATAGTAAAGATATGAGTAACAGGTTAATTATTAGTCAAATTTTGTTAGTCCTTTACCAGTTATGCTTGGTTCTCAAGTTTTTATCTACCCTTTGATTAACAAGCATAACCGTCAAGTTCATTCATTTTAATTTAGGGACCGTTATATAGTTTTTACCACATTTATGTTACGTATTATATATGCAAAGTATCCAATATACCCTCTGAACTTGACTCTAGTTGTCAATTTGTACCCTTAACTTGCATTTGTGCCAATTTGTCTTCTCAACTTGGTAAAAACTGCGGATTTGCACTGTCTTCGTCAAATCAGATGGTTTCCATCCAATTTTTAGTCATGTGTCATGCATGTGACGGGTATCACTATCAATTTATTTTATTGTATTTTATTAAATAAAACAATAAAACAAAATCTCAAAAAGAAGATTCATATATACTTATCTATCTAAAAATTATAAGTGTTATAAATATTATTTTTGTCGATATATTTGACTTGTTAAGTCCTACAAATTATGTCGTGCTCATTGTTATTGACATCAAATCAATTTGTGAACACGATAACTGGACTACTTTAGATGCTTTCAGTTCTTAAATAAATAATATATTTTTGAACAAAAAATAATATGCACGAGAATTTTTGAATTTCCTTTTTGAATATTTTTTATTGTTATTAGAACAAAAAATATATAATATCACAGTTATACCCCTTACGCGCATAGCACATGATTGAAAATTGGATGAGAACCGTCAGATTTAACGGAGAGGGTGCAAATCCGCACCTTTTACAAAGTTGAGGAGGTAAATTGGCACAAATGCAAGTTAAGGATGCAAATTGACAATTAGAGCCAAATTCATGTGATATATTGGTTATTTTACCTATTATATATACACGTGTCATTTTATACATATTGATTATTTCAAATGATTAATGAATATTTCAAGCTATTTTTGTGCTTACTAACAAATTGAGGTATCGATGAAGTGAATAATAGAGAAAAAAAGGATTAATTACCCCGGTTGGAAGTTGACAGAAAGCTTATAAATTCATTAAGAGAGGATCTGTTTGGACCCCTACCTTGCCGTTGTCATGCATCCAACGGCGGTCCGTGATTGCCTTGTCGCCGTCGTCGGTGTCGGCTAGCTGGCGCCACCTCTCTCCTCCCTTAAATCCTTGATCTGTGCTTGGACCTTGGAGCTCTCGGCCTTTAACAGATATTTTCAAATTATATAAGTAACATCAAGTAATCCTCTACCGGCTATTCGTAACTCTTGCATTGGCTTGATGTTGAGCCTCGACTTGATTTGATTCAGCAACAACCCTGTACCTAGACCTAGCTTCAGATTTCCCTCACGATCTCCAAATAGAAATGGAACACTGATTGGACTGTGAATAATAATATACCCATCTGGGTCAAATGGGAAGCAACCTAGCTATCTATACCTAAATTAAATGTATATATCCATGTGGGTTTGGTCTATTGAAAAATGTTACAGTGATACTTTTAATATTAATTAAAGAGGTCATTGATTAATCATCCGCATGTATAAAAAATCTACATGAAAAAAATCAAAGCTTAATCTTTCTACGACTCGTAATAATAGCTCAATAAGCCACCATTTTACAAAAAAAAATGTATATAGGATCAGCTGGACAGGATTATCAAAGGTGCGCACTTATGCATGGACTAGATAACCAGCAACGAGTTCACGGGACTGTGTTTGGAGTATTCGTCACCAACACTAAGAAACGTACTATTTATCGAGTAAATATAAGCTAAAAGCTTTCTTAAAGTTTCAGGAGGAGGAGGATCCAGCTAGCTATTTAATTAGTCAGTCTTACGTTATATTGTGAACCAAGAAGGTCTTATTTAGTAAGACCCCTCAAGATTAGTAACACAAAAATTGCCAATACTAGATTAACCTAAAACTACAATTCTAAGGGACATGCATGCTTCAATTACTCTTGTTTATTGATAAAATTTTATGAGCTAAGATGCTCATAAACATGTTATTCGAGATGAGCTAGTATTCTTAGTTAGATTTACGAGAAATAACCGAAAAGACCATAAAAATGCTCATGGACATGGCGGGGGCCGGGGGTTTTAATTTCACCAGTTCTCTTCAATCACCCGTGAGAAGGACCAGTAGGAGGGCCCCTGATGCACCTGACAGGCACGCGTGGAGCTCTGTGGTTGGAGCTCTGTGAAGTGACCGGTCAAATGCGGGTACCTTTATTTGGTGACTGTTGTCGGAAGAGGAGGCGGCAAAGTTTGTGAAATTTTTGTATATACCACGTATCATTTATCATATTCTTTAATATTAATCGTTCCACTTATGTCGTATAAATATATGTATTAAAGGTATTTCTGAGAAATTGCTCTTTTAATATCACTAGTGTTAGCGTTAATGACCAAGATTAATCTATCACATTGACATCCATGGTAACTATTTTGTGATCCGGCTGTATCTTTTAAGAAATAACCAATTTTTTGTCATCAACAGTTTTTAATCATATTTTTTTAATTTAGTTAAAAACTAACCATTTTACATGACAAAATGTTTACTATATCCTTTATACTAAATTACCATTTTAAATACAATTTTCTATTCTTCTGAATTAATATAGAAAAAAACAAACACAAATTCTCTATTTCTACGAGTTTCACCAGACTTCTCATATAGTCATATCAAGGTTGTTTTTTTTTTCTAAAAATTTCTCCCATATCCGTCTTTGTGGCAGATGTTTTTGCACATGAACATCAACTCTAACAATCGTGTGTGGCAAGACGGATTCCCATCTAGAACTTTGGTATCTAATAATGTAAACTAGAATTTTTTTGATCAACTAATACAAACTCATGAGTGGAACTCACAATCTTCTACTTACTAAAAAGACTATAAAAAAATTAATTTCACCATTTTCGACCACAGCGAACTACGTACGGGTCCAGAACACTGTTGATGCAGCCAGAGAGCACCCTAAACCACCATTGTGGGGAATTTTTGGAGATCACAAACATATGAATGACTTCTCAGCACAAGTAATGAATCGTGGTTCTAATCATTAGATCCTCAATAATCCATTTTCATTCGTAATAGCTGAGAGAAGATAGTGTTGATGAAGATAGTGAGCACCTTCTAATTTTCATGAATGACAAATACTTCAATCAGTGAGAACATGATGAAAGTTCCAGACAGGGATTGAAGAGGAAGGTCTTACATCGAACCCCATTGTCTCCTTGAATTTCTGGATTGTAATGAGTATTATACTTCAGCTAGTAGGTTGCTCTAGCGTTTTTCATTCTAATCGAACCTAATTTCTTTCAAATTCCAACCTGAGTCACATATCTTAATAACTTGCTCAACTCCAAAGAATATGAAACCAGTTTATAAAAAAAAGAATATGAAACCAGACCTATGCTCAAATACTATTAAAATTCTTGCAACAGAGACATTACTTGTCATTTACCTTGAACTTACAAAAAGGTTTGGACAATAGTCTCCACAGGCCACATATTTATGAGATAAACTAGGAAAACTAAATGGGGGTGTTTACAAAGGAGTCTGAGATGCAAATTCTTAATCTAGCTTTAATATTGCAAAGCTTGTAAGATCAATTGACAAAAAAATGTTAATTATGTCATTAATAAGAGATAACAACACGCCATCCATCATGCCATCATATCTAAAGTGATTTAAAGGTTAGAGTGCTACAGGTACCCGAAGACCATCATAGCTCAATTGTGCATCAAGACTCTCTGTCTCCTTCAATTTTGAAAGATAGTCATTCACCTTCTCATGATCCATCAAATGCATCATACCTTCATCAATGCAAAACAAGGAAATGAAGCCATAAATTATTTAGTAGTTCTTATAAACCAGTGAACAATTGGTCTTGGCAGACTTAAATTATAGAGCATAACTAACTAAGCTACATAGAGGACGATGAGAATACCAGTAAACAATGTCCTCTTAGGTCGTATTTTCCGTACTTCCTCCAAAGCCTGAATGTATAGTATATGAAATTCAAATATTCAAATTCTATAAAAGATGAAGTCCTACAGGAAGGCCTGAAATATTTTACCCTTGGAAGTGCAAAATGTGTTGCAGAATTCCGATCTGGCCGTAGAGCATCCTGAAGAAATCAGCCTGGTTAGAAGAGAAGTTTAAGAATGAGAATCTAGAGGGCATGCGTAGTGCATGTCTATGAAAAGTGAAGGGAAAGCACCATAATCAGGAGTTCACAATCTCTCAGAAGTGGATAGGTTTCTTCCGGTATTTCACTAACATCACTGTGAATGAAAAGAATTCATTAGTAGCAGCTAGCTTTTATGATGAAACACAAGATAGAGAGGTCAATGTACAGGGCATAAAATCTATCAGATACCTGGCAGTTAAAGAATAGAAGCATTACCTGATATAACAAACATTACCAAAACGATATCCAAAGGAGCGATAACCACGACCATGCCATACAGGTAAAGGGGTAAACTGAAATACAAACAGTTAACACAATAAACTGGTATGAATTCAAGGCCGTACCGCAGATTAATTCTTTCAAGTCTCAATGGCCCAGTGCTAACACATATTTTCTTGTTATAACTGTACTGCTTACTACATAGATCAAGAATTCAAGACCGACCTAGTTTCATTTATCTTAGCTCACATCCCAATTCATATATGTAACAGCACATAATTGCTTAATACAAATTCTGATTCAGTACAAACAGATACTTATCCTACCTTCAAATCGCTCACAGAAAATGGATCCTCATGTATAATATTAAATTGCAACTCTGAGACAGCAGCACCAGGTTGGACCACACTTGTGTCAACCAAATAATAATGAGTCTTCTTCATCACCTGTGTAAAGTATCTTACTACTATGCAAATTTTGAAAGAACAGGTAAAGCTAACATGAATCCATCAATTTATAAAACATAATGTCATCATACAAAAAGAATATACGACTCAGCACAATAAAAGGAGATGTTTGGACCTCAAAATCACGCTCAGGCACATATATTGGAATGCTGGGTTGAACATTGTTTGTCCAATCACGAAGATCATCCAGACCTGGAGACAAATAAACAATCATGTTTAATATGAATAATGAAAAAAGAGAAACAGGAACCATAAGCTTATTAATCATTTAGAAAATAGCATTAGAAAGTGTTCATGACAGAGACCTCCAATTGCATCAGCATGAGAATGAGTTATAATAACCGCATCAAGTGTTCTTATCCTGACAGAAACACAACTAGTTATGAAAATTAAAATACCAAACAATAGGCTCATATCATATTGAAAGCTGCAGGAGCATCACCAAGTTAAATTCAAGTCTTTGAAAAAGATTGATCCTTTTGAAAAGAACAACCACGGAAAAATTTAGTTTTTCCACAACAGTCCAAAAAGAACACCTCAACATTTGACATCTAACTCTGGTGGCATACAGAAAATCCTGAACTGCACAATAATGGGTGGACCTATATAACGTATTCTGTAATATCTAGGACATGTGAGACTGTGAGAGTAATTGGATAGTACCGGAAAACATGTTTCAAATACCACTAGAAATGATATGTTCGAAGCCAATATGTCATCAGAATCAATCACCAATAAAGTCTATGTTTTTGAACCTCATCAATAAACATGAGAGACTATTTGATATCTTTGAGGTTTATAGCACATCAAAACCTGAGAAAATGAGACAATAACTAACCCGTAAGCAGGAAACCATCTGAGAGCACTGTGATAGAAAAATCTGCAAAACAGAAATACAACTGCAAGAGATCAAGATTTATGCAGCCTTTTCCTTCGTGATCTGGAAAGTTTAAGCAATACACAAAAATAATCTAGTTTGTATCTTTATAGTTAGTAAAACAGGCAGCAACACCAATGAAAATCATGGAATTATTTCTACTATTTTATATTATGATTATTATCTACTATAATGATTACCATTACTACAACTATATCTATCATTTACAGAATTGTTAATCATGTCTTAACCCTAGGGAGTCCCAGACGGAAAACTCCGATCAGTCCAGTTCATGCAAGGCCTGTGGCCTGTGGTGCTGAATTCAGACAACATTTATTACTGGAGAACCCCTCGCTGCAACATCTTATCCCGAACTATTTCTGGTACCCAATTACCCCATATGAGGAAAAAACAGCGTGCATTATCTACCAGAAACGCAATGGAACTCAACAAATTCATTTGGTCGACCCAAGTCTTAGTTTTTGCAATTCATCAATTCAAACTACCAATGTATCATACATAGATCTTACTACGATATTTGCTATGGGACTGCAACTATCATATTTTTCAGCTTAGCAAAACAAATACTTGTTTTTGCATCCAAAAAAATAAAATAAATAAATACTTATTTTTTGGCAAGGCATGAAGAGCAAATACATTCTTAAGTAACATTGACAAAGTACACACTGAAATCACATTTCTACTTACTTTCCAGCATCAATAAGAATGTTACAACTTCCAGAGGATGTAGGATGACGTACAACAATGCTTGTGTTGAGTCTCCTATTTCTGTTACCTGGTTCCACAGCTTTTAAACACACCTGCAAAAACCAAAAAGTATTCATTTATTTAATAATTTTGAACAGTTATGGTCAGAAATGCAGCAATCAAGATAAACACAGCATGTCATGCAAACATTCTCAAGCACATAAGTTCTATAACTATACCTCACACTTCTTCAAAGGATTTGTAAGGCAGCTCACACGTGGAATTCCTTCGCTTGTTCCTGTACCTATAAATATGACTTCTGATTGCTCCAATGGTAACCCTGAACCAGCATCTGTGGCTGCTGAAAATGTCATCTTTGAAAAATCACTACCCAACTCATCTAAAGCCGAATACAATTGCTTATATAATCTACAAATGGAGATCATTAACAGTTGTCGCTAAAGTAACAACAATTCCTGATTGTTTGCTCATCAACCTTACGCCTAAGTTACTTTCTAATGAACAATCTTGCACATGAAAACCAAAAGATATAAACCCCTATTGTTCAAATGTGTTTCCTTCATTCATCAACGCATGTAAATACCATTGCATAAAGGACTTGAATTTCCAGCACAAACACAAACTAAAGCAAAACAACAGAACTTTGGAGCCAATATCAGTATTACTAAACAAGAACACTCCTATCTACAATACAAAATCCATCTACATACCCAATTAACTGGGAAGCATTAAAAGAACAATGCATTTGATCATAAACAATTACCCATGAAACAAAACACAAAACTATCCCGTATTTGAGCTTAACATTAAGAAATAAACAAAGCAAGAGGAGTTTACTGGATTGAAGGTAAGCCTTGAAAATTCGTCTGAAGGACAAGAACCCTTTGTTGGGAGCTGTGAATGGCGAGCAGACTTGGCGTTTGTAAGTAGCGAAAGAGCTGAAAGAAGGAGAAGGGCGAAGGGTGCCCAGAAATTGAACCATTTGAAGAAAAGCTGTATTGTATTTTAATGGTGAAAAGGTTTAAGCTTTGCAAATCAGAATTGAAGAAACTGAAAAGGGTCCCCTTTTGGCAGCTTCTTCATAGCCAAAAAGGAATAAACGAATCGAATGGTAGATGGGTGTTTCTGTAGGGAGTTGGAGAAGACACCAACCCACCCGAACGAGGACCCGAGCTACGTTCTAGGAGTCCCGCGACACTCATTCATGAACTGCACTGTTATAAGCCCAAAGCCCAGTTCTTTTTTTCAACCAAGGAAAAATGTATCAAAATTCATCTAACGCGAGCAACATTTACATTATCAAATAACAATGCTTAATTTGACGCCTCATCATACCAATACCAAAGTGTATGGCTGACCAACAGCATCGGCTATTAAGTTGGTTTCACAAAAGAGATGTTTATAACTTTTAAAACTAATATTATGAAAACTAGTAGTCAACTCTCTAATGTGTTGTACGAGTTCGATTAGTCTTTATGATGTATCAACTTAGTCGTTCATTGCGTTAATCATAAGTTTGGAGTCTCTCTACCTCAGCCCTAGTAAAACTCTTATCCTTAGCTTTGACCAATGGTGAAACTTGAAGCCAACCCTTGGAGGAGCTGAAATAATTTTTTTTTTCCAGGGTTTGGAACCCGGTAATAAATTGTTTATCATAACAACAATAAAAAGCAATCAAGCAAAAGATTGGGTCTCAGAACATCTAAAAATCGTTTTGTGTGTATTTATAATAATAATAACCTGAATAAGTAAATAAGATAGAGAGAGAAGAGATAGCAAAGAGAATCATCTTATTCATTGATAAGAGTCTCTTTATATAGAGAAATACAGAATATTATTCCGGTATTGATAAGGAAACATAATCCTATTCTTTCTAGTAATTCAAATTACATAAGACCAAGACACACATGACATAATATTCAAGAACACTCCCCCTTGTGTCGCGCGTCTTCATGTCTATGATGCTTCGATGTTGCCTAGTCAAAAACCTCGTCAAGTAACAAAATCTGTGTAGAAGAAATTGAGCCTTGATCGTAACAGAAAAGGAGTGCAATGCATCAACTACTTCATTCAGAACACGATCATTCATGAACAACTTCATGTTGATCAATAATCTCTACAAGAGACAAGCGGTGCATGCGATGTTGTCTCGTTAAAACCTTACCAAGCAAAAACCCGGTGGGACAAAAGTCTTGGTCTAAGGAAAAAAGAGCACAACCGCACCATTCACATTTGATAGCGATATGTATGTGCTAGACTCTCCCTGAAGTCTGCATATCCCCCCTGATCCTTAGATCATTCATAGGAGTTTGAATTTATTTAGCATATCAATGCGTTTTAACATGTCTTCAAATGTGGCATCAGTCAATGATTAACTAGATCATACCGGATTGTCCTCATAGATGATCTCTTACACTTAGATCTTAAGGAGAAGGCTACTTGGGAACTCAAATCATAAGTTAGTACTTAAAGTTAGATTCTCGCGCAACACGACCTTTAGGTATTAGAATAGCCGTAACTTTCTCTAGAAAATACATATGAATGAACCGTAAACGGTTTTAGAAATTAGACTCATATAGCTTTCCAACCGTATATTATACACATTCTGGTTTATTCGGAGATATTCACAAAGCTCTGTTGAAGTTGACTGTTATTTGCAAAATCAGACTCTCAGACAGATCTGTTCTACTTTATTAGAATAGTCAGAAATCACTCAATATGATAGATTTTATGAAATGGTTGGTTCCCTGGAAATTAGACACAGACCTTTCCAATGGTACCAATTTCACAGTTTTTGGATTAACGAACATTCCTATAGATATCATTGAAGTTGACCTACGAAGCTTGACAGTTTATGATTTCGCTTTTGATGTGTCTTTCTTATGTGGGGATGAAATTGCCTGAATCCTTTATACCGAAAGAATGTCCCTATGCCATTTCAATGGCGTTACATTAGCACAGAGCTACACTTAGCTTTATAACTTTTCATAGCGACTGAGAGGTCAAGCCTTTCGTATCATATTAAGTACATTAATGCGTCTTAGCGTACTTGGTTGAGAGTTTTATCTCTAAACACATCTCAGTCGTTCTTTAAACAAAACAATGGATATCTATTTAGACTTCGACTAATTATGGGAGCATATGTTAGCCTCACCTTTAGAGTGCCTAAGCCGATAGATAGGATAATCACCATCAACACAATCATCGAGTTCATTAGAGACAGTGTCTTTCCCTAGATCTTTTTCATTCTAACTTTTGATGTTTGATTCTCTTGATCAGTCAAGAGTCCATGCAAATTCAGAATAAACACGCAAGAGCACAATTCATTATATCCCTTCCAATCAAGTAGTTACTTAGTGTGCGTTTCCAACAATGCTTGTACACACACCCTTTTGTGGTCTACAACAACTTGATTTGGGTGAATGAAGTCCGTCCAGGATCTTCATGTATATCTCTGATCCCATAGATATGTAACTCAACCACGTTCATAAGATGCATGTTCAGTTATTCGAAAACTACCAAACTGAAAAAGTAAAGGAGTTCAATGGCATCCATTACAAGAGCATATCTCATCGTAGTTAATTCCAGTATGTGTTAGTGAGAAACCTTGCATCATAAGATGAGTCTAAACTCTTTGTTTCACTATGCTATCTAACAAAGGCATAGTTGATAGGGTTTTGCTTACAGTGTCAGCATCACTTCCTTAAGGATCTATCTCTTTGTTAATACTAGATTGTATCTTTCCATAGGCCAATCTACTACGTCGATTTATCAACGAAGTGTGGTTCGATAGTAAACTCATTATTCCACATCCTCATGTACATAGCGTATTTGTAGAGATCTCTATTCATGTCCTTAGATTTGACATTGAGGCGTCCTCCAACGATAATCATAATTCAGACTTCATGAGACGAATTTGAGTATCACTGATCAATGGATTAGGTTGTGTCAAAGCTTGCTTTTTCCTAGTGCGAGTACATATCGAACATAAGGGTCTCCCTATTCTTTAAGGAGCCACACAGCCTTATGACACCAGTTTTGCCATTGCATGGCATCACCATATCACCACACATGGTGATGGCGCCAAGACCAACTTCATTTATTCGCGCTATGTCCTCTTGATAGAACATCAATCCTTGTAGACATATTTGCAGTATGTGATCTCGTCACTTAGATATTTAGAGATCAAGATGAGACCTAGTGAGGAAAAACCAGGACATTCACGTCGTTCCACTTGAACACTTGTGATCTTATCTCTCCCTAACGACAGGAATATTGTCTCACCAAAGTCACAATCCGCAATTTAGCGGTTAAAGAGACCGTCTGTCAAGTCTTCTACATAAGCGGATTGTAGGTGGATGTTCATATCTAGCCAAAATACTTATTCATCTCAAAAAATCTATCATTGAGCTCAGTGGTTGTGCGATTTGGCATCTAGATACAATATCTAGCCGAGCTCAGGATTGGAGATCCATTTCAATCAAGCCGAGCTCAAGGATTGCAATTCCATTTCAATCCACGCATATAGTCACGAGCTGTAGTGCAAAAGTATTCAATGATGGTGGGTTGTAGAAGAATAGTAAAGTTGCATGCAAAATTGCATAACCTCTTGTTCAAAGATTAGTACGCATCACAAAACTTCGAGCAACAAGCTAAACTTATAGGGTCAGTGAGACCATATTGATTGTGACCATAGGATACAAAACGTTTTAACTTCTCCCGATAAAACTTCATTAAAGAATGGGTAGTGAGCTCATAGAAGTATAAACAACATAAGTAGATAATGGTGTAACACATGACTGATGTGTTTATCATTCAACCAATCATCCTAACGCATAAAAGGTGTCCACAAGTTGGTTGTATTAATTTACATGATTTGATGTATAAATGAAGTATTTTCTTTTGTGTCATTTAGCGTTGGAGGGTCTCGCTCCTTCTTAGCTAAAGAATTGGCTATCAAAACGAGTGATAAGCATTGCAAGGGGGCAATGAAACATCAAGGGAAGGTTTAACGCACCTTATTCGCTTGAAATGATGTCCATGAGAATTTCTCAATATTTAGATCATCATATCTTTTTCATGGTGTCCGAATCGGTCAAACCAAAGCCTATATGAGTCAGTGTCCTAAAATCAAGTATAATTGATGACAACATAGAATTCGATATTCGAATCGTAGTGACATACGGTACACTAGATTGACTCATGAACTTCTCCAAGATGCACTTCAGTCTGCATTCATGAGAAGTTATACACAAAATAACTCTTGGTTATTTTTAACCACTAGCGCAACTGTTCTAGAAACTCAACATGGTTCAGTTGCTTCTCAATTAGAGCGCATATGTGATGTGTATCATGGTCACAAATGATTTACATAGCACAAAATCCAAAGATAGTTGTCGTTTCTTTAGACTGTTGTGGATAATTCCACTATCTGCAACACTCAATATCTTCATAAGACTTATCTACAAATAAAAGGTAGATATATGAGTGAATAGTTCGATTTTGAACCATTTAGAGGGATTGAAAAGGTGCTACAAAAGGCAACAATCCCAAGAGTGCATAAAAACTTCCGCGCAGAATGACCTTTTTGCAGTAAAACAGTTATAACTTCTTCGTTAAAATATATATCAACAAACGACCAACTATTTTAAACAATAGACTCGTATTTCTTTCCAGTGATATAAAATAGGCATTCTAGTTCATCCGGAACAGTTCATAATGCTTGTTTGAAGTTGTTATCCAGGAAGGGACAGATTTGTTATTTTTGCAGATTTGACACGTGCAAAGCATTCTAAGCTTGCAAACTATCGTGGAGGCTTTAAGCCGTAGCCGAGGACATGCGTGCTCATCTTTGATGAGTCCGAGAGAGTCTTCAACATATTTTAAAAGACAACAATTGGTTAAATAGCGTAGGGGAAACCAAACTCAAAGTGGTTCGGTAGCTCCGAGTCAATATGACCAGTCATGTACGTGGAGGGTCGGTAGTGCGAGGCACACTTAAAACCACTATCTACTTAATTTCGTACGATCCTAGACATCACATTGAGCTCGGATGAGCCTACTTATAATTTGATGATGGTAAATCCACTATGTATAGAAGACTTAACCAGAAAACACGTCGCAATCCTCCTTGAGGATGCATAGCCGCGTGTCTCCTTCCTTTGGGAGAACCGAAATTCCGCATAATCCACTCTTTTGGGTTATAAATCATGTCATAGTCTAAGGACGACGTAAATTATACATCTTTGTTGTAAATCAATACAAACCATGGAGACAAAGGAACAATTTCGTGAACGAAATTACATTCATAAAGCGCTATACATCGATTTCTCGAAACTTTGAAAAAATAAACACTAATCATGACATTCATATAATGTCGTATTACATAGCTTGGAAAGGAGAGAGAAATCTCAATCCGTACAATTGATATCCAATGATACTTTTGTACATTTTTGTATGCTGTCACGATTGTAGAATTAGCTTGACATCTTGAATCGGTGAATGATTGATCAACAATGTTACATTGTCATGAGTTGACGTGATTAGATTTGACAATTTGGTGTCTAGACTGGGAGTGCAGTCACTAAGAGCCGGAGGCGCCTCCCCCTCTTTTCTAGACATTAGCGTGGCTTCTTTTGTCGTTGTCATGACCCACATTGCCTTCACAACACTAGGAGAAATCTCATATTTGCAGGATAATACGTTTATCTCATTAACATATATTATAATAATTCCACCAAAGATTTATGAAACAAGATGCCATGAAATATTATCGACGATATTTAGTCAAAATAAGTGGTGAACAATCCACTTGACTAAGACTCAACAAGTAGATCAGAGTTATATGTACGTTTCAAGAAACGCTCCATGAGTGCATCTACAGTACTTTGTGGTCATTACTTTTTGCACATATTGCCATTAATGACATTTGTCGATATAGCACTCAAAAATTTGAGCGCAAGAGATTATAAATCTCGGCATCTAGGCTTAATAGTCTCAGGGTCAATATTTGTGGTGAAGTCCTTTATAATGAAAGGTTTCATATCTAAGTCAAATGCATGTGAGCAGAATGCTACATTTCTTTTGCATACAAAACCAAGCCGTATGTTTAGTTTCATGACCGATTATGGTCACTAATAGGATGCTTTATAAGGTTTTTCTCCGTCTCAAGGATCAAAATTTAAGGGTTTCGAGCTTCTCAAAAATCGTGTTTTGAGGCAAACCTAAAAAGGTGACCCTGATTTGAGGATTTTAAAAATCCTGCAAAGTACACAAAACCAAACATAAGAAGAGGGAAGAGATTTTTTCTCTCGAGTTATTTGAATTGTGAAATAACTTATATATAAAAGCTTACTTGCTAGTCTTCTAAATAAATTGCGTTTATAAAAGCTGCTTTGCAATATCCTTGCTTAATATCTCGCGTGTTACTCGCGTTATTCCAATTTCATTTTGATTTATGCGTGGTCAGAACATGAAAAAAAACATATGGTTAGTCATATTCCATCATAGATATAATTCATAAAAACTTTCAAAACTTCAAAATATGAAAGAAAAACTGAAAAATTAAGCCGAAGGAGTCCATGAAAATTAACAGCCGAATATGGGTGGACGATAGCTGAAGACTAGCGGAGGGAGGACGTTGGACAGCGACCGAAAAAAAGGTTGAACAACGGTGGTCGAACGGAGGCGGAGCCGAGGGGGTGACTGGCCTTTTTTGAGAAATATCGGTTAGGAAAAATCTAAGGAGATGTGGCTATCAACTCAAAAGCTGCTAATAACGTGAAGAAGTAAATATGGTAGAGAGAGAAGAGATAGCAAACAGAATCATTTTATTTATTGATATGAGCCTCTTTATATAGAGAAATACAGAACACCATTTATGTATAGATACGGAAACATAATCATATTCTATCTAGTAATCCAAGTTACATAAGACCAAGACACACATGTCAGAATATTCTAGAACATAACCATATTTTAATAATAATAATAATAATAACCATAAATTAATTTACATAGGAACAAGAGTCTTAAAAGCCTAAAAATAGGAAAATAATTATTTAAATAACAAAAAAACCATATACAAAATATATTTAGAGAGATTTGCTGAGGCTAAATGTATATAAAATTAATGATTTTACCTATTTTTAGATAATTTTTATTAAGAAAATTTAAAATATTTGTAAAAACTGCAGCGCCCACCGACCCTTAAATAGATCCGCCAATGGCTTTGAGTAAACTACCTCGTAAGGCCACAAGTTCTTCAAGTGGAACTGAGGATCTTCCAATACCATGAGCGATTGTTGAAACTGGTCTTCCATTGGCATCTCTAATAATGATTTCAGAGGCTGAAGGATGTCTTAAAACTAAGCCATCAAAATTTATTTTAACAAAAGTGCTAGAAGATGCATTGGAACATTAAGCGGAATAAAGGTGTTTAAGATTGTACATCAGTAACTCTTTCATTAAGATTATTTTGAGCCTAGTTCATCGAAGTTGCTCCCATACTGCCATAGTTGTTGAAAAGAAGTTCATATCTGCGAGCACGTGGTAATCAATTTGCAAATAATCAGACATTAATCTTCCCAGTCAATTGGGAGAGCAATAGTGAAAGGTTTGATAATACTTTACACTAAAATTTTTATAAATAAATAAAATCAAGATCAAATAAAATTATTATTTAAACAGAATTATTTTGTTATTGATAAATGAATAAATTATTCTTAAACTCTAACAACTTTCTTATTTTAGAGATATGAGTATTTATTACAAAAAATAAAATAAGTTTTATTATTAATAATTATAACAAACAAATTATATATTTATTATTATATATAACAATAACATACTCATTAAAATATTATATAT
Organism: Comarum palustre; assembly: GCA_951800085.1. Lineage (NCBI taxonomy): Eukaryota > Viridiplantae > Streptophyta > Magnoliopsida > Rosales > Rosaceae > Comarum > Comarum palustre. The sequence continues at coordinate 13,142,800 of OX637572.1, read as the reverse complement.
ATATATATATTTTTTTTGGAATATTTGAAACATTAAAATTTAGGAAAGAAAGACTTTTCCTAAATTTGAGGAAGAGATAGTTTCTTTTTCTTCTTCATTTTCATTTTAAAGAATGAGATGGAGAAGATGTTAGACCTAAACATAACACAAAATTCTCTAAATTAAGAATGCCAATAAAATAGGAAAGTTGTTGTTTTATATCAATAAACCCAAAATTGTAAATCCAAAAGCGCCTCTGAGCCTCCAACGGAGGGTGCCACATCTCTTCAAATGTGAGTGAAATTCTTCTACAATTGTAAATTTAAAAGTCTTCCAGTCTAGATAGCAAGTTTACTCTGACCCTGATAGTGTAATAAAGTTTTCCTCTTACCTAAACTTTTTGCTACCACAATATCAACAAACCCAAAACATATAAATGTGATGTAACTTTTAGAACCACAGAAAAAGGAAAAGGATAACATTATGTAGTTATGTTGCCCCATATTTGAAGTATGGGGTCGGTGTATATCTATATAAATACAATACTAAGCGCTCATGCCAATATTGAGCTGGGTTTCGTTCTAATGTTCGGCATTGCCAGTGAATCAAATTTGACGCAGAGAAGAGGGAAACATATTGATGATAATAATCATCTCTGTTAGCTGCACGCTGTATGTGGTCCATGTACATGAAAGAAAGAATAAATACATGCGCGCAGTTGAATCATACATGCTGCAGACTGCAGCTTTATACCCAGAAATTAAGCTTGGTCATCTAAAACCTGACTGAAAGTTTGTTGCTGATATGCAAGCAAGCAAGTCGAGCAATCTTGGATACGATCTTGTTAGTTGACTACTTACCTACCGAGACCAATTCTACATTATCCTCATATCGATTCGCGAGGTTGTGTATATGATTTTGATATCTACACCTATATATGGATCGATCTACAGGCATCCAATACAGAATTGCACGTAGGTGGCGTCCAGTATTCGAAGGTTGTAAAATATAAAAGCATTTTGGTATTTGCCTTCAATGCTTCATGATGTTCAAAATAGGTGTCGACATTGGTGTGTGGTTTAACCACTTGGTTGTGTCATTCCTTAGTCCCTGCATGATATCTATGGACCTCGCGTCTTTGCTTTCTTTTGGCATCGTAAAAGGCTGTGAAACAATGACGAGGTATGAAACAAATCACTATTTCCTTATACTTTCAAGAGCCGGTGCCAAAAATAAATTTGTCTATAAAATGCAATGTTTTAAAAATCTCCTCTTTGTGTCAATTAATTCCCGATTAAGAGTTAGATTGTACTTCATCGTTTCGATGATGATTCGTGTAATGAGTTAGAAAACCGATTTAACCCTGATTAATCATCTAAATATTAATATTAGTCATCCGTAGTTAAACGTTTTTTTAGAACTCATTAATAAAATGTCTGTATGTTTGCTTCTAAAAGTTTTATCTGAAATCAAATCATGCTCCCTTACCGATTAGAATAATTGTGATTCATGTTCAACAAAAAACAAAAGTTTATCGATTATCGACAAAAAGCATTCTAACGCGTAATGCATAAATTTCATCGATTATCAACATATAATCAAAACAACATTATAACATGTAATGCATGTGAAACATTTTAGGTGATCACTGTAATAATGTTGACCATTATTTAGAAAAATATTTGTGTCCAACCTAGTTTGGACGTACTTGTCTAAATTCTCTCTTTATTTACACACATTTTATAATTTTAAACGTTCAAAAGTTAAATTAATTAATAAAGACTTCCTCAACGAAAAATCAGTATAAACAAGAATCATTTGCTTAATCAAATTTATCAAACTAAATGGACAGTTATAGTGAAAGTTCAGTCATATAATCAACCGTTCAATTGTTTGATAAATTTGATTGAGCAAACGATTCTTATTTATATTGATTTTTCATAATGTTCTTAAACTCGGCCTAGTCTGTCGACTAATCAGTAGTCGCCCGGTCATCAAGGCGATTTTGGTGTAGTCGGTCAAGAGAAAAATTGGGAAAAAATCGGGTAGTCAGGAAAAAATGGGTATAGTCGGTCCAGTCAACTCAACTCGGATTAATTAGACCAAAAATAAGAAAGAAGAAATAATGTCATTTAACTCGTTTTGACTCGGTCAAAATTCAAAACCTAATTCGAGTTTAATATTGTAATGTTTTATTAACTATTTTTATTATTTTGGACATTATATTACCTTTTATAAAAAAATATATTTAATTATATGTTTTAAAAATAAAAATAAATCTAAAAATTAAAAACTAAGTAATCCCCGAGTACTATCCTGACTACTCGCTAGCCTCCGGTCAGCTGACTGACTAGCGACTTTTAAAATCTTAATTTTTCGCATAGGTGATTTTTATTGGATAATTTAATTTTTAAATGATTAACATTATAATTTACATTGAAAAACGTATGTAAATAAGAAAAAATTTGGACGAGTGTGTCCAAGTTGGACACAAGATTTTTCTCATTACTTGTCAAAAAAGATCCATCATGCATATATATATATACACACATTGTTAGTTTAGCGATCATTTTTTTTGGACAGGTAGTTTTGTGATCATTGATTAAAGTAGTACGTACACGTACGTACTTGTGCAACTCATGAATGTGATTATGAAATCCATTGATTAGTTAGTGTCTACATGCAAATGCTCGAATACTCATGAGTACTATTGTGCAAATAAGAATCCAACGATAGAGTGGAGCATTGAATCAGCTAAAATTAATGTCATGTCTGTGGACATATGCGAAGAAAAGAAGGATGCTTGTTATCCATGGTAGGCCTTTAATGTCGTGTGTCTAAGTTGTTCCTTTCCCTTCGATCGGGTAAGTTCTAATCTTAATTACGTATCATCATCTACATGACTTTTAACATGCATGTTCAAATTAAGTAAGCTTTGGGGTAATTAAACAGAATAATAGATCGATGATTAGCTAGTACTATACCAGACTCCATTGCCGAAATCTAGAACGTGAAGAATATTTGATGTCACATGTGCATAGAGAAAATTAAGCTTTGACTTTTTTTCTTTCTTTTTTTTTCTTTTAACTGAGGATAAGATAAATGGATTAGGTAATAATTGGATCCATAGATGTTGCTAAGCTAATTGTTTTTGTTCAGATCAAGAATCTAAGCTCGCATATATAATATACTCAAAAGACGAGGCATTGAAACCAGCTGAGATGTTATTAAACAATTAGTAGTACGTGATTGGAAGAGATAAGCGGGGATGCGGGTTAGGGCTAGACCATAATCTAATCTATTTTAAATGGTTTGATATATTTTTAATTCATAACCACATTTTGAGAGATCAATTCATATATTCGGGTGACCCATTTTTTTGGACTGGATTCAGACTGTATTCGGTTTGAACCCATATTCTGAATATCAAACTAAAATCGATATTATAGTAGAACAAGAACTAGTCAATTAGATATCGAATTAACATGTCTGAAATATATTTGTGTTAAGTAGAGATAATAGAGACTTTATGAGCTTGAATTTAAAATTATAAATTTGAATATCGCATCTATAAATATTTTAATCATTTTAATCATTTTATAGTACCTATATTATTATCTCTATTATATATGATAAATTAAATTAATTAATAAATAAAATAAATATAACTGGTGCGGGTTTGTTTAAATCGGTTTAGAAGTTTTTCAAATCTAGTCCAATCCTTTTCATGTGGGTTAGAGTTCTTTCAACTCTAACCTGATAACTCTAACCTGATCTACTAAAATAGATACGTACGGTTTGAATATTGATTTAAACCGGTGCGATCCGATGTGGTACCCACATTTTCAGTTCAAGTGCTCACCCCTCGAGACAGGGGTAATGCTACCAAATTAATTATATCATATATAAAAAGCTTATGTGTTGTCGTAATATTATCTTATCAATTATAAGGGCAAAGAACAATAGTGGGTTGAGTTGATTATTAGATTCTGTCTGGATTTAGAGCAGCCTCTTGAGTAATACTTAAAGGAAATCAAGTTGAGCACGTGTAGAAGTGCGACTTGATGGTTTCTATGTTGAAGAATCTTGAGATTTTCTATATTTGACTACCCAAAAAGAAAGAAGCGGAAGTTTGTAGAGAATATCTTTAGTACTCGGTGTATATCGTTACATGCATACATGGATAATCAGGATTAGAAGAAACAATATAGAAATATGATGGTCGAACATAGAAATTGTTATAAATGATTAAGATTGTGTCATGTATTTACATATCGTGCATACAATATATAATTTCCAAAGTTTCTAGCTAAATATAGCAACAATTAAAAAATTTAACAATTGATATAACAATTGTGCTGTGACAGTAATGATTAGTTATGAGTTTTATGATAAGTTTTGATCAATCATTAATTAACACGTGGACAAAATAAAAAATACTATAATTTTACTTTTAACAATCTTTGACATAATTGCTAAATTTACCAATTCATCCTAACAATGGTCAAATTCAACTTCTCTTTAGTAATTCTCCTAGAGCTGAATGATAAATCTTGCTAAAATTCCAATTTAACAAGGAGATGCTTTATACAAAGAAATTTTATCGTGGTATTTCGAGTTTTACTAGAGCTGGGCATTTCGTACAGCAATCCCGATCTCATACCGAAAATTGATGGGATGAGACGAGACCAAATTTTAAAATGGCAGTATCATACCGTCCAGTCTCGAAAGTATGAAAACTGGACGGGACCGTCCCGAACAAGGACGGATCTTGATGTTAGTTTTCCTAGGCTGTAGCCCTTGTGGTTTTTCAGCTTTGTCTATTTATTTAGGCATAATTAATCAATAGTCTTGCAATAGCGCATGTCACTTATCTTCTAATATTTAAAGAAAATCACATAAAAAAATAAAAGTAATGTGAGTCAAAAAATTAATGTAAGTCAAATTATCGTAAACAAAATAAAATTATTACCAAACTAAAAGAGAAATCCATCGAAAACATAATTATCTTAGGGAAAATTATTAATCAAGTCAAATAGGGTTTCTCAAAATAAGGAAAATTATTTTTAAACCAAATGTTTGCTAATAACACCGTACAAAACAATTTCTATACATGAACTTCATGAAAAAGTAAAGTTATAATTTTTTGTTTCTCTTCCGCGTCTACTTATATAGTTTTCTGGATATATATTTTTTTGAAAATTTTTGTTCAAAAATTTTATTACAAGAAAGTTTAGCACATGTGGTTTTGAAATCCTAGCTCCGTCCTTGGTCCTGAAAGTATAAATGTACTTGTATCCAATCATAACCGTCTGATTTTTAGGGTGTATAATCTTACAATGAACTCAAAAACACTGAAAATTTTTGTTCAAAAATTTTATTACAGGAAAGCTTAGCTCACGTGGTTTCGAAATCCTAGCTCCGTCATTGGTCGTGAAAGTATAAATATACTTGTATCCGATCATAACCGTCTGATTTTTAGGGTGTATAATCTTACAATGAACTCAAAAACGCTCAATGGAACCTCCAAAACCTAAACATATATTCACAGTACTATTTTCACATAACAAGAGTTAGATAATTTATTCACATTTAGTGATGATGATCATATGAAAAATATCGGCCGTCACAATGAAGCAATGTAGAAATAACTAGAGCTCCTTTGATTTTTCAAATTTGAGAGGTTTCTCGAGATCTTAATTAATTAGTCAGATGCAAATTACAAGCATTTAAGTAATTGGTTATTCATTCCCCTTTCATTTTACAATTTGTATTCTTCTTGTACTTATATAGAGTTAGAAGTTTAGAACTAGGACAATTATACCATAGAAAAAGTAACACCATAGAATATATATATATATATATATATATAGAATATTATACACAATAAAACCCTCAACAATATTGGATGTGTTCATATTGACTATAAAAAATATATATATAATTTCTTCAAAAATTTAGGATCAATTAATCTCTTACATGTTTTTTTACTTTTATTTTTATTTTTATTTTTTTTATCGTTGCATGATCGTCTCGTACGGGATACATTTCTAAAAATGTAATCTCGTCTCGTTCCGTCCCGATAATATATTTTCAGGACGGGACGGGATTCAGCAAATCTCGTCTCATGCCCAGCCCTAAGTTTTACGGTATTGTTTTTAATCTTTTAACTTGTAAGTAGGCAAAAATTCTTCTATCGCCATCATCAATTCATCACCTCTCTAACAGGGGCTGAACCCATCGACACTACATGAATAACGGCCAGAGATCAAAATTTCGCTAGTTGAGAGGCCAACACAAAAGCAGAGATTCTCAGAGGGAGAAATTGAAAAACGACACCTATTGGAATGGGTTCACAACACCTATCGTCGCCTTCGAAGAACAACCAACCCTAGAAAACTCTACAGCCCTTACCCGTGTCCTCGTCATTTAACATATCTCTATATATTAAGCAGAGAGGCTGGGATCTGTTTACGGGAACAGTGCTCAGACAATTTTGCCCCTTTATTTATGTGTTTTTACAATTCAGCCCATAAATAATGAATTGACTATTTTACCTCTCATTTTTAATTTATTTCTGTTTTGCTACTGATTTTGTTTAATGAGATGATTTGTTTTTTTTGCAAAAATATTGAATTGTGTATGAGAGAAAATGACAATTTTAAAAATAATAATATTGATATTAATAATAATGAAAAGGAAATTCAGTAGCTAATAATAAAAAATAAAAGTAGCTAATAATAATAATGTTAATAATGGCAATATTCATGATAATAATAATGAAGTTATCTTTTCATCATATTGCTTAGATTCTGAAGACAATACCCAGATGAAAATTGATGTTTATTCCAAAAAATGGACATACCCGTAAGAGGATGATTTAGAGAGAAAACAACACAAACCCCACTGAGAGAAAGTAATGGGGTTGGAGATAAAGGGAGAGAGGCTTTCAGAGACAGTATTCTTTAATTAACATAATAACTCATACACGAGAGAAGAGAGAGAGTATCTTTTTTTAAGGAAGGTAGTAGCATCTTAACAAAGAAAAGAAACATATAGAATTTATATATGGGCTAATATTCTTTTTAATTACTATATTACAAATTAATTTTCAGTTTTCTTTTACAATATTTATATATAGGGTTAACTTCGTTTTTTAATGGGGGAATGACTATTTGCACAAAATAAAAAAGTCAAATCCCAAACAAGTGAATTAAAAAGTCAATTGCCTATTCCAATACAAGGTGTACTTACGAATGCCCAAATACACAAATCTTTATTAAATTCATAATAAAATAATTTTTTGAGACAATTTTACCCTTGTTCCTTACAAACACTTCGAGAAAAAGGAGAGAGAATATTTTGCCGGAGCATCTCTGGTTGCCGGACTCTGGTCTCCGGTCACCAACCGCCGAACTCTGGTCACCGGACGTCAGAAAATTACCGGTAGCGGGAAATTTTGTCGGATTTTTTTTTCTACTAAGGGCAATAAACTTTAACAAAAAGTTTACTGAGCTATATCTACATCAAATCCAAGTCTAATAACTCCAGTAGACTACAAATTTAAGTCTAATAACCCTAGTATACTACAAAACCAAATCTACTAATCCGAGTATACTCCAAACCAAGTCCAATAACCAACTATATAAATCATAATCTAGTTTACTAACCCCCAGTATACTTTAAAACCAAGTCTACTAACCCAAGTATTTCATCAAATCCAAATCTACTACTCTTAGTAAACTTTTATTAAGGTAGTAAACTGGAGCAAATTAACAAACTCGAGGCATTGGTAGTAAATCATAAGTTTACTACCCCTAATAAATTTGTGAGGAATTAAACATTATCAGAGGTAGTAAACTGCAAAACAGTATCTCCAAGGCCCATTATACACATTAAAAACAATGAAAATTTAACTTAGATGCGATTAAATAAAGTTTACTACCCTTAGTAAACTTTTACTAGGGTAGTAAACTCAAGCAGATGAACAAGCTTGATGCATTGGAGCAGATAGAAGAAGAAGAGGAAGACACCGAACAAGAGTGTTCTTCACAAACCTTGGATTTGTTTTTGACTAGATCTGACCTCTTTTCCACGAAAGCAAAGCAAGAGTACTGGTATTTGAGGGAGACTTGCTACAGTCGTTGAGATCGTCGTAGTGATCGAGCTCGAATCAGATATAGAGTTGCTACAATCGTTAATAAGCTCATCGGCGAGGCGGCGCGCTTCTGCTGACCCTAGTATACTTCAAAACTAAGTATACTAACATCAGTATACTCCAAAACCGAGTAATAACCCCAGTATAGTCTAAAACCAAGTCTACTAACCCCAATATACTATAAAACAAAGTATACTAGCCCCAATAGACAAGCAGAAAGGTCGATGTCATAGAGGGAGGACTTGATAGAGTTGACACCGGCCTCTTTCTTGAGCTTGCAGATCGAATCCATCGGCGTCGTTGAGGTTTCTTAGAGATAGGAGCTCGCAGATCGAAACTCGACTCACCGGTGTCAAGATCAAAACACGCAGATCGAATCTCAGCTCACCGGCGTTGAGATCAAAACACGCAGATCGAAATCTTAGCTCACCAGTGTCAAAATCGGAGCTCGTAGACTGAATCTTGGTTTATCGGCGTCCTCGAGACGGTGGCAGGCTTCGTTGAGGCGATTGCGGGATGAGAGGCTAGGTTTGTGCGTTTGTGCGTCGTTGAGGAGAGAGAGAGAAGATATCGAGAGAGGTGAGAGGGTGAGGGTGGGGAAGAGAGAGATGAGTGATAGATATTTAGGTTAGGGTCAAAAATGTCTTTTTATCAAGATTAATTAAAATGGACAGGTCAGATCTATTTTCATTGCAATGAGCTATCAATCCTTATAATTAGTACTATATGGTCAATTATTGTTTTTAATACTATCTTAACTAATTTTGTCATTTTTATTTAGGTTTCCGGAATTTTTTTGAATAATCACAAAGTTGTTTATACGTAAAATCTACATAATAATTATACAAACCAATGAAAACCACGCGGAAGACTAGTAACTATAAATCTGAGTTGAAGTATAAAAAATAAGGATGTGTACTAGGTAGTTTTGGCTCTAATTTTCAGTCTCATTCTCTACCGTCTACATTGTTGAAACTTGTCAGGGCTACCTATTCAGATTGGACGGTTTTCTGGCATTCAACGTAAAAAAAGATGTTAATTAGACATTTGATTTGTCTTGTTGATTCTTATACTCTTCAAGAAGCCCACATGAAATGATTTTTCTTGCGGCCGAAACAAGATCTAAATAAAAAGAAATTTCAGCTCTTTGACTTTTGACCTTTATCTGTTGATCCAAATTCCAAATTATATATAGTTTGCCGGTTTCTTTATCTTCAATCAAAATTCCCTAGTTAACGACCAAAAAAACCAAAATTCCCTATTTTCCAGGATCCTCTCTTCTAAAAAAATTTTCTATACTATCACAAACTTGCAAGATTGTACGCTTGGATGTTTATCCTGTGTTTCAAATCTAACCATCTCCGTAGAACCCTCAATCCTTGACTTCTACCATGGCCGAAGGAATATCATTTTTCCTTCAAAAAAAAAGGATCAATTCCTTGGACAAGTCCTGCTTCTGGCCTATATATACCCAACTTGGAGTTCCCCTTGTCTTCCAAACCTCCCCACTGAGCCATTAGAGCCATGATGATATTCTCTCTTTGGCAATTCTGCCTTCTTTCACTTTTGCTTTCTTATGGTGTTGTTGAGCTCCAAGCTTCTCACCAAGTCTATAGCGACCTTCAAACTGCTCAACTTACTTCAACACAGCCCAAAGCTAAAGACCCTTACAGAACAGGTTATCACTTCCAGCCTCCTAAGAACTGGATCAATGGTATGTATATCTTCAACTTATCTTCAATCTTCTCTCTGCTATTTTCATTTTCTGCATTTTCTTTAGCTTCTTTCACCTGTCCCTTAGTTCATTGTTTACATAACTCAGTTTGTTCTTTTCTCCTTGTTTTTCATGTCTGATTTGTTATGACTGCGGAAATGGACAAATTGGCTTCTTTGGTTTCTCACAGATCCAAATGGTTAGTTACTTCCTCCCTCCCTCCCTCCAAATGTTTAGTTCATCATATTTTCTGGGAATATGGTGCGGCCTGGTTCTTACTTTCAACGGAAGTAAATGCAATGCATTGATGTGATAATGTGGGGGAATATGGTATAACAAGTCAGACACTACTTGTTGGTGGATTTATATGCTTGGCCCTTTTATTTTTGGCCACACCTTCTACTTATGTCTTGCCAATTGCACTCTCTTTTCAGGGCCAATGATTTACAAGGGAATTTACCATCTTTTCTATCAATACAATCCCAGTGGTGTAGTTTGGGGTAACATTGTTTGGGCACATTCCACATCCACTGATCTCGTCAACTGGATTCCACATAAAGCTGCTATCAAACCATCAGTTCTCTCCGATATCAATGGCTGTTGGTCGGGGTCCGTCACAATCCTTCCCGGAGGAAAGCCGGCCATTTTATACACCGGAATCAACCCCGATAAAGAACAAGTTCAAAACTTGGCATTTCCTAAAAATCTCTCCGACCCTTTTCTTAGGGAATGGGTTAAAGTCCCACACAACCCACTTATGGCTCCAACTCAATCTAACCAAATCAATGCCAGCTCATTTAGGGATCCTACCACAGCTTGGCTAGGGCCGGATAAGAGATGGAGGTTGATCATTGGAAGCAAAAGGGACCAAAGGGGACTTGCTATCCTCTACAGAAGCAAAGATTTCATGCATTGGATTAAGGCCAAACATCCACTGTATTCAACACCGAAAAATGGTATGTGGGAATGCCCTGATTTTTTCCCAGTTTCAAAGACCAAGTTACTCGGTCTGGACACATCTGCAATCGGTCCGGATGTTAAGCATGTACTCAAAGTTAGCTTGGACAACACTAGGAAAGAGTACTACACAATTGGTACATATAATGTGAGCAAGGATAGCTATATCCCAGATGCTGGATCAGTTGAGAGTGATTCTGGTTTGAGATACGATTATGGTAAGTTTTATGCTTCAAAAACCTTCTTTGACAGTGCTAAGAACCGCAGGATCTTGTGGGGTTGGATCAATGAGTCCTCAAGCGTTAATGGTGACATCAACAAAGGATGGTCCGGACTCCAGGTATTGTTTTCTAATATATTTATAATAGTTTTTTGCTTAGCCATTAGCCAGTTACATTTAACGATTGGTCAATGGTTAGAACTTCAATTTTCAAATGGTTTAGAACTTCAATTTTCAAATGGTTTAGAACTTTAGACCTACCAGTATCGAGATATTATATAATAAGTAACGGGTTCTATTCATTTTAAAATAGTCTTCAAATCTAAATTTATTGTATTCCATTAATTCTTATGACAAAACAAATTTTACGCGTTAAAATAGTTTTGTTCTTTGATTTTTAAATTAAATTAGTATATTCTTTAGAGTCTAGGCTTATTTTATTCATCTTGGGTGTCATTTCGCAGGCAATTCCACGGACTATTGTGCTTGACAAATCTGGGAAACAACTTGTCCAATGGCCTGTAGTGGAGCTTGAAAAACTTAGAACAAATGAGGTCAAGTTGCCAAGCACTCTCCTTAAAGGAGGATCACTTCATGAAGTAATTGGTGTAACAGCAGCACAGGTATGCATGTCCTTTTTTTTCATCTTCTTATTAAGTTTAACGAAATAGGATTTTGTCACGCGTTAAAGAGCACAAAACAAATAAATCTCACATCGTTGGAATAATTCTTTTTAACTTTTGGTCTTTTACAGGCTGATGTAGATGTTGCATTTGAGATAAGTGATCTCAAGAAAGCAGAAGTTATGGATCCAAGTTGGACTAATGCACAGCTTTTGTGTAGTAAAAAAGGTGCCTCAGTGAAAGGGGCTCTCGGACCATTTGGATTGTTGGCGTTCGCTTCAAAGGACTTGAAAGAAAAAACAGCAGTCTTCTATAGAATTTTCAAGTCCCACAAAGATTACAACAAATATGTGGTTCTTATGTGCAGTGACCAAAGCAGGTAGATGGCTCTCTCTATCATTTCCTGAAGCATGTCTCTATTCTCTTTGCAACCCCATATCTTATTTCTTTTTGGTTATTTTGTAGCTCTTCTCTAAACCAAGATAATGATATGACAACTTATGGAGCATTTGTAAATGTGGATCCTCTTCATGAGAAGCTGTCACTAAGAAGCTTGGTAAGTTGCTATGAAGCACAACTTACAGACATTCGATCCTATTTCTTTATTGAATGGCCATGTCTTTTTATTATCAGACTTCCATAGTCTTCCAGTTTAAAAGTCTTGCCCACCATAAATTTGCATCTAGTGTTTGGAGAACTACACATTTCCGAACACTCACGCAACTATATAGGCTGCCTTTGGACTTTTACACTCACGCAACTATATAGGCTGCCTTTGGACTTCCATATCGTATTCAATTTCTCAGAAATTATGTTAACTTACAAGAAAATCAATTATAAAGCTAGCTTGACATAATATATTAGCTTGTGAGTCACTTCTATACAATGTTAGGATTATATAGGTAATTATTTTCCACAATTCACACCTAGGTTTAAATCATTCTACCCCCTTTGAGTTCTGAAGTTAACTTCATTTTTAATAAAAAAAACTTCATTTCAATCCCCATTCTTTCAATTCAAAATAATTACCCCTTGAATTTATCAATTTTCATCCATTGCTAAGAGGATATCAAACTTAGAGGTCAATTTTAATTTTGTAGCTTACTTTAAAGGCTAAAATAATCATTTTATGACACCCACTTTGGGACATCTTTGCCCAGATTCCATATCAACATTTTATTTTCAAATTGGACATAATTTTAGCAAATGGGCAAAATTGTTGTTGTGCACAATCACATAGCACTTTACGCATGGCTCCCTTCACTCTTTTTTCCCTCACACACTTGAAAATGTTGCAGATTGACCACTCTATAGTGGAGAGTTTCGGTGGGAGAGGCAAGGCGTGCATAACAGCTAGGGTGTATCCTACTTTGACTGTTGATGATGATACCCATTTATATGCTTTCAATTATGGAAGTGACAGTGTCAAGATCGCAGGAAGTGCATGGAGCATGAAAACTGCTACAATCAATTAATCAAGATTAGAAAAATAAGTGGAGAAAAGAAGTGGGGAGGTTGTATCCATGCTAGTTGTGCTCTTGCTCAAACACTCCGACGTAATAAATGCAGTATTATTCTCTATCTCTTATTGAACTAAAATGACGCTATTTATAATATCTTTATAAGATTAAAAACTGAAAAACAACTTAGCTGAGAACTCAGCCTATAAATGAGGAACAACTAAAAATTCAAATTCAAAACAAACTCCCTATGACTAGGGCACTTATTTGACAGATTCCAACAGCTACACTCGAAAGTCCAGCAACGGCATCCTCCTGGTGGACTTGACTTGGTCCTCAAGAAATCTGAGAATCCCTTTGCAACCCTAACACATCCTCCCCTAAAGCACACTGCTCATTGTAGGTGGTTTACACACACCCAATTCCTCTCTCAACTTTTCAAACATTTCTAACTTTAGCGATTTTGTCATAATGTCTCCCACTTGGTCTGCTGTTCCACAATGGATCAGTTCTATCACTCAATCTCTGGTTAGATCACGCAAGAAGTGAAATCTAACATCTATATGCTAGCTTTTTCCATGCATCACAAGATTCTTGGACAACTTAATAGATGAATTATTGTCACAAAGAATTGTAGAACACTTACTTGGCTTATGATTGAGCTTCTCTAACACCCTTTGCATCCAAATACACTGACAAGCACATGAAGCTGCTGCAATGAACTCAGCTTTAGTAGTTGAGAATGTAACAACTGGCTGCTTCTTTGAACTCCACGCCACAACTCCTGAACTCAACAAGAAAATATAGCCTGAAGTACTCCTTCTGTCTTCAATGTCTCCAGCATAGTCACTGTCTAAGAAAGCTTTAAATCTCCATCAGCCCCTCGTTTGTACTGTATCCCTATCTCCATAGTACCTTTCAAGTATCTCATGATTCTTTTACTGCCTGCCAATGCTGCTCTGTAGGCCTTTCCATAAAACGGCTAACCAGATTTACTACAAACATTACATCAGGTCTTGTAGCCTTTAGGTACATAAGGCTGCCTACCATTTGTTTATAAGTTGTGACATCCACCATTGTCCCTTCTTCATCTTTTACCAGTTTTGTACCAAGTACCATATGATTTTTTACTGCATTGCAACTCTCCATATCATACCTATCCAATAACTCCTTAATGTACTTCTTTTAACTTATGAAAATACCATCTTCATTCTGTAAAATCTCCACACCCAAAAAGTACCTCATTTTACCTAGATCAGTCATGTCAAAATGCTGCTTCATTGACCTTTTAAATGCATCAATCATGTCTTTGCTATTTCCGGTAAAAATGAGATCATCCACATACAAGCTTACTATCAGTAACTTTCCTTCTTCTCCATGTTTTACAAACAATGTGTACTCATTTGGACAGCGCTCAAAGCCTTCTGAGACAAAGTATGATTCAATTTTGCTGTACCAAGCTCGTGGAGCTTGTTTTAGTGCATATAAAGCCTTCTTCAACCTATATTCCTTGTCTTCATCACCTTTCTTCTTGTATCCTTGAGGTTGCTCAACATACACAACCTCATTCAACTCACCATGTAGAAATGCACTTTTCACATCCAATTGATACACATTTCATCCCTTGTGTGCAGCAAGTGCTAGGACCATTCTAATGGTGTCCCATCTGGCTACTGGGGCAAACACTTCATGAAAATCTATTTCATGTTGTTGTGTGTAGCCCTTAGCCACCAACCGTGCTTTATACTTGTCCACTTCCCCTTTCTCATTTAGTTTGGTCTTGTACAACCATTTAACTCCAACTCTTTTAGCTCCTTCTGGTAGGGTACCTAGTTCCCATGTATCATTCTTTTCTATTGCCTCCATTTCACAGTCCATAGGTGTCTTCCATTTTCCACTCCCTGCAGCCTCTTCAAAACACATAGGGTCATTAGCTGAAGTAAACATAACCATACTACAGTCAACACTATTTGCTTCATCTTCAGAGAGTCCTTCACCACTTATGTAGTCTTGCATCCATGTTGGTGTCATCCTTTCTCTCTATGTCCTCCCCTGAGCTTGAATTGGTACTACATTTTGCTCAACACTATTACCTTCGTCTTCTCCCTCACTCAGATCGTCATCAGCTTCTGAACCATCCTCATCTTCCCACCTGAAGACATCATCTTTTGCTTCACTATCTCTGTCCCATTTCCAGCCCTTTCCTTCATCAAATATAACATCCCTACTTATCATAATCTTCTTATTCACAGGATCATACAACCTGTAACCTTTTGTTTCCTCACTCACACCCAGGTACACACATTCATAACTCTTGTCATCCAACTTCTTCCTTAGCTTATCTGGAATATGAACATGCCCTATACAACCAAATATTCTGAAATAGTCTACTGAGGGCTTAGTACCATACCATGCTTCCTCGGGTGTCATATCTTTCAAAGCACTGTTTGAACATCTGTTTAGGACATGCACTGCCCAATTGCTTGCCTCTGGCCAAAACTCCTTAGAAACTTGTCTTTCAGTTAGCAAACATCTCACCATGTTCATAATTGTCCTATTTCTTCTCTCAGCCACCCCATTTTGTTGTGGGGTGTATGCTACAGTGAGTTGCCTCCTAATGCCTTGTGAAGTGCAAAACATATTGAACTCCTTTGAAGTGAACTCCCCACCTCTATCTATTCTCAGACATTTTATACAGCAGCTTGTCTTCTTCTCTACCTTGCTTTTAAACTTCTTAAACATTTCTAGAGCTTCTGATTTAGCAATTAGGAAATAGCACCAAATTTTCCTACTAAAATCATCAATGAAGGTAATAATGTACCTCTTTTGGCTACTGGACATTGGTGTGATTGGTCCATAAATGTCTGCATGTACCAGCTGCAGCCTTTGTGAAGCTCTCTAGAAACTTTTCTTAGAGATGATTTTTCTGTGTTGCTTTCCAACCAAGCAATTGGAGCAGACCTTTTATGGTATGCTGATAGTAGGCAGACCTTGAACTAGTTTCTTGTAACTCAAGGTTCTCAAACTTTTATAACTCAGATGTCCAAAACGGCAATGCCACAGTTTGGACACATCTTCAGCTGTAGTTTGCAGGCAAGTTATGGTTTGTGGAGTGGATGCTGGTATTTGTACTGTGGCTAGTACAACAAACATCCTATTACTGTTATTTCAAACTGCATGATCAATCCCTTCACTGGATGGTATACATTACACATGTTTTTCTGAATCAAAATTGCGAGGTTCTTTTCCTGTAACTGACCAATGCTAAGTAAATTGCTCTTAAGTTTTGGAATGTAGTATACCTCATTTATTGTCTGTGACATTTCTCCAATCTACAGCCTGACACAGCCTTTTTCCATCACAGCCAATCTCATGTTGTTGCCAAGTTTAACAGTGTGACGAAATGAAACATCCAGATTGCTGAACCACTCTTTCTTCCCACTCATATGGTTGCTGCAACCTGAGTCTAGAAACCACACTTTTTCTTTTCCAGCCTTATGCATGTCCACATATGCCATGAGCAACATGTCTTGATCTTCC
Source organism: Comarum palustre (assembly GCA_951800085.1). Lineage (NCBI taxonomy): Eukaryota > Viridiplantae > Streptophyta > Magnoliopsida > Rosales > Rosaceae > Comarum > Comarum palustre. The sequence continues at coordinate 13,126,149 of OX637572.1, read as the reverse complement.
TCTAGCTCAGCATAATTAGCTCCATTCTCCCAGCCAGGACACTCATACTGAAAGTGTCCTAACTTATGACACCTGAAGCATTCAACAAGGGCTTTGTTAAAAGTTCCTCTTCCACGACCTCTACCTCTTCCACGACTCATTCCTCTCCCTCTTCCTCTAAAGCCTACTCTCTCCTGACTCACATTCAGAACCTGTTCTTCACTTCCATGTGTGCTCATTCTTTACTCGTGCACTAGTAAGCTACTTTGGAGCTCATCAATGGTTAGTGTGTCAAGATTATTAGATTCCTCAATTGAACACACTACATAATCAAACTTGGGAATCATTGATCTCAGTATCTTTTCAACGATGACTACTTGCTCCATACTCTCACCATGGCTCTTCATCTTGTTGGCAATGGTTAATGTCCTGGAAAAGTACTCATTAACCTTCTCTCCCTCCTTCATTTGTAACACTTCAAACTCCTTTCTGAGGGCCTGTAATTGTGCTCGTTTTACCCTAGTTAAGCCCTGGTATTTCTGCTTCATGGAATTCCAGATATGCTTGGATGTGTATCTGTTGAGAATTGTTTCCATAATGCCACGATCAATGGCCTGGAACAAATAGTTCTTCACATTCAGATCCTTAAGCTTCTGATCCTCAATATCTGGAATGTCGTTTTCTACAAGTCTCCAGTACTCCATTGAACGTAAGAAATTCTCCATCAGCATAGCCCAGTGGTCATAATGACCATCAAATCTGGGAATTGCTGGTTGAACAAAGTTGCTTTCAGTTGTCATCTGTCTTGCAGTGCACACTCTCTCCCACCTTACTATTTTCACTCTCTTTTCTTTCACTCTTTCTATGCACTCTCACCTCACTGTTTTCACTCTAGATCAGGTCCCGTGGTGGGGCTCTGATACCACTTGTTGTGCTCTAAACTTGCTCTCACACACAATAAATGCAGCACTATTCTCTATCTCTTATTGAACTGAAAATGAAGCTATTTATAATAGCATTACAAGATTGAAAACTGAAAAACAACTTAGCTGAGAACTCAGCCTATAAATAAGGAACAACTAAAAATTCAAATTCAAAACAAACTCCCTATGACTAGGGCACTTATTTGACAGATTCCAACAGCTGCAAGCGAAAGACCAGCAATGACATCCTCTTGGTGGACTTGACTTGGTCCTCAAGAAATCTGAGAATCCCTTTGCAACCCTAACAATGCTTGTATGTTTCATCTACTAATAGCGCCTCTTAAATTAGATAATTGATACAGGAGTTGAATAAGTCAATAAACAAGTGTGACCCAATATTTTGTGTTTGCATCGATTCATGGGAGTACTTCTAATGATCTCTATAATGAGGACTAATGGATGATCTTTGGGTTTATGGTTTAAAATTTTTCTATTACATTTTGGCATTTCAGCTACTCATTTTTTAGAGTATCAATGACAGAATATCGACTATTTTTTATAGTATTAATGACGGTATCCATAAAGGTTTTTAGACCCAGAGAACAATGTTTAAAATAACACGTCTAAGACTTAAGGCGTGGCGTGACATGACTTCTCTATTTCGACTCAAGGTTTCTCTTAAAAGACTTTTGTTACAAAAAGAGAGCTAAAGGTGAGCCTTGAGACGCTCATAGACGTCTTGAGGCGTCACTATTTATGTATGAGTTTTTTTTCTCAACCCTAAAATTACGTTTTGGTTCAAATTAAAAGAGAAAAATTACGTTGTTTGACTTCTTTCATTTCATTCATGAGCAACTTTTCTCAATGTCTCTTTCAGAGCATCAACAACAATGCTAGCCATTTTTTAGTTAAATTTTCGTCAAATTAGCTAAAATGTTATTTTGGCTAGCCATTTATAAATGTGTATGCATCAATTCTCTCGATTTTAACTAGAATTGCATTAATATTATTCCTTGAATACATAATAAATAGTTTGAATGTATTTATATTCCTAAAATATCTTAAAAGAAATGTATTAAATTATAGTTAGCATCTTCTGAGTCATCTCGCTAGCTAAATATAACTAGCGAGAAATCAAAAAGTTATAATAACTCGAGTTTGGCTAGTCTGCTGGAGCTCCAAAAATATCAAAAATAGTTAAACACGTTCTCCAAAATAGCTAAAAGCTAAAATATAGAGTTTGTTAAAGTTGCTCTCAGATCATGAGAGAATGATTTTATATTGTTGTGTTTTTGTCATTATTTTTATATTTAAAAATAGAGATTTAGAATATATGAAAGATTTCTTCTTTTTCACCTCAAGACTTTTGTGAGGTAAGACTCCGTCAACATGGCTTGCCTCGCGCGTTATTTTAAACATTACCAGAGACTAATTTGCGCCTTATTAAGAATAAATTAAGATTTAACTCTAATTAATGTCAGTGAGATTCAAACATGAGTACGACGGTTTTACATCAACACACTTAACAACTCGGCCACATTTTATGGTTAGAAAATACTCTTATAACACATGACCATAAATTAAAATTAATTCATATTTTTTAAATGTACGCAATTAAAGTATCTCGGCTCTATTGGACGAGCCGACCTAGACAAGGTTTCTGATAAATTATTGATTCAACTGAACGTTATTGAGTTTATCTACTTTATTGAAGTACCATCTCTAGCTAGCCTCAATGCATAACTGATGGGATATTCAAGGATATCACATGTACATTAGCAAATCAAGTCTTTAATTATTAAACTATCAGATCGATGTCATGTAAACTACTTTCGTTGTCCGGTTCACAATATAAGATGACTCACATGTCATTATTTAAGCTAAAATATCAATTAAGTATCAATTTGTATTTTAGTAAACAGACTTATGAATACAACAATTACACGAAAAATCTTGTATGCATTTAGATACAAGTGAACCTGTGTACAAGTGACACAATCCAAAACATGTAAACAATAAAAGGACAGATATTGTAAATATATATTCATATACAGGGCTGGCCCTGAAATTTCAGCGGCCCAAACAAAAAATAAATTAAGGTCTCGATCTTCAAAGTAAATTATATGTAATGACATACGAAGATCATTATCAATGCAATAATATTCAATCGAACAAATTTATTTTCAATACTAACAATTTTTTACAAGCTGAACCATAAAATTACAATGATCTACCATTTCATATTAGTATTCAAACAGTTGCCAAAAAAAATATTAGTATTCAAACGAACAAACTCATTTTCAATGCTAACAATTTTCTACAAGCTTATTGAAGCAAGCAACTTAAAATAGGTAAATACCTCATATGATTCCTGATGTATCACCAATAGGACAATTAGGTACCTGATGTTTAAAAGATGACACTTAGATATCTCAAGTTATGCTTAATTAGATAGTTTGATACTTTCGTTATCAAACTGTCAAATATATATTCAGATCTAATACACATGAATCCACATGTAGACAGTTTGACACTTCGATATCTCAAGTAAAAATTTTGGATATATATATATTCGGATCTAATACAGATGACAAATTGTTTTATGTGTATATTGATAAATATGATCTAAATACATATTTTACCCTCATATTTAACAGAAATGTTAATGGAAACATCAAACTATCTAACTAAGTAGAACTTAAGATACCAAACTGTCATCTTTTAAACATCAGGTACCTATTTGTCTAATTGATTATACATTAGGTACTATGAGAGGTATTTACCCCTTCAAAATTTCTACAAATTTCATGTTTTCGTAGATTTATTTTTTATTTTTTACATTCATATATTAGGGGTTATATAATATTTTTTGGGGCCCTAAACTTGTGCTTGATTGGCTTTAGCTAGCCCAAGGTCGGTTCTGTTCATATAAATACAATTTATAATTAAAATAAGAATTAATTTTAGCACGGCTGGCCTGAGGGTGCAGGTTGATGCGGCCGTCTCAGGCCATCGGTCTCCGGCAGGCCTCCGATGTATTTTTTTTATTTTTTATTTTTAAATTAGCCTTAAAACTATATCACTATATATAAATATCATGCCACCAACATCAGCGGAAAACATTTTTTGTGGCCTTTAAAAGAGTGCTGGTTTTAATCACACTGGCTTCCATTTTTTCTTGTTTCTTTTTTTTTTTCTCATTTTACCGTTAATTTATTTTTCCCATTTTTATTTGCTTGCATTTGTTCCTTTTTTTCCTTCCTCATTTGTTCCTTTTTTTCTTTATGTTTTCTTTAGTTTGTTTTTTTAGAGAGAAGGGTAAAAAACGTTTCCGTTCTTTTGTTTTTATATATAAATGCAAACATTTAAGGTTTTATTTTTGTTACTGACCATTGTTTGTTCATTCATTTTCTATTAATTATTAATGTATTTATTTTTTATATTTTTGACTCCTATTAATTCAATAATTTATGCATGAAATTAATTTATATGTAGAAAAGAAAAATTGTTCTATTTTGATTTATTTATTTTATGAGACCTCATTTCAGTTGTTCGCCTCAAGCCTTCAAAATGTCAGGATAGACACTGAATTTTAGGTTACCCACCTAAGTTTTAGGGATAATAACATCATTTCACCCTAGGTACTCTTAATTTTAAAAGTTAACCCATTTAAGTTTTTTATTTTCATCGATCATGCTCATTTGCTGAAATTATGTGTAATTTTGACGTTAATTATAAATTTATAACTCACTTTAAAGACAAATATAGTTATCTAGCAACAAAAATTGTCTATTAGAACCTTTTTTTTAATACTACATATAACATTTAAAGTCTAAATTGGTCGAAATTTCAGTAATTATGCATGATTGATGAAAATTGGAAACCTTAGGGGGTAAACTTTTAAAATTAAGAGTACAAGGGGTGAAATGATATTAGCTTCAAACCTCATGTGAGTAAACTGGAATTAATCCTTAAAATAATGAATTAATTTTAGTTTACCCACCTAACATTTGGGTTAACATCATTTCACCCTCCGTACTCTTATTTTTAAAAGTTTACCCTCTAGAGTTTTCAATTTCTATCAATCATACTCAATTGCTGAAATTTTGTGTGGTTTAGACGTTCATTATAACTTTATAACTCACTTTAAGGACAAATATGGTCATCTAACAATAAAAATCGTCTTTTAAAACATTTTTTCTAATACTACATATTAGCATTTAACGTCCAAATTGTTTAAAATTTCATCAATTAGACATGATTGATGAAAATTAAAAACCTTAGAAGGTAAACTTTTAAAATTAAGAGTACGGGAGGTGAAATGATGTTAGACCCAAACATCAGGCAGGTAAACTGAAATTAACCCATAAATAGTTATAATTGAAAGATGAAGAACACAAGATGAATATGAAGGACACCACTGTTACCAACTCGTATGTAGGAGAAGAGGAAAGTGTTGAATTCGAGTCTTGTGCCTCACACATTTTCCTTAATACAAATTATGTCTCATCTACTAGTGCAAAATGCTTGATGACACTTGTCTCACAGGATATAACGACTACTTGTGTTTTTGAGTTGCACTGCTGCCAAAAACACTCCGACGAACTTGTAGTACATTCTTTCTATCACCAAAAAGGTATAAACTAGAGAGAGAACTCAAGAGATGAGAAGATGATTTTTGAGTTAGTGTATCGAATATTGAATTTGGGTTGACATGTAATGGTGTTTAGAACAACAAAAGTGATCACTATTTATACATGGGGGAACCATCCACTACTTGAATTATTATGAATTATGGTTGATATGTTACAACCCTTAGCATTCCAACCTTTCACATTTTGTGTAGTTACAACCATTCAAATTTTTGTGTGGTTACAATCTTTCACATTTTGTGAGATTACATCCTTTCACATTTTGTGAGATTATATCCTTTCACTTTATGTGAGATTACAACTCACAGAATTCCAACAATCAGTGGACAATACAAATTTCACAATCATTTCAAGTATTTAGTCATCTTTGAGTGACTATTTCTTATTCACTCTATAACCATTTAAATTCTCTCATTTAAATCAAATGGCGAAAACCACCATTTTTCCAACACCACATGAATAAAATAGGCGACCAAAGACTCGATAGACTTGGTGATAGATTTCTACGGTTGAAACCTACATATGACAGGTAGGTTTTACCCTTTGAATCTTTCGTTGCGAAAGTATGCTGACTTTACTAACTCGACAGTAGACATGTTGTCTTTGAACTGTTCGTCATTTGTGTAAATGATAACATACCTCACACATGAGTTTTCATGGTACTTTACATTTCTCACTTATGTGTCCATTTTTACCCTGGACACGCGCCTGTTTTAGTAAGAGTTTGATAAGAATTGTGTCCTAAACAATTCCCCGCACTTCTCTCTTACATATGTGATTTCTTAACTAAGAGTAACCCGCATTACTCCGCTAGGAATTTTCGACACATAAAAATCATTAAAAGCTTTCGCTTAACCTAATTCCTTACGAGTATCACTGTTTTCATCATAGTAATGGACATAGGGGAAATCCCTATAGTGATTCGACCTGACCTCTACAGTTTGGTTGTCCCTTTTGAACATAGATCTTGGGATCTCTGGTCAGCTAGGTTGGGTGTCTACTGTAAAGATTTTTTATTCATGGGCTTTAGTCACATTCCCCTTCATGATTAATCAACTAACTCTCTATTAACCTTTTGGGTAGTTGATCCACAATATTATTATCTTTTGAATTCACTTAGTCAATAAAGATAACTCCAATAGAGAGTAGATGTTTAATAGTATTATGTCTTTGACGAATGTGTTTTAACTTACCATTATAACATCTTGCTTGTCCCCTGCCAATTACAGATTGTCTAACATAATATATGCAAATTGCAGACACAAGTTTTTTCCATCTTAGAATATTCTCTATGAATTGGCGTAGGCATTCTGCTCAATGACGGAGCTACATATAGGCCCTCAGTGGCCCTGGCACCCTAAGGTTTATGGTTGAGGGCTTTTCATATGTGTAATGCATTAATTTATCATTTGAACTTGCCAATTCAGTGCATGTTTTTAATAATTGTATGTAGTAGTCCCCTTGATACTAAAACCCATTTCTGCCACTGATTCTGCCTTTTCCCCCACATTTGTGAAATGCGACAAACTCAGATTTCATCATGAATCTGGTTATAATTATGTTTAAAGGATTTTCAGAACACAGCTGCACCACTCAATGTAAACACATAACCACTAGTGGACTTTGAATCATGTTAGATATCCATTTTGCATTACTGTATCATTCTAGGATAGCTGAATAAATGATATAGTGTAGCTCATAACTTTGAGTGCACCTTAAGTACTTGTGTACCTTTGCAATCGCTTGCTAATGCATAGTTCCCCGAATTACTTATGTATCTACATGTATAACTTGTTCTCAACATATCTTATGATTGGTATTGTACAACTCGTTATGTACATCAAACTTTCAAAGACTATGGACAATATTTTTAAAGATTACTACTCAATCCTTTCGGTAATTTCAATCAAACACGAACATGTAAGATGATGAGGCATGGCCTCTCAATGGCTCTTGCCTAGACATCGTGTCCAATTGAGTAATTCTAGTTAGAAAGATTTATAACCTTCATTTGCATAGTTTATATGAAACTTTTCTTTTTTCTTTAGGACACCGTATATAAAAGGTCATTGGTCGTTCAATTGGTGTCTCCCCACATTTCGGGTGTCATAACTCATTGAGTTAATTTTCAACCTCATATTTATAGAGAACCAATTTCTCTATTCTCTCATTTTTATTTTTTAGCAGTCACTCACAACAATATCTTGTATTATTATTAACAAAGATGATAAAGTATTTATTGTCACCTTTTAATTGCGTTGATCTTAAATTACATATATTACTATGGGTTAGTTCAAGGAGTTTTCAACGTTCTTTCTTTAAAATATGATCTTGTTAGTTTTGTCTCAAAATGAGTTTCACACTTATGTGTGATAAGTGATCGATGTTAATTAGTCTTCGCAAACCAACGTAATTAATACATTCTTGTTTACCAGACCATAAAATGGAAGACTCAAGTATATAGGTGGAAAATTTAGCTTTATCTATTTTCTTGACAATTGTCATTTAAATAATCCACCACCCATGGCTTTATTTTATTTTGGACAAAGTAAAATCGTCATCATTGAGTATGAACTCATACAGACCTTAGGAACGTAAAAATCTTTATATAAGGTTTAGTTCATTTTCATAGATAATTTCTTGAACCTTCTTTCTGAAACTTGGCTTGCACTAGTGGATTATGACTCTTAGTCGACAGAACAATTTCGTCTTCTAAGAGTATTTTTTCGTCTCCTAAGCTCTTAGCCGACGGAAATTCCGTAGACTAAGATCCGTCGGCTAAGACACGTCGGTGAAGACCCTAGCCGACAGAAAATTTTATTTCTTCGACTAAGAGATAACCTAGTCGACGGAAATAACGTCGGCTAAGATCAGTCTACTACGATCTTAGCCGACGGAATTATTTCGTCGGTTAAGTTCCTAGGAGACGAACATATTTTAAAATAAAAATAAATTAATAATCATCTTAGCCGACATAATATTTAATATTTCGTCTCCTAAGTAATTCTTAGCCGACGATTTTTTTTTTAAATTAAAAAAATAAAAACTCTTAGCCGACGGAATATTATGTCGGTAAACCTAAAAAAATTTAAAAAAAAAAACAGAGATCGATCACCGGAAATCTACCGCTGACGATAGATCTCTGACAAGAAACCGACCATTCTAATTCCACACACCACCATAACCAAAAACCACCACCACACCACCACACACAACCACCAAAAACCACCATCAACACCAACCACCACACACCACCACCACACACCATCACCATAAACCACCAAAAACCACCACCACACACCATCATCAAAAACCTCAACCACACACCATCACCAAAAACCACCACCACACCACCGCCACCACACACCATAACCAAAAACCACAACCCACACCACCACACACCATCACCACCCACCACCACCACCACCACACACCACCACCACATTCCACCACACACCACACACCACAACCACCATTTGGAGAAGAGAAGAGAGGAGAGGGAGAGAAGAGATTTTGGAGAAGTAAAGAGAAGAGAAGAGGATTTAAAGTAAAAAAATTGATTTTTTTAATGTTTTTTCTAAAATTTAGCGCGGGGATTCAAAATTTTTAGCTCTTAGCCGATGGAATGCAATAATTCCGTCGGCTAAGTGTTTGAATTTTTTCTGAAATTTTGGTGTAAAATTTTGAGCGGGAAAATTGTTTTGATTTTTTGCACTTAGCCGACATAATTAAATAATTCCGTCGACTAAGCGATACCTTAGGAGTCGGAATTATTTAATTCCGTCAGCTAAGGGATTAAAAATTATTAAAAATTATTTTTCGTTTATTTAAATTGGACGAAATTATTTTTTCCCATAAACATATTTCAATATAATGATGATATCCGACGGCCAGAATTTTTTTTTTCTGAATTTTGATGATCGGAATCACAACATGCCTACTAATGTTGTATAACTTGTTTACCATGTGTTAAGTAAATGTTCCGTTTCAAAAATAAACTATACATAGAAGCTTCAAACGAAAAAAAGTCATGAAATAAGATATGACCGGAATGGTGAAATACGTCTATGGTTGAAAAATCACGTAATTCTGGTAAAGTCTCAGTGCCGATAGTTACGGTCAATGCAATTTTCCATTCTTTCTCCCTAGAGATAACCCTATCTCCGGTGGTTATTTTTCATAAAATTTTTATACCACTGGTTGCGTATCATCGATTCGAAACTATTTTCAGTTGAAGGTTCGGGCAAAACACATAATTTAGATGGTCAAAATGACCGTTTTCGTGCGTAAAGGGGTTTGACTTACGAGAGTGCCATAAGAATCGAGCCCTTAACGTTATCGGATCAAGTTGAATTTTTTCCTATTGACATATTTCGACATAATGATCATATCTGACGGTCGGATTTTTGTTTCTCAAGTTCGATCATTGGAATCACAACATGTCTACTAATGTTCTATAACTTGTTTACTAAATTTTAAGTAAATGTTCCGTTTCAAAAACAAACTAGACGTAGAAATTTCAAACACAAAAAAATTGTGAAATAAGATATGACCAGAATGGTTAAATACGTCTACCTTTGAAAAATCACATAATTCCGGTAAAGGCTTGGTGCTGATAGTTTTGGTCAATAAAATTTTAGGGTTTGACTTATGGGATTGACCGTCCGGATCATGCTCTTAAATTTATCGGATCATGTTGAATTTTTTACCATACACATATTTGGACATAATGATCATATAAGATGGTCGGATTTTTGGTTGTGGAGTTTGATCATCAGAATCACAACATGCCTACTATTTATCATTATTTATCCTTATGGGGAGTCCAATCATCGAGGGGTAAATTTCTCAAAATTTTTAGATGGGCAGTTGCCTCTCATCATGGTGAGAGTTTGTTGTGTTGAATGTTCGACCAAAATACCTCATATAGATGCAGATAGAGGCATTTTCGTGTGTTAAGTGTGTAAACGAACTCGGATGGCCAAAAAACCCATATGTCATCGCATAGCGATGAGTTTGACTCATATGGCCATTCCTCTTCCAGAATGGTATCACAATGGTCAATCAGACACCGAAATATCCGTAGTGCAATTTTATAAGTAAATATTATTTTTAATCTTAACCAACGGAATATAAATTTTTCCATCGGCTAAGAGCTTAGTCGACGATGTTTCCGTCGGCTAAGAAAATCATAGCTGACGGAACATTATATATTCCATCAGCTAAGAGTGAAAATCCACGTGTGTTGGCTATACCACAACTCAAAGTAATAGACTTTGACTCCTTCCATGCCCTGTTTGTCAGACATGTTCTCATCACGTAGAGGCCACTCACAAATTACAATACTCTCATTCTCAAAGTCTATTGCTGCTTTAAAATCGAGATGTTCAGTTTCTTCCTCGTTATTATCGTCATGTCCTTGGAAACCAAGGGACTCGATGTACTTTCTAGCACATGTAATGCCTCAACACCTCTTATCACTTGAATAACATCTTCACTCAAGTTAAGTCTATTGACCTTCTCAGGTTTTCCTCATATGAGACTGAGACCAATACAATAGCATTCATATTCATGGTTGGCACTTGGGCCGACTTTTTGGTTGTTTTAGTAGATTTTCCATAACCACTTTCGGTCGTCATTTGTGAAACACACCTATAAGTGTTAATTACTATAACCACTTATTTTCGAAGACAACATATCATCAACTACAAATTTTGTAAGTCAACAAATTCCGTTTAGGCAACCACCAATATAATTATTCGCCAATATCTGTAATACCTATAATTTATCTTAAAATTGTAACAAAAATGAGTTAGATATTGAAAATATATATTCATATAAATATAATTATAATTGTAAAATGAAGAACACAAGATGAACATGAAGAACACTAATGTTACTAACTCGTATGCAGGAGAAGAGGAAAGCGTTGAAGTCGAGTCGTGTGTCTCACACATTTTCCTTAAGACAAATTAGGCCTCTTCTACTTGTGCAAAAAGCTTGATGACACTTGTCTCCTAAGATACAACAACTACTTGTGCATTGGAATTGCACTACTGCCAAGAACACTCCGACGAACTTGTAGTACCTTATTTCTATCACCAAAAAGCTATAAACTAGACACAGAAATCACGAGAGGAGAAAATGGTTTCTGAGTTGGTGTATCGAATGTCAAAATTGTGTTGACTTGTAATGGTGTTTAGAACAATAGAAGTGGTCACTATTTATACATGGGGGAAATCATCTTCTACTTAAATTGTCATGAATTCTGTTGATATGTTACAACCCTTAGCATTCCAACATTTGACATTCTGTAGCTACAACTTTTCACATTTTTGTGTGGCTACAACCTTTCACATTAGTGATATTACAACCTTTCATATTTTGTGAGGTTACATCATTTCATATTCTGTGAGGTTACATACTTTCACATCATGTGATGTTACATCATTTTCACATTATGTGAGATTACAGCTCAAAAAATTCAAATAGTTATAAAATGGAAGCTAGATTTTCCATCTATATACTTGAGTCTTCCATTTTTCACATTAAAAAATAGTTGCACTAGTGGATCATAACTATTTTTTATTCACCCTATTACCCATTTAAATTCTTTCATTTAAATTAGTTAAATGAAACGGTGAAAACCACCATTTTTCTAACAAAACATTCATCTTATCAAGCCGACAATTAAGCCTGTTTTTGCTAACAGTCAACATATATAACTAGGAAAAATGGAGAACAATCAAAGGGGAAGCTGTGGAGATGGTGGCTCTGGGAATATTGGGTATACGCATATCACTTTTCTGGGTATAATTTATACTGGTCTATAAATGGAGGTATCATATTTTCGATTTTGTTGTTTGGGTTATTAGAAGCTTGCTCTTTTGAAGAAGATTGGATTGATTGGCAATGAAATTGTGGAATTGAATCAAGATCTTTTATTCTGCTTGTTCTGATTTTGTAGGTATGAAATTGTGATTGAGAAGCTTTAGGTTTAGTTATTGTGAAGTCTGTCTCGTTGGGATTTTAAGTGGCGGCAATCAGAGGCTCATCACCGTTATTAGTGTAATGAATTTAACATTGTGAAGGTCCTAGAGGGGGTGAATATGACCTTATCCAATTTTAATGAACTTTTGTTTTAGAGGATAGCAATGAGTTGTACTATTCTTGTTATCCAAAACTCAAGTTGGCAAGAACAAAATCACAGAAGAAAAATAGACACAACACAATGATGTTTTTTATTCGTAGAAACCCTGAACCAAGGAGAAAAACTGCGTGCCCCTTTTCTCTTGAGGGACAAAGCTTTCCACTATGTTGTAATGGGCTAATACAAGAATAATAGCTCTAGAAATACAACCATTGTATCCTACCTAGTCCCTCACTAGTCTTGATCTATTTCTTCTCTTGTTCCTAAGCCTACAACTGGGAATGCTCTAGGAAGTTATGTTCGTGAATGTAGCTACCCAAAAGCAGATTCACCATGAACACTTCTTGAGTTGATTGCACTAGCCATCCCTCATGGTATGCATATGACAATGAGTTGATCATGAAAACAAAGTTTGTTCTAGCTCTGCGATTTATAGTTACAAGGAAGACTCAAAGCAGCATTGAACAAATGCAAGATGAAAGAAAATCAGATTTTTACTACCACACTCCACAAAGGGGTAGGCATATGTTTTTCTTTTCAACAACTAAAAAACCAAACTAATGTCAAGGCTATATATATGTGAGTGTAGAACAGATGGAGTCTAGAGATCCAGGCCACTTGCTCGCTAGCTCACATGAGGAGCTTTAGACCAAGCCAAAATAACACAACATAAGAGTACAAAGAGTCGACATCAGCAAGCTAGACAACATGGGTTGTTTTCACAAAACAAGCCAAAACTCCAAATAAGGAGCAAAAAGAGTTAATCCCTTAACTTAGATCGGATTGAGACTCAGACTAATAGAGACAACTCCTTTGAACTAGGTAAGGACCACTTGGGGCCTATGGCAAACAAGCAGACACTAGTCACGGGTGACAAACACAAGATCTCACCCTAAATCTAATTTTGGCTCCCAAGACTCTTGATTTGAAAAACTCAAGCTTAGGATATTAGATAGAATTGATATCCTCTGTGAAAAACAGGATATGCATATGAATGATTTACCTTAGACCATGAGAGAATCTAGTGGATTTAGACCTTGTTCTTGATACCCCATCGTTGATCTTCATGTGTTTTGTGAATCAAAGGAACTGCCAACCATCCTTATGCCTTCAATCTCCCCCTTTGGCATTCCTTAACAAAATCCTTTTAGAATCCTGAAACACCACAAGAACAAGTGAAATCTCATAGGACCACTAGTTTATGTAGAATGTAGCACATGATGGCAGATATTGTAGATATCATACAATAATGAAAAACACATATCCGCAAGGCACACACAATACTAAAACAATGTAAACAACGGTCCGTTAAGCATAAACAAGGCAGGAAGCCACACCCATAACATCATGATCACAAACTTGAACTACAGCTTCAAGACATAACTTGGTGAGGAGGCCTGGAAAAACTAGAGCAAAGTTCAGAGATTCCCTGTTGTCAATACCAGCTGACTGAAGCCCTTGATAAATGTAGTGTTCAACAGGAAGAGTCGGATGAGAAGGATCCTTGAGATAGGCAATAAACGCAGCTAGTCTCAAGGTGAACTTCCCGGTCTATGAAGTGGGATAGATGAGAGACCGAATCAGAAATCCACCAAACTTTCCCCAGTCAGACATGTGTTTGCTGAGGTCTGAGTGTTTGTAAAGCAGGGAGGCCAGATCAGGAATGATAACCCTAGCTAGATACTTATTGAACTGAGACACTGTCCCAAGTCCAGTGACTAACAAGGACAAACATCTACGAATGCTGGAATGGGAGATATCAATCTGTTTGTCACGAATCATAACAAAAATGGGTTTATAAGAGAGAAGGTTCACCTTTTTGGGAGTTTTTTTTGGGGGAAATTGGTATACATCAAGAACCCAGGTGTGGTTAACTAAGAGAAAAGACTCTACGGCGGTATCCCAATGTAAATCCTTAATCAACTGTTTGGCTTTGGGTTGGAGAGTATCAAAAACAAAAGATCTCTCAAAGATAATCTTTTTCTGACTTAGAACGGTACAGAAAAGTGTGCGAGCATCAGAAGACTCAAAATGTGACAAGGGAGGGACAGGTGCAAAGAATACCTCTCCATATTTCTTCTTGGGATGCTTGGTAGCATACTGCTCCTCCAGTTCTGTACTTGGAGCCTTGCCTTTGTTAGGGGATTGAGCAGAGGCTCTGGAGCTAGATTTTACAGAGACTCGAGGTTTGGAGGATGAAGCCGAGGGCTGATTCTTCGAACCTGGAGACTTAGCTGAATCCGCCGGTTTAGGTCTTGGATGTCGATGCTTTGACATGGCGTTAGCCAAACATGGCTTGTTATGGGGAATAGGAGGTCGACTATGCGACCCCTGTTGAGAAGTTGAAGCAGGAATGAGACCAAAAGATGGCTGAGGAGCACCAGCATCAGAGGAGGCTTTGTCACCAGAAGCAGTGGCTGTTTTGGGCACTTTAAAATGAGTCTCACCAAGATCTGACTGGCGGCGTTGTATTTTAAGCCCTGCGATATGTTGTGCAATAGTGGGCTCTCCAAAAACATGAAAGAGGCGAACCAGATCACTTGAACCCGGAAGAGACACTTCTGCTTGAAGAGGTTGAATGTTCAGAGGCTCTTCATAAGATGATGGATCTACAGCCTTAGGATTTGAAGATGAAGTGGTCATGATGAAGATGAGAGGAGATAGCCAAAATTGAGAACACAGTGAGATCAAATTGAAGAGAGAAGAGAAAATAGATGCAGTTTTAAGAATCGGAAGCAATAAATGAATAACATAAAAAATATAGATTCCAATAACTACTAAGACCCACTAACCAAGACTTTATAAACAAAATGGTACTTTTGCATGCAATACCCACTCAAACCCAAGAACAAATCACAGCAGATTCAAAACATAACATAAGCTAGTTGGAGATGTGACAAATCGAAACTACTACTTGTGACCCATACTTCAACATGCAGCCTATAAGAAACAAAACCAGAGAGATGGGCATAAGTAACACGTGTCAAAAGCTCCCTCTAAGATGGGGCAATAAAAAAACTTGTATGATAAAGAGAGACATGACTATGAGATGCATAAAAAAGTGGCCACAGAAGAGCATTTCCTTGGTCAGTTTAGGCAAAGACTCACAAGATAACAAAGCTTACAGCCAAAACAAACATCTCTTGATTAAACAAAACACAACAGATATAGTTGTGAAAGTGACAATACTCAATGGTCATTTTCCTTATTGCAGTATTTGCAGGGTGAGTGTGTAAGTGAACCATCAATCACTTGGTGCATATTAAACTTGAGAACCTTAATTGGGAATTGAAAGAACACCAACGAAGACACAAGTTAGACATTTAACTAACCTAATTTCTCCAAACACATGAAAATTTTGGACAAAAGTTTCAAATTCATGGGTTCCATAATAACACACATTGTAAAACCACACCGAGAAATCATCCTCATAAGTTCTTGTAATAGATATGGGGTCATTGTTTACAGGATCAGTTGACCTTGGACAATATGTGTAACAAGGACACTCAAAAAGACACCAAATCCGAACTCATCAAAGGATAGAATGAATCTCAGATATCCCAGTAAGAATCAGTTGAGGATATATTACCCATGGTTTTCAATCTGAATCTAACCTTTCCTCACATACCTAAACTAGTCTCATTTTTTCTTTCCCAATCATCATTCTTCATGAAAAAAGGAAGAGTTACATTTGAGACTAGCCTAGAAAATTGAGTTGTAGAAACCTCAATCTTCAAACCAATCATTTTCTGCTTCCCTCTCATCACTCATCATGAGCGAGAGATGTATACGTTCAGATTAGCCTGGAAACAGTTACTCCCCCTTAGTAAGATATCCCATTTTCAAGAATAAGGCTCAAATTTCTGCAACTAAGGCAAAAGTAGCGTGTTAGGTATGAATCTGCAGAACTACAATAAGGACTAGACCACATGAAAGTTGTAACAACCAGTCATAAATATATGTGAATCGTAAGATTAAAACAAGGGAGAGAGAGGATAGAAGCTGTCATCTAGGTCATCGTTCAGAAACTGACTGAGGATACTAGTTTGCTCAGCTATCCTGTAACCTAAAAAACAACAACAAAACAAAAAAATTTGATTTCTTTTGAACCGTATGTACACACATGTTCCAAACCCCCTACACACCTTTTTGGGGAAAGAAATTTACTTGTTGTCACTTATGCCTATTGCTTTGGTAAGGCTGATGAACCTAGAGTTATCAAGAGGCTTAGTAAACAAATCATCAAGTTGTTTCTCAGTTGGTATAAAAACATGCTCAAGCAATTTCTCCTCAACTAAACCACGAATGAAGTGATATCGAATCTCTATATGCTTGGTCTTAGAATACAACACAGGATTCTTAGAGATGTTTATGGTAGAGGTATTATCACAGAAAAGAGATAGTATACCATGATCGAATCCGTAATCTACAAGTATGTTCTTCATCTAGAGAAGCTGTGTGCAACAACTTCCGGTAGCTACGTATTCGGCCTGAGCAGTGGACAATGAGGTGGAGTTTTGCTTTTTGCTGTGCCAAGAGACAAGATTGTTTCCCACAAAGAAGCATCCACTGGAGGTGCTTTTTCTGTCGTTAGCATCACCTGCCCAATCTGAATCAGTATAACCTGTAATCTCAACATTTGTGTCAAATGTATATTTCAGACCATGATCAACAGTTACAGACACATAACGAATGATGTGTTTCACAGCTTTGACATGAGATTGATTAGGGTTAGCTAGGTAACGTGCAAAAACACCAACACTATATGCAATGTCAGGTCTGCTAGCAGTCAAATACAACAGACTCCCTATCATGCTCCTATATTGAGTTTGATCAACATCAATACCTCTTGAGTCAGCACTGATCTTACAACTGGTGCTCATAGGAGTAGGAAAGGGGTTTGTAGACTCTAAACCAAAATTTTTCACTAGATCTTGTGCATACTTTGTTTGAAAAATAAATAGACCCTTCTTGCTTTGCACAAACTGTAGACCTAGAAAATAACTCAACTTACCACACATGCTCATTTCAAATTCTTTCTTCATTAGGTCAGTAAACTCTTGGACCAAGGAATCTGAAGTAGATCCAAAAACTATGTCATCAACATACACTTGCGCAATGATGATGTGCTTTAAGGTACACTTAACAAACATGGTTTTGTCAACTGAACCTCGCACATATCCATGATCAGTAAGATAGCTGGACAGCTTCTCATACCAAGCTCTAGGAGCTTGCTTAAGGCCATAGAGGGTCTTATCTATTCTATACACATGATCAGGATGAGACACACTTTGGAACCCTGGAGGTTGCTCCACATACACTTTCTCCTTGAGGATACCATTTAGGAAAACACTCTTCACATCCATTTGATAGAGAGTGAACTTCAGATGACACGCAACTGCAAGCAAGAGGAGACCTGACTCAAGTCTAGCTACTGGAGCAAAAGTTTCATCAAAATCCAAACCTACAATTTGAGAGTAGCCTTGAACTACAAGCCTAGCCTTGTTTCTAGTGATAAAACCTTTCTCATCAGTTTTATTCTTAAACACCCACTTAGTTCCTATAACATTTTTATCCCTAGGCCAAGGGACTAAATGACGCACATTGCTCTTCTCAAATTGATTCAATTCATCCTGCATGACATTTATCCAATCTATGTCAAGTAAGGCTTCTATAACATTTTTAGGTTTAATGATTGAGACAAAACCATGGAAGGAAATGGTATTGAAATCATCCTTGTGCCTAGAAAGAAAGCATTTGAGCACAACACAATTACTTACCAACCAACCAGCCTTACTCCTGGTTTTTCTTGAATCTGAGACCTCACCAATTACATGGGATAGATCATGATCTTTCTGTACTTGTCTTTTTCCAGTTCTGTGAATCGGCTGGGTAGCATGAGTAGCGTCCTTCCTATCACTAGGGATATCAGGGTCATCATCCATCTTAGAGTCAAGATCATCTTGAGCAGATTTTGTCTCTGAAGGAGAAGGATCTTGCTCACCTTCTTTCACCTAGTCAAGCACAACACAAGCATCACTTTTACACACAAGAGAGTCATTAACAGCTACATTTACTAATTCAATTATTTTACACAATCTCTTGTTATAGACATGATATGCTCGACTATTCAGTGCATAACCAAGAAAAACATCCTTATCACACTTGGCATCAAACTTGGTCAAATACTCCATGTCCCTATAAATAAAGGAAGAACTCTCGAAAACTTTAAGGTGAGCAATATTTGGCTTTCTACCTTTCCAGACCTCATAAGGGGTCGTAGTCGTTCCAGGTCTAAAAATCACACGATTTAGAGTATAACACGCATTGTTAACAGCCTCTGCCCAAAAAAGAATGTTCAAGACCTGGTTCAGCTAACATGACCCTAGATAGTTCAACAACACTATATTTTTCCTTTCTACAATGTCATTTTGCTGGGGAGTGATAGGAGCAGAGAATTCATGATACACACCAAATTCTTCACAATAGTTTTCAAAAGATGAGTTTTCAAATTCAGTGCCATGGTCAGACCTGATCCAAACAATATGTATGCTATCATTCAGCCTCTCATATGTGACTTTCTTTGCAGCACTATAGTAATTGTTGAAAGTTTCTCCTTTGTTTGATAAAAACTTCACCCACGTGAACCTAGAGAAATCATCGACAATTACAAGAGCATATTTACATCCTCCCAGACTCTTGGTTTCTACAGGACCTACCAAGTCTTGATGCAACAATTCAAGAGCATGAGTAGTAGGATTAGCAGTTAATCAGGAGTGAGAAGATCGAGTCATCTTACCAACTTTGCAGTCCCCACACATATCTTGGGGGGATACCAATGAGTTTAGGTATCCCTCTAACAGCTTCCTTGGAGGATAGTTTCACAATGTCCTGATGATTCAGGTGACACATACGCCTGTGCCATAAATCTAAGGGTTCCTCACAATTCAGTGACATGAAACATAACATTGGTGATAATTTTTCATTTGCCACCACACAATAGCATTGATCCCTAGTTCTCTTTCCTCTCATAATACTCTTGCCCTTTCCATCAAGAACAACACATCTCTGTTTGTCAAAAGTAACAGAATCATGTTCAACAATAATTTGGCTCACACTCAATAAGCTGACTTCTAGACCCTTGACAAACAACACATTTTTCAAACAGGGAAGTGCTGGAGTATTTACTGTCCCACTCCCAATGATTGGGGCCTTAGCTCCATCACCAAAACCCATGTTACCATCAGGATGAGAATCATCCATGGAGATAAACCACTTAGGATCCCCAGTCATGTGCCTTGAGGCACCACTGTCTATTTACCAGGAATCAGTGCTCCTAGTTGTAAGGGCTATAAGAGCAATTTGACAAACGGCTATTGTTCTAGGTTCAGGGGCAGGCTCAGGCTTAAATGTGAGTCTGGATAGAAAACACACAGTATCATCCTCATCTGTCTCACTCCCACAACCGCCAAAAGATTTAGGCTGAGTGTGTGGTGCTCTGAAGTCCTGAATGCTAGAGTTCTCTTTCTTGACCCATACCATGTTCCTAGTTGGTTGACTAGCTGGAAGTGTAGTCAAACTCTTAGCTATCTTTACAAATTCTTGCAATGATTGCTCTAGTGTGGCTTGAAACGAAATACAGAAATCAATGATTGACTTGTTGGTCTGAGAAACAAGTGTAGTTTGATTCCTTCTAGAGTTAGGCTGAACGCTTCCGAGTTTTCCACAAAAAGGTCGAATATGACTAGGGACACCACAATGATGACAAATTGGTTTAAACTTTCTCGGAAACTCAACCTTGTTCTTTCTAGTGCTACCACTAGGGACTGTGCTCTTGACAAACACAGTTGAACCACTCTTAGAGTTTTCTCCAGTTCGAAAACCTAACCCTTGCCTATTTCTGTTATGAGCTTCAACCTTGTTGGTCTTAGTGCTAACAGCAGGTGTTGTGTTTTTAACAAACACAGTTGCACTGCTTTTAGAACTATCACCAACCTCAAAGCCTAGACCCTGCTTGTTCTTATCCGGTCTACCCATACCACACATCTTGGTCAGTTTCTCAGATCCTAGTGAAAACTTAGAAAACTATTGTTGAGATTCTTTAAGGGAAGCTTGGAGAGCTAGTTTATCGGTCTTCAGTTCCTTAATCTTATCATCTAGGGTCTCCATCGTAAATTCATACAACCCTAACATTTCCTCTAGACACATCCTCTCAACTCTCCATTCCTCCTGCTAGAATAGCAAGTTAGCTTGCAAGCCAGTTTTTTCTTCTTCACATCTAGCGAGCACTCTCGTC
The DNA here is from genome assembly GCA_951800085.1 of Comarum palustre. Taxonomy (NCBI): domain Eukaryota; kingdom Viridiplantae; phylum Streptophyta; class Magnoliopsida; order Rosales; family Rosaceae; genus Comarum; species Comarum palustre. The sequence goes on along the minus strand of OX637572.1, from coordinate 13,105,149 downwards.
AAAAACTCTATTTTTGACAGCATAGAGTTTGATGCATTCACAAGTTCAGAGAGCTTTTGCATCTCATCATCCCTTTCTTCGTCATCTTGGTCCTCATTTAGAGATACCGTAGCAACGAAGTTAACACGTTCCTCAGCATGATCCAATGAAGAGTTTGGGACATATCGAGCTAAGAAAGCTATAGAGTCCTCCTCATGGTCAAAGAAGAATTCTTCCTCGCTATCACTCCAAGTGGCCACATGAGCCTTTGGGGCCTTTTGGGTGCGGTTTCTCCTATTTGCACACTTAGCAGCTCTATGACCAATACCTCTACACTCAAAACAGGTTTCGTTTCTTTGTTGTTTTTTTTTTCTTTTGAATTTCTATCCTGACCTCTATACTGTGAGTGTTCGCATTGTGGGTACCTAGGATACCTATCCCGACTTCTAGCCCGTGCAGATTCACCATATCTCGGCTTTCCACCGTTTTGGTTTGAGACAAAAACCTTCTTCTTCCTAAGGAGATTCTTAAATCTCTTAGTAAGATAGACACACTCCTCTACCGAATATTCTACATCCTCAGGAATCCTAACCTCCAAGATAGGTTCCCTCTCTTGAACAACTGAGATGGCAATAGACTTTTCTTTCTTTTGCCCCCTTTTGAAAGCCTCAAAAGCTTTCAAATTTCCTATCAAGTCATCTAAGGAATAACTATTGAGATTATGAGACTCTTGAATAGCAATCTTTTTGTTTTCAAACATAGGGGGAAGGGCCCTAAGAAACTTTTTCACAATTCTGTTTTGAGGAATGGGGTCATCTAGACTAGCACAACCATTTACAATCGTAAGAACACGACCATGAAAATCATCTATTGTCTCACCATCAGACATCTTAAGATCATCAAATTTTAACCACAGATTTTGAAGCTTTTGTTCTCTCACTTGTTCATTACCCTCATGTGTTGTCACTAACACTTCCCAAGCTTCTTGAGCTGTAGGACATGTAATGATCCGCTTACACTCTTCAACTGATAAGGCTTTGTACAGACTGTTTAAGGCCTTGATGTTCATACAAGCATTGGCTTTTTCTGTTTCAGTCCATTCAGCTCTGGGTTTCCGTACTGATGCATCGGAGTTCGAAGTTGAGACCTTTTCTGGAGCTTTCCAGCCATCTTCGACTACACACCATTGTTTCCCATCATCTTGGGAAACAAAGAATGCTGTCATCATGATTTTCCATTGTGAATAATTCGTTCCATCAAAGAATGGAGGAGTATTCATGAAAGTACCTTTATCACCCATGTATAAACCCAAGGATCTCACTAACAAACGCTAATGACTGCTCTGGTACCACTTGAAAGTCCTAGAGGGGGAGTGATATGACCTTATCCAATTTTAATGAACTTCTGTTTCAGAGGATAGCAATGAGTTGTACTATCCTTGTTATCCAGAACTCAAGTTGGCAAGAACAAAATCACAGAAGAAAAACAGACACAACACAATGATGTTTTTTATTCGCAGAAACCCTGAACTAGGAAGAAAAACTGCGTGCCCTTTTTCGCTTGAGGGGCAAAGCTTTCCACTATGTTGCAGTGGACTAATACAATATTAATATCTCTAGAAATACAACCACTGTATCATACCTAGTCCCTCACTAGTCTAGATCTATTTTCTCTCTTGTTCCTAAGCCTACAACTGGGAATGCTCTAGAAAGTTATGTTTGTGAATGTAGCTACCCAAAAGCAGATTCACCATAAACACTTCTTGCACTAGTCATCCCTCATGGTATGCATATGAAAATGAGTTGATGAAAACAAAGTTTGTTTTAGCTCTGAGATTTAGTCACAAGAAAGACTCAGAGCAGCATTGACTAAATGCAAGATGAAAGAAAATCAGATTTTTACTATCACACTCCATAAAAGGGCATGCATATGTATTTCTTTTCAACAACTAAAAAACCAAGCTAATGTCCAGGCTATATATATATATATATATATATATATATATATATATATATATATATATATATATATATATATGAGTGTAGAACAGATTGAGTCTCTAGAGATCCAGGCCACTTACTCACCAGCTCACATGAGGAGCTTTGGACCAATCCAAAACAACACAACATAAGAGTACAAGGAGTCGATATCAACAAGCTAGACAACATGGGCTGTTTTCACAAAACAAGCCGAAACTCCAAATAAGGAGCAAAGAGAGTTAATCCCTTAACTCAGATCGGATTGGGGCTCAAACTAATAGAGGCAACTCATTTGAACTAGGTAAAGACCAGTTGGGGCCTAAGACAAACCAGCAGACACTAGTCATGGGTGGCAAACACGTACAAGATCTCACCCTAAAGCTAATTTTGGCGTCAAGACTCTTGATTTGAAAAACTCATGTTTAGGATATCAGATAGAATTGATATCCTGTGTGAAAAACATAATATGCATATGAATGATTTACCTTAGACCATGTGGAAATCTAGTGGATTTAGACTTTGTTCTTGATACCCCAGCGCTGATATTCATGTGTTTTGTGAATCAAATGAACTGTCAACCTTCCTTATGCCTTCACATTGATTCCTGGGGACGAAATACTGAAGTAGGATTGCTGGGTTGTTGCGATCCTTGGATTGGAGGGGAAACATTAGAAAGAAACCAGATCCTAGTTTTCGTTGCATTCTCGACTTGGGAACACATGGTTAGTGAGAAGTGAGAACTCGGCTAAAGTCTTTTCAGCGCCCCAAATTAATAACTTTTTTCCCCAAGACTAATGATAACAAAAACAAAATGCAATCATTTTTTATGATCGTCCTCTCCTAATATAATCATATATTATTAGAAACTTGCAAGATGCTGTTGCTCATCGAAAAAAACTTGAAAGATGCTGTTAAGCACGATGCGCTGTGAATCCTGTGATAGTGAGATTGTCATTTTTTAATATCTTTATCACCACTACCTATCTCTTTGAATCCTTTCCTGCTTGAATCTTTATCACCCTCCTTGAAAACTACCAAGCATCGATTGTCTTAGTTCCCCGATACTCACAAAGCCAGTATATATGGCCATGATGATATTCTCTCTTCGGATAATCTTCTTTCTTATTTCACTTCTGATTTCCTTTGCTGTTCTTGAGCTTGAAGGTTCCCACGATGCTTGCAGCAGCTTTCAGAATTTTGAACTTCTTTTAACCCCCCAAGCTAGAGAGCCTTACAGAACTGGGTATCATTTCCAGCCTTCCAAGAATTGGATGAACGGTATGTATATATCTTCAAACATCTTTATTTCTCTCTCGATCTGATTTCTGGTTGATTTGCATTTTCTCTATCTATAGCTTCTCCTCATGTCCTTGTCTTAGTTCATGTTATTGTTTATAAATCTTACGGTATGTTATTTGCTTCTTGTGTTTCACATTTGACTTGTGCTGATTCTCGAAATGGCGTGCTAAATTTGGAACTTCACAGATCCTAATGGTTAGTTCCTCTCTCCTTTGGTCTTACTTTCTACCTTAATTTTTTTCTTGCAATTGTATTTTCTGGGTCTAGTTTGCCAACCAATTCATACGATCATAACAAAAACATATTATGCATCTTGTGTTTATCCTATCAGAGTGATATTGTGCTTTCATAACTAACATTGTACTCCAAATTAGTTGCGTAAACCAAAATCACAATCTAAATCATTATTCGTTCAAGCCACTTTCTTACAGTTTTACTAGTGTGCTAAAACATTGTATATTACTCAAGCTAGCTTTTCATGGTTCTTTCATTTTTTCTCACACGTTGTACTAAACTCGTGTTATTAAGGGCCAATGGTTTACAAGAATGTATACCATCATTTTTATCAATATAATCCCGATGGTGTAGCATGGTCAGCCATCATTGTTTGGGCACATTCAACTTCAACTGATCTTGTGAATTGGACACCACAAAATGATGTCTTCTACCCATCAGAACCGTTTGATATCAATGGTTGTTGGTCAGGATCTGCTACAATCCTCCCTGGGGAAAAGCCAGCCATTTTCTACACCGGAGGCAACACCCAAAATGAGCAAGTTCAAAACTTGGCATTCCCCAAAAACCTCTCAGACCCTTTTCTTAGAGAATGGGTAAAAATCCCACAAAACCCACTAATGATGCCAACCCATGCTAATCAAATAATTGTAGACTCATTTAGAGATCCAACTACTGCTTGGCTAGGATTAGATAATAGATGGAGAATAATCATTGGAAGCACGAAAAACCAAACTGGCCTTGCTATTCTCTATACAAGCGAAGATTTCCTAAATTGGACCATGGCGGACCACCCTTTACATTCAGCAAAAGAAAATGGAATGTGGGAGTGCCCAGATTTTTTCCCAGTTTCAAAGAGTACCCCAATTGGTCTTGACACATCAACAAATGGTGCAGACGTTAAACATGTGCTCAAGGTTAGCTTGTTTGACAAGGCCAAAGAGTACTACACAATTGGGACGTATAACCTTGATAAGGATCTCTATATCCCCGATCAGGGATCAGTGGAAAGTGAGTTGGGTTTGAGATTTGATTATGGTAAGTTTTATGCATCAAAATCCTTCTTCGACAGTGTTAAGAACCGAAGGATCTTGTGGGGATGGAGTAATGAATCCTCATGTGCGGAGGATGACATCAAGAAGGGATGGTCTGGACTCCAGGTATATAACATGTCTATCCTAATAGCTACGCTCATTCTAAACTCTTCACTATAAGATTTTTGGAACGAATCAGTCTCCAATGAGCTACCTTATGATTTGTGACACAGTGTAAATTGACTCTTTTTCTAGACGATTCCAAGGACCATTTTGCTAGATAAGTCTGGGAAACAATTGGTCCAATGGCCCATTGAAGAACTTGAAAAGCTGAGAAAAGAGCATGTCAAGTTACCAAGATCTGTGATTAAGGGAGGATCACTACATGAAGTACTTGGAGTCACAACAACACAAGTACGTTAGCTTCCTAAGTCTAAACATCTCATGTTAACTATAGGAATGACTTTTGAAACTTAATATATTTTTGGTTGGTTGATATCGGTTTTACAGGCAGATGTAGAAGTTTCATTTGAGATAAGTAATTTTGAGCAAGCAGAGGTGCTAGATCAAAGTTGGACGGATCCACAAATTCTATGTAGCAATAAGAATGCCTCAGTTGATGGGAGTCTAGGACCATTCGGGTTGCTGGTTTTGGCTTCAGAGGGTTTGCAAGAATACACAGCAGTCTTTTATAGAATATTCAAATCTCACAACAACAGATATGTAGTGCTCATGTGCAGTGATCAAAGCAGGTTTATAACCAAGACTTTGTAAGCACACTTCAGAATCATATTTCACCCTATTAAATTTGTTTTGGTTTATTGTCTTCATAGGTCTTCCTTAAATGAAAATAATGATAAGACCACATACGGGGCTTTTGAGAATGTCGATCCTGTTCATGAGAAGCTGTCACTTAGGACCTTGGTAAGTTTTTAAATTTTCTTCTTCCTCTTTACTCTCTCTCTCTCTCTCTCTCTCTCTATTGAGTCTATACTCAGCTTATATGATTATATGTTGAGAGCATTCAAAATTCTTGCAGATTGATCACTCTATAGTAGAGAGCTTTTCCGGAGAAGGCAAGGTGTGCATAACAGCGCGGGTTTATCCCACATTAGTTGTTGATGATGATACCCGCTTATATGCTTTCAATTACGGGAGAGAAAGTGTAAAAATCTCAGGAAGTGCGTGGAGTATGAAGACCGCAATGATTAACCGACCAAGAGAAAAAATGATGATCGAATAGTGGAGAGTACAAACATGTGTGGAATATTGATTCTTGTTTGCGATTCAACCATTTCTAATGTTTTCTCGAGATAATATATATGAGATAAATAAGTTGTGGAATATTGATTCTTGTTTGCCGTCGTCAAGCTTGTCATCACAAACCTGAAACCCCCGCCGCCGAGGACCACAAACCTTGCCGCTCCAAGTCCAATACATCCCACATATTCGATTCCGATTTCCCAATCAGACCTGTTTATTCTAAGCTGCCCGTTTCTCTCATTTGTCTCAGATCTTCACAGATGCAAAACCAACGGTAAATGTAAAAATTCAGGCAACTGTTAAGCTTTCCGGTTGGGCCTGGAAAGGGAGTTCTCAACCTTGGGCCGGGTCTCGGGGTATGCAGTTTAGTAATGAGGAATTAAACTTTAGTTAATTAATTATTAGGGTTTATGTCCAGCCGTTTTTGAACTATTTTATTTAGCAAACTACATGTTAGTTATTAACTAAATTTTAGTTTACAAATGTATCCTTACACATTATCTCACACATTTATGAACAAAAATTAACAATTTAAGACGAACTGATATCCACATGTGCATCGGTTAAGATAATTATTCCGTCTGCAAAGATTCTAGCAGACGGAAACTCCGTTGGTCAAGATCCATCAGCTAAGACGCGTCGGTGAAGATCCTAGCTGACAGAACAAAATATTCAGTCTGCTAAGGTACATCTTAGCCGACGGAATATGTTCATTCTAGCCGACGCAAATGTTCGTCGGCAAAGAGTATTGCCGACAGAATCATTTCGTCGGTTAGGAAATCGACGGCTATAGTTACATCTTAGATGACCAAAAAATTCTTCTGTATAGACGAAATATTCCGTCTGCAAAGAAGCAACTATCTTAACCAACAGAATGTTTTCGTCGTCTACGATATAGCAGACGAAAACAGTTTACTCTTTGCAGACGAAATATTCCGTCGGCTATGATAGTTGATTCTTAGTCGACGGAATATTCAGTCATTTAAGACATAGCAGACGAAAAAATTTAACTCTTGGTCGACGGAAATTCTATTTTTTCGTCGGTAAAAGTGAGATCATTGCCGACAGAAAATCGTTTCTTCCGTCGACTAGGACTATAAAAATATTTGTTTATTTTTTATTTTTTCATTTATTCTTTTTGATTTTGAATTTCATTTTTCTTTTCAGAAATTGTTATTTATTTGTTTTGATTTTTAATTTATTTACCGATAAAATTCATATTGGTTTTTGTTGTTATAGAAATAATTATAATGTTTAAACTTAATACTAAATTATTATTAATATAAAAATTATACATTAATAATTAAAATTGTTCATACATAAGAAAAATGTTTATACATTTAAAAAATTATTGACGTCAAATGCCGGAGAAGACTGTGGAGGAGGAGCCGAAGACGACTGCGGAGGAGGAGTCGTAGAAGGCTGAGGAGGAGGAGCCGTAAACAAGTCGGGAGGAGCTTCTATACCTAAGCGAGAGAAGATGAAATCCATCTGTCTGTTTACTTCGGTCATCTTATCGTTGTACCACGCATTTCTTGCCTCAACGTGCTTAGTTTGCTGCTTCTAATGCTGGACCTCTCATTCAAGTCGGTTTGTGACCTCTCGAAGCCTCTCTGTCTCTTCATGTAGAGGCGCACGACTACGCATGGTCGAGCTGGATGAGGACTGGTTCAAGTCTCTCTCACCTCCTCGTCTCATCCTTTTAATCTCCTTGTCTTTACGCTTGATCAACACAGCATCCAACACATCAATTTGTTGTGATGTTATGTTTTCTATGATTTGCTCCTCCATAGCTTCAAGATTTGGCTCCTTAAATCTTGTTTTTCGTGCTTCTACCTCCTGAAGCATCTTGTCCTGCATAAACAAAATAATGCAATTGTTATTACTTAAACAATCATATATATATATATATATATATATATATATATACCAACCACATAATTCAACAAAAATAAAATCAACATTCTTAATTAATACCAAGTATCCAAATTAATAATGTGAAATAATTAAATTATTAATTAAATGAAATATACTTACATATTTCTGGGTGACCAATTCGTCCCCGGGTCTCACATAGCTCTGCTCTAATCACTTGATGATCGGCAACGGCTCACCTTTGTTCCTCAGATCCTCTATAATGTTGACGATAGGAGAAGACCCACTGTGGTGATGCATCTTTTTCAAACCACGGTTCTTCTTGTTAGCATCTGAGAGTGTCTGATACACAATTTAATTAAAATACTATTATTTTTTGTAAACATATATTCACTAATATCTCATTTTAAATAAATAATGTATAGGTAATCTTAATTTACAAAATTGTATTATAATATTTAAAAGACATACCTTGAACTCGTCGCTCTCAAAATGAGTACAAAGAAATGTCTACTCATCCTCCCTCCATAAAACTCCCACGACATTACTTCTGCTCCATTCTCCTTGTAGACATTGTGACACTGCCATTTTCACTCATTGTACCTTGATTGTGCAGTGTCCATAATCCACTTGAACGTCATCTCGTCATTTTCATCCCAATAGTACCATGGCTAAGAAAAAAAATTCAAATATTAATACAAATAATATTTATATGAAATTGTCCAAATTAATCACACTAAGTAAATTACATGATAATTTATTTACCGACAATGCGTTCCATACCTTCCACTGCTCCGGTTTCTCAAGGTCATAGAAAGTCTTAGCCCTGATCCCAACTAGGGACCGTACGGCCGACCCTATGTCCTTGACCAAAAGACTGTTCACCCCCTTCAGATTTGGTCCCTTCATTCGCGTGCAATACTCTACCGGTATTTTCCCCTAGTCTCTTGCACAAAGCTTCTGTCGCATTTCCACACACAAAACCCTGTTTATTTTTCGGTGGGAGACCTGCAAGAAATTAAACAAAATACGCGTCATTGAACTTATATTTACAAACTGAAAAGGTGGCAAGTTAATATAAATAAATGAATAAATAAGTAAATAAATAAAATATTTAAAATATATATATAAAAAATAATAATAAGACTTGAAAATAAAATATTTAAATAAATAAAAATAATAATTATCCTTTATTTTATTATTACATTTTATATTGTATTTAAAAATTCATGTAATTAATTTTTATTGTTGTTATTTTATTTAACAAAATAAAATAATTAATTTTTATTAATTTATATGTTATTGTTGTTATTTTATTTATCAAAAGTATACTTATAAAAGTAAATTGTTACTTGTGCTTGTGGGCTTTACTTTGCAGCGGGCATAAGGAACGGTCCTACTAGTGCTAGCTAGAAGACTCTGTAGACGGTGTCGAGGTTCTAGTCGTCGGCTCAGCAGTGGAAGACGTACAAGATGGGGTGATCGGTGGTCTGATGATCAAAGGAGGAGCCCCCGGTGGTACCACTACCAGAACAACCACTTTAGCCGACGAAAAAATTTCGTCGGCTAAACCTTAAATTTCGTCCGCTAAAGTCTTAGCCAACGACACGTCGTCGGCTAAGAAGTCGTCGGGCAAAATCCGTCGGCCAACACTTTAGCCGAAGAAATTACTGTTCATCGTCGGCTAAAGTCATTTATTTAGCCGACGAAGAAATTTTTCGTCGCTTAATTTCTGGACTTTAGCCGACGAATTTTTATTAAATTCGTCGGCTACAGCTATTATTTTTATTTATTTAACTTTAGCCGACGAATTTTAGGGTACTTCGTCGGCTATAGTTTTTTTTTTTTTTTTAATTTTAGCAGACGAAATTTATTAAATTTCGTCGGCTATAGCTATTATTTTTATTTATTTATTTAACTTTAGCCGACGAGGTAATTCGTCGGCTAAAGTTATTATTTTTTTATGTTATTATTATTTTTTAAAACTTTAGCTGACGAATTTTATTAAAATTTCTTCGGCTATAGCTATTTTAATTTTTTCATATATTTTTTTTTAAATTTCTTGTATTTTTTAAAGTCGTTAAATAAGATATGACCGGAATGGTGAATACGTCTATAGTTGAAAAATCACATAATTCCGGTAAAGTCTCGATACCGATAATTGCGGTTAACTCAATTTTTCATTCTTTCTCCCTAGATGTAGCCCTATCTCCGGTAGTTATTTTTCATAAAATTTTTATACCGCTGGTTGCGTCTCATCGATTTGAAACTATTTTCAGTTGAAGGTCCGGACAAAATACGTAATTTTGACAGTCAAATGACCGTTTCCGTGCGTTAAGGGGTTTGACTTACGTGATTGACCGTAAGGATCGAGCCCTTAACGTTGTCAGATTAAGTTGAATTTTTTCCTATATACATTTTTCAACATAATGATCATATCAGACGGTCGGAATTTTGTTTCTCAACTTTGATCATCGGAATCACAACATGCGTACTAATGTTATATAACTTGTTTATTAAGCTTTACGTAAATGTTTCATTTCTAAAACAAACTCTACGTAGAAACTTCAAACGCAAAAAAGTCGTGAAATAAGATATGACCGGAATGGTGAAATACGTCCACGGTTGAAAAAGCACGTAATTCCGGTAAAGTCTCGGTGCCGATAGTTGCAGTCAATACAATTTAGGGGTTTGACTTACGAGATTGACCGTCTAGATGAAGTCCTTAAATTTATCGGATAAAGTTGAATTTTTTACCAGATATATATTTCAACATATTGATGATATCTGACGGTCGTATTTTTGTTGTGAATTTTGATGACCGGAATCACAACATGCCTACTATTTACCATTATTTATCTATATGAGGAATCCTATCATCGAGGGGTAAACGTCTCAAAATTTTAAGATGGACAGTTGCGTCTCATTATGATGAGTGTTTGTTGTGTTGAAGGTTCGACCAAAATACCTCATATAGGTGTAGATATGGACATTTTCGTGTTTTAAGCGTTTAGAAAAACTTCATTTTGAAGCCTTACACGAACTCGGATGGCCAAAAAAGCCTGCAAGTCATGGCATTAGCCATGAGTTTTACTCGTACGGCCGTTCTGCTTCCAGATTGGTATCACAATAGTCAATCGGACACCGAAATATCCGTAGTGCAATTTTGTAACTAAAAGTTACTTTAGCCGACGAAATACCCTAATTTCGTCGGCTAAACTTTTCACATTTCTTCGGCTAAAGTTCACATACTATAGCCGACGAAACAATCACTTTAGCCGATCAAATTTTTTTTTGTCGGCTAAAGTTTAACTATAGCCGACGAAAACATTAGTTTAGCCGACTAAATTTTTTTTCGTCGGCTAAAAGTTCACTTTAGCCGACGAAAATTTAACTTGGCCGACGAAAAAAAATTTCGTCGGCCTGTTTTTAGATATTTCGTCGGCTAAAGGCTTTTTTCTGGTAGTGTACTGTTCTCCCCAGCAAAGGTGTGGGCTGCCCGGTAATAGCCTGTCTACGTATGGCCTCCATCAACTATGAGATCTTATCAGACCGTTCCTTCCTCTTTCCAATGATCGGCATCCTGAAAAAAAAAACAGTATTCATCATCAAAAGAATCATCTACGCTCTAAACAATTACAAAATGCTATACACTGTAAACTACAAACAACATAGAACTCAAATCCACAAAATCCTTATATATGTACACAAAATTCTTATAAGAAAACAATCAAACCCTCAGAATTCATATCAAAACAGCCTACTTTATATCACAAAAATATAACTAGTACAGAGAAGATAACATTAGTACACAAGTCCTAGACTTTACTATGAAAAACAAGAACTACAAACAAAACAAACAAAAAGATAGAGGCAATCACACAAAGATACAAAATTCCTTACACTTAGTTTGATTTTTGAGGAATTCAATTGAGCGTGAATGCAAATATAAGTTCAATTCCCCCACCTCTCTAGTTTTCAGTTACACAAATATGCAGCTTAAGCACTTAACCATATCAACAGAGTCGATTACAATTGATAGATCACATTAGGATATTAGGATTGCTATATATTAGGATTGATATCATCACATTTTGACTTGGGGATAGAATCCACACAGCGAGAGACAACTTAAAAGAGTATAACATCCCAGAGTTCTAGATCGAAATTGATAGATCAATAATTGATATAAACACCACAAAAAATCCAATTCACAATCTGAATCATTAACACATCAACGGTCATCTAAAATCACGAAAAAAACATCCAACATTGAAATACAAAACAATTATGTTCCATTTCGATCAACTGAACAAAAGAATTGGTGACTGGCCAAAATCTAAATACCTGAAGAAAAGTTTTTCTTTTAACTATATATTTTAACAAAAGTTGTTATCTGCACCGGTACCCAAACTTATGTTTCCTAGTCATAATGGTACTCATACTTTAAAAACTATTAATTTGATACCTGAACTCCATTTTTGCTATCAACGAAGGGTTCGAGACTAATTTTCGTCACGACATCGTCTATTTGCTAACGTGTAAAAGTTAAAAATGTCTTTTCTCTCACATAATTTTTTTGTCGAATCTCTCTCTCTCTCTCTCTCGCCTGTTCTCTCTTCATCTTCTTATTCTTCCTCTTCCTCTCAGAATCAACATCAAGTTTCTTCTTCTTCTATCTTTCTTTGCTCTTTGATTTCTCGATTCCAATCCCATGCTCAGTTGCGACCCTTCCACTCACTGGGTCGTCGATCTTAACCTCCGTGGCGAGTCAGAGGGCCCAATTCTCTCCAAGTCTGGCCAGTCCGGCTCCAGCACCCCTGAAATTCATAACCTAGAAAGGCCTCTCCGACTAGATCCCCCAATTCCTCACCTTCCTCTCTTCCCTGCGTGTCCTCGACCTGACCGGAAACAACGTCTCTAGAATCATTCTTACTACGGGTTCTGATGCATAAGAGGAAGCCGCTTTGGGTTTGGGGATTTGGGATCTGGGTTGGGAGGAGAACAAAGATGGGAGCTTTGGGTAAAAATCTCGAGTAACATTTTGGTTGCTTCTTCGTAATTATTGGTAGAGACCGCTTCAGCACACTGGAGGAGTAAGGTGAGGAGATGTAGTCCTTCCTCATCTTGTTGTTGCTGCTGCATCTCTTCTTTTTTCTCTGTTAGAATAACATCCGGGTGTTATTCAACTTTGAAGTGTTCTGGAATATCATCAGCTGATCGAGGAGGAGAATGAGGAGAGAGGATGAGGAGGAGAAGAGAGAGAAATGGAGATAGAGAAAGAGAGATAGAGGATTATGTTATTTTTGTCATTTTGTTTTAGTTAGGTCTATCACGGCCACGTCAGCAAATAGATGACGTCGTAACGGAAATTGGTCTCTGATCCTTCGTTGATAGCGAAAATAAAGTTCAAATACCACATTGATAGTTTTTAAAGTATGAGTACTACTATGACCGTAACACATAAGTTCAGGTACCAGTACTGATAAAAACTCTTTTAACAAAATATCTTTCACACATATTCTATAAGAAAAATATGTAGTGAAGGGTGCTACTTACAACGAGAAGACCAGCAATGTACTACTGACAAAGAGAAGACGAGCAACGTGCTATCTACAATGAAAATACAAGCATTGTGTTTTTGTTAACGAGAAAAGACGAGCAACGTGCTACTATCAAAAAGAAGACGAGCAGTATGCTACTGTCAACGAGAAGATGAGAAGTGTGCTACTAGTTTTATAGCCATTTGATAGAAAAATTGTGGGTCAGTTTTGATGCTATTAGTTTTAGGCTTGTCCTCATATACTAAATTGTATAAAAATTAATTAGAGTTTTTTTTGTGTTTTTAAATTTTGTCATGTGCTAGTATGTAATTTTCTCTAAATAATGTTCGTAATACAAATTAAGGAAACTCTTAACCATTTTAATATCTCAATTTAATTATTCTTAATGTATCTTTATATATTTATTTGTTTTTCTTTTATATTATGAAAAATTAATGAAACTGTTAATAAATTAAGAAAATCTTTTACAACAAACCCTCTATACAATAATAATACATTCGTTTATCGATAATATAATAACTTCTCTAAATTAATAATTTTTCACAGTCTCAACCATATTCATTTAGAGAGGTTGTACTGTATGTTACTATTGTTAACATTGTATCACAAATCTATGTACATTGTATCGATTATATTATTGATGAATGAAATATACTCTGAATTACTTTAATTTTTTTGGATCCAAATCCTCTCATAATATTTCTTTGCTAATATTGTCTAATTACATAATCTTGACCATCCAATCTTAATCTTATAACCAACTATCCTTATATTTTGGTGAGCCCCACCACACAGTGCTACACAACATTTACATGCCACGAAATTCCTAACCATAAAATTATTTGTGGACGGCCTAGATCTCTCATTAGACGGTAAGGAGAGGATCACATTCCAATTTTCTCTCATATCACACTTCTATAAAAAATTCAAATTTCTTTTGTTTGAGAGTTGTGGTTTGGATTGGCTAAGGGTTTAAAAAATTTCTTTCTTTATAAATCATGTTTATATAAAGTGATCCGTTGTCTCAATGTTTGAGTTTCATTTTTTTGTGTGGTTAACATGTACTATTATATAATAATTCTTTTTGATTTATGTAAACCTTGGTGGATTTAATTTAGAGATAATGTTCATTTACTTTGTCGAAGAAAAATTATTTTGTCGGCTAAACTAATTTTTTCATCGGCTATAGTTTGTGAAATTTAGCCGACGAAATTAGGGTATTTCGTCAGCTAAATTACCTTTTACTTACAAAATTACACTACGGATATTTCGGTGTCCGATTGATTCTAGAAGCGGAACGGTCGTGCAAGTCAAACTCATTGTTTTATCATGACATATGGGTTTTTTGGCCATCCACGTTTGTTTAAGGCTTTAAAATACAGTTTTTCTAAATACTTAACACACGAAAACGCCTATATCGAGATCTATACGAGGTATTTTTGTCAATCCTTCACTACAACAAACTCTCACCATGATGAGACGTAACTGCCCATCTACAAATTTTAAGACATTTACCCCTCGATGATAGGGCTCCCTATAAGAATAAATAATGGTAAGTAGTAGGCATGTTGTGATTCTGATGACCAAACTTCACAACCAAAAATCCGATATCTGATATGATCATTATGTCGAAATATGTCTATGATAAAAAATTCAACTTGATGCGATAAATTTAAGGGCTTGATCTAGACGGTCAATCTCGTAAGTCAAACCCTTAAATTTTATTGACTACAACTATCGGCACCAAGACTTTACCGGAATTACGTGATTTTTCAACCGTAGACTTATTTCACCATTCCGGTCATATCTTATTTCAAGACTTTTTTGAGTTTGAAGTTTCTACATAGAGTTTGTTTTTAAAACAAAATATTTACTTAAAACTTAGTAAACAAGTTATACAACATTAGTAGGCATGTTGTGATTCCAATGATCAAACTTGAAAAACAAAAATCCGACCGTCTGATATGATCACTATGTCGAAATATATGTATAGGAAAAGTTCAACTTGATCCGACAACGTTAAGGGCTCAATCCTTACTGTCAATCCCGTAAGTCAAACCCCTTAACGCACGGAAACGGTCCTTTAACCGTCTAAATTATGTATTTTGTCCGGACCTCCAATAGAAATTAGTTTCAAATCGATAAGACGCAACCAGTGGTATAAAAATTTTATGAAAAATAACCACCAGAGATAGAGTTACCTCTAGGGAGAAATGATGGAAAATTTCATTGACCGCAACTATCGGCACCGAGACTTTACCGAAATTACGTGATTTATAACCGCATACGTATTTCACCATTCCGGTCATATCTTATTTCACGACTTTTTTTATTTGAAGCTTCTACGTATAGGGTTTAGGGTTTTAGCCGACGAAATTTATTAAAATTCGTCGGCTAAAGTTAATTAAAAATTCAAATTTTTTGGCAGGGATATTGAAAATTTTGAACATTAGCCGACAAAATTAGGGTATTTTGTTGGCTAAAGTACCCTCAAATTTTCAAAATCTTTGACTAAAATTTTGAACTCTAGCCGACAAAATACCTTAATTTCGTCGACTAAAGTTCAAAATTTTCAAAATCCTCGTCAAAAATTTTAAATTTTTCTATATTTTTCTTTATCTCCTCCTCCTCTTCCTCCTCCGGCGGCAACTCTTCATCCTCCTCCTCCTCCTCCTCCTCTCCTTCTCCTTCTCCTTCTCCTCCTCTCTTTCTCATCCTCTTTTTCATTCTCCACCTCTCCATCTTCTCCTCCTTCTCTCTTCTCCTTCTCCTCCTCTCCTTCTCCCTTTCCCCTCCTAGCTTTCTCCTCTGCTCTTTCTCGGCCTCCTCTGGCCTTCTCGTCCTTCTCGTCCTTCTCCTCCTCCGGCCTTCTCCTACTTCTCGGCCTCCTCCTTCTCCTCTTCCTCTTCTCCTCCTCCACCACCGGCGGAAAAACAAAAATGAAGAAAAAAATTAATCAAAAATACAAGAAATAAAAAAAGAAAATAAATAAAATATATAACTATAGCCGACGAAATTTATTAAAATTCGTCTGCTAAAGTTAAATAAAAAAATAAAATAACCAACTATACCCGACGAATTTTAATAAAATTCGTTAGCTAAAGTTAAATAAATAAATAACTATAGCCTACAAATTTTAACAAATTTCGTCGGCTAAAGTTAAATAAATATAAATAAATAAATAACTATAACCGGCGAAATTTTGTCAGTAAAAATATATAAACTCGTTGGCTAAAGTCTAAACTTTAAGTTGACGAGGAGTCTGACATCGGCTAAAGTATGGACTTTAGACGATGAATCTCTGAACTTTCGTCGGTGAAAGTAAGGCCGACGACACTTTAGTCAACGAAACCTCGACGAGTATTACTTTAGCCGAAGAAAATGTCTAACATGCCGAAAATTTTTTTTCGTCGGCTAAACAATTCTAAATGAGAGGAAGAAGAATAATAAAAAAGTAGATCGGGATGAATGGTGGAGGGAGGAGTTAATAAAAAACAGAGATAAATTTGTAATTTTGTTACAAAAAGTTGGAATGAGTAATGTAAAACTCTTTTAGTTAGAGTGGTTATTTTTTTTTCCAATTTGTATGAAATGGTCAATGCCACTAAAATTTATTCCTTTGTTGAGTTTGTTCATTTCCTTAACAATTCTAATTGTAAAAGTCCATTGACTTAACATTTAACATCACACTACTATATATAAGTTCACCATATCATCATCTCTTTCACACAAGAATCGATCCAGATCCTAAACCCTTCATAATAAAACATGAAGAATTTTATTTGGGGAGAAAGACTTGCAGTTCTCCTTCTCATTATGTTTTTTCAACAAAGTCATTGTAGTTTTATTTTCCCAATGGATGCCAACCTTATTGAGCAAACATGCACCAAAACACCACATCCAGCTTTGTGTGTGTACTTTCTCAAATCTGACCCTCGTAGCGCGCGTGCAGATATTCCTGGATTGGCTCTCATAATGGTGGACGTAGTTAGTGCGAAAGTGAAAGGTATTCTGGAGAAACTTGATCCACTGCTTAAACAGAGCCCAAGAGATAAAGCTTTGCAATATTGCAGCCACAATTACAATATAATTTTAAGCAATGAGATCGGTGTAGCCAAAGATGCAATTACTCTGGGTAACCCTAAGTTTGCAGAAGAATCTATGAACTACGCTAGCCAATATGCTGATTCATGTGAACGGCAATTTAAAGGTCGGTCTCCTCTGACAAAGCCAAACAAAGATATAGGTGATCTTTCGAGGGTGACTTCAGCAATAGTGAAGATTCTAGAATAGCATATCTGCTCAGATGTGTAATTTCACTTGAGAAGCGATCTTCTCTTTTGTAAAAGTGTGAACTGGCTTCATCTTAATAAAATAAAATCATTTTATATCTTACTAACCTCTTACTCTTGCAAAGCACTTGATATCGGTGACGATCAGAAAATGTGGATATTGTTGAGATATTTTGTTTAAAGATTCAAGATGATGTATGTATTTGGACTAATTGTCACACAAAATTTCAAACAATATCAATAGTGTTAATTTGTTTTGTTAATTTGAGAGGGATTTTTGCATCAACAATGTCTGGTGACTTAAGAGACTGTGAGAAAGATACTTGGACTCTTAAACTTAATAATGTCATACTTAGACCTTTTTTTCGTTACAACGTGGTACCTGTATTCAACTTCCGTCATTGGTCCGTCTAATATTGACATGTGCTGCTCACATGGGTCACAAAATGAGGGCACAAAAGATTTTCTCTCCATCAACCCTTAAGTTGACTACTTGACTCGATATACACCAGACCAGTTACACTTAGCGTCAAAAGACCGAACAAATCAATCTCAAACTCTTAGCTCCCAAAACAAGAAGCCGAGAAAAGTGAATCGAGCTCTCTAAAAAGTGTGTGTTTTGATTCGATTCTCGACAGAAGGTGCTCGATGGCGAAGATGTGGAGAACTTTTAGAGTATCTTGACCCAGAGTTGACAACAGTAAGTCTATCATTCCTATTTGTATTCGAAATCAAAGTCGTACATGTTCAAATACGAGTTTGATTGAATCTGGGTTTAGATTTGGTGAAAATAAATTAGGATATTGGTTTAGAGAGAAATTATTTTTAGGGTGAAAATACAGTTTTAAATTGTCATTTTTTACAATAATAACATGTACTGGTTTGATAAGAGAATCTTCCATCTCTACTGTTATGTGCGAAATTCTACAGAAATTAACTCAATGATTTTTCTTTTCGGTTTTAGTTCCAGAAGAACATTTTACTATGGAAATACACTACGGTGGCTACTTTGATAGGATGTCAGATGGTACCAAAAAGTACAAAGTGGCTAGGTTCAACAAAGATGGTGGAAAACTTTGGCTCGATGGTGTAGATTGCGACAAGATCTCATGGACAGAGTTTGGGAATATCGCTTGGGATCTAGGGTATAGATAGAAGCCAATTTCTTTCTAGTCTAAGATGCTTGGGACCTCTACTGAGGAATGGATGCTGGTTAGGAATGATGCAGATGCCTTTGACTTGGTTAAGCTTATTCCATTCAGATCAAAGCAAATTAGTGTGTACTTTACTAGTGGTGGGAGAAGAAGGAAGGAAGAAGCTGAACATGATGACTTTACGCCAGTCGACGAAGAGTGGCAGAATCCATTGAATAAGGTAACAGCTGTAGAGAAAGCTACATTAGAACAAGATAGCAACTGCTTTGGGAGTCAAATAAATAGAAGTTATGAAATAGATGGTAGTTCAAGTAGAGTAAATAAGGTTGGTACAAGTGTTAAGGGTAACCCAGTGCAGCCTAGTCAAGGCACATTTGCTGGTCTTAGTGACTTGGTATCTGGCCTATTTACATCACAAGTGGGGGGGATTCAAAGTGAGCAGGTTGAGGGTGTTAATAAAGATAGGGCTGAGAAAGGAAAAAATGTAGTTAAGGAGATTGAGAAGCACAGACTCGCAACAAAGAAAAATGGGAGACAAACTAAACAGCCAAGGTACAATACAAGGAAGAAAGTAGAAAAAGTTTATAAACTAGTAGAAGAAACTGATTCAAGCTCTGAATGGTCTGACTTCCCTGTAAATAGTGATTATGATGCAGCTGACTCTGAAGATGATGGTTTTTTAAGAAAATGTGCAAAATCCAAGATTTGTTGAAGAGTTTGAAGAGATGGGGTTCAGGGGTGAATGCAGTGATGAATGAGGTGACTCGGATGATTATTTGAATAGCTTGTAAGGATCTGAGACTGAAGAAGATGAAGAAGGGAATTTGCTGCATATCAACACTTGGAAATTTATCAAGTTGAAATCTTGGAACAGAAGGGTAGATCTGAAGAACCCAACATTTTTAGTTGGTCATTGTTTTGCAAACTCAACAGTACTCAAGGAAGCGGTGAGGGAGTATGGGCTTGTTCATAGAAGATGTGTATGGTTTCAGAAGAATAGTAAAAAGAAGATAGAGGTTAAGTGCCAATGGGGCTGTCCATTTTGGTTGTATGCAAGTAACATTGTAAAACTTGGTCCAAGCACTCTAGTGATTAAGACATTTATAGATGAGCACAAATGTTGCCACTTAACAACATGTCATCACTTAAACTACCATAAGGTAGCAAATGAGGTGCAAGAGGACCTTTTGGTTGATGAAGATTGGTCACGAAAAGGGATTCAGAACCATATCTAGAAGAAGTTCAATTTGTATGTAGGCATTCATGTTATTTCTAGAGGTAAGAGCAAAGCTAAGAGGATGAATAAGAGGCATTATTTGGAGCAGTATAACAAGTTCTATGTGCTGTTGGAGTTGATGCAAAAAGTGTGGCTAGAAAGTTCTAGCCACACTTTTTGCATGTTTCTAGGCAAATATAACACTTTACAATCCTGTTATCAATCCTATTACTGGTGAGGATGATTGGGAAGTTATTGACTACCCTATAGCACTTCCTCCATATAAGAAGCAAGCAGGAAGGCCAAAAATAAAGAGGACCAAGGAACCGGGTGAGAAAAATAAGCTTGCACCTGCACTTGACCCACCAACCTCTAACACAGCAAGTATGTCAAGAACTTACACAAAATGACATGTCAGGTTTGCTTTAAGCAAGGGCATAACAGATTGGGTTGCCCAATCACTAAGGCTAAAAAAGCTGCTGCAACACCACAAGAAGTAAGTCATTAAAGTTCTAAGCTTGTTTATGGTGTATGTATCATTAGGTTTTTAACATAATGCTAACATTATATTATATGTTTTCCATTTCAGGGTAAAGGGAGTGCCAGTGCATCCCAAAAAACAAAAAAGAGACAAAGGCGGCAGGTTTGTCTTTCTTGGCATCAGTTTGGTTCTTTTTCCCTTATGTTATCAATTTATCGGTTTAGTTTCACTATTTATTGTGCCTAAATAGATGAAATTGTTGGTTCAGTTTGTTTTGTTGGTGAAGAGTTCAGTTTGAGTTAATTGTGATGTATTTGGGATTGTTGATTATGTAGGCACCAAGAATACCTACTACAGCAGCTACTAGCAACTCGAAAGACCAAATCATCAAGTCTAGGAAGGGTTGGAATAAGAGGAGGAAAATGGATATCAACCAAGATGGCAATGAAGGTAGTTCACAGACTACTCATCACCCTCCAACTCAAACAAACCAAAACCCAGCAGCCAAGAGGGTACAACAACAACAACCATAAACTAGCTCGAAATGAGCAGCACTTTGAAGCATGTTATGAAGCAAAACCATTATTTTGGTCCTCGTATTTAGGTTTATGCAATGAACAACTTCTAAAATTGCTCTATTTTGTGGAAGGGTCTTTTTCTGGAATCTAAATTGAACCCATGTCATTTTAAAAACAATTTGTGGATTATGTTTGTTGGATTATGAATGTCCTTTTATTTTTCATAATTTGCAATGTCTTTCATATCATTTGCAAATCAACTTGAGTGATCAGATTGGACGGAAGAGAATATAATTTTTAGAGGGAAGAATTTATTAGTTTTGAGTCTCAAACATGTGTTTTGGAGGGAAAAGGTTATGATAAACAAATGAGGGGTAAATCGATCCTTTCATGATCCACTTGATCCATATGTGCTCAAATGAACGGAGCCGTGACGGAAGTTGTATACAGGTACCACATTGTAACGAAAAAAAGAGTCCAGATATGACATTGTTAAGTTTAAGAGTGCAAGTATCATTCTCACAGTTTCTTAAGTCTCCAGACACTGTTGGTGCGAAAAATTCATTTAAGAGTTGAGAAAGAGACATTCGAGCCGATTGAGATGATCAATTAGTCTATTAAAATGAATGAAATTGATTTACGAGTCGTGAATTGATAATCAAGGTTAAGGAGGTAGGGAGACTGCATTTGTGATTTATGAAATTGAGACTCGATAGTAGCTAATGTCTAGTCAAAACAACATCAGCTTGATTAACAATAATCTACATGCATTTCACGAGATAGTTAAGATTCACATAGACATTCTTGCTAGGATTTAGCCTCTCAATCTAGATCCAAATCTTAAACAATGATAAACCCTAGTTCTAGAAATATGTCTACCACAAGTTTGCATAGGTCACTTACTCAATGATTAGAGATCAATATGGTTAATTATTAGATGTTATCATTTGATTTAGATGCAAAAGATAAAAATATTATTATTATTTTTTAGATGTACAAAACTTCCATCTGAGCTTAAGCCTAGATGGATCTAGGCTGGCTCCGCCAGTGGAAAGATTGCACAGTTTACCATTTACACTGATTAGTTGAAATATTGAGAATTGACGGTAATGTCTTAAACATCCAGCCACTAAATGTAAGTCCATCATATATTCATCTCATTTCACCAAGATCAACCCAGATCGTGAACCCTTTTTCATTTTTTTTGAAAACAGGTTGGGTTGTTGTGTGAGTAGAGAATAAATTTTGTGCAATAATGACAAGGATGAATGATGTGGTAATGACAACAGTAAATACATGAGTAAATATTACCTTAAATGTGATGTTTATTGCAGCTTTAAATAAGCTAACAGTTATAACGTTAAGTATATAATGATTATAGTAATAAGTGACAGTAGCAATTGTGCATGATTGAAGAAAATTAAAACAATTAAGGTGTAAACTTTTAAAATTAAAAGTACGAGAGAGAAATGATGTTAGTCTCATACCTCAGATTAGTAAACTAAAATTAATCCAAAAAAAGAGTTAGAGAAAGGAGTGCATTGGGTCTTCAAATCAGTACTCGCAATCTGGTAATCACTACCTCTGTTATGAATCATCTAATTTTACATCTTTGTTTTGTTTTGTTGGACATAATCAAGTATTTTCTCTCCAATTCTTGGGTCTAATGTCATTCCATCTTTTTATTTGAAAGGGACATTTAGGTTTTTATCTTGGTGTTTCTGCTGCTGCGTTTTCAATCGCAGGGTTTGGTTTCAATTGGTCTTGGCTTTGGACGATTCCCAATTTGTTCATTTTGAAGGTAAGGATGTTCCTCTCTTTCAATAATGATGCTTATTTGTTCTAGTCTCAATTTTATTTTATTTTTCTGGGTTTTGTGTGCTTTTGTCTTACTTTTGATTTCCAATTCATCTTCTTTTGTTTCTCTCTAATTCCGATGAAGGTGCTATTAGAGCATGGCATGCTAAGGGCCTCCATCGAGTTTTGCTCATTTTCTTTTTTGACTGCTGATTTTTCTATTTTGGTTAAATGAATGTTGTATGACCATGATAAGAAAGCACGTTTAATTGAGTGATGATTTTGAATTGGGTTAGCTGATAGATGTTCTGAAGCTAAGGGGTTAGTTTGAGTTGTTTAGGGATCATAATGCTTTGTAGTATTAATTAAGGGTTAGTTAGAAGTTGAGGCTTTGTAATCTTTAAAATCTTAGTGTAATTGGTTGTAAACATGTTAAACTTCAAAAAATTATACCAATTCGGATTCTTAACAATATCAGCATCTCAGGTTCATTAATGTGGGAAACATGAACAGTTAAAGATGCAAAATGAGAAACTTAATTGTTATTTTTGTTTGTAGATTTAGATTCAAGTAAAGTCTTTTGTCTGTTTAATTATAGCTTCTTTTCTGAAGGTTTAGTCTTTAGTATGTTCCGTGTTTGATTTGTATTGCATTTCAGTTTATTTTGTGTTTTCGGTTCTATGTCATTAGTTTGATAGAATATGAGAATGACCTGATGAAAACTTGATCTGTTCTAACTTTACTAAACATGTGGTGCTATATATCTAAGTACACGGTTCTGTTGATAGGGTTATTTTTTTCTGTCTGTTTTTCAATGAGTTGGTTTTGATTGGCTTTGTATGGTTTACTCTTGTGCGATTGGAAACTAATTGTTTGGTGTAGAATTTGCAGTCCTTCAAACAACCGGCTTGTAAATTTGTGCTAGGCGTGCCAGTACCTTTGGGTCAGGTACAACCTTGAAGTTGGATGCTGCTCGCGTCCCTCTTCTGACTTCTTCTCACAGCGACCGTGACAGACGCCGATCTTCTTCCTCTGTGCTAGGTTCTCTCTTCAGACCTACAAGGGAAAAGTCCCTCTAGGATTTTTCTCCAACCTTTGCGGATGGCCGGATCTTACTTAGTATGCAACGAAACTAAGCAGCGGGTATCAAGATATGCAGGATATGGACTGGCGAACGGATTCTCCAGAACTGGTTGCGGGAGTAAAACTGCTCAACGGATTGAACAGGGGAGTAGTGAGATTTCAACGGATTGAAACCTGTCAGACTTAACTGATTAAGTCCCTGGTGCAGCTTGACGGATCAGGCTACGGTTGCTGACGGATCAGGCTTGGATGCTCCGGAGAGGCTTGAAGACTTTCGCGTGGCGAAGTTGTTGTTTGTTTGTTGATAGATGTAGTTGTTCTTCCTTCTTGTATCTTAACCCCTTTATATAGTGAACACTAGGGTAGATATTTACTTGTTTATCAAGGCACGGCACCATGCTGCTAGGGTAAAGAATCCTTCTTGTAATGCAAGACAATCTCTTAAAGCCCAAACCTCTAAGCCCAACACTCTTCTGTTGGTAACTTAATCTCTTGTGACCACGCGCTTCATCTCTTATAACACTCTCGCGAGCGCTTTTCCTCCCGCGAGCGTGTTTCATTAATACACAACCCCTTCCGCGAGCGCGTTTCTCTCAGCGAGCAAACTATCTCCCTTCGCGAACGTGTTTCGTTACTGTGCTCCTCGCGAACGCATTTGACTTTCTAAACGTTCTCTGACCTTCCTGACCGCAGGTATCGGTCCACTTGCTTTTCTATAAATGGGCTTTTTACTTTTGGATCTAACATTGCCCCCCAGCTCTTGAGATTAAGCCCGTTTGCGAAAATCGAAAAGAGTTATACCTAGGCATCGATTTGAACAAAAGCAAACGTCTTTTCATTGTCAACCTCCTCAGAACACTCAACCATCATTTCCCTCTGCAACTCTTTTCAAACCTCTCTGAAACAAACCGTCGCCGCTTCTGCTTTCCTCCACTGTTTCCAAATCAATGGCACCCAAACATACTTTCTCTGCTGTGAAAACCTCACCCAGAACCCCTTCTGAACAAGAAGCTAAAGATTTCGTACAAGTCATGGCCGATCTCAAACCTGCCCGAAAACCAGAATGCTCCTAGTTGAAAGTTAAGTCTGACAATTCCTGTGACCTGGGTCCTTGGGTCAATCTTTTCCCTGACCAATATCGACTGCCTTACCTTCAGCATGCCTCACGAATTCCTCCTTTAGTTTTTCGCGAGGATGAAACTTCCTTCGCCGACTGGCAAAAATCAGACGCCCAGACCAGAATTGGGCAATGACCGAACACCAATGATGCCGAAATTCAATGGTACCAACAACGCCGCAATAAAGACCTCGAACGATGGCAAGCCGTTGGAATTGCCGACCCCATTGACCTCTGTTTCTCCTTGAAGTCTGGCTGCAACAGAGCTCCCCTGGCAGCAGCAATCTGTTTCTGGGACACCTCTTCCAACACCTTTCATCTCCCTGCAGGCCCGTTAGGCATCACCTTGCTGGATGTGTATACAATTACTGGGCTTCCTTTCTCCAACGCACCAAGCCCTCTTAACGACCTCGCGTTGGAACATCAAATCCCTTCTGATCAACCTCGCCCCAACTCCTACACCCATGGGTCAGTCGCTATGGGAGTTCTGATGATGATTTAAGTGGCCTAGCATTCTTGGAATTCTGGCTCCTCAAATATGTTGAATGCAACGCCACCAACAAACCCACCTTCGCCTGGGCCAGAACTGTTGAGCTGCTCTACAATGGTATTCCCCTCAACCTCTTAGAGCTAGCTACTGGGTTGTTATACAGGGCGTTACACTTCCTGTCGTTAGAACCTTTCAAACACAAATCTGTTAGCGGTCCTCTTTGGATCTTAGATTTATGGCTTCAAACCTATTTTCCCATTTTCCGTTCCTCTTCTTTCACCAGCTTCCTGAAAGATAAGGTCTTAGGCCAAACTATTGTGTCTGCCTCACATCCTCCAGCCATCAGCTATTTACGTTGTTTCCACTATCTGTATAGTATGGAACACCTGCCTTCAGATTCTATTACCCTTATTTGCAGACGGACATATCCCTCACTTGTAGATGAAGGTTTTATTCATAGTAACCGCCACAACGTCCAGCAACTCTTTTTCTTTCTACGCCTCCTCTCCACTCGCGACCTCAAACTGCCAGGCAGGGCTGGAGTAGAAATCTATGCACCCAATTTCTTCACCAGGCAATTTGGAATGTGCCAAAAAATTTCATATCCCCCATTGGCTAGCCGCAATCATTTCACTTCGTGGCGAGAAACCTACAATGCTGGAACCGATCCTGAGTCCATCCCCTCCCGTTTCAAGGATATCATACGTCCTGTGAACACCTATCCCAGCGGTGGGGTACGTTTAAGCTTTGCTGCCTCCGATGAGTTCACTAGGTGGTGGACTTCAATTAACGAGGGTAGATGGAACCCAGATCACCTGCCTGTGTTCGGAAAGATCTTCTAGCCATACCAAAGACACTTCCGCCATGCTGAAGATTTAGCTGTGTTCGCTATTGAGGGCCCTTGCCAAAGCGTTGAACTTTCCTTGGTTCCTGAGGTGCGAACAGAAGCGCTCCCTGCCCCCCAGGTATTTTAAAAATTCTTCAACTGTAACGATCAACTTCCTGATTTGTATACCTTTTCCTGACCACCTTCTTTCCTTGCAGCGTCCTCAAAGAACCAAGAAGTGTGCGAACAAGATTGGAGGTCGCCCTCTCAAGAGGCTAAAACCAAGTCTTCCTACAGAAGAGACCGTTTCTCAACCCCAGGTATGGGTTCATTCAACCTGAAACCTCGTATGTTTATGTGGACACGTCAACTAATCCTATAATTGCCCTATAGGTGGATCAGCCTATGTCGTCTAGCCCTGAAGCCGTGCGATCCCCTGAAGAATGCAGTCAAAATCCTGCTGTCTCCGGTGCTCCAAACCTAACCGTTCTGGCTGAAGCAACCTCTGCCGTGGTCCAGGAAGCAGCTCCCCCCTCAGTCAACTTGGGCACTGAGATTCCTATTGAAGCAGCTCCAAAGGTACCCTTCCGCTAATTTCTTTAATTGGAAATATCTTGAAAAATAAACTTGAGCTCACTTATGCTTCTGATGTTTCAGGGATCAATTCCTGTATATGAGGTTAGTTCCTCCTCCGGGTCAGACTCAACAGCTGCTTCTCAAGACATTTCCACTATGATGGGAGAAATCTTTAACGGAAGTACTAAGCTCGTTCCTCTCCAAACTGTTGCTGCGAACGAGTCAATTCCCCGGGAAACTGTTTCCTGCTCGCCACAGAGAGTAGTGGCTGATATTCGCGCGAAGAACACTCCTCCCGCGAGCGAAACCTCTCCCGCGATAGAAAGTCGCGCGCAGGTCCCTCCTCCCGCGAGCGAAGTCTCTCTCGCGAGCGAAACTGCTGCCGCGAGTGACAACCGCGCGAGTGATATTGCTCAACCAGTGCTTCAACCGGTGATCCCAACTGAAACTAACTCAAAGGTAAATCTTTTCTTTATTCTACAGCTTTTGTTTGTATCCTTACAAACACTAACTGTTTCTTTACTTGCCAGATTCCGGAGAACCTCCCAGTTACCTTCTCTTCTGATTATGCTACGCCTTCCATCATCGAGCAAGTTCAACAAATGCTGGATCCTTTTCAGGCAGACCGCTCAATTGCTGATGCGAAAACATTCCTTCGCAACCTGGGGCACGAGGATCTCCTTCACCCACATACTAGGATCCAAATAGAAGATGCCATTCGTATCCTTCGGGTTCAGGCTGACGAGAGGCTCTTGAAGATATTGCGGCGTCTATGGGAATTCATAACCAGTGCTGCAACTCTGTCTGAGCGTGCCAAAGCAACTCGATTGGAGGCCCTTCCATATCATCAAAAAGCTGAGAAACTCCAAGCTGAACGGGCAACCAAAGCTACCAGTCTTGCTGGACTTGTCCATAACGCGACTCATTTGCTCCCTAACCGAATTGCTGAACTTAAACGGCAAAAAGCTGAAATTGAGGCTCAGCTAGCAGTTGCAGAGGAGGAAGCCCAACAAAACTTAGGAGTCTTGGAACAAGAGAAGAATTCCTACCAGACTCTTCAACAAGTGATTGACCAGGTGGACGACAGAATCGAAGATTCCCTAATCAACGAAGAAAATATCCAAAAGGCCCTCGATACTGCCTTAGCTAATATCAAACACATCAGTAAATTTATTTAACTAACCATATGTATCACCTCTGCTCGCGAGTCTTAAATGCAAAGAGTCTTTATGATTAATTCCATATCTTTGACTTCGTCGAAAACTGTCCCACACTTTAACTGCAACGTTGCACCATTAACTTGCGCATTTACCGCATTCAACTAACTCAGCACGCGTGATAAATGCTTGGCCAATGAACGAACAGCAAACCATCCAATTCCTTTAGTGAAAACCTAGCATTTCACCTATAAATAGTGCTCAACTCTCTTCATCACCTTCAGCAACCAAGAACATGGATTCTCCTTTCAGTCTCAAAGCAGTTCCTCCAGACCTCTTTCTTCAATCTTCTCATCCCTTAGGCTTCACAACCAAACCTCAAACCCTGGGTAGGCTTCACAACCTAACCTCAGGCATAAGATCTGATGTGCCTGTCCCAGAAGTCGCTTCAAATCGCACCATTGGAACCAAATTCCACTTGGTGAGGGGATTGACTTCTGATATGGGACCGAAGAAGGCTTCTGTGCCGACAGGATTCCTCTGTCGAGCCTCTTTCGTGTCAGGTCTGCTCAAGTCGCTCCAACTACACCACCGTCGGCTCACTTTCAACATGCTGGCCGCGCAAGGTGGAAGATGAAACTAGAACTGTAAAAGTTTGAGGAGAGACTTTATAAAAGAAGCTGTAATAGATTATTGTTCAAGCAGCTCTGTTCTTGTTCAACACTGTATTTGTTGAAATGTATGTATGGATCAATAAACACAAATTGTTTATGTTCAATGTGTAAACCACAGGTATTGGTTCAAAATAAATCAGGGCTTGAAAAACATAACTTGTTCTTCCCCAAAAATGTCGAAAATTTCGAAAAACCACAATAATTGGTTCCTGTATAACTATGGTGCCCCCCAGTTTTATCAAGTGCACAAAAAGCAAAACCTCGAACAGGTTAAGCGTTGAGCAACATGAATGAAACTGACAAAACCCCAGTTCTGCGATAAGTCAAACAAACGAACCCTAAGACTCTAAACTCTGCCCCCCTTGCTGGGAAACAGGTTGTTCTGTGGTCTGAGGAGGCAAAGGATCATCAGAAGCCCAAACACTTGGAAAATACTGTTTCAGATGCCTTCCATTAATAGGGTTATTATGGACTTCTCCATCCAAATCTCGTAAATAGTAAGCACCTTTACCCACGATCTGATCAATCACAAAAGACCCTTGCCACGTGGGAGACCACTTACCCCTGCCGCGAACATGCTCGCCAAAGGGAAGTACTGCTTTCCAAACTAAGTCGCCAACTCCAAAACTCCTGCCACGTGTCCTGGCATCATATGTGCGAGCAACTCTTTGCTTTTCAACCATAATATGGTCTAAGGCTTCCAAACGAGTAGTATCCAGCTGTTCGTGCTCTTGATACATGGCCTGAACATAATCTTCCCCTACTAACTGATGTTGTTCGCGAACCCTTAAGGAATTGACATTTATCTCCATAGGTAAAACTGCGTCGTGCCCAAACATCAAGGCATAGGGTGTGGTTCCTGTAGGTGACCGCTTAGATGTTCGATACGCCCACAGAGTATGATCAAGCTCATTGTGCCAATCTCTAGGATTATCAACCAACATCTTTCGCAAGATATTGATTATGACTTTGTTGCTAGCCTCAGCCTGGCCATTCGCCTGAGCGTAATACGGTGTGGAGTGTAGAAACTTAATCTCATAGTCTGTAATGAAGTCTTCAGTTTCCTTTGCTAGGAATGCTGCCCCTCTGTCTGCTACTAAACACTCTGGAATGCCATACGAAATAACTAAAAACAGGCCGACGAAAACGAAATTTTTTTTCGTCGGCTAAGTTAAATTTTCGTCTGCTAAAGTGGAATTTTAGTCGACGAAATTTTTTTTCGTCGGTTAAATTGATTTTTTCGTCGGCTATACTCTATGAACTTTAGCCGACGAAATTTAAAAAGTTTAGCCGAAAAAATTAGGGTATTTCGTCAGCTAAAATACTTTTTAGTTACAAAATTGCATTACGGATGTTTCGGTGTCCGATTGACTATTGTGATACCAATCTGGAAGCAGAACGGCCCTGCGAGTCAAACTCATTGCTAATTCTATGATGTATGAGTTTTTTTGGCCATCTGAGTTCGTTTAAGGTTTCAAAATAACGTTTTCTAAACACTTAACACACAAAAATGTCCATATCTACACCTATATAAGGTATTTTGATCGAACCTTCAACACAACAAACACTCACCATAATGAGACGCAACTGTTCGTCTAAAAATTTTGAGACATTTACCCCTCTATGATAGGGCTCCCCATATAGATAAATAATGGTAAATAATAGGCATGTTGTGATTCTGGTCATCAAAATTCACAAACAAAAATACGACAGTCAGATATTATCAATATGTTGAAATATGTCTTTGGTAAAAAATTACACTTGATCCGATAAATTTAAGGGCTTCATCTGGACGGTCAATCCCGTAAGTCAAACCCCTAAATTGTATTGACCGCAACTATCGACACTGAGACTTTACCGGAATTGCGTGATTTTTCAACCGTAGACATAGTTCACCATTCCGGTCATATCTTATTTCACGACTTTTTTGCGTTTGAAGTTTCTACGTAGAGTTTGTTTTAGAAACGGAACATTTACTTAAAGCTTAGTAAACAAGTTATACAACATTAGTAAGTATGTTGTGATTTCGATAATCAAATTTGAGAAAAAAATATTCCGACCGTCTGATATGATCATTATGTTGAAATATGTCTATAGGAAAAAATTCAACTTAATCTGACAACGTTAAGGGCTCGATCCTTACGGTCAATCCCGTAAGTCAAACCCCTTAACACATGGAAACGGTCATTTGACCGTCTAAATTACGTATTTTGCCCGGACCTTCAACTGGAAATAGTTTCAAATCGATGAGACGCAACCAGTAGTATAAAATTTTTATGAAAAATAACTACCAGAGATAGGGCTACCTCTAGGGAGAGAATGAAAAATTGCGTTAACCGCAATTATCGGCACCAAGACTTTACCGTAATTACGTGATTTATCAACCATATATGTATTTCACTATTCCTGTCATATCTTATTTCACGACTTTTTTTTGTTTGAAGCTTCTAAGTATAGGGTTTAGGGTTTTAGTCGACGAAATTAGGGTAATTCATCGGCTAAAGTTAAATAAATAAATAAATAAAATAATTATAGCCGACGAATTACCCTAATTCCGTCGGCTAAAGTGAAATAAATAAATTATTATAGCCGACGAAATTTATTAAAATTCGTCGACTAAAGTGAATTAAAAATTCAAATTTTTTAGCGAGGATTTTGAAATTTTTCCGACTAAAATTTTGAACTTTATCCGACGAAATTAGGGTATTTCGTCAGCTAAAGTTCAAAATTTTCTATATCTTTTATTTTTCTCCTCCTCCTCCTCCTCCTACTTCTCTTCATCTTCCTTCCTCCTCCTCCTCCTACTCCAATGGCAACAACGTACTCCTCTAAATCCTTCTCCTCTCCCTCTCCTAGCCTTCTCCTCCCCTAGCTCCTCTCTCCTCCTCCTAGCCATGCTCCTCTTCTCCTCCGATCCTTCTCTTCTCCTTCTCCACCACCGGTGTAAAAACGAAAAGCAAAAAAAGTTTAATAAAAAATACAAGAAAAAAAAACAAAAGAAAAAAAATATTAAAAAATAAAATAACTATAGCCGAAGAATTTTTTATATCTTTCATCTTCCTTCCTCCTTCTTTTCATCTTCCTTCCTCCTTCTCCTCCTTCTCTGGTGGCAACAACGTACTCCTCATCCTACCTCCTCTCCTCCTCCTTTCTCCTCCTCATTCCTCCTCTAAATCCTTCTCCCCCTCTCTTTCTCCTCTCCCTTTCCTCCTCCCCTAGCTCCTCTCTCCTCCTCCTAGCCTTGCTCCTCCTCTTCTCCTCTGATCTTCCTTTTCTCCTCCTTACTTGCTCATTCTCCATCACTGGTGTAAAAACGAAAAAGCAGCAAAAAAATTAATCAAAAATACAAGAAAAAAAAAAGAAAAAAAATATACAAAAAATAAAATAACTATAGCCGACGAATTTTATTGAAATTCGACGGCTAAAGTTTAAAATAGAAAAAAAATAACTATTTCGTCGGCTAAAGTTTTAAAAAGAAAAAAAATAAAAAATAATAATAATAACTATAGCGGACGAATTACCCTAAAATTCGTCGACTAAAGTTTAAAAAAGAAAAAAAAAATAACTTTAGCTGACGAATTTTAGGGTAATTCGTCAGCTAAAGTTAAATAAATAAAAAATAATAATAGCTATAGCCGACGAAATTTTATTAAATTTCGTCGGCTAAGGTCCAAAAATTCGTCGGTTAAAGTCCAGAAATTAAGCGACGAAAAATTTCTTCGTCGGCTAAATAAATGACTTTAGCCATCGATGAACAGTAATTTCGTCGGCTAAAGTCTTGGCCGACGGCTTTTTCCCGACGACGTTTCGTAGGCTAAAGTAGTTGTTCCGGTAGTGGGAGGAAGAGAGATGAAGAGGAGGAGGAGAAGAATGAAAGATATAGAAAAAAAATCAAAATTTTCGACGGGGATTTTGAAAACTTTGAAATTTAACCGACAAAATACCTTAATTTCCCTAGATGTAACCCTAAAACCCTAAACGAATTTTAATAAATTTTGTCTGCTAAAACTCTAAACTCTAAACCTTCACCGATAAATACCTTAATATTTTGTCGGCTATGCTATAATAAATAAAATAAAATTTTTATACCACTAGTTGGGTCTTATCGATTTAAACTATTTTTAGTTGAAGGTCCGGGAAAAATACGTAATTTAGACAGTCAAATGACTATTTCTGTATGTTAAGGGGTTTGACTTACGAGATTGACCGTAAGGATCAAGGCCTTAACGATATCAGATTAAGTTGAAATTTTTTTCTAGACATATTTCGACATAATGATCATATCAGACCGTCAGATTTTTGTTTCTCAAGTTTGATTATCGGAATCACAGCATGCCTATTAATGTTGTATAACTTGTTTACTAAGTTTTAAGTAAATGTTCTGTTTCAAAAACAAACTCTACGTAGAAACTTCAAACGCAAAAAAAGTCATGGAATGAGATATGTCTGGAATGGTGAAATATATCTTCTGTTGAAAAATCACGTAATTCTGGTAAAGTCTCGGTACTGATAGTTGCGGTCAATGCAATTTATGAGTTTGACTTACGAGATTGACCGTCCTGATCAAGCCCTTAAATTTGTCGGATCAAGTTGAATTTTTTACCATAGACATATTTCGACATAATGATCATATCATATGAGATTTTTGGTTGTGAAGTTTGATCATCAGAATCATAACATGCCTACTATTTATCATTATTTATCCCTATAGGGAGCTCTATCATCGAGGGGTAAATGTCTCAAAATGTTTAGATGGGCAGTTGCGTCTCATCATGGTGAGAGTTTGTTGTGTTGAAAGTTTGACCAAAATACCTCATATAGATGCAAATATAGGCGTTTTCATGTGTTAAGTGGTTAGAAAAACTACATTTTGAAGCCGTAAACGAATTCGAATGACAAAAAAACCCATATGTCATAGCAAAGCGATGAGTTTGACTCATACGGTCGTTTCGCTTCCAGATTGGTATCACAATAGTCAATCGAACACCGAAATATCTGTAGTGCAATTTTGTAAATAAAATGTACTTTAGCCGACGAAATACTCTAATTTTGTTAACTAAACTTTTCAAATTTCGTTGGCTAAAGTTCACAGACTATAACCGAGGAAAAAATTATTTTAGCCGAAGAAAATTAAATTTCGTCGGCTAAAGTTGATTTTTGCCGACGAAAATTTAACTTAGCCGACGAAAAATAATTTCGTCGTCATGTTTTTTTTATTTTTTCAGCTAAACACCTTCTCCTTGTAGTGTTTAAAAGATTACACAAATATATCAGTACTGTTGAGATATAATCACACGTATGTAGAATATGATTCTCAAGGGCTTTAATCCATTTCGTTTGTAGAATGCAACCAGAAGTTCCCTTATCATTCCTCCATGAACCAAACCCTTCTCAGACTTGTGTGATTTATAAACATCTTTAATAATTTCATCACGGTGAGGTTATGAAGAAACAATTGCTCGGTAGTTTGTGACCTCCGGCCAATCTGTTGAGCCCACAACTACTTGTGATAAGGGAACTTCTGGTTGCATTAATTCTACAAACAAACGGATTAAAGCCTTTGAGAATCATATTCTACAGAGACATGGGATTATATCTCAACAAATAAAGTAGTTCTTTTTAGTCTTCATAGATTTCTTTTCCTTCTTCAATCTTCATCATCATAAAAAATGTAGCACATTGTTGATCACATTAATTGTGTATATATAATGAGGCAAAACAAGAGGCTCTAAATATATTGTCATGGAACATTTTTTTTAATGGTAAATTATCATTTATATAATCTCAAGTCAGAATGGCGTATTACAATGACCTTAGGGGTCAGAACAATGTCATTGCATTAGACATTTCGCTCACTTATTGTGAGCTTAGCAGTTGATAAAACTAGACACATACAAGATCTTAAGGAAAAACATAAACTAGAGCCAATGCGCTCAATTACGATACTTTAAGCCCATGCTAACCATCTCGTTACATCCAGCTCGCATACCCTGCCAAGCTAAAACATGCAGTAACAATTACAAAAATTCATATTTGCCATTTGGATCAGAGCTTAGAGGAGTGTTAGTGCAAAGCACTCTCAATACATCATTACTTGTCAGCTTGAAACTTGTCTTGAGTACTTTGTTTTGGGATATATTAGGTCCAAAGTAGACCATCTTAAAAAGCCCAAAGTTATTGACTTTGACTTCAGATCCAGGTTCAATGACCCAGGCCCAAACCCAAAACCAATTAGGGTTTTCTTCCTGTTTGCTAACCATATGTTTTCCGGCGGTCGTCAAACTTCCTCTGCCGGCAGAGTAATCTCAGGCATTTGTCGATGGAACATCTGCCCCCATGATTCAGGCATTCGCACTCCACCATCGGGCACTTGAGAAGAACCAAATTTAACGATCCGATCAGACTTGGTTTGAAGGAGTTGTTGCTGAATCGCCCGTGGAAGAACTTCATCCTTGATTGCTGAATCAATCCAACAAGAGGCAGAGGACAAACCAATGCTTAGTTGAGACGACGCGCGTCCTTGGAGATCCATGCCGTGATGACCGAATTTAGAGATGGGTCGAAACCCTTTGATGGTCACTGGGAAAAACCAACGCTGGAGAGTGGAGATTGGAGGAGTGGGGAAGGATCCTTTCCTTGGAATGGAGACCGGCATCGATCGCCACGTTTGGAGACCCAGCCAGATAGACTTGGGTTTAGACAGCCGAGCGGCGGCCATTTGCGATAACCCTTATTGTCATGGAACATTAGCAGCATTTCAATGGGTAAAATTTGGTTCACGAAACAGTACTGAATGATTATCGATCAATAACAAATTAATTAACTTATTTACTTTCTTCCATTCGTCAAAATAAGTTTGAAGCTGATTTTGAGCGCATATATGTACTTGATGCTAATAAGGTTTGGATTACACCAACACATATATATATATATATATATATATATAGTTATAGTCATGCTAGCTGTACGTACTCTTTTTAATTAGGGCTAGCTCTGGCTCTAGGTTAAGTTCTTCGGCGAGCAATATATAGGTCATCTTTGAATTTTTACTGATAGTATATATATATATATATATACTATCAGTAAAAATTCAAAGATGACCTATAATTGCTCGCCGAAGAACTTAACCTAGAGCCAGAGCTAGCCCTAATTAAAAAGAGTACGTACAGCTAGCATGACGGGCAATATCTTTGGCAGAGACCTTGAATAGGATTGCCTAGCCCTTGAGAATCACATACCTAATTAACAGAAACCCTGCATGCTACTAATGTCCTATATCCTGGACAGAGATGACCGTAATGCTTATTCAAAATAAAAGTAAAAAACGATTTCAGATATCAAAGCGGAACGTTGCATGTTGACATTGACACACTTCAACTCTTCATTAGTTAATCTTTGCACTTCTCATGCTCCATGCATTGCCTGAAACTTTCACACTCTCCCATCCATAGTTAAACACATACAAGTGATCAACAGCTAAGGTGGGATAAACCCTGGCTGTTATGCATGCCTTCCCTTCTCCGCCGAAACTCTCGACAATCGAGTGGTCAATCTGCAACAATTTTAAGTGCGTGAACATACAAAAGAAAAATGTGAATAGACTAAGCGTTGAGATATTAAGTTAGGGTTCCAAATTACTTACTAAGCTCCTTAGTGATAGCTTTTCACGAATCGGATCTACATTTACAAAAGTCCCATATGTGGTCATATCATTATCTTCATTCAAGGAAGACCTACGAGACAATAAATCAAAGAGTTACAAAGGGGGTTATGTATATTAGTTATGGTTATAATTAGACAACGATTCTTAGAGAGTGTACCTGCTTTGATCGCTACACATGAGCACCACATATTTGTTTTTGTTGTTCTGAGATTTGAATATCCTGTAGAATACTGCTGTATTTTCTTTCAATCCCTTTGAAGTCAAAACCAGTAAACCAAATGGTCCGAGACCACCTCTAACCGAAGCACCCTTTTTGCTGCACAAAGTTTGTGGATCAACCCAACTTGGATCAAACACTTCTGCTTTCTTCAAGTCACTAATCTCAAATGTGATTTCTACATCAGCCTGTAAAATCAGACAATCACTCAAGTACTAAACAAAATCAAGAAAATTAATGAAAGTTGGATTTCCGTATTTTTTTAAAGAACAACATGCCAGAAACTCATTGCAAGCAGAAAACAGAAACAAACAAATGAAAAGGAAAGCTAAGGACACGCATACTTGTACTGGTGTAACACCAAGTACTTCATGAAGTGATCCTCCCTTGAGCACAATGTTGGGCAACTTGACATGATTTGTTCTCAGCTTTTCAAGTTCTACAATGGGCCATTGCACCAATTCTTTTCCGAACTTATCAAGCACAAGGGTCCTTGGAACTGCCTGCAATGATAGACTATTTAAATCCTATGAATCTCAATGTTTTTGCTAGGAATAGACCAATTGTTAAATGTAATAAATATGCATAGTCATTCTACCTGGAGGCCGGACCATCCTTTATGGGCAATTGTGGATTCATTAATCCAACCCCACAAGATTCTGCGGCTCTTAGCACTGTCAAAGAATGTTTTGGAAGCATAGAACTTCCCATAATCGTATCTCAAGCCAGAATCGCTTTCAACAGATCCATCACTAGGAATATAGATATCCATGCTCACATTATATGTACCAATAGTGTAAAATTCTTTCCTAGTGTTGTCCAAGCTAACTTTGAGCACATGCTTAACATCCGGACCATCTTTTGATGTGTCAAGACCGAGCAACCTAGTCTTCGAAACTGGAAAAAAATCAGGGCATTCCCACATTCCATTTTCTTTTGTGGAATGAAGTGCATGCTTAGCCTTGGTCCACTTGAGAAAATCTTTGCTTCTATATAAGATTGCTAAGCCTGTTTCGCCCTTTTTGCTACCAACGATTAATCTCCATCTATGATCGGGTCCTAACCATGCAGTACTTGGGTCCCTAAATGAGGATGCATTTATATGATTAGCTCGGGTTGCCCTAATTAACGGGTTGTGCGGGATCTTAATCCATTCCTTAAGGAATGGGTCTGAGAGGTTTTTGGGGAAGGCCAAGTTTTGTGATTGCTGATTTCGGGAGTTGACTCCGGTATATAAAATGGCAGGCTTACCGCCGGGAAGGATTGTGGCTGACCCGGACCAACAACCATTGATGTCATACGTCTCTGATGGAGAGATGGCATCACCATGCTGGATCCAATTAACAAGATCAGTCGATGAAGAATGTGCCCACACAATTTTGCGATAACCTGCGGCTGCACCTCTGGGATTGTACTGGTAGAAAAGATGGTAAATCTTCTTGTAAATCAGTGGCCCTGAAAAGAGAGTGCAATATGGAAGACGTCAGTAAACAAAAGACCACTGTAGAAAATAATATAACTCAGGGAGGGAGAAAATAATTAACTAACCATTTGGATCTGCATGTGAAGATATAAACCAAAGAAGCCAATTTGTCCATTTCCAGTCATAACAAGTCAAATGTGAAAAACATGCATGGAGCAAAGAACAAACTGTTAGAGTTGGGTAAACAATAAACTAAGACGAGGAAAAGTGAAAGAAGCTAATGAAAATGAAGAAAAATGAAAAAAGCAAAGAGAAAATTCAAGATAAGATGAAGATGTACATACCATTCATCCAATTCTTGCGGGGCTGGAAATGAAAACCCGTTCGGTAAGGGTCTTTAGCGTGGTGATGTGCTGAAGTCAGTTGGGAAGTTTGAAGGGAAGCTTGAAGCTCAACAACAAAAGAAAGCAAAACAAAAAGAAAGCAAAAACGCGAAAGAGAGAAAATCATCTCCATGACTCTATTCAGTCTATTGGCTAGCTTACTCGGGGTTTGGAAATTTAGAATGCCTTATGTTGGGTATATATAGGCCAGAAACCCTATTTGTCCAAGGAAGTGATCGTTTGCTTTGTTTTTCTTTGGTAGAAGTTGGGTATATAGAGGTCCTAAGTATATAGAGGTCCAACTTCTTAATTTGGTAGAAGTTGGGCATATAGAGGTCCTAAGTATATAGAGGTCCAACTTCTTAATTTGGTAGAAGTTGGGCATATAGAGGTCCTAAGTATGGAGATCTAGAATGCCTTATGTTGGGTATATAGAGGTCCTAAGTATGGAGATCTACGTACAGGTGAAATTCGGTTGAAGATAAACATCCCAATATTTCAAAGAGCTGAAATTTCTTTTTATTTGATGTTGTACGTGGAATGTATAGTACTGAGTACGTACGTATAACAGCTGAAATTTCTTGGGATATTTGACTCATTTTAGATTATACCCTCCTTTAAGATTATTTTAAAATATACCCAAACTTATTAATTAAGTTTGTCTAAACTAAATAAACTTATTATTTAAAATAAATAACAAAACCTATTTGTTTTCTAGAATTACAACAGTTGTCACTATCTTCAATAATCTCGTTATTGAAATGGTATCTCATGAATATCGTATTTAGTTAATCAAACCTTGATTGAAGCAATTAAAATCAATACATGCGTATGAGATATTTTTTTAATGAAATAGGTCATCACTTTATTATAATAAAAAATTACATAGAGACGATATAGAAGTACATCGAGAAATAAAAACATATGAAAGTAGAAATTGCAATAAGAACAACGCTAAATCAATAACGCTAGTGCTCGTTTTACTCTTATGTATTACAGACGATGAGCGAGATGAGTAATTAGTGATTAACTACCCATCCAAAACCAATG
The DNA here is from genome assembly GCA_951800085.1 of Comarum palustre. Lineage (NCBI taxonomy): Eukaryota > Viridiplantae > Streptophyta > Magnoliopsida > Rosales > Rosaceae > Comarum > Comarum palustre. The sequence goes on along the minus strand of OX637572.1, from coordinate 13,065,805 downwards.
CACAAAAAATGATAAAAATCATTTCGACATTGGGATGAGAGCAATCTTCCACCTGAAGAATCTAAGCTAACCATAGGTGATTCCAGACATGGCCGTGTTGGCAGACAATCTTTGACGAACAAATGCCATATTTGTGGATCTGTCAACCAAAACCAGTACCAAAATAATGGCCAAAACCAATTATAATGGCAATAAGCCGATAAGAGAAAACATTGTGGCCTCCTGGCCCAAAGCCCACCAGACATCTAAAAGAAACCACTTGGATCCTATATTTGGACCTAAAACGATGTGGGCTTTAGATCAACCCAACCCACACCGCCTAGACCCAAAACACAAGTCCAGGCCCAAGTAAAAATGCTTTGGACATGGACAACACCGATCCACTGTGATGCCATCGATTTTTGTCACAACGATAGATCAGAAGTAGAAAACCAAATCTCGGGCTCACCAAACACGCTGCATCGACCACCATCTCCACCTCCAAGTGCTAAAGCCGACAATGTAAGATACTCCGCCACCATCCTAATCACCACATCACAGCCCTGAAATGTCAGATCCCACCATTTCTGAGCCTCACCTCGCCACCACTTCCTTCGACCAACAAAACAAGAATCTTGCATTGGAGGTTATATAATCAAAAAGCCTAACATACTCTCATAAACAATACCTGCGATGGAGTAATATGTATAAATTGTGAACCTTCCTAAATGTTAAGTACAAAATGTGAACATGTTTGAATATAATAGGTATAGAATATAAACCTATCTAGATAATAGATAAAAATTGTGAATAACTCTAAGAGATAGGTACATATTGTGAAATTATCTTGATAATAGGTAAAAATTGTGAACATATCTAGATGATAGGTACAATGTGTACCCTAAACTCTAAACCATAATCCTTAACCCCTAAAACCCTAAACCCAAAACTCAATTCCTTCATAAACCCTAACCCCTAAACCCTATACCCTAGCCCCTAATCTAAAACCCTATACCTAAAACTCAATTCATCTATTTGTAACATAATTTAAAAGTAGAAAACAAAATGCATGGTTGATACCTAAACCATAATCACACATTAAAATGTAGAAAAAAAATTAACATACATGTGCTCGAGAATGATTAATCACTTCGATAAACCAACACAATTTGACACAATCATATACTAACTATGTTAGCAAACATGATAGTGAAAAATGGAAGAATAGACGACAATGAAAACAAATAAACTCAAAGGAAAAATCAAAGCTTTGAGTGATTATATTGATTTATAGATTTATGTTTTCAATTAATGTAGTTATATAAATCTGACAAACGTCAGCTGTTACATTTAGGGAATATATTCATATTAAAGCAGAATGAATTAAAAAAACAAAATTAAAATCAGAAGGGCAAAACAGTCAGGAGAAAATGATGAAAAAATAAAATTTTAGAAATAAAACTTATAAGACATGTTAAATGATTTGAATTAGGTGTAAATTAAAATGAAATATGTGAATGAGTTTCTTAAAAGATTGATGTTTCATGTTTTGGGTTCTACTCTAATTTCATCAAATTTCTTTTTATATAATTGGCCTAAGAAGATACATTTCTTGTTGGCTTCTTGTAGACTACGTAACTACGTATAAGGTTGAAGAATCCGTCTAATTAATTTTTTTTCAACGTTGAATTGCCAGAATCCGTCCATCCTTTTTCTCTAATACAACAAAGGTGAGAATCTGACCCTTGTTATTGCGATAATTATTGAAAGTACTGCTTACATTTTAGTATACATGTTAATTACCATGTTTCATTTGTATGACCAAAATAACATAACTTTGTGGTGCGCCGTGCGCCTTATGTTAAACTTTTACGACTCATTTAGTAATTAAAGTGAACAGCATATTTGGTAAACATGTATGTAGATCATATTCTGAACTAGCAAAGATTAAAAAAGATCAGAATCGATTAATAGCCACACCCTAATTGGGTGGGAACAGCTCTTTTGGTAATTGGGTAGTTAAACACTATTGTTTAATAGTCCATCTCGGTTGGGGAATCGATCATGAACAATGGGCATTATATTTGCGCGCAAGCAAGCTAGCTAAATTCCCATGCAAGATATGCTATATATCCCTTAATTTTCTACTTCAATGTCCTTGAGTAAATATATCGATCACAATAGCTAATTAGGGCTGCTAGCTAGCCTTCTAATTTGCTCTCGCCTACAAGATAATTCTGCTGCAAGAAACATTATCGTTACGTTTTCTTTTATACCCTATTGATGTAATACCCATGTGATTCTCCTAGCCTCCATGGCAGCACCACAGATAACATGCAAACAGATCGATATCATCAGAGCCAAAATAATTGAATCATTTCCTGCTAGTTGGAAAACATAACACGGATCTTCGATTCATTCCAATTGAAATTTCAGAGATACCATGCATCCACTTAATGAAGCAGAACCTGACACTCCAACAGCAAATTTTCCATTTCTATTAGCCTGCGGTATTTTAAAGCAAGCAAAGAAGCAGCAGGATAAGCAATATGAAGGGGCTGTTTAGCTAGCTAGCTATCAAGCTTTAGTAATAATAGATCGACAATGTTGGAAATTAATATAGGTATTAGGGAGGTGGATGTATAGCAGGTGCTTGTAATAAACCAAATGCTGATGATGAATTGTATTGGTGGGAGACTGGGGAAGGAGTGCATACAAATCTTTTCGTTATATGGGACTTTGATTAGATGACACTCTTAACAGAAATATTAATAGATACAAATTAAAGATATACAAGATCATTCGGCTACAAATGCTATTTGGATTTTGGACCTCGTAGCTTTTCTTTTTCTCTTTGGTTGGCTTTCTCCGCCCCGCGAGTAAATCTATTCCTTTTTAACATCTGAAGGTGAGAGTTTTCTTAGTTTTAACACGCATGACTGTTTATGGTTCGTTCTAGCTCCTTTGATATTTTGAAGGAGGATAGGCCTTAGCCTTAGAATCATAATCGTAAACACTAGCTAGTCTTACTGTGATTGCAACCTGCAGTATGCATATGGAGGCATGTATGGAGGGTATCAACAGCCAACCGGTACCGAACAAACTCTTTCTGGTCTTCATGTTGGAGGTTTTTCTTCAAAGAATCATCAACAAAAGTCACAAACTCTTTCTGGTCTTCATGTTGGAGGTTTTTCTTCAAAGAATCATCAACAAAAGTCACAAACTTCTTTCTAGACATCCTATGCCTCCGAAATAAAATGAGTTGTTAAAATCAAAATCAACGATGTTTTGTGTCTCCACAAGGGGTTGCAGGACCTCAGCTCCATGATCTCCTAATCAGCTATCTTACATTACTTTTCTTGAAACCTCTACGGTACTACTCCCTATTTACATATAGACACTCTTTTTGCGAGGGTTTAGGGTTCTCTATTAGTCTTATTACTCAAGAAAAGGTCATCGTTACTTGTTGCTCACGGAACAGTAATGATTTGATATTTATTAATTGTCTGTACATGTTCTGTAAATCTTATTGATTTATGTATATATTCTGTAAATAATGAGGGATTAGAGTGGATATATTTGTTATTATTCTTGATTTGTAATGATACTTACGACCACGGCAACTTTGCAAGTAGCAAATGTCAGTAGGGAATCCTCCAACCGAAGGGATAAAGTCCTTAAGTCTAGGAAGCTTTTAGCAGTTAACGTACCCTAAAAAGAGCTGCTTGGCCGATATTATTACTGATGGATCGTATATACTTGCATTCATAGCTTAGAACATCACTAAGCATAAAATGAATACAGTCACGCCAGCTTAGTTCGCCCCGACATATTTAAAAGAATAAAAGTCTCAGTAGCTAAGTCTGTGCAACTTCATTGGGTGAAAGTGGCAGACAAATTTCTAACGTTTTCACCAAGCTATGAATATCATCCAGTAGATTACCATGCTCAAGATTGATGTAGTCATGTAGTTGTAGCTCTGAAACAGTAACTTGACACAAAGTTGGGATCATGAAGTTGCTGAAACATTTTCTTACAGCCAAATCAGTCCATCCTTCCTTGATAGCTTGTAACTCAACATGTTTCACCGAATATGTTACACATGATAATCAAAAACAGCTACTAACCTTGTCACAAGTGTCGAAGAATACTCAAATTCCTCCTTCACATCCATTGGGAAACAAAGGCAGTGAGGTTTAGTTGAAAACCTGTTACAGAATTACAATGCTCTTAGCAATTAGACAAGCACACATATAAGACGTGAATTGCACTCACATGAATGAATAAAGGTTACTGCAAAGTGCCTTGGTAATCTTTATTTACCAATTTTGTCATAAGCGGACGTGAAGTACATATTGTTAGAGCTGTTTGAAACAGGTATATCTGTAAATGACCGATTCTGTTTCAAATCATTCCCGACTCTGGTTGCGTGTAGATGATTCTTGATTTTGAGGTGCCTCTGCTCCGAGACTTGTATTGTCGAAAAAAGTTGTAGGATAAGACAATTTATCTTATGATGCCAATTTTCAGGTTTTTCATCAATTGATGTGTTTTAATTTCCTTATGCCTGCTATGATTAATCACTGTCGCACTTTACAACACTTTCCGACGAGCATATCCATCTGTTTTCAACATCTTGTGTGGTATAATTTGCTATCAACTTTTGTGTATCAAATTGTGTATGCAAGTGAATATCAACTTGTGTATCAAAAATAGCTGCTATGTAGCTAGAGAAGGTTTGAACTGAAAAGAAAGGACATGAGTTGATAACTGTTTAGTTGGACGATGTGAAGTGATGAACTGTACGGATTTGCTATCAGACCATGTCTGCTGGGAACATAATTTTGAAAAGGATCCTTGTCTGATAACTACATGTAATGACATTGTAATGTAACTAGAAGACATGTTTTTTCCCTCTTGATTGCTATGGAGTATGGAGAGCATGAATGAGATAAGAGAAACCATATTGCTCAACAACGATGTTTAAACATTTGCATCAGTGTCAACATCATCTTCAGAAACAAATCATATCCATAAATAACTACTTAATTGATGACAATTAACAGGCAATCCTAACCGGAGGCAACACGAGTTATCACTACTGTTGCTTGCATTCTGGAGGACGGTCGCCACCTTCTGCTCCTTGTGCCTTGACACTTTTCTGCAATTAACCAAGTTAATTCAGATACAAATATCAACACCTGGGGTGAAAAATAAAAATTGTAAAGAACAGAAATAAAAGAACATGGCACTGTATTAACGCCTCACCTTAGCTCCGGCAGATGGCTGCAAAATCAATGCAAACAATGAAAAGAGGATAGTATTAGAATTACTGGCAAGGTAAAATTTGTATACGTATATTCCTACATTGTTCTTAAAAAACACAGAATAGACAGAATACAAATACCTTTTTCCTTTCTTTCTCTTCCTCTTCCTCATCATCATTCTCATCATCCTCTTCATCTTCGTCTTCATCTTCCTCGTCTTCGTCTTCGTCTTCATCCTCGTCTACATCATCATCATCTTCCATACCTTCAAACTCATCCTGAACAGCCTCCCCAGTAAACCATGACACAGCATGAGGAATGATTTTGTCCCTTATTGTGGAACTACACATCAAACCAGCAACATGTTATTGAAAGAACAATAGAAAGAAATGATATACAAATTTTAAATAGGATGTAGAACTACTAGCACTTGACACATTTGAATAGGATGTAGAACTACAGGATATACATACTCATATTGCTTTATTCATATTGAATGTGACATGAAACTCATTGTGCAAGAGTTCAAAAAGAAAAATAGACGATTTATCTTCATCTCTATTTGCATATGTTTGTCACTTGCAAATGAACTGTATTTATAAAACACTCATCCAACCAACAAATCAGACATATATATACATCATTGTTAACAAATTTATCTTGCACAGATCACAGTAAACAAAGTAAATTCATTAGACATAAGTAAAAGAAAATCACAACATACCCAATGTCGTAATCCTGCTCCATCTGACCTTGAAGTTCTTCAGCCTGACAGTATTTATATCAAAGAGATTCAGAACAGTTGGTCTCATCAGCATTAATGTAGCATAAGGCTTGTTTCTGCTTGAAGCCAAACTTACAGTTTCCTCATCAAATCCATCATCAGTATCAGGGATCTCAGGAGGGTGGAAGAAGTTAAAGAAGCTTTCACAGTCTTCAGTTTTGGTTATGGGTTTAGCATTTTTTGATCCCTTTCTTGGCTTCTTCTTCAGGATCTTCTGCGTCAAGCTCTTCCCAGGATACCAATCAATCTCCGTCCTATAAGATAACCCAACATTTTAGAAAAACAAAACACAATTTAAAATGGATAAAAAGGGAGAAAATACTTTACAGCAGCAGTTAATAGAACTACCCAATTGCCTTCTCCAAAATAGGTTCATCGTCATCAATCATGTGATAAGTTTTTGTCAGTACAGAATTTTTGAAATAAGGATTGACATTGAAGAAAAACTCAAGCTTGAATCCTTTCGGTTCGTCTATCCTATACCACTTGATATCCTTGAGGTACTTCAGAGCCCCTTCATCACGCTCTGAGATCTGTTCCAGTACACATTTGATAAAATTTCTGTTTTTTATTTTTCAAAAAGAATACACAGAAAATAGTGTTAAAAGTTTCCCCACCTCCCCAGAAAGAACTTCATTGGTCTTCATTGCCGTGAGCCAGAAGTCGGGCACTCCTTTCTCTACGATAACAGACACAATCAATATCAAAGTTGAGACTACTGAATGAGTAATTAAAGACTTGGCTTGTGGGAGGTACCTTCACTGGCATTATCTCCTTGGTCCACTGCAGATTCAATTTTAACTCCTTCTACTTCGGTTGCCCCGTTGACAATTTCATATCTCTGCAATCAACCATCATATTAATCAGACACGCATACATCAGCAATGCATATCACATTCAAGCCAATTCAGAAACACCGAATTCAGTTATTTCTAAACAGGTAAAGACATACTAAATGATGACATTTTACAGTAGAACTAAGCGCCTGTTGAAAGCCTACAATACCTTAGTGTAGAGAGGTTCATAGAGCTTCTGGTATTTTGCTTCCAATGCAGCCCTCTCCTCAAAAAACTTCTTCTCCAACTCATCATGTTGGCTCTGCAAAATACAAAATAAGTGTGCAGGATTATATTAGTTCTTTAATTCACCAAATCACTACTGTTGACCTTATGGCTAATTCAAAACGCCACAGCATGAATCACTTATAAAATAAAAGCAGTACAATGCAAGTTTGAAATGCAGACCGACCTGCATCTCTCTCAACACATCAACACGCCTCCTGACTGCCGGCGACAAAGTTTCCAATATGTTAGAATGCTGTCCAGCCAAGCTCTGAAGCTTATCCTGCAAACTCACAGCATAAGTTAACCAAAACAAGGCATAAAAACTCAATAAACTTGAAAAACATACACAAAAATCACCGCATCTTTTGGCACATCATTCCTTATCCTACATTCAATCCAGTCAAAACACAACAAACACTACAAATCTACACTACACAATCATCCAATACGCTTTACACAAAATTCCTTTCCAATTTCTAGTACCAAAACGAACCTAATCAGGTCACGATTATCAGTAAAATTAACAAAACAAACTCACCTTAAGAGCATTAACAAGACCAGCACGATCCTCCGAACTAAGAGCTGCACGCAGAGAACCAAACAACGACTTAAAATTTAACGCACAGAGCATAATAAATTAGACAAAAAATCAGAGGAGTGAGAATAGAGTAGTACCGGCGGCGGCGGCGGGGAGGAGGGAGGCGTGGAGGTCGGACATGTCGAAGTTATCTTTGTTGCTACTCATTTTTGTTGCGGAGAGCCAAAACCCTAGAAGACGACCAAGGACAAGAGAAAAGGGAGGGAGATTCAGAAAGAGCGAGCGGACGATTGTGTGTTAATCTCTCTCTCGCTCACTGAGGCCAAAACCTAAAGGAAGTTTTATACTGCGAGCGTGGATGTGCGGTGTCACGCGCGAGTGTGGAGAGTGGAGAGGACGCTCCAATGGTGGGTCAGTTGGACCCCTTTGGGGTTTGAGTTTTGAAAAAAAGGGGACAAGTCACGCTCTGTGTAGATAGTTGAAACTCGTCCGGGCAAGTTGGGCTTTGGTTCAGTTACAGTAGAAAGGAAGGGTAAATACTAATTTCCTGATCTTTTTAAAGTGGTGGAGTGGTGTAAAGTTGATGTTGTCACGCTTGATCCATGTCCCTTTGTGAAGAATCCAAATCATTCTGAAGTCATCGGTAAGATGAACAAAAACTTGAGTATACTGACCTCTATTTCTCATTCTGTGGAACAGCCTCCCGAGGCATCTCCTTCAAAGCCGAATTTGAGGCCCGCAGAAGGTTCACGAAAGAATGGCAAACTGGTATGGGGTTATAGTTTCTCGATGGTTTGTGAGTTAATCTATTGTGTCTTATATATGGTGTGGTCGTGTTTGGAATAAGGGTAATACATTGGAATTGAAATTTAGTTGTTTAGATGTTTGTTTGTAGTAGTAAGTGAGTTGTGAACATGATTTTTCTCATACGTAGATATAAATGGAACATATATTCGGTCAAAAAAAAGACCCCAAATCGGCTGAGAAGGTGCAGATTGGCCCCTTCAGGGTGAATGGTGATAGGGAAGAGACTGAGAAGAGGGTTGTCCTATTTGTTTACGATACATTTATGGACCTGCAATTGAATGAGACCACTGTGGATAGTGTTAGTGTAAGACCCCGCCCTATAAAGTTTACCTTTTTACCAGGATTAGACGAATTACAGAGAGTTGTAACCGCGTTGTTGGTTGTTCTTGAATTTTTATCCGAGTTTAATATCAAGATATTCTCGATTCTGGGAGAAGATAGAATTAATGTCCCGAGGTGGTAGATTATGTTAATACGAGTCCACCGGTATGTCTGGAATATTTTTCGGAGCTACGGACTGTTAAACATGGTTTTGTTTTGTTTACAGAAGTAATAAATGTTATTTGTTTTACCGTAAAAAAGATGACTTTGCGATAAGTCAAGAATTTAGGGAAACTTCCTTCGGAAAAGTTATAGAGGACGTTAATACGAACTCGTGGGTATGTCCTATGAATTAATCGGAGTTCGCATGCGGAAGTTGTTCGAGTTATTATTTAGTTACTATGCTCCACAAGGGTTTTGCCTTTACCAAGAACCTTCTTGAAATCTTTATTCATGCCTTCACACCTTTGTGTGCTTCTCATTCCGGCCATAAATATGTCACCGAAGAATGCTTGACAAAACTTGTCCCTTTTTTCATACATACTCTTGATCCAAGGATTGTCATGAAGATCAAATTCATCTAGCATATCCTGCCACAACCTCTTAAATTGCTCAATCGTCTGATACTTCCTCATGCACTTGTTAAAAGCCTTTAACTTTTCCTCTGTCTTTAAGTGGGTTATGGCATTTTTACCTATGTGCCAAATACAGAGACGGTGCCTTACTTGTGGCATCACAATTTCAATTGCATTGCGCATGGCCTCGTCACTGTCTGTCAATATAGCTTTTGGCATCTTCCTGTTCATCGACTCCAAAAATGTACGAAGCAACCAAGTGTAAGTCTCCACAATCTCAGCCGAAATAAGGGCAGCACCGAAAATAATGTCACCTCGATGGTTGTTTGTCCCAACAAACAACACCAATGGTATGTTGTAAACATTGGTTTTGTATGTGCTATCGAATATCAAAACATCCCCATAACACTGATAATCAACAAATGAATGCCCATCTCGCCAAAACATGTCCACTAACCAGTTTTCTGAATCTGTAATGAATCTGCATATGAAGTGTGGGCCTATAAACTCTTCCAAAATTCATCATCAAAAGGTTTAAATTTCTTCTACTGGATTTTAGTTATTTGAGCTTACATAGGTTTAAATTTCTTTTTTTTCTTTCTTTTTATTTTTTTAAGAGTATCAAAGGATTTCACTCATACTTCATAATGACTTAAACTTATAACTTCGTCAATAAATTTCTTTTACTGATAATATTCGAGCAATAATATCTACATATCTTTGAAACTAACTTTCTATTACCAATAATATTCGAGCAATAATATCTACATATCTTTGAAACTAACTTTCTATTACCAATAATAACCGGAATGTATTAGTAATTTATAGAAACCTGAATTTCTTATAAATACGACGTACAAAAGTTACGGTTGAAACTACAAATTTCCATCCTTAATTGTTCATTATTGAAACTAAAACAAACTGAAAAATTACAAAATATGGTGTCTGTTTTAAGAATCGAGTATAACTGCCTACTGCTGAAACTTAGAGTTCTATGCTTCAAATGACTTCTGAACGAGCCTCGTCCCCAGGAATCACTTTGGAGCTGCTGCACTTGGCATAGGTTGAACGACTCAGATCCTTTTAACTAAGGTCCATCCCTTGCAGCGCTAACCCAGCAGTTTCTATCATAGCATCAGTCCAGCCATTCATCCTCTGCACCAAAAGTATATACGTCCACAGTTCAGATAGTTCATTCACCATGTCTGAAACTCTGAATTAGCTTGCTGATTGATACTCGTGTAATGAAAAAACAAATTAAAATTTATACAACATTCTAAATCTGTGATCTGGTATACATGAATATATATACCTTTCTCTTGCCATCCTCCTGGTAGTGGTACTCGACCTCATCATCAGTACTAGTACTAACAACGTTCCAGAGGTCACCCTCGTCACTGTCATCACCAGAGGAGTCAAGCTCGTCTGATTCAACAGCTTCGCCGGTGAACCATAACACCGCCTTAGGGATGATATTGTCTCGAAGCATTAAGCTATACATTGATTACATTCCACCAGAAACAAAGGAATTATTGACATTAGATAGATATGACAAACAGATCGATTCCCATGCAGATATAATCAACTTTGAGTACTAAGATATAACGGTGAAATGTAAGAATGGAGCTACACAAATATGCATTAGAGAATAAGCAAAGCAAATGTAATCATATTGCATACCCTATTTTACGGTCGTACTCTATAACATCCTCGAACAATATTGGAATCTGTCAACAAAACGCATCAGAGAGATTAAAACGTCAACTGCGCTTAAATGAATCATGATTGACCATATGTTCATAGCCTCTAACCGTCTAACGAAACCTAACTTACCACACTTTGAGCATCATTCTCGTACTGGACAGGTCTGAAGAACTTAAAGAAACTGTAGCAATATTGAGCTGCAGTCGTTGGCTTGGCATTCTTTGGGTTCTTTCTAGGAATGGTAGTCAAGCTTTGTCCAGGATACCACTCGATCACCGTCCTACAAGACATCCCAATTCTCAACCTCAGAATAAAAGAAAAGGGAGACAAAATCACTACACCACGGAAGTCCGAATATATTACCCTATTTCCTTCTTCCATATGCGCTCAGGTTCATCAATCATATGATACGTTTTTGTAAGGACTGGGTTCTTGAAGAAAGGATTTGGATCAAACAAGAGCTCCAGTTTAAATCCTTGAGGATCATGCATCCGGCAGCACTTGATATCTTTAAGATATCGGAGAGCGGGTATATCATGCTTCATAATCTATACCAGTAAACAAACTGATGATCACAATTCCACATTTAACTTGAGAAAATGATCACACACACACACACAAAAGAGGGGTTATCAGATCTCTCACTAAGAATTCCGTGCTATTCTGCATGGCGGACAGCCAGAAGTTAGGTATTCCTTTCTCTGAAAAAACAAGATGTTATCCACTATCACATCTAGTGTAATGCATGCATGAGACTTGTAAAAGCATTAGAGTTTCGAGAGCTATGTACCTTCAGTGGCTTCGTCTGCTTTCACTCCGACGACTTCGGTGATGCCATTCACGACTTCGTATCTCTGCAACCGTCACATTAACAAGAAACAAAATTAATCAATTCACTGGATATCATACCAACAGCGTACACAAAGAGCACGCGGGTGTTAAGATCCTACAGCTACCTTTCTATAGAGATCTTTGAGAAGCTGATTGTATTTCTCTTCCAATGCAGCTCTTTCTTCCGAAAATTGCTTCTCCAGCTCCATATGCTGGCCCTGCAAAACAACAACGTGTAGGGGTAGTCTTAACATATACGTCGTACTCTGGTTAAAATAGGCTACAATGTACAAAAGATTAAATCAAGTTTAGTACAAACTGAGACTTGAGAAAGATATGAGTTTTGAAATCAGTCCAACCTCTATGCTTCTCAACACGTTAACGCGCTTCGCGGTCTTGGATGTAAGGGAATGGTGATTATGGTTCACATTGAAGAGCCGATACTTGGTCTAGATAACAAGAAAGAGTGAGTGGATTGAATGATTATCAACACAAAACTAGATCTATAGATCAAATATGTTTGATTTCTGCTCTTTACAATTTCCATAAGAAACTTACCAGCTTTGGAGGAGTGACAACACGATCTCTTCTTGCTGTAGATTAGAAAAAAATCGATATCTAATTTTGATCAATATATTTAATGAATGAAGAAATGATAGATAAATATATGACGTCCGGCGCACAACTACATATTCCAAATTTTCAGAATATGTTTTATATATAATGATGTTATGGTTCCACAATCCAATAGTACCGAATTGAATTCAAAACAGATCGATGTCTGGCTAGTTAAGCAAAACTCGAATAATACTAAGCAGCCAATGAAAGCAAAATCGTAGATGGTATAAATGACATATATTATGAACAGGCATGCATGAGAGTATATTTAGCTAGGGTGTTACCCTTGACATCGTTACCATTGAAGCCAGAATCGTAGGAACTCATTCTGAAGGGAAATCTACAAAAATGAAGAGAGAGTGAGAAAAACAAGTGAGTCTGAAAATTCTCGAGTGAGTGCTGCGTGTCAAATTGAACATCTCTTTGGCTTTTTAAATCGATACAGAAATAATCATGAGCCAGTTTATATGCCAAGTACACCTCTCCAATTAAAATTCAATTTGATAATCCTCGTCGGCCTAAAATTCTTGCTGTCACTTCCCTTTTTTGATTGGATTTTATGTTAAATAATCGATGCAGTATTTTGCAGTAATATTTGATCAGGTAAAAAGGGAAAAAACATCTTGTGCCTCGATAGTTAATTAAATTCGACACCTAATGAACAACATACTACTAAATCATTGAAAATGGTATCTGCCGTTAATAAAGCTAAAATGGTTAAATTTTTGAACTAACTATATCGTCTTTAATTTATTAAAATTTTAAAATATATCTTCTACGGATGAAGGACAAATTAGCAATCGAAAATATAAGAAACAAAAAAAGGAAAATAAAAGAAAGAAAGAAGCTGAAAATGTGGGAGGTGGGAGAGAAAAGTGGGAGGAAAGCAAATTTTGAGTGAAAAGAAATTGACAATTTACACACGTACTACCTGCGGGTAAAGACGCTAGTAAAATATCAATGGAGAGAATTCTGAGATATATATTTCCAATTTTGAAATACCCGTAATTCGGAGACTTACTTTGCACGCCCAAGTGTAAAATTTTCAATAATGTAACGGTCGAAAAGTCAAAGACCCGCCAAATTGTGTAAGACGTTAATTTTTACGCGCCTAGATAATTGAATAACGGTAATGTAACAAACTAATTGGTTAGTTGTGCCAAAATAGATATATAATGTGTGTAACCAAAAAGAAATAGATATATAATGTGCTAAGCTTTATTAGATACTAGTCATTTAATAACATGTGCGAGTGTAAAATTTTCTATAACGTACCAGAAACTTGACCAAATAGATTCAGTTTGATCTGGTTAGGTGCGGGTTTTTTTGTTCTGGTGCGGTTCCACAAACACATTACTATTTCAAATTTCATCTAGATTCTTTCAGACGACATATAACTGTCATATGAGGTTTATAACTTGCAAAAGATTTGGAATATGTTCAAATTCATGAGATTTTACTCCTTTCCAATACGACATAAGTTTAATTTTTTGTTGTCTGAGTTTATGAAAACATTTCAGACGATATAAGTATATGAAAATTCTTTCGTCTCAAACTTGTTGTCTATACCTTTTTATGAAGTAGTGAAAACTAGCACTGCCTATTAAGATCAGAAACTCTGCGGAAAGCAGAGTAATCATCAAATTTTGAAATTACTTATTTTTTAAAATATATAAAAAGAAAAACGATACACCGTTTCACGGAGGTTTCTACTTGTTTGATTTGGTGCCTGATGAACTGAAGTTATTCTTTATGTTCTGCAAAGTCGATTGTGTTGGAGTGCAGGCTTTTCCCTTGTTGAGTTCAGGTCTTGCTGTTTTTGAGAGGAAGATGAAACTTCGTTCGTGGATTGACTCATTGACGTAGAGGAGACACCCACTACGGGAATCAGGTCACGTATTGAAGGAAGAAAAACTTAACAACAATTTTTTTAGAAATGAATTAAAATCCGTTTTGTGAGTCCCTCATTACATTTAACGTCCAAAATTATATGAAACTTAATGAATTTGGGAGAGTACGTAAGGGAGTAACCTGAATTTAATCTAAAATAAAAATAGTGAGAGAACACATGTTATAGGTAAAAAAATCTCTTTATTATACTTACATTTTTTTAGTTTGGGTATAAAGAAAGCACGAGATTTTTTCCATTGAAAGTAATTATAGATTTAAAGAAATTTACAAATACAAGCATCAATTTCTTCAGTCGTAGCTGGCAGTTTATCAAAGCTGCGATACTTGCTCTAAAACTGTAAAAGAAATAAAAATAAAACATTTTTAAAAAATAGTAGTGTTTCTGAACACGAATTATAGGACCCCAGATCAAATATGCCAGGTTGCAGACAGTGAACAAATTCAAAACAAAAGTGAAGAATGGAAAGAAAACTCAATTATATTTCTTATACAGTTCAAACTAGCTACTATAATAAACTGTTTTGTGGTCATTCATCTGACATAAGAAAGTTACCTTCAGAGCAGTAAGAAGAGGATCTCTTTCTTCTGTAGATCAAAAACAAACACGGGTAGGATTCAGTCATCAGCTAACAAATTTCAAATTATGTCGAAAAGATCCATATAAATCTATGTAACTGTCTTGCAGGTGTGATAATTCATAATTGAAATAGGGTATTACCGGGGGGATCGACGTCGTAGTCATAGTCGTCGAAGCCAAATCCATAGTAACTCATCTTCAAGGGGAAGAGAGAAATGAAAACCCCTCGAGGGAGGGAAACAAGTAATATAATTTGAAAAACCCTCGAGTTGTTGTAAATAAGTGGTTGTGCAAATTACTTTGTGTTGTAATCTTATCTAAGAAGATTGTATCATACAAGCTACCATGGCTTGCCTAGGAAGCTTACTTGTGTGTTCACCAAGTTAGCAAGCTTCTCTAACAAGTCTTGTATGGCTTATCAACCAAGCCACTTATGTGTGATCACCGTAACTCAACCCTATATAAAGGGGTTAGAGAATGATGAATAACAAAAACAACCACTACTTTCCCTATTTATTCCCTATATAAAGGGGTTAGAGAATGATGAATAACAAAAACAACCACTATTTTCCCTATTTATTCTCTCTTGGTCTCCTACTCTCTCTTACTAGTTTCATTCTTCCATTAACAAGCTAGTAAGTCCTCTTCACCCAAATTATAACACGAGTTAAATTTACCCTTTTATTTTCTTTTCTATAATTTCTTTTTCTTTCTTGTTGTATGATATAGCGATAGGCGTAAATTTGACATGGTTCAAAATCAATTTAGATTCCTATCCTAAAAGAGATCATTCTTCGAAAAAAATTCAAATTCCTGCTTGTTTGAAGTACATACCAAATCAGCAATGCAACATTTGGAAGTAAATAGTCGGAAAAAAAAACTGTACCCTGAGACTTGAGTAATCATTTTGATTGCAACTGCATACTGAATGACCGCATGCGTTTAATTCATTGGAATTGATTCCTAAAGAATTGAGAGAATGGTAAGATAATGACTCCTTTCTATCTCAAGTTCCAATCAAATCATGCATTTGTTGATCATTTATTTTGGATATCTATCATCGACATTGCCTAGTGCTTCAACTTTGGTTTCAATGCTTCAATGACTGCTGAAAAGTCTTCGTCGCTGAGACCATGTGACTTCGCTACCTTGTACAGCTCATTTGCAGCTGCTGCAAGAGGCGTAGATTGGGAAACAGATTCTGCTAGTCCCAGTGCAAGCCTCATGTCCTGCCACCAGTCACAAACGTGGAGGTTAGGGTCAAGTACTCAAGGGGTTATATAGTGTGCAAGGAAATGGAGGCAACTTGACAAACCTTTTGTTGGTGCTTCAAGGGAAATGCGGTAGGGTAAAGCGATTGAATCATTGATGGGCCTTTGAGCGAGTACATTGGTGAGCTAATGGCACCCTGTGAGATCACCTGTAGTTCCATGGAGATGCAAAGACTTGAAATTTGAGAACAAAAATTGTCTCTATCAGCAGGGACATTCAATAATACTATTAAATTAGAATACTACAGAAAGAAGAATAAATAGAAATAACAATCTCTCATTAGTTCTCTGAAAGCCTCCCCTTAACCCAAGAAATCTACCATCACTATTTTAGGACACAAAAAAATTCAGTAGGTAGAGATATTTACACAATTGTAGTCTAGAATTCCGGATTAAAGTAAGATATTGATTCATGAGGAGCTTCATAGGCTATATAGATAAAAATTAAGGTAGAAAGATAATGTATGTTCTGGAGATTACCTCAACTAGTACTTTTGGGTCCAGTCCTATTTTCTCAGTCAGAACCAAACCCTCTGAAAATGAGGCCATCATACTAGAAGTAGGAAAACGTTAACAGATACAGTCAGATTATCAATCCACACAACTAAACTAGGAGAAATTAACTAGAATAAAATAGGGATCAACCTTCCCATGATCATGTTGACAACAAGTTTCATGGCAGCACCATTTCCAACCTCTCCAAGGTAAAATCTTGACTGCATGAAGGTGTTAAAATAAGCATAAAATGGAGACATGTAACTGGATGGCTAGGTGAAGAGAACCAATACCTTCCCCATGATGTCCAAAAGCGGTGCCGCTATTTCATACAAAGATTTATCACCTAAAAGATTTCAACTTGATTTAGTTCTCTGAGGTTCCCTTTGTTAATCACCATAATAGTTCACTACACTTACCAAATCTTTAATTCACATTGGTGAAAGGAACAAGCATAAATGAAGATACCAAAATGTAAATGAACATAAAGGAAAGGACAATAATGCTTGCCTGCAGTAAGAAATATTAGTTGCCCGTCTTCTGCTGGTTTTTTTGAGCCTGAAACTGGAGCCTAAAGAAAAAAAAATGCCCAAACTTTATTCAACACACTTAGCATAAAATTGTATAGATGATAAAATGATATGGGGAATAAAATGAAAAAACGTAACTTGCCTCCAAAAATAACGCCCCAGCAGCTCTGATATGACCATTAATCAGTTTCGAAGTTTCACGATCAACAGTTGAAATATCGACATACCTACATATGTCCATATACGGTAATATAAAAGCTATCGATCAGCTCATGAAAAACATCTCTGTAACGTAATATAAACGCTAGTCATCAGCTTACAAAGAACAAGTATGATGGAGAATTAAGAACTTATGTATGCCTGAACAAACAGAATGCACTTAAGCTTTAAAATGAGGCAGTAGAAAGTGTTACAAAAGTATTTGTAAACAATGAGCTCAAAGTCTCAAACCATTCAAAAGATTTGATGATTATGGTACCATAAGCACCAACTAGAGACTTGGGACTATAGATCTCTTTACATCAAGGGATGCATATATAGAAAACATTACCCTTTTCCTGAACTCATTCCACTTACAGCTCCATCCTTTCCAAGGGCAACATCAACCTGAATTAAAGCAAATAAAGTTACTCTGACTGTCATAGCGGGGGTAAGCAAGTGAAATCCTTATTTAAAAATACACACAGCACTTTCAGGGTCGGCGAGCATGGCAAATGTGACATCACAAGATGCAGCTACTTCCGCAGGAGAGGGTTTATATCTGCATAATCATGGTGATTGATCAGAGCTCTAGGTTGAACTTTTCCACTTTTGACTTTTGGAAGGCTTAGACACAGCAACAAAACTACCAACAAACAGCTAATTCTCGAGTATATCAAAACAAGATATGAATCTGTGCTGGTATGATTTCTACTACAAATGAGAGCAATGCAGTGAAGTTAAGGGCATCAAAGGTCTTCATTCAGATTGTTATTTGAATCCTATCAGTAACCTAAATAAATCTTTTCAAGGGTATTCTAAAAGAGCAAGAGCACCATGCAATTTTGATAAGTAATTAAGTACATAGTGCATATTCGAGTACTTACCTTGCACCTAAACTGATGAGTGGATCACATTTGCTCTTCGTCCTATTCCAAACAGTCACATCACACCTACAAAATGCCAATAGTTAACAGGGGATTGAACTCAAGCAGGCAATGATTGTCGATACATGATCGTTAGATACTTTGTCCTAACAATTCCTAGAGTCAGTCTTCCTATAGTATATAAATCATACAACCTTAAATGGTAACTTCATTCTAACCATTCAAATGATACTCCAATGAATGAACATCATCAATTCTGGAAATGTTCAATCCATACCCAGATTTTATGAGATTATGTGCCATTGGAGAACCCATAATTCCCAGGCCAAGGAAACCCACACGTGCTGGAGATTCATCTGCATGAATCCCATGAATTCATACCTCAGTAGAAAAAGAATAAGATAATAACAGAAACTAACAAATACTCACTACACCAGTGATTCGGCAACATTCTGTTTGAACTTAGTTATGTTATAAACTGGGAAAAAGTTATATCTTACATTCTTCTGCATCAATAAATTCCATGTCTTCTAATACCCGTTACCATGCTCAATTCAAATAGCTGGTATATGGTTTATGAACCTTGAATTCTATAATGCAAAAGTTCAGGAATACCCAGAACATTAATAATGAGAAATATGAACAAAGCTACCTGTGGAAGAAGCACTGAATGGTTGAGAAGAGAAAGCCTTGAGAGAAAGAGAGAGGGGTCTTGCAGGGGTATTGCATGGTATACTTCTCAACTGTTTAGGAATATGAGGGCAGAAGCTTGAGGACATTGCCATGGCAGTTAAAGATGATAAGTGGTGACAGTTACTAGGCTTGACTAAGAACGACATGCTCATAGCTCACTTAATTATATCCGACCACTTCTGGGAAAGCTCGCATTTCTATGCTTCCTATCGTCCAGCGTTTGGATAGAAAGAGAAGGCATGGGAAGATTTTGGGCACACAACCTAAACTTTGCTCTCATTTAGAGGCCCACTCCAACGTTTTGATTTTAGATATTTTTTGAATTAAATTAACTTTATCCAATTGATACCTAAAAAATCAATATTCATTCTTCTTAAATATTCTAAACCCAATAAGAAAATAAATATACAAATACTTATTTTTAATTTATATAGTCATGTCACGCATGTGGACCCAAGCCATAATCACGTTTTTAGGGCTTACAAGTTTGAATGTGGTGTAAAAGGTAACAGAAATACATGAGGCTCATTCTCGGTTTTGGTTGTTAGCGATTTTGGACTTGGAACCAAAATCCAAGCCTAACTATCTAAATCGTTTCATAGGCTGCAAAAATGAGATAATCCAAACCTATAGCTTTAACCCAATTATCTACTTTACCCAACGATAATTCGATCTTCATCCTACACCAACGCCAAGCACCCGCCCTCATCAACTTTACTTTTACCATGAAACAAGTCATCTTTTTCTACACCAAGCACAAGTCCTTATCAGCTTTTTCCTTCACTCTATTCTAAGCTCTAGCCTCTATCAACTTTACTTTTACCCCTACATATATCAAATCTGTATCATCAAATCTCATACTTATACATCATCTCTTAGTCTTGTAGTCATAACGGTGCCGTGGAGATTTGAACTCAACATCATAGCTTTTTTAGTGTCCACCAAACTTGTCTCTTGAACTTGTGTATTAGCCTCACCTCATCTTGCCTATAAATAAAGTCTTTAACTGCGGCAAACAACAAAAACTTCCAAGCCACAAATCTCACAAACTCAACCTTTGCATCCACAACAAGCATGCTTCACGTAACATGCAAGCATACCTAACCTCCAATCTAAAACCTTTCTCAAGCTCTAAACTCATCAAACACCACAAAATGCCTTCTTTTCCTCCCTACAGTAGATTACACCAGCAAAGCTTTTGATGTAGCAACCTCTCATCTTCTGTAACTCATGTGCTTCTAGCTCCCACGCCTTATGTCATCTTGCAAGTCCTTTCATGTATTTTTTTTCATCAGTAATGCTATCAAAACCATAAGAAGTTTCGGTTTTCTAGATGACAAGATAACATCCCACTACAGCATGTCATCATCCCAACAGCAAGCCAAAATCAATGCATAGAGACTTGGGAAAAACATGCAAAAAGCTTCAAGCCCAGTTTTTGAACTCAAAAGGGTAGAAAAAGGAAATCAAGTCATTTAAGCAAATCCAACAACCTCTATTCAAAATGACCCCAACAACCCCTTAAACTTTAGATCGAAAACCAATTTGATACTTAAACTTTTTTAATCAGTTCACTCCCTCAACTTTCAAATTCTAAGTGGTCCAAAATTTGAATTTGGCACCAAAAATGACATCATCTGCTGATGTGGAGCAGACATAAGGCTCAACTTTTCAAATGTTAATTTGAATTTAATTAAATGTTTAAACTACCTTTAAAAAAATGAAAAGAGAAGAATACTAGAGTGGTGGGCAACGCGTTATTTTGAAGAATAAAACACTAGAATGGTGGTCGTCGATGAATTGGGGGTGAAAGCAGTGTTCAAGGCCGAGGGTTGAGGACTTGAGGTGGAGGTAGAATACGTTCGTGCAGCTCTGTGTTCGAGCGAGCGAGAGAGACATGGGAAACTCACCGTCAACGGGAGAAATCCCGGCTCGTTCCGCTCCAAATCGTCAGGTGATCGAGCGAGAGAAGGAGTGAATTGTTGGGTCTAACCAGATGGAAGGACAGTGGCGCTGCGAGTCGAACCAGACCGAGGGCGTCTCGTTCGATGGCTGAATTGTTGGGTCACGCGCGCGAGTTCGGGGCAGAGTGATTGAGCGAGAGAAGGAGAGCTTGGGGTGGTGGAGACGGCGGTGAGCGAGTCCGTACAGCAGAGGCAGAGAGGAGATCGAGAGAGAGAAGGAGAGTGAGGAAGCAGATTTTGTATCGATCATCGAGATACAGATCGTTCCGTCCATTTTGATTAAAGGAAGCGGACGGCTGGGATTTGTTACGTCCGTGAAATAAGAGAAATGCGGATATGCGCTTTGGAACGTTCCAATATATATATATATATATATGTTTGGTGTCAAATTCAAATTTTGGACCACAATGATTGGAATTTGAAAGTTGAGTGAGTGAATTGATTAAAAAAATTTAAGGATCAAACTGATTTTTGACCTGAAGTTTAAGAGAGTAAAGTGAATTTAATTCTGTTTTTTTTTTCTTTTTTTGTTTATTCTACACCAATTATTCATAAAATCAAATTCAGAATTTCTCATCACAAATGAGAAACTTACCTTTTGAAGTTACACTATAGAATTATAGGCGGTGTAAGTTGTAAGGTGAGAAGAATCATTTTTAAGAAAAAAACTTGTTCATTCCAAAACAGTTTTTTTTTGGCAAAGCATTCCATAACTGTTTGGAAGGCATATCAATCGACCACTTCTGGAATAATAGAAAATACAGAGTAGAGAGTACAATCTTTTTCATGTGCATATAGGACAATTAAGATCATAAAATTCGTATAAGGGTCGTATACTCATTACAGTTTCGGTTCACTCATTACTAGAAAAAGTAGTATAGCCGACGAAATAACTAAAAAACAGGCTGACGACTTTTTTTTTCATCGGCTATACTATTCTTTAGCCGACGTGTCAAATTTTTGACTGCCGACGAGTCAAATTTTTAATTATAACCGACGAGATTTTTGGCTTTAGCTGACGAGTCAAATTTTTTACTTTAGCAGACAAAAATCTCATCAGCTAAGGTCAAAAAATTTAAACGGATTTGTCCCGCTTTTTTCAGAAATTTTGAATGAAAATTCTTCTTCACTCTCCCTCCTCATCCTCTCCTTCTTGACTCTCCGTCCTCTGCCTCTCCTTCTTCTTCACTATCCCTCTTCTGCCTCTCCAAGTGTGTGGTAGTTGTGATGGTGTGTGGTGGTGGTGGTGGTGGTGGTGATGGTTGTGGTAGTAGTGATGATGTGTGTGATGGTGGTGGTGATGGTGTGTGGTGGTGGGGGTGGTGCAGGGTGTGTTGTGGTGGTTGTGATGGTGTGGTAGTGGTGGTGGTGGAAGTCGTGACGAGAGGATGGCTGGAGATCGATTTATTTTTTTAACAGGGAAAAACACTTTAGTCGACGATATACAAAAACTTTAGAGGACGACATACAAAGACTTTAGTCGTTGGCAAAAGTCGAATCTTTAAGCCAACGATAAGTTTGTTGTCAACTAAAGTGCAGACTTTAGCCTACTACTGTTACTATTATGGTTGGCTAAAGTATGTTTGACGAGCTTTAGCCGAAAATACTTTAGCTGATGAAAATTCGTTGACTATTACTTTAACCGACGAAAAAGTCTAACAGGCCGACGAATTTCTTTCATCAGTTAAAATGTTTTTTCTGGTAGTAACTAATTACCACAAGTGAGCCTACAGTCTTATAGCAAATAGATAATATTCTAAGCAAACTGAAATAAAAAGCAAATAGATTAAAACTCATAGTTCCACATAAAAAGCATGAATCCAAAAGCAAACAAAAGAAATGCAAGAAATTAAAAAGACTATTGTCTCAAGAACGTGGGCCCAATCCACTTGTATCAACCCTAGCCTTTGAAACTAGGGCTGGGCACTTCATACCGCAATCCTGATCTCGTCCCGATCTCATACTGAAAATTGGCAGGAGGGGACGGGACAAAATTTTAAAATGGCGGTACCGTCCCGTCTCGTCCCGTCCTGATAGTTTGAAAACTGGACGGGACGGGACGAGACGAGACCATCCTGAAAGTATAAATGTACTTGTATCCGATCATAACCGTTTGATTTTTAGGGTGTATAATATCTTACAATGAACTTAAAAACACTCAATGAGACGTCCGAAACCTAAATATAAATTTACAGTACTAGTTTCATACACCAAGAGTTAGATAATTCATTCGCATTTGATGATGATGATCATATGAAAGATATCGGCCGACACAACGAAGCTATGTAGTGATAACTGTAGCTCCTTTGACTTTTCAAACTCTAGAGTTTTCTCGAGATCTTAATTAATCAGTTAGATACAAATTATAAGCATTTTTAATTAATTGGTTATTAATTCCCTTTTTATTTTTATAATTTTTGTTCGTTTTGTACTTATATAGAGTTAGGAGTTTAGAACTAGGGCAATTATACCATAAAAAGAGTAACACCATAGAATATATATGTATATATGAAAAATTAATACACAATAAAACCCTCATCAATATTGGATGAGTTCATATTGACTTTATAAAAATAGATATAAAATTTCTTCAAGAATTTATGATCAATTTATCTCTTCTAAGTTTTTTTTTAAATTCTATTGTTGCGGAATCCCGATCACGTCTCGATCTCGTCCCAATACCGAGCGAGATCGTTCCGTACGTGATACGTTTCTAAAAATACAATCTTGTCTTGTCTCATGCCCAGTCTTATTTGAAACTATTAAGGAAAGTATTAAGGAGAGCAATCCCAAGTAATTAGGGATTCCTAGAATAGGTTGGTTACCATGTTTATCCCTAGAATACTGGATCAGAATGGAACAAACTCTATATATAAGAGGTGTAATACGCATGAATGAAATCAAGAAGTCTTTTCTTCATCTTATAATTCTCTTTATGGTACCAGAGCGTACGATCTTGAGAACATAACTTTTCTACAGAATTACCATACCTCATGGCTGGCGATGATGAGCAGAAAGTCATTGAGCACAAGAAAGGCTCATCTGCTGCAGCAGCACCATGGGAGAACCCTAATCATCCACTCTATATGCATCATTCCGATCAACCTGGCATGATTCTTGTGCCCCAAGCATTGACGGAAGACAACTACATTGATTGGTCCGATTCAATGGCCATGGCACTCACAGTCAAGAACAAACATGGTTTTATTGATGGAACCATAATCAGATCACTCTTCAACGTTGCAGAACAAGGGCAGTGGGATCGCTGCAACATTCTCGTCAAGACCTGGCTGTTTAGCAGCATGTCAAAGGAGATCAAACGAAGTCTCGCTCATTGCAAGACTGCACATGACATATGGGAAGAGCTAAAGGAGAGGTTTTCCCACACCAACACTGTCGAATTGTTCAACATAGAGAATGACATCCACAAGTGTGAACAAGGAACAGGTACGGTCACCACATATCACACAAATCTCACAGGTTTGTGGGATGCGAGAGACGTGGCTTGTGCACTGACTCCTTGCACATGTGAAGCTGCAAACACGTACAAGACCTATATGGAAACGCAGAAGACAATAAAGTTTCTGATGGGATTGAATGAAGGATATGCGTCTCTCCGAAGCAATATTATAAGCATGGATCCTCTACCAAACTTGAACAAGGTATATGCAGCAGCCCTACGCCATGAAAAGCAAGCAGCAGCCTCAAGTGAGAAGGTTGCTATCACAACGGAGGCTTCGGCATTTGCAGTCAAGAAGTTTGCCAGGCCTTCAACAGAGAAGGAACTCCACTGTGAAACGTGTGGCATGAATAACCACATCACAAGAAATTGCAGGGCACATCTCAAGTGCACCTACTGCAATGGCAAGGGTCATACCTACAACTATTGCCGGAAAAGAAAAGCTGACCTGGAGAGAGCACAAGAAGCAAGCAAGGTGAATCTTGCAACCCTATCAATGGAGAACGATGATGGTTTTCCTCTGACAAAGAAGGAGTGTCAACAGATGATGGAGATGATGAGCAAAATAAAGTCTGTTGCTAAGAAACAAACTGATGAATCTCAAATGTTTGAGATGCTACAAACGACTCAGCCATCTGCTAATCTTGTTGGTAAAGTTCTCAACTATCAAGACTTCTTAGGTAAAGCAAATGCTATTTCAAAGGGTAGTATTGATGCTATATGGATTTTGGATAGTGGTGCCAGTGACCATATTGTTTGCAATCTGAAATTCCTTACTTCACTTAAACAAGTTCATCATCGTTTGGTGAAACTGCCGGATGGGAAAATTAGCAAAGTAACACATGTTGGGACAGTAGTATTCACCGAGAGTCTAATCCTTCGCAATGTTCTATGTGTTCCGTTGTTTTATCTCAACCTGATCTCCATTAGCAAACTAGTGTTTGATTCATTTCATGTAACCATCTTTCTAAAACAAGTTTGCTTTATACAGGACCTTCGATCGGGAAGACGATTGGGACGGGAACTGAATGCGAGGGACTCTACTGCCTCAATCTGCCAGGGAAAGGAACATGCAATATGGTCAGTACCAAAACACCAAACCTATGGCATCAAAGGCTTGGACATCCATCTAGTAAAATCTTAGCTATGTTTCCCTTCCTGCATAATAAAGCTTCAGATACAAGCAACTGTTCAATCTGCCCTCTAGCCAAACTCACTAGGAAGCCATTTCCATTAAGTACTTCTTCCAGCAATTCTTGTTTCGAGTTGATTCATGTAGACATATAGGGAGGATACCATGTCCCAGCTATTTCTGGAGCACAATTTTTCTTAACCATTGTTGATGATTATTCAAGGAGTACTTGGGCTTATCTTATGCAACACAAGTCAGAGGCTCGACCCCTACTTGTTCATTTTGTCAATCTCGTTGAAAACCAATTTTGCAAGAGGGTGAAAATTGTTAGAAGTGATAATGGTCCAGAGTTCAAACACCCACAATTTTATTCTTCCAGAGGTATTGAACATCAGACAAGCTGCATCAACACACCACAGCAAAATGACGTTGTTGAACGTAAACACAGACATCTCCTCAACATCGCTAGAGCCTTATTGTTTCAAGCACATTTGCCTAAACTGTTTTGGGGGGATGCCATTCTCACAGCCGCTTACTTAATCAACCGAACACCAACACCACTACTACAAGGGAAAACACCATTTGAAATTTTATTTCAAAAGCCACCAAACTACAACCATCTTAGGGTTTTTGGTTCTCGTTGCTTTGTTTCCACACATCCCCTCCGACCTAGCAAGTTTGATCCCAGATCCGTCGAATGTATTTTCCTTGGTTATCCACATGGTCAAAAGGGTTACAAGGTCTATAGTTTGAAGGAAGAGAAAGTCCTAGTTTCAAGGGATGTTTTCTTCTTTGAGAATGAATTCCCTTATCAGACTGATGTTAGTCCGATCACTCGCGCAACGGATCTCCCTCCCGCGAGCGAAATTACTCTCGCGAGCGACATCTCTCCCGCGACCGAAACTACCCCCGCGAGCGAAATTACTCCCGCGAGCGAAACTACCCCAGCGATCGACAGTCACGCGAGTGAGACTGTTCAACCAATGCTTCAGCCAAGATTCCCTACAAATCCTCCTCAATCTTCTACTCCAACACAATCACTTACTGATTATGACTATCCCATTCCCACCACCACTTCCGCTGATCTACACCAAATACCTGACACAACATCTCTTCCCTCCTCTCAAATAGAAACACAACCTCGTCGCTCCACCCGACCAACCAAGACCCCAACCATATTGCAGGACTTTCACATTGAGGCAGCCCTCCCTTCTAGGACTGTTCCGTCGTCTTCGTCGAACGAGGTAATTCCTTCAGGCACTCCTCATTCTATCTCTCATGTATTATCGTATGATAGACTCTCTCCAAGGCATAAAGCTTTTACTGTCAAAATAACTCTCGACAAGGAGCCTAAGTCTTTTTCTCAGGCAATACACGAACCAAAGTGGAGAGAAGCCATGCACAAAGAGATTGAAGCTTTACAGGCCAACAATACATGGAGCTTAGTGCCGTTACCCCTGCATAAGAAGCCAATTGGTTGCAAGTGGGTTTACAAGATCAAGCATAATCCGGATGGAACTGTGGAAAGATATAAAGCTCGATTAGTTGCAAAAGGATACAGTCAAGTTGAAGGAGTTGATTACAGAGAGACTTTCGCACCTGTGGCCAAGCTAACAACTGTACGCGTTCTTCTTGGTCTCGCTTCCATTCAGAGTTGGCATCTTCATCAATTGGACGCCAATAATGCTTTCCTCAATGGTGACTTGTTTGAGGACGTCTACATGCAATTGCCACCGGGTTTCGGACGAAATGGGGAGACTAGAGTATGTAAGTTGCACAAGTCCCTGTACGGGCTCAAGCAAGCTTCGAGGCAGTGGTTTTTGAAGCTTTCTCAAGCTCTCAAGAGTGCCGGTTTCAAACAAAGCTGGTCAGATTACTCATTATTCGTCCGAAATACACATGGAAAATTCACAGCATTACTTGTCTACGTTGATGATGTGATACTAGCAGGTAACAGCTTACAAGACATAGAAGATATTAAAAGCTTCCTTGCGAAACACTTTAAATTGAAGGACATGGGAAAGCTCAAATACTTTCTTGGAATAGAGGTGGCAAGATCCAAGCAAGGAATTGTATTGTGTCAACGAAAGTATGCACTAGAAATTCTAGAAGATGCTGGTTTCTTAGGTGCCAAGCCTTCTCAGTTTCCTATGGAACAAAGTTTGGTACTTACACAAGGAGATGGAGCAGAACTGCAAGATGCTTCACAATATCGAAGACTAGTTGGAAGACTTATATACCTCACAATTACAAGGCCTGATCTTGTCTATGCAGTGCACATTTTGAGCCAATTCATGGACAAACCTCGACAGCCACATCTAGATGCAGCATACCAGGTTCTCAAATATCTTAAACAAGCGCCTGGACAAGGAATTCTCTTGCCTTCTACAGGCCAGTTGGAATTAAGGGCGTATTGCGACGCTGATTGGGCTCGTTGCAGGGATACAAGAAGAAGCATTACTGGTTATTGCATCTTTCTTGGGAATGCACCTATTTCATGGAAGACTAAGAAGCAAGGGACAGTGTCTAGCTCAAGTGCTGAAGCTGAGTATAGGTCCATGGCCACGACATGTCGAGAAATAACTTGGCTTCGCAATATTCTGAAGGATTTGAACGTAAGCCAACCACATGCAGTAAAGCTCTTCTGTGACAATCAGGCTGCTATTCATATAGCGTCAAATCCCGTCTTCCACGAGCGCACGAAACACATAGAAATTGACTGCCACGTTGTACGTGAGAAGGTAGAAAGAGGACTGATCGAAACTCTTCATGTTCGAACAGAAGAACAACCTGCAGACTTGTTCACCAAGCCATTGAGTTCGAAGCAGTTCACTGTATTGTTAGACAAGTTGAATGTAATCAATATACACTCCAACTTGAGGGGGAGTATTAAGGAAAGTATTAAGGAGAGCAATCCCAAGTAATTAGGGATTCCTAGAATAGGTTGGTTACCATGTTTATCCCTAGAATACTGGATCAGAATGGAACAAACTCTATATATAAGAGGTGTAATACGCATGAATGAAATCAAGAAGTCTTTTCTTCATCTTATAATTCTCTTAAGAAACCGTCGACTTAGCCAGAGTACTGCCTTCAAAAAAAGTTTCTATCTGCTGTAATTAATACGCCATATATCGAGCATGTCCATGATATCAGTGCGATTTCCGATCCAGATCTAATTGCTTCATCATGGTTGAATGTCGTGTTATTCCAACAACGAAATTTGGTTTCCTGACGAGATTCCTTTTGAGAAAACGGAGATCTTGGTTGATCAAAACACTTAATCAGAGAGATTCATATGGTGGGAAGTTTGCCAAATAGGTACAATGTTGGAAGGTTGAAAAGCCATTAGACATGGAGAGGACTCCACTTTCAGGGAGGTAGACTTGTTTCCCTTCTATTGATGTTGTAATTGTTTTTTAGCAAACTCTATTTTTTGGGAATAAACCTAAAATGTTACATAAACTATTATGAAAAGTACTTTTTGGTACAAAAAAATGTCTTTCGTAGTAGTTTAGGTACATTTTAGGTATTTATATCATTTAAATATATCACATAGGTAATTTAACAGAAAAAACTCACGAAAATATCATATCACGTAATAGTAATACTTTGGGTACCATTAATTTCAAGTAATTAAAATTCTTAAGTACCAAAAAGTACCTTTCACAATAGTTTAGGTATCATTTTAGTTTTTTACCCTTTTTCTTGTACAAGCTAGACATTAATATGGCTCAGTTTGGTATTGAGTTTTGAGAAATTTATAATCATCATTTTTTATAGATTTTTTATTTGGTAAAATTTTAAAACGTGGTTATCAAGAATTTTTTAAATGTTGCAGGAGAACTACATGACATTGTCTAGCAGTGCTACATTTCACTTAAATTTAGACATGTGGATTTTTACAACTAAAATATGTACTAATATTTTCTATGTTTTGTGAAATTATATTCATGGGTATTTAGTGAGTTTAAACTAAGGTAAAGGGTTTAGGGGTTTTAGGGTATAGGGTAGACTGATAGGGTATAGGGTTTAGGGTTTAAGACTTAGGACTTAGGGTTTAGAGTTTCAAAAACAACAAAAAACTCAAAATGATATTTGACAAAATAGTTGAAATGATTTTTCATGTCGAAAATTCATATGTCCAAAAGCCCAAAACAACAAAAAGCTCAATTTTGAGTGGAATGTAGCACCACTAGACAATGTCACATGGTTCTCCTGTAACACTGAAATATTTCTCATGACTATCTAAACTGTTTAGTTCAAATAACCATAATTTAAAAAAACAGGTTGGAGGTCGCTTATTTAAAAATTAAATTTTTAAACCATAATTTCAAACTAACTCTTTCATACATGTTTTGTGGCCGGTTTGTTTCTCTTATAATTATAAATTTGTTGCTCAACTGTTAACTGTGCCATGTATAGAATTAATACATGTAGGATAAGTCTGATCTCGTCTACCATATTGTATTTAATCTGAAACTTGACATGCATAGATCTACAAAACACATGAATAACGGAAAATTTTAAATAAATTTAATTTGGGGAAACCTCACAGACACAAGGCCCATATAAGGTAAGTATTGAACATAAAGTTTTACAAAGAACATATGTATCAAGACTTTAAAGAAAGATTTGTTGATTTGGAGATAAGTAATAACACCTTATATTCAAATGGGTATCTTCTTTTTAGAATCATTTAAATGGACTAATAGAGAGCCAAATTAGTATTATATGGTCAATTATTGTTATTTATATTACCATATTAATACTATGTAATACCCTATATAAAATGTCTTCTATCAATGAATATAATAATTATTCTTCTTCCTATTTTTCCACACCTATTTTTCTTAATCAAGTGATATTTTTCTCAATATCTTACTTTATTAAAAAAAAATCAGTCGTTAATTTATTGAAAAAAATGAAAAATCATATAGAATTGAGTTCCTAAATTTCCTAGCTACAAGAATTATCAAAACTCGATCACGGAAAACCGAACTGTCGATAACTAGATCTAAGAGATGAGGGGAGACAATACAGTAATGATTCCATGATTACACATTCAGTTGTCAATCGAAAATTTCAATGCCATTTCGTACAGGTCAGAAAACAAAATGAGGACGACAAATCTTGTTCATATGTGGCCAAAATCTTGAACCTACAGAGTGATGATCTACACTGTTTTCAAATTTTCTCTTGGCTCCAAGAGAAAAAGAGGCAACAGATAAAACAAACCAACCCTAAATGTTTCTATTGTAGAAGCTAAAAAGGGATATTTATAACTACAAGCAACTGCTAAGACATTTCAATCAAACACACCTCTTTCAAATCCCGGGATTTAAAGGTGAGTCATAATAAGGGAGTCACAATCGTAAGCGGCTAGAAAAAAGTTGATCTGCACTTCAATTTCTCTACAGGGTAAACTATAATAACCACCTGTTGGAGACACATGGATGATTTGCTAAGTGGTCATTTGCTTCTCTTCCGAAGTAGCCGTTGAGGTAAGCAAATTACTGCATATCTTACTAAATACGATCAAGAATTCTTTTTCACATTACAGCAAACTTTGTTGATGCTCTCATGCAATGCCCGCAGAAAGTACTATGCTCCAACTGTCAGCAAGCATTGATTAAGAATGCAATCAACATCTTTCCTCAATTTTGATAAGGATGATATCTTCCAGTCATAGAATCACCACTCCTATCATATCCTCTACCAGCATTGTAACTGCTACCACCACGACCCCGACCCCTACCTTGACCCCGATCAGCAGAACCACTTCCATACCCTTTACCACCACCATAACCGGTAGGAGCACCATAACCACCAGGCATGCCATAACCACTCGCTCCATATCCGGCATTGCCATACATGGGTCCACCAAACCCAAAACCATATCCATATCCACCATAACCACCATAGAAACCTGCATAGTTCGCAGCATAGTTTCCAGCATAATTGTTGTAATTCCCATAGGCAGCACCATATCCGCCATGTCCACCATAGCCCCCCATCTTTCCATTGAAACGACCTCCAGAATTATATCCACCATATCCAGCTGCAGCACCATACGGCCTTGCAGCACTACCACTAAGGTCACCCGGCCTTTTAGGTTCAGCCCTTTTTATTTCCACCTACATTTGATATCAAAGTACAGAGTTCATGATCATTCATTTAAAGAAAATCAGTGCAGTGTAAAAATATTCTTCCAATTTTACCTGTTTGCCTCCAAGTTTATGTATTTTTCCTTCTGAGAATACCTTGTCAAGAGCATCTTCATTCTCAAATGTGACAAACCCAAAACCTCTAGACCTCCCAGTTTTATGATCTACCATAATCTGGTGCTCAACAATGCTACCAAATGTAGAGAAATATTCCCCCAATTCCTCTACAATGTTTTACCATTGTGTCAAAGAAAAATATATAAATTAACTTAGCTATATTGCTAAAGAGTAAGATTTACCATACCATCGGACAACGAAGTTGGTATCCCACCAACAAAAATTTTCTTTCTTTTTGATCCCCCCTTAAATCCGATATCCTCCCTGGGAACAGTTCTCTTCACCTCCACCTATGATAAAAAATCATCACCAATCAGGAAGCAGGGTTAAATTGCAATCCTGGACTTTTGCAGTGACAAATGCCTTATGCAATAGGATATTGAACGTTACCACTCTGCCATCAATCACATGTTCTTCCTCCAAAACTGCATCAGCAGCCACTGGATCAGCAAACGTAATGAATCCAAACCCCCTTGGCCTCCCGGTATGTTTGTCTAACATTATAACAGAATCTGCTATTTCTCCATATTTGCCAAAGTAATTGGTAAAGGTTTCTGTAAAGAAAAACATCATAAATATTGGTGACTGGTAGCCGGAAATTATTTCTAGTCATTTGATGAAAACAAGTTGTGCTCCGCATACCTTGATGCAGGACAAATAAGATGAACCCTAGAATTCGGATTTAAAGATGGAATTAAGAAGGGGATAGGTCTACTAGCATCACACCAGTAGGTTTCTAGGCATCACACCTAGGGATCTCAGGCATCACACCTAAGGTTAGGTTGCATCTCACAAACCTGGATAGAAAGCAAGGCTCTCAAACTTTTATTTATTCAACTCTCTGCCAAAAAAGACTACAAAGGCCTCTATATATAGAGGTTAAAACCCTAGATCAATTAGGATCAAGCAACCCTAATATTCTAGAACTTAAAAGATTCCCTAATAAAAACACAAATCCAAAATAAGAAAGAAATCATAAAATCCTGACTTAAGATATTATACTCCTATTCTGCATTATACCTCATATGTATAGTACGGTAAGGATAAAAGGGAGCCGAACAGTATTATGCACACCAAGCAAGTAAATGGAGGTAGCTCACTTTGCAGCTCTTTTTCTTTTAGAAAAAAGAAACTGTAGTCTAAGGAAATTGAAATGCACCAGCTCAATGAAACTAGTAAAATCATAAAAACCAGCATGGACCAGGTTCTATGATGTACATTAGCAGCAAAGGAAGAATTAGGTTGAAGGGTGACTAATCCTAACAGGAAAAGAAAACAAAGTACATATTAACATCATGCCTTAGCTCTCATCTACTGTAACCTATGGCGATCCATCAAATGAATCAAAATGTTCTCACAATTTCCTTGGAACGCCCCTAGCAACCAAGTTATCAAATTAGCCTAGATCTACCAGATCCCTTAAAGATGATAGTGCTACCATTTAACCTTAGCACTCAAAGGAATAGAACTCTCTCTCCAAATAGCTCAAACATGCCTCCATATGACAAAGAACAAAGATAGTTGCAAATGACTGCAATGCAATCGCAGCAATCCTATCATAGCAATTGCTCACAAACAGTAACAAAAGACCATATTCAATACAACTGAGTATATGCAAACCCTAGTCCACAGCCGTATGACACTAAATGGAAAAGCAGAGCACCAATTTCAAATAAACACATCCAATTTCATTTCAATCATACAACAAAAGGCTCATCGTGGCCATATCAATAGTACCTTCAGTGGTCTCCCACGAAACGCCTCCTACGAATAGTTTCCTACCACATTAAAAACAGCAAAACCCAAATGTTACTCTCTCCTCAATCATCAACACAACACCACATTATCAATAATGAGAACTCAAAGGCCAAACTAACTAACCCTGCAGCGGAATCGGCACGACTAGTGAATGAAGAATCCCTAAACTCATTGCCTTCACTATCTACGTTGCAGTTGTTGTTATGATTGCCCTCAAACTCACGCCCAGAATCAAATTGCTGCTCCTGCGGCTGTTCATATTGTTCTTGAAATTGTTCCTCCCCATCATACCCGATTTGGTTATCATCAAATCGACTCTGCTCTGGATAATCCTCCATTACCAACAGAGCCTGAACACCTCTCAATCTCAACAAGTCCCTAAATAAACAAACCAAGATTAAAGCTTTGGGAATCATAGAATTGGAATCAATCACAGTGAAGAACCCTAAGATTTGAGATGGGTTACCTTTACGGAGATTTGGGGAGGGCGAGAGTGGAGTTGGAGAAACCCTAGAGGCTGAAACGACGCCGTGCGGCGGAGTATGGGAGCTGGATTTTAAGAAATTTCAATTTCGGATTTTGAGGTATTTATATTGGAACAAGCCCAGTGAAAGGGTAAACTTATTCTCTCTCTCTCTCTCTCTCTCATGCAAATTGCAAACGCTGTGCTGTGTATCACAGAATCCTTTCTTCTCTTTTTTATGTTTTTGTGGGAGCAAAAGCCTCCTGACAAGGAAAATCAATCTAGCATGTCTACAGTCTTACTAGGAATAATTGTCTCTCTGTTTTTTTCTACTTATTTTTTAATGGGAAATAGTGGAGCAAAGAAAATATTGTTGCACTTTAATTAATGGGCCAATTACATAAAATTCTTTTTCCAGACATTTTGGATCATCCAGCACCAAATCTTAAATAAAATATTAAAATTTAACAAAATTACAGATGGTTATACAACCACAAAAGTATTGAATTTAATTATTTTGAATGCTAAATACGAATTTTCTATTATTTTCTTGATCGATATAGATTCGCATTTCATGTTAAGTTATCACAATGATATCTTCCTCGCCAGGGTTCAAAAATGTTTGGCCATGTTCTTTGACCAAAGGTGCAGCCGGTAAACTGCATATGATTTACGTCTGTTTTGAATAGCATGACCAACCCAACTCAGCTAGGTTTATCGCCTACACAAATGGTTTTTGAACCCCAAACACTGTTTTGATAACCTTAAACGACATGTGAGACTTCTTTTCCCACTCCATAAAAGAGTAAAAGAGGTTGAGAACACAATCATTAAGAGCAGGACATTGTCCCAACGTATACCTCAAAGTTGCTCTGGGACTCACTAAACATTCTTTTTCTGTTATGTTTATTTTCTCTTATGTATAAGCACAGTTCTAGTTTTGTTTCCTTTACCACAAAGGAACATCAAGACTTGTTTCCAATGTAGGGAATGAAAATTAAGGTGATAAGAGTGGCAGAGCCAATGAAGGAAGAGTGAGGGCCCGTGCTCTAGAGAAATAATGAATTTTATTGGCTGATTTTCTTTGTGTCTTTATAATAATAAAAAATTATAATAACAGTAATTAAAGTATCTAAACTTTGTTAAATAACGTATTAGTACAAGAACTAACAAGTTAGTCCTAATTTTCGTATATACGGTTATAACAACGTTAAAAAGTTACTGTTTTTTCTTTGATATTTTTTTCTTTCTTTTAAAGAGGATCAAATGATTTCACTGCTACCTCATGATAACTCGAACTCATGACTTCGTCAATAGGTAGTGAATGATGCGTTGAAATCTCTCTCTTACTAATTCCCTAATTAACCTCTCTTGCTCTCTTACCAACAAGCAGCTACACAGAATTCTCTCCCCATCGGTTAACACATGTTTCAGGCAAGCTGTATAATCTCATATATTGTTTGTAAGAATGATTCTATCAATGTGCTTCTATAGGTAGTAAAAGTTCAATTGCTAATATTTTTACGGAATGTATATCATGAATAACAATGTCTTCTAACCATTCCCAATAACAGTATATGTGGGAGAAAGCTCCATTGACACGAAACCCACTCCATCGCACGGATCCTTTAGACATACGGTTGCTGAGAAGCACAAATGGTGTCTGGGGGCATGTTGATCATGATGGGCAGACTTCAACATCCACACGTCTGCGCTCAGTTTCTCGTTGGTTGATGGAAAGGTAGCCAGTCGACGGGATTGTTGAAAAGTCCACCGCGGAAGGTGACCTGAATTGTCATAAGGGGGAGTCTCGATGGCATCCAGCCCAATCAATGAAGGGTAGGTGCAAAAGGTGGTGTCTTTGCTTTGAATGTCCTCATCGTTTTTAAGGATGGTGACAATGTCCTTCTTGAAACTCTTGAAAACTACCATCTGGAAAACGGTGTACGTTTACGCGAAGCCTAAACACTTTGAGCGGTTTGTCTCACAGTCAAGATGTGGAAGGAACCTAGCGGTTAGGGGATCACGTTCTTCGATTCGCTTCCAATGTACGTAAAGCCTAAACACTTGAACGGTTCGTCCCACAGTCAAAATGTGGAAGAAACCTAGCGGTGGACTTGATTCACGTGAATGCCATAAAGAAGTAAAGAAGTAAGAAATAAAGAAGTGTTGGTGCCACCAAAAAAAGACCTCATTGGTGCTAGTTGCTCCCCACGTGAATGCCATAAAGAAGTAAAAGAATTAAGAAATAAAGAAGCGTTGGTGCCAACAATAAAAAAGTAATAACAAAAAAGGGGCTTCATTGGTGTTGCTACTTGCTTCCCCCACGTGAATGTCATCATTCACATTCACAATTGTTATCTTGGTCTAGAGGGTGCAGGTATGGAATTATCATGTTAGAATTTGGTCATGTACCTTATGTCCTTCACTGTGAATCAAGTCCACCGAATTTTTGCAAATGGGTAAATCAACTAAATTCTCAATTGGTAACAAATCAGCTGAACCCTTGACCTGGCAAAAAAGGGTCAGTCAAAATCAAGAACCTTTGTTGTTAAATCCAGACAAGAACCTCTCATACTTGACTTCTTTCACAAAAAAAGAGAGAAAACTCACATGCTCTAATCAATAAGAGACAACGCTGCACCTTGTTAATGTCTGTTACTGTCGATGCTCAAATCAAGAGCTCACCTACACTGCAAATAAGTTAAATAAGGAGGGGAGTCAGTAATCTAGCTAGTCGAATGGGTAGTCTGAACAAAACAAAGCAAAGACAAAAGGAACATAACGGGGTCTGACACCTCGTAAGACGGCTACAGCTGAAGGTTTTAGGACCGAGAATGCTCAAGCTAAGAACCCTAATTTATATTGGGGTAGTAGGGTTTGCTGCACAAGTAACTTCCTGATTGAGACTAGAAAATTATGGAGGGAATAAGAGATTTCTCGCCACATGGCGCCAAATTATTTGGTGATTAAATCATTGATTGGAGAAATATTACAAATAATCAATCAATCAAAGTGGGAATATATCAAAAGTTTATTTCCATTATGAGCCTTAAAGTCTTACCGAATCAAGTCAAATATTTGAGGATCCTTACAAATTTAAGGAATCTCTACAAGTTAGGGTATCCTGCAAATTTAAGGAATCCCTACGAATATAGAGAATCCTTGAAAATTTGGGAGTCCCTACAAACTCAGGAATTCTGAGAAACTTAAATTCCAACCCAAATTCATCCATATCAAAAGCATTGACTTTAAGTTGCATCTCCGACACGGACGGCGGCATGACTACGACGCACCTTGGAGTGAGGGCATTTAAAGACACATAAAATTCAACGAAAATGAAATCGTTGAACATTCAAACCTCATGTGGGCCCGATAAATTTGTGTACGTGGTACGTGAGTCGGCAAAGTCAAAGAGACTCCTGAAGTACACATGGCGACGTGTGATTGGTCGGTCAACAACAGATTCGTCAAATCCTGACTAAAGCAAATATTAAATATCGTCCTTCAATTAATTGTCAATCGCATTAAATTGATTGTCGGAATTAAAATCAGATATTTAATCAAATAAATCATGCCTTAACACGAATGATTAATCAATTAATTAAAAATGATTTGATTTAATTATCAAAATTGATTGATTTAATTATTATCGATAAGGAAAGAAATTCATTGGGCGCCATCATTACATGCCATATGCAGGGAAGCGTCGACAATATAAATACCCCTTCTCATATCAAGAGGATGACTTCTGACCAGAGAGAGAAAATTACTCTCGAGAGCTCAGAAGTCTTAAAACCCTTCCGAAGAACAACCAAGCTCCTAACAAACCCAAACACAAACCCAAACACTTGTCACGTGATCAATTCTCGTGACTACTTTTCCACCTTAAGAACAAGTGTCTTGTCATCCTTGAGTCAAATTCAAATTCGGAGATAGAATTAAAGAAGTTCACAAAGATTTGTAACCCGCAAATTCATCAATAAAATTCTATCATTTTGTACACGTGTTGTTTTGTCATTTGTGCATATAAATTCGTGTTTACACGAAGATTTGAGATAACTCTGGAAGGGAAAGGGCGAGAATGGGTGATACGACGGGACGAAAGAGATTGTCTTTTTTTAATCTCTGTATGGACTGAAATGGAGTCGATTTGGAGTTTAGGTTGTACAACTTAAAGATGCAATTGATCGATGGAAGCAACTTGAAACTCGATCAAGAGTTTTCGATTCAGTTTCGAGAGACACTGAAGGTTGAGAGAGCTCGGAAAGAGAAAAACAAAAAAAATAAGACACAAGGTATTTATATAGAGTGCATATGAACAGGGCATCAACATATGAATAGTGTAAGGAAAATATATATATGGTAAATTACGTTCAACCACATTTAGTCTAATATATCTCTAACGGTGAGCTAAT
Source organism: Comarum palustre (assembly GCA_951800085.1). Lineage (NCBI taxonomy): Eukaryota > Viridiplantae > Streptophyta > Magnoliopsida > Rosales > Rosaceae > Comarum > Comarum palustre. The sequence goes on along the minus strand of OX637572.1, from coordinate 13,027,276 downwards.
ATATCTCTAACGGTGAGCTAATATATCTCTAAGATAATTTGTTTTGTTTTTTCACCGGTGTATAAACCCTAAATCTAAAGGTACTTACCGTAATTTCATTAATCAGATAATAACTAAGCAAACACCATGTTTATTGCACATTTTCTACCAGATCAGAACCAAGGTATACAGGTATTTTCAAGATAGAAGACTTCCTGTTTTACAATCTCCAACATTTCAGCTTCTAATACTTTGTCAAAAACAAAAGAGGCTTTTGCTTAATACTATGCCAGAAAGGGTTTTGGCGGCGTTTTGCTTAATACTTATTGTCTGCAGACATGGAGTGCGACACAACCCCAGAATAACAAACACACACACACACACACACAAACTCACAAAAGGTACATTTGATGCTACATTCTCATATTTTGGCTATATGCCTATATATAGCAAAAGCAGATACTGTACTACACAGAACAGAGCTACCAGCCTACCAGTTTTGTTGCATCATCAATCATCTACTTCACTCATTCATCATCATCATCATCATCATCATCATCATCATCGTCGTCGTCGTCATCATCGTCTTCAACAAATTCCTCATCTTCTTCAAACTCATCAGTTCCTTCAGGGTCTTCTTCGTCTTCCAAGTCATCCTTCCCTACAATGAAGCCTCCAAGTGGTTCATCGTCTTCGTCATCTATGCCATCTTCATCCGCAGCAGCAGTCATCTTCTTTTCAAAACTTTTACTATCTTTTGCTTTCTTCTGAGGTACGTTATGGGCCTTCGACCTTGTAGAATATGTTGGCTTATTTACCTTTCGAAGTTTTGCAACAAGCTCTTCATCAGCTTCACTCTCCCCTGTCCACTCTTCATTGTCATCTTCTTCACCTTTTTTCCTCTTTCTTCTCCCGCCCCTCTTTCCCTTCTCCTCATATTCATCATCGTCGCTTTCTTTTCTAGGTTCCTCAAGAAACCAGTCCCAGTTCTTCATATCACGGATCATTTGCTTGGGATACTGATCAAACTCATGCCCCATTAGAATAAAACCAAACTCTGCATTGCAAACAGTACGATATCATCATAAGCATAATATGGGGAATTCTCAATACAACAAATAACATAGAAGAAAAACACAACTGAAATCTAAATCTTAGCTACTATCAGCTTAATTATGAAGGAAAAAAACTAACAGCTAACTTTCTCACTCTAGCAATTGTGATCTTTGTCACATTAACACATCAGCTAAGATTGTAGGGGAGACTGAGAAACTTAACCAAGGCTTCATTTCATAAGAAACATTAATGCACAACTGCACAGCTCATACCTCCAAAAGCTAAACTGAACCCAATTTTTCAGTTTTACTACACTAATCGCTTCCAAATGCCAAATGCCCAAAATAATAGCATCAAATTATGCAAGATTTTCCTTGCATCAGATTTAATTACCAATAAGCAGTGCCTCATAACTAACTAAACACAAACAACAAGAGTCCTGTAGAGAGACCAAAAAGTATTCTTTAATCATCAATTTAAACAAAGAATCCAAAGAAACAACAAACTATCTAAAACAGTCATCTGAATTCAAGATATCATATTTCTCAACCAAGCAAAGAACATGAAGGACTTGAAAGCCAAACCTTTAACGGGGTCAATGCCAGAAACATCAACACATTCCCATTCAGACCCATTTACCAAAACCTCAGCCAATTCACTTTCGCTCTTCAAAACCCTCTTATCTTCCTCTTCAACCCCAACATTTCTCACTTTAAACCAAATGGGTCTCTTCCCAGACACGCAGAGCCAATCACCGGCCGCCAGATCACCCATCTCCGACTTCCTGAAAACCCTGACTTCCCCATCTTTGTGGCTCCGGACCCAGATGGGGTTCCTCCCCAGAACCTCGAATGAGATTGTGGGCTCTGCTTGGTCTGCGTATTTGTGCTCGAGTTCGAACAAAAGGTGGCGGCGAGACACTGTTGGGTCGGTGGTGTTGAATCCGTTTCCCCTTCCAAACACGGCCTTTTGACCTTTCTCTACTACAAATTTTGAGCGGTCTTCAACTTCGATTTCCATACCCAAATTGTCTCAGGGTGGGAAAGTTTCTACAGTTGCCTGAGGCTTTGAGAGTGAGCTGTGCCTTTGCCTTTTTAGTTCAAAACTGAAACCCACGCGTTATGCACGTGGCGCTAATTTAAAACTACGAGGGTGATATAAGCCTCATGAAATAATATATCAATCTTTAATAAATAATGTAAGTGATCAAGACTATGAGTACAAGCACGATACGTTTAAAAGTGGCCTTGTACGGCACGAGCACGCTACCGGTCCGGTACGGTCCAAGCACGTTATCTTAACGGGTCGGGCCTAGAAAATTGAGCCCACGAGCTCAATCCTAACTCATTATAGGCCCGGCCCAAACACGATAAGTTAAGGCCCACGACCCGGTCCGTTTTAAAAAAATATATTTTTTCTTTATAATATGAAGATTATATATTTATAAATAATATATAAGTTGTTTTAAGTGTGAACAATAACTGATAAATACTAATAATTATTCATTTTAATTCTCTTAGACCCATAAAAAATTTTACTAAAACATTACCAAGTATAAATAATGATCATATGATTCATATATCATATATTTTTTAGTTTGTTGGCAAAGAAAACAAATTATCGATAAAAAAATGTGAGTTATTTTTCATTTGTTTTTATTTTGGTATACTATGATATCAATTTTGGACTAATTTCTATTTTTAACTACAGACGGACTCATTAATGGGTCCGGTCATGTCCGAGCACGGTCCAATATGTTATGGGTTTGGGCCGATGGCCTGGGTGGGAGTTAGATTTGAGTTATGGGATAATCATTTATAATCATTATTTTTAAATAGATTTTATGTTTGGTAAAATCTTATAAAATGACTTATTTAAAATTTTTTAGACTAAATAACCACAATTTTAAAATTATAGAATTTATACTCACAATATGTAGAGAAGAATTTCTCCAAGGTACTTATATGAAAGGAGTACCCTATTTGAATGAGAGGAGCAAATGAAGCTTTTCATTAGAGAGAAAGCAAGATCAGGAACATATATCAGATTATACTTTTTTTTTGGCATTCTTATCAAACTTCATTCATAAACTGAAATATATACAAAGATCCAAAGTAGGATTATATAGATCCATAGGGTTATCTAGATTCATATTTGGATGAACAGTACCATAAAAAACAAAGATAGAATTAAAACAAGCGAGAACAGAGAACCAACCAAATACATCTGGGTATCCACCCAAAAGCAAGCTCTGCGGAAAAGGAGTTCACTATCGCATGACACATGACCATCATCAGAGCATCTGCTAAGATTCGAAACCCCTAATTCTTCTCTGCACATAAACACCAACACAGAACCCAAATACAAAACTCCATAATCCAAAACCCAAAACCATACATAACATCTGCAATCCTCATCAGTGTAAAAACAGGCAATAAATTGCCAGGTTAGGGGGTAATCAATAAAAAACAAAAAAAAGAATGGGGATTAGAGATAGTCGAGGACGAAAACGCCAACACGACCAGTTTGAGAGACGATTCGAAATCGATCTCACAAAATTTAGACAAAACACTGATGATTATGTAAGATATGCACCTTGATTGTGAAACATCTGGGGTTCGAAAAGAAAGAGGAGATATAGGTTGGGTAATCTGAGATCGAAAGAGATAGTAGAATTGGGTGGAGGATCTGATTGAATGGTGGGAGAAAACGAAAAAACCGTGAAAATGAAAATGAAATCTGTCACTGCCAGACAGAGAATCTACCACAACAAGGGTAGGAGAAAGCAAAATAGATCGACCTCCCACATCTCTCAATCCAAGGATCGAATCAGTAGTAATTCTGATCTGAGGAGAGGAGAGGGGAAAGGAAACTAGGGAGATGGGTTTGGGTTTTTGCAGGAAGAGAAAAAAAAAAGAAAAAGAGAGGATAAGGTCGAACAACTAAATTTACATTGTTTATCAGATCATAAACATGCATGTACTAAACTCTTGGCCCTTGTAATTTTTTAGAGTTTTTAGCAGTGCCAGTACCTAAACTCTTGTTACGCAGTTAAAGTGATACTCAAACTTACAAACTACCAATGTGGTACCCAAACCTCATTTTTGATACCAAAGAAAGGTCTGAGGTCATTTTCTGTCACGGCATCGTTTGTTTGATGACGTGTCTTATGTGGGACCCATCAAAAAATATTTCTTATCAGTAGATAACTACATCAGTAGTCCCCGAACTCTTTTGAAAAGATCAATGTGATACCCAGAATGAAAACCCAGGTTTTTCATATTCAAACCCAAGCTTAAATGTCATCTAAACCCTAAACTCTCAACAAAAAATCTCTAAACCCTAAACCCTTGAAGGAAATATGATCTAGAAAAAGTCTAAAAGTCATCTAAATCCTAAACACTAAACTCTCGATAAAAGTCTCTAAACTCTAAACCCTTAACGAAAATAACCTTCTGTCTTTCCTATATCTCATTTCCTTCTAAAATCTCTAAAATTAAATTTTGTGGATTCACTTTCCCTCCTAGTTTGAACATAAAAAACTTGAGTTTTCATTCTGGGTATCACATTGATCATTCTAAAAGAGTTAAGGTACTACTGATGTGGTTATCTATTAACAAAAAAAATATTTTGTGGGTCTCATACGAGACACGTCATCAAACAAATGACGCCGTGACGGAAAATTGTCTTAGGCCTTTCGTTGGTATAAAAAATGAAGTTTGGGTATCACTTTGGTAGTTTTGTAAGTTTAAGTATTATTTTGACTGTGCTACCAGAGGGTAATGACATTGGAATTTACTTAATTTTTTATATGATTTGTCCCTCAAAATTTGAAAGATCCCACAGACTATGTGATAGATACATATAGTATAGCTTAATTGTTGGGCAAAACAAAACCCTGTTGAACAAGAGAGAATATTCAAATATGATCAGACAAGTTTGAGACGAGCGCAATTAGCTAGCTAGGGATGCTCTATACGACATGCTCGGCACTCGTCAGTCCCCTCTTGGCATAATTTGAAACTCTTATTATTATTATTATTATTATTATTATTATTATTTGTTTCAATCTTGTTTGTTTAATTGCAACCGTTTATTGATTATTTCATTCCAAATACATCAAGGATCAAGTACACATAACACGTGTTTCTGATGATATATAACAAAACAAAATAATATTTTCTTCTTCAATAATTGATTATTCAACCCCGTATGCTCGTCAGAAAGAGTATGCATTATATGAGAGTGATAACGATCTAGTTAATAACTTATTTGTTTCATCCTCTTTTAAATTATATATTCTTGTCTCGTTCGTTAAACATGTAAATATATATGAGTAGATTATATATATAAATTCATTTAAATTTAAAATAGTTAAAACATTCATAAATGTGATTTACCGATTATAAACTTGAACGATCATTGTTTTACAGATTTAGAACGCTCATTGATTTAGTTCGATTCCTTAACGATCACCAATTTTGCTGAAAATTTGTAGAAGTGATGTTCTTATATAGACCTAAAAACTGAACGGTTAAGATGAAAAAATGTAATTGAGAAGTGGACATAATAAACCATTAATGAGAAAGTCTTCAACTAGTCCCCAAGTAAATGGTTCTCATAAGAGCATCTTTAGCAAATGCTAGCCATTTTGAGTTAAATTTTAGTCAAATTAGCTAAAATGTTATTTTGGCTAGCCACTTTAGAAATGTGTATGTATCCGTGTTATCTATTTAGCTAGCATTACATTAATTTTATTCTTTAAATAAAAATTAAATAGTTTAAGTGTATTTATATATCACCTAAAATATCTAACCAGAAATATATTAAATTATAGCTAATCTCATTTGAGTCATCAATCATAATAGCTCAAGTTTGGCTAGTTTAAAACATTTAAAAAAGTTAAACACACTTTTTAAAATAACTAAGGAATCAAAATAAAGAGTCTGTTAAAGATACTCTAAGTCATTATAACTATTCTCTACATTATATCGTTTATATGACCATCAATAAGAAATAGAGAAGGTAGAGAACTCCACTTTCATTACTAATGTAGATTGTCAATCTACATTAGTAATGAAAGTGGTGTTCTACGTGAACCATGCTTTTAATCTACATTAGTAATGAAAGTGGTGTTCTACGTGAACCATGCTTTTGTAGATTAACATTACACCAAATCTTTGAACCATGTAAATTGCCAATATGTTCATGTAATGTGGATGAGTATGTTAAATGAGAGATACTAACTGTCCCAATTAGTTGGACCAAAAACTCCAAATCTCTCCTTATTAACAATAGGTATAAGCATTTTGGTACCATGTATCGAGGATCCGTCTTATGTTACTACAAAATTTCCTTAGATGTAGGCATTTAGCCAATATAGTAGGTTGCCAACCTCCCCTTAGTAGATTAAATAGTAAAATTGAAAACCTTTGCTTACACAAACCTCTCATACTATTGTCAGGGAAATTATTATTTGTACATGAACACCAGATGGATATGGTCCTCATTATTCTCATTGGTCCAACTTTTTCGTTTTTATCTTTTGATTGGTGTATTTAAAAACTTTTAATTTTTTTTTTCCACCCTCTGCTGGTCTTCACATGAATATGAGCGATATGATTAGTTAGGAACACAAAATGACAGTGTCACATGGTGTTCAAGATACATGAAATAATTACTCTTGGTGTCATCTCTTTGCTCCGTAAAAGCAGGAGGCTCTAGGGTTTCAAGTTTTTCCAATCGTGCTTCGTCCGACTTCTCCAGGGGTTTGCTTCAGGTGGTTGTGATCTATAAGATGGTGGCGGTGGAAGGAGAGGGCTAGGTTGTTTGAGGGAGGCCGAGAGGATGAAAGAGATAGGTTTGGGTGTATGGTTGTTCCGACACTGAAGTCATGGCGTCGATGAGGAGCGAGCCGGACTCGGAGGCAAATTGGGTGGCGCTGTGTAGCGGCGTTGTACAACGGCCTGAGGATAAGGGGTGTAGATCTGCTTAGATCAAAGCTCTTGACCTGCTCGGGTTCCTCTTCTTTGGTGTAGATCGGGACAAGAAGGTAGGCTACTCCGATTTGAATTATGTAGATGGTGGTGCTTCTCAAATGGCGAGCAGCGATAGTGGCGGCACATCGGTTTGCTCAGATGCGGCTTGCAGTATTTTAGACCGGCCTATAAAGTGACCTGGTTTATTGAGGTTCATTTAGGTTGAGGTATGGGCATGGGCTCCATTAGGACTAGGTCTGGTTTTTTCCTTTTGATTTGTTTAGGTTTACTTTGAGGGAGACTTTTGGGTCTTGGTAGGTAGGTTTTGGTGTCCCTCTTTTTTGAGTGAGAGTATATGGTTTTGGTAGGTTGGGGTCGTTGGGGGTGTCATGGTTATGGTGTCATGTTTAGAGACTATTTTAATGTCGGTTAGTTTTTGTTGTCAATGTAATGTAGAGGTTACCTGTGCATATATGTTGATAGTTTTGACATATAGTGTTTGAAATGATTGTTTCTTCTTAAGGTTGACTGTAATGATGTATCAGTACTTCTGAATTAGGTTAGGCTACGGTTGAACCCAATTCGGTTCTTGTTCACTGTAATCAGTGGAGTTTCAGGTAAGTAGATGAGAGTAGAAAATATATTTCCACCACCGTTGTCTCTCATAGTTGTAATTTATATCACCGTATATGAAACTCTTGTTATTGTTCTAAAAAAACGTTTGCTTACAAATCAAACATTCTCCCTCCCTTAGCATATTGAGGACAATCATGAAACATTTTTTTATTTTTGGTAATGTCCTCTATATGCCAAGTAGCCATTGGAATAATAAAAAAGCAAATAAAAAATTCGAAAAATCAGTAGCATAAATGTAAAAAACCAGTTACCCCAATTCTTATCCAAGAAAATTGAAAACCCCAGTAGTCCCATTTACATATCATCACTGTTCTTGTGGGAATCAAACACCAGTAACAAGTAAAGTCTCCCTCTAAAAATAACTCCCGTTTGAACCGGTCCATCTATATCATCATCCCCAATCCATCTCTCTTTCAATCTCACCATATTGTTATCACTACCCTCTTTCTCTCTCTCTCTCTAGGGTTTTGAATCTGATTTCCACAGACCCAGAACCATCATCAATCCAAAGTCACAATCTTTTTTCTTCTGTACTTCAACATCTGTGAAACCCAACATGTTGCCTCCTGGGTTGGTCTCCAATTTGCAAGACGTGTTGAGCAAAAGGGGTGGAGGCGACCAACCCACTCAGCCTTCAACTTCTCAACCTGAAGAGGACCCTGTTGATAGCTCCAAGCCCATTGTTCTGGTCACCAATGGCGATGGTATTGACTCCCCTGGTCTTACTTTCCTTGTTGAAGCTCTCGTTCGCCAAGGCCTGTACAATGTCCATGTCTGCGCTCCTCAATCGTGGGTTCACTCTCTAAAGTTTGCATCTTTTTTTAATGTGTTCTGTGAATTTGGGTTGTTAAAGTTTGTTCCTTTGGGTTGGTGGGTTGTGTTTGGTTATTGGGTTGCTTTGTTCTGTTGGTTTTCTCATCTGGGTATGTAGGATTCTTTGGTTTTAGTATTGTGATTGTGCCTGTGTGATTCTGTAGTTTCTGAACGTTGGTTGCTTGCTTTAGGGACAAATCAGTATCCGGTCACTCGGTGACTCTCCGGGAAACGGTTTCTGTTAGTTCTGCTGATATAAATGGTGCCACTGCTTATGAAGTTGCAGGTACAGCTTTGTTTGTGTGTTGTTTTTCGATCTAAGTCGTCGCAAATTGGATTGATACACATGCCTTTTTATCAATTTGGTGAACTGAGGAGATCATTTCTTACATATAGTGTGATGTGGCTTTTCGTGCTGAGATTGAACAATATATAGCCATTTAGTCATCTGTTATGTTACTTGGTTTGTTACTACACAGCCTGCAGGGCTTTGTATTTTTCAAGTTGATGATATTTATATGTTTTGCATTGAGTCTCTTACTCAGGTACCCCCGTAGATTGTGTGTCATTAGCTTTATCTGGAGCACTGTTTGCGTGGTCAAAGCCTCTACTGGTTAGCATAAATATGAAGTCTTTTTTAGTTTGTATTTAGATTTTGTGGTCTGTATACTGATTTCTCAGGAATAATGATTTAAGGTAATTAGTGGAATCAACCGGGGATCAAACTGTGGCCATCACATGTAAGTTGTAACTTATCATGATCTATAAAGTTCGTCAAGTCTTCAATTTGCTTGTATATTGTGTTCAAAGTTTTTTTAATTAAAAACTTGTAGAGATATCCAATAAATCTGTGTAATGTCTCAATGATTTTTTTTATGTGTTACCCTGATAGCCTTTTATAGCCTGTATCTGGAGACTGATGTTGGCTGTATATGTTCATGTGTATCAGGTTGTACTCAGGTGTTGTTGCTGGAGCTAGGGAGGCACTAATAAGTGGAGTACCCTCTCTATCAATATCACTTAATTGGTGAGTTTCGAATCCCATGCAATTTGATGTTCAGTTTTTCTTTGCATATTTATATTGAGAAGTTAATTTTGGTGTCATAATCTAATCCAGGAGGAAGGATGAAAGTCAAGAAAATGATTTCAAAGATGCAGTCGCTGTTTGTTTACCTCTAATAAATGCAGCTATCAGGGATATTGAGAAGGGGGATTTCCCCAAGAGTTGCTTCCTGAATATAGAGATTCCATCATCTCCTTTATCCAATAAGGTTTGTGTTTGAAGATTGTTAAATCGTGTGGTCTGGAAAAATAGTCAGATATGTTAATGATTTGCATATGTTCAGGTCCAGCCTTTTTATTTTATTGTTTACACACCTTTATTTTCAATAAGAGGCCTTAGGTGAATTTTTGTTTAAATCCCAGTACCGTATGGATTTTCATATTTCAACTTGTATGAAGTGAAAATGATGATCTTCTACAAGTGTGTGTTATATCTTAGCAGGGAATAGTTCCTTGTATTTTATTTATGTTTTAACTACTCAAACATCATAAGGCAAATCAGCAAACTTGAAAGAGAAGACGTGTTACTGTTACACATGGTAGTTTTAGCAGTGAAATTGAATTATGTGGGGACATTGCATAAGAAGATAGGCGATTTCGCAATTTATCTTCTGTTGCTGGATGTACTAGCATAAGTTTCTGTTGTGAAAGAGTTCTTCTCTTGTATCTTCTCTTTACTTAATTAACGCAAATTCCTTTTCTTGATAGGGTTTTAAAATAACCAAGCAAAGCACGTGGAGATATACTCCCAGCTGGCAAGCTGTTTCAGCTAATCGTTATCCTCCTGGACATTTTATGAATAGTCAACAAAGCCTTGGGATTCAACTCGCTCAACTTGGCCGAGATGCATCTGCTGCTGTAAGAAGCTTGCTTTCACTAATAAGTCGTCTTTTTTTGTTCAATTGGGCCGCCACCTTTTGGTTTTCATTCTTGAATTGATATATCCTTGACCCTTACTTAGGGTGCTGCTCGTCGTGTGACGACACAAAAGAAGAATGTGGAGATTGAATCAACTGGAGCTGCAGGAAAATCTGATTTTGAACGTGTGAAAAAGTACTTCCGACTAGAGGTAAGGGCATGTGAGGTTACATCAAGAAGCAACTATATGGAAGGTTTGATTTTGTGGTTGGAATGATTCCTGATGGAGATGCAAATATGACATCGTAGCTCATTCTCAAGCTATCCTAAATTTCAACACCAAAGTGGTGGTCCTATATTAGTTAAACATCTCTGGAAGCAGGTGGTGCATGCTCACTATAGAACTTCTTCAAAAATAAAGTCTTGAGTAGTATTGTTTTTCAAAACATAAGTCTCGTAGAGTAGGATTCTAATCCACTACCAAGTACTAAAGGCCTGTTTAGGATAGCATATATTTCCACAAGTTGCTTCTAGCAATTACATTATTCTACGTTTCAGCACAGATAAAGTTCAGTTATTTAAGTTCCGCTTCTCATGTATATGCATTATGTTGTTGCTCAGATTCTGTACTGCTTTTTGGTACCTCTCTTGTGATTACTAACCCATGAGTATATATTATGTGTGCAGTTTGTGGATAAAGAGCAGGATAATGTGGATGAGGATCTGGATTTCAGAGCAGTCGAAAGTGGATTTGTAAGTTGATAGCTTTTTAGTCTTTCTGTGTTTAGTTTTAAAGGTGTTGAATGTTATGTCCAGTGTCTGACAAAGCTCATATTTATGATCTACTCTGTGATACAACTAGACATAAGATGATTTCGTTGGTGGTTGTTTGAGTAATAATAAAATTAGTTGTAGGAGGAGGGTTGTGCGTTTGAATAGGTTTATGTTGGTTTGATTAACATTTCGTAGCAGCAGGGGGTTCACATCAATTTATAGGTGCCTACTTTGAACTAGATACAGATAAGCTCTTAGATGATCAAGTTAATTTGTTTTGCACATGAAACTTTAAATGCTCATTGATTTTTGTAAGTTGGAGCTTACCTATCTCCATAGGGTATTCATACAAATCATGTATAGATAACTAAACATCAACCGCATTTTCGTGGTAGGTGTAATGGATGAATTCCTTATTTCTAGGTTGGTGACATTTATGATTAATCGCATGAGTGCCTCATTCTAACAGGTATCAGTAACTCCTCTTTCCCTTTCACCACTTCTTGAGTCCGATACTCAAACAGCTGCCTCCAATTGGATCTCATCTGCTGCGCTTCAAGAGCAATAGGGCTTTCTCTTCCAACTTGACTTTGTGTACATCTGGAGTTTTTTTGGGGTCTGCAGTTCCAATATTTATTACCAAATTTATAGTTGATCACGAGTTTTAGTTTCCACTTTAGTTGTTTTGGTTTATTTGGTCACGGAGCAAATGCTCTGATAATCCTGTGGCATGTTTTAGAAATGCCAGGTTGTTGTGCTGTTTCTTTACCATTATAACATCGCGGGTTGTATTGTAATTGGATGTCATTATATTCTCATTAATAGGATGACTACTAGTACTTGGTTTGTGGAGTTGCTTTACACATCAAAAATAAATTATGCCTACCTAATATATAAAACAAAGTTCAAGCTTAAATCACTTGTCCAAATTTAAACATAACAAGTCCAGAGTAGTTGCTCAACAAGTTCTGAAGTCTCTTTGCAACAAGCAAAGTTGTTGATTCACTGTGCCCTGTACATTTAGATTGATAATACATTGCTAATGGGCTCTGCACATAGTTTAACTCGCATGGTATTAATCAGTTTCAGTTTTCACCTCAAAAGTAATGGCTCAAATACAGAGAGTTGAGATAGAACTAGAATCCTAAAAGTGGCACGCCGACTTCCAGCAACTGACTACAACATCTCATACGGAGGGAGCATGCGAATTCACCTTGTTATACAAAAAGGGTGCAGTGCAGGTGATTTGCTGTGTTAGTCTCACACGCTTGCACGTTCTGCCAGATTTACAGCTGGTTCTCATTGTCGTTTCTTATTCTCTTTTGGTCATGTTAAGGGTGTGTTTGGCTTCTAGAAAAAGCTGGTTCTCTGTTCTTGTGGTTAAGTGAAGGAAGCCAAATTTGCGAGCATCTGAGTTCTCGATCAGGTACGACCTTTTTCGACTGGTCTATACAAATTTGCTTTCTTTGTCCCTAATTGGTTCTGTAAGGCCCGACATAGTAAGATCTCATAGTTTTCTGCTGTTTTACGCAGACTGTAATTTCTATTCTTGATACTTCTGTGTATCGTAAAAGTGGAATTACAAATACCCAAAACCCATTTTGATTCAAACTGTTTCCTTTCTGTTACATAGCTCAATACTTGAATGTTCAAAGAAGTATTGGTTTGTTATAAGCACATACCTGAAAACCATGAGCCTGCATTAGCAATACTGAAACTAGTATCCTTTTTGTGATTTCTTTTGATTTGATTGTTCTGATTCAGGATGAGAAGAAACAAACGCAAGAAGAATCGTGGTAGCAGTAGTAGTAGTGTCAGTTATATCCCTGAAGAAATCTTATTCAACATCCTAGCAAGATTGCCTGTAAAGTCCCTTCTTCGGTTTAGGTGTGTATCCCGGTCATGGTGTGGTTTGATTGGTAGCTCAAGTTTTGTTAGTGCACATCTTAATAGGAATGTTGCTGAACTTTCACATACCTATCTAATTGCCCTCCAGCACTCCAGAGAGAAACCAGCGCTTTGCCATTCTCTATTTTCTACTGATACATTTGAGGAGTGTTTCAAGTTAAGACATCCATTGTGGACTGAAGAGCAATTTAGGATATATGGTTCAAGTAATGGGCTAATTTGTATTTCGTATCAGGTACTGCGTCCTAATAGTCCTATATGCATATGGAATCCATGTATTAGGAAATTCAAGACTCTTCCGCAATCAAGATTCAATCCACATTATTCCAGTTATGATTTATCTCTCTCATTTGGGTTCCACCCAGAGCTTAATGACTACAGAGTGGTAAAAATGGGGTGGTATGTTCGATCTATCATTGAAGTGCAGGTATACAGTATTAGCACTGGCTCATGGAAGATGATTGAAGTAATTCCTCCTTGGTTGAAGTTCAATCCGGACTGGTGTAAAGGATGCACATTTTTCAATGGAGTGGCATATTGGCTTTTCACAAAGTCAAAAAAAAATAGGTTTGTGTCATTTGATACAGACAGTGAAGAATTTGAAGAATTGATGGTACCAGATACTATTTGCACCAGAGGCTTCACATATGTTGGAGTCTACAATGACTCGGTTTGCCTTTTTTATTCCTATCTTGATTGCCAGAAGCTACAAAAATGTATGGACATATGGATTCTACAAAAACAATCTTTTACCAAGTTACACTCTGCAGTTTTACTCCCCGGAAGAGACTATTTGCCGTTGGGGTTTAGTATCAAGAATGAACTCATAGCTAAAGACAAAAGGCATACTAAAGGTGATGAAGGAGACACAGGCCAGATAGTTTTATACGATCTCGATACGAAGCTGATTAAGAAAACAGGAATTAGCTTGGCACATGATAGTCATTACAAAACTTCTGCAGGTACTTACATTGAAAGTTTGGTTCTACTTAATTCTTAGAGATTTTGGAAGAGTTTAAAACTGCTATGTTAAGTGTCATATACTTGTATCTTTGACCAATGCTCAATCAGTAATGAACTCCTACACTGTTTGCACTTGGCTTTCAATTTCAAATTCTATATAGATATATTAATGGGAACTTATCTTAATGCTGTTGAGAGAGTTTGTGATTCTTTTTTGGCATCATTTCTACCTTCCAACCTTGAATTTTCACCTCAGCTGTTTGTATTTAAGTCATTACTTCTGAGATGAAAATATGAAACTGATTAACTCTTTGGATTAAATCTAACTTGTGCTGTAAAGATGATTCACATTGGTAAATCTTCCCTATCTGGTATGCCTTTGCCTCTTTACTTGGGGCTGTAATAGTGCTTTTAATTTCAGTAGAAATGCTACTCATAATTCCAATTCTACTTGCTCCTAATTTCTGGTGCAGCTGCATGACATTTCAGATGGATTACGGTAAGCTTCATTTATGTGAAAATCTGTATTAATAAGAAAGAAAAGTATTCATTCCCCTACAGTCAGAGTCAATTACCTTATTTCTTCCCTAACTTTCATTGTTCTTTTCTTTGGATTTGCCTTCTGATGTTGCAAGCTTGTAGCTATTTGCTAGAGGCCCATGTGCTTATAATCTATAATGTGCTTATGAACTTATCATTCCACACGTTTTTATTACTACAAGTTTATGCCAATTCAGGCAGGTGGATCAAGAGCACCGATATGTATTAACCTCCTCCACAAAGAGCGTACTTAGTATTAAGTCAATATATATTTATTTGATCCCAGCTCTATACCCTACACTGGTTTAGCTGTATAAATTGTGGAGTTTGACATGAGATTTCACAAGCATGATTTAGTTATCTTGTGTTTTGCAAGTGCATAGTGTGATGAATAGACACATCTGTATTTATAAGCTGTCTTTTAGTTTGCTACTGTCTAGAGTTGGAAACTTGGGAGTTTAACGGTCTTGATAGAGTCAGAAGTTTGATCATGAATCTTGAATTTCATTCCTCTTGTATTAATTTTGGAATCACTTTTGTTCTTAAAAAGTTTAGGTTGCTGTTACCTGATTTCTACTTAATAGTGGGGAATTTTACCATGAGTCTCTTAACACATTCTTCTGTATGATATTTTGATGCAATTGATACCTAGCTCGCAAAATTATACTGTATATAAAATCACTTATGTATCTCCATTTTGTCTTTGTATAATACTATAATTAGAAATGTTCCATCTTATCTCTGTTATTTTTTAAACTGCATAAATTTATTTGAATTCATTGTGGTAACATCATTAATATTTTGTCCCAATATTCATAATTTCCAAGAACTTTTTGGGTCAATATCACCTTGTTTTTTTGGGAAGTAACTTTTATGAGTTTACAGCCATTTTACAAGATAGAGTCAAGGTGCCTATTATCGTTGTACATTTTTACTTCTTGACTAGATGTTCTATTCCTTCTCTCCAATAAAGCTATTAATTTGCCTTAAACTATGTCAATTTCTGTTACTTTTCCCCAATTTCTGCCCCGGTGTTTCTGAAGACGAGGTAGAAAAACCGTAGCAGTTTTAAAACTTTGGCTATGAAACATCACCTGGCATAGGTTCTGCCTTCTTGATTAATGATATGTAGACATATAGTGTTGGATTGCTCGCATTTCACGAACCTCTTGTGCCCATGTGTCTTCTGATTCAATTATTAGTGGAGCTGTATGCCTGTTTGTGAGTAATGTAGTTTTGACGAGTTTTGATATTGTACAATCAGACGGAGAAGACATTTGGGAATATATTTTAGTCTCGCGAGGATCATTTTGGTGTGAAACAACTAGCTTATGTAGATTTTTTGTTTTAACCTTCACTATGCTCATCTTATTTTTTTAGTTTTTATTTTTTTAGAATAAAATATTTATTCATTCACACTATTTCAAAAATATTTGTGCTTTATAAGACTGTAGCTCTACTAGACTCAAATAATTAAGATTTTTTCAATTAATTAAGAGTTCAAAGGAGTAAAAATCTCTCTAATAGTGATATAATAATACAAATTGGTATAAAAATGTACATGATTTTTTTACGTACGTATTCTTTTTTGCATCACTTTTTAAACACGTACGTATCATATTTTTAAATTTGACAAATCTGTATTTTTTAGCCGAATTTTAAAAAATATTTTTCACTAAAATGCAACGAATTATACACATGTATTTTTTATATTTATATAGTAAACTACATATTAGTTACTAACCAAATTTTAGTTTACAAATACATCTTTTACACATTATATTGCATATGTAAGGACAAAAATTAATAAATTAGGACTACTTGACATATGACATTATATATTTTAGCAAAATATCCTTCATTATATTCCAGTGCTATTGTCCATCACAGATGTGTTATTGTGCTACTGCCTAGGAATGTGCTACTACATAGGAAGTTGCTATTGCCTATAGAAAAGTGTGTTACTTCCCAACAAGAAAAGTGTGCTACTGCCTATTACCGATAAAAAGTGTGCTATTGCCGGTGTTATATTGCATTTTTTGCCGGCATTTCTCCAGAACCAAAAAAAGTAACTACTGTCAATTAAGAAGTTGCTACAATCGATTTAGAAGTTGATGTTGTTAACTCGAAAACTGCTACTGTTGACTCGAAAGCTCTTGTTTCCCATACATAATTATACTAACTAACCAGCAATCCTAATAAATCACCGATAACAATTCTTGCAAATTCAAATCTATTAGCAAACAGATTCAAGTTCCTTTTTAACAACCGTCATTTAGAGTAACAAGAAATTTTGTTCAAAATAGGAAGGAAAAAAAATTTAAAAATATCACAAGCATAGTAGCTTACCTTGTAAGCCTCAACCCTTAATTGAAGATGAGAGATTGAAATTGCCGTGTCAGTCTTCAATATCACAAACCAACCATCACTAATTAAAGCCAAAACAAATCAAAGCAAGTCACATTGAGCTTCATCGCTGCAGAGAAGCAATCCCACCCCACCACTTTATGTAATCAAATTGATAACCATGTTGTTTCCCGGGAAGAGAACAAGGACTATGTGGCTCTCGCTAAACGGGGAACGTAGACTATGTGGGGCGCCATATTCAAGTGGAACAGATGGACCCGGAGTGAGACGGCGGTGCATTACAGCTGATACGAAGTTAAGAGGCCAGCTTGTGGATGGACCCGACAGGTACGTCGTGGGAGTCTGTACGGTCAACAGCCGATTAGCCGACGTGGAAGCTTCTGGAGTTGTTGGTCCCCTTCTTTTGCATTGTGGCCACTGCCACCTAACGTCAAGAATCGAAAGAGAGAGCGACGTCCGGGTTTGTCAGGACACGTGTTGAAATCTCCATGGTCCATTCGAGAGAGTTCGTGACAGCAATGTCGTATCTGGTGGAGAGAGAGAGAAGTGGCATAGATCTAGCGACAACAGATCGAGGTGAGTCGTCGTCGCCTTTATTCCAGGGATTGGAGCAACAACGAATTCGTTCATGTCGTCATAGGAGATGAGATCCAAGAGTCGAAAGCCATGGATTGCTAGCACAGTGGTCGAGACGGCTACTGTCGTTCTGGTGTTTGGAGAGAGAGAGAGATTGTATGGCATTAATTGTAATTTTGTTGTGAGAGAGTGGTTCTAGTAAGGACCACTAAGTTGAAGACTTTTCGTCTTATCCCATTTTTTGACCTTATATCCACATCTCGACAGTATAACTTATATAAAAGTGGGATAAGACGAAAAGTCTTCAACTTAGTGGTCCTTACTAGAACCACTCCCTCACAACAAACTCACAACTTATATATATAAGTAGACAATCCATACAAATTTTCATCCAAATTGAAAATCGTTAAGGCATTCATATATGTAATTTACTAGTTATAAACTTGAAAGCTTCATGTTTGACATATTTTGATCATTCATTGATTTGACCTATTTTGATACCTTAATGATCACCAATTTAGCTAAAAATTTGTATAAGTGATATACTTATATAGACCTATAAACTGAATGATTAAGATAAAATATGTGATTGAAAAGTGGGTGTAATAAACCATTAAGGAGAAAGTCATCAACTAATCCTCAACAAAACTTTATAGTTCTCCCTAACTAGGCTTTATTTTGTGTTTTCAAATTTGGTCAAGTAGTACTTTGTAATTCTCCCAAACTAGGCTCTATTATTTCAAGTTTGTATTGACTTTGTCAACTCAAATGAAATTACCAATAAAAACATTAATAAAAAAGTTAAACAAAACAAAAATAAAGACAATAATAACTCTTAACTTACCTTGACGACTTAACCGAGAGAATACTTTCTTCTCCAAATGTAAACTACACATATATGTGAAAGAGATGATTCAATAATTGAGCAAAAGATCATTCAATATTCTTTCTTTTTTCAAAATCCTTCCATATTCTTTGTATAAGGTACAAATTTCTTGTTCTTTCATTTTGTTTATCTATAAGTTCATGATATTTGTATAATTTCTTGTTCTTCTTTTCTCGGTCAATGTATTTTTGGATTTCGTTCGACTTATTTATTTGTTAATTGTTATTGTGATCCTAAATAATTAGCTTGAGAAGATCGATATAAATAATAATAGGTTTGAATCAATTGGATGTATTTTAAAAGTAAAATATGACGGTTAGATACGATGCTCAAAAATTGAAAGAGGTCTAACTACCGATTAGGTATGCATAGATTTTTCCAAAAGAAAATGGTTTTAATCAATTTTATTGGACTAGCCTATGGGTGTTTCGGAAAATTTAGAGAGATGTAAATAGCTTTTTAGTATTTTGTAAAAGTAAATTGGAGGTCTATGAAGCAAGGAGGTGTGTAGAAACTCCCTTTTAATTTATATTTGAAAGTTTTTGATTTGTGGTGTAGCCGTATCTTGTATGTGTTATAATATATATATATATATATATATATATACATATATATATCCACTCAAAACACAAGCCAAAATAATGATATTAATCTATCCAGCCCACAGTTAAAGGAAAAGGTCCAAGCGTAAGTCGATACATTTTTTGATAAATATCGATGATAATCTTGTATGTGTAGATAAAAAGTTTGTGATATATTTTAAAATAAAAATTTATGATACAAGATTATAGTGATATATAGAATATGTCTAATCATTAAATCGTTAAGGTGTTCTATGAAGATGAGAGCCTACAAGCTAAACATAACAAGCTATTTATAAATAAATTTAAAGAAAATTAAATAAAAACTAACCTTAAAAGGTTAGCCCACTCATTTCTAAGCCCAAGACGAAGTCCGAGAACCTCATTCCAAGCTCAGAAAGAGTATCCAGGCCGGCCCAATAGGTCTAACATTGTTTCCAGACGCCACCGTTGTCGAGTCACAGTACACGCTACCGCCACCCTCGACTGTTTCAATGACTTCGCCGTCTCTTTTGGCTACTTCAATGACACCCAAATCCTTGAAGACCTTGATGAGATTGTGCCTTTCTCTTTGAAAGAGGCGACCTCGTATCACATTGCCCAGACCCAATTCGGTCATAAAGGCTGCATGTGTTCTCTAAACGTCGCAACGTCGCTCATGCAACTCTCTTGTAAGTTCCGATACAATAACACGCTCCAACACGAGTTATGTACAATCCAGCTAGCTAGGGTTTCTTTCAATACTCAATCTAGGTTCTAGGATTTCCAGAATGGCGGACGGCGATGAGGCGGCTTAGGCGACTATGATGAATATGTGACTGCCGAGATCCTAGCAAGGCTTCCGGTCAAATCGTTGATGCGATTCCGGTGCGTCTGCAAGTCATGGCGTGCTCTGATCTCCGACTCCCATTTTGTAAAGAAACACCTCAGCTATGTAGAGAGAGGCATCACCAAGAGCTCTCACAGGCTCAATTGCAGGCTGGATCCTCCTTTTGCGTTGGACCTGGTAAGTATTAAGGGTGATGATGTTCCTGGTGATCGTGGAGGTCAGTTTGTCACTCGGTTGGACTTTAAAATGATTGTCATTTCGGTTATGGAAAGCTTGTTGGTGCTTGCAATGGCTTGGTATGTGTGGAATAATCTACTGTCGACTAGAAGGACATTATGTTACGGAACCTCCTCAAGTTCACCATGTGCTTTTTTATGGATTCGGGTATGATTCTTCTAATGACGACTACAAGGTGATACACAGCAGTAGCAGAATTTTCTTGATACAGGGTTCGGTTTATTGGGTCGACTGTGCTCAGAAAATCATGATTCACATTTTTTCACTGAAAAGAGGTTCATGGAGGACTGTCAAAGACATTGATTATGTCATGGTTCTTAGGCGCTTCAATGGAGCTCTGCATTGATTACATTATGTGCGTAAAGGGTGCTCAATAATTTTGTCTTTTGATTTAAGGGCAGAGAAATTTCAGGAAACCATTCCATTACCTTATGAAGACTGGTTTCGTGATCCCTTTAATTCATATAAATTGTCTCTGTGTGCTTACATGCCCAACTGAAACCAACAGTTACAATATACGGATGATGAAAGAATATGAAAATCTGGTGAAGTGAGTTTACGACGTGCTTTTACTGCATGCCTTCAAACTTGTCAGGGAAACGTGAGTTTTAGGACGTGCGATTAAAAGCGCAACGTTAATAATATTTTTAACGGCCTACATCCTATACACGTCGTACATTCTGGTTGTAAATACTCATTTTTCATGTAGCGTGTTTAGCTTAAGGTAGCTGGATTTTATTAATGTCCGGACCAATTTAGTTTGTTTCTGTTTCAGAATTGTATAATGATTCAACTTATCGAAGATGCTGAAGGTTTAGTTCCAAGGAAATGGCAACACATCAACATGCATATATTTTGTTCGGCAGTGATCTTGTGCTATTTATATAGAAGCATATTTTGTAATGATCTTCTGTCTGAATTTTTCCATCAATGTTAGCGTGCTGCTACTGCCGACTTTGATGTCAATGTGCTGTTACTGTCAAAACTGTTAATGTTGAGCTCTAACACGCTGCTACTGTCGAGCTAAAAAGTTGCTACTGCCGACTTTGATGTCAATGTGCTGTTACTGTCAAAACTGCTTCTGTTGAGCTAAACGCTGTTACTGCCGACTTTGATGTCAATGTGCTGCTACTGCCAAAACTGTTTTTGTTGAGCTAACACTGCTACTGTCGAGCTAAACACTGCTACTGCCGACTTTGATGCTAATGTGCTGCTACTGTCAAAATTACTACTGTGGATTCCTAAGAAAATTATACTAACCCAACCACAATCTGAATCCTAAACCCACATTACCATCACAACAGTTCTCCCACCACACTCCTCCAACCCCAAACCCAAAACTGTTCCTACAGATCCCATCGATAACAAGCAAATTAAAACCACAATTTCCAAATTTGACTAGATATGCAACCAAATTTGCCTTTAATCTCATAAATCAACACCAAATATCACCAAGGACTTCGCTGGCCTCAGATTGAACATGATCGGGTTTTGACATTCGTCGTCGTCAAGCTTGATTCAGCCATTCTCGTTGGCCCGATTCTGTGGTGGTCATCCAACGCTGCTACTTCTTACGCTTGATATGAGAGAGAGAGAGAGATGAGGGGCAATGAGGATAGTGAAAAAAGAAACAAGAGGTAGGGATGAGAAGAAAAAGGAGGACAAAAGATAGAAGAAAAAGGAGGACAGAAAGAAAGAGGGGGACGAAAGGAAAAAGAAGGGGTGGTTGGGCTGAAGAAGAGAATGACATGTAGCGTAATTTGTCTAGAAAAATTAGGCATTTTGGTCTTTTATTCTGAAAATTCGGGTCAAGAATGTTAGAACTTTGTTTTAGGCTTGAACTTATGTCCTGAGAAATACTGAAAGTAAGATTTTTGTGTTTTTAAATTTGGTCACTTATTCTCTCTAAATAAAATCTCCCAAACGACGTCGTATGTCGCGTGCAGGACAATGTATGAAACGGCGTCGTCTTTTAGTCCACCCCTCCACTACACTACCCTCTCTTTGTACTCGTCTCGGTCTCTCCAGAGCTCCGTCTTGTTGGAACAGAAAATGGCGTCCAAAACCCTAATTCGAACCGGAGCTTCTCTGATGAACCGGTTCCTATCGCTCCACCCAAACCCGAACCCGAATCCGACTCACCAGATTGTATCCCACACTCTCGAAATCGCTCCCAAGCTGTTCCCCTCTCTCATCAACAATTCCCTCCGCTTCCCCCAAAACGACGCCGAATCGATCACCAGGGTCTTCAATGAGGGCTTCGTCCACCCTTGCGGTCTCCCTTATCTTCCGCTCATCTTACCTCAAGGTACTCTCTCTGATGGGATTAAGGGTTTAAGCCCATTTCGGATTTGTTTATAGAAATTTCAAGTCTTTGGTCCCTTGGAATCGTATCAGGATAATAAATTTTGTATCTTTATTTTAGAGTGGAGGATATTTTCAATTTGAATTGGGTTTTTGGTTGATTTTCTGAGAAATTTAGGAATTGCTGAGTACAAGGAAGCATTTTGATAGTAATGTTGTATGTTCTGAGTTGAACAAGGTTTTGGCTTCTAACTTATAACCAGGCCCGTTGATGTCAGTTTCTTGTACCTCTTAAGTTTAGCTTACAGCGATTTTTATGTGTTTTGATGGGATGTTGAGCTGAAATATGTACTCTCGTGAGCTTGGTTTTGTATATTATGGATTTTCTTGTTGAGGCATTGTGTTTTGGAATTGACATCTCTGTTTCTTGACATGTGCCATTGAGTTTGTGATATATTGCACAAACAATAGGAACATCCTTGAGTTGAACTGACTATTAAGAGCCACACTAACATTTTTGTGATTAAGTGTCAAAATAGTAAGGACATGCTTGAGTTGAAATGGAGTTCAACTATTAGGAGCCACACACGACAATTACATACCTAACAGGAAGATTTAAGTTCACTAGATTCTAGAAGTTGGAAAATTTGAATTCCCATGTTCTGATAAAAAGAAACAACCATCTTATCGAGTATCGACATACTTCAAGGATCTCATACTAGGTTTATGATCAATGTATTTATGCTAATGTGGGGACATAAGTTTGTTTTGTGATATGCACTGTTTTTGGGGTGAAGTTGCTTTGGAGAATGAGACAATATTCTTCTAGCATGTTGAAATGTTTTACATCACTTTGTAAGCTAAAGATCATTTTATCAGCATCGTTAGTTGTCTAGTTTCTTCCCCTGAAATATGATTGGCACTGTAAACTTGGAGCCGAACTCTCTGCTAGTTGTCCTGTGATTAATGCCAGCAAGTGTGGTGCTGCCAACCAGATATAAGGCTTGCACACAAGTGATTAGGACAGTTTCTGTTTCTCATTTTGGTTTCCACTGACCTGTTATATAATTTATTCCTCAGGAGACGAGTCTTCAACTAATGAACCAATGATATTATTTCCAAAGCGGACATTCCAGCCTAGTACTATCAGGCGTAAGAGGAACCATGGATTTTTTGCTCGGTCTCTCTCTCTCTCTCACACACACACACACACAAGCACTATACGCACTATACGACACACTTGCATGCTTATACTACCATATGATGTATGATATATATATATAGCCGTTTGAGAGCTGACTTTCGCACTTCGGCTAAAGTGCATTTCTCAGCCGTTTCACGCCGACGACGGCTTCTCTCCTTCTCGGATGACTGCATAGCCTCCGAGGACAGCTTCCCTCCTTACAGGACTCGTCGGTGACTGGTGACGATTTTTTCGGCCAAAATGAAGTTCTGGACAGAAAACACAATGTTAGCTGGAAAACTCGTCGTCGGCGAGTTCTTGAAGGAGGTAAGAGGTCCTGAGAGGGTGTGCAGTTGTCCGGGAGAGAGAGAAGTTGTCGCCGACGTGAAACGATCGGCGTCCGCACTATAGCCGGAATGCAGACGTCCGCTCATATATATATATATATAGTATATATATATATATATAGTCCCTATCCAGAGCGAACCTTCACTCTGAAATTAAAGTGTGAATGTCCATATTTTGGTTATCTCAGCCTACTAAAACACTTCATCTTATGTTAGTTTAACATGTAGTTAAGTTCAGTTTTTGTGTCAATGATCTCTCATTTGGTGGGTTTACAAGGACAAGTTTTTATCTCGGCACAATTGTATCTTCTCTTTTGTTATTTGGTCAACATTTTGCATTAATGACTAACATGCTAATCACATGAACAGCAAGGCAACCAAGTGTGGACAAAGAGTTATTGCTCGAAGAATAGCAAAGGGTCGAGCAAGAATTACAGCTTAGCATCTCTTTCTCCGACCTAGTAATCATGGATCCAATGAGAAAATCTAGTTTAGGAGCTCATGGTTATTGTTGGTGCTTTTAGTTGCTCTTAGCCTCGAAGTACCCAGGCTTTTCTTCTGTTATTTTTCAGAGATTTGTTTGTTACCTCAGTATGTCATAATGTTTGGTTTGTTTGGTTTTCTTTTTGCTGGAATAGCATAGAGTCGAAAGGGTCCTGCAGAGCTGATTTTAGTTTTGTACCATCAATTATCCAATCCGCACGCAATACAAAGACGTAGGATGCGATATGTGATTATACGGTGTATCACAACGAAAGGACACAATGTTTCTCTCATCATTTCTTCTAATGAGAACCTTTCAGATGCTCTTTCAATATCCTATTTTTTTGTCTTGATTTCTTTTTCGGTCCAGAGTCGTAACAGAGAAATAAGACAAATACTATTTCTAGATGTCAAGGTGAATGACATGTATGGAGCAAGTGTAGATTGATTCAAACATTTTGCATGTCATACAAAGTTGACAATAGCTAGCAGACAAGCAGGATCTGGGTTTATTTGATTCTCATAAATGGTGAACAGTTCCTGAGTAGGGAAAATAATAATAGATTAGTTGCTAGAGTAGACTACAAGTGATACACAGAGTTCTTTTAGAGGAATACATCAGTATAACTATCAACATGTGAACGACAGTAGAAATCTTTATACATACAGAAAGCATGGCTCCTTCAAAGAGCCTCATCTAGCAACATTTAGGTTGTCCAGTTATGGGAATAACACTTTCATTGAATCACAGAAATAAATATATGCATTGTTTGGCTTATGAACTTTAGTTCCAACCATATACTCAATGTAACTAATTTCAATTGTAGTTCCATACCTGGCTAGCTAGCTTGCCATGCTTCCCAGGCTTGAAAGAACATTAGGGTTCGCGATGAATAATTGACTACTCGGTAGCGGTGGCGACAAGGATGAAGACGCAAATGATGAGAAAGCAAGCTGTGTTAATAACGGCAATGATGATACGACGGGATCAACTATTTCCAGTTGATTGGACGGAAGCTTCATATCGAAAGGATTATAAGAGCATGATCACCAATGGACTGAAACATGACGTTAATTTTGCGAGTCAAGTTCTTGAGGAGGAGGATCCAGGCCAGTATCTAAATGGAGTCTTAAAATTTTCTTTTCACATTGTGCAATCACATTAGTTTAGTAAGACGTATGGTAGAAGAACACGCGCCATGACACACGCCTAATATCCAAACTCCGCTAGTTCCAATTGGAGGCCATCAGGGCCTTGGAGGCTAGTTCTAATTGGTAAGGGTTATTTTGATCTACACTTCAGTTCTGAAACTGATGTGCAAAAGGTGTGGGGAGGCGGCACATGTACTCTTGAATCAGGTATCTTTAGATTATCACAGTGGCAACCAGACTTTAAGCCAGGGGAGCTGGCTCCTCAAACTCACGCTCAACTGTGGATCAAAATCTTTGGTCTCAGCCAGGAGTATTAGCACCAGCAACATATCATGGAAATTGCTCGAGGTGTTGGTACGCCTTTGCAGCTTGATGCGGCGACGAAAGAACAACGATACGGTTATTATGCAAGAGTTTTAATGGATGTTGATCTTCATGGAGTCCTTCCTACTTCAATTATGGTTGAGCGTGAAAATTTTTGTTTCCCAGCTGATATAGAGTATGAGAACCTTCCACCACAGTGCTCTCATTGTGGTATAATAGGTCATGAGAAACAAAATTGCAGGCAATTGACGTCAAAACAGTTGAAAAAGGTTCGACAAGAGTACCGTGTCAAGCCTTCGGCTGATGCCATAAGCAAGGAAACTCCTATAATTGCTCCCAATGCGAAATTTGGAGACATGACTGAAACTCGCACTGACGAAATTGCTATTACTGGAGAGATCTCCGTAGCTGCTACAACAATGAATGATGGAAAATCTTCAACAGTTAAAGCCACTACGCTTATTGTTTCACAAAGACAATCCTTGCTTAGAGCCTGAAAGAGCTTTATTTGCTGAGCGATCCAACAAATGTGACAGCGGTACCGGCAATTAATAACTTTGTTGAAAATGTTTTAGAAGAGGCTGCAATGGAGTTAATTGATCAACAAGGGCAACAAGTTATAGATGAAGACACTCCAGTTCATTCTAGTATTCAAGTAAGGATGTTAGTGAGGATTCAGATAATGGCTCCCAAGTTTCTCCTGCTCGATCTTGGGGTGCCATCATTGAGAAGAAGCGGGGCAGTGAACAACTTCCATCTAGTGATCCCCTTGATTTGGGGCCTCCCCCAAGCTTTGCCTCCCTAGCAGTATTTGGAAATTGATGCAGTAGCAAGATTTGTTAATGGTGAGGATATTGATGGTTTCACACCAGTTCTTATTAAGTCTTAACAGAAGATGGGAAAAGAAAAAAAGCCACAAAAGCAGTTGTTTCTGCTGTTCGCAAAAACCGTGCCAGGGATCGTATTAAGCCTAAACGTCTCAAATGAAGCTTCTATACTGGAATATCAGAGGCATTGGTAATTCGTACTCCTGAAATGATTTAACTTCTGTCTGTCGTCAACATCAACCAGATTTTATGTGCATTTCAGAAACAATGGTAGATTTTGATTCTATTCCTGCAGCCTATTGGAGTTATTTAAATCTCAGATTAGTTGCTATGAATGATAGGGTTCATCTCGCTCCAAATTTATGGCTTTTTTCTCCACATGATATTTCTACTCCTACTCTTGTTTTCATTTTAGATCAGCATGTTACATTCCAATTTAATATGGAGGGAACTATTACTCAATGCACTTGTGTTTATGCTCGTACCACCATTGCTAAGCGCAAGTCTCTTTGGTTGGAATTGTTGAACATCCGCCAAGCTACAACAATACCCTGGATGGTGATAGGTGATTTTAATGCTGTCTTAGGAGCTCATGAAGCTAGGGGTGGGAGAACTCTTGCTCGCACATCTTGTGAAGACTTTTGCAATGCCACCGAATTATGTCACTTTACTCATCTTGAAACTTCTGGGGCCTACTTTACATGGTCTAGAGGATGGGGACGTCGACGTCTTGAACGAAGTCTTGACCGTGCATTATGTGATGACAATTGGTTTGCAGCATGGCCTTACACTTCATGTATGGCTCGTCCTCGTGTTGTGTCAGATCATAACAACCTTCTTTTTTCGGCAACCAAGTCTTTGTCTGGAGGCCCTAAGCCCTTTTGTTATCAGTCTATGTGGTTCGTGCATTCATCTTTCAAGGAAGTAGTGAAGTAATGTTGGTCTACTTCTGCGCCAGTTGGGTGTCCCATGTTTGTTACTTTACAAAAGCTAAAAGTCTTGAAAGCTTGTTTAAAAGACAGGAATAAGTCAGTTTTTGGAGATGTCCATTAGAATCTAAAAGAGGCTCGAGCTAAATTGGAGGCTATTCAGTTAGACATTTCTGCCAATGGTTCTACTATAGCCAATCATAATGCAGACGTAATTGGTAAGGTCGATGCCCTTGAAGCATTTAGGTGCCAAGAAGCTTATTGGAGAGACCGGGCTCGAGTTAAGTGGCTTAAGGAAGGTGACAAATTCTCAGCCTTTTTTCATGCTTATGCTCTTAATAAGTCTGCAAAGACACACATTTTTCAAGATGGTGATGTTCTTTTGTCAGACCCTCAAAGCATTTCCACTCATGTTGTTGACTTCTATAAAAACTTGTATGGTCCTGGGCCCATTCCAGTGGGTGTGGAGGATTGTTGTGAAGTTATTCCGCTACTTGTCTCAGATGAGGAAAACTCAAGTCTGGTGTCTATCCTCACTTCAGAAGAGATTCGAAATGTTGTATTCTCTATCGATGCCTCTAGTGCACCTGGTCTTGATGGGTTTCCTGGTACGTTTTATCATTGTTGTTGGGACATTGTTGGTGATAATGTTGTTGCTTTTGTTCAATACTTCTATCAGCAAAATTGGTTGTACCCCAATGCCAATTCTAATTTTATAGTGTTGATTCCAAAGTTTGAAGAAGCAAAGTTGGTTACTCAGTTTCGCTTTATTGCATTGGCCAACTTCTTAATCAAAATTATCTCAAAAATTATTGTTGATAGATTAAGTATCATTGCTGCAAAAATCATTTCGCCCCATCAGGCAGCCTTTCTTAAAGGTCGTCGTATTGTTGATTGTATTGGGCTTGTTTCAGAGGGTTTCAATCTCTTGGATCGGAGAATCAAGGGTTGTAGCGTTGGTATTAAAGTTGACATTGCTAAGGCTTTTGATACTTTAAACTGATATTTTCTTTTCCAGGTGCTTAGGCTTTAAACTGATATTTACTTTAAAGTTGACATTGCTAAGGCTTTTAGGGGTGTGATCTTACTCATATTCTTTATGCAGATGACTTGTTTATCTTTTATTGAGATGATGCTCGTTCTCTTAACCATTTACAATTCTTTCTTGACACATACGGTGTGGCTTCAGAACAATTGGTGAATAAGGATAAAAATACTTTTTATTTGGGGAGCTCTTATTCTCACAGGCACAAGCAAGTGAAGCGAATCTTGAGATTTAAATTTGGTAATGCTCTTTTCACATATTTGGTAGTGCCTATTTTCCTGAATTGCATATTTGGGATTTAAATCTTATTCCGATCAAAAAATAAAATAAAAATCTTATATATGGCACATATTTATCACATCAGTAATCTGTTACTCCATGAAGTGTAAGAAAGCAAAGACTACATCTATAGAACCCCACACTGCTTTGCTTCTCTTCAAGGCAAACCCCGCATCCCTTTCTCTAGCTTCATTCCGATCCACAGAAGCAGATTCGATCCCATATATGCAAAATGACATCAACAAATTTCAAAGCCTTTGGTATTATCCTGACCTCTTGCCTTTGTTAGGGCACAACCTCCACGTGAACCTGATCACAGTGCACTGGTTTAGGCCATTCACAATTTCACAAACACAGTGCACTTAACGGACCCAAGATACTGTCTAAAACTTCTGAAACTGTCTACTGCTTCTGAAGTTGACTCACGAACCACATCGATCGAAATGTGATCTGTATCTAATTTCTTATCTAACTCTTTGATATCATTCAATCCAATCTCCCCCCTTCAAGAGTTGAAGATGGCTTCACAATATATACTGCAATGTGATCTTTCAGCTAAACCAAATTATTGTTCGGGAATCAGATTAGCATGCAATATGCTTTAAAGAGGGATGCGAGAGGAAAACAAAAAACCTAAAACACAAAATACAAAACTATAGTCAAAAGAAGGATCTAATAGGATCATGGTGGACTATGAATTATTTGGAGACCAAAATTTGTCAATGTAAAACACACTTGGTACCAAATTGTATGGTGAAAAAAATTCTCATGCTGCCTTGTTCATAATTGGTGATCCATGCTTAATTCTTTTTGGACTTGATGAGGATACCAAGATCTTCATCATCATCATCATCATCATCTGCAATCCCAATTTTGGAGGTCATGCTGCCTTGTTCATTTTCCCTAGTGGAGCAATTACACACTTTTAAGAGTAGGGTTTGTCAAAAGAGGAAAATGAAGAAAGAAACTCTCATTGAGGCTAAGGAGAAATGTGAAATCAGCATGCTTGTGTGTACATATTAGTTTGTCTTTTGCTTGTAGCGTTCTAAGGCTACAGTAAACATTCTGGAGTCCTCGCGAAGCATCTTAAAATTTATGTCTCAAACTTTGACATATTCCCAGATCGATAAGACAAGTCCTGAGTCCCGACATATATACAAGGGATTTTACAGCTCTTCCAAATTGCAAAAGGGCTGCGATTTGGTGCCATTGATAATATCCATTTGGTAGTTAAGGAAAAGTAAAAGAGCTGGCTAAAGTAAGGATCCTATGATAAGATACCTCAATCATTTAATTCATTTCTCATGCATGCTGTAATTAAAACTTTCATAATGTGGTAAAAGTAATGGTGAAACCAATTTGAACCAAGACAAAACAACTAAGACTTGAAAGTTGTACCTACTACTGAATTCCTCGACATCACTCTTACTCCCAAAAACCTATACTTGACTATATAATCACCAACTAATTCTTTCAGTAACCGTTTTGATGCAGATCTCGTTGTAACTAGAAATTATAGACAACAAGCTGTTGAAATCATGGTAGAACTATGCAAACCTTTCCTAAATGAAGTATGAAGAGTAGCTTCCACTGCTGTCATCAATATCTTGCTCTTTCAGCTTTTCCCACTGATGCCGGAGGGTATAGATCATTGGATAAATTAGCCGAAAAATCAGAACCTCCATTGATGCTCCTTGTATCCCTATTAGAAAGTGCTTTGCTATGGAACCCATACTCCTCCATGAAGTGCCTCTGCATATTCTGACCATCAGAACTTCTCTTCTTTGCTTTAATTGATTCTGTGAGATTCATGTAGCTTGGTTTGCACATATTACTTTTTTCTACCTTGGTACGATTGCTAGACACTGCAGTAGGAGATTCAGAAGTAAATGAAGTCGATGATGAGCTCCCATCCTTTAGATAATCAGAACTTGGGGTAGAAGATGAACAAGTTTTTGGACTCATTGATTGAGAGGGCCTAGGAGAAATTCTGGTTGTGAAAGAATTCCTTTGCACTTTCACAGAGTTCTGTGCTGAAGAAAATGGATAAAGGCCAGCAATATCATCTCCACTTTTCCTTGATTTATAAGGATTCATCTCGGATGGCACAAGTTGGACCTCTTCCAACAGCCTATTTTCCCATGGTTTGGTTGCCATCCAATTTTCTAACCAGTTCAATTCCGAATTGTTATCACCTAGTCTTGGACTCATAGCAAGCTTTGCTGTCTTATTAGTTCTGCTATATGGACTGGAACATGATCTTGGTTTCTGTAAAAAAAATACTCAGGCTGCTAAAATTGATTCAATAAAGACTAAATGCTAATCATATCCATACCATAAACATCACAATGTGTGACCATAAAGCCTAGATATCAGTCATATATTCGTATCAAAAAATTTCACAATATTAGACAAACACTAGAACCCCATTCCCGACAGCATTATTAATAGGTCAACAATGTTCTTTGAGGTAATTGATAAGTTACTGATACAGTTGGTTTGTTAGCACTGTCCCTCACGCGCAACCTCCCCTTGCACGTAGAGAAATTAAAACAGCATCACTATACTTGTTAATAAGATAAATAATTAGTCAGGTATGGGGTTCCCCAACCCAATGCTTCCTAGAACCAGACTTCAGACACTCGCTACTCCTCTTAAGCTTAAGCTCTCAAGAAATGGGGGGTAATAATGTGTACTTGTGAGCACATTCAGTTAGACCATGTCTGTATTATTCATACCAAAAAGAAAAGACATAAAACAAAGAGGCCAAATTTCTTACCTGTTGAGAGAGGGAGTATGCAATTGCTCGATCCCTTTTTAGGTTTGCTTTTTGCCTCCTTTGTAGGTTTGCTCCAACTTCACTAACTGTTCCCTGACTATCACACCATCCTTGCTGAAAATAATGAATACACAATAATAATACAAAAGATTAGTCTCCTACATCACAAAAATTTACTGATTGAGTTGTCAAGAACTCAAGATAATATGATGCATAAACAAAGTTTCGAATGCAAGAGAGGTGTGATAGCACCTCAGCCTGCTTCATAGGGTCATCAGCTTGGGACTGACGTTCATCAGCATCAGAGGATCTCTGTGCTCGAACTCTAGCCTGAACTCGAACAAGGGCCTGCATGCACCTCAATGTAACAGCAGCTTGCTTCCTAACTCGCCTCCCACGAAATATAGCTTGAAGCCTTACCAAGGCTTTTAAGGCTCTCAAAGCCCGCCTCGCCTGCACTCATGACGTTAATCATTACCAAATGCAATTTAAAAAAATGATAGAATGTGCCCACAGAAAGAAAAGAAATGAGAGAAAGAAGATTGAAATTCATGCTGAATGTCCCTCAAACTCAGAACTCATGTTGCCTCATTCAAAGGATGGATAAAAATTTAGATACATTGAATGCTGATCCACAAATAGTCAGTAAAATATAGCTTTGAAAACCCACAAATCTAGCATCTCAATAAAAGAAAAATCGCAAATCTAGCTTGAAATTTCTTTCCCTTTGATTATTTCATTTCAAGACCAGCAATTAAGATTGATCAGTCTAGTGCCTAAAAGCCCCCAAACACAACTAGAAGACAAAAGGCTTGAATCTGTGTAAACATTGTCAGACAGGTAAAAGATTGAAGTTATATATCAGACTTAAGCCTTAATCTGTTTAAATGAGCTTCTGAAAACCTTAATCCTTCTCATTGTAGCACCTAAACTAGGTTCAGTGGAACCAAAAAGTCTGTGTCTTTAAAAGCAACTAGGGAGATCAATCTAGAGAGTGGAACACAATTCAAATTTAGAAATGTCTTTGAAACAAAACAATAACAAGAACTCATAGTATTGACATACAACGACTAGATTAACTATGATAATCTGATATTCACCAATACAGAAGGCTTCAATCCAATAAGACTTGTCCAGATGAAATAAGAAGGAAACCTGATATTACATGTAAGGATTAATTACAAAAGATCACCTGAACTATGAGGCCATCTTCAATTACATACCCAACTATCAAATTTCTTCGTTTTAGCTTCAGAAAACCGTATATGTATTCTCTTTTAGCTAATACCCGTTTCAAAAACTCAAGTTTTCTTGAAAATCAAACAAGAAAAGATATGCATTCAACTCTCATGCATCAATCTACACATTTGTGAACACAACAAGCTGAATTATGCAACATATATCTAAACTCAGTACACTTAACATAGAGAAATATAATCAGAGTAGTTACCAAGAATCCCCGGAACACAGTCTGAATCCGAAGAGCAGCCCACTCTCGCTTGACTATCTTGAAATCTTTAGGCTGAGCTCGAAGCAGAGTAGCCATAGCAGCAGCCAACTCATGATCAATCACATTTGCACAATCCATCGGCTCTGAACCCGCCACTTGTCCTTTCTTCACATCACCTTTGCTCGATGTTCCAAACCCATCCGATGAACTCCTCCATAGCTTCCATTTCTTCTTGCTCTTCTCCTACAACAACCAAACAACAGAGTCAGAACAGAGCAAAACAGGGGAGGGTGAAATCACTGAAATGCAGGATTTGCTTACTTGGTCAGTTGATGTGGGCTTTTTGGGATTGATGAGAGACTTGATCCATTTTCCAGGAGTACCCATTTGGAGAAAAAAAACTATAAAAACCTTGAGTGGGCTGTGAAAAAGTGTTTGAAGTACTCTGAAAACTCTGGAGCAGAGCCAAAAGAGAGAGAGGGTTAGTTGTGTCTGGGTTTTTTGTGATTGGTGTTTTTGAAGAATTTGGAGGACATCAGAAATCGATTATTTATTTGGTAAAGGCTTTAATACTATTTTGAATTCGAAATTTGAAAAAAGTCAATTAAAGGCTTGTAACGGATAGGTTTTTAATACATGGCGATGCCGCTCCCTTTGTGGAAACGACGACGTTTAAGGGGAAGCTTCCGAAAGTGGGAAATGTGGGGCCGTGGGTCCAGTAGCAGGTCGGGTCGGGTACGAAACAAGAAAAAGGAAAGCTACATATTCGTTGTGTAGATTGGTTATCGATAGCTCCAGATAGATTGGTTGCTTACCTCAAATCGTTTGGTTCGCTTGAGAGATAGGTGAGTTCAAGTGGAAATTTCAACTACTGCGTATGAATTTTAAAGTGATAATGACCAAATGCACAAAAAATATGAATTTTAAAGTGAGTATTTTGGCCGAATACTCCAATGCCGGAGTGGCCGCCTTCAAGGTTGTTGTTGCCCATCGGTGAAGGTCAGTTCAGATCTAAGGGAGGGAAGCGATGCCGGTAAGAGGTGGAGGAGCTCTGCCAAGAGAGGGACATCCATTATCGCTTGTGGAAGACAAATCAGTGATCATGTATGGTGTTTGTAAGAGGAAGGTAAATGCAACATCGTCTATCAAGTCTCATGGGTTCGGCTATATTAATTTTTTTTTTCTTTCTAAGGGTTAGCAATCTCTTTTTAGTGGCTTCATTGTGGATGCATGGTGAAATTGTTACTTTAGACAGTTATGTAGACAAACAGTCAATTTTTTGGTGGTTAATAAACATTTACGGTGTGTTAATAACTAAGTTTTGAAGACTAGTAATCCGATTATGTAGGCCAGTAATTTGATTATTTTTCGGTATCTCTTCTATTCTATTACATTAAGCTGAAATACATTGATTTGTGAGGTCAATTAACTGATTATTAGCTAGGGGTCAGTAACTAAGTTATTAGGTGACAATAATCGAGTTACCACTTACCATATACCAGAATTCGGCTACAGGGGAAATTCGATGACCGGGTAAATCCATCAACCGGAGTCCGACGAAGCTCCGATAAAGTCTTATTTCTTTTCCATTTTCTCTAAGTGTGCATGTATAAAGGACAAAGATAAAAGTGTCCAAAAAAATATTTATTATTATGAATTTAATAAAGATTTTTACATTTAGACATAAACAAGAACAGTTTACATTAAATTGGGCTTATGTTTATTAAATTGATTGGAATAAGCACATGTTTATTGAATTCATTAGAATAAGTTTAAATTAGTAATAAATTTTGTATCACTTGCATGTCTCGCAGTCTCTTTGAAACCCTAGTAGGGTTTTACGAATAATAACAAGTCTGCTGGCATGATATTTGCCTCCGGCCACCATAAAGGATGACGAAGTCGACAGAGAGGAAAGCAAATGTTTCCTGGAAGACGAACCACTCTCTGGGCGCGAATCGTACAGATCGGAAGAACAAACAACGACGTAGTGCAGCTACCGTGCGCTGCCTCAAGATGTACACGGTGATGTCAAAACGTGATAGTAAAGGAAACACCATCAAAAACGAGTTCTGGTCCAAAGAGTTGCACAACCCTCGAATCCAACCCGATCACCACGGGTTCGGGGACACTAGAACTATTCAACAAAATGAGCTTGATCGCTTTCGTGATGCCCTCCAGATTCAACTGTCTAATGGATACAGCGTGACTTTGGGGGAGAAGAAATTGCCCTCTGCTTCATGACCATAATAAGGTACGAGTCTAGCTTTGTTTTATTTGTTTATATTTAGTCTCGATGATCTTGCAATAGTTCACAATTGTATTCCGGTTACTAAGTAAATTTATATTTTTGAAAAAAGCAAGCCAGAGTTCATCTGCTCGATAGAGAGCCGATGCATTTGGCCCTAATAGAAAGCGAAAGCGTCCAAAACCAGTGGCACCTAATTACCAGTCCCTTGCTATGAAAGCTGATGGTCGTCAAGGTTGTGCCACTGCGGTGTAGTTGTTCTAAGAACTATTTCATTTGATTAAGTTGTAATATGGTCGGTTATTTCTGATTTATACCCACATGAGCTGCGTATATATTCAAGTACACTCAATAAAAAAATTGGTCACTTAATTTTAAGTTTTAATATGAAATGGTTCTTGACCTAATATGATATTATGATTTGCTACTCTCTAGATGTGTTTGAGAAGAAGCGCGACGACAATGCTGCAGAAGGAGGCGAAGCGGATGAATTTAAGGATCTGGTTAGCCATCCAATGTTTGAGAAGGAACAAAGTATACATATTTAGGGAGAGCTTTACAAAGTGGTAGACTCCTCGGATGTTGTTGTCCAGGTTCTGGATGCAAGGGATTCACAAGGTACAAGATGTTACCAGTTAGAGAAGCATTTGAATGTGCATTGCAAGCATAAGCACTTGATTCTATGGCAAAATAGCCAAAATGCCCACTGAACTTGGCTATAATTATCGATTTACACCCTCAACTTGTAATTATGTCAATTCACCTCCTCAACTTGGTATAAACGGTAGATTTGCACCCAATCCGTAAAACTCAACGGTTTCCATCCAATTTTCAGTTATGTGTCATACATGTGAGGGGTATTAATGTAATTTATAATTGTTCAATTTTTATATACAAAAAATGGTTTTTTATAAAATAAGAAAATAATAATACAAAACCTCTCGATCAAAAAAATAATAATAATAATAATACATAACCTCTAAAGAGAGGCGTGGGAGTGTTGCTACCTATTGCTCATCATCTTCTTCCTTTAGACGAATAAGCTTGAAAACCTAAAGCTATTCACTATAGAAAAATCTCAGATTCGTCAAAGAAATAGTTGTGTCCGAGACTCCAAAATGGATACGGTCGTCCTAAGGGACATTGGAGATCCTCCACAATACGGTTATTATGAAATCGTGTATTTTGTTAGCATCATCGATCTATCTACAAACACCTTTTCGATGTTAGTTTATTTTTTATGCATTCCGAATTGTTCCAATTAGGTTTTTTATTTACAAAATTCTTCTGGTTTTTTGGTACGTTCCATATGTCTGACCAGAAGTTAATAAATGTTCAACCAATTTTCATTGCATAGGTGACCAAGATTATTTTACTCTAGAGATTAGACATGAGGTGTGTTTAACCAAGTTGGTGAGTACATGAATGGCTTTGTTCATTGGGCTGATTATTTGGAGGTAGATAAGTCCAGTAGATGGGATATTGAAGAGGTAGCGAAACAACTAGGTTACAAGGTAGAGGACACAAGTTTCTTCTTTTATCATGTTGAAGATGGGTTAGTTGAAGTAAACTCAAATTTTAGATCTCTTCAATGTGCTCAAAATTATCTACCTCTAAAGTATCAGTGGTTTATTTGAGCCATAATATTTTGGAAAATCAACAACGTACATCTATAGTGAATGAATGTGTATTTCATGATGATGAAGATAGTCATGAAGCTGTCAATGGTAGAAATAATTTATTGGATATTGAAATTGGAGTACAAGTAGATGACACTGAAGAATATATTGAGGAGGTAGCATTTGAAGATGTTTATAATGAAGATGAGGATGAAATAAATGATGTGGACTTTGTTGATGAAGATTATGTGCAGAGTGAAGGTGAAGACATTAGTTTATATGAAGTCTGTTGTTGATGAAACAATGATAGATATGCATAGACAGCCAGGTGAAGAATCTCTGGAGTATGAAAATAGTGATGAGCTTGGAAGCATTGACAGTTCTTCAACAGATAGTGATGGAACTAGCAGTAGAAAAAGAGCACCGAGAAAGAAAGAAGCTCCAACGTTTAAGCAATACAGTAGAGATGTAGATAGAAGAAATCCTCATTTCAGATTGGGAATGAATTTTCCATCAATGAAAGAGCTAAGAGAGGCTGTGAGAGAGTATTCTGTGGTGGTTGGAAGGGCTGTATATTTTAAGAAGAATGACAAAGATAAGGTAATTGTCAAATGTAATGGCTTGTGTGATGGAGTAGAGTGCGTATTTTATATGTATGCTTCTTATGTTAAGAAAGGCCCTACAATGAGGATCAAAAATCTGCAACCGGAACACTTGTGTGGCAGAGAAGATGCAATTAAGTTTGCAACATCAACTTGGCTTGCTGATAGGTATGAGCATGAGATGAAGACAAACCCCAAACTGTCACTAGGTTGCTTCATTGACATGGTATTACAAAATTATGGTATTACAGTCACCAAGGACCAGTCTACAAAGCCAAACAAAAAAATCGAAGCAAAGAATGAGGAAGGGTGTCAATGCACTACTCGTCATAATGGACATGGACAATTTGAAGTGAAACACATACATGGAAAGAGACAATTTCATGTCAACCTAAATCAACATACTTGCTCCGGCGGCAACTTTGTGGCTTACCTTGCGCACATGCTATGGCTGCTATTAGTAAGATGCAAAGGAGTGTAGATGATTATATTCATGGGTGTTATAAGAGACCAGCATATGACAAAGCTTATGCAAGATACATTTCTCCTATGACCAGTCCTGAATTATGGCCAAAAACACAACATAGGCATCTTAAGCCCCTGCATGTGTGAAGCAACCGGGAAGACCTAAAAAGAAGAGAGTTAAGGAGGCTGGTGAAGTTAAAAAAGGTGCCACCAAGCTTCAAAGATATGATATCGATATCCATTTCCGTGATTGTGGAGCAGAGGAGCACAATACAAGAAGTTGTCCTTAGGTAACTTGATCTATAGTTTTAAGTTTCATGATAAATTATATTTAAATTATCACTTGGTATTAACTTATGAAATTAATTTTTCTAAAATGTACAGAGAAGAGTCAATGATGAGGTGAATAGCTCAGTTGCTGTTAATGTAAGAGGAGCAGGAAGAGGAAGATCTAGTTTAGTAATTGTTAAATTAGTATTTCAAGTATATGAAATATTTTCATGTGTATATGTGGTTTCTTTGACTTGCGATAACATCTTTTCAAATCAACATATGTTCAGCAAGCTCAT
Organism: Comarum palustre; assembly: GCA_951800085.1. NCBI lineage: Eukaryota > Viridiplantae > Streptophyta > Magnoliopsida > Rosales > Rosaceae > Comarum > Comarum palustre. The sequence continues at coordinate 12,988,628 of OX637572.1, read as the reverse complement.
TATTTTGGAGATGAACTAATCTAGCATGCTTGTTTTACTTCTCTATAATTAATATGAACTCCAATATATTATTTTGTACCAGGGACTTGTAAGAGGAAGATGAAGAGGAAGTGGAACATCTAGAGGTAGAGGTGGAAGGGGCAGAGGAATGAACAATGGGAATGGGCTAGAGTCACCTACAAGACAGACATCTATTGACAACGAACAAGGAAGAGTAAGAGCTGCAATTAGAGCAAGGGGTAGAGGACGTGGACAATCTACAAGTATAGGTGGAAGAGGCAGAGGAATGAGCAATGAGAATGGGCTAGAGCCACCTCCAAGGCAGACAACTATTGACAATGAAAGAGGAAGGGGAGGAGCTGTTATTAGAGGAAGGGGTAGAGGATCTACTAGAGGTACGTGAGGCTCGGTAAGTTATCTATTAATAAGCTTTGATTTGCAATAATTTTACCATATTTATACTAAACTAGTAACTATCAATCTATAGGTAACAAGAGCAAGTGATGCATTGAAACCATCAAGACCATTAGAGGGTGAAACAAGCACACAAACGAGTCGAGCTAATCATTCTTCTGCTAATGAAGTGAGTTCACAGAATAAGACTCAGACAACAAGATCTTGGAAATAGAGTTGATGACTATTTGAGCGAATTTTGTATGTGGTCTAGTCGTCTAGAACCACTATTTTGTAATGTTGTGGTTAAATAGAATACGGCTAATTAGAATTGAATGACTTAGTCATATTATTTGTGTTCTAAAGATTATGTTTGTTGAGATGTTTGACTTGGTTAGTGTTGCAATGTCATATTCATCGTTAATTATTTTCAGGGATTCAATATATTAACATTTTATGCAATTTTCTTATTCAGATTACTAGTGTAGTCATCATTTTCAAAAGGGAGACAAATCCTAAAAAAATTGTATAACAAATATAATAAAAATAACATGTTGAAAAAAGGCAGATGCATTATTATAAAAATAAATATGAATATCCCTTTAGGTTTTGTATTACTAGTTTTTATTTTATAAAAAAACATTTTTTGTATATAAAAATGAAAAATTATAAAATTACACTAATATTTCTCACGTGTATGACACATGACTGAAAATTAGATGGAAACCGTTGAATTTAACGGATAGGGTACAAATCGGCAGTTTATACGAAGTTGAGGAGGTGAATTGACACAATTACAAGTTGAGGGTGTAAATCAACAATTATAGCCAAGTTCATGGGGCATTTTGGCTATTTTGCCTGATTCTATTGTTAAACAAGTGTGATTTGGTTCCTGTAAGGGTATTTTCTTGAATTGGAAACAGATGGTAGAAAATCAATCAGGGAAGAAAATCAAAGTTTTGAGATCAGATAATAGTGAAGAGTATAAATCTAATCATTTTCTCAAAATGTGGAAAGAAAAAGGCATAGTGAGACATTTCTCTGTACCTGAAACCGTACAGTGAATTGGGGTTGCTGAGAGATTAAACAAAATTTTGGTGTAGAATGTGAGGTGCACGTTGGCTCAATCCGGTTTGAGCAAATCATTTTGGGCAGAAGCTATCAATTATGCTTGTCACCTCGTCAATCGTTTACCATCTGTAGCAATTAATGGTAAAACCCCATTGATGTATGGACTAGAAACCCGCAGTAGATTATGATTATTTACATATATTTTGTTGTCCTGTGTATTTTTGTGTATCTTAATCTATATTTGACCAAAGAGCCAATAAGACTACATTTGTTGATTTTAGTAGTGGTGTTAAAGGTTTCAGGTTGTGGTGCCCTGAGAGTAACAAGCTAGTGATCTGTATAGATGTCACAATTTATAAGGCTAGTATGCTTGACAGAAGCAAAAAGACTATTGATGGATCACTGCAAAAAGAATGAGAGAGATGTTCAACAGGTGGAGCTTAACAAAGTGGTTACTCAACCCTCCAACTCTCAACAACTAACTCAAGAGCCTCAAAGTGAAGAAGTGAATGATGAAAAGGTACATGTCCAAGATGGCAATGTGGCTACTCATGTACCTGACCAGCCTATTGTGGTGAGAAGAAAAAAGATAACAATTAGAAAACCTGCTAGATTTAAGATCGTATTGCTTATGCTTATCCTGTTATTACAGCTGAGATCCCATCAAGCTTCAAATAAGCCGTTACAAGTCCATAAAGTGAAGAATGGAATGAACCTATGAAGGAAGAGATTAATTCTCTTATAAAGAATATGACATGAGATTTAGTTCTATTACTGGAAGGTAAACGACCTATTTGTTGCAAATGAGTATATGCCAGGAACGAAGGTGTTGATAACAACAACATAAGATATAAAGAAAGGCTGGTAACTAAGAGATATTCACAGAATGAAGGTGTACACTACAATGAGATTTTCTCTCTTGTGGGGAAGCATTGTTCTATTCGGGTGTTGTTGGTTTTGGTTGCACAATTTGACCTTGAGTTGGTGCAACTTGATGTGAAGGAAGTCTTCTTGCATGGTGACTTAGAGGAAGAGATTTACATGTCTCAGCCGGATGGATTCCAAGTGACTGGAAAGGAGAATTTGGTATGCATGTTAAATAAGTCACTGTATGGTTTGAAGCAATCCCCACGGCAATGGTATTTGAAATTTTATGATTTTATGAGAAGATAGAAGTACTCCATATGATCACTATGTTTACCTGAAGAAGTTGCAAGATAGATCTTTCATCTACTTGTCAATATGTGTAGATGAAATGTTAATTGATTCAAATAATATGAAGAAGATAGAGAAGTTGAAGGAGCAAATGAAAAAAGAGTTTGAAATGAAGGATCTTGATGAAGCAACGAATATTCTTGAAATGAAGATTATCCGTAGCAGAGAAAAAGTTTGGTCTGGTTAACACAGAAACAATATATGGAAAAGTTACTGCCAAAGTTTGAAATTCATGGCTCTACCAGAGCTGCAAGTACTCCTTTGGCTAATTATTTCAAACTTAATGTTTTACAATGTCTAAAAACTGAAGAAGATAAGCAGTTTATGAAAAAATATTCCATATGATAATTTGTTTGGTCACTTGATCTATGCTATGGTCTGTTCTAGATCGGATATTGTTAGTTATATACTAATTCTGACTATATTGGTGATTTAGACAAAAGAAGACTTATTACAGTCTATTAGTACACCATACCCAATGGGTCTATAAGTTGGAGATCTGTTTTGCAAGATACAATAACCTCGTCAACCAAAGAGGCTGAATACATGGTTGTAGCAGAAGGAATTAAAGAAGTTTTGTGGTTGCGGGGACTCTAGAGTGAAACATTTGTCAGAAGAATATGGAGGTTCATTGCGATAGCCAATGCCATTTATTTGGCTAAATATCAGGTATATCACTCAAGAACTAAGCACATAAATGTGAGATTTCGTTGTGGACAAAGTTTGTTGGTGCTGTCAAGTTTGAACATTATTAAGACTTGACTAATATTGTGAATGTTTGTAGTTGTTTGAGCAGCAGAGAATTTAGGTTGTTGGTACTGCATCCAGCCTCATACCAATATAACCCATTTCATGAATAAAATGAAGGCTCAGTGAGTGAGTGTAGTTGTTGCTGTGATGTATGTAAATCTCGAGGAGGAGATCCGAGCTCTCAATTTCCTCAAGGGGACAACTCGATTAGTGTTCAACTTGTTTGATCTCGCCGCGGAGATGAGCAGCACCGGATTTCATGTCGGGAACGGGTTTACCAGGCTTCTCGAATTGTCTGAAGTTGCACGTGGGAGTTATGGATGGGTCGCTTAAAACATTGAAGATGATTGAAATAGGGTTGATTAATGTGTGCAACATTGATGTATATTTGGTTTTGAAGAATCATCAAATTCTAGAGAATACAGAGGGGACACAGGATTTGAACAAACAAATGCAGAGGATCTTATTTGAATCAAGAATAAAATACAAAAACTTGCATGGAAAGAGACTTTGAAATGTCTCTTCCAATGGTACAAGGGAAAAGGTCAGCTAGCCCTGCAAAGGGTTCATAGTAAAAATAGTGGAAAAGGTGCAGTGATTAGATAGATGACCTCTAGGTCAAGAAAGTCATTCTAGGCAAGTCAGAGTCCTTTAAACCTTAGTGACCCTTTTATGAAGTTAATTAATGACAATGGGGTTTAGTTGCTGAAAGATCTAGTGAGGTGTTAGTAGGATCTTCTTGGGCTAGGAAGTCCCATATATGCAAGTCTAGGTGATAAGTGGAACTTGGGACTAGGTCTTGGTGAAGGCACTGGGGTATTATTGACTGCAGAGCGTTCTGCTATGATTCTAGGTGACAGATTGACTTGCTCAAGTGCCTGAAATTGCAGCCGTGCGGGGTAGTCTCTCACACATCCAATTCGAGGACCTGCTCCTGTAGTCCATTTGCAAGGCAATCCCCTTCCCAAGTCAAACTTTGGTTCTTCTGCAATGTCTTGTTTGTGATCACTTGCTATGGAAGTGCCAATGACATGCTCATTCTCATTAGTACTCGGCTCAATGTTCGCTGATGGGATATCCTCAAGGGTGTCCATATCTTTATTGGTAGATTCTGAAGGTGGAATATCATCATCTATTGGATGTTTCTGCACAGAAAAATGATTGCAGATAGACTTAGTGACTATTACATAGAAAGAAAGTTCCATTAATCCATTATCAAGCCTTGGCATTAGGAAAGCTTTTGAATAATTACCTTAACATTTGTCAAGTCCACCTGTTGCTCCTCTAAGAAGCTAATAAACTCCAAAAAGTGTTCTTCTGTCGGCCGATAATGACCACTGTAGCACCAAACAGCCTGCACAATATGAAGATTACAAGCTCAAATATCAGTAGGTCGGTGAGAAAAGAAGTTACATGTTGAGAAATGTTATGTCCATTTGACAATGGATTGGATTGTGTCTGAATAATAAGAAGTATATATACCTCAAGAACCCCATCGGAAGCAACCAATCTCCCTGCTGCAATGGTGGCACCTCCGGATAGAAAACTAGAGTGCTGGAAATAGCCTTTCATCTTCTCCGCGACATACATAATCCTTGATGCACTGAGAATAAAGATCCATTTGGACCCCTCAGTAGTAGTCACAAGGTTCCCACTTTGTCTGTATACAAGCTTCCCACTGGCCACAATCACTTCGTATGCTTCCCTCTCATTCTGTAATAGCAATGTAAGATATCATCTACTACACATCAAACAAAGTACAGTTCTAAGATCCATATTCAATATGTACAGATTAGTACTCACTGGTCCAAGGTATGTGATGCATTGGCGATGCAGAACCGTTCTTGGACACTTCTCAAGATTTTCTTCTTTCCCATCTCCAACATCCAACCTAAATCGATTTCAGGTGCATAATCACAAAGGTTACTAAGATAAGCCATAACACCATGATACAGAAAAATTGGATTTTGTGAAAACTGTACCAGTAGAAGAAAGGTTGAGAGCTGGCACTATTAAACCAGACATCATAATACAAGTGTAGATTGTGTCCATATCGATGCCGCGGATCAATCTGTTTGTCATAAGAATGAAATGTTAAGAAAATATTTAGGTTAATTTATCAACTTATCATCAAGCAGTGCTATGTCTTCATACAAGCATTCTGAGCTTGGGTTTGAGATAGGGTATATTATAAAGTATAAACCTGTCTCAAAATGCATTTGACACTTGATGAATAATGGGATAAGTGTTCTTAATAGGAGCTTACAGCCTCAAGCCAATGTCTTAGTGCTAATTTCTGAGCCTTCTCATCCTTGGACAAACCCTTCCCAACCTACAATCACATATTCAACTTATTCAACACTTGATGACTAGAAAATACTTGCAAGAATTTATAGGAAAATTCTACGATGTTTTGATCAAGTCAATCATTTTGCTCATGGTCAAAAGCACTGTACAATAACCAAGTTGATTTCCAAATGTAAAATGTCTCAAAGAGGACTAGTTGAACTGAATGGGGTATTAAATATCATCATGTCAAAGCCAAGTAACTTTAACTACAGGACATAGAAATTAAGATCACCTTGGCAGCTCTAGTCTTAGCCCTTGCCCATCTGGAAACTGCAGTTTCTGATTTAACAGATTCAAAGAATGACACTGAGCTCCGCCTAAGTGCAGCAAAGTCTAATGCCTTCCACCTACAACATTATAAGATAATGATCGGCATAAGCATACAGACTTTACTGCAACAAAAACCAAAATAGGAAATGATAACAGAACCAACCATAGCTCCTCAACAACAACAGCACAATCTGCAAGGTTTCGTCTAGTTCGGTAACTCTTGTAAAATTTCTGCAGCTTGATTGCAGCTTCATCAAGCTCACGTGGGGTCTGTATAGAAACACAACCTTCTAGCTTGGGTAGAAAAGTTGAAGTATCGAGCTTGAGTTGTCCTGCTTTCCTTTTCTTGTAGCTAACAGATTCTTCTAAAACCAGTTCAACTACACCATCGGATCTTTTGGTGTTGTTGCTTGAATCTGTTTTCCTATCAAAGCTAACTGTTCTTGAAATCTCCTTTCTCTTAGACACTAATGTCACCATTTCTACAATTTCTGTCAAACCAAAACGAATGTGCCTCAGAAATATGTACATTAAAGCCAAATTCAAGGTAGTGTATCCCATTATCTGCATTAAGACAGACTTAATGCTTTCTCCATAATACAAACTCGCACTAATATTTCATTAACGTAAACCTTGTCTGTGAAAGCATGCATTTAGAAACAAACAACTAGTTAAGTGAAAGAGTTTAAGATGAAGACTGCTTATTACCTATTATGAAAACTGATCGATGTCTCCCAATCTGAAGCAATGAGTTGGTTTTAGACTTGTAGTAGTGCCAATAGATGAATCAGATTCTCTGCATTATATACTACACAATCCTGTCGAAAACAACTATGAAAGTTTCAATAGTGGAGCTGACTAGTTGGTACCTTCTAACACGTATTCAGATTTTAAAATACGATTGCAGAAACTAGAAATGCAAGGCAGCTAGCCTGGAATTTTTTTCCAATTAAACAGGGTTTTCTACATGGAAAAACGAAAGCTGGGTTTGATTTTGACAACCCCACGAGAGGAGAGGTTTGATTCTTGCACCACGTGAAGTCTTGAAGGCTTCAAAGTTTCATATATTCTTGTATATATATTTTACGTGTATAAAAAGTACATGAATTATCATATAAAGCCTGTACTTTACTTGCAAGACATGGTCAAACATAATATATATTACAAAATTAAACCTTAAATCGAAAATTCTGGTAATACTTGTCAAGAAAGTTTTCAATGTTTCCAGTAGAGAGATGTACAGATGGAGATAGAGACAACGTCAAAGGCTATGAGTCATGACAGGATTCAGTCCCGAGTCATGACTCACGAGTCACGACTTGTTTAGGTCCAATACCTTCTTACTCCCATTTTGTGTGTTCCGTACGTATGCTCATATATCACCAATACATAGAGTATTTGAATGGTACCAATGCATAGAGTGATATCAACGGCGCAATGACGAGATCAAATATGAATCAACAAAGTGTAAAGAATAATAATGCTAAATTTAACCAGTCTCACGGGGCCTTATTAAATAAAATAATTAAACAAATTAAATATTAATGGTAATTAGTTGTCAAAATTTTTAAATCTAACCAACATTTACATATTTATTATATAAATTAGGTACAATTAGGCATCGTTTAGTATACATTAGGCACCGTAGTCCTAAATTGTTCTCCATAATTATTTCTTACTTGTATTTCTCATTAATTAGGGAGGATTCATTGCTTAAATTAATACAAAAATATATCATTTATATCAATTATATAAGGTAATTATGGAAATGTATATAAATCTTGGAGGGTCCGGACCCTCCAAGATTTATATACATTTCCATAATTACGTCTAATGTTCAACTCTAAAATCAATTGGCAATGAAGAGAGTAGTTCAAACCCTTAGAGCATCTCCAACAGCTCTTGTAAAACTATGATTATCTTTATTTGAGAGGAAAAACATCATTTTTTGGCTCCAACAATTCATGCAAAGTATCATCTAAAATACAAAAATTGGGAAGAGAGAGAACACGATCCTCTATATCTATACAATTCTCAAAATTTGTATATTTCATGGGAGAACCTCTAAAATTTATTGTTTGTCTTTTATAATTCAATCTATCTCCTAAAAAAGAAAATGACATTATCTCTCTTCAATGGAAAATGGAGAAATTAAAGCAATTAACCATGTGATTTTAATATGAATAAATATAGAATACTTATATAGATTCATTACATTATACAAGAAAAACATTTAATTTTGTAGAGTACAATAGAAGAGTTGTTGGAGTTGAGCTCGTTTTTATAGAGATTTTATTATTTCCTCTTCTTTAATAGAGAAATTATGCAAGAGCTGTTGGAGATACTCTTATAAGCTCACATGCAAGGTCTCATATTCCCGATGTGGGATAAATATCTCAACACACCCCCGCATGTGTGGCGAATCTTTAAGCCTAACACATGGACAACAACTTGGGTGGTCGTGAAGTTCGTGTGGCATTTGGGCTTCACGTGTACATGTGAAACTCGCTCTGATACCATGATAAAGTAGTCTGTTTTTCAACTCCAAAACCAATTGGTAATGGAGAGAGTAGCTCAAACCTTTATAAGTCCACAAGCAATGTCTCATATTCCCGAAGTGGGATAAATATCTCAATATATATATATATATACACAGTCCGTTTTAGATACGAACGCCCGTATTATTTAAAAAATATGAATTTTCACATTTTGATCCACTTTTCGATCATAATTTCTCATCTTAACTGTTTAAAATGTAGGTATATATGAGTAGATCATATCTACAAATTTTTAACAAATTTGGTGATCATTAAGACATCGAAAATGAATCAAAATTATGAACGTAATAAAACTGTTCAACCGGAACAGTTTGTTTTTTCCGTTCTAAATCACATATTTGAATACTTTAATCATTTCCAAATTAGCTGAAAATTTGTTGAGATGATCTACTCACACATACCTACATTTTAAACGGTTAAGATGAGAAAATACGATCCAAAAGTGGGTCAAATTGTAAAAATCTGTATTTTTTTTAAAATATGGACTTCCACCTGATCAAACTCTTCTATACATATATATGAACCATTTCTGGGACCACGGAAAAATGCTCATATAAATCTTTGTAGCCGCGTTGTTGTTTTTTCTCTTTAGTCCCTTTTAGGCTCTTCTCAAATTCCATTCAATACCGTTTTTTTCTGTAAGTTGATTACGAAACGGAGGCACTGAAGGGAAGACTTTGAATACGACAGTCAATGATCAGACCCTTCAAAGGTGAACTCGACCGAGGAAAAAAGATGAATGTTTTTATGCTAGACTTATGGAACATAAACCAATTAGATTATGTATGTGTTAAGCAGATAAGGTTAATTTACAATTGTTAATTATCCAAGTGGTAAGAGGAAAGTAATTTAGGAACGAACCGAGCTAAAACAGCAAATGACATTGCATCCGCAAATACAGATAGCAACCGGTCAGGCAAGTGGTTTCCGGCAAAAGACCATCCGCCGTTCAAATGAACTAAGGTGATAGACTTTTGGTTTGGGAGGGTAATGTATCATGTTTGATTCAGGCCAATACTGGCCAAAGTTTACTCGATCAATTCATTGCTACCATGAGTTGTACATTGAATAGTTTGTATTAGACATTCCAGTCCTTGCTTTGAGTAAGGTCCTCCCTTATATGTGGCGCTGCAGGCATCCAATTTACTATTGCAGACAGATGAAGGAATAGACATTCCAGTTTGAGAGGGAACTCCATCTCTTCCCACCCAAACTTTGCTACTTTTCTGGTGAGATCCCTGCAAATCACTCTGTGAGGTTATGATGGATCTGTTATGGCTTTCACCATCCGATGATAACAAATTTACCTTGCACCTTTAAATAGAATGATAACGACTCATTGCAGTCTTGTAATACTCCAAACTATAACAAATCAAGATACATTCTTCAGTAAAACTGTCTTAAGATTCTACAACGTGAGAAATATACTTCAAAGGAATCAGTATTAAAAACAACAATTGCATTGAAATTCTAAGGTATTTAGTGATAAATTTACTGCACAAGAAATTAAGCTAGGGATGGAAAAGACCTTGACAATTAATCTTCCCTGTGCACACTGATCATTCCATCATCACTCAAGTCTCAAACAAGAAACAAATAGCACTTGAGTTTAACCGTTTATCACTGGAAAGCCACAAGTAGTGAAACAACATATCAAATTGCACGGAATTGGAGATGGTGCTGTATCACCTCCTAGAATCTCAAGCCATCTACAACAAACCTGAATGTTTCACCTAGAGTGGAGACTGCCCAGGAGTAGTTGGCATTGGCTTCTCAGCATAAAAAATTAAAATAATAATAATAATAAACCTGACAGATCATAGCAGCATAACAATAGCCACTGGATGCTTACATTCGCAAGAACTACATGGGATATATCTTGCAGATATGTTTCAGAAATAGATGTAATGATTCATGAAGAATTGCTATAAATATAGGCAAATGTCTTCATGCACAGTCAGTTGAAAATATGGATATCAATTTAAAATTAAATCCAATCAAACTGCAAATTTATAGTGCAAGACTGCTGTCTTCTAAGCATGCCTTTCTCAGATCAAGTAACGATCAAATCAATGTTGGCAGGGTAAACCAATGTAAAATAAAGGCTATGGAAATGTCCACAACGAGCAAGATCTAACTATTTGTGTCAGCAGAACTCAAACTTGGTTCTGAGAATCTCCTAATCATCCAATTGAAAGGAAACATTCTTCTCACTCGAGAACATAAATGTGGTAACTCTTTCCACTCCTTGTAAAATTCCATTCTCTGTGACCATTTTGTTCCATTCATTATAGAAATCGCATACAGGCTCTCAGAAATGTTGTGGATGAAGGGAAAAATCTCATACCGATGACTTTCCCCATGCATTACCTAAACACGCTCTTCAAAATTGCAGAAGAGCAATATATAAAGTAGGTTGATCTTTGTATCCAAAAAAAAGAAGCAGCAGGAGATCTTTTTGAGGTTTGGAGTTAGCATATTATCTAAGGAAAGAAAAAGACAAGAAACAAAAGCAAATGTTATGCTGGGGAGGTGACTTGTTCTTTAACTGAAGATCACGAGTCCTATGACCACCTATTTGTTAAATGCCTGTACTGTAGAGCATCTAAGTTCAAGGTTTTGGTCGAGGCATCATTGCCCTGACATTGTTGGTTAGGCGGCTTCAAATTAGCATGGGAAGCAAATATGAACTAGTGCCAACATAATTTTCTTGCTATAACTGCTTAGACATGGAGGGATAATAACAGGGTTCAGAAAATGAAAGAAAAAATCCTAGTGTTCCTTACTTTTGCTAACCATACTATCAAAATAAGAATCGAAATGGTTCAACATAGCACCTGAATATCTTTCCAGAAATCAAAGTTGGCTGTTCATGTTTTTCAGATTTTAGCTTTCATCAAACTGAATGTCCAAAAAGTAGACTAAATTCACTACTGCAGTGCAGTGTAAAGAAAAACATAGGGGTTGGATGCTCACATTGGCAAAAACTATATGGGAGTCTATAAAACATATGTTACTTAGACACTAATCAGCAATAAATCCAACAAATATAGGAAGAGAAGGCCATAAATATTGATGTCTTCATGCACAGCTAGTTCGGAGTTCAGAATACAAATGGGTGAAATCCAATCCAGAGAATAATGAACTACAATGTTGTGTGCATAAACATTAAAAAATCATTGCTGGTAAGGAATACAAAGTGACATAAAAGGTTACGGTAATGCCAAAGCTGAGGAAAAATTGACTATTTGTGACAGCAAAACTTAGATTAGTGAAAAATCTGTTCTTATGATCATTGTAATGAAGACAAACAGGAATAACAAGTTTGTCCTACATTTGTTTCACCCCATCTGTTTCCTCAAATCCTAACCCTATTTCAGCAAGGCCAATTTTCCCTTGAAAAATGCTCAATAATTCAGGTACTTGCTCTTGATATTTGTTCACAAACCTACACAAGAACTGGTCTTTCCTACCCAATAACGCGGTGCCAACTAAAGAAAATTGTCCCTTCTTTATAAAGCCCTTCCACAGCAGAACCCTAATAACTGCCGACCTAGGTATGATCCACTTTTCCAAACTATATGTCAGAAGACTGGGATGTTGAGCTACATCAGCTGGCTGGCAACCTATTTTGTTCAACAAAAAATCCAATTTCATGGAAACATTCTTCTCACTCAAGAACATAAATGCGGGTCTCTTTCTAAACGCAGATAATACATCATCTTCAGCCCAACCCCACTCCCTGTAAAGTTTCATCCTCTGTGACCATTTTCTTCCATCATTATAGAAATCACATACAGGGCTCTCACAAACGATGTGGATGAAGGGCAAAATCCCAAACTGATGGTCTTCTCCACATATTCCTTAAACTTTGCAGTGTCAACAGATACTGCAAAAACATAATAGGGTTCAACAAAGCGATTGAGGATTCTGGGGCTTGAAGTGATCTCAGAAATGAAACATTGCTAGCAGCATTGCCTAGTGCTGACATTGAACATCCGATTCCACCCCTTCATGAAGAGACCAAGCGTTTTGTCACCCACAGGTAGAGTTTTGATGATACTGTAACAAGGTATGAGCCTCCTCTCGATGCTATAGTTTAAAAAACTTGGGGTGCCGCAAATGAGCCGAGTGAGGTCAGTGCCAGTAATGCCAATGGAACAAAAAAACTCGAGTTTGGGGACAAGGGTCTTTTGAGGTTTGAATAGGAGAATGGTTGGGAGTTTCTTAACAATTTCGGCGACATTAGTATCACTGAATCCATAATCTTTCAGAAGCTTAACGACTGAATCTGGATGTTCATGGGAGTTGAACTGTACCCTCTGCTTCTTGGACAAAGATAGAGCAAGTTGTGGGGAGCACCCAAATGAGTTGATAAGGTATGAAACTGTAAAAGACTGGTCTTTTCCATCTTCTGGGTTTGTATCATGTATTTCAGATCCTATCAATGATAATGATGAATATGATGTGCTAAAAGGATAAGCCTTCTGAAAATGGGTCACTGAAGAAATGCTTGGAACTAGTAATTACAATCTTCTAGAACAAAACCCAAACATAATTGGAACACACAATCAGAATGGAATAGGGAACTCACCAAGTTGGAATGCTTCCCCAGCTCAGCTTCAATGGATCACTGCTTTACTGTTGACGATGATACCCAAATGGTAATTTATAGGGTTTTTGCTCCTCGGCCCACCACTGAGAAGAACAGATTGATCTCTGTTGGAAAGTTGTTACTTGTCGCCCAAGTTTCTCTTTGTTTGTTAATAAGCCCTAGTCTGTAGGGACTAGATGATATGTTTTGAATGATTCCTAGCTGTTACCATGTTTTTAGGCAACATGGGGTGTAATTCTGTTTGATCTCATCTTGTAAGGCTATTTAAAGCCGAAGCTGGTTTCATTTTGAATAAGAAAGAAGATACTTTCTTCTGAGTTGTAATTTCTTCTGTGTTGTGTGTGCTGCAAATTAGCAATACAGTCTAACAATTGGTACCAGAGCCACCGGTGCCTAGTGAGTGAAAGAAAACAGCAGTTTTTCTGAAAAGTGAGGTTGAGAAGGATGGCAGCAGAGAGTAGTTTTGTGCAGCCTTCAATTCCAAAGTTTGATGGTCACTATGATCATTGGTCGATGTTAATGAAAAACTTTCTTCGTTCGAAGGAATATTGGGGTCTTGTGGAGCACGGAATACCTGCAGCAGCAGGAGGTGTTGAACAAACAGAAGCACAACGTAAACCATTTGAGGATGCCAAGCTGAAGGACTTAAAGGTAAAGAATTACCTCTTTCAAGCTATAGATCGGAGTATTATGGAAACAATTCTCAACAGGGATACATCAAAGAATATTTGGGATTCGATGAAGCAGAAATACCAGGGCTCAACAAAGGTGAAGAGAGCACAGCTACAGGCCCTTCGAAAGGACTTTGAAACTCTCCACATGAAGGAAGGAGAGACTGTCGATGCCTATTTTGCTCGTACTCTCACTATAGCCAACAAAATGAAGGCTCATGGTGAGAGCATGATAGAAACTGTCATCACTGAGAAAATTTTGAGATCTATGACTTCAAAATTTGACTATGTAGTCTGTTCTATTGAATAATCCAACAATATGGATGAAATGACCATTAATGAGCTCCAAAGCAGCTTGCTCGTTCATGAACAGCGGATGAAAGGCCATGTGGAGGAAGAACAAGCTCTGAAGGTTACATATGAAGATCAAACAGGAAGGGAAAGAAGAGGTCGAGGAATGACCAGAGGAAGAGGTGGTGAAAGAGGCCGAGGAAGGGGAAAATCATTCTTCAACAAATCCACTGTTGAGTGTTACAAGTGTCATAAACTAGGCCACTTTCAATATGAGTGTCCTAGTTTGGAAAAAGGAGCTAACTATGCAGAGCTTGATGAAGAAGAAGAGTTGTTACTTATGGCATATGTGGAACTCAATCAAACTAACAGGGAAGAGGTATGGTTTCTTGATTCAGGGTGCAGTAATCACATGAGTGGCAAAAAGGAATGGTTTTTGGATTTAGACGAACAGTTTAGTCAAACTGTAAAACTAGGTAACAACTCAAGAATGGCAGTGGCTGGGAAAGGAAATGTTCGTCTGCAAATTGATGGTCGCACTCAGATCATCTCAGAAGTCTACTACATTCCAGAGCTCAACAATAATCTGTTGAGCATAGGGCAGCTTCAAGAAAAGGGCTTGGCCATCCTGGTTCAGCATGGAAAATGCAGAATTTATCATCCAAGAAAGGGGTTGATTATGCAATCAGAAATGAGTGCAAACAGGATGTTTGTTTTGCTAGCTACAATGATGACAGAAGCTCCTAATTGTTTTCAACTCACTTCAGAGAATGAGACTCATTTATGGCATTGCAAATTCGGTCATTTGAGTTTCAAAGGCTTAAGGACACTTCTGTACAAGAAAATGGTTAATGGACTGCCATCACTTAAGACTCCAACAAAGCTGTGCACAGATTGTATGATTGGCAAGCAAAACAGGGATTCAATTCCTAAGAAGACCTTCTGGAGAGCCTCACATAAACTACAGCTGGTGCATGGAGATATATGTGGTCCAATCAAGCCTGCATCCAACAGTAACAGGAGGTATTTATTGACCTTTATTGATGACTTTAGCCGTAAGACATGGATTTATTTTCTGCATGAAAAATCAGAGGCTCTAGCTGTGTTTAAACATTATAAAGCTTGTGTTGAGAAAGAAGTTGGTGCATACATTAGATGTTTGAGGACTGATAGGGGTGGAGAATTCACCTCGAATGAGTTTGGAGAATACTGTAAGGTAAATGGAATTAGCAGACAGTTAACCACAGCCTACACCCCTCAACAAAATGGAGTTGCTGAGAGGAAGAATAGACCAGTAATGAACATGGTACGATGTATGCTCTCTGAAAAGAATGTTCCTAAATCTTTTTGGCCTGAAGCAGCAAAATGGAGTGTGCATGTACTCAATAGATGTCCTACTCTAGCTGTACAAGATAAAACTCCTGAGGAGGCATGGAGTGGTATTAAGCCATTGGTGGACTACTTCAGAGTTTTCGGATGTCTAGCTCATGTTCATGTACTTACCAGATCAAAAGAGGAGTAAGTTGGATAACAAGAGCTATAAGTGTGTTTTATTGGGAGTAAGCGACGAATCAAAGGCTTACAGACTTTTTGATCCAGCTTCAAAAAGGATAGTTGTTAGCAGAGATGTGGTGTTTGAAGAAAATGAATGCTGGAACTGGGGAAGAACTGAAGAAGAGATAAAATTGGATGTTTTGATTTGTGGAAATAATGAAGATGAAGAGCATCGAGGAGAAGATGATGCTGAAGAAGAAGTTGATGAAGGAGGTGGAGATGTTCCTGTTACTGCAGGCTCAGAAGATATTAATTCAAGCTCAAGTGGGGCTGACTCAACTTCTAGTGATTCCCAGGAAGAAAGTCTACCACATTAAGTTCAAGGGAGGGTTAGAAGAGCACCATTTTGGATGCAAGACTTTGAGACCGGTGAAGGCTTATCAGATGAAGAAGAACTGAATGCTATGATGATCATTGAGGCTGATCCGGTTAACTTTGAGGAAGCTGTTAAAAGCAAGAAATGGAGGGATGCCATGGATGCAGAAATTGAATCAATAGTGAGAAACAAGACTTGGGAGCTAACTACTCTACCGGATGGAATGAAGACTATTGGAGTGAAATGTATTTTCAAAACAAAACTCAATGAGAGCGGGGAGGTAGACAAGTGCAAGGCAAGGCTTGTGGCAAAAGGATACTCGCAACAGTATGGGGTCGATTACACAGAGGTTTTCGCTCCAGTTGCAAGATTAGATACTGTTCGATTGATAATTGCCCTAGCTGCTCAACAAAGTTGGAATATTTTTCAACTCGATGTGAAGAATGCATTCTTACATGGAGAACTCAATGAAGAAGTATTTGTTCAACAGCCTCAAGGTTATGAGAAAAAGGGTGAAGAACACAAGGTGTACAAGCTGAAAAAGGCATTATATGGGCTTAAACAAGCTCCACGAGCTTGGTATAGCAAGATTGAAGGCTACTTTGTTCAAAAAGGATTTGAGAAGTGTTACTGTGAACACACATTGTTCACAAAATCGAAAGAAGGAGGTAAACTGTTAATTGTCAGTCTTTATGTTGATGATTTGATTTTTACTGGGAATGATAAGGATATGTGTGATGAGTTTAAGAAGTCAATGATGATAGAGTTCAATATGTCCGACTTGGGAAAAATGAGGTATTTTCTTGGAATCGAAGTATTACAGAGATCATATGGTATTTTTATCTGCCAAAGGAAATATGCTCGTGAAGTCCTGGAGAGATTTGGCAGAGATAAATGTAATTCAGTGAAGAATCCTATAGTTCCAAGAACTAAGTTGTCATAGGATGAGAAGGGTACCAAGTTTGATGCAACTGTGTTCAAACAAGCAGTTGGAAGCCTCATGTATCTTACTGCAACCAGACCTGATCTGATGTATGGAGTAAGTCTCATCAGCAGGTTTATGTCTAGTCTTACTGAGCTTCATTGGTCAGCAGCAAAGAAAATATTCAGATACTTAAATGGAACAACTGATTTCGGAATTTTTTATAAAAAGGGAGGTTGCAAGGATCTCATAGCCTATACTGATAGTGATTTTGCTGGGGATCTAGATGATCGGAAGAGCACTTCTGGTTATGTATTTTTACTTGGTTCTAGAGCAGTATCGTGGTCTTCCAAGAAACAACCTATAGTGACTTTATCCACTACTGAAGCCGAATATATTGCTGCTGCTTCATGCGCCTGTCAGTGTGTGTGGTTAAGGAGAGTGCTCGAAAGGCTTGGTCATGCACAGGATGAATGTACAAGTGTTTTGTGTGATAACAGTTCTACAATACAACTCTCTAAGAATCCTGTTCTGCACGGTCGAAGTAAGCATATTGACATTCGCTTTCACTTTCTTCGTGATCTGGTGAAAGATAGAGTAGTGGAATTGGTTCATTGCAACACTCATGAACAGGTAGCTGATATTATGACAAAGTCACTCAAATTGGATGCATTTCTGAAGCTTCGAAGTCTGTTGGGAGTGTGTAAAATTCCAGGATAAACTGAATGCTTTCTGCATACAGTTTTAGGGAGGGATTGTTGGAAAGTTGTTACTTGTCGCCCAAGTTTCTCTTTGTTTGTTAAAAAGCCCTAGTCTGTAGGGACTAGATAATATGTTTTGAATGATTCCTAGCTGTTACCATGTTTTTAGGCAACATGGGGTGTAATTTTGTTTGATCTCATCTTGTAAGGCTATTTAAAGCCGAAGCTGGTTTGTAATTCTGTTTGATCTCATCTTGTAAGGCTATTTAAAGCCGAAGCTGGTTTTCATTTTGAATAAGAAAGAAGATACTTTCTTCTGAGTTGCAATTTCTTCTGTGTTGTGTGTGCTGCAAATTAGCAATACAGTCTAACAATCTCAACAACAACAGTCAAACTGGAGTGTTGAGCCAGAAATTTACCCAACTGTGAAATTTTGTTCACGTTCCTGATGCAGTTAAATATTGGTTGATTAGAAGGCCTTGCCTTTTAAAATAAATGAATAATTCATTAATCAAGAGATCAGACCAAATTACAAAGTCTAAAAACGCAATACCAAAAGAGGGTTCTCAACCTGGACTAACAAGGGTGAAGGTAGAAACAGATTGTCAAGCCATAATTGGATCCCTTAATTCTTCTGAAGAGGACATGAGCATCAATGGAGCTGTGGTTGATGAAGGTAAGTTTCTTGTTAGTCATTTTCAGTCTTTTAGTTTGGGCAGGACCGGTCTTGGGTATCTAGATGCTCTGGGCGAAATTTTTTTTGGTGCCCCTACATTTTAAATAAAAGATTTTTGATAAATGAAACTCGATTCTTTTTTTAGGATTTGGAACCCACACAAATTTTCTCACACAAACATAAAAATTGACAAATACACAATACTAATATTAAAATTGAGAAATACCGTTACCTATTGCGATACTGGCTGTCGAAAAAAACCGTCTAATCACCGTAGAACAACAATAGGATGTAGAGGATTTGAGGAGACTTAAAATTGAGAATTAATTGGATGGGAGAGAATACCCATTAGAACCTTAAATTTATAGAGATTTTGCTTTGGATATGGAAAAAAAAGCATTTGAATAATTGTAGCTCATGATTGGTGTGTAAATCGAAGAAGAAACGACAGAGTCGTGAAGGAGGAACGACGTTGATCGCAAAAGTTTTAGTTTATTTTTTTCATGTCTGTCCTACTATATATATATGATAAATAATTAATTATAAATATAATTAAATAAACATAACAAATCAAATTTAGTGTCCTTTTTCGTTTTTGGTGGTTTGGGCTGTCGCCAAGCCTGCCCGTAGGCTGGGCCGGCCCTGAGTTTGAGCTATGTCCCAAGACGTAGTAAGAAAGTAGCTCATTCTATTGCTAAGTATGCTATTTCAGTTCCATTGCTCACTTATTGGTGAATGATGGAACCAGAATGGCTTAGTCCTTTGCTAGCAGCAAATGTGTGAGGTTTTCTTTGAATTGGAGTGTGGTATTCTTCCCTATTAAAGGTAAGGTTTTATGAGGCCAGTTTATACTTCTTGATGTAAGTTTCTCTTTTGAAATGAATACACACTTAGATTAAAAAAAAGTTCTAACTGCATCTCCAAAATTACTGATACCTTCTTCAATATTTTTAGACACCAAATTCCCAATTTGCCCATATTTTTTCTCTTTGCACCACATCTTCCCTGCAACATGTACACTTGATGCTACCAGAAACTACAAGGAAAGGCTTTTGGGACAATATCTCTATGCATCATGAAACAATGGATTTAATTCTTATTGACACCTAAGTCGTCTATTATCTTTTGGGCTCTGCAAAACACAAATGGCCTAAGAGTGGAGGGGTTGACAATTTTCTTGGTCAGTAACAGCAAGTGGACTCGTCTACTTGAAGAGAGGCTTCCTCCAAGAGATTGGCCAGTAAATTGAAGCTTTGTGCGCTACCCATATCTCTTCGAGTGCTCGATTATTTGTGGCAATTGCCCATACATTCTCTTTGCTGCTTCATAGGTTCCTCTGTGGACAAGTACATTTGTTTCTAGTCCCTTAAATTTCATGGCATGTTAAGGTTGTCAACCTTTATTTGTATGTTATAAAAATGATGGCAAATTGTGATGAGTAAAATTTAGGAGAACAAAAAGGATGAAAATTACTTGGTGATACACCACGAAAGGAAATTGCTGGGTTTAGATCACTTGATAATTCAATCAATCTCATTGTCTATTTCTTCTAGAAAAGATGGTACTCAAATCATGACATATACAACTCAAATCATGATTTTGAGTTAGCTATTTCTTCTAGAAAAGTTGTCTGCTGTTTGAAGGTTTTCTTTGCCTTTCTCCAGCCTGTGTTGTAATTTTTCTTAGAGAAAAAAACGAGATTTGACACTCTACTTTTCATTTTAATTTAAAAAAATAATCATTTGATCTTTTTAAAAAAAAAATTATATAAACTCTTAAAAACTTATATTATTTTAGTATCATTATTCCCATTCATTATCTATATTTAGCAAAAAAACAAACATTTGACCGGAAATAACTCCGATCGTGTTCCTTTGCAAACACGATCTGGTCCGGTGGTCCTTGGCCGCGGTGACGGTGGCTTCGTCGAACTTGATCCTGGATGCAGAATCCAGATCTGGTTGTGTTGGCGAGGTGCGCGCCGTCGGAGTGGGGCGGAGGACGAGCTTCGATCTGGATCCAATATCTAGTTTATGTCGCCGTCGAGGGTCGGCGAAGCCGATGAGCTTCTCCGTGAGCGGTCGAGGACGCCGCCATCGAGCTTCGACAAGTTGAGATGAAACAGTGAGAAGGAGAGAGGAGAAAATCAGATCTTGGGTTTGATGCTGGCGGCCTTGGCGGTTGAGATGGTGGTGAACTTGGAGTCCTTGAGGCAGGCGGAATGATTGGTGTCCATTGAGTGGACTCGGCTGGGGAAGGTAGAGAGAGATTAATTGAATGAGGATGAGAGTATAAATGTTGGAATTCTCACTGCAAAACTTTGTGGTTAGCAAACCTATCTAATTCGAATTATTGGATTTATAAAATCTCTAACCAAAACTTAAATTTTTTTAACAGATTATTCGGATCAACAGAAAACCCCCACAGATTAGTTTTGAATTTGGCCGGACTGATTTTAAAATAAGAATGTGACACATTAAAAAAATACATTATTTTGTCTTTCTTATTATAAAAATTAAAGATTATATATTTCTATGTTTTTTTTTAAATTTTTTTCATCACAAATTTATAATCATACTTAGATTAAAAAACAAAGCACATATATTTTTTAATATTATGTTTGTTCAAGAATGTGAGTTGTATGCATATATATATATATATACAACTTGAAAGAGATTTTTTTCTTTCTAAGGTGACAAGTAGTATTAAGAAATCATATTGACTGATAATAAGATGACACGTATTAAAATATATATATAACAATATATATATATATATATATATATATAAATTCAGTTAATTCAGACCGATTTTCAAGCTAAACTGGAACCAATCCGGTTCAAACCGGTTCAATTGTGTGACCCATTTTGACAAGTTCAGTTATCTGGCCTGGTTTTCTAGATGGTTTTTTTTCGATTTTCAATCAAAAACCGGATTTGTGCCCACCCCTAACCAAACTTTTCTTATACCAAATGGGCATTTTTTCTGTTTTTGTAAGTGACGGTCATTAGTCATTTTTCTTATCCATCGAAGAAAAAAAATCTTGACCTATACAACTCAAATTGGGGAATCCAAAGTTTTTGTTTTCGTATTGAGTTATGAATCTTTGCTAGGAAAGCGGGCACATGCAAATCTTTCATTAAAAAAACCCTAATCTTTATCCTTTTGTTGTTTTTAGGAAGGGTAAAATAATGAATAATTTTTTTTTTTCAAAAATCCATGGAGGCACACAACAAATATGGATATGCAACTAGTGAGAGGTCGTGAGTTTGACTCACACTATTGTATCATAATTGTGCATTTAATAGAAATAATAAATAAATAATTAAAAAAACAACAGGACTAATGATCTAACATCTAAATGCATGAGAAATTTTCCAATGCTACCGTAGTATCACGTGGTAATGTTTAGTGGTGCTACATTCCAATCAAAACAAGATATATGGATTTATTAAAATAAAAACTAATGTTTGTTTATATTTTGTGAAATGACATTCAAAAGTATTTAGTAAGTTCATACTAGGGTCTAGAGTTTAAGTTTAGGGTATCAGGTATAGAGCATATGGTTTAGGGTATTAGGTATAGCATTTAGGGTATAGGATTTAGGGTATTGGGTATAAAAACAATGTTTTTTTATATTTTTATATTTTATGAAATGACATTCAAATGTATTTAACGAGCTCATACTAGGGTTTAAATTTAAGATATCGGGTATTAGAGTATATGGTTTAGAGTATTTGGTATAGGGTTTATGGTTTAGGATATTGGGTATAGGGTATATGGTATAGGATTTAGAGTATAGGGTTTAGTATTTAAAAACAATAAGAAACCCAAAATGATCTTTTACAATATAACTAAATCCATATGTTTAAGTTTAATTATAATGAATCCTTATATCTTGTTCTAATTAGACTGTACTGAAAAATTTCTCATAAATACATAACTGCCACAATATTTCACAAATCTACCACACACACAACCAGTGTTGGAACCACGAATTTGACATGGGTTAGGCTGCTTCTTAAGAAAATAGAATTTTTTGTTTCAGGTTTTGTAACCCAGTGGGTGGTTGAGTGGCTCATTCTCACGCCTTTACTATAATCACTCAAAACATACAAGCATTGAAAAGCTTATTCTGTAACTGATCTCCTCCAGCTCTTTTCTCACATTTTAAGCATAGTTCCACATCTTGAAAGATCCTCACTAAATCTGGAATTGTGTACCTAACTATCCAAGAAGGGATACTCACTTCTCTTCGGGATAGTAAAAAAGCAAAATCTCCTTTATTCCCTTATTTAACCGCTTGAACAGGAGAACTTGAAAACCTAGGTATGATCTGCTACTACCAAACAACTTATTGCCTGATGTAATAGGAGGACGAAATACCAGCCAATGATATATAGTAATAACTTCAAGCATGTGTAAAGAACTTGAACATTTAAATGCTCTTTGCACCCTTTAATCAGCCCATCTACACTTTTCAACTAACAATAGAACTTTCAACCATAGATCCAAACTTTGTATGTTGTAAAATGGAATGAAAAGCCACGTAACTGCATAAATAAACCGACTTTCTCTAGATTCAGGGATCATATCTTATCAGATAGAATAACCTTTAGAACTAACCTTGTATACCTGAGTTGTACGAAACCAGAAAACCCAGTAGAGCAACATATAAAGCAGCAGGAAATCAGAATGCAGGTGATGAAAGTAAACAATCAGAATCCTAGAGTTCCTTCTCCTGCTAACCATACTATAGATACCAGAGTCTCAATGCTTTCAACATAGAACCTGAATCTTTCTAGAATACAAATTTGGCTTTTCATTTTTTTCAGTTTCTAGCTTTTATCAAACTGAATGTCCAAATTGTAGACAAAATTCAAGAATAATAAGTGCAATGCACAGTATACAGCAAAACAAAAAGGCCCAGTGGTCAAATTAGCAAAAACTATATGGGACGGTCGATAAGACCTGTCCGCTATTCAACAAGTAATCCAACAAATAAAGGAAGAAACAGCTATAATTCAAATGCCTTCATGCACAGCTAGTTAGGAGTTCAGAATACAAACGGGTGAAATCTAATCCATAGCATAATGAACTACAATGTTGTGTGCGTAAACATTTATAAATCATTGCTGGAAAGGTAATATAAAGTGACGTAAAAGTCTATGGTAATGCCACAGTTGAGAAACAAGACTATTTGGGACAGCAAAACCGAGATTAGTGAAAAATTAGTTCTTATGATCATTGTAAGGAAGACAAACAGGAAACAAGTTTGTCCTACATTTGTTTCACTCCATCTGTTTCCTCAAATCCTAACCCCAGTTCTGCAAGGCCACGTTTCCCTTGAAAGATGCTCAATAACTCGGGCACTTGCTCTTGATACTTGTACACAAACCTATGCAAGAAGTGGTCTTTCTTGCCTAATAATGCGGTGCCAACTAAAGAAAATTGCCCCTTCCTTATTATGCCCTTCAACAGCAGAACTCTAATAACTGACCACCTAGGTATGATCCACTTCTCCAAACTATAAATTAGAATACTGGGATACTTAGCCACATCAGCCGGCAGCAAACTAATTTTGTTCACGAGAAAATCCATTTTACTTGAAACGTTCTTCTCACAAACGGCCATAAAGATAGGATTCTTGGTAAATGCCAACAA
The DNA here is from genome assembly GCA_951800085.1 of Comarum palustre. Lineage (NCBI taxonomy): Eukaryota > Viridiplantae > Streptophyta > Magnoliopsida > Rosales > Rosaceae > Comarum > Comarum palustre. The sequence continues at coordinate 12,964,612 of OX637572.1, read as the reverse complement.
TATATCATCATCAGTCCAGCCACACTTTCTATAAAACTTCTTCTTCTGTGCCAACTTTGATTCATCCATCACAGAAATTACATACAAGGCTTTCACAAACCCAAAGCTTGAAGGATGAAATCCCATGCTGATGACCTTGTTGACATTTTCATTAAACTCATTGGCATCGGTTGACGTTGTAACAAGAGTCTGCGGCCTACACAGATCAAGTGTGGATTCCGGCACTTTTAGTGACCTCAAAAATGAAACATTGCGGGCAACATTGCTCAGTATTTTGACATTAAACATCCTATGGGATTTCATAATGAAACGAGGGACCTTTCCATCAGGGATACCTAGAGTCTTGATGATATCATAACAAGGTCTGATATTATTCTCTAAGCTCAACTTCAACACAATTGGGTTGCGGCAAAGGGCCTGAGTCAGATCAGTGCCTGTAATTCCAACGGAGCCAAAGAACTCGAGTTTCGGTAAAAGGGTATTCTCAGCGTGCATTAAGAGCAGCTCAGGGTGTTTCTTGACAATTTCAGAGATGTGGGTATCCCCAAATCCAAAGTCCTTGAAAAGCTTAACAACAGAGTCAGGTTTTTCAGGGGATTTAAACCGAACCCTCTGCTTCTTGAACAAAGAGAGAGCAAGTTCAGGGGATAACCCACATGAATTTACAAGGTATGAAACTGTAAAAGGGCAATCTTTTTCATCTTGGGTATTTCCTAACAATGATTTTGATGAATATAATGTTGTAAAATGAAGATGGGTAGCTGAATTAACAGCATTGCTACTGGGAAATAGTAACTGCAATCTTCTACAGGAAAAACCAAGCATAGTTTGGAGCACACAATCAATCAGAGGCTAAGTATTCGAAAGCAAGAAGAAGCAACTCACCGAAACATTTTCTGTTGATCAAGTCATTGAATTGACCTCTTCCTTCTTCAAATTCGGATTTTAGGATTTTCTGTACCTTCACCGATTTGGGGTTTTAGGGTTTTTTGAAGCTCAGCCCAGTAAAGCAGGAAGGCCAGCACAGTAATGAAAATATGGTTTTATGCTTGACAGTAAATTTAAGTAAGTACAGCGGTAAAGGTTAAATTTGTAACTAGTGACTCTGGTTTTCGAAGTTTGATTTTTGTAGACCTTTAAATCCGACGAGGATAACTGTAAAACTGTGTATTGTAAAAAGGTAAAAGTAAAACCTACCGACAAGTAATGAGAATATGATTTTCTCGCAGCCATCGATTGTCACTCATCGTCGTCCTCGTCTCCAAGTCGACAAAGCAAGCATGGATCGGAGCTCCAAAACCAGCAAAAAATCGAGATGATCCTCTGACGACGACGCTCCAAACCATATCGGCGTCAATTTTGCTTCACCGACGTTGATTTGTTTCTCCGAGGACGATGATCCAGTCTCTTATCACCTCCGCTCTCTCCGTCGTTCGAAGACAACGACGCTTCAGTTCACATGGTTCGTCGTCGAGCTCGAGCTCCCCGTTCTCCGGTAAGACCACCGGAATTGGTCTGACACCGTATCTGAAGACTTTCCTATCATTTGAGGCAAATAAACGAAGGTGATGAGCACTCTAGGCTCCACTTAGGCCACCCACTCCTTGGGCTCTCTCTCTCTCCACACGATCAGGTCGACCCGGCGGACGCTCTTTGAGTTCTGCGTCCATTCGCCGCTCGAGATCCCTTTCAATCTCACCTCCATCTCCTTCCCCTAAGTCCTCAGCGTCATCGAGGTCGGGCTCCCCGTTCTCCTGTAAGATTGTCGATTTAATCATAGCTCTGTTGGCCAGAGTGTTGGTGGAGTCGAAGACCTCAGGTTGACTTAGAGCACCTGCATCGGTTAGAGGAGGCTGCTCGTGCAATTCGGCTCGATCTCTAGCTCGTGCTTCGGTCAACGAGCGGTTGCCGCAGGAGGAGGCCGCCGGTGCTCGTGCTGGGAAGGGCTGTTTATGCTATTCGTCCGGGACCCACGCTGATTTCTGTCACCCATATGAGTAGCTTCGCCCGAGGAGGCGTGCTCTAACTCGTGCTATTGGAGCTCGACCTCGAGGACGAGCAGCAGGTCAAGGAGCGGTCAAGACAACTCGTGATACTGGGGGAGGATCGGTGCATGCTGTTTCGGGGGGCTGAAGTGCTTCCTCGCACTATTTGGCCTAGGAAACTAGATAGCTCATGCTGGAATGCTCTACCGGTGCAGATGCTCTTAGAGACTCGTCACCGAGTTTCTTAGATTGAGCTATGCACATCAACAATTTGTTCTATGCAACCACTATTTTGTTCACCAAACCGCGCATGAATTTAGACCTAATAGGTTTAGAAATAACTTTTGAAAGTAAAATTACCCTTAGATTCTCTTTTGAAACATTTAAATAGTCAATTTCAAAAAAATATATATCACCAATGGATTATCACTCTTAGCCGACGAAATCTACACTGTTTCGTCGGCTATAATTTTCTTAGCCTACGGAATAGAGAAATAGGTCGTCAACTAAGCACTTCTTAGCCGACGGAATAAGGCCGTCGGGAATTTCCGTCGACTAAGCCCTTCTTAGCCGACGGATCTGTGTTCCTGGTTGTTTCTATAGGTAAGAAATCTCTTAGTTGACGGAATTATTCATATTCCGTCGGCTAAGACCTAAGATCCTAGCTGACGGAATTTTAATATTTCCTTCGACTAAGAGTTTTCTTAGCCAACGAAAAAAACTATATTTCATCAGCTAAGAGCATTCTTAGCCGACGGAAAAGTTTATATTCTGTCTGGTAAGATTAAATATATATAGTAGCAAGTCAGTCATAAGTTTTTTCTTTGTAACTATACATAGAAAGCAAAATTTTCAAAAAAGTCATGAAATAAGATATGACTAGAATGGTGAAATACGTCTACGGTTGAAAAATCAAGTAATTCTAATAAAGTCGCAGTGCCGCTAGTTACGGTCAACGAAATTTACCATTCTTTCTCTCTACGGGTAGCCCTATCTTCAAAGGTTATTTTTCAGTAAATTTTTATACCAGTGGTTGTGTCTCATTGATTTGAAACTAATTTTTGTTGAGTGTCCGGCCAAAATACATAACTTAGATGGTCAAATGACCGTTTTCGTGGGTTTAGGAGTTTGACTTACGGGATTGAACATCTGGATCGAGCCCTTAACGTTATCGGATCAAGTTGAATTGTATCCCATACATGTATATTATCATAATGGTCATATCAGACGGTTGGATTTTTGTTTGTGAATTTTGATTATCAAAATCAAAACATGTCTAGTAATGTTGTATAACTTGTTTACTAAGTTTTAAGTAAATGTTTCGTTTCAAAAACTAAGTTTTAAGTAAGTTTTAAGTAAATGTTTCGTTTCAAAAAAAACTCTACGTAGAATCTTCAAACTCAAAAAAAATCGTGAAATAAGATATGACCGAAATGGTAAAATACATCTTGGTTGAAAAATCACGTAATTCCGGTAAAGTCTCGGTGCCGCTAGTTGCGGTCAACGAAATGTACCATTTTATCTCCCTACGGGTAACCCTATTTGCTGAGGGTTATTTTTAAGTAAATTTTTATACCACTGGTTGCGTCTCATCACTTTGAAACTATTTTCAATTGAATGTCCAGCCAAAATACGTAACTTAGACGGTCAAATGACAGTTTCCATGAGTTTAGGGGTTTGACTTACGAGATTGACCGTCTGCATCGAGCCCTTAACGTTGTCGGATCGAGTTGAATTTTTTTCCATACATATATATTATCATGATGGACATATCTGACGGTTGGATTTTCATTTGTAAATTTTGATCATCAGAATCACAACATGTCTACTAATGTTGTATAACTTGTTTGATAAGTTTTAAGCAGTGTTCTAAAAGGCCCCGCCTAGCACCGCCTAGTCCCCGCCTAGGCTCTAGGCTGCAACAAGCCGCCTCACTTTTCTTCAAGGCCTTTGTGCCAGGCTGTGGGCAATTAGGCGGCCGTCTAGCCCGCTTAATCGCCGCCTAGGGTTCTAAGCTTTCCGGCTAATTTTATTTACATTTAGTGGTGGAGTTGTTACATTGTGAGGAGCATGCGAGTATAAGAGTAAATGATGTTTTTAGAATTAGAAATATATGTGTTTATTGTTGTTGTTGCTCACTTTTACATGAAGTTATGTTAAATTTTAGCTATAATCTATTTTATAAATAGGTCTAACAAGATTTATGTCGAATAATTTATCCATATTTGACTGTTTTCAAATATTATAGTACATAAAATATATATTTTTAATTAATAAATATGAAAAAAGTAAATTGCCTAATCCCCGCCTAGTCCCCGCCTAGGCTGTCCAGACGCTAGGCTATGGGTCGCCGCCCGCCTACCGCCTAGCTCTTTTTAGAACATTGGTTTTAAGTAAATGTTTTGTTTCCAAAACAAACTCTATATAGAACCTTCAAACTAAAAAAACCCGTGAAATAAGATATGACAGAAAAGGTAAAATACGCCTACGGTTGAAAAATCACTTAATTTCGGTAAAGTCTCGGTCCGCTAGTTGCGTCAACACAATTTACTATTCTATCTCCCTTTGGGTAGCCCTATCTTTAGGGGTTATTTTAAAGTAAATTTTTATACAACTGATTGCGTCTCATCGATTTGAACCTATTTCATCTGAAATTCCAGCAAAAATAAGTAATTTAGACAGTCAAATAACCGTTTCCGTGAGTTTAGGGGTTTGACTTACGAGATTGATTGTCCGGATCGAACCTTTAACGTTATCGGATCAAGATGAATTTTTTACCATAACCATGTTTTACTATAATGATCATATCAGACGGTCGTATTTTTATTTGCCAAGTTTGACTATCAGAATCACAACATGCCTACGTTCTAAAAAACAAATTTGTTAGCCCTTAGTCTACAGAATTATTAAATTCTGTCTCCTAAGATATCACTTAGTAGACGAAATAATTGAATTCCGTCGGCTAAAAACTATAAATTTCAAAAAAAATCCCGCGCAAAATTTTAGAAAAAATATTTATCACTTATCTTACGTAATGATTGCATTCCGTCGGCTAAGGTCTAAAAATTTCAGAACCCCGCGCTAAATTTCTGATATTTTTTTTTTCAAAAAACTCAAAATTTCTTCTTTAAATCTTCTCTTCTCCTGTCTTTTCTTCTCCAAGCTCTCGCTTCTCTCCTCTCCCTCTCCTTTCCTTTCTTCTCCAAAAGGTGGTGTGTGGTGTTGGTCATAGTGTGTTGCGTTTGGTGGTGGTGGAATCAGAATGGTCGACGGTGGATTGACAAAGATTCATCGTTGGCGGTGGTTTTTCGGAGATCGATCTCCGTTTTTTTTAAAATTGTTTTAGGTTTACCAATAGAATATTATATTATTTCGTCGGCTAAGAGTATTTTTTAAAATAATATCGTCGGCTAAGATCCTAACAGAAAGAATTTCCGTCTCCTAAGTAATTCTTAGCCGACAGAATATTTCGAATTCCATCGGCTAAGAATTTCTTAGGAGACGGAATATCAAATATTCATTCGACTAAGATAATTAATAATTTGTTTTTATTTTAAAATAATTTGTCGGCTAAGATCTTAGAAGACAGAATTATTCTGTCGGCTAAGATCTTAGTAGACGAAATTTCACTGGAATCTCTTAGTCGGCTAGGGTCTTCACCGACGCTTACGTCTTAGCTGACGGATCTTAGTCTCCTAAGTAATTCTTAGCCGACAGAATATTTCGAATTCCATCGGCTAAGAATTTCTTAGGAGACGGAATATCAAATATTCATTCGACTAAGATAATTAATAATTTGTTTTTATTTTAAAATAATTTGTCGGCTAAGATCTTAGAAGACAGAATTATTCTGTCGGCTAAGATCTTAGTAGACGAAATTTCACTGGAATCTCTTAGTCGGCTAGGGTCTTCACCGACGCTTACGTCTTAGCTGACGGATCTTAGTCGACGAAATTTTCATCAGCTAATATCTTAGGAGACGAAATTTCATTCTTAGCAGACATAATTATTTCGTCGGCTAAGAGTCATAATCCTTTAGTGTATTGAAATAAAAAGTAAGTAAATTTTGTAACAATTGGACATTTTCAAATTAATTTATGATAAAAAGTATAAAAAATCATGGAAGTCCAATTTTCAATATTTTCTCCTTCATAAGTTCACATTAATATTTTTATCCATGCAAGTCTAATTTGTGGTCCAAGTCCAACAATTTATTTCTTTATACTATACCTAAAATACCCTTGATCCAAATCCATAAATCTCTCACCAAAACCAAAACGACGTTTTGAAGGGAAAATCTTGTATGCACGGTCGTATATGTACACGACACGATCTTAGTTATTCATAACAATTCATATGTTTGACCACCCATGTATCAATATTATATTCTCTAATCTCAACCATTCGCATGTATCGTGTACATATATGGTCGTGTATTGAAGATACTCCGCGTTTTGAAACGTCTCTCTCTCTTCATGCTTCACCTCAGATCTCAATGAAAATTGGCAACACCATCTCGACAACGATGGCTCGGCTCCGCCGATGATGAAAACGCCTCGACCTCGATGACGATGCTTAGACTTCGGCGTCGTTGGATTGTAGCAGACAACAAAGATGCTGCCAGGTCGACGTTGACGACTCGACTGCGTCCAATTTCATCAAAGCAGACTCTGATTCCACCTCGACGCCTCTGAATCGATGACGTCGCCACCACATATTTGATCCGCTCAATTACTGAGCGCCTTCACATCTGATCTCTAGATCCGATCAAGATAAACTCGTCAATGACGGCGTCGGAAAACAACGGCCACAAGGCTCTATCGAGAATGGAACCGGCTATAAGGTTCGGTTTCATCTTCTTCATGAAGTCGTTGACCGCCAAGTTGGATCCATCGTACTATCTCTCTCCTAGATCTTCTGCTAATCAATTTCATAAACTATACTTTTTTCATTATCTGTAATTATTTTTTATTTTAGTGATTGTTGAGTTAGGGAATCTAGGAGTGCCGATCAATTGACTGGTGATTGTTTTTTGTTCCTTAGCTTTCACTAATTTGTGAAGAGACTCACTATACAAATTTAGCTATTGCTATTAGTATATTTTTAACACAGAAATATTATATTTTTGTCTTTGTGGTAGTATATTTTTCACACTACAATAGTATTTTTCGACATTGTGATAGTAAACTGTGTATTACTTGATAGTGGATTTTATCATACATAGTAGCAGCTTTTGTTATTTGTTGTAGTAGCATTTCTTTTAAATGGTAGTAGTTTTTGTTCCTGACGGTACTAATTTTTGTTGTCGGATATAACAGCTTTTGTTAACGATGGTCATAGCTTTTCTGGTCGACTGTAGTAACTTTTGTTACCGATGATAGTAACTTTTGTCCCGACTGTAGTAACTTTTGTTGCCCATGGTAGTAGGTTTTGTTCCGTCTGTAGTAGTTTTTGTTCAAAGTGGTAGTAGGTTTTGGTGTAAGCGATAGTAGGTTTTGTTGTCAGTGATAGTAGCTTTTGTTATGTGTTGTAGTATATTTTTTTGTTGATGTTAGGTAGATGCTTTTGTTGTTGGTGGTGTATTTTCTTGTCAGTAGTGGTGTTAGTAGCTTTTGGGGCGGACAATTGTGTTCTTTGTTTCCAGTGGTAGTAGTTTTTGGTGTTTGCGATAGTAACTTTTGGTATTATCTATAGTAGCTTTTATTTTCAGTGATAGTAGCTTTTGTTGTCAATGATAGTATTTTTTGTTGTTAGTGGTAGTAGCTTTCGGTGTCGATGATAGTAACTTTTATTCATAGTTATAGTAGCTTTTGTTATTTGTTGTAGTATATTTTTTTGTTGATGTTAGGTATATGTTGGCGGTGGTGTATTTTATTGTCAGTGGTTGTAGCTTTTGTTGTTGGTGACAGTAGGTTTTGTTGCCGGTGACAACAGCTTTTGTTGCTGGCAACAATATATTTGTGACCTCGTCGGATGTACTGGAAATCTGAATCTAATAGCTTTTGTAGCTGGTGATAATAACTTTTTTTGTTGTCAATAGTATATTTGTGACCTTCGACGAGGTCGCCAGAAATCTCAATATAGTAGCTTTTGTTACCGGTGAAAGTATATTTTGTTGCCGGTAACAGTAGCTTTTGTGACCTCATCGGAGGTCGCCGGAAATCTCAATATAGTAGCTTTTGTAGCTTGTGACAGTAGTTTTTGTAGCTGGTGACAGTAGATTTGGTTGCTAGTGACAGTAGCTTTTACGATCGTTGATAACAATGTTAGAGTTCAGTCAGAACTTTTGCCTGAGGTTCGCAAAGATCTTGACGAAGTTCGACTGAAGATCTCGCCAGAGAGTTTGTTGGAGATGAGTGGTTGACTTTTTACATTAGTGGTATTATTATAAATACTAGCCTTTTACCCGTGTATTTGCACGGACTCATAATTCCTATAAAGTAGTTATTTCTCCAGTTATAAAATACACCGTCTTTTTTCTCTCCTTAATTATTTATTTTATTTTTTATTTTGCTATTTACCATATTAACCTTTGTTCTTAGTATCTAAAACCAACGTAATATGAGTAATATTGTCATAACATAATTTGGTGATTTTGTTAAGCTTCCGACTTTATTATAGTAGCTAGATGATAGTTTGTAATTATTCTGAACTTCAATACCTAATAAAAAAACTCTATTTAAACTTTAGTAGACTTATATGAGTAAAAATATTTGGATGAACCTAGAAAATGTCTTAAAGAAGACTTCTATGTATCAAGGGACTTGTTCAAGCAATGGTGAAGCACTTAAGCAGAGGGGATGCAGAATGTATTATGCGACATCTATCGTTTCAAAACAATTTTATCAGGGTGTTGTTAACTGTACCCAACAAATTTCTTAATACACCCAATACACAATTTTTGCCTCAAATTTCCAATTTGAACCCCATTTCTTTTCTCTAAAACTATCACCCTAATTATCTCCAAACTATGCATCAGATTATGCAAGGTAATCTTCCCCAGTAATCCGTTAACACTTCAACTCATGAAATTCTTACACTCAGTTTCTTTGCTCCGTCTAAGAACACTCATGTTTCATGTTGCGATGGTTTCAAAAGTTTCTCAAACTCCAATTAACTTCTAGGGGATTTTCATTGTTTCAGTTATTGTTCTTAGATGGTAGAATTTCATATACAGAGGAATATAAATGACAAGAATGTTGATAAAGTAATAGTGGCCGGTAGCAAATCAATTGCTGCTATATATGAATATACTCCACCAACATCTTGATCTAATGAAGTATAGAAATGTTAGAATCAACACCGATCGAGTGGGCATATGATGCAGTAGGCTTTCATTGATCAAAATATATATGACAACATTGTTTTCAACATTCAAACTATTATACACGATTATATGGGCCCATGAAGAGGCAGAAATGCAGAATTGAAGGGGCTTGAGGTAGAAGCATGATGGAGTTGGCTGCTGGGTACGAGTACATAAGTCGATCAGTGCTGGGTGCAATTAGGGGTAAAGTAGGAAATAAGAAACAAATGTCTGCTGGATGTAATAAGAAATTTGCTGGGTCTACATAGTAGCATCCTTTTATCACTACGTGAAATGGCGATTCCGTCTCCGATTTTGCAGGCTACGTTAAAAGAGTGGTGGTCGGCGGCGCCGGTGTTAGGTAACGTTTGCTCTCGATCCTACAGTACTCGATTGACTTATAGCCTTACATGTATTTGAGATTTTCGTCGAAACGCACAAAAATTTGGGGGTAATTTTACTTACCAATTCATGTGTTGGAGTTTGATACAGTTGGCTTGCAGAAGCCGAGGGAAGAACTGGGGGGAAACTGAGGGGTGTATCATATAATGGTCTGATTTGGGATGAAGGAGCAAACACAAAAGGTGATCGAGTGAGAGTTCAATAGCAGACGCCATTTAATAAGCCATTGTACTTGAGAGACAGAACTACAAGATAACAAGTTCAGAACCCAGAGAGTGAAAGAAAGTAGATAGAAAATTCAAAATTGAATTTTCATGCAGTCAATTGGGAGTTTAAACTATCCAAGAAGCAGACATCACTTCTCTTCAGAAGAGTACATAAAGCAAATCTCTTAGTTATTAATCTATTCAACAGGCGAACTTTCATAACCAAATGCCTGTGCATGATCTGCTTCTCCAAAGATTGTAATGCCAGATGAAATAGAAGATCAGCACCAGTCATCATTACATACTGTTGTATAATGAGACTGACCATCAAACTTCTAATGATTTGCTTCTACAACCTTTCTAATCATCACATTATCGTTCCACTTCATATCAGCAAGACACATTTTCCCTTGAAATATGCTCAATAATTCAGGTACATGCACTTGATATTTGATCACAAAACTTTCCAAGAACCACTTGTCATTTCTCTTCAGAATGGTATTTATAGATACATCTTCCTTTGCAATTAAGCCCTGTAACCGGAGAACTCTGATAACTGAACACCGAGGTATGATTCGCTTCTCCAAACTATAAGTCAGAACATCTGGATGTCCAGCTACATCTGAGGGCAGGCAACCCATTGTATTCATATAAAAATCCAACTTCCTACATATAAGCATCTCACTGTAGTACATAAATGGGGGAAACTTTCTAAATGCCACCAACACATCATTTTCAGTCCAACCCCACTTCCTATAAAACTCCATCCTCTGTGCCAACTGTGACTCATCCATAACAGAAACTACGTACAGTGCTTTCACAAATTTACAGCTTGAAGGAGGAAATCCCATGCTGATGACCTTGTTGACATTTTCATCAAACTCGTCAGCATCGGTCGACATTGGAAAAAGTGTCTCGGGCCTACACAGGTTGAGTGTGGATTCCGGCACTTTTATTGACCTCAGAAATGAAAAATTGCGAGCAACATTGCTCAGTACATTGACCTTAAACATCCTACGGGATTTCATAATGAAACGAGGGACCTTTCCAGCAGGGATACCTAAAGTCTTAATGATATCATAACAGGGTCTGATATTATTCTCTAAGCTCAATTTCAACACAATTGGGTTGCCGCAAAGGACCTGAGCCAGGGTAGTGCCTCTAATCCCAACAGAGTCAAAGAACTCGAGTTTCGGTAAAAGGGTCTTCTCAGCATTGACTATGAGCAACTCTGGAAGTCTTTTGACAATTTCGGAGATGTGGGTATCTCCAAATCCATAGTATTTGAAAAGCTTAACAACAGAGTCTGGCTTTTCTGGAGATTTAAACTGAACTCTATGCCTCTTGAACAAAGAGAGAGCAAGTTCTGGGGATAACCCACATGAGTTTACAAGGTATGAAACTGTAAAAGAGCAATCTTTTTCATCTTGGGTATTTCCTAACAATGATTCTGATGAATACAATCTTGTAAAATGAGCACGGGTAAGTGAATTAACAGCATTGCTAAGACTGGGAAATAGTAACTGCAATCTTCTACAGCAAAAACCAAACATAATTACAATCAGAGGCCAAGAGGAAACAACTCACCGAAACCCTTGCTGGTGCTCTGGCATTGAATTGACCAATTCCTCCTTCAAAATGGGGTTTTCGGTACCTTGTTCAATTTGGGATTTTAGGGTTTTTGTGGCTCCGTTCAGGGAAGCAGGATTGTGGCTAACTTAGTACAGTTGTAACGTCCATTTCATTTTATACTGAAGGGTAAATTTAACTCAACAGTACGTAGTAACTAGTAAAGGTTCATTTGTAGGTTGGTCTTTGGAGATGGCTTTAATCAGTGGCATGGTAAAACCGTAAAACTATGAAGTGGGTTTAACCTACAGCCAATTGTCCACGCGTTACTTTATCAAAGGCTTCAGCAAATTGAACTACCATATTTGTCCTTATGATTCTAAAATGTAAAAAAAAACTGAAAATATAATATAAGGTTAAAATAAATTGAACTACCATATTTGCCATTCCCCAATACATATATATTTATATTTTTATTCAGAAAAAACAAATTGACACGTGTGAAACTAGTCAAAATAAACAGAAGAGGCATAATCGAACAAGAAGGAAAAACATTCATGTAACATTGCAAGTTTTAAAGTTGTTGATAATATTTTAGCTTTAGGGTAAAATACATCAAATGTGTCTAGACTCTTAAAGGATTGTTAAAATGATAATTTTTTTATAAAAAATATCAAGAATTTCATTAATCGGGATTGCAAAATTACAACCATGAGGGACACCAGTGGTGAAAATAAATTTCACACTCTCCACCCTACCTACTCTGAAACACCAGCGGTTACAGTGGACAAGAACCGATAAGGGTTCAACTGTACCTAAACATAATCCAGAAGTATCGATACATCCTTACAGCCAACCTCAAGAAGAAACAACCCTTTCAAACACTACATGTCAAAACTACCAACATATATGCATAGGTAACCTCCCCAATACATTGACAACAAGACTTAACCGACATTAAAATAGTCCCTGAAAACGTCACCAAAACATGGCTCACCCCACGACACAACAACACCACCCTACCAAAACCCTAACCCTTGCCCAAAAGAGAAGGGACGACCAACACCACCCTATCAAAACCCTAAACCCTCCCTCAAAAGAGGATGGACGACCCAAAACAAAACAAACTAATTAAGAACCAAAATAAGGAATAGGCCCAGCCTAACGTCCAATAGAGAAGACCCAATATCCGTTTCCTCCACCACCTGCCTGCCTCCGTCGTCATCGACTTGCAGACAACCACTACGACCATTCCCGAGCTGGCTCAAAGCGTTACAGACACTGCATCTTGCCACACTAAGGTTCGACCAGATTCGCAAACTCTGGTGGCCCAAAGTAGTCGAGCCTAACCGCAGTCCAGTACACCTCGACGACCCTCGCCGCCGCAACGATTGAAAACGATAACAACGTCCATCCCAACAATCTGCACAAACCCAAAAAGAAATCTCGAATCAAACCCTCCACCCTCGAGCCAATACCTTTCAAGAGACTAAATAGGATGTAGGAATTCCCGTCTGGCAGCAAATTCCGATGTCAGAAAAGTCCTATAAAGTCCGAGACTGCTGCCGGACAAGGATGGGGGAGACTAGTCGGTGTGCTAGAGAGAGAAGAGGGAGGCTAGAGAGAGATAATAAACTTGTAAAGTTATCAAAATAATATCTAAACTCTTAATTGTTATCAATAAGATACCTACAAGGAATATTCCTTTAAGAATATTTTGTTATTATTAGAAAAATTATTATTTTAACCTTTATTTTATGTGTTCTATTTTTTTTTAAATTGGACGGAGCATGGTGGACAAGTCTATGAATTTGTTTATCTAGCATATTGCAAATATAAACTCATCATTTCACTCGAAGGTAAACAATTATTTTTCATCATCAATAGCAAACTTAATAGCTACCCGACTTGATTTATTAGCTTATTCTAAAAATTTTTGCAAAGAATTGCAAGACTAAAAAAGAGAACTAAGAAGATTGATAAAATATAGAGATAGTCTTCCTAGAAAAACAAAAAATTACTGGGATATTATCCTTAGAGTTCAGCAAAGAATCAAACGAACTGAAGAACAAATTGAAGTTCTACAAGAAGTTTTTGATTACGATCAGACTCCTCTGAATGTTTTGAGTCTCGGTTAGATCCGCCTCAGCTGGTATCAGAGTCTGCTTGGCTCAAAAGCAAGTTATCAAGGCTTATGCCACAAGTTGGCTTCTCTTGACTAATAAGAGAGAATCCAAACAAAAAAATTATCAGTCATTTTGTATTACAAAAGGTACTGATAAGTGACAAAAGTGTTTTCATTCAAGACATATTCAAGAAGATCAATACTCGATAGAGTATATTTATAGAGTATTAAACACCCTTTACGACGACTTTGTCTATCTCCAGAGAGAAGTCGGAGTCAAAGAGCTTGATCCTTCTAGACCAAGCCTAATTGAATACCTAGATCATCTATCTAGGAACACGACCTCAGACAAGGTTGCAATACAACTTGAGAGATTTCATCTCAAGTTCAAGCAATTTGAAGAGATAAGTTCAACACTTGGCAAGCTCGATTATCTCAAAGAAAAACAATATCTATTGGATATTGAAAAGAAACTAGTTCGCACTGAGCATCTTGCCAAAAACATTCGTCAGCAAACAATTGAACTAAAATCTTCTCAAGAATCACTAAAAAAGCTTTTAGAAACTCTAATCACCCGATTAGGATGAATCACATAGTTGAACTAAAAGTAAAACATGAAGATGATAAAGCTCTAAGCTTTTTCCTTCCTACAGAAACAGTGCATGATAATATCAAGGCAATAATTCATCAGCAGAATTACAACATCGCTTATCTCCAAGAGATGAGTATTGATCTCGAAAACCAATTCCAAGAGTTAAACAACAGGATAACAAGACTGCAAACAAACATAAATGAAGATACAAGAAGGAGAATAGATCAATAAAGAACAACTAGATCAAAATGTAGCTAGTAAAATAATCATACCCTATTTTCCAAAAGGATTGTGAGTTTAAGTTTAGTGAACCTAAACTCCTTACATGGTCATCGTCCAAATCTGCATCTTCAACCATAAGAGATGTAAAAATGCAGAGTAGAATACTCAGTAAAAAAAATATTATGCCTGTATAGCTAATCAATGCACAAGAATTTGAGTATAATGAAATTGAATCTAGCATGCGAGAAGCATCGATTCCTAAATTCAAACTCAATGAGATCTACATGAGGGATATTTCCTCATGGATTCTCACAGATTCAAAAATCTTGAACTGACAGTTCCTGTCACAGGAGGAGAAACGGACATCAGGTTAATTACTCTAAAAGAAGTAAGTGAAGCATCTCAGAAGAAATATTATTACATGCATATTGAAGCAGTGCAAGTAGGAATAAAGCTTTTAGCCAGAGATGGTAGACTGTTCTGTTCTATGTGTCTTACAAGATGATAGAGTAACAGACTTTAAAAAAAGTTTGTTAGGAACAGTAGAAGCTTCTCTGTGTAACCAAGTTGCATATTTCAATGTTTTTCCAAACTTCATCACACATCCCAGATATGAAGCACACTGTCTAAGATTGTGAATCAAGACAGATGAAATTTCCATGAAGAAAGGGATGATGGAGCTTGTGATAGATTATCCTATCTATTATAAGCTGATGAGCTCGAATGTAACCCTAAACACCAGATTTCTCAATAGTCCCAAGATAATGAAATCTGACACCTCCAGCTAGACAGGTAGAAAATACCAATGCTTCTATGAGTTCTATCTATGAAGATATGAGAGGAAAAATAAGCTTACAATTTCATAGACATTCGCTAGTTATGAGGAAACTAGTACCTCTGGAACCAAAAATTCTGGTAGTCATGACTCTTCTTCTAAGTGAGAGAGGTTGGTTGTTGGTTAAGCCTCAGTTGTATGCAATTATTGCTGAATCAGAAGTTAATATTGTATGTTCGTCCTTTGTAGAACTTGGTTGATTGGAATGTTTGTTGAATTCTAGCTATGTACATAATATGTAACATGGTTGTTGTAGTTTGCTGGTACCTTCTTAATGAAAATGTTACATGATTGCTCAAATATGTTGACTTGACAATTATTCTTTCATCATTTCTCATCATTATCAAAAACTCAAGCTTAGCATAATTAACGATGTAGATGACTAGCTCTAAGACCATTCTAGTTTGACCACAATCTGCATTTGGTTGATGTTACTTGAATCACATCCCATTCCTGTTATATTACACTGTTTCCAATCCTTTTTGGTTTATTCTTGTTTTCTTGTAAAAATTTAGTCAGTTACAACGATGTCCTAGCCTTGGAAACTCACTTGATGAACTCATGTCATGAATGATGTTGTTTGTATTGTTGAAAAATGGAATGTTCTTCTCATTTTTTCTATGAATCCGCAGGTGGATTGCCCTGTTTTCTTGAAAAAAGAAAAAAAAAAGTGGATTCTCTGGATTTTACGGGGTTTTGGATACATAAATCATAGGGGGTCAGGTGGGTGGAACTAGGAATTGTGGTTTAGCAAAGGTTTTACACATTACTTCACCAGTTGGATGCATGATGTTGAACTTTTTTATGTTGTGCTCATTAGTATCTTCTCGACTTCCTCTCACTAGGATCTTGACCTCCTTACAAATCTAGTAGAATGTTTTGATATTTAAAAAGTAAAAGAGAAAACAGTGATATTTGTATGGTTTTTCTTTTCTTAACTGACAAATCTGAAATCTTTTATGGTACTGGGAATTGAATCATATAATACAGTGATTATCATTCTTTTCTACTATATGCTTCTTGGTAAATTTCATTTTGTTACTCAATTCTTCTGCATGAATTTCATTCGTAAATACTAAATAGTTGAACTTAAACCTTCTCACCAACAAGAAGACATTAAAACTAACAGAGCAAATTGTACTTAATCTCCTGTCTGCTGAGAAACTATATCATATTCTTCACTTGAGAAGCTATGCTCCTGATTGGATAGGACTGATAGGAGTTCAAGCCTTTGTGTCTTCACAAGCATTGGTCATGTTGGAAGTGACACATTTTAATGTATTTGGTTTCTTCATTGTTTCACCACACATAAACTCTGGCTTTCCTTTGAATATAGACTACCACCACATTGAGTCTTATGATAAAAGTTGTGTTACAGGGAGGTCTGGAAATGAACATCAGGTCATCACTTGTTTTCATATATAGAAATAAATAAAAGCCTGGCCTTTTGTTTTTTTTGTGAGAAATTTTATATCCTGGTGTGCTCCAGCTGGTTCATATTCTATCAAGGACAATAATGAATGAATGGTTGCCTTCTTCAACTCTCTCTCTAGTCTGTAGTTTCAGGTGGAAGAGAAAGTGTACACTGTACACACAGTAGGCAATAGTGAAGTTACCAGTATGTATATACATGTATATGTGTATTTGAAGTTGACCCGTGCATTGAGCTATGCCTACAAGTGTACCCCTTTATCTGAAACAGAAAAAGGGAAGGCAAGTCATGCTTTTTATGCACATTTGGAAAATGCTAAGCTATTATCTGTTTATGACGTCCCTAATCCTGCCAATTTATCCTTTTTAGGCAAACTATTGGAAACAAATCCACACCCAATTAGCTTACGGTAGACTAGTGCCTATTTTGCTACAGAAACCCAGTTAGAAGGGAGGAGTGTGCTGATTTTTTTGGTAAGAGGGAGGAGTGTGCTGATTGGTGCAATGAAGGTTGCTTATATTAGACTTACTTTCAAAAAGCACAATCCTAAAAAATATAGGAGGCTAGCCTTGTATTACTTCTAGAACAGTACAAACACTTTCAAAAAAGGGTACTTTTTAACCAAACATCCATGTTTGGTAACATTTGGTAAAAATAGATGTGTAGTTCTGAGGTATATAGAAGAGTTTGCAGTGCTTGAAGAAAAGTTTCTCAGAAAATACTTTGAAAGTTTAAGGTGCTTCACAGAAAGTTTTTGACCTTTTGTACTCTAGCATAAGTGCCTTCTGTTGAAACACAATTAAGCAGAAGCAATTCAACAGATAACCAGTGCTTTCTTTTTGAAAATGCACTCAGCATGAGAGAAAACCTTAGTAATAGTGCCTTCTGTTACAACTGTACATAATAAAATGCTTCTGCAGATTTAATGCTAAAGGCCAAGCCTATATCCTTAAGTGAGTAAAACAACAAAACAAAGATGTGTCTAGGTGTGCTGGTACTGAGCAGAATACGCTACTAATCAATATGATCAACTAGAAGTACCTTTCAAGATCATCAAGGCTACCCAGATTCTTAATTGCCAATCTGCCTGAGGTCCAAATGTTAGACTCTACCATTGTAACCCAGAAAAAATGGAGGGTCCAGATTCAAGGAGGTACTCTATGCTGGGTGTTCCCCACCTACCAACTTGTAAGACTGTAAAAAAAAGTTGACCCAGTTAGCCTTCTTTTTACTCTGTTTAACTAACTCATTCAATTTTTCTGATCTGTACTAGATGTCATTGATGCTTCCTGCTTTTTTATATAAAGGCCTCTGCTACTGACAACTGAATCAAAATTACATAATTCCTTTTTAGTCAATGGACATATTGGAGATATATAGGAAAAAAAATAGCTGTGCAAGCTATGACAAAAAGGCTAAGATTGCTTCTGAGTGCAGAGATTAACTTGGGGTACACCAATTTTCTGCAGACCCCAAAAGAGAAG
The DNA here is from genome assembly GCA_951800085.1 of Comarum palustre. Classification (NCBI taxonomy): domain Eukaryota; kingdom Viridiplantae; phylum Streptophyta; class Magnoliopsida; order Rosales; family Rosaceae; genus Comarum; species Comarum palustre. Next base: position 12,946,454 of record OX637572.1, on the reverse strand, counting down.
CGTTGTTATTTTGGGTTAGGACCAGCTCACCTTTAGTATCACAGCTCTTGGATTGATTTGATTTGAGAGAGAGAAGAGAAGGAGACAGAGATCTTCCTCAGGCATAAGGGTCTTTTGAGGTGAGTAGTCAAATGAGGTAGAAGCTTGCAACAAGAAACCTCAGAATCACTTGCTTGTGAAGCAAAATCTCTGTACCAAATGTAAAGATACACAGACTGAGAGAGAAAACCAAGAATTTTTGAGGTTCTGGGACTAGCTCTAGCTTTTGGGGAATATGGTATTTTAGTATTCTAGGCCTTTCCACCCTTGTTATATACAGAATCCCAGCTGCAATCAGGCTTGATTCAATCTCTCTCTGTCTGATCCTTTCTAACAGCCTCAATAATCACCACAATCATTTTGGGTTTGAAGAAATGAAGGGATTAAGTTATTGGTTTGTTATAGCTCTTCAAATCATGAGTTGGGTTTCTGCAAAAAGCAGACTTCTTCCTCCAAGTAATGGCCTTGATGCTCATGAAGCAGGTACTTACTTGGTCTCCCCCTTTTCTAAAATGAAGATGCCCTTCTCAGTCATACGCATAAAATTGAGCTTCTTTGTTTGTTTTCTCTGCTGATTGTGTCTTGCAAAGTGGAAAGATTCAGTATTTTGTTTTCTTACATTTGGAGTATACATTTCAAAGTCAAATGCTTTTTTATACCAGGTAGAGCAACTTTGCAGATTAGAGAATACCTGTAGTAGTGTTGTAGTAATACACCTTCTTTGTTCCTTTTTATGAAAAACTGAAACAAATTCAAGCTTTGTTTGGTTTTCCTAAGAATATGGACTGCTGGATGAACCCTTTTCCCAGAATTCCTTATCAATCAAAAGTTTCTTCTGGCTTTTCTTCATCAAATACCAGCAACTTTTCTACATCTATCTCAGAATTGACACCCATTTCCAGTTCAAACCAATTTTCTTCTATAAACTTACCCATGTGGATTTCCATCCTCACTCATTCTTTTTGTTTAAGCTGTACATTTTCTCGTCTAACTTGCATTCTTAATGCTTGACAGGCTCAGGACAGAACCCACATCAGTCTTCACAAGTTACCTTGAAACAGGTCCTTCTCTATTTCCCTGTGTAGATGCGTCTGTTTAGCTTAGTGTGTGTAATTGGCATTGTTCTTTTATCAAATTAGGAATTGGCAAGCTCAACTGGTGGAGTGGCAAAGATGAATGAAATCGCAAATTTCAGAGGGGGAAGCAAAATAGGGTCAAGCCCTCCAAGCTGTGAGAACAAGTGTAATGGATGCACTCCATGTGAAGCTATTCAAGTGCCTAATAATACCAAGAAGCTAAACCATTTCAGGGTTCAGTATGCAAATTATGAGCCAGAGGGTTGGAAATGCAAGTGTGGCCCTTCTTTCTACAGCCCTTAGACAAAATTTGATTTCAGCCATTTTGTGGCTCCTTATTCTATGTAGTAAAAAAGTGATCATATCATTGTACAAAATCAAAGTTCCAGTTGACTTTGAATTCTTATATATCTTCCCAAGTAGATTTTACATGTTTAGTCATAGGAATATAATCATTCTATTGGGTATCATCATTGCTTATTAGCAACTGTGAAATGTGCTATGTGACGGTAATTTCATACAGTATGTTGTTTGCTCAAAACTGAATCCTTTGTTGGAGTTGCTACCACCATCACATATATACTGTGAATTTCTGAAATTACTGTCAGAAACTTATTCTTGTGAAATGTGTAATGTGATAGTAATTTCAAGTCTTCCCTTTGTTGGAGTTGCAAGCACCCCCTCATATTCTTCATCCATGAAACTCATATGAGCATCTTTATTTTGTTAGCAAAATTACCAAAAGATAAAATCTTGATCACATAAATTCCTTTTTGTTATAATTTTCGTCTATTTGAGGACTTTGTGACTAAGAAAATAGGCAAGAGTAAGGAATACATATGCCTATACTATTTAGGAGTATGAGGTACAATTGGTAGTAGCCCATCATTAATCTGTTCATTTTCTACCAGGATCAGTTGAGGCGTTCGCCTTTCTACATGGCTTACGTTTTGTTGCTCATGTTGGGTTTTCTCAACTAGTTGAAAGTAATGTTCTCTTAATTATAAACACTTTACATGACATTTCAGATGACCCAAGTCTTAAAGGCATATATTTGATGAAGTAAAGTCTCTAATTAAGTCTTTTTTGTTGAAGGAAAAACACATTTATATGTGTATTCGTCAAAAACGTAATTGACCAAAGTAAACCGTGTAATTAGTGATCAATTAGTGTAATCTACCACACCGGAATTTACATCCTTTCTCATTTTGGTTTTTCATCTATTCCTCATTGTGTGCTTGCCTTAAATTTTTCTGCGTTAATTTTGACATTTGGGATCTCGTCATTTTAGCCTTGCTTTCCGGAGAGCCTCTTTATTAGGAGTCATCACGGATCCCAATGTGAAATTGAAATTCATTCTCTAAAATGTAATATGCACAATATTGTACTTAGTCTGAAGAACTCGGCCGAATATAACATTCTTAAAAAAATTGTAGCTAAATTTAGCTTAAAGCCAACACAATGTTATTAGAAGGTATAAAGAATGTATCATGATACCTAAATTAGCTATTAACTTGAGTTCATCTTATCCTTATAGAAAGTTAAAAGAGAATGCATATTGAACTGTAGCCTCCTACACCAATATATCAAATGATGTTTTGTTGGTCATTATAAATGCAAAGTATCTATAATCAATAAGACGCTTCCAAACTAGTCATGTATTCAATATTCATCATTAGGAACACAACGATACATTGTGAGAAGCATAGGATTGTAAGGATGTTCCTAGCACCCTTGATTAATGTATAGATCAAGAGGAGTGTAAGCTTCAGAGGGAGTCTAACACACATACACTACCATAGGTGCGTTGTGTTTTTTCCTACTACCAAGATTTATTTTGTCTCATTGGGTTTTGTTACTTGGCTAGGTTTTTAATGGGATATCATCAGATGCACAATTTCGTCTTTAACTTGTCACAATAGGGAGTGTTGAAGGAAAATACATATTTATGTGTGCCTTCGTCAAAAGCGTAACCGACGAGATTAAACCGTGCAATTAGTGATCAATTAGTGTAATTGTTCAATCAGTTATCAATCAGATTTTATTGTCATTATGTACGTTATAGTCACCTTTGTAATATCATTTCTATATAAAAGAGAAGTTTCAATGACAACTGGCAAAATATGTAGTTATATTTTCTTGTATTGTACAATATTATAAAGTTGTAAAGGACTAAGTGACATTATAAATAGAAATAGACAAAAATTTGTCATATCAAAAAAAATATATTTGGCCATATATATGAAACACATGGTTTATGTATACAATAGTATATTATGGTTGATACAACCGAATAAGGTGGAAATTATCTTCACAATATATACAATGATATTTCAGATCTGTAACATAATACGATCTCAATTGGAGCTATCTATCAATGTTAGTAACTCTTGAGATGATTGTTACCGATGAGGCCTAAGTTGCCAAAAATATCTGCAATTCCAACTCATGTTCATTGTCCATAATTGGATTAGATATAAAATAATGTCTTGCAATACCTATAGTCCAAGCCTTCAAAAATGACAATGTCTTATATCCAATTTATTTGACAAAATAATATACTCAAATTTCGAGTTTTAGAGAGTTGTCTATATAGAAATATACTTCATATTAGTATTACTATGGAGGATCATAGTTTCATCAAATTTCATATTATACTCAAGTAAAGAGTCATAATTAGTGATGTAGGTAACCCAACACAAATAATAGAGCAACAAACTTTTGCAATTTACGCTTTTAGAGTAATTATTGGAAAATCATCTAAAAAATTCCACATTACGACATTATGATGATAAACACATTCAAGACAATAATAATGATAACGAAATTATCATTTATAACAGTGATTACCGTTCATGGTAATAAAATGTCATTACGTTTAATTGTGCCAAAATATAGGTTTACAATTTGTTGGTGTTAAGAACACCGTTGTGAATCATGTCAACGACATGTTTGATTTTCATTCTTAACAAAATAAATTGTTGATTTTCAATAGAGTGATGTCTAATGACTTAGATCAATCCTAAAGAGGCCAATGTATATAATTGATTTCATCCTTAATTATTGTCTTTGAAGAGGGCTTGGTACAATGCCACTAAATTTTCGATCATGCACCATAGGTGCCAAAAGATTTTTATTATAGTCACATCTCAAGCTACATCTAGGTCTATATTAGAACTTATATGTTCTTTAAAAATGATAAGATATCATATTCGAAACATATGTTTCAAGACGTTCATGGATATGAACAATGGAACCCAATGAAAAACACGAGAAAAGCACATGCGTGTGATTTCTATAGAGCTATAGGTCTTAAACTACTCAATAAAAAGACTCGAGTTTTGACTATTAGAACAATGGTTTTCAATGTTGTATATAAACAAAGAGAAACAACAATTGCATAACAAAAGTATGATTGTATGAAAAAAGTAAAATACAAATAAACTCTAGATAATTAGTATTGGTAATGTAATAGCTGTTTTGCATCATAAGACATGTAGATCAACATAAAGTTTAAAGAAAATGAGAAACAAAAAGCGAGTCATGCTGATAACGTATTATAAACTAGATAATGAGAAAAATCAGGATGTATAATTCATTTTCATTAGACCCTTTTATATATGAAAGATGTTTACATCATAAGGACATAAGTAATAAGTATTTACGTGGATATCACATTATTATAATATTTACAACAGTTTCATAATTAAAAGGAAAATTGCGAAATTTCAACACTAAAACGACACCGTTCTCAGCACGAGAAAGTTAAACGAAGTGACTAAACTACCCATGTTCGTCCCCCACGAAAGTAAGGCACCATCATCGCAACCGTGAAACTCTGTAAGCTAAAGCTCTCTCTCAGACCTCATCATCATCAAAATGGGGAGTCTCTCCGGCTATCGTGTAAGTCTCTCTTTCTCTATCATTTCCGCGATTCCGATTCGTAGCAACTAATTGTTTCACAAGATCCGTTAGATTTCTGAGAAAATATTCAAGTTACCCTTCTCGATTTGAACTAAGCTTCCATGGTTTTTAGATCTCTCTATTTTCTTTGCTTAGGAGCAAAGCGACCCAGTTTCAATTTTAGATTTCTTTATCAGTTTATCTGCGTGCGATTCTGGCTTACCCAATTTCAGATCTTTATAAATTTGAACAAAGGGGCATGTGAAAATCTTGATAATTGATACCTGAAGTCATCACTGATGTGTACATTTGTGGAAATTATGCTTATGGGTTTGTGAATAATGTTCAATCAGAATTTAAGATCCAAGGGATACCCAAATGGTAAAGATCTATTAGACCTTGGGGCTCAGACCCTGACAGAATTTCGGTAAAATGTTTGAATGTTGCGTTTGTGTATGAATTTGGAATGAGTTGATGGATAGAAGCTTGATGCCAATAGAGCTTACGATGTGTGTTGAATGGATCTGTTAGGGTAATTGCGTATAGGATCTGAAGTGATCTTTACGCGTAGTGTTCTGATCTTTTTTTTCATCAAGGATTCGTGCCCGTCTGTGAAGAATATCCTTCTTCTAGACTCGGAGGGGAAGCGTGTGGCTGTCAAGTATTACACTGATGATTGGCCAACCAATGGTGCAAAGCTAGCTTTTGAAAAATCTGTGTTCACTAAGACTCTAAAGACAAATGCAAGGATAGAAGGTATGCAATAGTGGTATAGTGAATACAGTGCATCTTCTTTTTTTCTTTAGCTTTTATTGATATCGCCATATTTGCAGTCTTCTTTATTTACTTTTGTGTATCTTATGCAGCGGAGATCATGATGTTCGACGGCAACGTTGTTATATACAAGTTTATGCAGGACCTTCACTTCTTTGTGACCGGAGGTGACGATGAAAATGAACTCATTTTAGCCACTGTGCTTCAGGGTTTCTTTGATGCAGTTTCCCTTCTCTTGAGGTAGAATGAGTCTTAACTTCTGTTCTTTTTTTTCTTTGGTTAATTATTTATTTTTGGACCTTTTGCTTATATATTCACACCTGTTGTATTTGCAGGAATAATGTCGACAAAAGGGAGGCATTAGAGAACCTGGATCTCATACTTCTATGCTTTGATGAGATCATTGATGGAGGGTATGCAATATTTTCTCATATATTTACTTTTAAGTTGGCACACTCATCCAGTGATGGGTATGCAATATTTTCTCATATATTTACTTTTAAGTTAGCACACTCCTCCAGTGATGAGTATGACAAAGTCACGTGGATCAAGTGGGCTTGGTTGGTTCTTGATCTTACTTGTGTCTAACAAGTATCTGATTATACATCTCACGTAGTTAACTTGTATTGCAGAATGATACTTGAAACAGATCCAACTGTTATCACAGGAAAGGTGGCAACTCATACCATGGATGCTGATGCACCGTTGTCTGAGCAGGTACAGACTTTCTCTTTGATGGGCCCAGGGGCGGGAGTTGGCTGCCGCCCCTGCGGCGACTCCAAAACCTTTCCTTAATTATAGTATAATTATATATTTGTTAGCGTTAAGTTCAGGATTTTGGCATATAGTGGCCTCTCCGGAAGATTTGGCCCCGTCGGGATTTCGTTTCAAGTTCCGCCACTGGATGGGCCTATAGTTGAAACCAAATATATTAAAGGCCTGTCAGGTAGTGTTAAAAGTGCTTTCAGACGCTCAAAAGTGCTTCTGGCGGCATTTAGTAGAAATAGCTAGAAGTATTTTTAGGGCTATTGAAGTGCATCAGGTGTGCTTCCTCCCAACAGGAAGAACTTGTTTAATGCACTTCTAGCCCTTGTGTACTTTCAAACGGAATTGCGGGTTGACCAAAATTGCTTCCTGCCAAAGCAGTCTGAAATTGGCAGCGCCCTAATTTGTCGATAGCTTGCTATCTAATTTCATGAATTCTTAATGTACAATTAATCTCAGATCTAGAAGCGGCACTAACCCCACTAACACCCTAACTTTACGAACTGGTATACAAACCACAGCTAGGCCACTTGCTACAATAATTTGAAGCTCTTCTACTATTAATCTAATCCTTCTCATTTTTGAACATTGCAGACTATCACACAAGCATGGGCTACAGCAAGGGAACATCTAACCAGAACCCTTCTCAAATGATTTGTTTGTCAATACAGTGAATTAATTGGCCTTCTTTTTGTTTTTTTGATGATATTGTTTTGATGTTGACAAGGTCGTGCTCTCTTAATTCATGCTGTAGATCTCATTGGATTATCAGCCTGATCATATGCTATGAGCTTGTTATGCGCTCTTTATATCATTATTCTTTTTGTGAGCTTCAATTGTAGTTGCTTTTGATTCATTTTGCTTCATCTTAGATAATGAAGAGTTCTTGATCTGAAAATTAGGTTATTTCCTGCCGAAATGAAAAAACAGCACTGTTGGCTCATTGGCCTGCTGAAAAGGTGAAGGCTCTATTCACGCCCCGCCTAAAAACTTACCTTTGCTGCCATTTCCTCGTTGGGGTTTGAATAAACAGGAAATCCTTCCCTTGCTGTGAATGCAATGAGCTTCTTGCCGCTGCCTCCACCCTTGAAAGTTTCCCTGCAACGCTCTAGTTTTTGTTTTTTCCTCCACGTCTTACGTTCCTTGATCAAATTTGGAAAAGTCACTCCGAATATGATCAGATGATCACAACATGGGATGCATAAGAGTGATGCACGCGATGACATGGTGTTGCTCACCTTCTCCTTTCACAATGTACAAACTGGCAGCGGCATCGTTGCAGCTACAATGTAAACGAGAACCCATCCCCCACCCGCAATACGAGACATGCGCCATAGCTCCCTGCCCCTGCAACCTGTTTGGATGTCCTTTCCTCTAGAAGGTCAAGCATAATTAAAGAGTCAAACTCAAATTTGAGCATAATCAGAACGTCAATAATATCAACTTGCAAATTTCTAGTAGGTATAGTTCCAAAAAAGAAAAAAGAAATCATTCTGCACCAACTAGCAGGCAAGGAAAAACAGAGATACGTTGCCGGTTGTCCCTTCTACACTTGATTAATCTCCTCTGTTACCAGTTGACAAAGGAGTGTCTGTTACTCATTTTGGTTCGCTTCTTAGTGCCTAAAGAATTGATATTTTGAGTTGTTAGTTGCAGCAGATTTACAAACTTGTCTGGAGATAATGTTTTAGTATTGGAGACTCGTGTTGGTTTATGACCAATTGAGGAATACTCCTAATATGTGACTAGGCTTTTCTTCCTTGTTTTGTTTTATGACTAAGTGACCAACTAAATAATCTAAGGTGGTTTGGGTAACATCTACTGCTTTGCAAATTACATCAAGAATTTTTTGATTGATGAGCCCAGGAACCCTAATTATATAATGCTAGGGGACCTAATTATAGTGCATGTGACCCGTTGCCTAACTCGTTTTGAACCTCAATGTGAATATTCAACCGGCTGTATCTATGTATTTAAGTTGGGTGTTTGATTAATCAAATTAGTTAATCTTTGAGGGACTCATTCAACTAATCAACCTTATTTTGTACATTAGTACATGTTTTTGATGATCGTTGTTGGCCGGGTACTTTTTCCTTAGTACATGGTTTTTCCCACTTAGTTTTATACGTTAAAGTTTTAACGTGGTTATCCTCGTTTGTGTTTTATCTACCAAACAGGTTTTAGATTAGGTTTATGGAGGAGAAGTGAAGATCATGTTCCACTTATTCCGTTTTTTGTTGGAAGTATACATTTTCGTGAAAGTTACAAGTATCGTTGCTTAGTTGTGAGTCGTTTTTGTTTCTGGTCCTTCACATTAGGTTGAAAAATTATCATTTTTGACTCTTCCATACTTGTATCTTGTATTTACTTATGAATTGTGTTTGAATGCAATTATATCTTCGATCTTAGGGGTGGACGTTTTATACTGAAAATACGGTTATCGACCCGAACCACATCGAAAAACATGATTTGGTAACCGCACCAAACTAAAACGGTGTCATTTTATGGTCACACTGTACCAAACCGTATAAAAATGGTTTGGTTACGGTTTCGAGTTATAATTCAACCGAATTAAACCGAACCGAATTACATTTTCTTATTTTATTTTTAATTTTTCATTGATGGATCATGATTTATAATATATAGGTAATTTATAAAAAAAATATTTATGTTCAAGTTTGTAGTTTGCAAGTTGTTGTGTTTGCATGATAGTTGATTTATTAAGTTATCAAATATGGTGTTTTTATTAGTTAATTAATATTTTGATGCTATTTATAGACTTGTATGGACTATAAATGCATTCAAAATTTGTTCATACTTTATAGAAATTGTTAGGAAAAAATTTGGACATCCTTATTTGTTGAAATAAATAAATCGGTTCACACCGAAACCGATCCGCACCGAAAAATTATGTAACCGAATTATTTGAAAATCGAAAAACGGTTTGGTTATGATTTGAAATATTATAAAAAACGGTTCGGTTACGGTTTGAGTCTCAAACCGATCTAAATTGAACCGCGTCCACCCGTATTTGATCTAAAGGGTAAAAAATTAGTTTAGAAACGAATCAAAATAAGATGTAATGATGATACATAGACTGTAATTACTCCTTTAATATATATTTTTAACTGATAGATCAAATGAGTTATAATCTTTTTAAAAAAAATTAACATAGGTTCGTTTTCACACAAATACTTTCATTCTCATTCCCTAGTTTTCATCATCATACAGAAAAAGGTTGCACCTTCAAATTTTTTGTGTACACCTTTATTATTTTTTTTATCTTTTATTTGACTTACTCATATAAAATGACATTCAAAGATAAACAGATTATTTCTTCTCTTTTTCTTTTACAAATCAATTCACCATTTCACCTACACCGGAAAAGCAAGAAAGATTATGCAAATCAATTAACCAGGTATAGATTTGGTTTTCTCCAGAGATCAATGCTCTTACCAATCAATTTCTTTTAGGTTGTGATTCATGAATTTTTCATCAATTTTAAAATGAATTCGTGGCAGCAAAATTCCCACACAGCTCTATGGTATAGTGATAAAAAATGGGACAATGATTCAAAGAAGGATTCTGGGCTCTGTGGTTATCCTAAATCTGCACCCTAAACCAAGATCCTGAAAAGCCTATATGCCTACATTGTATGATGATTCATGAGCTTCTCTTTACCATTGGTAAAGCTAATCATCTCTCTTTTTTGATAAAGCTAATCATCTCCCTTCCCTTCCGATAAACATAAGAGAAATTACAGTAAAAAATTTGGTCGATCTAGTGAATTACTAGACTAAAGGTGTGTTTAAATCAAAAATAAACAATGAAGCTAGTTGATAACTTAACATTTAACTATATGAAATTCAAAGAAGCGAAGGGAGCCAGCAATGGAGACGAGGATGAAATGAATTGTGTTCACGCCAGTTCAAGCTACAACAAAACATTTAAGGGTATTCCGGTAAGCATAAATGAGGTTGCTTAGATTTTTAAGCTTATAAAAAAGTAAAGATATAATTAATAAAAAAATTTAGAGATATAACTAGAAATTATCGTAAAAATATATCAAAAAGTTTGATTTTGAAATGTTTTGACAGTTTTGTATTTATATGTGTGGATTATATATTATATTATACAGTACAAATTAGAATGAATAATTTGCATTGATTGATTCAGAAGCAAGAAGACTCAGAACCATGATGTGATGGATCTAAGTGGGTGGTTATGGATACAAATAGTTGAAAATAATAATTATGCAAATATCCGTATAAATGATGAACCTGTCAACCCGTATAAATATCCCAAATGGCGGTCAAAGAAAGTTAATCTATTTAATTATGCAAATAATAATTTGTACTAAACTACTAATCTAGTCACCCCCTAATCCAAATTATCAGTAATAATTATTTTCTGTAATTCCATTTAGTGAGTCGGGTACAACCTACCAAAACAGAACCTGGCCGTTTAAATTTGCCTACAAATCTGCAATTTTAAAATGATGGAAATAAGCTCATTCCATTTGGGACAACATGGAAAGATGGCGAGCCGGTTTGATTTTCAATTTGTTTTCATGATACAGGGCCATTCATGTGCCTTAATTTTTTTAGAAGAACACTGCCACGGCGCCGGTTCATTCTAAAAATTAACATCCAGGATTGGTAAACTCTATTAATCAATTAAATTAGAGAATTATATACATTTCAATCGTCAAAATACATTTCTATTAGTAAACTCTATTTACATTCAGGATTCAGATGTACGATAGCGATTTTAGTATGTTCACCAATGTGATCCGTTCCTCGCTTTATCAACATGAAAATCAATACCAAACTACCTGTAGCTCAATTGGTCAAAAGCAATTCTTTGCACATCCAAAACTATTAATTTATATTTCACGTTAAAACTTATGAGTTAGAACAAGAGTAAAATCAAATAGATATCGATACCATAATATCATTACAAAAATATAGAAAAAAATTCTAAAATCTTGAACAACTGCATCTCATTTCATGTACAGCTTTCTCTCAAAAGCAAATCACTATGATCAATTCTTATCATATATTTAGATCAGGATTGCTCAAACGCGAGAAAGTCATGCGAAATGAGACGGCGACAGTTATCTGATTTTTAATGAATTGATATTTAGACATCATAATCCTCATTTCATACTGTTTGTTTGTTATCATCATCCGTTTGAATTAGCACCAAGTGCTCAGCAAGATCACCAGTCTCCTAGACACCTTCCATACGTAACGTTCCAAACCAACGTGTACTAATAATACTCAATTCAATTTCAAAAATAATTCTAGATTAAATTCCTTCCCCAAAAACACGTCGAACAGTTACAAAATTATGTACCTTGTAATAAAAGCAATCCAAAAAAGAAAAAACACACACCCTAGTTGACCAATACGATCCCTCTGACTCGCCACGTCAGCACACAAAATGGCTTAAAGAAGTTGAGAGAGATGGAGACTCAGACCGGTTCTTCTTCGGTGGGCTGCTCAAACCAAGACAGGTCACATTTCTAAGAAGTTTCAGAGCACCCAAACCTTGACAAAAAAGAAAAATAGACCCAGTTATTTTGAATTTTTCTTTTTGTTAATAAAAGTGGAGAAAATTGTTTAATTTTACAGTGAAAATTTGAAAATATAAATATAGGAAAAGGAAGGCCTGGAAATTCCAGGCATTGGTTTTGGACTTCACGACGGGAAGGGAGGTGTGCTAGTCCCTCATTCTTTTCCTTTTTACCCTTTTGCTTTCTGTTCCCTCCTTCTCTTTCTCTCTCTCTCTTCTTTTCTCTCTCTAGACTTTGTGATCTGCAGCTGCCCAAGTTTGTATCTTTGGCCCATTCTGATCAGGGAGTCAAATGGGTTCGTCGTAATTGGCGCCGGCCTTTTCATTGTCAGGTACCCATTGTGGCTTTTCGTTTAAATTTTGAAGCTTTCTTGGTTTTTCTGGGTAAAGATTGGTTCTTTTGGATTTATGGGGAAGAGGATTCTTTTTTTTGGTGGTGATGGGGAAGAGGATTCTGGAGGGTTGGTTTGGCGAATTGAGCTGGTCATTGCTTGATTCTGAGCTGGAATGATGCTTCAGTTGGATTCTGGATTTTGGTTTTTGGAAGAATTTGGAAACCCAATTTGGGTTTTTTTTTGAGGTTGTGGCTTGTGATTTGTGAATTTGTTGTTAGTTTTGGCATGAAGTTTTTTTTGTGTTCAATTTTTCAAGTCTGGAGGGTTGGGAAAGTTGGAAATCTTAGTATGCAAGGTATTTGAATAGAGTTTAGAGATTTGGTTTTTCTTTGAATTTTTTAATGCATGAAGTTTGATGAATTATATAGCGTGTGAAATATGGTAAGATTATCATGTGGAAGTGTGTGTGTGTTTGCTTAGGTTTGATTTTCGTTTTTGTTTTCATGTTAGGCATTAGAAGGAGACATTGGAGATAAGGGGTTTTGCATAAATCCCAGGATGGGAGTGTGGCAATTGTAATTGGTTTTGGCTGCAAGGGAGATAAATGGCTAAGGGAAGAATAAGGGCGAGGCTACGGCGGAGCCACCTCTACACATTCTTGCGAAAGCCAAAGGGCAATGAGGCAGGAGGGGCACCTCATCCAATCCAAGGTCCTGGGTACTCAAGAACTGTGCATTGTAACCAACCTCTGCTCCATCAAAAGAAACCTTACAAGTACCGTTCAAATTACATATCAACCACGAAGTATAATCCGATCACCTTCTTTCCCAAGGCACTCTTTGAGCAGTTCAGACGGGTAGCCAATATCTATTTTCTTTTGGCTGCTGGTCTTTCACTTACTCCTGTTTCGCCATTCAGTCCTTGGAGCATGATAGCTCCTTTGGCTTTTGTTGTTGGTCTCAGTATGGTAAAGGAAGCTGTGGAAGACTGGAATAGGTTCTTGCAGGACATGAAGGTTAATCTTAGCAAAGTACATGTTCATAAAGGAGATGGTGTTTTTGGACATAGGCCATGGCATAAGATTTCGGTCGGAGATGTGGTGAAAGTGGAAAAGGATCAATTCTTTCCTGCTGATTTGCTTCTGTTGTCCTCAAGTTACGAGGATGGGTTCTGCTATGTTGAGACTATGAACTTAGACGGCGAGACAAATTTAAAGGTCAAGAGATGCTTGGAGGCAACCTCACCTTTGGATGATGATGCAGCTTTCAAGGAGTTCAAGGCAACAGTTCAATGTGAAGATCCAAATCCTAATCTTTATTCCTTTGTGGGTAATCTTGATCTTGACCGGCAGGTTTATCCTCTTGAACCTGGTCAGATACTCCTGAGAGATTCAAAGCTCAGGAATACTAGTTTTGTCTATGGGGTAGTGATATTTACAGGTCATGATAGCAAAGTCATGCAGAATTCGACCAAGTCCCCCTCAAAAAGGAGTGGAATTGAGAAGAAGATGGATAAGATTATCTACATCGCTTTCTTCCTCCTTTTGGTGATCTCCTTGATCAGCTCAATAGGGTTTGGTGTGAAGACAAATCGTGATATGCCAAAGGCATGGTACTTGCGACCAGACAATGCAGAAGATATGTATAACCCCAAAAAACCTGTTGTGGCTGGCCTCATCCATCTGGTTACTGCTCTCATCCTTTATGGATATCTAATACCCATCTCTCTTTATGTTTCAATTGAGATTGTGAAGGTTTTGCAAGCAAAGTTCATTAACAATGACATACACATGTATGATGAAGAGCATGGAATTCCTGCTAATGCCCGGACATCAAATTTGAATGAGGAGTTAGGCCAGGTAGACACAATCCTTTCTGACAAAACTGGCACTTTAACCTGCAACCAGATGGACTTTCTTAAGTGTTCCATTGCTGGCATTGCATATGGTGTACGCTCCACTGAAATTGAACTTGCAGCGGCAAAACAGATGGCTACTGACCTTGAGGATCAGGACGAGCATGATGAAGAACTTGCCAATTTTCCCAGGATAATTCAAGGTGCGTCATGGGGGAATGAACTAGGATCAGAAATTGAGCTTGAAACCGTTGTTACATCCACAGATGGTAAGGATCCGAAACCGGCCATAAAGGGGTTTAGCTTTTTTGACAACCGCCTCATGGATGGAAATTGGATCAAGGAGCCCACCTGTAATGTGATATTATTATTTTTGCGGATATTAGCTGTGTGCCATACTGCAATTCCTGAGCTAAATGAAGAGACTGGTCAATATACATATGAAGCAGAGTCACCCGATGAAGGAGCTTTTCTTGTTGCAGCCCGTGAGTTAGGTTTTGAGTTCTGTAAAAGAAATCAATCAAGTGTCTTTGTCCGCGAAAGGTATCCTGATCCAGAACAACCAGTGGAAAGGTGAGTATCTGATTTTTTATTTGTCTTCAAAGTAAGTAATTGAACTCTTCTGTTGAATTTCTTCTGTCTTAATACCTGGTCATCTCTTGGAAAACTTACAGGGAGTATAAAATCTTAAATCTACTGGAATTTACTAGCAAAAGGAAGCGTATGTCAGTAATTGTTCGTGATGAAGATGGGCAATTATTACTTTTCTGCAAAGGCGCTGACAGGTTAGGCTCACATATGGTCTTTGATTCCATAGGGAATTGGTTTTTAATGTAATATGTTTATTTAGGGTCATTTCTTTCAGGCCAAATAATGTGGTATATTCAAGCAGCTTTCTTATGTTGCTAAGTGTTACATGTTTTACTTGGGGTTTCCTTCTGGTTAAATACATTAATAAGTACACTGGTTGAGAAGTAGTAAGACGACTTTTCCAACAAGAGAAGAAAGAAAAGTTAGGAGAGGCTTTAATCTCTAACCAAGTCGTTTGGACTCTGCTTATCTTCCTCTCTCCAACAATTAAATAGAATATCAATGTACTGATCAATGAGAGTCTTACAACTCTAAATTGATATATTTCATCTGAAATAAATTTCTATAACAAACATTTCTTTGGCCTCTGCTATATTTCATCCCCTCTCTCAACCCCCTCCACATGCATCTTAAACAGGGGGAGAGGAAAGCATGGATATTTGATCTTGTTTAGAAAAAAATTATTTATACAATCTTATTTTCTGTAATTCCCGTAAATAATTACTTTGCTTGGATCCACAGCATCATTTTCGATCGACTGTCCAAGAATGGAAGAATTTATGAGGAAGCTAGTACCAAGCATTTAAATGAATATGGAGAAGCTGGGTTGCGTACATTGGCACTTGCTTATAGAAAGCTTGAGGAATCTGAGTATGATGCTTGGAGCAGTGAATTTCAGAAAGCAAAAACATCTATCGGGGCTGATAGGGAGGTGATGCTCGAACGAGTAGCAGAGAAGATGGAAAAAGACTTGATCATGGTTGGTGCTACAGCTGTGGAAGATAAATTGCAAAAGGGGGTAAGATAGGCATCTTTAAAGCATAGTAAATAAGGAACTGCTTTTTTTGATTTACGGAAACTTAGTTACATTTTTTATTCTCTTAGGTGCCCCAGTGCATAGACAATCTTGCACAAGCTGGTCTCAAGATCTGGGTGTTGACTGGGGATAAGATGGAAACTGCAATCAACATAGGGTTTGTCTCTAACCATTTAAGTAGAATACACTGTTGTGATTAATGAGGAGTCATTTCCACTCTGCCTGATTAATAGGGCAATGATTGTTTCTTTTCTCTTTGGGTGTGGTTTTTGCCTGCAGATTTGCATGTAGTTTGCTGCGACAGGGTATGAAGCAGATCTGTATATCAACAGCAAGTTTAGAAACGTTGGGACAAGATGGAAAAGAGGTACATATTTGTGTGACAAAGGGAACACCAATTTCTTTTTCAGAAGAAGATTTTTATGATGTTGGTCTTTGTTGGTTTTCTCTTATGATTAGGCTGTGAAAGACAACGTTTTGAATCAAATTACAAATGCCTCACAAATGATCAAGTTGGAAAGAGATCCACATGCAGCGTTTGCATTAATTATTGATGGAAAAACTTTAACCTATGCTTTAGAGGACGATATGAAGCATCTGTTCTTGGAACTAGCTGTTGATTGTGCTTCTGTCATATGCTGTCGTGTTTCCCCTAAGCAGAAGGCATTGGTAAGAGTTTTTGTTGCTCTCTCTTCCAAAATCTAATTTTTCTTATGTTAATCGTCAAATGAACTATATCTATATCAATATGTATAGCAGTGTGCACTGTCTTGATGTATTCAGTTTTATTTGGCACTAGGTAACAAGGTTAGTTAGACAAGGAACTGGGAAAACTACATTAGCAATAGGTGATGGTGCAAATGATGTAGGAATGATTCAAGAAGCTGACATTGGGGTTGGAATCAGTGGCGTCGAAGGTATGCAGGTTGGTGGAACTTCTGACACTTTCTCATAGTGCATCTATAACACAATGCTACATTTCCGACCTCTTTTAAATTTTCACTCATGTAAGGCCCCGTTTGGTTGACTGGAATGTGATGGTGGGAAAGGAATTGTAGTCATTTTCCTTTCAAGGATGGGATGGAACTGATTTAGCATTTCCATTTGTGATGTTTGGAAGAACTTAAAACTTGAGATTAGGAAATGGTTTAAAACAATGTATTTATTAATGGTTTTCCATTAATACCCAATCAAATTAAATGTGTAAATTTAAATTAATACGTTTATGTAAAGAATTATTTATTGACTAGTCTACAAGGCAATATAAGTAAAATTTCAATTCCATCTAGTGAAGAAAATGAAATACCACCCTCCTAGATGGTATTTCAATTCCACCTCTATAATGGAATTGGACTACGGTCATCTCATTTAGTTTACTTTCCATTCCAGAATGATGACATAACCAAATACCATAATCTAATGGAAAGGAAACCAATTCCCATTCCATGCCATGTTTTCCCACCAACCAAATGGGGCTGAGAATGTAACATGGTTTCTTATTGCTTTTAAAAACAGAATGGAGGACAAGAGCCAGAAAGAAATAATTTACTCTGATAAATGTGGACAAAAACCTTGTACTGTATATGTTTGAAAAGATAAAACAGTAGTTGCATAATTGTTTTTTTAATATTTTTGTCTTTCATTGGCTAGGTTCAGTTAATTGTGCATGTAACTAAAAAAATATTAGGAGTTAAGGACACACAAAAATGTAGTACTCCTATGAAACAGATATACTATGACATGCAGTGCTTCACTAGAAAAGTTACCTGACTATTTGGGTGGGTGGAGGGTAGTCTGGCTCTGTATTCATAATTTCATATAACATATTTTACCTCATGTGTGATAATGTTTGTATTACATATCTAAATGGGAAGCAATGTATCTGACTATCTGTGGTGGAAGCAGAAACCAAGTTTTCATTGTATGGTGAATCTCATGATAGTTGGTAATTGCTTGCAGGCTGTGATGGCTAGTGACTTTGCTATTGCTCAGTTTCGATATTTGGAGAGACTTTTGGTTGTCCATGGACATTGGTGCTATAAAAGGATTGCTCAGATGGTATGTTCATCGTAGTACTTTATTGTCATTTTGTCACAGATTTGTTAAAATGCCACTTGCATGTGCTTGTCTGTATGCTGGATGCTTGCACACGCTTATGAACACGAGAGCATGTGTCTACCTAGTCTTTTTTTTGAACTTCATTCACTTATTGATGGAAATCTGTTGTTTTCAGATTTGCTATTTCTTCTACAAAAATATAGCATTCGGTCTGACCCTATTCTACTTTGAGGCATTCACTGGATTTTCGGGGCAATCAATATATGATGACTTGTATATGCTATCGTTCAATGTTATTCTTACCTCATTGCCTGTCATATCACTCGGAGTATTTGAACAAGATGTTTCTTCCGAGGTCTGCTTACAGGTTAGTCCTTCTAGCAGCACTCTTTATATGTAACTATATACTTTGATGGTATCCCTGCAAAGAGATTTTAAATCTTCCTGGTTTCGCAGTTCCCTGCATTGTATCAGCAAGGAGCCCGAAATTTGTTTTTCGACTGGTACAGAATACTAGGGTGGATGGGCAATGGTGTATATTGCTCTCTCATTGTCTTCTTCCTCAACATTATCACCTTCAAAGACCAGTCCTTCAGATCTAATGGCCAGATTACTGACATGGCTGCTATGGGTACAACTATGTTCAGTGGCATCATATGGGCCGTCAACTGCCAGATTGCTCTGGCTATGTGTCACTTCACATGGATTCAGCACTGCTTTATTTGGGGCAGTATTGCAATGTGGTACCTATTTCTCTTGATATACGGCATGATGTCGTTTTCTGGAAATGCCTACCAGATTCTAGTTGAAGTCCTCGGTTCTGCACCTATCTTCTGGTTAGCCACCCTATTAGTTACACTTGCTTGTAATCTCCCTTACATTGTCCACATAGCCTTCCAAAGAAGCTTCAACCCAATGGATCACCATATCATCCAAGAAATCAAATACTACCGGAAGGATGTTGAGGATCAACGCATGTGGAAGAGGGAGGCGTCTAAAGCAAGACAAGAAACCAAGATTGGTTTCTCAGCTCGCGTGGATGCAAAGATCAGACAGTTGAGAGCAAGGCTGCACAAGAAGCATACCCACGCAAACGCTATGTCCCCGTCCCCATTGTGACAATGTGTATGATTTTACAGTTCTGGAAGTCTGATTTTTCTTAGGGTTTGAGGCCGATTGCAGTTTTGTGTTGTGGCATTTTGTAATTCTTTTCATGGTATATTTGTTATATCCACTTACGTGGGGTTGGTTCAAGTCCCATTCATCATAGAAAAAGCGTAGGAGCTTTCATATGTACAATACATTTGTAAAATTCAAAGAGTAAAATAGATGTCAATTTGCCTACATGCTTCTTTGCCTCTCCTGTTTCTGCATAACTTCTTGACTTTCCGGAATGCCAATAACCGAATTCCTAGTTGAAGCTCAAGCTCCTTTGCATTCAAGTTGATCTACAAGACTATAACCAGAAAACTGTTCAAGTCTTTCCCACCTTTTAAAAGTTGAGACAGCAATGGAGGTGACAATGCAGAATTGCAGATGCATAAAGCCCATTAGATGCATAAAGTCTTGTTTGGTTTGCCCATTTAAAAATGGAATATGATTATTTTGACCTAACCCATGATATCCATATTGTTAAGCAGCTTTGATTGCTTTCCAAACATGCTACTATGCTAGCCCTAAAGTGAACACATCTCACCCTCACCACCCAATTAGTTGCACCTAAGTTTTGACAGAAATAATAGTATTTCCAAAACCAAATCCATTCTCACATGCATGATAAGTAGTGGACTAGTGAGGTTGATATAACTGCCCTTTGTTTCACTAGGGAGAACTACTAATACTTTCACTATAATGATACCATAGTTACTGATTTATAAATGTAACTTAGTACCAAAACAATGTAACTGTTAACAGTTAGGTCATCCAAAAACCACACTCAATTAAAAAAAATAATCCCAGGAAGCAACCTAGACGGCGTCGTTTTTGTCGTAATTACCCGAAAAGGTAACGCGGGAGGTGGTATAAAACGCCGCAGGAAAATGCCCGATTCGATAGGATCGAATCAAAAAGAGAGAAACTTCTGTCAGTTCCAATCGTACCCCTACCCACCGCCCTCATTTACGTCCCCATGCCACTCCTTTCCCGCATCTAATCCCACAACTCGTCTCCAAGGCTCGGGGTTTTGGTCAAATTTAGGGTCTCGCTGTGATCGTCGTCGCGAAATGGAGCCCCGAGTTGGGGGACGGTTCCGGCTCGGCCGGAAGATCGGTAGTGGATCGTTCGGAGAGATCTACTTAGGTGCGCTTGCTTTTGCTTTCACTTGTTCTTCTTTGGCTTTGTTTTCGTTGTTCGATTCTGTAAAGTTTGCCTTTGATTTTGATTTTCCAGGTACTAATATTCAGACGAACGAGGAGGTTGCGATTAAGCTTGTGAGTTTTACTGTCTGTGTTTTGATTTTTCAATTTCTTTTTACTGTGATGATGAGGTTGTTGTGAACTGACCTTGATCAATTTTTGATTGTTTGTGGTGAATTGAAAGAAAATTATACTGTGAGTTGCGCAAGTGGAGATTTTGGGTGGTTTTAATGTGTGCGATTTCGATTTCGATTTTGGGAGATTTTAGGAGTTGTTAACGTTTACATATGGCTATGGGGTTGCTGCATATTTCTTCTTGTTGATTTGTGCTTCTCTTTCTCAGGAAAATGTCAAGACAAAGCATCCACAGTTGCTGTATGAATCGAAGTTGTATAAAATACTACAGGGAGGAAGTAATGTCCTTTATCACTATCCTTTTTACTTTTTCTGTACCATGTATGTTCAAGTACTTATCTTTCTAACTCTTTGCCTACTTATATGACTTTTTCAGCTGGAATACCAAATGTGCGATGGTTTGGCACTGAAGGAGACTACAATGTTCTTGTGATGGATTTATTGGGTCCTAGTCTTGAGGATTTATTCAACTTTTGCAGTCGGAAGTTGTCTCTTAAGACTGTTCTCATGCTTGCAGATCAAATGGTAAAATTGTTTTTTTTGTGATGGATGCATATTATTCTGGAATCTAGTGTCGTTTGTATTTTTAATCACCTTTGCATTGAAATTCATGTTAGATAAATCGAGTGGAGTTTGTTCACTCCAAGTCTTTTCTACATCGGGATATCAAACCGGACAACTTCCTAATGGGATTGGGTCGCCGGGCAAACCAGGTCCTTGGAACTTTCTATTTAATTCCTGATACAGTGTTTATGTTCCATGTGACTATTTCTTTCATTTTGTGCTCTCTGTCAATGCATTACTTTTTCTCTGGTTTTGTAGATTTACGTCATTGACTTCGGCCTCGCTAAGAAGTACAGAGACACATCAACTCATCAGCATATTCCTTATAGGTTGGTTTCCTTGAATTCCTTTTCAATATTGACCTGTTTCACAGCTCATCCCTACTTCTGAAATTCTGTCAGTTTGTTTCTCTTCCTCTTGTGAGAATGTGTTGAGACTTGAGAGTAGAGGCCTAAGTTGTTTAAAGTATCATCATTAGATTCACACTGATTTTCAAGCAAGCTGAGGGTTTACCCACATTCAATATGTAATGCCAATTTTCTATTTAATTGGATACAATCATTGTGTAGGAATTGAGTTTAGATATAAATTTTTTGCTGAGGAAATTTATGATTGTTCTTGAGCAGCTTTTGTCTGCCAGTATTTTATGTCAGTGAGTAGAATCATTTGAATAGCAAGGCAAGCATTTTCTATGACTAGCTTTTGACTGCTGATGTTTTGGAGGCAGTAGTCGGTCGGTGTCTACCCCAAATGATTTAGTTCCAGTAAAATAAGATTTTTGGCATAAGTTTGGTTGATTATGCATTAATTTTTGATACTTTTATTGTGAAGTGTATTGTGAAGTAATCAGACCAGTTGTTTGGATGCAATGTATTCATTTTTTTCTTCTTCCTGTTCAAGTGTTCAGTTGGCATTGACCAAGATCAATACTGTTATGCCTTGCCAATCCTTGTGTCTTTGTATTTTTATTTAAATGTCATTTTTTATTCTGTTAGTTATCTATTGTGATTCATATGACTTGTAAACTCCAATATTTTCATAGAAACAGTTTTGATGTGATCATGTCAATGTAGGGATAATAAGAATTTGACTGGGACAGCAAGATATGCTAGCATGAATACTCATCTTGGCATCGGTAGGCTCTCTCTCTCTCTCTCTCTCTCTATATATATATATATATATATATATATATATATCTTTCCCCCCCCCCACACACACACAACACTCCACTTCCCTTTTTCTCTTCCTCCATCACTCTGATATTGTAATTTGTTGATGTGTAGAACAAAGCCGAAGGGATGATTTAGAGTCACTTGGATATGTGCTTATGTACTTCCTAAGAGGAAGGTAAATATTGCACCTGATGCCCCTGCTGGTGTTTTATATTTTTATTCTTTGGCTTGTTCGATTATGTCTTGACCTTTTGTTTTGGATAGTCTTCCATGGCAGGGATTGAAGGCTGGAACTAAAAAACAGAAGTATGAGAAGATCAGTGAAAAGAAAGTGTCGACATCAATTGAGGTTAGCTTGATCTTGTAGTATTGGTTTTATGCATAATACTGATTTGATGGTATTCTTGGAAGTTTCTTGGAAGTATGGAATACTCACTGTTACTTCCATAATTCTTTTTTAGGCCTTATGCCGTGGTTATCCCACCGAATTTGCGTCATACTTCCATTACTGTAGATCTCTACGGTTTGATGATAAACCAGATTATGCTTATCTGAAGAGACTCTTCCGTGACCTTTTTATTCGTGAAGGTTTGACTTTGTTTCATTTTGATTTGTTTTTTCCTTGCAAATATTTTTTAGATATTGTTCTTTGATAGCTTATAACATGTTACTGTTGTGGTCTTCTTTTTTTTTATAGGTCTTAACTTTATTGTTATATTCTTGTCGTTACTTCAGGGTTTCAGTTTGATTATGTCTTTGATTGGACAATCTTGAAATATCAGCAGTCGCAGATCGCCACACCTCCAACTCGTGCTCCTGTAAGCGACACAGTTACTATTATCTGAGTGGATCATCAAGTTAACTTGTAAACTTATATTATTCATTATTGTATAGGGTGGTGCTGGACCGAGTTCTGGACTGCCTCCTGTTGCAAATGTTGAAAGACAATCAGGTAATTCTTATAATCATTCATTTTATGCATCATTGTCATATTTACATGGATACCTTTCTTTGAGTGTTTTTGTATTTATTTAGTAGTCAGACAATGCAGCCATTGTTTCTTCATTGTTTTTTTTCTTGATTTCTGTAACTATTGAAGTTGAACTCGATACCAGTTTCTGTGGATCTACTCTGTTTTCATTAACCAATACCTTATTATTGTTTTGCAGGCGGGGAGGAAGTTAGACCTACTGGTTGGTCGTTGTCAGACCCCTCACGTAGAAGAAACTCTGGACCGATTGTGAATCCTGGAAGCTTGTCTAGACAAAAAAGTCCTGTCACAAATGATCCCTCTGTGTCTAAAGACGCAATGGTAAAGTATCTTTGTTTGTTCTGATTTTGTGTTGCTTTTTATGGACCATCTCAAAAAGTTCAGTTCAATCGTACTAGTTTTACTCCTAGGGTTGTTATTCAGTCGTCATGATGATTGGTTGAGTGTACAAGTAGATCATTTTAATTTGTTATTTTTCTTGGATTTGTGCAGTTATCAAGTTCTAGTTTTTTGCGGTCAACTGGATCATCAAGGAGGGCTGCAGTGTCTAGCAGTCGGGATGCAGTAATTGTTGGCAGTGAATTCGATCCATCACGCCCTCAAACCACAGAGACAAGCTCTGGAACACCAGGTAAAATTTCTGCTGTCCAAAGAAGTTCACCGGTTGTATCTTCAGAGCAGAACCGTACAACTTCTGGTAGAAATATTTCGACCGTAAAAAACTTAGAGTCCACCCTCAGAGGTATTGAGACCCTTCATTTTAATAGCGATGAGAGATTACAGTATTAGCAGTCGCTTCTCTCAATATGTCGCCCACTGTAAATTTGAAAAACGGTATACAGTTCTCACTCACTTCAGGTGGAATTTATTAATGTACTATGTTTGAGGAAAGCTGCAACAATTTGGGGTTGTCTCTCCAAGCAGTTTGCAATAATGACAATATACAGAAGTGGAAATTTGATGCCTGGAAGACTGACCTACACCCAGGTAAGGTCATTGTGAATACAGCACAAGTTGTGCCACTCTGGTTTCACCTTCTCAATACCTTATCCAAGTGCGTGTTTGTGCTTTTATCATTCACTGTAATGTGTGGGCCAAATGCAGATAGACACTGTAAAACTGCAAGTACAGCAACATTTTGATTTTGTGATGCATTACAATATTGTAATCCTAGTTGTAACAGGTAAACCGAGTGTGGAAGCCATTGATGACTAGGCATTTCTGTTGCATATATTATTAGAGCTCGATGTGGTTGTATTTGGATGCATGACACATTTAGGGCTTCATTCAGAAATACCAACTAGTGGTTTCCTGTTATTCGAACCATGTATTTTTAGCATTAGTGTTGTGACGTCATTTTGCCGGCATTTTTATTTTTCTTGCATCTTGCATGTCCGATGACTTGTAGGACTATAGGTATTGGCCTGTGGTTATGGTGATTAAGCAATTAGTCTATGCATCTCATAAAAGTTGAACTGTAGATGAACACAGAAATTATGTGTTATAGAAAATTAATCTATATATATATAGGGATAAGAGACCTTGCTTGAGTTTGAAATTATAAATTTGAATATTACATTTATAAATATTTTAATGATTTATAATTCATATATCATTATATCTATTATAAATAATAAATTGAATTAACCCGTTGGTTTAAATTGGTTTAGAATTTTCTTAAACCTAATCCAATCGGTTTTTATATGGGTTGGATTTTTTTCAACCCTAATCCTATCCAATAGTTCGAAATCGTCTTAATAAGGAATCAACGGGCATTTCTAGATATATTACTCAAAAGAATTGACATAATACGCCTATTTGATTGGAATTGAGAAAATTCTGTCCCTGTTGTTATAAACATATGATTCACGGGGAGATAAAGAAATAGATCTAACCTCGATACGGATGTTTAATTAACTAATCATAATCTTAGTCATTTAAAAGTTTAATATAAATCATAATTTTAGTCATTTAAAAGTTTAATCAACCAATTAAAAATTAATTTGAAAAAGACTGTTTGCTTAGCTGAATGAATTAATCAAATGGATGGTTATTAATGAGGTTGCCAACTTTTATCAGAACTGTTTATTTGATTGATGCATTAGGCTGAACAAACGATTTTTTTACATTGATTTTTTTTAAAGGTGATTTTCGTTAGTTAACTAAACTTTTAAACGACTAAAATTATAATTTACATTGGTAAAAACACGTAAATAAGAGAGAGTATGGCTGCACAAATTAATACAGGTATTGACGTAAGTATTTTCTTAAAATACACAAGTATTTGTTCTCTTTTCATACCAATAGTTTGCTGATATCGATAATATCTGATGAATTTCATGCATTTTTGAAGCATCAAAATTGATTTGATAGTCAATATTTTAATCATTGATCTAAAGTTCAGAAGCCGTATGTATGGAGGCTCATCGTATATACGGCATGTAGCTTAAGAGATAGTAGATAAGAATTAAAATTGAGTTTAAATGAAGCCTTAGCACCTTGCAAGTAGAGAACAATAAGGGAGGAACACCACTGACGGAAAAGATAAAAGAAAGAAAGAGTTGAGGTTGTGTATACGCAAATGCATTACCGATGAGAAGACTCGAGCCTTCGGCAGAATCGAATGAAACACAATTCTATCTTTTGGGAAGATTGCGCTTATCGGGTTATAACACGGTGTAATGACGGTTTTTTTGTAAGATTAATTTATTGGAGTTCTGCCTCTAAATTTGTTGTTTATACCATTATATCTTTAGTTTATTCTTATTGACTTTGTCAACTCTTCAGGGCGGCTCATGTGTTTGTCAAGATCCTGGATTCAAAAATTAAAAATTAATTATCATGACAAGTTTAATTAACTAATTAATTAAATTCAAGAGTTGATATAGAAAGTTAATTATTTTTCATGTTAACAAGTCAATTAGATATCAAATTGAACTACATAAATTGAAAGAAACATATGCAATTAGAGATAAAAATCTGAAAATTAGTAATTTTATAGTAAAACTTGGTAAAAAAATCATTTCAATCCATGTTATCCATGGAAGTTTTTAAATTTGGATTGTTGAGGGCTTGAGGCCCTAGACACAAGCCTTGTTAGTCTTGCCTCAACGCCAGCAGTGCAACTCTTAGAAAAAAAACATGTTAGGACAAATACATAATTCAACTAGTTTTACTTTTGGGTGGTGTAATTAAGAGTATCTTTAACAGTTTTTGCATAATTTCTCAATTAAAGAAGAAGAAATCATAAAATTTCTATAAAAAACGAGTTCAACTCTAACAGCTATTCCATTGTACTTTACAAAATTAAATATTTTTCTTGTATAATTTAATAAATCTATATGAGTATTCTATATTTACTCATATCAAAATCACATGGTTAATTGCTTTAATTTCTCTATTTTCCAAAGAGAGATAATGTCATTTTCTTTTATTTTTTAGGAGAGAGATTGAATTATAAAAGACAAACAATAAATTTTAGAGGTTCTCCTATGAGGTATATAAATTTTGATAATTGTATAGATATAGATAATCATATTCTTTCTATTCTCACTTTTTTGTTTTTAAAGAATGCTTTACATGAACTGTTGGAGCAAAAAAACGATATTTTTCCTCTAAAATAAAGATAACCATAGTTTTACAAGAACTTTTGGATATGCTCTAACACACTCATTGTTGCTATTAACACACCCATGTATGATGATAACTAATCATAAAATAAATTTAAATGGCAAACTTGTAAATAAAAATGAAATATGTTAATAGGAAAAGATTTAAGGTGCGTTAATAAGAACACCCGTTACTTTTATATTTACTATTTAAAATTAGTCATGTTTTTTTCTTGAGATCAACGATGAATAGACAAAAAACGATGAATGAATGATTAACATTTCTGTTACTACATACTTCATGAGGCTCGTTCCAAAGCGGACGTGCGCAACGAAGTTAAAGTGCGGACGACTCTCCTCTGGTCATGATGGGCACATGGCACAATTATTCTTGTCAGACAGAGATCGTTGACATCCGAGTCAGTGCGGCAATGTGAAGGACAGAATGGTTGAGGTTGAAGGTCTGTGCGGCAATCTCGCCAGAAACTTCCTGTATATCAGTCTCCAGTTCGAACTCGTCACTGTTGACTACATCAGAAAGAGCAGCGGTATGAGGAAGCTCTGTTGCCAGCAAGAGTTTATGCACTTGATCATGGCCGGAGAAGGCCGAATAAGGGATGTTCGAACTTTAACTTTCTTTGCGGACATCCTCTTCAGAACGTTTCTGATACCCATGGCAACACTTCGAGCTTCTCGCAGCTTACATTTATATATGCCTGTGTATGTGAAGAAGAGTCATCCCTTCAACCGGAGCCACCCAAGCTACAAAACTATTCCTTGAGCCATATAAGACGATCTCTCCTCCATTCGGATTTTATAAGGATGAATCTTGAGCAGTGCCCACATGGCCACATCATTTTGCACTTTTGATTTGGAGTCACCACTCTAATATAAACATTGTATAATGGGGTATTAAGGGTGGGCACTTCAACCTAAAACGTAGGTACCTTGGATCGTATCAATTTAAATTGGTATTCAAAATGTATCCGTTTTAGTGGATTAGATTAGGATTGAAAAAACTCTAATTCATATGTAAGTGGATTGGATTAGATTTGAGGAAATTTTAAACCGATTTAAATCGATCGTCATCATTTTTTATTTTTAATTAAATAATTTAATTTATTAATTATAATAAATATAATAATATATGAACTATAAAATAATTAAAATCTAAAATGTTTATAATTATAATAATCAAATTTCAAATCCAAGCCCATAATACTAAAGACCCGATGTCTCTTATCCGTTTGTAACCCTATATATATATATATATATCATTAGGGTTACAAACGGATAAGAGACACCTTTTTGGTTAAGGACGTTCTTACTAAAGGGTTTGGTGCAGATTTTCTTAATTTAATCCACTTTTCGATTAAATTATATATATATATATATAAATATATATATATATATCATTAGGGTTACAAAAGGATAAGAGACACCTTTTGGCTAAGGACATTCTTACCAAAGGGTTTGGTGCAGATTTTCTTAATTTAACCCACTTTTCGATCAAATTTTCTCATCTTAACCATTCAGTATATATATATACCCAAATTTCAGCTGATTTGATAATCATTAAGGTCTCGAAAACGTATAAATACAATGAATGAACTGAATTTGTTCAACTTGAACAGTTTGTGTTCTTCTCTGTAAATCACAGTTTTGAATGTCTTAACGATAACCAAATTAGTTGAAATTTTACAAATATAATCTACTTATATATATGTAGAAACTACACGGTTAAGATGAGAAAATATGATGTAAAGGTTGACCATTTCAAGATATCCTTACCAAAGCTTAAGTAAGGACGTCCTTAGCTATATATATGGGTCCTAAACGGATCAGATCAACCAAGATCTGAATCCGATCCGTTTAGTAAACGGGTTAACGAATCCGAGTCTTTAACGGATCAACGGGTCAAATTTTCAATCCAAACCCGTTTAAAAATCACAGATCCCGAACGGGTCTGGATAAGATCCGATTCATTTACAGGTCTACATGAGTGTCACTTGACTAGACTAATAGTGACGTGACGCCTCCGGCCTCACATTGATAGCGAAATTAAGTATGGGTATCACATTGACATGTTTTAGAATTTGGGTATCACATTGGCATTGACACAAGAGTTAAAAGACTGGTGGTTATCCACAATTGTTTGCCACGTCACTACTTTGACGGTGCCGTAACGGAAAGTTGACGAGACATCTCATTGATATCATAACAAAAGATCAGGTATCACATTGATAGAGTTTAGAGTTTGGATATCACATTGTCCTTGCCACAAGAGTTAAGAGACTGATGGTGAATTTACCTATATATATGTAACAGAGCCCCTCTCTAAAATTAAAGTGTGTGCCTCCTTATTTGACTCACTTTTGGAGTTGTGTCAACTCCGTGTTTTAATGTCCAGAACACAATGTATAGATATTTTATGCTAAGTTTCATCTAATTTAATATCATTTGAGCTTCCATAATCGTGATTTACACGAACGGTTCTGCTTAAATAGACTTTGT
The DNA here is from genome assembly GCA_951800085.1 of Comarum palustre. Classification (NCBI taxonomy): domain Eukaryota; kingdom Viridiplantae; phylum Streptophyta; class Magnoliopsida; order Rosales; family Rosaceae; genus Comarum; species Comarum palustre. The sequence goes on along the minus strand of OX637572.1, from coordinate 12,917,108 downwards.
TCTATTGACTTGTTTCATCTAATTTGGTACCCAAACGATCTACAAATTACATAAAACTTTTCTAGTCATGTTATACACACCATAATTGACACCATACGGTGGAGATGTGGAAAGTAAGCTAAATAAGGAGTCATAAACTTTAATTTTATAGTGAGGTATATATATATATAGCCCCCTTCTAATGAGAGATTCTTTTTCTTGACATATATGAGGGATCAAGGATTACACCAACTTTTTGATCACCAAATCACATCTTCACCGTCCAATATATTGATTTGTATATGTAGACCATCTTTACAAAATTTCATCTAATTTGGTGATCGATAAGGTGCTCAAAACTACGAATTAAAATTATAAGCATGAACGGTTCATGTTTGGTAGATTTGATGCGTCAATTGATTTCAGTTAGTTCAAAGCCTTAAAGATCACCAAATTGGATGAAATTTTGGACATATGATCTACATATATGAATCTAAGTATTCAATGGTCAAGATGTTGATATGTGATCAAAAAGTTGGTCTAATATTTGATCCCTTATATATATACTCAGTCTCTATCCAGAGCGAATATTCACTCTAAAATTAAAGTGTAAAGCTCCATATTTCGCTCAAGTTTCGGTCAATTTTTTTGATCATATCCTGTAAGTATCTAGATATATATGTCATGATCATCTCTACAAAATTTCTTCCAATTTGGTTATCGTTTGGGTACCAAATTAAATTAAATAAGTCAATAGAATAAAATTTGTTCAAATAGAACCGTTCGTGTAAATCACGATTATGGAAGACCAAACGATCACTAAATTGGACGAAACTTTGTAGAGTCATGACATATATATATCTAGATACTGATGGTTATAATCGAAAAATTTGACCTAAAAATAAGCAAAATATTAACATTCATACTTTAATTTCATAATGAAATTCCATTTTTAGTAGTATTATCTCTTTTTTGGGACAAAAAAGCTCATTCGCCCCATCCAAAAAAATATTAATAATGAAAAAAAGCAGGTGACAGTGTTCCTCGCTTTAATAAGCGGCGGAGTAAAACCCTAAACCCCCAAATTGAAGTGAATACCGAAATTCCAGCTCCCAAGCAGAGGCGATTGGGTATTTGGTGAAGCCAACCCCGAGAGAGACCAACTTGTGTTTGGTGAGTACTCCCTTCATTGTCTTTGAATTCTTTGCTCCCATTATGTTTGGTGTTTACTGTAAAAGATTGCAACTTCTAGTCCCAACTCCACTTGCCCATTTCCATTTCTTTCGAAAGCTACCTCCTTTGACCAGATCATACTCATCACTATTAGAATCTGACGATGATATGCCCCAAGATCAGTCTTTTACTGTTTCATACCTCATAAACTCACTTGGGTTCTCCCCAAAACTGGCTCTCTCTTTGTCCAAGACCCATAGGCTTCGGCTTAAATCCCCAGAAAGACCAGACTCGGTTATTAAGCTTCTCAAACACTACGGTTTTAGTGATACCCAAATACCCGAACTTGTTAAGAAACAACCATCCTTGCTTTTATGCAATGCTGAGAAAATTCTTGCCCCCAAACTCCAGTTTCTGGGTTCTATTGGATTGTCAGCCACCACCATTGCTGAGGTCATGAATTGCAACCAGCGCATTCTGGCTCAAAGTTTAGAGAGAAGCCTCAAACCGTTCTATGATATCATCAAAAGTGTGCCCATCCCCGACGACTTGGTGCCTGCTTTCTTTAAGAACTCGAGTCGGGCAATGGGGGCCAAGTTGCTTAACAATCTTGCTCCCAATATATCATTTCTTAGGGAAACTCAGGTCCCGGAATCAGCCATTTCCTTTTGTGTGACCTATCATCCTCTTGTGTTGTCTGCTGATACTAGCAAGGTTAAGGAAAGTGTAAACAAGATCATTAATATTGGAATTCCGCCTTCGAGTTTTACATTCATGAAGGCCCTACAAGTGGTCTCTCAGATGGATGAATCAAAATGGGCACAAAAGAAAGTGTTCTATAAGAAGTGTGGTTGGACTGAAGAAAACTTTGAGTTTGCATTTAGAAAGAATCCCTTGTTTATGAGCTTGTCCGAGCAGAAAAGTTCAAGTAAAATGGAGTTTCTTGTGAAAGAAATGGGTTGGCAGCCTGTAGATGTGGCTCAAAATCCAGATATTCTTACTCATAGTTTGGAAAAGTCTATTATTCCTAGGTGCTCAGTTATTAGAGTTCTCCAATACAAGGGTTTGATGAAAAAGGGTGAACTTTCTCTATCATCCATGCTGATAAACAGTAAGAAGCGCTTCCATGGTAGGTTTGTGAGCAAATATCAGAAGCAAGCACCTGAACTGTTGAGTATCATTCAAGGGAAATTGTCTCTTGCAGAATTGGGTTTAAAATTTTAGGAAAGAGGTGGAGTTAAACAATTGTAGAATGATACTTTGTGAATCTTTTTCTTACTTTCATTATTACGAGTATCAGAGCGACTACTTATCACTGTGAGTTCTGCTGCCTTAGCAATAAATTAGTTTGCTACTTTGAGCATTACTATAGCATTTCTTTTACTTTTACTTTCTTTTTTCCAGTCTTGTAGGCAGTAAGTTTTTGCCCACAAAAGATGTACTATTCACCTTGAAGTTGGTAACACATTCATTAATAATGCAATTTCATTGCATCTTAATATTCCATACATATAAACTATGTCTTAATCAGATTAGTTATGGTCAGAGCTCCTTTTCTTACATATGGACAGGTACAAACTTAATTGCTATCAGATTTTGATTCAAGTTTGTATAAGCACTAAGATTGGCACTGTTTTACAAATTACAATTCAGTATAAGGAGCTAGCCTTCTCAGTAGTGCATAACTTGTTTACATTTATCTGTGCTTAGGGTAGAATTTAAGTGTATGAAAGCTGAATAGTTTGAGTTTGCATCAACATGTTGGTTGATTTTGCAATGTTCCAACTTCCAAGTTGATGTTGCTTTTTCTGTTTAGTGTACTTTTGGAGCACGGTGTGGAAACTTGGGGGTACTTCTGTATTCTCTACCAATCTGAATTATTGAATCGATTTAGTCCTGTAAGTTTAGAGAATCTTTACTTCTGTTAAATAGTTCTATGTTTTTATTCAAAAAAAAAATAGTTCTATGTTTCTCCAAAATGTTGATTTGATTTGATTTTTTTAATGAGATGAGGGAGTATCAATATGTTAGTCCTCATTGTTAGCGTCACTGGTCAGGATATTGCTAGCATCATTTGTTCATACAAGTGTGGATATGAACATTCTTAATTTCAATTTATCGTAAGACAGGTGGACAGGTGAAGCTAGTCGAACTCAAAAGAAAAAATATTTCATTGGCGTAGCACATGAGTGGATTTTTAGTGTTTTCAATTTCAACATGATATTTGATCTCATATCATCGATGTCAACTTTTCTAAACTCATGCGCAAGTAACACTTTGGAATAGAATTAAGCTAAACGTGCCTGGCATCATAATTGAGCTTCATAAAATATTTTGAAGAAAATCACAAAAACATGACGAATTAAGAGCATAGGTAAATTGACTGAAAAACGATGGACAATTAAAGTATGTTGCAATGTGTCCAACTCTTTCAGTTATTAAGAGGGAGTCATCAGGGCGAGTTAGTAACACACTCATCTAGTCATATATGGCTTGAGGTTTACGAGAGTATGTTAGCAAACACGCTAATATCTTGCCGCAAGTTTACGAACTCAAATGCTTCTCAAATCTGCTAGCTACAAACTGGCAGGAATCAAGACTTAAATGTTAGGTATTGAGTTTCTACTAAGGCGACGAACTTTATTACCATAAATTGTAAATTAAAAAATATATATAAATAAATAAAACCCGTATGTTGATTGTTTGATCACTCGTTATTAGACCTGTAAATGGATCAGATCTGGACCGGATCGATCTAGATCCGGAATCGTAATAAAAACTTTAGATTCGGATCAGACTCGATACTCGCCGGATCTTTAATAACTCGATCCAAATCCGAATCCGGTGGATACGTTAATGGATACCCGACCCGTTAATAATAATAAATATTTCCAATTTTAATAATAATTTTATAATTTTATCATAAAACATTTATGAAACTTTATAAGAAAATAAAACTTTACCTTAAAAGTTGATATGCATGTCTAAAATATTTCATAATGGTAAACTAATATAATTAAAATATTTTATCTCTAATGCTTTTAACATAAATAACATAGACATTAATAACCTTCAACTTCATCAAATCATACTTTAGAAGCAAATTAGATATGAATGTTTAAAGTATCTAGATAATTATCATATTATTTAATATTTATTAATAATATTATATTTATAAAAATATTATTTAATTATTTATAAACAGATCTGTGTCCATAACGGATCAAATCAACCAAGATCCGGATCCGATCCGTTTAGTAAACGGATTAACATATCCAGATCTTTAATGGATCAATGGGTCAAATTTTCGATTTAAATCCGTTTACAAATCCAGATCTAATCGTTATTCCATGCTGGAACAAAAAAGAAAGAAAGAAAACATATGATGGGACTATTCTGAGAGTTTTGTCATTCAATGTGTACAGTGCTCAGACCGCCTAAACTCGATTTTTTCGCTTCTATTAGAGTCACAGACACTGCCCTTGCTCAATTCATTTCGGGAGAATATTCCATGCACTGCTAAAAAATAAAAATAAAAGTGAACAGTGCATACATCTGACGGTGAGAAGATAATTAGACGGTGCGAATTGGACAGATCACGGGCGGTGACTATGCACCGAATAATTTTCGATTCATTTCCGGCAACCCAAAGTTTTTGACCTTTAGTTTAGGGGAAAATCTCACACCCTGTTATGATATCATCAGAAGTCTACCTATCCCGGACAAAATGGTGGGTCTTATTCTTTCCAAATTGTATCAGGGATTCACGGTCACTGCGCCGTTACTCAGAAGTATTGCTCCCAATATTGCATTTCTCAAGGCAGTTCAGGTTTCTGAATCCTCGGTCAATTTGTATCTGAGCATTCCCTTTTCGCAGTGTCACGGGAAACCCACAAGTTTAAGGAAAACGTGGAGATGGTCATCACTCATCAGTATGGGAAAAAGCCTCTCCTCATCAAGCTTTATGAAGGCCTTGTATGTGATATCTGCGGTGGATGAATTGAAATGAGTACAAAGGATGGAAGTGTACAAGACCACATTTGGTTGGACTGAAGATGATTTCTTCTTGGCATTTAGTTCATGGGAATGTCAGAGAAGATAGTTTTAAATAAAATTGATTTTTCTTGTCAAGAGAATGGGTTGGGAGCCTGCACTTATAGGTGCAAGTCCAAGTGTTATTACTTACAGTGGAGAAGTGGACTATACCTAGGTGCTAAGTTATTAGAGTGCTCTTGTTGAAGGGCTTAATAATGAAGGGAGAGTTTTCTTTGGGTGGCACAATGAATACCAGTAAGAATTACTTCTTGGATAGGTTTGTGATCAGATATCAGAAGCAAGTACCTGAGTTGTTGAATATCTTTGAAGGGAAAATGAGTCTTGCGGACGTTGGCTTAGGGTTTGAGGAAACAGGTGGAGCAACATAACTTAGGACGGAGGGCTATTCTTTTTCTTGATTCAATTATCAAGAGCATCAGAAGAATCATGCATTTATTGTAAGTTATGTTTACTTAACAAAACAAAATTATCGTGTATGTTGTATATCAATTTATAATGAAATCTCATTCTATCATGGGTATCTATGTATGACTTCGTCAAGTATGATGTACTAAACCTCCATAGTAGATATTGGCAATCAGGTTGCTTTGGTCACCATACCTGCAGTTTGAACCAAGTTTAACCCAACTAAAAGTCCTAGATTTCATTAGAATTTGACTTTAAAAGTTTAATTTTTGAGGACCTTAATTGTGCTGGTTTCTTCTTACAATTGTTGGGACTTTGATCTGTATCTCTTCTGGTAGTTACTAGTTATGTTCTGCTGGAGCTTTCCTGCTTTTGTTTCATTTCTTGAGGAAAATAATGTGTTGCAATACGCATGTAGTAGATCTGACTCGAATTTGTAATTCTATGTGCACAAAGTTGAGGTGGATCATTTATGCACAGAGACATTGTAGATCTGTAGTAATTTCCAAATTTGGGCAATGAGAATGGAAATGGTGGTGACTTATGAGCTCCATTGTGCCCATCAGTTCCGGCTTTGTTGGTTGTTTACTTTAGAGCTCAATGTTCGACTACCAAGCAATGTTGCTCCCATTACATCGTTTCTGAGGTAAGTTTCACTGCCAGAATCCTCAAATCTGTTCATTTCTAGTAGCTAACACTTTTGTAATGTCCCTATGCGATGCGAGTTTAAGGAATATGTCAACAAGGTCATCAGTATGGGATTTCGCCCTACTGTCATGAATGCACCGCGTGTGATGTCTGAGATCAGATATCAGGATGTAGCATATCACTCTAATGCAATTAAGTTTGATGTACCCTGACAGGTATGATGATGTACTAACCTTCTTTGCTTCTATATTTGCATTCTTAGGTTTATGTGCCATGGCAATCCAGGTTACTTGCACACTAACTGCTACTTGAACCTAGATTAAGCTTACCATAACTCCTAAATGACATTAAGACATTTCCCTTTTGAAAGCTCAAATTTCCTTGGACATTGTTCTAGTTTATTCGTTCAAGTGTTGAGTCTTTGCTAAGTCTTCTTGATAACTAGTTAATTTCTTTGCTAAGTCTAACTAATTTCGTTCCAGTGTTGCTTGCACATTTGAGGGGTGTTCTGTTATCAAGGTTCTCTGATATCCAGAGGCTTGATAATTGGCCCTTTCAATTCTGTCAGTATCATCTGTGAAATATCTTGTCATCTTGTGTAATTAGTCCTTCAGGTGAGATGACATTGTGAACCTTTGAGTGTGGATTGACATGATCCCAAAATTTCATAGGATGAAGATGTGGTTGAAAAAACTCAAAAAGAGTGAATACTGGATGGACACATTCCAGTAGATTGCATCTAGATTCCACCAGGTGTTTCCAAGATCCACATTTTGGTATAAACAAAAACTCTCAGACCATGAAAGCTCTCAGAAGCCAATTGAGAATCAAGTTAAAATTGCAGTGGATCTCTTTTTTTCTGCTACAAAGATGTTCGTTTTCTTTGTCTAGATTGTGAGCTTACAAAATTTAAATATGGGCATCTTTTTGTTGAACAATGCTGGGTAAATCTGCAGCAGGAGCAGTGGTGATCAAAAGAGTCCCAAGACTAGCAAGATTAACAGCTAATCCAAATTCATCAAAACTAGTATAATCTTCTCTGCTCAAATATAAGCATAGTCATGTCAAAATATGGCATCACATTTCTCTTCAAAGAAAACTAGAAATATCTACAACAGACCTTTCAGCAATTTGAAGTCCATAAACGTGGATCATGGGACTACACATCTCAATCACATTGGTTCAGGAAAATAAAAAACCATAGACTACCCAGGTTTCTTGCTCAGCGAAAAATAGACTAAAGCTTCTGTCTTGGAACCTAATCAAGGAAAAGAAATTACAGAACACAAGCACAAGTATCTGATTCTGTTCTTTTTATTAAATTAAATTCCTTAGCATCCAAATTTTCAAAAGATATATAATATAATGAACTTCACATTGCAGAACAACATACACTGTTTTGAGTACACGATCCCAAGAAAGATTTATTCTTTTTCAAACACCCTTTGATGATCATCGCCAGCCATAGACTACTTGAGTGTAGGTGTTCTTGATCCACTTGAAGCTCTTCTTTAAAGACCCTTTCATCTTCTCCTCAGCTGAATACACTTTGTATCCAGCAACCCTCTTCTTCCTCTGCAACTCTGGGTCAGCCAAGCTCCAGATCTTTGAAGTGGATGTCCCCAAACTGCTCTTCCCTTTCTTGATCTTGACATCTTTAACAATCTGATGATTTGGGTATGCCCCATAACTACCAGAGCTACCATAGTTGACACTGTAACTCTTGAGATCTCTCATGCTTGTTGGTGGTGGAGGTGGAGCTGCCTTGCCTCCATAGTAGACCTCCATCTGCATATTCCTTTCATCTCTGCTGCCTCCATAGTAGACCTCCTTCTGCATGTTCCCCTCATCTCTACAGGACTTGGATCTGTAATTCTCCATGGGAGTTATTAGAGGCAGGTAGACAGAGCAGGAGGAGACAGAGTTGGTTCCAAGGTTTCAAAGAATGAGAATAAGACAATGAATGGTGATATGGGGGAGAAGGGGCTTGACTTTTCAAAAGTTTTGGCTTTGCTTTATTTGTTAATGGGAATGTGACCAACTAGTATTTGAAAGTTGGAACAGTTCAATGTGTTTGATATTAGTCTTTTTTTTATTTATATAATGTATATGTGCAATTTGACATACAACTAAAAACTACCTAACTATTTATGAGTCTATGAAATTATTGTATGCATTGAGATTAATTTCAAGCATCCAACCTATCTAACAAGGAAAGGTCATATTGATAAATGAACATTTTCATTTTTTATATATCTAGATGACTAAATCATCATCTACTTCCAATCTGGGTTTGATTCACAAATGTGTCAAAAGTGTTCGAATACTATGTTAGGGTATCTCTAACAATTGGTCTATAATCTAATTTATATTCAAATTTTATGTCACACAAACTTATAATTATTCATATATATTTTACATCTTTAATGAAGTCAAAACCTAAACCTATTTGATCATTTTATATCATTATTTAATCACATATGAAGTGAAACCTAATTGTCTAATCAATATTATATCATTACATTAATAAAATATGACAATGACCTACACTCACTCATCCTCATAAATTATAGGTTTTGGTCATATTTGGTTGAATCAAAATAAAACACATTTTAAGTAAATCATATTTTAGCTCAACTTGGTTAATGAGTTGGAGATGAAATTTTACAAATCATAAACCTATTATAGGTTTTAGACGAAATGTTAAGGTACCTCTAACCCTTGGTCTAAAACCTATAATAAGTTTAGGTTTTATAAAATATCATCTCCAACCTAAATTCAAATTTGACCTAAAATAGGATTTACCTAAATAGTGTTTTCTTATGACTCAACTAGTCTAGAGAAATCCTATCTTTAAGAGTTTAGTGGAGTATGAGCCCTATTGTTGTATAATTACATTATATAAGTTATAAATTTATAGAATGATTAAATATTAATATATAAAATGATGAATGATTAGAATAGGTTTGAGTTTGGATTTCATTAGTTGTAGATGAAAAACCTATTTGAACAATAATAGGTTTAGATGAACTAAAATTTGAATTTACCTTTGAGTTTTAGATCAATATCTTCCGAAATGGACATCAAAGAGTATAGGAAACCTATGGATTATAAAAGACTATTTCGGGATTTATAATCAAGTGGATTTATGCCCATCAAAGACTATTTCCATTTGATTATAAATAATTAAATCCTCTAAATTATAAAAGCACAGATCATGAAATCAGGAATTATGAGTTTTAAAATGTATGGAAAGATTTAACTTTGCTTTCATACTCGTGCTGGGGTTGGATAAGCAGCCGCTAGCCAGTTGCCAAGTTTGACTGGTTTGGTTTTTGCACATGTGAAACAGCTCAAGCTCGAAGACGAAAGCATGAAACTTATAAGAGGAAAATAAGGAGTGCCTCGCAGCTCATTTGACAGCATCATGAAGATTTGTCACACTGTATTATATATAATGTATATAAGTGTATAGTATATACACATCCATATATGTATGACATTCTTAACATTATATAAATTGAGATCTATTACAACTTTTTTTAGATGAAAATGAGAAATTCTGATTGATTGAAAGATCATATGACACAAACATCAAGTATAGATGGTCCCGGAACCATCCAACGCATAACTAATGCTACATCCAAACTACAACTAAGAATTGAAAAACAAGCCTAAAAAACTACGATCTAAAAAGGTGGACATTACATACTAGAAAGCAAATGAACCTTCTCACCCCTAACAACCCTTCACTGCCTCACAAATCAGACCTAGGACCCAGCGGTGTACCTTTTATCGTTAAAGAAGCAAAGAAAAAATCAATTAAGGTTCGGAAGGGATCTGAACTACAAGAACCTCTACCATATACAATTTTAAAGCCAAGCATCCGTTCGAAGAGTATGATGTCTAAGACCCAATGGTGTACGCTTCATCCAAACAAACGGTGAACAACTTCGCTCTAGCAACCATATAGATTAGAGGTGTTGCTCCAACCAAATCATCCACAAATCTAGTCCACTAAGTAATAAGGAAGAGAAGCAAAGCCCAAAGCCCAACTTACTGGCCCACACAATGGTAGCCCAATAAACCGAAGCACAAGCCCAGATTCCCTCCTCAACCTAGCCAACCCGATCAAGGATGTCTTCTTTAGAGCCATTGACCGCCGTCAGTCCGGTGGTCGACCGAACTCAAAACCCATGGTGTCGTCATAGCTAAGAAACAAGGATGTGTTTGAGCGCCGCCTGCTAAGACACAAAAACCAAGTCCGCTAATCGTCACTGCCTCCAATCAACTAACGCCAACCTCCTCTTCAAACCTAGAACCTAGATATGTTTACCACCTCAAAGTAAACATCTCTGCAGTTTTCAAGAACTAACGTCGAAACGATCAAAAACCCAAAGTCTCGCAGCTGACAAAGCACGAGATCTCTGTCAAACGTAGTCGCTCTACCTGCCAACGCCCACTGTTGGGCACGTAGCCTGCACTCCATCTTGAAACCTGACGCCGAGACGTCCTCCACTCAAGCAGACAACCACAAGGTCGGCGTTGCACTGCTCGTGAAACCTAGGGTTTGAGATTAGGGGCTTCAAGAAAAGTGGATCGTTTTAGGTAATTGATTCGCAAGCCATGCGACAGTGATTAGGTTTGTCTTTGGCAATTGGACATCCATGAGATCTATTAAAACTTTAGTCTTCATATTCGAATAATATTCGAAAATGTAAATAACAGTTAGCGAAACTGTTTGTACGAAGTTGAAATTTGAATTAAAAAAATAAAATAAATAGATCCAATTTTTTTTCTAAATTGTGTTGCTATTGTTAGAAAAAATACACTTTCTGTGCGATCTAATGGTGATAAAAAATAGAAATACGTACAATACCATGTTGTAATATATAGGTTTACTATATGATGCGTCTATTGTCACCCCACAAACCAATTTGCTCACCCCACATTCTCTTCACGCCAAATTTTTATAATTTTAATTACAATTATACTTTGTTCACCTATATACAATACCTAAAATACGTTTTTATTATTCTATTTTGCTCACCCTGTGTTGTCTTCTCAACCTAAATATTTTTTTTAATTTCATATCTGCTTTGATCACTCTATATATATTCTATTCTGACCCCTTATATATATATATTAATTTTTAATTCATTTTATTCACCATACCTTCTCTAAAACTTGAGATTGAGAATCTATCAAATGACTATTACTTTGAAAAATCTACGACGTCGATGAAAAACAAACAAATCAAATATAAGTAAAGTTGGCATTCAAACCCATTGGGTAAAACTCGTGGGTTTATACTCACTCAAAAGAAATTTGCGGGTAATACCTATGTGCAAAAAACTGGGTTTGGGTAATTACCCACCCATTTTAAATGGGTAAAATCCATGCGCATACACATTACCCATTACCTATTACCTATTACCTATTACCTATTACCCATTACCCATTATCCATTATACACATACTCACATTTTAAATGGGCTGATTTTGTATCATTACCAATGGCTCTCTAGACGATTCTGAACTTGGATTCCTTACTGAAGATTTGGGGGAAGGCTTGTCTACTTTTAATGCTCCAGTCCATTGTGAGACAATCAGCAAATAGGGTAGCTCATGTTGTGGCAAAGGAAGTTAATAGCTGGAAGACTTGTCTACTATTAATACTCCAATCCGTTTTGTGAGACAATCAGCAAATATGGTAGCTCATGTTGTGGCAAAGGAAGCTATTAGTGGTTCTGTTAATTTAGGTTTTACTATTTATTCTTTTCGAGCGGTGTGTTAATTTAGGTTTTGTTTTTTTTTCTGATTGTAATGATCTCTTTTTTTATCAAATATTATAAGGGGAGTTCTACTTGCACCTTCAAATTTGCTTAATACACCTCTAATCTTTTTTTCTTTTTATTTGACTTTGTCAACATATGGGAAAAGACATATTTAGACAAATAAATTAAATAGTTTACTGTTACACCTATAAAGACTAAATAGAATACATTAAGCTATAAAAACAAATAAATTAAATAGTTTACTTTCACCATATATTAGGCTGCAATGGCCTTGGAGACGGTGAAAGAGGACGAGCAAGTTTACAGCTGGAGAGAAGTGATTCTATCACCTCATGCTTCAGCCTCCTTAGAGTCATCAACCAGACTTGAGAGAGAGAGACCGGCGAGAGAAGGCGAGGCCGTGATATTCTAATAGCCATCGATCACGGGCCCAACAGCAAGCACGCCTTCGATTTGGTCCTCATTCACTTTTGCAGGCTTGCTGACACCATCCATCTCATCCATGCAGTTTCCAGTTACTCATCTGTCTCTTACTTCATTATCACTTGTATTTCTTGCTTTCATTTTAGTTCATCCATGAGTCTTGTTCTTACAAGTTTCATACTTGATTGTTGGGTTTTCTGTCTTCTTTTGGTACATGATATATTCAACCACATATGCATATGGATGGATTCTAAATTGGTCTGATGTTCGATTAACTACATTGGCTGAATCAAATAGTAATGCCTATTATGTTGTGTGTTCAGGTGTGCAAAATCAGATTGTTGACGAGACGAGCGAGGGGCTAATGCAGAAGCTTGCTCTTGAGGCATGTCAAGTTGCTATGGTGAGTTTGGTGCCCAATTTATATCGTTGATGGTGGATCATCTCATTTTAAGGGTATTGTAGTAAATATAAAAGAGGTGTATTCAGCTTTTTAAACATATAAAAAGTAAATAGGAGGTGTATTTAGTCATAGAGGTGTATTAAGTAAATTTAGAGGTGCAACTAGAACCCCCCATATTATAATTGTATGAATCATACTCACAACCTCTCATTTACTAAATAAGAGACTATGTCGCTACACCAAATGGTACTGTGAGAATGCTTCTTATTGTAAAGAACTTTTTTTAGTAAAAAACTTGTGTGGATGTCCGTAAGCCTCAATTAATAAAACTGTTGAATACAGGAGGGACATAGAGCCTAAACCACTAATTACAAATGTCTGAAATAATATCAGAAACATCTATGATACTCATATAATCAAACATATACCAACTAGCAAAGAGTACTTCTCTAATGACGACTCTATTTACTTTGAAATTGCCACTCTTATTGTAATGATCTTTGATCAATGAATTCGATTCATTTTCTAAAAAAAGGACTACTTCATAAAATTAAATACTATGAATTTTGTTTGTTGTAATTATGTAAAACTTCTTTTGTCACTACCAGAACAACTACTTTAGCCGACGAAAAAATTTCGTCGGCTAAACCCTAAATTTCGGCTAAGAAGTGATCGAGAAAAAACCGTCGACCAAGACTTTAGCCGACTAAATTACTGTTCATCGTCGGCTAAAGACATTTATTTAGTCGATGAAGTAAATTTTTGTGGCTTAAAATCTGGACTTTAGCCGACAAAATTTTATTAAATTTAGTCGGCTATAGTTATTTTTTTTTTAATTTCTTGTATGTTTGATTAATTTTTTCTTTTCTTTTTTACACCGGTGGTGGAAGAGGAGAAGGCGAGGAGAGGAAGAGGAGAAGGATGAGAAGGAATTAGAGGAGGGATGAGAAAGATCTAGAGGAGGCCGTTAGATTAGATGAGTGGCCTACAATTTGTAGAGTACAAACTCTTTCCCGTGTGGTGTCACGCATCAAAGCTCCCAATCGGTTCGTCCTTCATTGTTTATGAACCACACTCTGAGAATCCACATAATCAGAGCAAGAAGCAAGTTGTTCTTCTGGAGAAGAGATCTGAAATCTTGTTCATCGGACACCCACCGTCAGCACGACGACTCTCCTCCCTCGATTACTGGCCGGGTTTAGACTTGGACGACGGGTCGGATTCTTCAATGGCTCAGTTGGCTGTTCATGGGTGCTAAAGATTTTCAAGGAACATGTAGAAACCATGGGATAGAATGTGAGACAGGGTACTTGAATCATGTATATATTGAGGATAGAAATCTTAGTGCTCAGATTTAAGATGTTTTTCTTCTTTTCCAGTTGGATCTTGATTTTGCCCCTTTTGGCATAATAATCGTACCTTTTGTGGAGACGAAGTCATTCTTAGGTAGATTGAAACTTTCACCATCTTTAGTCCCTTTCTTTTATTCCAGATTTCTGTTATGTGAAGATGAATAGATGATCCTGTCATGGAGGACGAACCGGTTGAGCTCTGATGCTTTAAAGAGAGTGGGAGAACTGTGTTCAGATGCTTCTGACCACACAGGACAGAGTTTGTTCTCATCAATTTGTAGGCCACTCATCTAATCTAACGGACTCGTTTGCAAGTCCATAAATGGTCCGCAATAGAAGCGGCCCCTATCAAATTGAGAATTTCTAACTTATAAGCTGGCTGCTGGCACAGCCTCTGATATTATGTCAAAGCCCAGCAAGGGAGAGGTATGAGAGTTGTGAAACACCATCTTCCTGATAAAAACTTATACACCTAGTCAGTAAGTAAGAAGATAAAAATCTTTCACAACATGAAAAACCAATTGGATATCGCTTAGCAAGTATGCAACAGGGTCTTGCAGCATAAATTAGAAACAATAGACAGAAAACACAAATAAATAGTACTTTCAAAACAGGAACCAGAAATCTGCCTCAACAAAAAGAGCACCTCACAGAAGATCAGCCACATTGGAAGGCAGCTCCTCAATCACCACATTATAAAACCTCTGAATGTCATATAGCATTCTGTCGTCATCCGTTGTTACAAAATTGATGGCGACACCTTTTCTTCCAAATCGACCGCTTCGACCAATACGATGAAGGTAGTTTTCTGGTTGAGTCGGTAAATCATAATTAATTACAAGCGACACTTGCTGCACATCAATACCACGTGCCAACAGATCAGTTGTGATGAGAACACGGGAGGAACCAGATCGAAACTCACGCATGATAATGTCACGCTGGTTCTGGTCCATGTCACCATGGGTAGCAGAGACAGTGTGGTCCCTGCTTCGCATTTTATCAGTAAGCCAATCCACTTTGCGCCTTGTATTGACAAAAATGACACTCTGAGTGATAGCAAGGGTTTCGTAGAGATCGCAAAGTGTATCAAGCTTCCAATCTTCCTTGTCAACATTAACATAAAACTGCTTGATCCCCTCAAGGGTGAGCTCATCACGCTTAACCAAAATCCTAACAGGTTTGTTCATAAACTTTCTGGTGATCTCGAGGGCTTCAGGTGGCATAGTAGCAGAGAAAACACCAACTTGAACTTTAGATGGCAGAAGCTGAAAAATGTCATATATCTGACCAAAAAGAACATAACATCAGCACTTACACGCACCGCACCCGATGCAAGTAAAAATAGACAGACAAAGGAGAGATGCTAACCTGATCCTTGAAACCCCTAGATAGCATTTCATCTGCTTCATCCAAAACAAACATCTTAATGTAATCTGCACGAAGTGATTGCCTCCTCAACATGTCAAACACACGTCCAGGAGTGCCAACCACCACATGCACACCAGCTTGAAGAATTCGCTGATCCTCACGAACACTAGTCCCACCTACGCAAGCATGAACCTTCACACCAAGATAGTCTCCAAGTGCCCGCATAACCTTCTCAATCTGCTGTGCCAACTCCCTGGTAGGTGCCAACACCAAAGCCTGGCACTGAACCAAATCATAGTCAAGTTGTTGCAAAATTCCTGAGCAGAAGGTTGCTGTTTTGCCCGTTCCTGACTGAGCTTGTTGAATCACATCCAAACCTTTACAAAAAGGAACAATTCCCCTTTGCTGAATTGCAGAAGGCTTCTCGAAACCTACAAAATAGAATTAAACACCAACAAGCATAAGAAAAATAACACTTTGATTCATTATCCCAACTGCAAAACTAATAATTCAGAATCTAAAAAAGAACAAAATGCTAGAAACGACAATTATGACCATCTGTACCAACCGTAAGCATAGATTCCACGCAGAAGATTTTCTTGTAAACCCATGGCATCAAAACTGTCATAAGACTCATCATACGATGTAAAGAACTCTTGGCCTTCTGATGAGAGACTGCAAAAAAATATGAAAAACATCAATAAAGACATCACACCATAAGCTGTCACAAGCTATGTTGTGGAAAGATATGACACCAAAATCATAGAAAATTGTAACAATTGATCATAAAACTCACATCTCATTCATCTTAGAATCATACTGTTTAGCATCAAATTGAGCACCTTCGGGAGCAAGACCTGCCATATCTGTGAACACGAAAGCATTCACAACTCTAAGATTCAGTCGATAATTCACAGAATGAAATACTTGCTGTGGTTCTGGTTATGCGCAAAACAATCATGAGGAAAATCATTTGGTATCTTGGACTTCTTTCACTCTCAAATGAAACCAAACAGAGTACACCAATCATAAATCATGCGAAAGATCGAAAAAACAAAACAGCACATCAATGAAAAAAAGAACTATCACTTCCATAAATTATCAACTTTTAACGATTTTCATTATCAGATTATCAACCACAGCGCCTAATCAAACCCATCTAATACATCAACTAAATCCACAAAACCAAACCAAACAGATCAACCAAGATCCCCAAACAGAACCACAGAGAATCGAAACTGTTAACATATACAAAGAAATCAAACGTTATTTTATATAAAATAAAAGGGAAGGAGGAGACGGACCTGATTGAGCTTGATGAAAAGCTTGAGAGAGAGAGAGATGAGAGCTGAAGAAGAGGTAAAAGAGAGCTAGGGTTTGGCAAACTCCTCGGATCTGCGCCGTGGAGTTTGAAAAGGAGGCGAGTGAGAAATTGGAGGCTGTGTTTTATACTCTCTTTTAAGGTTCCGTATGCTCACGTGAGATTACGGGAACGCCCCTGACCTTGTCACTATATGCGGGGACCTGTTTTGTCCGCACTGGTAATTTTACACTTGCCAGATTACGGAGGATTGTTTTCCTTTTTTCTCGTGTGATTAATTGTTTGGGATGTCTTAACCATATTTGTTGATTTGATTTGGTAATTTGTGAAACTAAAGATTTGAATCAGATTCTTGAGAAACTTAACAATCTACATAAAATGAGACGAAAGGAAAGAGAATATGTGTGACTCTATAAATAGTAGTAATTTCGTCTACAATGTTAACACCGCGTTACAATTTTCTGATGTCATACGAGTTTAACATATGTATATAACTTTTTCTATTCAATTTTTTAATGGTTTATTTAAGCTCTAAGCTCATCGCATCACTGGCCAAATAGGTAACCATGTCAATCTAACGTTCGATACACAAGCCTTTCAAGTGCATTAAACCCTCACTGCATTCCAAGCTTCGTTTGCCACCACTAAATAACATGGAGATAGATCCATTCATACCAGACCCCTAACCATACGAATTCTTGCACCTTTTTGGTCATTTGAGGATGGAAATTTTACCTACTTTGCCTCAACTAACAGCCGGTTATATGCTAATCTATCTTTGATCTCACAGGGAACAGACTTCAGTTACAAGGACAAACATTTACATTCTACAAATTGCAAGATACTTCACTAAACAAACTTACAAGCGCAGACCTAAGCCAAGTGGACAACTTCATCACGTGAACCTGCAAGATAAAAGGCAAACTCTTGTTGGTAAGACAAATCAAGATTGGAAAGACTAGAAATCAAACATCTGTACTTAGGCGTTCCTGACATTACATTGTTCATAGATCTCTTTCGCTAGCAGTAGCATAGACTCGGTCTCTTCTGCAATCTTTGAAACTCTCTCCACCTCCTTCATTGCTTCAGTAGCCAAGAATGATTTATTTTCAGCATCAGCAATTATAAAGGCAGCAACAGCATCATCTTCTGTCTCAGTATAAGTCGCCAACCCACTAGGGGCTTTTGTTCCTACAATTAAGTGTTCTTTGATCTTGAAGCCATTGCTGGTCTACATTTGGAGGACACACGCAATCAGAACAATTTTAGGTATGTATCACCTGGAGGATTAAAAATTAAATTCCGAGAAAACATAACAGTTTACATGACAAGTGCACAATAAAAAAAATCAATCCCAAATTACTACATAAAAAGTAAATCTTTCAAATTTTACACACAATACAAGAGAGAGAGAGAGATCTTTACGGCATCATTTTCTCGCAGCAGTTAGTTCATAGTGTCATCGCAGATACATTAACATGAAATTCATTTTGATTCTTTTTTCTTTTTTCAGATGTGGCACATTTGTAACAGGAGAAAAAACATGCAGAAAACTTAGAATATCATTAGATAAAGAAATCATTACCTTCTCAAGTTTTCCTAGTGAAACAAGACTTCTCAACCTCGCACCCACTACCCTTTTGAAATTTTGTGGAATGGGCTCCTCGCCCCTTTGCTGCAGTATGTGTATCACGAAGGTCACCAACTTTCTTTGTACTAGGATAAAATTTGAAAAGAACAGCTAGATATTACATGCTATAGCTTTGAATTGTTAAAGGCAAGAAATAATAACTGTGCCATGCTCTATAAAAATTATGTCAAATGGAATATTCCCATGAAAGGTGAGCGGAAGTAACTTCATCTCCTTTATGACAGCGTTTCTTTTCAGAAGTGGATTGCAATATACAAAGAGCAGATATAGGACTCGTCGTGATAAAAGTAATGTTCTGACTTCTGACGTTGAATTTCAAGCGAAAACCTTAAGCTTTAGAGTGGTTGAATCTTAATTAGGTGGTGCAACAAAACTCTGAATTTTAACATGTTAAGTTGAAGTGTTAACGCTATGCAAGATTCATCATCTGAATCCCCTAAAATTTCAGCAGATAGAACCCAGCCATGCTAGGAACATTGCATAAACCAACCTATTTCATGATAAGTGGATGTCTGTGTCTAATTTAATATTTGAGAATAAAACATAACCAAAGACTTCCATCTGACCTGAATAAAGTCACGAATGGCACCTACATCAGGATCTTTCATTGTTAAAAGGGCCTCAAAAATCAATGCGCTGTACCTGTTAAGAAAATTGAAGGAGAAAAAAAGGATTAAGGAGCCAAAAGATCTGGTTTTGACATTTATTTAGAGGCATGAAAAAAAGTATGGCCATTGACACAGGACCAAATAAATAAAACAATAAGCTATTTCTATATTATATCATACGGATCCTTGCCTAGGAGATCATTTCAGTGTCAAGTGTCCAGTTATACTATGTCCTCATACTGTAATATATTATATTGCAGAAGAATTCAACGCTGGCTCTAGCTTATAAAGTGTTGGGAGGCCTGACACTTCCTTTGTAGTCAAACACTTTCAGCCAGAGTAAGAATCAGGCTTGAAAAAAGCAAGTATTTCCTCCTTTTAATTTGTATGCAAATCGGCGACACTGAAAGCAAGTACTTCACCTTGTAATTCAAGTTGTCTAATATAATGAAAATAGGAGAGGCCTTTTAATTTCTGCTCGCTTTACATGATATAGACTCATAGGCATAACATACATTTCTCAACCTAATCTCTACTATAAACAATGTCACAAAATCATTGGGGTCAAATAAATTAAGTGCTATCCCCTATCAATCAGACTCTAACACCGAACAAGAAACAGTCTATTTGGACTCACAAATGACATCTTAAGGATCAGAAAAACATACCTTTCCTCCGTCTTAGAATCAATGACAACTTTTCGAGATGTTCCACTAGGTTTTGGAAGAGAAGGTACAGTGAACCGAAATGAACTCTTGGGATTCTTCTTCCTCTTCTTCTTAGTGACTTGTTCAAGTTCAAGACTAGTACCTAAGTTCCTCCATTTATCCTGCTCGAGTGCGAAAACAGCATTTACCAAACCATTCAATGTCACAATACAGCTCAAAAAGCTTTTACCACAAAATATAACTAAAACACACACATTATTATAAATAAATTAATAAATTTAAAAAAAAGTTTCGTTATTTCATATATGATCAGCTTAAACAGAAATTGGGAGAGCTAGGGTTTCCTAACCAAGCAATTTCTTAAAATTCAACATATAAATTCCACCATTATCCGACTGAGCTAGGAAAACAGCAGAAATTAAGCTGAGAATTAAAAGGAATAGGGGAAAGAGAGTGGCAATGGAGGTAAATAAGAGGGAACCTTGAGGTCAATGTTGGAGCGGAGACTGAGACGTTGTGCGAATTCTGGATCTTGGAGGATGTTCCTCCATTTTCCGGCGCCGTGCTTTGTGACTCCGGCGAGTAGGGCAGCTTCCTCCTCCGAAGTCCACTTTTGCTTGTGGTGTCCGATTCTACCCTTGTTTTTTTCTCTGCCTCGAACTCCGAGCTTTCTGTGAGCGTGTCTGAGACCCTCTTTCTCTCTCTCCGAAAATCGTTTCAGTTTCCGACGCGAAGACGACGACGGCATCTTTGCTGGTCTAGTCTCTCCCGCTTTGATCCATTGTCTCAGCCCAACGATTTATTGTTTAAAATTCACACCATGACTATGTTTCCGATTTACGATTTAATGTGAATCACTTTTATTGATTTCCCTCATGCGTAGCACTTTTATAACTCTATGGGGTAACAAAAAGTCTAACTTGTGAGGCCTTCTTCAGCTTAGGGTTACAAAAACATGGTACAACCCCGTTAGTCACTATTTATCTACATAATACGTTCTATAACCAAATCATTTTCAATCAACAAGTTCTATAATTCAAATTTAGTTGTAGCTAATGCACATGAGGACCCATTTTATCTTTAGCTTTGAGCAAGTAATTGTTCTACTTCACGTTCTAAATTTGAAATCATAGAACCTTAAAATGAAACATTTATGTTCTATTTCATCAGTTGGATAT
The DNA here is from genome assembly GCA_951800085.1 of Comarum palustre. Taxonomy (NCBI): domain Eukaryota; kingdom Viridiplantae; phylum Streptophyta; class Magnoliopsida; order Rosales; family Rosaceae; genus Comarum; species Comarum palustre. The sequence continues at coordinate 12,896,077 of OX637572.1, read as the reverse complement.
GAGTTTTGATAAAAAGGTTAATTTAGTGTAGAACCATACATTGGAGATAGCCTTAGATACTTTAGTTTTATAGCATGGTCATGTCAACATCAGTTATCATTAGAGTTAAGATGCAGATGGAACCCTAACAAAATGTTTTGCACAACAGTATTTATGTATTTTCAAATTTAAACTTTGCGTTTTTTTTAAATAGGGGTTTGGAACCCAACGTAACTAGGAGGCTTAACCCCACGCCAGATTCTATTTATTGAATTGAAATTTTGCATCGGGAGGAGGGTAATATATACCTAATCCTCGAGCTATATCAACACTACTACATAGATTCTTATAGAGAATATTTTGAATAATAACACGCGTCTTATCTAAACTAACAACATCAAAATTATTGCATCTAGCAAAGTGGACTCTACATATATTCTCATAGAGAACATCTTGAATAATAGCACGTGTCTCATCTAAATTAAGAACATTAAAATTATTGCATCTAACAAAGTGGGCTAATCTATTTGTCACACTATTTGCTTCACGACAAATATATTGAAGTTAAAAAAAATTAAACTCACTGACATACCTCCGACAATCTTCGATAATCCTCCCCGTAATAGAGAGATCGTCACCCTCAGTTTGCAGCTCATATACCAGGTTTATGCAATCACTTTCAACCTCAAGGGACTCGGCTCTAAGGGACTCAGCCACCCTTGCTGAATGCAAATCAACAGTCCCGCTCTAAGAGACTCGGCTTCCATATGAAATGCAAATGACTCAAATTGGAAAGGACTTGCAAACAAGGCCAGACAATCTCCATCACAGTACTCCCACACCTACTTTACTATCTGCATGCACAAAGCTACCATCAATATTTACTTTAAGGCTTCCCCAGGGCGGACACTTCTATTTTCCCTAGCTCTCATTTTTTTACCCTAACCCCGTTGGTGACACTGTTTGTATTCAAAAATGAGTGAAAAGGACCGCCCCACCATATTGGCAATGGTATTAAACGTATTTCTCTACACCATAGTGTTCCTCTCCACCAAACATCGACACACATGAATAAGGATGTATACTAGGAAGAGTGTTTAGCATACCTTGTTTCCAGAATGGTTGAAGCGCGCAACAGTTTTTGAAGAGGTGCAAACTATCTTCCATAGTCACTGAGCAAAATACACAACTGACGTCTAGGAGCTGGAGCTGCTTCTTTGATAAGGCTGCTCGAGAGGGTAATGTTCCCTTTGCCATACGTCAAGTGTGCATACGTCCCTTACGAGGTACTTGAGTACGCCACGACTTGCACCAAAGACTCTTGTTTTGCTCCTGAGTCAGACCCTAAAGCATGTCGTTTCAATCCATCTAAAAGTCAACAACATATTACTCATTCTTCCCAGTGTAATAACCCTTTTTACCAAAAAACTAAATCAACCCGTCCTCACCACCGTTTAGACTCAACGGAATTTTGAGAATAAGCTTCGTCTCCATCATTGTGAAAAGTTCTTGTATCAGCCATTCATTCCTTTCCTCAATCAACTCACAGACCCTCATTTCTTTGAAACCTTGCATAGGCAGTGAAAGCTTCTAGTGGGGCATAACTGAGCTCCGTTGACAGACCAATGTACCTCTCATGCTTGTCTACTCTCTACAATCCTACCACTGCTGCCAGATCATACTGCTTCCATTTCGACACGTTCTTACTGAATGAAACACTACTCTTCTCATAATTTATTTGTTGTCCTGACATTGCCTCATACACCAAAAAAATTCTTTCAATCACAAGACATCATTAAACTATGCTTTTGAGAAGATGAACGAGTCGCGTCTGCAAAGAACAAGTGACTAATTGTCAGAGCATCTGTGCAACCATTTACACCTTGAAAGTCGCCTCTTCCCTCAGCCTCCATAATCATTTTGGAAATAACTTCCATATACAAAGTAGAAACAGGTACAGTGAAATTGCATCTCCTTGTCTCAAACCTCGGGTCAGAACCAGATTACCACAAGGCTTACCATTGACAAGAAACGAGTAGGAAACAGTCGTCACACAATGCATTATCCATTTCAGTATATTACCACCAAACCCTAACTTGCTGAGAACCTTCTCTAAAAAACTCCATTCTACTCTATTGTATGCTTTACTCATATCTAATTTCAAAGAACAATATCCCACTTTACCCCGCCGTCGACGTTTAATACAATGAGAAATCTCGAAAGCCAGTAGGGAGTTATCTGAGATGAGCCTGCCCGGAACAGAAATACTTTGCTACTGGGAGATGTTGCCATCCAACAAAGGTTTGATTCTGTTCGCCAACACCTTAGAACCAAGCTTATAGATTACATTGCAGAGTGAGATAGGTCTAAGTTGGTTGACATGCTTCAGTGTCTTAATCTTTGGAATCAACGTGACCCAGGTACAAACTAGAGAAAAGCCATACGGTCTAGGAGCTTTACTTGGATGCATTTGTTTCAAAGCTCAGACTACTTTAACTTCCGTAATGTCTCCATTCAAGCTCCTATTCACATCATCTGAGACTATGTTAGTCATAAAACACAGGTCTTCTTCCCCTAATCTAGGGTTGGACGATGAGAATTGTTGTAACGGATGGAAGAAAGAACACAGATTTACGTGGTTCACTAACGATAAGTTAGCTACGTCCACGGCAGAAGGAGAACAGTTTTATTATCTTGAGGAAGAACACAGAATACAGAATACAGAGTGCGGCGCTAAGCACTAAATACAATTAGGTTTAGGACGTTTATATACTAAACGTCCGCGACTGAAACTGTCCTCGCGAGCGACTGATGCGCGCGCCAGCGACTGATGCGCGCGCCAGCGACTGATGCGCGCGCGAGCGACTGATGCTCGCGCGAGCGACTGATATTAACAAATCTCCAGCGAGATCCCCGAATAGCTGGTACCTTCGGATGGCTGGTTCAAGACATATATTAACAAATCTCCACCTTGACTTGAATCCTCTCACAAATAACAGATGTACCAGATGCACCATAATAGTGCCAGATGTACAAATAACTCCTCTGCCTCAGATGTTGTAACAGATGTACCAGATGCACCATAATAGTGCCAGATGTACCAGATGACTCCTCAGATGTTGCCCCCAAAGGGCAGCTAACAGCTTGTAACATTTAGCAAGTCCAAACAATGTTGGAACTTGCTATGCGGAACCGGCTTGGTGAACATATCAGCGGGATTATCAGCAGTACCCACTTTCTTCACCTTAATTCTGCTCTCACTTCTCAGAAAATGATACCTGACATCAATGTGCTTAGTCCTCTCATGATGAACCTGATCCTTTGCTAAACATATTGCACTCAAACTGTCACAATATACTATAGCCTGATCATGATGCAAACCAAGACTACTGACCAGTCCCTTCAACCATATTCCTACCTTTGCAGCTGCTGTCAAAGCCATGTACTCTGCTTCAGTAGTAGACAAAGTCACTGTAGGCTGCAAAGTAGCTTTCCAACTAACAACAGAGCCACCAAGAGTAAAAACATAACCAGTCATAGATCTCCTAGTGTAAACATCTCCAGCATAATCGCTATCTGAATAGCCTGTTACTAAGCATTTTGTATCACCTCCATAAATGAGACCAACATGAGACGTACCTTTGAGGTACCGAAAAATTCTCTTCACAGCTTGCCAATGCTCCTTTCCGGGCTCACCCATAAACCTGCTGACAACACTAACAACATGTGCAAGATCAGGCCTAGTGCAAACCATAGCATACATCAAGCTTCCTACTGCACTTGCATAGGAAACTCGAGACATGTATTCCTTCTCCTCAGCAGATTTAGGTGCAAACGCAGTAGACAAATGAATATTTGCAGCACTTGGAGTATCTATAGGTTTTGATGTAGACATACCAAACCTGGATAGTATTTTCTGGATGTAACCTTTCTGTGATAAGAAAAGCTTCTTCTGACTTCTATCCCTGTAAATCTCCATTCCCAAAATTTTCCTGGCTGCTCCCAAATCCTTCATCTCAAACTCTGCACTGAGGAAACCCTTCAACTTCTGGATATCTGACTTGTTTTCTGCAGCTATCAACATATCATCTACATACAGGACCAGATAAATGAGAGACCCATTTGTGACCTTGTTGTAGTAGACACAACAATCATACGGACTCCTGATGTAGCCTATCTCTATCATATAGCTATCAAACCTCTTGTACCACTGCCTAGGAGACTGCTTTAGTCCATACAAGGACTTCTTCAACTTGCAAACATAGTCTTCTTTTCCAGGGACTTGGAAACCATCTGGCTGAGTCATGTATATCTCTTCTTCCAGTTCTCCATGTAGAAAAGCTGTCTTCACATCTAGTTGTTCAAGCTCCAGATTCTGATGTGCAACTATAGCTAGTAACACCCTGATAGAAGTATGTCTGACCACTGGCGAGAAAATCTCATTGTAGTCTACTCCCTCTTTCTGATGGAACCCTCTTGCAACTACTCTAGCTTTATACTTAATGCCCTCAGCAGGTGACAACCCTTCTTTCTTCTTGAAAACCCATTTACAAGTAATGATCTTTCTCCCCTGATCAGGTCGTTTGGTCAATTCCCAAGTCTGATTTCTCTGAAGTGACTCCATCTCATCTCCCATTGCAGCAAGCCATTGAGTTGACTCTGTACCTGTAATTGCTTCCTTGTAGGTGGATGGCTCATGAGGATCCACCTCTTCAACAACCTGTAGTGCATAAGCCACCATATCCTCAAACCCATACCTCGTGGGAGCTTTCTCAAAATTTGCTCTCCTAGGTCGCTCATGAGTCAGAATATGCTGATTAACTACCGTTGGTTCTGTTTCTGAATGTAAGTGTTGATCTTCCTGTTGTGGTTCAAACTCATCTTAAGTGACTTGTTGCTCCACCTGTCTCTCAACACTACAATTTTCTGATACTACAGTAGACTTCACAGTAGGGTTAAACATAGAATTTTCATCAAATACTACGTTTCTACTAAGTATAACCCTCTTTTCAGATGGAGACCAGATTCTGAAACCTTTAACTCCATCCCCATAGCCTACAAACACTCCCTTTTTAGCTCTTGGTTCTAACTTACCCTCACTTACATGATAATAAGCAGTACACCCAAAAACTCTCAGATTGGAGTAATCAGCGGGCTTACCAGACCACATCTCATAAGGTGTTTTGAGATGTATACCTGTGTGAGGTCCACGATTTATCAGATAACATGCAGTACTCACCGCTTCTGCCCAGAACCTTCTTTCTAATCCAGCATTAGAGAGCATGCACCTTGCTCTCTCCAGAAGTGTCTGATTCATACGTTCTGCTACACCATTTTGCTGTGGTGTATTCCGGACTGTATGATGCCTTGCAATACCTTCAGACTTGCAGAGCTCATCAAATTCAGCAGAACAGAATTCCAGACCATTATCAGTTCGCAGCCTCTTGATCTTCTTCCCTGTTTGATTTTCCACTAATGCCTTCCACTGCTTGAAGTTCTTGAAAACGTCACTTTTATGCTTCATCACGAACACCCAAGTCATTCTTGAGTAGTCATCAATCATAGACACAAAATATCTGTGACCTCCCAAAGAATCAACACGAGAAGGACCCCAACAATCAGAATGGATATAATCAAGTGTGCTTTTAGTTCTATGAATTGCTTTAGGAAATTTCCTGCGATGTAGCTTCCCAAAGATACAATGTTCACAGAAATCAAGATCCTTGACTTTGTGGCCACCAAGAAGATCATGTTTTGACAGAATTTGCATCCCTCTTTCACTCATATGACCGAGCCTCATGTGCCATAGCTTGGTCATATCATCCTTGTGAAACTCCGATGATGCAACAGCAGCAGAACCTGACAGCGTAGAACCTTGCAGAAAATACAAAGTACCCCGCTTGACACCTTTCAGAACCACATTGGAACCCTTGTAGACATTTAGGACTCCACATGAGCCTTTGTAACTGAACCCTTTGCTGTCTAGTAGACCCAAAGAAATCAGATTCTTCGTCATGCGTGGAGCATGCCTAACATCATTCAATGTACAGAATTTACCATCATGTGTCCGTATTTTGATTGAGCCTATTCCAACCACCTTGCATGCATGGCTGTCAGCCATAGAAATATTGCCTCCATCCATCTGCTCATAGGTTGAAAACCACTCTCTGCGTGGACATATATGATAAGACGCTCCGGTATCCAAAATCCACACATCCCTGTGACGTGTGTGTGCATCTGCAACCAAGGCCAAATCATCTTCAGAATTGGTGTCAACTTCTGCTACAACAGCAGTACCTGATGCTTTCTCATGATGCTGCTTCTTCTTCTTTGGACATTCGTTTTTCCAATGTCCATTTTCTTTACAGTAGTTACAGACATCATTGGATTTGGAACTCTTTGAAACTGGTTTCTTGAATTTCTTCTTCCCAGAGCTTCTCTGTCCCATACTTCCACTGGCCACCAACCCAGCAGCCTGACTGTCTGAACTTGTACCGGTCGCCTTATGACGCATCTCTCTAGTATGAAGAGATGATCTAACCTCCTCCAGAGTCACAGTATCTCTCCCACCAATAAAAGAATCCACAAAATTCTCATAAGACAGGGGTAGAGATACCAGCAGAATTAAGGCAGCATCTTCATCATCAACTTTAACATCAATGTTACGCAACTCTAATAGAATTGTGTTTAACTGATCTAAATGATCTCTTAGAGTCGTGCCCTCTTCCATTCGCAGACTGAACAGACGTCGCTTTAGAAGCAACTTGTTGGTTAAAGACTTCGTCATGTATAGACTCTCAAGCTTCAACCACAGACCAGCCGCAGTTTCCTCCTCTGCGACGTCGGTGATTATATCATCTGCAAGACACAACAAAATTGACGAGTGTGCCTTCTCCTCCAGACTGGCCATCTCAGCGATTTCTGGATTCTTCACAAGCGGTGCCCACATCCCTTGTTGTTTTAACAAGGCTCGCATCTTGATCTGCCATAAACTGAAACTGTTTCTCCCCGTGAATTTATCGATCTTCACGTTTAACCCAGACATCTTTCTTCCCATAATTCGAACCCCTCCTGGGCTCTGATACCAGTTTGTTGTAACGGATGGAAGAAAGAACACAGATTTAAGTGGTTCACTAACGATAAGTTAGCTACGTCCACGGCAGAAGGAGAACAGTTTTATTATCTTGAGGAAGAACACAGAATACAGAATACAGAGTGCGGCGCTAAGCACTAAATACAATTAGATTTAGGACGTTTATATACTAAACGTCCGCGACTGAAACTGTCCCCGCGAGCGACAGTCGCGCGAGCGACAGTCGCGCGAGCGACTGATGCGCGCGCGAGTGACTGATGCTCGCGCGAGTCGACTGATATTAACAAATCTCCAGCGAGATCCCCGAATAGCTGGTACCTTCGGATGGCTGGTTCAAGGCATATATTAACAAGAATAAATTCCTATAGTAACTCAAAAATTTCCTCCATTTCATCCTCATCAGTACACCATACTCCCGTTACTCCGTCCTCGTTGAACAACCCTTTTAGGGTATTTGCTTTTTCCTGTTCGACGCCTTCTGATGAAAATATTTAGTGTTCAGGTCACCATCTGCTAGCCAAAGTACACGTGAACGTTGTTGGCAAAAAATTTGTTATTTCTTGCTTTTCTTTCTCTAGTTCTACATGTTCCACAATGTAGGGGAAGAGAGAGTTATATCATAGGACTCTGCAAGCTTTTTCCTATTTGCCTTTACTTTCTCCTAAATATTTCCAAAACAACTCATACTCCAGTTCAACAACACCTCTCTCGTGTTAGAAATCGTGTTGCATACGTTTGAACAAAGATTACACCTCGTTCTACTTAGCCCACCAGCTTCCACGACATCTTTCACATCTTTCTCCCAAAACCAAAATTCCTCACAACAATTTTTTTTTTCTTTTGCTTCTACCCCTCCTACGTATCTGAATTAAAATTGGTAGATGGTCCGACTCACTGGGAGGCAAATGAATGACTTTCGACGTCAGAAACAGCTGCATCCACATTTTGTTGACAACGAAACGATCTTTGAGTTTTTTTTGGTATGATGATTGGTTATTTTTTGAAATAAAGTTTAAGTGGACTAACAAAATCGCACTAATCGACCTTAGAGAAATGGGAAATTTTGTTAAACATGTTTGTTCTTGCTTGAAAGTAAGGTAAATAGATTGTCATAAGCACCAAGTTAATATACTAAACTTTGGTTGCACGAACATTGATCCTATTCAGCCATGAGCCATGTCACCGATTTTGATTCAAGCTTAACCAGTAACCACAATAAAACGTACATCAACCCTAAAAAACGAGACACTTGAGTTGTCTGTGCTATGGCATCAAACCGTCCACGCGCACTCCGTTTCATTGATGCAGCAAGAGCCAACTTGTTCTTTGAACGGATTCATGTGTATGCTATACCTACTATAAAGGTATGACGCCTCTCGTTGACCTTTCCTTTCTCGACACTTACATTCAGGGGGAGGACAACATAGCAGTACCTTTGCCCCGCGTTGTGCGTGCCTTTTGGCGCGCACCTTGCAACGGTTCGCGGGTTGCTGCTTGATGTCTCGGATATGGAATATTTGGTGGGTTTGGGGTCTTTGTACCCTCGATGTCTAAAATTCGAAGTCTTTTGTGGCTAGGCATGCACGATCGTCATGCTCGTTGCGGGATCTCCTGTACGGTGCTTGGTGTCAACAAATGAATGCTATCTGGTTGATCCTGCCAGTAGTCATATGCTTGTCTTAAAGATTAATGGATAGTGGAGACACTATGAGTTGTATGTATATCGACCTTCCAAGTTGGCGAGAGGGCATCAAATGTGAATGTTAGCTTGAATTTTTTTTCCTATGTGACGCCTATTATTGTTTAAATGTATACTTGTTAAAATAGAGTGTTGATGCACACATTTCTAAAATGTCTAGCTAAAATAACATTTTAATTAATTTAACGAAAATATAACACAAAAATGACTAACATTGTTGAAGATGCTCTTAGATATTCAAACAGAGCACGCAAGTCGATTTAACATTACCATTCATTTACCAAATCATACACCATTAAGCATGACAATGCACAAATTTACATGTGTGTATTGCCAAAAAATTTAGCTGTGTTGTAGGACATACAACATGTGCGTGTGTGCACTTGGTCTTATGCCGTGTATATGGGCTTAGCCCAATGGGCCTTATGCGTGTGCCCTAGTTGTAATAGGTTTATATTATGGACTTAACCTATTCATGTAGGATTGGCCCATTGTATTTAAAGTGGGTCTCTATATAAAGAGCTCCTCCCTATTCATAATGAGAAGATTGATTCCATTCATTCTCTACACACATATTCTACAAGACGTTATTAGTCAAGTTTTACCCTAGAAAACCCTAGCTAATATCGGCCGCCCACCACCGAAAAAAAAATCCCAAAACCCAAAAGTTTTTCTTCGGCAGCCCTTGCCTGCGCACTGCCGCGAGCACCGACGTGAACCTTCCTGTGCACCGCCGCGCACTGACCAGACACCAGCGTGCACCGCTGCGCACAGACGTGCACTACCGCGCACACCAAGTTGCCGCTGTCTTTTTGCTGCGCACAACCGCTGCCCAAGTATCAAAAACACAAATTTCAAGCTTCTTTGGAGAATTTATCGAAAAATGTATGTACTTTGAAACCCTAAACTCGTTCAAAGTTCACTAAACTCGAGGGGGATAAAGTCATTTCCTCCCTTCTCCATCTCCCTTTTATACTTGGGACGTTTGTATTTGCAGGTAAAATTGGTTGAATAAAACCCTAGAGGAATGATTCCATATGTCTGCCATGCTGCCGCTGTGCACTGCCGAGCACCGCTGCAGGGGTCTGCCCTTGTGCGCGGGTGCACGCTGCTGTCGGCGCGCATGCGCACCTTCTGTGCCTAACGTGCGCTGCTGTCGGGAATTGGCCCTATGCACGTGCACTGCTGTCAAGCACCATATATGCACCGGTTAGGCTGATGTCGAGCGCTGCTGCCGGGGATTGGCTCTTTGCACGCGCACGCTGCTGCCGGGCACCGCACGTGCACCTACTGTGAACCTACCGAGCATTGCTGCTGAGGCTGGGCCTTGGCACGTGCACGCGGCTGCAAACATGTACATATGCACTGTATATCCTCTCTAGGTCAGCATGGTGTGGTATCCATGGCTGTTTTGATTTAAGAATTAAGCATCGAATCCAATTGGTCTCGAACTAACTGCTTGAATTCTTGTATGCAGAGTCAATGGACAAACACTTGTAGTTTGATCCCCTGAACGCCTAAGGTCGTGAGTATCACCGCTGGGTCCTCTACATGAGGCAGACTTTTACTGGCAAGGACTAAATCTCCACCATCGATCCTCCTACAGAACCCCTTGCAGAGGGTGTAGAGCAGCCGGACGAAAGAATAAAGTTTAAGAAGCTTATGTTGATCCGTTAGCACCTAGATTCCACATTGAGGTGGCAATATCAGTAAGTAGCCGATCCGCTGGAGCTGTGGAACAAGCTTACGACAAGATTTGGTAATGTTCATGTTGCGTTTCTACCGGAGCTGTAGGCTGAATGGGCTTCCATCAGGCTAATGGATTGCAAATCTGTAGAGGAGTACCAGACAGACATGCTTGCACTACGTGCTCGTCTGCATTTTTTGTGGAGTTGAGAAGTCTGAGGATGATCTTATAGAGAAAACGTTGCTCACTTTCCCCAGGTCATCAGCTACTCTGATGAAACAGTATAGACATGACTATAAGAGTGGTCTTACTCCGACATTTGACTCTCTTATGACGTTGTTGCTAACTGAGGAAAAGGATTGTAAGATCTTGACTAAGAACACTGCTCGTCCTGTTGCGACCCTCGTTGTTCCAGAGACTAATTACAACAGTGCTAGAGGCGGGAAAGTCATAAAACAGAGAGCACGAGATCATTATGAACCATATCACCGTGAGCAAGGCTCTGGTCAAGGCACCCGGACAAGGAGAGGCACTAGAGGTTTTAAACGCTCTAAGGGCCGACCTAATACCCGGAAGAATGATGATGCACCCGCCCCTAGGGGCCGAGCTCCCAAGCCGGTTCAGAAATTCACCAAGAAAAATGCTAGGGCAAATATATGCTATCGTTATGGGTCACAGGACCCTGGATGAGGCAATGCTGAGCACCTGCTGACATAATAGCTGCATACAAGAAGTATAAGGAACTATGGAGAGTCATGTCACTGTGGAAGTGGACAAAGAGCCGAATACCAACCCTACGGTTGAGGATTTTCAGGAACAAACCGACTTAGATGCACCCGACCTTTGAGTTGAGCTCTTGTTTGTTTTTACCTCCATGAGTTATTGTTTTTCCTTTCAAGCATATGTGTAAGGCATGTTTATGCCATGATTAGTTCGATTGTTCTTGAGACATTTGGTTGTAAACCATTATGTGTGTAATAAATTTTGATGTTCTTAACTATTGTGTTCGATATGTTTATACAAACACTTAACAATATCCGATGCACTTAACCATTGTATGTCGCTCTAAGACTTTCCAATGGAGTTTAGAAGCTAGGCAACACTGTTTTTAGCCTAAGACAAGCAGCTATTGAGCGCTGCTTAGGAGCTGCGTGCGCTACACACGCTGCCTGCATGGTTGCCGAGCTGCTGTGCACTGCTGCAGAGCCCACGTGCACCTGGCTGCCAGCTGCCGAGCCCACGTGCACCTGGCTGCCAGCTGCCGAGCCCACGTGCACTTGGCTGTCGGCTGCCTACAGTCACGTGCCTGTTGCCGCCAAACGTGCCTGTTGCTAATATGTACGATACCTATTGCCCCTAGATTGTTTTTTGGCCCAATTGTGTGTCAATTGCCGCCCATGTATGTCAATTGCTTCATTTTGTGTGAGGAATGCCACCATTTTTCTGTCATATATTGACAAGTTATGTGTGCTCTACACATGAACTGTCGTGCATTGTGCATTAGGTGTTGAGCACTAAGCACTAGATGTTAGCATTGAACACAAGAGCCTGTGCACTGATCATCAATTGATGTGCATTTATATCAAGGACAAGCATTAAATGAGCTACATAGCACAGAACACTCGAGGACGTGCATAGGACACCGACTGCCGAGCATCGGGCACCAGGGCCGAGCTCTGGGTAGCATTTGCCGAAGCTCTGTGCACCTCATACCGTGCACTAGTGATGAGCTGTCGAGCCCCCTCCTAACTGCCTCATACCGTGCACCATGGGCGCCAAAGAGTGAGCAGCCAACGATTATTGCCGAGTGCTCTGTGCACCGGCATGTGTGTGGCTCCTCTTGCACTACCAAGTTTCCAAATGCTTAGTGCAATAACATATATGTAGATGTAATGCACTGCCGAACGTTGCCAAGGGCCTAGGGCATTGACATACGAGCAAGCTGCAATTCAGGGCATTCAAAAACAAAAATAGTGAATCTGCCACTTACGGTACAGTAAATTCCGAAGAGCTTTGTAAACAGTTCCAGATGAACTAGAATGCAAACCACATATCACTAGAAAGCTACTATGTCTAGTTTCCAACGGTGTTTGCGGTTCGTTCATATCCATCCTAACGAAGGAGTTATGACTGTTGTAGTGAGCAAATGTCAGGCTTCTAGGAATTCTGCAATGTACACCGTTGCCTTCGGTTGTTGCCTTCGATTTTATATCTTTTTCTCACGTATCTACCTTGTTTGATAGGTATTTCACGTGAAGAAATCAAGTGCCTTGCAGACAGTGGGACGACCCACACGATCTTGAGGAATCAGCTGCTCTTTACAGAGCTGACGCCGTGTCAAACTTCCGTGAAGACTTTGATCGGTTCATCTCCTGTCATTCAAGGGCGCGGACTTGCAAGATTCCTGCTGTCGAATGGAATCTTGATCATTATTTCCGATGTCATGTATGCGCCTAAGGGCCTTCGAACACTACTGAGTTTCAAGGACATCCGCGCTAATGGTTTCCACTTGGAGACATATTATGAGAATGGATGTTAGTTCCTCTGTGCAACCTCCGATGAGTGCGGTTCTAAGCGCATCTTGGAGAAGATAATGAGTTAATCTTGTGGTTTGTACCTCACCACCATAAGGGTTATTGAATCCTATGTGGTCGTGCGAACATGATTATTGGGACCATGACTCTTACAAGTTATGGCATGACCGCCTCGGTCACCTCGGAAGAGATATGATGATAAGGATTCTATGAAACTCGTATGGACATCCTTTCTTCCGTACAAAGCGAAAAGGTTTGGGACACATGCTCTCCATAGAGGGTAGAGATGCAGTGATCGCCAAAGTGAGCTCCTGGCCGACACTTGGGTCACCAAAGGACAGCTCTGCCGATCCTCACTCAGTCATGAGGATCCGGGCCCTTCCTGACGCGTCATTGACGATGTCTGATGCTCATAAGTCGTTTTGTAAAGCTTGTGCGATGGCTAAGTTGGTGGCCAGACCTTCTTATGCTAAAGAAAACACATAGAATATCCCATTTCTCCAGCGTATCCAAGGTGATATCTGTGGACCCATCCATCCAGAATGTGGACCGTTTAGATACTTCATGATTCTGGTGGATGCATTGACATGCTGGTCACATGTCGCCTTGTTGTTCACAAGGAATTTTGCTTTCCCCAAACTCCTGGCACAGATTATTAAGCTGAGGGCTAACCACCCTGATCATCCAATCAAGTCGATTCGGATGGATAATGCCGGTGAGTTCACGACAAAGACTTTTGACGAGTATTGCATGTCGGTTGGGATATAGATTGAGTATTTCGTCCCACACGTGCATACACAAAATGGTTTGGCTGATGCTATGATAAAGAGACTTCAGTTGATAGGTAGAGCACTAGTCATGGGCTCAAAGCTCCCTATTACGTCTTGGGGTTATGCTATATTGTATGCAGCCGTGTTAGTCCGTTTTCGACCCGCCTCCAACCAAGCGTTTAGTGCATACCAGTTGGTTACTGGATATGAGTCTGACATTTCGCACTTACGCATATTCGGTTGTGGAGTGTATGTGCTTATTACTCCACCACTGCGTAAGAAAATGGGTCCGCAACGACGTTTGTGTATCTATGTTGGCTATGATTCCCCAACTATCATCAGATACCTAGAGCCTTTGACAAGTGATCTCTTTAAGGCCCGATTCGCTGATTGTCACTTTGATGAGACCGTCTTCCCGTGTTAGGGGAGATAAGAGCATGCATGCTCGGCGTGAACCACAGGAATTGGCCTGGTCAGTTCTAATGCTTGCTCATTATGATCCCCGCACCTCTCATGCTGAGAAGGAAGTGAAGCGAATCCTTGAGCTCCAACAAGTGGTGAATTCGATGCCCGACTCATTTGCTGAGATTGCTAAGGTCACGAGATCAGACGTCCCTGCAAGGCTAGAAGTCCCAAAGATGGGCATGACCACCCCGGGTCCGAGCACCGCTGCCTCTAGTATGAGTGCTGCCGACTCTAGTGGACGGGTGGAGGCCGTGGCTCCTCAAAGGAAGAGGGGGGCCACTTGGTTCGAAAGATGTGCAACCTAGGAAGAAAAGGGCTCCAATAGTACAATTCAATCCCTTACTCATCGATACTGAGAATCCTTCTCACGAGATTGTCTCTGATTACACCTATGTCCTAGAAATGATGTCGGTGTGCTTGGGGGACGCCCCGAGACCCGAATCGGTAATCGAGAACATGGAAATCTCGATGTGTTATGAGAACACAGTATCATTGCTGGACCGATCATCCATGCATATCGATGATTTGTTTTCTTATGCCGTGGTTTTTGAGATAATTGAGCACGATGATATCGAACCATGCTCCGTCAATGAATGTGAACGTAGAGCGGATTGACCTAAATGGAAAGTTGCTATCCAAGAGGAATTGAATTCCCTAACAAAGCGACAGGGATTTGGACCGGTTATGCTAACGTCGCTAAGTGTAAAGCTTGTGAGACATAAATGGGTCTTTGGTAGAAAGCGTAATGAGAAGAACGAGATACTAAGGTATAAAGCTCGCCTTGTGGCGCAAGGTTTCTCACAACGCCCTAGAATAGACTACAAGGACACATGTTCTCTCGTAATGGATATAATCACTTTCTGCTACCTTGTTAGCTTGGTAGTATCTGAAAAACTGGCCATGCAGCTCATAGACGTGGTTACAACATATCTCTATGGGGATCTTGATTCAGATATATATATATATATATATATATATATATATATATATTACCTGATGGTTTCCAGGTGCCTAATTCAAATGACTCTAAACCACGGAGTGCGTACTGCATTAAGTTGCAACGCTCACTATACGGATTGAAGCAATCCGGGCGGATGTGGTATACACGCCTTAGTGACTATTTGATTAGGAAGGGTTATAAGAACAATGAGTTATGCTCTTGCGTGTTCATAAGGAAAACGAGTTCCGGATTTGCGATAGTCTCCGTTTTATGTGGATGATATGAATATCATAGGGACTTTTGATGAAATCAATGAGACCGTGGCACATCTGAAGTCCGAGTTTGAGATGAAAGACATGGGGAAAACTCGGTTTTGCCTAGGCATTGAGCTAGAGCACCGAGCCTCTGGAATCTTGATACACCAAAGTGCATAGGTTCACAAGATACTCAGGAGCTTGAATGTGGATAAAATGCATCCAGTTAGCACACCCTGGTAGTCCGGAGTTTGGATGCTAAGAGAGATCCATTCCGTCCTAAGGAGGATGGTGAGGATGTACTTGGAGCCGAGGTACCATATCTTAGTGCAATCGGTGCGCTACTATATTTGGCTCAATGCACTCGGCCAGACATTGCTTTTTCAGTGAACTTGTTAGCTAGACATAGCTCTGCGCCAACGCAACGTCATTAGACCGGTGTCAAGAACATATTTTGATACCTCAAAGGGCCAATGTACATGGGCCTGTTCTTTTCATATGAGGATTCAAGATGGACTGCAAAAGAGTGCAGAGTTCCTGAGAATCTAGGCGCTGGTCACTTAAGGAACCTAGCTGCCGGGTACGGTGCACCTTGCTGCCGTGCGCTGTGCACAGCTGCTGAGAGTTGTGTGAACGCTACCGAGCACAGTGCTGCCCCTGCCGAGCACCAGACGCTACCGGCTGTGCACTGGGTGCATACGGCCGAGCACGGTGCACATGCTGCCGAACATGATGCAACAGCCGAGAGGGGCTGTGCACATGACTGCCGAGCACTGTGCATGTATGCACACTTAGATGCCGAAAAGCATTACTCTCCCAATGTTCTTGGCACCGCTTGTTGCCCTTATACCGAAACACCTAATGATATCTTGGTTGGTTTCGCGGATGCTGGATACTTATCAAATCCACATAAGGGGCGCTCCCAAACTGGTTATGTCTTCACCATTGAGAATACAACGATATCTTGGAGGTCCACAAACAAACCTTAGTGGCGACATTGTAACATCCCACATCGACCAACGGAGAGGGTGATGTACCATATATGTACATCGGTGACACCCATCTAGCACGAGGCCTTTTGGGAGCTCAGTGACTTCGGAGGGGATGAGAACTCCGAAGTTAAGCTTGCTAAGCTTAGAGCAATCCCAGGATGGGTGACCCCCTGGGAAGTTGCTCTGAGAGCTCCTGGAAACAAAACCGTGAGGGCCGGCGGCCCAAAGCGGACAATATCGTGCTACGGCGGAGATGGTCCGGGATGTGACAGATTGGTATCAGAGCCACTCTGCCGAGGGGTGCGAGTGTGCCGACGAGGACGTCGGGCCCCTAAGGGGGGTGGATGTAACATCCCACATCGACCAACGGAGAGGGTGATGTACCATATATGTACATCGGTGACACCCATCTAGCACGAGGCCTTTTGGGAGCTCAGTGGCTTCGGAGGGGATGGGAACTCCGAAGTTAAGCTTGCTAAGCTTAGAGCAATCCCAGGATGGGTGACCCCCTGGGAAGTTGCTCTGAGAGCTCCTGGAAACAAAACCGTGAGGGCCGGCGGCCCAAAGCGGACAATATCGTGCTACGGCGGAGATGGTCCGGGATGTGACAGATTGGTATCAGAGCCACTCTGCCGAGGGGTGCGAGTGTGCCGCGAGGACGTCGGGCCCCTAAGGGGGGTGGATGTAACATCCCACATCGACCAACGGAGAGGGTGATGTACCATATATGTACATCGGTGACACCCATCTAGCACGAGGCCTTTTGGGAGCTCAGTGGCTTTGGAGGGGATGAGAACTCCGAAGTTAAGCTTGCTAAAGCTTAGAGCAATCCCAGGATGGGTGACCCCCTGGGAAGTTGCTCTAAGAGCTTCTGAAAACAAAACCGTGAGGGCCGGCGGCCCAAAGCGGACAATATCGTGCTACGGCGGAGATGGTCCGGGATGTGACAGATTGGTATCAGAGCCACTCTGCCGAGGGGTGCGAGTGTGCCGACGAGGACGTCGGGCCCCTAAGGGGGGTGGATGTAACATCCCACATCGACCAACGGAGAGGGTGATGTACCATATATGTACATCGGTGACACCCATCTAGCACGAGGCCTTTTGGGAGCTCAGTGGCTTCGGAGGGGATGGGAACTCCGAAGTTAAGCTTGCTAAGCTTAGAGCAATCCCAGGATGGGTGACCCCCTGGGAAGTTGCTCTGAGAGCTCCTGGAAACAAAACCGTGAGGGCCGGCGGCCCAAAGCGGACAATATCGTGCTACGGCGGAGATGGTCCGGGATGTGACAGACATCCTCTAACCATGCAGAGATTATAGCGTTACATGAAGCTGTTCGCGAATGTGTTTGGCTCAGATAAGTTATAGAACACATTAGAGGGACTAGTGGATTGAGCTCCACCACATACAAGCCAACTTGTATCTATAAAGACAATGCCGCATGTATTGAACAAATGAGGCAAGGCTACATCAAGGGTGATCATACGAAATACATCTCACCAAAGTTCTTCTATAATCACCAATAGCAAGTCCTCCTCAGCATTCAAGTTAATCAAGTGAGTTTAGAGGCAAACATAGCGAATCTGTTTACTAAATCTCTGTCTAAATCTACTCTCGAGAAGCATGTGAAGAGCATTGGAATGCACGACTATCGAGCCTCTCCAAGTGAGCTACTTATCAGGGGGAGCCACGCTCTCGATCAAGAAGCATGGTGTGTTGTACTATTTTTCCTTCGACCAAGGTTGTTTTTTCTCACAGGTTTTTATTACTTGGCAAGGTTTTAACGAGGCAACATTGTAAGCACCATCAGGCATTTCGACGCGCGGCACAAGGGGGAGTGTTATAGGACATATAACATGTGTGTGTGTGCACTTGGTCTTATGCCGTGTATATGAGCTTAGCCCAATGGGTCTTATGCGTGTGTTCTAGTTGTAATAGGTTTACATTATGGACATAACCCGATCCATATAAGATTGACCTATTGTACTTAGAGTGAGTCTCTATATAAAGAGTTCCTCCTTATTCATAATAAGAAGATTTATTCCATTCATTCTCTACCCATATTACTCGCTGTATTTCCTATTTAGCTTATAAAAAATATTAACTCGGACCCACACCAAAAATGAATCACCATAACTGTAATTATTTTGGTGAGACCATATCTGCTGTTATTAAGAAAGCACCAAATCAGGTATAAAAGATGGACGGACAGTGGCAGTCAACTGGTAATTCCAGAAAGGCGGGCGCCATCAAAGCCCACGGCCCAGTCAGTCTTACATTCCATTTTGAGTAGCAACTGCTCCTTATACAAATCACACCTCCCGATCAACAGGTTTTTTTACTCTGGGCAGCTCCAATAATGTCTTACGCATCTCACTTCAGAAAGGTCTGCGCTCTCCACTCTCCGATTCAATCTGCTGTTTTGATTGCTTCTGATTTTGTTCGCCTTTCTTTTTTTTCTTTATATTATATAGAATACTGCTGATGTTCTTTGTTTAAATTTTCGATTAGTTTATTCATAGACATAGTATCTGAATTTTCCTTTGGATTTTGCGTTGTTCGGCCTAGGTTTATCGTTTTTGTCTAGATGGATGCAGTGTCACTTCCAGATTCACTTCTTACGTATCTAGATCATATTTTTGGTTTCTGTTTAGATTTCATTAGTTTTGATGCGTGCACTTTCATTAGATTTCATAATGTTGTGTCACTCTTGGTTCGGGTGGTTTGTTCCAATTCTCTGCGTGATTTGAGTATTGATTATGAGATTTTACGTTTCGCTGCGGCCTGTTTAAATGTAATTTTCTGCTATTGTTGGTCTGATTGCAGTTGCGGAATGCTCCCAACTTACTACAGCGTGATCATGCCCTCTTGCTGCGTTGCTTTTCACACAACGCGCAGTCCACTACTGGTAAGAGAAGTGAATGCCTTTGTTCTGTTTTAAATAAATATTTATTTCCTTGTATGTTTGTTTGTGCGCAAGTGTTCCTGTTGGTTTCTCATGCGAACATTATTCATCTTGCTGTCAAAAATATTTTTATTTGATCCAATAGAAGCAGAATATCGGTGTTGTTGTAGGACTGCGATAGAAGTTGATCATCTTTTCCTTTTATGGTTGTCCGTCTAAAATAGAGATTACTTGCTGACATGACCGCATTCATCTGGATTATACATTTCTATGCCACTCTTCACATATTTTAAGCGAGATTCAGAGAAGAACAATTGTGCTGACAGGAACTCTGATTTCCACTAGTTAATATTAGTTTACTTAGGCCACTTAAACTGAACTCGAGGACATTCCTATGGTCTTAATTTAAGGCTCATAGATATATGGTGTCTATTGAATGAACATTGCTACATGGATTAGCAAATTCTGTGGTTAAATGCTTTTGTCTGGCTGAACAGAGTCAAATTTTATCTCAGATGTACGTAAGGTTCATCGTCATGGTTTTGCACCTTCAGGAAGAGAATGTAGGTTGTTCAGCAGTAGCACTGTAAGTTCAGCTGGTTTCCATCATGTATTATTACAACTTGCCATGATCAGAACCTTGTGCAATTTAATATTGAGCCTCCCCTTTGTATAATGCTGTTACATGTCATGCTTTGTAGAAATCACTGTCGGGCACATTCACCAGGAATGGCTCAACAACAATGAGTATGGGGAGCTCAATTTCTGGATCAGTATACAACAATCAGATTTCATGGTATGATAGTTCTAGATTTTGCTACTTCGCATGTGTGTCAAATTTCTTTATTGATCCATCTATGCCTCTACTATACCAGTTTGCAGGGACAATTGAGAAGAGGCTTTTCATCTGATGCAGGTATGACTCTTGGTCTTTGGTTTTCTGTATCCTACTGTGGAATTTGTCGTTTAGTGCACTTTAGCATGTGCATCCCCTAATACAATGATGCACATCATTCTCCGTAGAAGAACATTTTCAACTGTACAAGTTAGGTTTATGGCAATGCTATTCATGCTGATTCTGAAAGTGAGTCATTGTCTTTGATAATTGTGGGTTTTTGTTTTGGTTAGTCTTTCACTCTTTCTATTTGGTATTGTTTTTCCATTAGTGAAATATTTTAAGACTTAAGGGCATGCACATGCCCTTGATTATCTTAAAACAGGGGATGTAAAATAATTTCGTAATTACAAGAACATGTTCAGTTTTTTTTCTTGTATTCTTTTTTTTTACTTTTCAAATATCTCATTGTTGTTTTTGAATGTACATGTGCTTAAATTGTATCTTTTATTCTTGGAATATTTTCTTTTCACTAAAATTAATAACCATTTTGATGTTCTTACTCTACAGAAAATTTTTCCTCCGTGATCTGAAAATATATTTGGTTGTGTGAGTTACATCACTGTCATGATTATTTTTTGGAATTGCATCTGCATCTTCTTTCGTCTTTTTACGTTCTTACTGGTTCGTTTCCTGAAACATAATCTTGAATCATGTGTTCATCTAACACATTATGGATCTGCAACATCCTTCAGGCCTTCCACCACACCAAGAAATTGGAATGCCTTCTCTTTCACCTACTATGACTGAGGTATGTACTGTTTTGAAGTTAGCAAGATTACATACCTTTCCAAATTTTGCTTCCCTTGGTCATTATTTTATGCTACGCAGGGTAATATTGTAAAGTGGTTGAAGAAAGAGGGTGATCAAGTTTCCCCTGGTGAAGTGCTCTGTGAAGTTGAAACTGTAAGTTCCTGTCGTGTTTGCGTCTTAGGTGTGGAAATCTGGTGGTAAACTTCTTTTCATGATGTCATGCTGATGTTTACTGTATCCATATACCTGTTAAGGATAAAGCTACAGTTGAAATGGAATGCATGGAGGATGGTTATCTTGCCAAGATCGTACATGGAGAGGGGGCCCAAGGAATCAAAGTTGGCGAGGTATTGGTTTTATAGCGCATCACCTTTCTCTATCCGTTTTTAGGGTTGTCGTCGGTGGTGTTTAAAAGTAGGAATGGTAATAATCTTATTTTGAATAGAAGGAAACATCTAGGCACTATGTTTGTACTTTGCTAACGTTTACAACTTGATTCTTAGGTGATTTGCGTAACTGTTGAAGATGAGGGAGATATTGCAAAGTTTAAAGACTACACACCATCAGGTTCAGATGGTGATGAAGCTAAAGGGTCATCTGACCCTAGCCCGCCTCCCCTGCCCAAAAAAGAGGCCATTGAGGCACCAGTTGCTGCTTCCGAGCCAAGGATGTCAAAGCCCAGTGCAGCTCCTCCCTCTGGAGATCGTGCATTTGCTAGTCCTCTTGCAAGAAGTTTGGCTGAGGAACACAAGGTGTGCCATATTCAATGCCATGACTGAATTGTTATCATTTGATTGTCGGAATCATGTTGTCATTTGGCTGTTTCTGACTTCTGTGTTGCTGTAGGTACCCCTCTCAAGTATCAAAGGAACAGGCCCGGATGGAAGCATTGTGAAGGCTGATATTGAAGAGTACTTGGGTATTATATCTCTTCACCTAAATTTTAGTTTACTATTATTTTACTCTTTGTTTACTATTTCATTTAATTATTGCCATTTTTTTCCTTTGTTGTAGTATATCCCCATGTAGGCTACTGACTTTTGGTGTTTTTTTCCTTTTCATTATGTAGCTTCTGGTGCGAAGCAAGCATCTGCGGCAGCTCCCAAGGCTAAGGGTAGTGCAGCCCCAGCACTGGATTACACGGACATTCCTCATACTCAGATACGAAAGGTAAAATAGAAGTACCTACTGTGCAAATCACTATCACACTAAGTTAAATTTAATGATGTTGAGGATATATGAAATGTTGTCTGTAGAAATCTAGAAATACTAGGCTGAATTCTTCCACTAAGCTCGTCCTATCATTACAGTTGCAAAATTCATCTTTCTCTGTTATATCATCAACTTACTAATTTTTTCTACTACATTTATTGTATTTTTTGTACATGAAGAACTGCCTATGGTGATTGTTAAACATGTTTTATTTGGTTTGTCATGATAAGAGAAGGCTTTTTATCTTTCTATTTGATCATTCCTTGTTATATCTTCTAACCATAATCTTGCTGAAGCTATTTCTGTTATGATTTTGGCAGGTTACAGCTTCAAGATTATTATTCTCAAAGCAAACTATTCCGCATTACTATTTGACAGTAGATACATGTGTTGACAAGCTCGTTGAGTGAGTATAAGTATCTTTGAACATTTTAGAATTGAACAAACTGAATGTCTTACAATATGTTGAACTCTTGCTCTATCTGTAGGTTGAGAGTCCAACTCAATTCATTACAAGAATCTACAGGTGGGAAGCGGATATCTATCAATGATCTTGTAATAAAGGTAATACTTCTCCAGAACTCATTATAATGATGGTTGAGCAAGACTGATGGTTGTAGTAATTTTTGGAGTTTATTAATGTTGATCACTAGAATTGGAATAATTCTGAGTTAGGAATTGCAAGAGCGGATATAACGATGGTATGCTGGAGGTATATGGTATTGTTTTCTACCCTAAATTAACTGCTCAGTAACTGCTGCAGGCTGCTGCTTTGGCTCTTCAAAAGGTTCCTCAGGTCAATAGCTCATGGACAGATGCTTGCATCCGCCAGTGAGTTTATAGTTCTTTCGAACAAAAAGTTTACAGTTATGATATGACAAATTGTTCAAGTTGCAATATCATATTTGTATTAATACTTCCATCTTTTGTTTCTATTCTTAGGTATCACAACGTGAACGTTAATGTTGCAGTGCAGACAGACAATGGACTATTTGTTCCTGTTGTCAGGGTGAGTAATGGGCTTGTTCTTATCTGTTTGGATAACTTAATTAAAATAGAACTTTACCTGAACTTACATGGTAAAATCTGCAGGATGCGAACAAAAAGGGACTATCTGCTATATCTGAGGAGGTTAAGCAGCTGGCTCAAAAAGCCAAGGAGAACAGCTTAAAGCCAGAAGATTATGAGGTTAGAATAGTTTCTATTATCAGTAATTGATTGTCAGTTAATGATGCTTGAGGATTCATATGCAAGGATACTTGGTTTATACTTTTTTTTACAGGGTGGGACATTTACAGTGTCGAATTTGGGAGGTCCATTTGGCATCAAACAATTTTGTGCGATAATTAACCCTCCTCAATCAGGCATTCTTGCAATTGGTTCAGGTAAGATATGAACTTTATGTCTTCTTCGAGCATTATTATTATTATTAGTATTATTATTATTATTATTATTATTATTTAATGTATATTGTTTTTGAGCAGCTGAGAAGAGGGTTGTACCTAGTTCCGGGCCCGAGCAATACAAGTTTGCATCTTTCCTATCTGCAACACTAAGCTGTGATCATCGTGTTATAGACGGTATGTAGATCTGATTTAATTAAGAAGTGAAATTCTAAAATGCGTCATGACAATATGAACCTCTGAAATATAACAACTTAATGATTTTGATTGCTCTTGGTTTTAGGTGCAATTGGTGCAGAGTGGCTAAAAGCATTCAAGGGCTACATCGAAAATCCAGAGTCTATGTTGCTCTAAATCAACGGTGTTTTGATCTTCACAGAAATAATTTTTTCCCCATCTGTACCTCGTGAAGACAAGGGACTTGAATGATATCGCAGCATTTATTCTCTTACTCGGACATGGGGTTCAGATGATGGTGTCATAGAGGAATTCATTTTGCAGTGTTTGAAATAAAAAGGGGGCTGTTGAGGCATCAGATTTTGAAAATAAGTTTGCTTATAGAGTATAAAACCCCCTTGTTTGTCATGGGAAAGTTGACTTCAACTTTGTTTTCTCTCTTATTACTGTGAATATTGGAAGATAGAAAATTTTCACCTTGGTATTCAACACTTCCATTGCACATCCTGTCCTAGCTGATCATAAGGCTTTTGCTCCAACAATGTCACTCACCATTAGCGAGGTCTGAGTATGAACATTTTCTCTAGAGGTAATTTCTCCCTATTTGCATAATTTAGGTATTCCGTTGAAACTCGAAACAAAGTGTTTCCATGGTCATTGAATACAGCTCAGATTTGGTGATCATTAGAAGGAATGACACTAGTTTCTTCACAGCACACATGAATTTACTTGCTCATTGTGCGGTTAACATTGGACACGAGGGAGTTAAATGAGGGAGAAAATGGACGTAAAGTTGATCAGTGATTAGTAATATTGTCACAACCTGAACTGTAACATTTATCCTATTACATCTTTGTTGTTCTCTTGTTCTTATATGTGAGTCACCCTTTTCTCGTCTGAAAAATTGTGAAATCAATAACATTGATGCAAAACTCTCAATCAACTTCACCCCTTGGGATCTGATAATAATATAAGAATTCTTTTAACTTCACCGTTGAGAAATTACATGTATACCAAGGAAAGCTGGAGTCGATTATCAAATGTGTGAAAGTGCTCAAGTAGACGAATTTACTGGAGATAAAGTAAATTGTTTCACAAATACACTGTAAGAATTAAATGTGATTTGTATTACAGTGCTGAATGCAGAATAAAAAATTCCATACGACCCCAAGAAACTCAAACTAAACTCCATATTTGAATCTATTGACAGCACCTACTGGCTAATAAATACTTTCAGGGAGCCTGGGAAGTAAGGGACA
This sequence comes from Comarum palustre, assembly GCA_951800085.1. NCBI lineage: Eukaryota > Viridiplantae > Streptophyta > Magnoliopsida > Rosales > Rosaceae > Comarum > Comarum palustre. Next base: position 12,871,063 of record OX637572.1, on the reverse strand, counting down.
AGTGGCACAACAAGCAAGTCCGAGCTTGTTCCAAACCAGCTTCGAAAACAAAGAGTCAAGATACAAAAGATATGCAGAGAACACAGAGGAATGAGACAGTTCAATATGAATAACCATGTGTATGAAAGTAGTTCAAATCTCTACAGACGTGCATGTGTTCATACTCTGCTCCTACTTGTGTGTAGGTTTCATCTCCAGAAGGATGTCATCTACCACACAAGACTAGAGAAAACAACTCATTATATTCATGCTAACCCAACTAATCAATATCCCTCCAAATGCCACCTAGAGAGCGAAACCATACTCGGTAAAACTTAAATTATCTTCCATCCCCGAATTTCATATGATGAAAGCAAATGCACCAATCCTTCATGCCTCCATATATTGATATGCAGCCCAATATGTAGGCCTAATGCTATAGGAAAATAAAGCATTCATGTTTTCCGAAAGACCCTAGCAACACCGCCTAGTGATGAGCAACGGCTAAAGAAACCATCTTTATTCAAGCATTCATGCAAGACATTTTATTAAGAAAGAAAATAGGTCCAGGGCATATCTCTAATCCCCTAATCGGAACAGGCTGGAAATGAGTGGACATGTAACAAACCAGAAGAAATGAAACAAAGGCACATACTTTACCCAGCCATCAACCATTGCAGATTCAAAAATCGCAACATACATTGCATACCAAGGTTTGAAATACTAAAAGATTGCATGCACACCCAGAACTCCAAATGCATCCCAATTATTCATTACTAATGACAATTCGACAGATTACAACAAAAATCTAACAAAAAAAGAAGAAAAATAAACTACATTTGCATGTGCCTCCCATGCTCAAACTACTTGTAAATCAATAATTTCATTTAGAGTTTAAATTCCAAGGATAGCAATACCAACCAAGTAAACATTTTTATCAATTCCAGATGCCTAATGGTACTATCAAAATTGATGGAAAACTAGAAACAAAACAAAACAAGCCATACCATCACTCTCCTCATATCGGAACGTATCGCTTCAACACCTGCTTCGCCCCAACCGCCACTCCGACTAAAGCTCCTCCAACGGCGCCGGCCACCGCCGCCGACCTAACTCCCCTCGCCGCACGGTACACCGTGCCGGTGCCGAGCCCTGCCGCGACGCTGTTCCACACATCATCGGTATCCCTGAGCGCCTGAACGCCGCTCTCCATGCCGGCGTAGAGCAACCCGATGACGCCGAGGCGGTTGGACCAGGCCCGGCCGGTGTGACCCGAAGAGTTGAGGATCCGATTGATCCGGAGCTTGGTGGTGTCGCCGGACTCGAAGGAGCGGACGCCGGAGACGAGGCCGACGGATCCGCCGGAGATGGCGCCGGCGAGGTAGGTGCAGCCGGTGTAGAACGTGAGATTCTCGCCCCAGGAGCGGCGCTGGCGGCGGGCCTCCTCGACGAAGAGGAACTCCGGCGAGGTTGGGAGCTTGTAGAGATTCTCAATTGGGACTTGGAGATCCTGATAGGGGTTGTAGAGTCGGGTCGGGACTGGGTCGGAGTCGTGGCGGTCGTGATCCGAGGACATGGGGTGAGACATGGCGGGGTAAAGAGAGAGAAGCTGCTTCGTTTAGTTTTTAGGGTTTGGGGAAGAAAAGGGAATTATATTTCGTGCGAAAAAAAATTAAAAGGAAATGAGGGCGAATATTTTTTGGGTCCTGTGTAAAGCGGGTCGGGTCAAGTACCAATGAGCTTTTGCGAGTTGTGACGTGTTTGAACATTGACCAACACGTGACCAAGAGATTCTATGAGAAACACGTGTTTGGCATATACAATTTACGTTTTTCCGTCGACTCTTCACGAGCTATGAACTATCCCCTTTCGGTTCAAAGTTAAAATTTCAAATGGATCCAATATTGGTCATTTCAGTTTTATTTTGGTGATGTTAATCATGTTATGACGTTATGTTATGTCTCTCTCTACTAGTTGTCTAACACATTTACTCTCTAACTATCAGGGGTCGAGGCACACACCTCATTCACTCTTCAGTCATAAATTTTAATTCATCAGTGTCTTATCAGTGTTTCATTGAACAAAATACAAAAACATGCATTATATGAGAGTCGAACCTTTAATCTTCTAATGAAAGATCCAAAGTTGATTCACTAGACCACCCGTGTGGGACCCAACACTTTTTAACCGTGGTTAATGACGAGTTACAGAGGTTTAAGTCGCATTCGGTAACTTCGCGAGTTAACTACCACGTTCATTTTCGAGTTTTTCAAAGTTCTCCAAATACCTGATTTAATGACTCGATGTCATAGTACGTGTCGACACGAGTCTCCCGGTATTTTCAGATTATTTTTCGGAGCTTCGGTTTAATTTCTACGAATTTTCGAAGTTTCCGGTAACTTTTAAATTACCTTTCCGGTAAATCAGTTTTACCATTTTACCTTTTACTTTTCACCTTCTTTAAATCTGGACCGTTGGATCTATTCAAGATTGAATCTCAGCCGTCCATTTTTCTATAAATAGAGGAGAGAGGTTTGACCGAGTCAAACCTCCCCAAATCGGTCAACTGGAGCTCCCCGAGCTCCGCTTCGGCCTCTGCTGTCTTCCGCCTGACGCCGGCGATTCCGGCCACCCCAGGCCGGCGGACCACCTCCAACCTTCTCCTCTTTTCCTCTACTTCCTAGCCCAGTCCTTGGATTTCTCAAGCGTGCATCCACGGTGGAGATCGAGCACCACTGTGCTCGATTGAATTCCTGCGATTCCCGGCGATTCAGGCCATGAATCAGCAAACCAGAGGTTTGGTTCTTTTTCTCTTCTTTTCCTCTTCCTTTTCCATGCTTCTGATCAATCGATTGGAGCTTTAATCGAAAACTCTCTTTCCACTGTTCTTACTGTTTTCTGTGTTTTTCGGATTTCCTGGGTTTCAGGTTTCTCGCTCAGGCGACCGTGTTTTTACGCTTCAGGCGAGTTCCTCGAACTCTGGTGAGGCTAGAAACAGTGGATTGGAGCTGCTGGAATCTCAGTTTGGAGTAGAGGCAGAGGTCTGGTGTTCTGCCAAGGAGAATCAGAGAAGAGATGATGGTGACTGGTGCAGTTGGGGATGGTTGGAGATTGAAGAGCTGCTAGAAGGATCTTGGAGGAGGCTGCGGTATGCCTCAGATCGATTTTGGAGGTGAGAGGCAGTCTACTGGTTTCTTTAGCTACTGTGTTGTTGGATTGTTGTTGTGGTGATTAATTGATGTTGATTTGGATGTTTTCCTGCATGTGTTGTCGTAACTTGGTAAACGAGGAAAACGAGGAGGTTATGGCGAATTTCCGGCAAGTTGACCGGAATCCGGCAGAGGATTCCGGCAAGTTGCCGGAATCCGGTGAAGATTCCGGTGATGCAGTTAAACCGGCAGAAATGCCGAGAAGGTAGTCTTCGAATCCCTTCAAAGGTGTTGTTTCCGTTTAGTTAGGTTAAAGAGTCGTAATCGGAAATTACGTATAAGGAAACGTATAAAAACGAAAACTAACCGTATTTGGGAACCTTCCATTTTAGGAAACCTTCTAAGTTTGGAAACCTGCTAATTTGGGAAAGTTTCCATTAAAGGAAAGTTTTCATTTTGGGAAAGTTACATTTTCAGAAAAATGGTTAAAGAATTGAAGTTCAACGAAGTTTGACACAACTTGGTTAAATTGATAAAGTGTTAAATTGTTATCGGAAAATGATAACTGAAATTCTGGAAAATGTTAAGTTGACCATGTTAAGTAAAGTTGGTGTTTCACGTAAATCGGTAAATCGACTCGGTAAATAAATTGGTTAGTGTGACACGTTGGGTGTCCATAGTAATTCAACGAATTATTATGTGACACCCTAACGTCAAGTTAAAGTGGTTAAAGAGAAGTTCAGAAGTTTAGTCGGACTTCCGGTAAATGAGTAAAGAGTCTATAACTGGAAAAGAAAGTCAAAAGGTTAAAGTGCCATAAAAGGAAATTGGTTGGTCAACTTAGCCAATGTGGTCATTCCTGGTCAAACTAGGAATGCTGAGGTCTGTTGACTGTTATTACATCTTGGTTGCTAAGCTACTTTAATTCTGCAGTGATTATTGGACGAGGTAGCTTACGCGGTGACCTCGGTTCACCGAGGCAGCTCCTGGAAGCTTGGAGCTTACGTATGGAACGGCAATTCCAGGTAGGGAATCTGAACCCCCTTGGTAGTGGTTTTATATATGTATGAGAAAGTGCATGATTTTGTGTATGCTCATGGTCGATGCCTCGGGAAAGTTTTCTGTATATTAAATGATTTATGATTGGGCCAAGAAAAACCGAGGCTAGACGTAAATGATTTTATACGTCAATGTGAGATGTGTGGAGCACCGTTGTCCTGATTTCCGGTGCGTGACCTGAGAGTGACGGGACCTAGTATCTAGTACTCCCGCGGTGTCGAGACCGTGAACCTCCGGAGGGTGGTGCCTTGTTTATTTTATTTTCCCGCTTACGCTCGTCTCGCACAGAGTTAAGCGAGTCGTAAGTGCGGTGTGTTGTTTATGGGTACTGCAGTAAATGGACACTCTCGCTACTCTGCGTTTTCAAGCGCTTAGGTAGTTGGCCCCGGTTTGCTGTGAAGACAAACCCGGGATTCGGTCACTGAGATTCGAAAGTCCTGCAGGCTGTATTGTTCATTGAGCGCTCTGGGCCCCTATGTTTTTAGCATACTGCACTGTTTTCCTAAAGGATATAAAATGATGGTTTTTGTGTGCCAAGGATTTTATAAATGGTTTTCTTACGAGCTCAAATCTATATGTATATATACGGTTTTTGGTTTTCAAACCTATCATTGGTGGGTCTACGTGAGCACGCGAGGACGACGCTCACCCCTACAACAGATTGTTTGCAGGTACTGTGACGGGAAAGATAGAGAGAGCTATGTGTGGAGCCTCATTTCTTCCTCGATGTTTGGTCCAAGTGTACTCCCTATTCCGGTTTTACCCTTTGAGACATTTACCAGAGTTTTCTACCTAAACAGTAAAGGTGTCATCCCGATTTATTAACCATGTTGTATATTTTTATTGTTGTCGCTAAAGTTTTTAAATTGTCCCCTTTATTTTGACCACCTTCCACGAAATTAGATAAACTCTGATGTTTGTTTTAAGAATTTCATGTGGTGCCACTCAAAGTATTAAAGTTTAAATTTTATTTTACTCACTAAAAAGCCTACGACTTTAGGTTAATAAGTTGTTGGCACGTCCTTCGGACGTGTTGGCTTCTTATTGGCTTAAATTCGTGGCTACTGTAGTTTACCCCCAGGGGTGCTACAACCCGATCACATGTTAACATTGCACAAATATTCTATATATTCACAGATACTTCTTATTTCAGAGAGATTATTTTTTGAAATAAAAAAATTAAACGGGCAATGGTCTCACTCACAGATGAACTTCAAGGCTGAACTCATTTAACCAGCTTGAGAATTTCTTTAATTTTGCAACCTGCATTTAAATGTATTTATTAGAGTTGTGAAAACCAAGATTATGAGTCACTTATTTTATGTTATAAATATTGTAAAGTCTTGATGAGTGATTGTTTGATTTTATATATCTAGAATGATATTTTTTTCTAGTATAGTTGATGAGCGAGACTAGTTATCATGCAACAACTTAAGCACATAACACTCATCGAGAACTAATATCATTGTAAATATATTATTATTATTATTATTATTATTTATATCTCACTAACTGAAAATTTCTGGTTACGCCGATATGGCATTTCGATAAGTTAAGTTTATCCATTGCGAAAAGCACAACCAGACATAAACAAACCAAGAATACATAATGTTCAAAGCTAAGTTGGTTATTGTCTTTTGTGAGGCAGTGGTCCTAGTTAATCACTCCAAAATAGAGCACATTTAAGAGTTGAAGAAACAAGAGGATGATGAATATGTATATGAATAACGAAAGGTACATGAACAAGATATCTTCTGCTTAGTGTAGCCGGTTCAAACACAGCATGTACAAATTGCTTTCCCATTCGCGTTAGGAAAATGACTTGAACCTCCTCAAAGGAGTATCAGCTACGACGGAAGTAGAGCACTGGCTTACAAAAGACAAGCAGCCCGTTTCGTGCTTCAGGCTTGATTTTTCCAAATCTGCTGTGTGATGCTGATGATGAACTGGCTCTCTTACTGTTGCTCCTGAAGCTCCTCAGTTTCGTCATTGAGTACTGGAGCCGCATCCACCTTTTTCTCACATTGATCTACGTTGAAATCCCATTTCCACGTTAGGGTTTTCTCTCATCCTTCCTGATTATACATAATAATCAAATTATAATTGAAAATCTACTACAAGTTACATTTACTTTAGAAATGCTACTAGGTTATCTCATCCATAATGTCAGCCTAAAGAGCTGTCTAACTAATATATCAAGTTAGGAACCCATCTCAACAGCTTGCTAGGATCTGTGTGGATCGATAAAATATGGTTTCCAGTTTTTCACACACCAGATAATTAGATAACTGATAATCTATCGTCACGTTTACTAAGTGGCCTGGGGTGTTTTCCTAAGTTGCACTGGGGCTTTCCAATTTGCGATAAGACTGCATGGTTAAGTTGGGACAACAGCAGTGTAACAGAAGCGGAATAACTAAAACTAGTGAGACATGACCAACCCAAATTTTCATGAATGTGCTTAAAAAGAAATCAGTGCAGTGACTTTACTGAAGGCAGATAAGTCTTGTAATTCTGCAAGGAAACTAACCTGACTGGCAGTTGTGGTTGATCTCACTACTGGTGGTGGAAGTGAATGTCCTCTATAGGGAACGATGGCAAAGTTATTGGCTTCTTCCCTATTACCAAGCTCTCTTAGCCGTTCCAGCTCAGGCAAGATGACTGAACCGAGATCTGGTCTATCTTTTCTCCTCAGCTCACAGGACTTCAAAGCCAGTTTTGCAAATAGCAAAGCCTCTTCAACAGGCCAGTCTGGCACTGCAGGATCAAGCATCTCCGCAAATGTACCTTTCTCAATGGACTCCTCAACCTTGTGGGACAATCCCATTGCTGGCCTTGATGTAATGATCTGTAAAAGCATGATTCCCAGGGAATATATGTCTGATTTCACACACAACATTCCTGATTGCTGATACTCCGGGTCAATGTAACAAAATGTACCAGCTGCTGCTGTCAGGCGGTATTGAGTGACAATATCAGCTACAGATGCTGGAACTAGCCTGGCTAAGCCTATATCAGCAATCTTGCTCACATAGTTCCGGTCTAGCAGGATGTTTGCCGGCTTGAGATCACGGTGCACAAGGGGTTCTGGTTTTGTCTGGTGAAGAAAAAGAAGGCCACTAGCAATTTCTGCAGCTATTTTGAATCGGACAGTCCATGGGATTGGAGGTGTGTTGCCCTTCTGTAAGAGGCGGTCTTCTAAGCTTCCATTTTCCATGTACTCGTATATAAGGCATCCATACTCGGGGCAGGCACCTACTAAGAGAACCATATATGTCTAATGCAGCTTAGGACATCAACCTGCATTGTCATTGATAAAGTAGTCTAGGGTTCAACTCCAAAACCAATTGATAATGGAGAGAGTAGCCCAAACTCTTATAAACCCACAGGCAAGACCCTATTTTTCCGATGTGGTATAGATATCTCAACATGCCCTCAAACGTGTGGCGACCCCTCAAGCCTAACACGTGGACAACATTAGGGATGACGTGGAGTGCGCGTGGCCGATAACGCTAATACACGTAGACGTGGGTAACCTGCTCTGATACCATGAGAAAGTAGTATGAGGTTCAAGTCCAAAACCAATTGCCTATAGAGAGAGTAGCCCAAACTCTTATAAACTCATATGTAAGGCCCTATTTTCTCGATGTGTGATAGATATTTCAACAGTCATAACCAAAAAGAAATGATTACTCATACACTTATATATTTGTTTCAGACAAATGGTACATCGATCATCTGCTTTCTGTCAAAATTAATGAACCAAGAACATGCTTTACCTCTTGTTGGAATTGCTTCTTCCCCTGTGACATGTCTGGCCTCAAGACCTTGATGGCAACCGGGGTATGGTTAAGCACACCTTTATAAACAGGTCCATATCCACCTTCTCCAACCTTGTGTCACATATTAAAGTAATCTGTTGCAACTTCAATGGAGTATCTCCTATACATAGCTTTGTTTTGTACCAGAGCTTCCATTGCTTTCCTTCTGTGTTTAGACTCCTCCTTGGCTCTCATTTCTGCTATTTCCTCTTCTAGATCTCCATCTCTGCTAGCCTTTGTGCCATCCGCGCTGCATCCAATGCAACTTTGCTTTTCTGCTTCTCCATCTCTACTAAGGCCACAGCAGCCTCTTCAGCAAGCTTGGCTTCCTCTAGTTTGCCTTCCGCTGTTTTCCATTTGTGTAGATCGCATGCCTGTATACCAGTTATTGTATAAGTGTTTGCATCTTATATAATATAAAATATTGATAACGTTCTCTCAGTATGTTCTTACCTGCTGCTTAGATGCTAAAGCTTCTTTGTAAGCTGAAGCGTACATGGTCATTATTTGCTTCAATTCCTGCCTTAATCTCATCGTCTCAACATCCAAGCCAGACTATAACATAACATGCACTAAAAATTTAGAAACATAGTTTATCTTCTTGGTAACAATAAGAAGGCTGAATGTTGAAAACACACACCGATTTGTGTGATGCAAGTTATTGTCATCATCATTCATAATAACTAACTTGAAGGCTTCTGAACTCTTTTTTTTGCCTACATCCTTAAAGAAGTTAAGGGCTTATTTTATGCAACTTGTGATGGACTAATTTGATGTACAGTACAGCACTTACTAGTCCAGATGTAAAATCCTTAAACAAAAAAAAACTAGTCCAGATCTAGAAATAAAATAGAGGCCCTAGAACTGAGGGATGTTGTACTTGAGTTTGTGAGGATGCAGAATTCCTGTTACCCTCATTATTGTCTGAGCCATTTGATCTGTCTGAGGAAGTACTACTTTTTGAACTTGAGCTTCCATAACTAATTTGTGATCTGCAATGCAGGACAAATTCAAAACCAAGTTACATAAACTTGACACATCAATGGTAACGAAGTTGAGAATATTGTACCTGTCTTCTGAGTCTGATCCATCATGAGGATGGGGAAGAAGATGGTTTTCTTGAAATATCCTAATAAAGTTCATTAGTGAACATTTTTGACTGAAAGTGTGACATACGTTAAAAAAAGTTCTTTCGATAATATGAGATATCATGTTAGATCAACCTCACTTGAAAATATATTTTCAGAATGGAAACAAAATGAAAATGATCATACAGCGTGATAATTATATTAATTACCATGGTGAACGTGAAATCGCAGTGACGGAACCAGGAATTGAAGTAGGGAGACTTGACTTTCCATCATAAAAAAACCCGACAGTGCGAGAGCAATATTATAGATTAAAAATAATGATACACCTAAACAAGGGGGACATAGTGAGCCATACCCTTAGAATACAAGTTTATGCCAAAACAAGATTCATAAAAATGTTTAAGATGTAACACAAAAGAAGTTAGATGTATAAAAAAATAAATAGATATAAAACTTATCTCTTTTGACTAAATCTGACCCTACGAGTGTCTGCAACTTCAAATTTGTTTATCACAAAATCATTACTAATAGAATCAACATACTCCTTCTCAATGTGGAAGACCATACAATCACCTAGAAATTCTCCTTCCATCTTATTTCTAAGTTTGTTCTTGATGATGTTCATGACTGAAAATGCTCTTTCAGTTGTTGTTGTGGACACCGGAAGAGTCAAAACTAGACAAATCAATCTATAAAGCATGGGAAAAAATTTTGACTTCTTTGTTTGTACCAGCAATGGACACAACTCACAAATAGATGTCAAATTCTGAAATTTAGCATCATCACGTATGTCTTTTTCATACTATGCACACTCTGACTCAAGAGAAAGCATCTCACCATCATCAAAATCTTCAGGATAAAACTTTCTTGTAAGATCAAGAACATGCTCAGTTTTAAACTTACTGAAATTAGAGTGAGGATCCAACGTTGAAGCAAGGGTAAGCAGGTCTAAGGCTTGTTCTGAGAATCTTCCATCTAACTCACTTAGCTGAAAATCAATCACAACATTGAATATGTCAACATGGTAATGATGCTCATTAGTGATAGAAGACCGACGAGATGAACTAGCATGCATATCAGGCACATTAATCTCATGTTTCTCACAGAAACATTCTACATGTTTTAAGAAATCAACCCATCTATCTTTCCTCAAGTCTCCAAAAAATGTTTTTGTATGCCTCACAAAACGCATAGCTTGAACAAAATCAAGAGTGTTGCTGCAATGTCTGAGAAAGAGTTTCAGTAATTTTCATTACCTTGTTCATCAGAAGCAAACAGAACACAAAAGCAAATTTTCGCATAGCTTTGAAAACATCTACAACTTATTCTTAAAGATCTGATGGCCCATGCTCACTCACATAAACAAGAGTTGTATTAGGTGCACTATACAATTCAATTAAACCTTTAACTGAACGATAATGTGAGTCCCAACGAGTATCACAAGCTCGTTGCATAGAAAAAATCCGATTGGCCCCTGTACCAGTTTCAAGCTCACCACATGATACCAAGTTTGCAATTTCTTCTTTTCTAGCATCTTTCAATGTCGAATGACGCTTGCCGGAAGAATTTACAAAGTTCACAATCAAACTTAAGATGGAAAAGAATTTCCAAATTTCATGTACCCCCTTGGCGGTAGCATTTAGTGTTAGCTTCAGACGATGAGCAAAACAGTGCACATAATATGCAAAAAGACAGTTTTCAAGAAATAATGCTTGTAAATACCTCTCATGTTGCTAGCACCATCATAGCTTTGACCACGCATATTTCTAACTTAGAGATTACACATAGTAAGAAGCTTAGAAATCTTATCTTTAAGGAGCATTTCATAATGTAACCCTTTTGATCTCAGGATTAACTCTCTCAAATGCTTTGATAAGTTGCCTAAAAGGTCTTTGGTTCAATGAATCTTCAGACTCATCATGGCCTCTAAAGACAATTTCTTGGTTAGCTAGGTATCTAATACCCTTTATAGAAGCTATGAGTCTCAATCGGTTATCTTCCACATCTTTTGCTGATTTTGAACTAAAAATTATCTTAATTTGGCTAGATGGGTTTCGCAATGAATCCCACTTTTGCATTGCATTATTATGTGGCGATGTAATGCCTCCTACATGATTGAGAAAAGCATTATCACTAGGCACAGTCCTCTTCTAATTTTTAAACCCCTCAATAGTTAATGCTTTGCTTTAAGAATTTTCACTATCATAAAGAAAACAAGAGAAACAATATGCCTTATTCTTAGTCTCTGAAAACTCAAGCCATGGATTATCTTTAAACCAAGAAAACTGAAACTTGCGTTGTTGATCACCATATTGAGAGAAGGGAAACTCACATTCAGGTTGCATTGGACCCAACAAACTATATGCTCTTCTAATCGAATCACGTTCATTAACTGGATATTTCCATATAGGACATCGTTTTTCCGGATTACGTTCAATAACATTGGTATTATTCAATGAATCAATACCACTGTCTTGAATCTCAATAGGAATCAATGGAGAGCTTGGAGTTGGGGCATCACCAGGAGATGTTTCTAAATGGCTAGTAGTAGAGTCACCATGATTAGCTTGGAGTTGGGGCATCATTATGAACTGATCAAGTTTTTCTTTCTCTTTTTTGGTTGTTCATTCGACATTACTTTCTCACCTATAAATTAAGAAATTATAGTTTTAGTAATTTATGTAATTTAGTTAGTTATAGCACAAAATATCGACAATTCTAAAAATAAAAAAAATAAAATAAAAAAATTTGAACCTGGTTGTTAAGCAGAACAATGAAAACAAACCCTTTTGTTTCATTGGGACCTTGCGATCAACAACCTAGATATTACAATACAAGAACAATGGTTTAACAATAACATAGAGAGACAATAACTTATTCTTTTATTGCAATTTGAATTTGTCAACCAACTAGGAAAGAACCCTAACTTTTGCTCCAAATTTCCAATTTCAATTTAGTTAATAAAGTAAGATTCAATACTTACAGCTTTAAAAGATGAAGAATATAACAGTAAATGAGTAATTTGACCCTTGATTGGGTGGAGGAATTCAGTGAACTCGCTGCTTGCTGCTGTTGTTGGGTTGCTGCGCGACAAACTGCAGCTGATTTTAGAGAAGAACTGAAGAAGACGACATCATTTGAGAGAGAGAAAATGATAGACTTATCGTTAAAAACTACAAGGAAAGAAAAAAAAATATAGTGGACTAGTGTGCACTTTTGGGGTAGCTCGTGAGCCCATTAATTTGATTGGAAGGAGACCAAATTTTATTACAAGTCCAAGAATGAGTGTGGCTTATATAATAAGATAGATAATAATCATAATATTATATGTAGGGTTTTTTCTCTCAAAATTTTAGGTAAACTTGAGTCCCACTCTTTCAAGTTGTAGCTTCGCCCTTGTGATTGAGTGCATTGTGGATTGAGTGCAGTTGTCTCTGGACATGATTGGTAGACATATAAATAGATTGGATCTAGACCAGATTGATCTAGATCTGGATCCGTAAACTTTAGATCTAGATCCGACTCGTTACCTGCCAGATCTTTAATAGTTCGATCTAAATCCGAATTTGATGGGTTAACGGATACCTAATCTGTTAATCCGATCTGTTTATAATTATAAATATTTTAAATGTTAATAATAATTTTATTATAAAATATTGATAAATTTTTATAAAAAAAAGAAATATTTATATCAAAACCCGTTTAAATCCGAATCAAATCTTTGGTCCATTTACATGTCGAATGTTTGGTCAGTAAGTGTCCTTGTGACCTTGTCAGACCCCTGGGACACGTGTCCCTCCTTAGACTATGTATCATGAAAAGTCCATGGCGGGGTAGTTGTATTCGTGTCAGCACTGTCTCAGCTCACCATCTTCTGTCGCCACACACCCCATGACATGACGTCACCACGTAAAAGACCTTTGAGGTTTCCACACCTAGAGTCTCTCTGTTGGCCCCAAATAACCCAAAAGAGAAACTGCTTTTGAAGATGAGAAGGGCTCTCTTCACTGACCACTAACTGAGGTTAGTCATGTTCTGTTTCACCTGATATGATTAACCCCACTTTAAGGTTCTTGTCTGATTTTGATCAAGATCATGGTTTTATAGCATGCCCAGAATGGTGATTTGTGTTTTTATTTAGTCAAATTTGTGATGATTGTTGGTGATTTGGGGTTGACTACTGTGTTTCTTGGGAGGAGGATGAGAAGGAGAAGGAGAAGAAATGTAAAAGAGTGACCCCTTTAAGATCAGATTGAGATGGGTTGTCTTCAGATCCAGGAAAACCCAAGTTTTATGTGTAGAAAAGCTTCTACCTTTTGCTGGGGTTTTCTTGTGATTTGATTAGGATTGCTTTCCTAGGTTCTTTCTCATGATCCCTTTGCTTTCTCATCTTGGATTTATAGATAGGGTTTGTATTGGAGTCATTTTCAGAAGCTTATGTGTATATTTGAGGGTTGGTGGTGAGGATAGGATTTTAATCCATGTGGCTGAGTCTTTGCCAGAGGAAAAAGTGTTTGCTAAGCTTTATAAGGAACTTAATTCACCTGTGAAGTCTTCAAATTCGTGTCATTCGGAGGTTAGAATCCTTGTTGTTTATCAGATCTGATAACCCCCCTTCGTTCTGCTCGTGTTAAGCACATAGCCCATCTTTTGTTTGGTCAAAGTGGTGCAGAACTGTGTTTATATCGCTATAATTGTGAGAGAATCAGTGGATCCTGCAGAGAGGGGGTTGTGTTCTAAAGTTAAACAGAATTGTTAATTTACCGGGGGGGATTTGGAGTGACTGCCAGAATTGTATGAAGACTAGGAAATTAATGGAGGACATTTCTCCAGCAGTTGCGGTGACACTTAGTTTAGGTAATGCTGTGTGTGATAATTCGGCAGTTGCAACCAATGTGGAGTTTGCATGGCTAAAGCTAGTGACAGACCCAGGAAATCTTTCGTCAGATACCACCAAGGTGGTACCTTTAGAATTGATTTCAGATGGAGGTGGCAATGATACTAGGAATGAAATTAGTGTGGTAGCCATCCCATCACAAGAAGATGACAGTGGAGGGGCTGATTTGTTGGAGTTGCTGCCAAAGAGCAGAAACAGTTTGGTTATTAAGGATTCTGTGGTTAAAGAAAGTGAGGAAGAAATCTTATCCTTTAGATTTGATACTAAGGGAATTGTTAGTGAGCAGTTGCTAACTTTAGAGGTGGGGTCTGAGATAAGCTTAGCAGATGTTGTGGAGATGGGCAATTCTGGCGAGGGTCAGATTGTTGCAAAAGCTATTGTCTTGGTAGAATCTACTATAGGGCAAGTGCCTTCTGGTGAAGTTATTGTGGCAGCAGTAACTCCAGTTTCTGAGTTGCGTGGTAAGACCGACTTAGTAGCATCTGCAGCAGTGGTTTTGCAGTCGAATGGGGAGAAGAATGCTAGTAAAGCAGCCATCCGAAGTGTTTTTGAGCTGGACTGTATTCCTCTTTGGGGTTCCATTTCAATCTGTGGAAGAAGACCAGAAATGGAAGATGCAATTGTTGCTGTACCTAGGTTCATTAATATTCCAATTAAAATGCTCATTGGCAATCATGTGTACAATGGAATGAGCCAGAGTTTGACCCACCTAACCAGTCATTTTTTTGGCATTTATGATGGGCATGGTGGACATCAGGTATATACCATCTTCCAAACATATGTTTTGTTCATTGAAGTTTAAAGTATATACCTATACTGTACTGCAACTGGATGTATTTCAGTAATTCATGAGGCTTATTATGCTTCGTGTATTTGTTTGGTAATTTCAAAGTGAAAACCATGGTGGTGGAAGGGCATTCTGGTAACTAGTTGAAGCATAAGCTCTATTAAACAAATTTTGCTTTCTATATATTTATTTTGTTCGAAACACCTTATATTAGGAAATGACTATTTTCTTTCATGTTCATAATAGAGCAAACATTTGGATTCAAATATCCCTTAATGGTTAATGGAACACTAAACAGATTTCTGAATCTGTTAACCTAATTTAAAAGGACACTCTTTTAGGTTGCTAACTATTGTTGTAAGCGCCTTCATTCTGCTTTGGCTGAAGAGCTTCAAACAATTGAGGATGACTTGACTGATGGAATAATGGGAGAAACTCAGCAGGTGAAGTGGGATAAAGCATTCACTAATTGCTTCCAGACTGTAGATGATGAGATAGTAGGAAAAGTCAGCAGAGGCATCAGCGAAAATAATGACGATGCTTCTGAGTCCAGCTTTGAGCCTATTGCTCCAGAAACTGTGGGGTCTACAGCTATGGTTGCGTTGGTCTGCTCTTCCCATATTATTGTTGCGAACTGCGGTGATTCAAGAGCCGTACTTTGTCGTGGCAAACAACCGGTACCATTATCAGTAGATCATAAAGTAAGTGCGTATTTGTGGTAGACTGTTTATTTGTTAATAACCGATTCTTTCTCTTTGTACAATTGATATTTTTATCTTGTTACTTTGTGACTTTCTATCAGCCAAACAGAGAAGATGAATATGCAAGAATTGAGGCATCAGGAGGGAAGGTCATACAATGGAATGGCCATCGTGTATTTGGAGTTCTTGCAATGTCAAGGTCCATTGGTATGTCTATAGTATAGAGTCTATACTCTACGTCTCTACTCTGTTGTGCAAATGAAAAGATGCTTGAAATGTGTGAACATTCATGCATTAAGTGTAAGCAGCATCTCAGATTTAGAAATGACTTCCTTTCCTTTCTCATCATACCACAGGAGATAGATATTTGAAACCCTGGATTATTCCAGATCCAGAAGTCATGATTGTCCCTAGAGCCAGAGACGACGAGTTCGTCATTTTAGCTAGTGATGGATTATGGGATGTCATGACGAATGAGGAAGCTTGTGAAGTAGCTCGAAGGCGCATACTGCTGTGGCACAAAAAGAACGGGGTTAC
This sequence comes from Comarum palustre, assembly GCA_951800085.1. Classification (NCBI taxonomy): domain Eukaryota; kingdom Viridiplantae; phylum Streptophyta; class Magnoliopsida; order Rosales; family Rosaceae; genus Comarum; species Comarum palustre. The sequence goes on along the minus strand of OX637572.1, from coordinate 12,855,042 downwards.
CCCTCTGGCAGAAAGAGGCACAGGAGTTGATCCAGCAGCGCAGGAAGCGGCTTCTTATCTTTCAACTCTTGCCCTCCAAAAAGGAAGCAGAGACAATATCTCTGTAGTTGTGGTTGACTTGAAAGCTCAAAGAAAGTTCAAGAGCAAATCTTGAATGAGGAAGGTTTAGCCACATCTAATGGCCTCAGCTATTTTCTTATATCTAATATATAATTATAGAGATCGATGGCAGTCTCGTTTTCCCCATGGGCTGCGTGTGTACAATTATAGAAATCTGTATGTACTATGTATTACTGTAGCAACTGTTATGCGATAGCATATGTGCTTTCTGTGTACTTTGCAACATTCTAGATATACAGTAATGAGCATTTTCAGTTAGTAATGTAAATTCTATGCATTTTCCTTTGATTTCTTTTGACTCTACTTGATGTCATCCAACAGACTCGTGCGTGGAAGTGGAAATGATCACCACATAGGTGCCAACTAAAATCTGTAGATTTGACCCAAAGATAGAAGAAAACCCGGCCTGATCTGGAACGGTAGCGCAAGTTTTTTATTTTATTTTTGAGAAGAAAAGGTAGAGTAAGTTTTGAATAACGGCAAGTCCCACAAAGAAAACCTTAGATTTATGATATCACTGCAACAGAGAAGTTGCATTTTCAGCCTTGTTAGGATTTGGTCGAGGAAGATACATAGTTACTTGCAGTGCGTTAAGAATTGGCCATCTTAACAAAATTAAGTTCTTCACATAACCAGAGACTTTCTTTTGCGTGTTTGTACACTAGAGCATAGTGCAGTATGATTAAATGATTAACATGCCTACAATGGAATGTATTAGCGAAAACAAGAGGCAAGGCAAAACTTCCATTAAATTACTGGAACAAAAGCACAGTAACATAAAACTTCAAACAATTTATAAAGTTCAGTCTTTCTGAGCCAAATACCCATATTCTTCCATGTGCTGTCAAATGATCAAAACAAATTCCAACAGATCACTTATTGCGTCGCTTGCGCCTCACTGTTGGAAACCGGAGGGGCACATGAAGGGTGATTGTTGATAAATCGTTCTTCTTAGACACCTTGCAACCCAAGGTCTCATAATGTGTCCTTAAAGTTGCATTACTCATTCTCAGATCCTTTGCTATGTCTGTCATACTTGTTTGGAATTCATCCGCAAAAAGTGTGAGCACCAAAACATAACTAATGAGAAGATTATTTTTCTCAGCTGATAGCCTCTTTGACACTGCATCAAACATGGTTGAAAATTTATCCTTTATCATGTTTGGGAATCTGTGTCCCTTTGCCGAGGAAAATCCATCCATGGAATGCAGATCTTTGAACTTTATAAGATGCGTAATATATGAGAAAATACAAGACAGCTTGTTCCTCTTGTCTTCATCCTACAAAATAAAAGAGAAACAGTGTTCAGTTCTTTTATCATGAAATGTCTTAACTCACTAGATCAAAGTATATCATGGCTCCATATCTCTAATGTTTTCCTTTTCTTACACTAGTAGATACACAACTATATTGACATGAACGTGCAAGCAATCACGGGGCAACATCAAAAACTGAAGTTCACAGGATATTAACCCTTAGTCACCAACACTTACTCCAAAGAGGCCTACTTTATTAGTGTTTGTAAGCAGCAGATTACTGGAAAAGAGGTATAATGACGCAGCCATGAGTTGGCTGGATCAAAAATATCCTATCTGAAAACCAAAGGCTAAGCCCCATTCTTTTTGGTCAGGAAAGTCTACTTGGTAGTTTAATGGTATTGTCAGTTTTATTTTCAGTTACAAAGTTTATTTTCAGTTATAAAATAAGAATAATTGTGAGTCTAGTGTTTTAAGAGTCTTGAGTGTGTCTTTGTCTATTTAAGTCTTAGTATTAAGAGTCTTATTATTAACAAGTTATATTAGTCTTTTGGTATTCTAGGAGTCTAAAGGTTTTATTTGAAGCCTACATGGCTTTCTAATGTAATCTAAATGGCAGATTGGAATGAGTTAAGATTTTATCTTGTTAAAGGCTTGGCCTTGTATCCTCTCCTCTATCCTCCCTTATTCTATTTCTCCTTTCTACAGCTCTCTTTCTCCTACAACCTTCTGTTCCTTAATCTTTCAACACTTTCTAGCCCCCCTAATCTCTCTCTCACCATCCCTCACTTCCGTCCTGCATTAATTTTGGTACCAGAGCAAAAACATCCTACTTTTTACCTTCACCTTACCTGTAGAACTACAATGGTTACTAACGCAGAGCTTGCATCCAAAGTGGACAGTTTGTCTCAAGAATCTGAATGCCAAAAGAAGTTGTTCCAGGAGGTGCTTAAAAATTGACTTCTTTAGAACATGGTTTTCAGTCTATGTCTGCCTTGGTAAAGGAGAAGTCAAAATACAGCAGTCAGGATTCGTTTTCAGCGTCAGATTCTAGGCGTAATGACTCAAGACAACCTGGATCAGAAAGAGGCGTCAAACTAGACGTTGATTTCAATGGAGACAGCAATCCTGAGGTCTTTCTTGATTGGCTACATGACTTGGAAAGCTACTTCAAGTGGCATCAGTTGGCCGAGGAGCAAAAGATATCATTTGCAGAAGCTAAATTGAAGGGAACAGCTAGAGTTTGATGGGAAAAATACCAACAAACTCATTCTGCAGTTATTAGGACTTGGGAAGACATGAAGATGGCTCTGACACGTTTCTTTGTGCCACCTAACTACAAGCAACGACTCCACCTAAGTTTGTGGAATTGCTGCAAGGGAGCCTCTCAGTTGAAGAGTATACTAATAAGTTCTATAGCTTAGCTGCCAAATCTGATTTTCCATGGAATGAAGACATCATGATATCAATGTACAGCAAGGGCTTGAATCCCCATACTTCTTTGGAATGAAGACATCATGATATCAATGTACCGCAAGGGCTTGAATCCCCATATCAATGGAGGAAGAACATAAGAAGAGATCGTCCTTGTCATTTTCCAACAAGGTGAAGACACCAGATAAGTCTTCTAGAGGATTCAGCCCTACATCTGGTGATTCAAATGAGAAAACTCTTAATGAGTCCGCATCTTCCAACCACTTAGTAAGTTCATCTGTTCTTAAGAGTGCTCAAAAAGCTGCTGGATCTGCCTCTAATACGAGGACTCAAATGCTGGATATGTAAAGGCTTTGGACACGTGGCAGTACAATGCCCATATCGTTTAGTTGCCTTTGCAGATAAGGAAACTCCTATTCCAACTACCGAGGCTGAACAAAAGGCAAATGAAGTTATATTGGAAGCAGAAAAAGATTTGCTGGAAGAAGTGTATGACCCATTTTTAATGCTGCGACCTGTTCTCACTACGCAAAAGGAACATGAGGAAGATTGGCGTAGAAGTAACATTTTTCAAACCCGTGTTCGATACAGTAATCAGCTGTGTACCCTAGTCATAGATGGAGGGAGCTGCGCTAATATCATCTCTGAGGAAGCTGTTAACAAACTTGGGTTGCCTAATGAACCACATCCAAACCCTTATAAGGTGGCATGGGTAAACAACACAAATCTCAAGATCAATGATCGTTGTTTGGTGACCTATTCTATTGGGAAATTGGTTGACACAGTGAGCTGTGATGTGCTGCCCATGGAAGTGTCATATTCAGTTGGGGCGGCCATGGCTATTTGATAAGGTGCAACATTGTGGTTACAGCTACACATATTCCTTCCAAGACCGAAAGTGATGAATCTATACTGGGTCCAGTTCCAAACTCAACCGAGCTGCGTTATTTCGGGGGGATTAATGACACAGCCATGAGTTGGCTGGATCAAAAATATCCTATCTCGAGACCAAAGGCTAAGCCCCATTCTTTTTGGTCAGGAAAGTCTACTTGGTAGTTTAATGGTCTTGTCAGTTTTATTTTCAGTTACAAAGTTTATTTTCAGTTATAAAATAAGAATAATTGTGAGTCTAGTGTTTTAAGAGTCTTGAGTGTGTCTTTGTCTATTTAAGTCTTAGTATTAAGAGTCTTATTATTAATAAGTTATATTAGTCTTTTGGTATTCTCGGAGTCTTAAGGGTTTTATTTGAAGCCTATAAATGACTTTCTAATGTAATCTGAATGGCAGATTGGAATGAGTTAAGATTTTATCTTGTTGAAGGCTTGGCCTTGTATCCTCTCCCCTATCCTCCATTATTATATTTCTCCTTTCTACAGCTCTATTTCTCCTAAAACCTTCTGTTCCTTAATCTTTCAACACTTTTCTAGCCCACCCTAATCTCTCTCTCACCATCCCTCGCTTCCGTCCTGCATCAAGGTACCAACCATTTTTGGGTTATATGATAATAGATATCTTCATGTGATAATGGAAGGTATTGCAGGCAAATATAGGTTTGAGAGAAAGTGGGTGTGTACAAAATTGGTACAATACTGCAGTAACAAAAGTTTGAATTACTTTATAAAGCTTCGCTAATCTAAATGGCAAGAAGTGTTCTCCTAAATAATAGAAGATCTATCTTTTTCTTCACTTAAAAGTATTCAAACCTGTAAAAGGGAATCAACAGAAATTGATTGGCTATTCAGTTCAATATGCTCTCATTGAAACAGAATGGATAATAATAATAATAATAATGCAAAATATTAATCATAGTATTTAACATCATGCTACACTAGTTTAGACATGAGAAGTGGAACTTCAAAATTCACCAGAACACCAATGAGTTAAAGCACTACAAGTGTAGTATCCAAAGCTACATCATTGATTATTAATCAACATTGGTTTTGTCCCTTTTAATTTTTTCTTCAACCCTTTGTCTTTTGTTCTTATATTCTCAATACTGGAAAAGTATGAAATGATTGACCACCGAACAACACACACCAGAACACAATGGAGTATATTAAAACACTACAAGTAACTTTTGCACCCTTTTTACCTCAATCAGCTGCAATTTATGGACCCGGTTGCAAACAAATGCTGGAAAAGAATCCTGTGAAATTTCTTCTCCACCTTCTGAAAGCTTATAAATATCTTGGAGGTATTTCCACTCTTCTGTGGTGATGATCTTATCCAGTGGATAAGCCTCATGGGGAGTGGTGGCAGAAGCATTAAATGGTGGGGTGTTGCGATCTTTATGGCCTTCAGAAGCTTCAGTATCCTCCCTGTCTATCATACCTTGTTTGATTGTATCCAGATCATTTTGAGAATCAGGATCATCTTCTTGCTTCAAGGTTTGCATTTTTTTATTCTGCAAGGTCACAGAAGAATAAAGTTAACATAATGCTTCTATTCAGCTTAAGATATAGTTGGACAGATATTCTGAAACAGTCTCAGTAGCAATATCATGAACCTCACATAGTGACATAGATGTAGTTGATATCAAGTCCTTTCACAAATTTCTCCATTAAAACTTTAAATCATTGATAGGACGGAAAAAAAAGAGAGAGAATGAACTCAAGAAGAAAGGTACCATCCACGATATCCATAGCTACATGCCACATCATTGATTTCTAATCAGCATTGGTTATTTCTCTTTCAATTTCTTTCTTCAACCCTTGGTCTTTCGTTCATATATTTTTCAATATTGGAAAAGTATGCAATGATTGACCACCGAACAATACAAAGCAGATATTGAGAAACAAACAGTAATAATTGAATTTAGTACAATAGAGTCATGCTCATACATAAAGCAGAATTTTTACCATCATTTCCTCTTAAGTTTTCGTTTTTTTTCACTAAGAACAGTGGGATCAATTATGCACAAAATCTTGCAGATAAAAATTCAAACGAATATGTCTAATATAGTTCTCACAATCACTAGAACCAATGAGTTGAACTCTATGTTACTTGGTGTATATGTCTCTAGTCTCTGTTTCAATTACAATTTTTTTTTCAGAATCACTGGTTTAAGTACATCTGGAATCCTACTATAATGTTTACAAAATTTTAGATTTCTTTTTCTTTCTTTAATTTTATTGTCCTACATTTCTAGTACGAACGGACACAATCAGACAAGACGCTTATCATTGTACAAATGCTGACGATTATCCTTTAAAAACTGAAAAAGAACAAGGTCTTACCTGCCGTATTGACTTCTTTGTTCCGTAAAGATTATGAAGTGCTGTACGTTTTTCTGCCTTCTCCTGTGTAGAAAGTTCTCCAATACCTGAACCTGCAGGCCCCTTACCAGCAGTGTCAATGCCTTGAATCTTTGCCTCCAATCTAAATATCTGAAAATGTGTATACCATGTAAGACCACAAGTTCTATCCTCACAACGACAATTCAAACAAAACTACTCAGTACACAATACAACACATGGTCTCCTATCCTTGATTTTCAAGGAAGGTACTCCATTCACTTCACACATTACACAACTAAACTCAGCTACAAACTTCAACAAAACAAACGATTAGACCCTAAACCCCAAATCAAACATAGCAAAAGCTTCAAATAATTCAACAACCAAATGATCCTAAATTACCTTGTTGCTAGCAATAGGCACAATCTTCAATGTCTGGGTGGCCTTATCAAGAATCCCAAGTCCATATGTGCAGAGCTCCCCAGCCTGAGCCTCACCAGCATAGCTAGTCCCAACAAAATCAACCTTAGACTCCTTGTTTGGGGTCACCACAACCTGAAGCCTAGTCCCACCTCTCTCCTTGTGCCTAAAGACTCCAACTTTGGTTGAATCAGGGTCTGGGTTTTGGGTCGGGTCGAACCCAGACGGGAAATAGCCCACCAGAGGTGGGATCCTCTCTGGGTTTCCCGGGATGACTCGTATGGTGGCTTGGACTTGTTGGGGCTTCTCTGGATCGGCTTCTGCCGCGACCCTCTTCCTTTTCTTGTGGTGCTTTTTCGATGGTGTTGATGTCTCTGATTTGGTTGCCGTCATTTGGGACCTGGTGTCTTCTGTGTCTGTATCCATTGCTTCACTAAAGATTGAAGCTTTGTGGGTTTTAGGGGCTTTTAGTAGGGTTTTGGTCTAAGACGACATGCCGTTTAGTGCCCCCTAGCCGGTTTGTTGTTTTCTTTTTCTTCAAAAACTGTTAAAACTTAAAGAAATAGAAACAGTGCCTCTTTAATGGAGAAAGAGACTGAAAGAGAAAGTTTTGGGCTTTGAATAAGGGAGAAAATCACTTCTTACCAAAAACCCAAATTTTCCATTCCTTGCTCTCGGCTACTGTTGCTTCTCAGGTAAAATTTTCAGAGTTTTTTTGGCTTACGATTGGATATTTGGAGTTGGGTTCGTTTCTGTCAGTTTTGTTATGTTCATTTTTAGCTGTGCTGGTGAATTTGATGTACTTGATTGTTTCTCAATGAGAATGGTTTGACTTTTTATAATGTTCTACTTTAAGTAGCTAAATAAGAGAAGTGAAGATCTTTCATGAGGTGTGGACGTGTGGTTGTTGGCATCTTCAGTCACCACTAGTCTGGTAGTTTTGGAGAACAATTGGATAGAGGGTTCTTTTTCTTTCGTTTTGGCATGGTGTGACTAAAAATCAGAATTGATGTGTCCATGTATTTGCTACATATGACAGTATGAGGGCAGTTCTTATGGAACTAAAGATGTTTTCATAGTTATTTAAAGGAGAAGTCAACTTCCATCAACCATATTAAGGTTCTGTGTTTTAGTAGTTCTGTAACCTGTTGGAAATCGATAATCAGTATAATGTAACTTTCAGTCTCACGCAAATTCCATTGGAAGTCGCATGTCTGAGAGTGGAAATGACATTAATTACAAATTCTTTGTTAAGTCAAAGATGTTAATGCAGTTACTGTAGCACATGTGGAATATTAGTAGGCTTTAAATGTGATGATCACATTTCAAATTCAGGATCGTTGTATCTCATTTTAGTATGAACTGGGAGTGGTAACGATCTCTTAAGAGTAAATACTGCTCAAGTTATAATTATCCCATCTCAGATATTCAGTTTAGCCATATATAGGATGATATGTATTTAAGACTACAGGCTGGGAAACCAAAGAGATATTATGTGTCACTCAGTTGATAAGTATTTTGAATTTCTGCCTATTAGAGGATTAGATAACATGCCTGTTCTTTGTGGGAATATTCATTTGCACAACTATAGTGGCCTATGTTGTATCCCCACTTTCCTTTTTATATTTTCTTGGATGACTGATGTTGTTTACAACTTAAGCACATACTTCAGCTTATCTTCACATGTATGATAAAATTAATTCTTCATGTAGCAGTTACCACTGAGGTAGAGAGGAGAGCTGAGGGATAGTCTCCGGAACACATGGATCAGAGTACAAACTCCTCCGTGATGCTATTTTTATTTAATATTCTATGCACTAGTATTGGTAGCAGGAAGATGTTGAAAGTTCCAATCATACCGATTTCTGCACACACATGCAAGCGCCTGCATTATGTGGTTGACCTAGGACCATTTCCAATTGGAATGCTGTTGTTGGTTTAGATATTGGTCTTTAAGATTCAACCTCAATTTGGTGTAAAAACTATAGGGAGCTCTCCTTTATATAGGTTGCTTATTTCTGTCATGCTGCAAGGGTCCTTAATTGCAGTTTCATAGTCAGACCATTCACTAAAAATGGTTTTTGGAAGACGATTAGAAGTCCTTAACATCTGGGAGATTTTAAACTTGCAACTTTAGAAAGCATATAATGTTTTCTTTTTATCCAATATAATCGTTGGTGATTAAGCATGTACAAAAACGAAAGTAATAAATAATCAGTCTATAATAATTTATGGCAAGATGTTCTTGGTTTACTTTCAGACAGTGATATTGTGAGCGCAGGGCACTCAACCGATGCAGTGAACCATAAAAATGGGCACTATGTTCCTATTGGTGGTCCGGAGGACCCAGAGCTGGAAAAGTTTGACAAACCACTTCCCTTTTGTGGTTGTGGAATTGGATGGTTTTCGTGAGTCTTCCTGCTTTCACTGTCCTTGTATTCTGTACTTATGGTCTCTCCTCCTTCTCTCATGGATGGCCTTCTTTTGCAGACTTCTGCTTGGATTTGTATTTCCAGTGATGTGGTACTACGCTGCGTTTCTATACTTTTGGAAATATTATGATAAAGACCCAAGGGAACGATCAGGGCTTGGTGCTTCAGCAGTAGCTGTAAGTTATATTCTAAAAGATTGTGGTTGAATCTATTTGTACCCTTCTTCTCTCTGCAGCCATGAGAGATAGTGTTATACTCAAGTTGCCGTGATTTATAGGTTTTTTTTGCCCCTTCTCCTTTTCTGCTGCTCCCTTCTCCCTTGGAACCCTGGTTCTCTTTTTTCTCACTTTATTGTTTTCAGGCTGTGGCACCACCTTGGTATGGCTATATGGGACTGGGTGTTGCCTGGACCGAGCGATTTTTAATATTTAAGTTTGCCAGAAATGAAAGAATTTGAGAGGTTAAAATTATAAACTTTTTAAATCATTGAGTGTCAGGGTATGGTGAGCATACAAGATTCTGGAAATAATAGCGCCTAAAAAAGTTGAATTCCGCTTTGGATTTAACAGTTATAACTGTTCTGTTGTAATCTCCCTTCTCACTTCTTACTTCTTTCTACCATATTTTGGTTAGTTTTACATTTGAGAGTGATCCAAATTGGCTTCCCTTGCTCAGGTTTTTGCATCCATGATCATAGCCTCGTAGTAGGCCCTCAGTAATTTACATCTTCTGTGTAGTGATACTGCATACTTTAATTACGTGAAGTGCCATATACCATTACACCTTGTCTTAGGGACTAGCCTTATTCTTATGCTTCCTCTTTGGCTGATAACCATGTGGTGTATTAGTGAAATAGTGAAATATTTCTTAATGAAATATGTACCTAAGATACTGTGTAATAATCAAGATTATGCTCCACATCACCCTGTCGCTAATCACAAACTTATTGTTGTTGCAGGCTTTTGTTTGTACAGTTGCTGTGTTGGTAGCTGTAACTGTCATTGTTACCAAATCCTTGCTGCCGTAACAGTGGCATCATATAAATATCCCCTATGATGATGTTTAGATCCATGTGTCCTGTTATCATATCAGCATCAACGTAAAATTGTCATCATGGAATGTTAAGGTACTGGTTTCTGGAGACGATCAGGCTCTGTGCAACATGTACAGTAGCATGCTACAACTTAGCTCCCATTTAATGGGGATATTTATGTACATAAAAGATTGTAGAGAAGTAGTACTTAAAACATAGAGAGACTTTCATTTGACATGCTTGCATCTGTGAGGCAACTGAAGTCAGTGCTAGAGGCTGCCACTTGGTTCATGTTCAATTAATATTTGGTCTATTGGTATCGGCAGCTTAATTTTGATTCTGTTATATGTTCCCCTACTATTCTTCTGGAAGGCAGACCAAGCAATTCTTCTGCTGATCTGTGCCACAACATATTTTCAGTCAATTAGGATAAGAATCTATCTTGAAAATGTTGCTTTTGTTTGAATTGCAAGCTCCGAAACCCCCCATTTTGATGGTGTTATGCTCTACTTTACAACTTTCTTTGATCGTGTTTGATTGGAAGCTATGCACTACAAGAGATTAAGAGCTATACAGAAAGGTATACTTTTGTTTTAACAAGGGTAAATTACTCCTATGGTACCTTATGTATAGCTACTTGGACAATATGGTACTTCATGTATTAAAGAGGACAATTTGACACCTCAAGTACTACTTAGTTTTTCCATATGGTAAATTCGTCAATTTTTTCAGTTAAATATAGACAATGTGACTTGTACATATGTTTACTTTAAGGGTTATTTTTATCATTCTACTAATAACTTTCCAAATAAGTCATTAATATATATATATATATATATTATCTTTCATTTCAAAATTTAATATTATCTTTAATTATCCATTATATTATATATATTTGATATAAAATTAAAAACATCCACCGTACATTGTTTGAATTATATATTATACATGTATATATATATATATATATATTAGAAAAACCTATCAAGATTAAAGAAGATACACAATAAAAAACCAATTAAATGTGTTATTATATTTTTGACGGTCAAGCCATGTATTGTGCATGATTTATTTTTATTTTTTCTAATATATGAAAATATTTAATTTTCAACTGAAACTTAATTTAAAAAATAAAAATAAAATGAGTTATGACTAAAATGACGAAAAAACCCTTAAAGTAATCACATGTGCAAGTCGCATGTCCATATATATATATATATATATATATATATATTTTAAACAGGACATGTCCATATTTAACGGAAAAGATGACGGAAGTACTATATGAGAAATCTAAGTGATACCTGAGCTATCAAATTGTAGTCTTTTATACATGTTATACCAAATTGTCCAAGTAACCATATCACAGGTACCATAGGAGGAATTTACCATTTTAACAATCGGGTTTTGTCTTTTCTTGGTTCGTTAGTCCATACAAAAACTTAAATATCCAAAAAAGAAGTAACTTCTTTGCTCTTTTTTGGATAATTCATCATAAAAGGGATGTAACATGAGGCATTCCTAGAAGGTCCTTTGGTATGATCTGCATTTCACATGTATTACATGCAGGTTTATCTTTTGGTGTTTAGCTTTTAGAATGTATTGTTAAAACTTAAAACTGTTATGTCATTACACCTAATTCATTTACCTTCATCACCAAGTACACTTGTGCCTCTCTGATTCCTAATGGGTAAATTCCTCCTATGATATCTGAGATATGACTACTTGAACAATTTGATACCTCATATATAAATAAGGACAGTTTGGTACCTCAAATACTACTTAGTTTTCTCATATGGTACTTCCGTCAACTTTTTTCGTTAAATATGGACATATGACTTGCACATGTGTTTACTTTAAGGGTTATTTTTGTTATTCTAGTTATAATTTTTTATTTTATTCATTTTAAACTTTTCAATTATTTTTTAAAATTAAGTTTCATTTAAAAATTGGATATTTTCATATATTAGAAAGAATAAAAAAATCATGTACTATACATACCTTGACCATCGTAAATAAAACATTTCATTGGATTTTTTTACTTTGTATCTTCTTTAATTTTGGTATGTTTTTCTTATATATAATTAAAAAATTGTATAGTGGATGTTTTTAACTTTATGTCAAATATGTATAATGGATGATTAAAAATAATATTAAATTTTGAAATAAAAGATAAAATATATATTAATATCTATTTTGAAAGTTATTAGTAGAATGTCAAAAATAACCCTTAAAATAAACACATGTGCAAGTCACATGTCTATATTTAAAGGAAAAGTTAACGGAAGTACCATATGAGAAAACTAAGTAGTACTTGAGGTACCAAACTGTCCTCATTTATACATGAGGTATCAAATTGTCCAAGTAGTTATATCTCAGGTACCATAAGAGGAATTTACCCATTAGTTTATGAGACAATCTCCATCACTTTCTTCATAATTTCTGTATCATGAGAAAGCAAAAGTCAATATTTTAAACAATATTTATTCTTCAACTCTAACAGATTCTCTATTTTAGAGATTTCATGTTCATTCTCCAAATCATTCTTCAAAATTTAATATGAGGAATTTGGTTTTCTCTCTCTCCTTATATTTCCTATTTAGAGAAAATTATAGGGAATATGTTGTGGTAAAACACACTAAATTTTTTCTAAATTTGAGAAAACCGAGAATTTGAGAAAGCTATTAGAGATGGTCTTAGTCAATAGGAAATCCTATATATCCAAAAAAAGAAGCTAGTTCTTTGGATGATCTCCATTCCATAATGTATTACATGCAGGATTATCCTAAGGTGTTTGGCTTTCAGAATTGTTAAAACTGATCAGTCATGATACCTAAGTCCTTTATCTTCATCCAGTGGCGTAGCCAGACATCTCACTTAAAAGGGTCAAATTTGATTAACGAAAAAATTAAATGATTTTCGGTTACTCTTTAGCAACACACAATTTTGTTTAAAAAAGTGACACAATGGATAGTAACATCAATGTGTTGTTTTTGATACATAATGTATAGTAACATCAATGTGTTGTTTCCATTTAGCTTATTTATAAAAAATATAAATAGAATTTAAAGCAGTAAATTACATATTAGTAGGGATGAATAAGGTAAGTAACCATTGATATGATTTGTATTAATTGGATTAAGTATTTAAAATAATATAAAATTTTATTTTATTTCATTATTATTGAAGAATATTAAAGACTGGTCAAAAATTTTTTAAAGAAAAATGATCAATTTATGTTTTATTTACAAATTAAAAGTAATTATTTTTTTTTTAAAATTAAGATGAAACAATTAACCCTTACCCCTACTTAGCTACACCGTTGCCTTCATCACCGATTTCACTTGTGCCCCCATTGATTCATAAAATATCATGGTCGGTCGATTCGAACACCCTTTTTCTCATTTGGATGGGGCACGACCGCTGCTTTTCAACATCAACGGGACAGCAGTGCTATAAAATATAAACGAAACGGAATGATTCTGGTGATGGCCAACACCCCTTTCACTTTGTGAATAAATTATTCAGTGCTGCATATAGCTCAGAGAAACTAAAGCTTATCGCCCACAAATGTGAATGCGAAAGTTCATGTGGAACTTGAGTTCAATTACAAAAACTATAGTCTGGGTGCATGCTTGAACAAATAGCATTGGTACATCCCGTGATGAGCTTAGAATCCCAGCTCTGCCAACATGAGCTGTGAAGCCTAGCTTGTTTTGGAGGGACTCTACACTTGAGACTCTATAGTCCATGATATCATATTAAGAAAAAGATGAAAAATAAAATAAATTTTAGGGTCATTTTCTTTTCTATTTCCCTTATTTTGCCAGTTTTGATGGTCATGCAATGCAATTGCACCCTCTTTTTCTGCGGGTCGAAAGTTGGTTTTGTATGCCACCCAGCTGGGACACACGTTAACTATTTTGGCATGCAAGCTGTACTACTTGCTACTTGTTCTCTTCTTGCAATCCCGGGTCAAAGCTGGATTTGGAGCAAGAGTGTAAGGCACCTCCCTATTTTCACTCAAATTAGATGTCATGCTTTCGTTTAAGATATATATACCATCTGTTTCTAGACGAAGATTCTGAAGTCTAAGTTTGCAAATTACTAGACAACTACATTGCATCCATCTAAAACTAAAGTCGCCCACACACGTCAAGCATTATACGTACATGGTTAACTAAAGTCGCCCACAATATGTCACCACATTATACATGGTTTAGCCATTTAAGTAAGATAGATATAACTAAAATGAACAAACATCATCCAAACACCACAATTTACTATACAAACAACTTGTAAAACCTCTTCAAAATTTCGATGAACTTGTGCCTGTCTCTGTTAGCAAGGTGCATTGCCAAAAACACCTTTGCAGGATTTCAATTTCAGTGATGAGAACAAAAACAAAAAGTCCAAAATCCATGCCTTTCTTGCGGCCAAAGCTTGCTACAGTAGTCCCCATAAAATTCTTAGCATATACTATAAAAAATTCGAGGATTTCAGAGACAAAAATAGATGATACATGCCTACATGGTACTTGGAGGAGCCTTAAGAAGTAAGAACGAGAAACCTCAACAAAGTTACTAATAGCCAATGCACTTATGCACGTCAGTCCTAGTATTCTATTTTCAATATATATTAGGTCATTTTCTTCTTCCCTTGAACAATGATTGCCCTTCTACGTGGAATGTGTATGAGGGTATGACCATGAAAAATTCCAATACAAACATATATACCACATGCTTTACTCTCTCACACAAAAACAAACAATTTCTTTTGGCTGTCATTCTAGTAATGCCAGGCAACACACAACCTATACTTCCCTTCTCCCTTTGCTTCTCTTATTAATATTATATAACCCTAAAAGCTAAAACCCCAGAACCAAACCTAAAGCAAAACCAGCACCTCTGTTTCTCACAAGAATCTCAAAAAGCTCCCAACTTTCTCACCCAAACTCAAAACCAGCAAGAACCCAGAGATATTTCTCAACATGGAAGAAGACAAAGACACGTTTTCACCGTTCTGGCTTCCCAACACTCCTAGCCGCCGTCTCAGCTGCTCCACCTCCTCTCTTCTCTTCAGCTCCGGCGCCTTCGTCCTCCTCCTCCTCGCCGTAGCTCTAGCCTTCATTTTTGTCATAATCCCATATGTACATTCCTTTACTTCTCAGATTTTCAGACCCAACATGGTCAAGAAGAGCTGGGACTCTCTCAACTTGGTCCTCGTCCTCTTCGCCATTGTCTGCGGCTTTCTCGGGAGAAACACAACCGGGAACGACGACGGCGGAGTTTCTGTCGGTGCTGCTTCTCAGCCGGAAGAGGCTGTCAAGTCTGTCTCCTCAACGCCACACCAGTGGTACGAGTATTCAGATCGGACGGTGTATAATGATCGTGGTGTTAACAGAGTGAGCTCCATGAGAAACAGCAGCTCGTACCCGGATCTCCGACAAGATTCCAAGTGGGCCCCCAGAGACGACCGGTGGCGATTCTACGACGATACCCACGTCAGCAACTACCGAGTAATTCCGGACTCCGGTCAGGTCCGGCAACACCGCCGCCGGGCGTCGTGGCATGACGAGTATGGCGTCACTCACACCAAGAATATTCCGGTGGACACTTTCGTGATCCGTACAGAACAAGCTTCTCCATCATCAACACCGAAATCTGATGTTTATGTTGCTCTGAGAACACCATCTCCGCCGCATGAGGTTGCGCCGCCGCGTAAGCCGAAGAGGACGTACCCAGTTGTTGGGGAGAAAGAAACTAGAAATGATGATTTGGAGGTCAAGAGTAGTAGTTTCCGACAACCGCCGCCTGTACCGGCATCACAATCACCGCCGAAATCTGCGGCATTGCCGATTTATGAAGAAGTGGACGTTAAGAGTCAAAAGAGAGAGAAGAATGTGAAGAGAGGAGTTGCAACTACTAAAGAGTTCTTGATTACTTCACTGACGAGGAAGAAGAAGCAGAGACAAAAGAGTGTCGAAAACTTCGAAACTCTACTCAACTCCGCCGCCGCTTCTTCTTCACTGCCTCTACATCCACCACCGCCACCACCACCGCCGCCGCCGTCAGTCTTCCACAGCTTGTTTCAATCAAAGAAAACAAAACCCAAAAAATCCCATCACTCACATTCACACCCACCGCCGCCGATGTCTCCGCCGGTCACTTCCGCCGCTCGACTTTCAAGGACCAAGGCCCAAGTCAGGCCCATGATGACGGCTCAGAAGCCGCCGTTGCCGGTGAAGGTGAAGAACTTCAACATTGTAGAAGATGAAGCAGGAAACAGCGGAGGGGACTCCCCACTAACGTCCGGCATTCCGCCACCGCCGATGTTGCCTCCTTTTAAAATGCCGGAGCTGAAGTTCGTGGTGCACGGCGACTATGTTAGAATCAAAAGCAACGACAGCTCAAGAAGCGGATCGCCGGATTCAGACGATGGAGGTGAGGATTCACCGACAAATGAGAATAGCCCGTTGAGTGGAAATGAGTCGCCGGCGATACCAATATCTTGTCCGAGCCCGGATGTGAACACGAAAGCTGATACCTTCATAGCGAGGTTCAGAGCTGGCCTGAGGTTGGAGAAGATCAACTGTGAATGAGAGGGGGGTCTAATTTGGGCCCGGTTTAAGTGAAGATTAGGCCCAATTTGAGGTATCAGGATATGGTAGATATTTGTTTTTGTTTATGGAGGTTTCTGACATACAAATAGTACACACAATATTTATAGGTTGATAGGAATTTTGTGTTCTTGGAGGTACAATTCTTTCATTTTAATTTTTGAGCCTGGGAATTTGGATTTCATGATTGTCATACTTTTTATGAATTTCATGTTTGAACAGTTTTCTATTTTTATTTACGAATTACAAGCATGAAAATTAAGATTTGTTATCGATTATGTAATTTAAGATCTGGTGTTAGTGATCTATGGTAATATCGATCTCTTTATATATAAAAATAAAAAATCTTCACACATACAACGATTTATTGCTATAAATCAAAAACAACGATTTATTTACTTGTTCAAACAGCGTATTGTCATCGTATAGGAAGTTTTTGCTTGTAGATTGGTTTAACATGAACGAGACCAAGTAATGGTTGTGATGCATGTTATTTCTTAAACTCGCAAGCATGTCGCGCACTTCATCGACAATAATAACACACAAAGATTGATAGATTGAGGATAGACATTTTCAATAGGGAGCTGAATACTTTGTTGAAAAGGATTAGAGCCCTTAACAAGTAACTAGCTAACAAGGCAGCTCTGAATCAGCCTTTGATTATATCAGAGCCGCTCAGGTGCGGGGAGTCAAATACAGGACTAAACGGGACAAACATACGTGGTCCGTTAGATCATAAGTGAAATAATCGAGCGGATAGAATACATGTGATCTAACAAATCAGATCATTTCACTTAAGATCTAACGGACCACGTCCGTTTGTCCTATTTTGACCCATATTTGACTCCCGAGCTAGGCTGTTGATTATATATAGTTTTTCTTGCTTTAAAATGAGAGCTAAAACCAACCCAAAGACCAACCCGTTCATATATAGTCCATGCTAATTAGAGTATTAGACAAATTCTTTTTGTGGCTGTGGCGGATCTAGGATCCGAAATTTTGTATGTGCACAATAATTTTTTTTTGAGGTTTGGAACCCAATAGGAGGTTTGATTGTGTGTTAATCACTCTAATATGGTTGGATGAGTTTCTAATCGACTCCCACTTATGCATGACGATAGAATGAACCAACGACTTTGATATCACTTGTTAGAAAATTAATCCTCTCACCATGCAAGTAGATGTAGAGATGAAAATTAGAAATAAACAACTAAGCCAAACAGAAAACAATATTTAACGAGGTTCTGCCAATTTCCTTTCCTACGTCATGGGAGAGCTTTCATCTTCAATATTAGAGAATAACACTAGTACAAAATATACCACTCAGGTTTATACCCTATCCGACCCCGTGCATTGAAAAGGATACAACATACCATTGTACACACACTCTCAAACTAGAAGATAACTCTACCCTAAGAATGGACTAGGTGGTGGACTCTCATTCTTGGTCCATTACATCTTATATGTCTATTTAAATTAGTTTTACTAGTTCTAAGCGGCTGTATGTCGCCAATAAATCCGTTTAGAATACTAAGCACTTGTGTGCATTTTATTTATCTAGAATTTCTAGAGATCCAACGTAGTTGTTGGGTTAGAGTCGGCAAACTTTAATCTTATTGCTATGGTATAATGATATTTTTATCTCTGCTAGGCTCATGTTAACATGAGTGTAAGGTTTTAATGTAATGGTGTTTGATTGTCCTCTTTTTCAGGGCTCTTGTATGACGTCATTCTGGCTTTTGTCTATCAATGAAATCCAGTTTCATTTCTTCAAAAAAAAGATAAAAATATATATTTGGTCTGTTAATCCCTATTCCTCATTGGGCGAGAAAAAAATTTGAAAAAATGGCGGGAGTTTGGTTTTTGACACTGGGTTTTGACACGCCACTAGCTGTCTCCTCGCCTAAATCTTTATTTTGCACGATAATAGGTCGTTTGAGATAAATAAGTATTTAGGTTGAATATGAACCTCCCTAACTTTTTGATACTTTCCAATCTTCTCATTCATCCAATTTGGTTTCAATTTTGGGTTGGGTCATTGGAATCTCCCAAAACTAATTTTGCCCGAATCACGCTTTTAGACGCTTCCACTACGATTCGCTCCCACTTTTGCTTCAGAAGTGTGAATTGTGAGTCACCTCACGCTTTCGTGCTTTCTTATGTAATACATATAACTTATTCGAACGGAGCAAGTGACCACCCTAGAAAAAATTGATGTCACTAGATCAAAACATGTTTCGTTAGAAAAGAAAATAATGTAACTAGATCTAATAGTATTAGAGTAAATAAACCAAATTTGGCACAATTCTGTACCACCAGAAGGTATATACTTGCTCTACTGTTCGATGTGCCTCAAGCTGGTTGTTGTAGGAGTTTTAGATTTTAGTTTTCTGGTTTGTAGTTTCTTTTCCTATTGAAAAGAAAATAAATAAACCAAAAAGTACACAAAAGAAAAAAAGAAAAAACATAATTAGGAAGTTTGGCTTTTGGGCGGGAAAACAATTTCCAAAACTGGCGGGAGTTCGGTTGCGCGCTAGCTGTAGTCTGTAACCCCTTGATATAGCCTTGTGAGACAAGGAAAACAAAAGTTTCCACATTTCCTAAATCCTTATCGTGTAAGGATTTGATGTAGCCTTGTGAGACAAGGAAAACAAAAGTTTCCACATTTCTATATAAGACCCAGATCGTAGTCCCAAGTTTTCACATTTCTGTAATCCCAATTCCCAAATTCCATGATGATGAAGTTCGCCAAAATCCCCCAAATACCCAGATCATTCTTGTTCTTCATCTTCAGCTTCTGCTTCTGCTTCTTCTTCTTCTTCTTCTGTTCTCCCTAAATCGACTAACGAGAAGAAGCCATCACTTCCCCTATGTGTGGATCAGAAGAAGAAGAAGAAGAAGAAGAAGAAGAAGAAGAAGAAGAGGAAGAGGCTTGAGAGGACTGGAATCGACCCAGTGATTGGAAGTTTACAAGGGGCAGATTGAAGAAAAGCAGAGTTGAAGCCCAAATAGCCGAGGAGAAAAGGTGGGCGGATATTGAAGCAGAGAAGAAATGAGCCCAAATCGAAAAGCAGTCTTGAAGCCCAGAAGAAACGAGTGGAGATGGAACGAATTCAAAGGGAACGGCGGAGGAGAGAAGCGTGCGCGTGAACAAATGGAGGCTGCTGCTGTTCGCCGAGACAAACCTAACTGCTGCACACTTAGGGAAATCGGCATTTTAAGTCGTTGTGATCATGCTGGCTACTGGGGTTAATGGGGGGAGGCCAATACAAGCGCCCATTGGAGCAGCTTGGTCTCTTTATCAAAGAAGATGCCAGAGAAATCTATCTGTATGAGGAATAACCTATTGGTTCTTTGCACTCTTCTTTCCACTTTTGCACCAGCCTGGTACTGTGTGACATGTGAATAGTAAATTTTTTCTTTTGTTCCCAAATCTGGATGGTTTGGACACCATTGGAATTGTAATTGTAATTGAATTGTGTCTATTTGGTGAATAAAGCAATGTGATTCTCTCTGATCTTTCTCCCGTTCAGCTGCATTTGTTTGGTTTCTAAACTCAGTTTATCTATCTACTATTAATGATGTTGCTTAAATCTACAAACCAACTGTTCCTGATAGCTTGTCATACCAAAAGGAAGATTACCATTTCTGTAATTACTCATAGATCTATCCCAAGTTCATCAGAAATCATTAAAGCTACCCAGAAAAACATGTCATTTCAGACCACTTTTTACACACAATCAACATTCATGCAATGATGCAACAGCTCAACTCTGTTAGATACCAAGTTACATATAGATGTTATTTCACAAGTGAAAGATTCCAAGGACACAAAGACTTCATCCGATATCCATTGTTATAGGATACCACTTTACAGTATCATCAATCACAAAGTAGAGGGTAGAAAGTCTTCATCCAACAGCAACATAGTATCTTCAAATACTGATTTTCAAGCTGAATAAACCAGATAAACAAACTAACAGGTTTCTTACATAAGGGGAAGAAGGCTTTATTCGTACCAGTAAGCTGAATATCAACAGCCGATCCATGCTTAAGCAGCTGATCAGAAAATATGTTCAAATGGCAAATATCCAAGATGTACATAATTTGATGACATCAATATTCATTTTTTGCCTGCCAACTGTTTGACTAGATCTTGAAGAGCTTGCTCCTGCCTTATTCTATGAGCCCACCTCCCCTTGATTCGGACTTGCTCAATGCTTTGCTTTAGAGTCATAGCAATGGAAGGATGCACCCGGCTTGCGAAGAATTCTTCCACCTCATCAGCCTTTTCATTGCTACAAAACTTCCAACGGAAGGAGTTTGTCAGTAACACCAAATGGACTAAGCAGCAACAATGTTCTATGCTTTGTTTCATAGTAGCTCTTGGAACTTTCAACATTAACTTGAGAATGTATCATAATCTAAAGCTCAATTATCTAGCACTGTTAGGGCATAATAATTCTGCTTACCGGTGTTACAATGTCTCTTACAAAATGGGTGAGTAGCAATCCAGCACCATATTTGGTGAGGATCATGTCCCAGTTCTCCTGCATTCATTACCAGAAAAATTCAACTCTCCAGAGTCCATATTTTAGAAACTAAAAGTATAACTGTAGAAGTGGATTCCTGATAACAATTACTAAAAATGTGGTATTGAATGACGTAATATTCATCTGGAACATATATTGAAGAAGTCATGTGCCCAATACCTTCATCCACTTCCATGCTGTTTCACGGCATTCTAAGCTTATACCGCAGAGTCCATATACAATGTCTTGATCTCGAACCTGAAAAAGATTGAGATCAAGTAACTGTTGAAGTGGCAAAGAAACTGAAAGTAAACCCCAAGTCAGTATACAGACATCAGACAAAAAAGTCAGTATACAGACAGATACCTCATCACTTAAGAAAAAGTTTAGAACATCAACAACTGTATCTGGGTTTGGAGAAGATGCAAAATAACCTGCACAAGGAGAATAATAACTCATAATATTAGTGATGAAGAGGAAATGGAAATGGAAATGGCAATAAATGCTTTGTAGGTCACAGTTACAAAAACTTACGTAGAATTCGTTCCTTCTCTTGCACTGTACCAGCTTCTCTGTAAACATTTAACAGAGCCTCAAAGCCTTCGTTGTGTGAGCTACTAGCACTCCTCATCACTGCAATGTAAGTAGCCTACAGGACAATATTTGGATCTTCTATGTATTACCCATTAAACTGCCGAAAAGGATGAAGAGATGATATATATATATATATATATATATATATATATATATTAAAGATATGATTGATTACCGCTCTTGTATCTGCAGTAAGAAGCGGAGTATTTCTATCATTCAATAATTTCTGAAATCGGTCTAATGCTTCATTCTGAGTTTTATCATGACCAAAAGTGACCAAGGCCTGCAAGACTTCTGCTCTCAGAAGTGTACTGAACTGACTCTCTCCCGGTACCGGTTCCCAGCCTAATGCTCTGTGAAGATATAGTCAATTGAATCAAACATGATATGGTAGCATTCAAAAGTTTCAACAATCCTCATTCATAAACAAAAAATGCAGAGCCATAATTAATGGGCACCTACTGCTTACTCTGCTGGAAACATGAGGATATTGATGAAAAATTTCTTCAACTCATTCACTGAATCAGGGATGCCCTCGCTTGCTACCTTAACGACATTATAACATACCTAGAACACAGATGAAAAACGAGTTTTGCTACCATAAGAAGGTTGGTGCAAGTGTACATGATAATTATAATCACCCAGAGAATACTTATACTTATGTCTATAAGTTTCGATAAGACAATATAATCAACTTCTTTTCTGTATACATCCATTAAGCAAAGCAAAGATGATAGAGACTGTTCACAAGCTTCGCAAAGGGCATGCGCATCATCCAGAATGCCTGTAATGATAGATGGAGTTATACATCATCCTTACTGATTTATCATATATACTAAATATATAGTAAACATAAGAGGAGAACCAACATGTATTAAATTCTTGGAATTCATCAATTTCATGATAATGAGAAGAAACAAATGTTCAGTAATTATCTGAACAAATGCAGCATATGTAAAAAAAACACAATCATCACTAGTTGAAATTAATAAGAGGTACAAACCAAATTTGTCTGTTTCTTCCAAGTTATCATGCTCAATGGCCTTCCTAAGTCGAGCTGCTAGCTTATCTTCATACTTCACTCTATAGAAACCACTCTGCTCGACATTAACCTTGACCCACAGTTGTTCATCGCATGTCACTTTATTCTTTAAGTTAGTATGGGAAGATTCAACAAGATCTGATAAGTCCACTTCACTGGACTTTGTTTCCAAAAGGAAACTCTTGCGCCTCTCATATGAACCGAATGAAATAGTTATTGGAACAATCCACTCACCATCACCAACCAACCCTGCTGATAAAAACTGTGCCTGCCAAACCAGAAAAACTATTTTAAACTTTCACAAAGATTGGTTTATGAAAGTTATCAATCTTATTCATCAAAGTTATTGATAATACCTGCTCAAATTCCAAAATATGATCCTTTGCTTTCACAGAGATCATAGGATATCCTTGTTTCTTAGTCCAATCATCCATCATTTCACTGATATTGACACCAGATTCCTCCGAAAGAACCCTCCATAAATCTTCAGTTTTTGCGTTCTTTCCAGAAAATCTTTTCATATAGGAACTTAAGGATTTCTGGTTTGATAACGAGGTGACAGGGTTAAAGAGATAAGCACACAAATGCCAATAGATTTTCACTCATTAGAAATATCATTACTGTACACAAGAAAGACTTCATAACAGGCTGGGTGATTAGAAGAGCATTTCCAGATAATCTACACTATGAAAGCATGAAATCATTGGTGCTGCAAAGCTTTCACATATGTACGGACGTTAATTTTGTACCTGGAATATGTCATCACCAAGATAAGCCTGCAGCATTCGTATAACAGCAGATCCCTTTTTATAGCTGATAGCATCAAATATTTCAAGAACTGAACGTGCATTGTTTACCTCCACCTGACATTAAGTGATGTCTCAGAATTCTCTTCTTAAAGGATCTTAAATGTTTAGAGTGGAAACGGTGTGATCACTTGAGAAAATATGTATAATGTCTTGCTTGCAGCGGATGCACAAATGGACATGTTTATCGATCTTTGATGGAGTCAAGAACATCTTTTGCATACATTAACATTAGTACTTAATAGGTACCTGAATTGGATGCGATTGTTCCAGGGCATCCATAACTAAGCCACCAGTAGTCTGTTGAAGAAATTGAGACCAAACTTTCCACTCAGGAAACAAAATATCAGTTGCCATATAGCTTATCTGGTGAAACACAATCAAGCAGGCATAGAAAAATCAGACAATATCCAGAAGAAAAAGAAAATAAAAATAACACCCAAATGTTGAAAACTACAGAGCTGAAATCTCAAAAGTACCCATGTTGCAAAACCTTCATTAAGCCATAAATCACTCCACCATTCCATGGTTACCAGATTGCCAAACCACTGATGTGCCACTTCATGTGATACAACAATCGCCATCTGAAAACACCAGATAGGGTTAGACTGTTAGAGAGCATACTACAAATGAGAAGCATGACACAACGGAATGTTTGGATTCATTGAGAGAAGTGATGGCAAAAGAGAAACAAAGTTGAAATCTCAAGTCAGATGTTAAACTCACTCTCTGCTTCCTTGCTGCTGTGGAGTGCAAAGGATCAAAAAGGAGTTCATTTTCACGGTATGTGATCAAACCATAATTCTCCATCGCCCCACCAGAAAATTCAGGAACCGCAACCATATCAAGTTTGGGTAGTGAGTACGGAGTGGAGAAGTATCTAGTTGATATATTCAGATCAGAGAGTTTAGCTTGGCAATGAACAGTGAAAGGGATGTTATCTATCAAGTATCTAGATGAATACGGAACTGAACAGCCACACTAGAGGGAAGAAAATTACTTGGAGAAAATATCAAGGGTCTTAATGGCAAGATTTAAAGCAAACTCCCCCTTATCACTCTTACCAACAGGGCAATATGCACGAACCTTTACCCCTGCAAACCAAGTTTCAATAGTTCATAAAAAATGAATTAAACAATTGAACGAATTCTCCATTGCTAAACGCATACCATCAGATGTTGCATCTAAAATATAATCAAAAAGGCCAACAACAACAGCCACCAAATAAGTTGACATGATTGGAGATTCCTCGAAATAAACAGTCTTAACATCTCCATCAAAAATTTCATTTGTAATTGGCATATTGGACAAAGCTGTCAGCTCTGATGGTACATCTAATGCTATCTTGAAGGTGGCCTGTTAAGAATTCAATTGAAGCAGAGAGATTTAGAAGAATTACCATAGTGCCTTAACTTACTATGACTATTTGAAAATATGTGGTACAAGAAATAAACATATAATGTCTTCAGGCTTTCTAACAGATGATAATAGAGTTTCAAACTTCAAATTATGAAATGTTTTCAAGCTTAATTACCTTCAGAGCGGGTTCATCCCAACATGGAAAGCATCGCCTCGCATCCACTGCTTCGAATTGAGTAACAGCCATATTCTTTTTCTCTCCTTCATCCAAATAAGCACTGTGAAAATTGTAGGATGCTTTCGTTAGAATTTAGAAACCTACTGTGTCAGCAAAGATGCTACAGGGAAGGATGCTAACTTGCATTTCATTCTTCCTAAAAAGCATACTAGTTACTTCATAAATTTCTGAAATATAACATTTCATTGCTGGCAACTAAAACAAGTTCTCTTACTATTTATATAACCCCTTCAAGTGCGCATTAAGGACTGCAGAAAACTCAAGCCCCAGGAATACCTCACCAATACCAAGTGCTTTATCAAACACCAAAACAAGAAATTCATCATCTCCATTCAAAACAACATCGCAGGGGTGGTGCTTCTGCATATTATGAATCAAAGTCTTTCTTAGTGGAAAACTAAGTAAACCAAATATGATAAAAAAACAAACTCATCGATTCAGAACTGTTACTTGGCCGTGAGAGTTGGTGAACCAAACTTGATGAACATCAAGTTCAAGAGCGTTCAAGACAAGAAACTTGGTCTCTTCGACGATGCTAAGGTTGATCTGCACAGTGCCGGAGAAGGTGCAGGCAGAGAGATCAAGTTTGAGATGAAGATCATAGTGTTTTGGGATTGCGAAACTCGGTAGCCTTGAGCGGCCTTTGAACTGCTCTATGCTTTGCTTCTGTTCCATTTCTGTCTGTAGCCTTAGTGTAGTAAAGCTATATTTTCAAGTGAGTCAGGACATACATTCTCCGGTAGTGATAAGACAAAAACTTCAAAAATGATTCTTTGCAGACACAAGAAAAGACGGTAAGCTGATGCTTCAGTCTTAATAGGATGAAGGCGACCCTTGTCTTGGCTTCTGTCATTTGGTCAACTCATACACATAAATGGGTGAAATTGTGAATGCAATGAATCATGGATCCCTTAATTTTCAAACCATAAATGGGTTTAAAATGATGGGTGCCATACTGCCATCATTGTAGACAATAGAGAACTGAGAGAAAAAGAGCCTTGAATCGATGAGGGGTAGAGCACCCAATATCCAGAAAGCATAAAAGAATAGGAGCTAGAATAAGAATCATCAATTGTTAATGACAGGTTGCAACCTTAAGCACATGGTTTAAGGGTGTGAGAGTACCAATAGAAATAGCATATTGCTAATTAGAAAGGTTAACTCTTAAACATTATACTTCTGATTGAACAACTTTTCGTCAAGAATTGTAAGTAGAAGCTCAAGGCTCAGAGGACATTCATTCATGTCCAAAACTAAGGTGGTCGTTTAATCAGAATCCAAAAAGTGAGATCGAAAACAGTCAGAAACTTTTCCTGCTTGCAATGAAATACCAAACAGAGCAACAGAAAGCAATCAGATACGAACAAAGCAGTGAAGTAAGCCATTCAAAGCAAGGCAAGGTGGCATATGGCCAAAGAAAACTGGTTATGCTAATGAACTCATACAGAAAATTTGGCAACGCTGCCTTATAAATGACTCCCTTCTGAGCACTACAAGCTAACACAGGTTTCTCATCCTACATTGAATTGCCAAAGCAAAAGGAACATGGAGAACAATACCAATGCCTAAAGGCTCTAAACAAAACAATAGGTGACATTAAGATACAAGAGGCACTTAGAGCAGAACACACTTGCATAACCGACCCAAAATCAGCCTTCACTTGCACCCGAGGGTTAGCAAACCAGCAAGCCAAATCCTGAATCTCCTTAGAGTGATAATCAATCTTTGCCTGCGTGAACTTCAACCCGTGAACTCCTCATCCCACCCTGACTTGTAATGCAAGTACAAAGGATTCGCATTCGCAGCTTGGGCACACACAAGCCTCGGAATCTTATCAACCAAGCCAAGCTCCTTGCACATGTGAAATCCTTTGTAAAATGCATATATGTTTCCCAGATTGCCTCCCGGAACTATCACCCAATCCGGCACCCTCAAGTCGAGAGAATTAGCCAAATAAATAGGCAGCTCCGCCGTGACTTCCCTAATCAGCTGCATACACCCGTCGAAATCGGTATCAATGCTCAGCACAAACGCCCCATTCGCAATAGGCTGGACCAGCTGCGCCATGGAGATCTTGTTCGCCGGGAGGAACACAATGGAGGGGGTCCCGGCTGCGGCGGAAGTGTCGCCGGTGGAGGCGCAACCGACGCCGACGACGGGGCGGTTCATTTTGGGAGGTTAACTCTTCTTCTGTGAAGATCTCTGTTTTCAGGTGGTTTTATTTATACAAGTGAGGGTTTAAAGGAGATTCGTGGGGCAGGGTTTAGTCTGTTCGCCATAGTGAATCAGACTAGAGTGAAGAAAATTTATAGCTTACGCTAATTTACCTAAAATCATGAAATGGTATTTTTCCTAAAATCAAGTGAGTTGACAAGTGCAATTACACTATTACTGTGTCAAATGAAAGTACTGTATAAAGAGCAATTACCGAACTGAGATGCCCTAACTCTGAAAGTTTCCATGCTGAACCTTCAGGGATGTTATTCTATCTCGGTTATTTCTGGTAGCACTGCTTAGATTACTCTCATGAGCAATCAGGCATATGAGACCTGAGAGTTGGTGCTGTTCTGGTATCTAACACAAGACCAATCGAGTGTGGACTATGTTCTTCAACATCTTGAAGAAAAATGAGACCACTGCTGTCTGCTGAGGCAATTTCATCGCAAACACGTTTTTTAAGTTTTGTTACGCAGAAATGTTAATGGATGATACATCAAATGTGTCGATGAGGTTATAATCACCCGATTAACAATTTGTTTTCTACAATTGTTTGAACTATACATAGTTGCATTGTTTATGATCTATGAGACTCCGTATGCACCGTGAAGGGGCAGGTGTTTAGATATACTGTCATTTTAATATTTTCACAAGGGATAGGAGGACAAGCTATTTTCCTTTACTTGAAGTTCCTAAGGGAAAACAAGGCAATGTTTAGACATTTGAAATTCTGAATTGCACATGTTTCATATGTTTTATACAGACCTTAGAATTGAGCGGTATTTTCCGTGATCATACTGGTAGTTGTTTGGGGGTCTTCATGCAACGGGTAGTGTCAGCTTATTCTGTTCGCCATAGTGAATTAATAGCTTTGATAGTAGGAGTGCTGGTAGCTATTCAGCAGTCTCTATCCCCTAACCATTGAGACAAACTGTTTAGTCCTAACTTCAGCCCTTACTACTGGTTCACTAGATGAGTCAGAGCTTGGGTTCCTGATTGAAGATTTGAAGGAGGCGTTGTCTTCTATCCTGCTTCTACGAACAGAGGCTCATGTTGTTGCCAAAGAAGCTTAAAACGGCTCTATTAACTTTGTTTTTACTACTGATCCTTCTCGGGATGTGAGAATGTTACTCTTTTCTGATCGTAATCAATGAATTCGATTCATTTACTCAAAACTAAAAACTCCTTGTCGCCATTGTAAGTCTAGGACTGTGACAAGAAATTTCAAGTTCTGAGCGTCTTAAATACAGATATTAGATATCATCCGGTAAACCATGAATGTCAAACGATGGTTAACCCCAAGGATTTGGTTTTCGGTCTTTATCGAGATAATCGACACAAAT
Source organism: Comarum palustre (assembly GCA_951800085.1). NCBI lineage: Eukaryota > Viridiplantae > Streptophyta > Magnoliopsida > Rosales > Rosaceae > Comarum > Comarum palustre. Next base: position 12,826,361 of record OX637572.1, on the reverse strand, counting down.
ACTTATGAATTTAGCAATGTACCAGAGTACATAGATGCTAAGAATTACATAGAAACATCAAACATTCAAACGTTTTTATAAATAATAAACAACAAGCTACCACTAATGTGTTCTGAATGTATGTTTAGGACAAGAAAAAGCCATTAAGAGAAACACTACATTCCGCGAGCCCTTTTGTTGCTGCATGAAGGGCATTTGTACTGCTTGATCTGTTTTGCTTTTGCAGGGGTCACCTTCACACACTTCATGTGGAACCACGTCTCACAAAAATCACATAAAATCCAGGGTTCATCTAATGAAGATGGCCCGCCTCGGCCACAAGCTCCACACGTCTCTTCTTCATGTTCGTCTTCCTCGTCTTCATCCAACCCCTCATCTTCATCGTTTGCTGCGAGCACTTCTAAATATCTTGCTTGAGATTCTGATCCTCTCTGCTTTTTTGTCATCAACAGAAAAGAAAACTAAGCATGTCGGTTTATAAAGAAAGGATAATTAAGATGAGCTTCCCTCTAACTGTTGCATGAGTGCTAATAAGTATGCACAGAAAATTTATATTACCGTTTTGGAGTTTGATTTGGATTTGTTGCTACCATGGTTTGAAGATGGTTTTTCCTTTACTTCCTTCTTTGCAACACCAGTCACAACTTCAAATATTGTTGGAAGGTCATTTATCATGCTAAAAAGTTTCTTCCTGCACCACACCACAGCAATACGTTAAACAGAAGCCAAACATAAAGAGAACTAGAGAAGTAGGTATTTCAGTTTAGTTGTCAATCTCACAAAAAAATAAGGCAATGAGACATAGTATATTTCATTACCTTGTGACTGAAATTCACAAATCATACTTTAAAAAGTCATAGAAACAAATGCCCTTGTTGCATTGTTCTTGCTTTTCTTTTTTGAAATGAGACATTATGAACAAACACCATAATTCTTAATACACACTCCTCCCTACATCATACAACCAGTGATTTAACTTTTCATTTCAATATTTTACTAAATGCACATCCCAAAGTACAGAGAATACACTTAATCTCTAAAACCATGATATATTATATTATTTGATATGATTATTATATTTGAAATTTTGAGTATAACGGCTTGTAATTTCTCTTTTAAATTAATTTCTCAAATTTCTGCTAGAATTTTGGACTATCATCCTACAACTTATAATCAAATAGAGTATTTTGTATCCCAACTCCATACGACATCAATCATTTGGAATAATAAAAAATACTAAAAAATTGAATAGGAAAAAAGACGTAGAAAATAAGATGTCTAGGCACGATTCATTTATTTTTCTAATAATATATGTATTTTCTGGCCATTTAAAATACTGATAAAATCTTATTTGAAATATAAAATAAAAGGGGTGTATTACTTGTAATGGGGGTGTGAATACAATTTTTCTTTTGAAATAAGGGGAAAACCAAGAAAATAAAATAGAGCTTGAAGCTGCTATATATATTTATCTTTCTGAGCTAGAAGCTGGTATGTATTCCAGTATCTCTGTAGATTCTACGAAAAGAAAATGCAAACATAGTACCAAGCATAAAACATTGGTTCTGTAAATGTAAATTTGAACAGCTTCAACTGACAAAGAATCTCTCTACAACGTTGGTGGACTCACCTATCATTCTTATCAAATCCAAATCTGGATCCAAAATAGAAGGCAACAGAAAGTAGCCATGCATCACTATGAACAGCAACCAAAGCTAACCAGTCCTTTTCTGCCATGCCGTCTCTTGCAAAGTTGATACCTAGAGCAGGCTCTGGAATCTCAGGAGGCACTTCTTCAGCAGGTAAGTTGACTTCCCAATGCTCACTAGGGAATGCATACAAGGAAAGATTCTCCTTCTCTGTAAATAGAAAACGCAACCAAGAGAATGACAACTGATTGAATAATTCTATTAGATACAGCTTCTGTTGTTAGCAGCCTGATTTCAATGTTCAGAAAGCAATTCAAAGACTTTATAAGACCTGGTGAATGTGTGTTGAGGTATAAATTATCCAAAATATTATATAATATGAACTAAAATCACAAACAGAGGAGGAAAGCAACAGCACAAACAGTATACAAGTAGCAACGGCAAAAGTCAGTATTGTCTCCATACAGAAAAAGACAGATAACTCCCTTTGGTACAGCTCTAACGACATCTAAATATAAATACACTATACAAATACACTAATTGGCTACTTTCAAATTATATCGTACTTCAATATATTCAATAACAGTATCATTCAGCAGGAATTTCAAAAAGAGAAAGATTAGATAATAAAAAGTCAAGCAATGGAAAGGACTTTAACTGTCCCTTTTTTATGTGGAATAACATCTTGATCGTGCTCATTTATGTGCTCAATTGCAAACAGAAATCGAAGATGATCATATTTGTTGCCAACTCTTATTTACAGCTCCAAGAACAAAGGAACAATTTATATAACACACAGAAACAATTCTATATGTGCCACATTTCACAAGCACACAGAGAGAAATACTTACCAGGATCACACTGCTGATGGAATTCTTCAGCATCTGCAATAAATGTAACAGTGTGTAAATCACTCGATACCAAAACAAAAACAAAAATTGATATAAAAACAAAAATTAGTTCTTCCTGTGAACAACTAAAGCTCCAACAAATTTGTCAAACATACTACAACAGTAAACATAATAATCCATTATGATAGAAACAGTCACAAAGAAAAAAACACACATGAAGTAGTATCATTTTCTGTTAGAGCTCTAATCAACCATGCTAGTATCAAAGTGTACTTCTTTACACTTCGTTTTTCATGTTTTCTTCAAATCCAATAATCCCAATACAGATTATTTTTCTTTTCATAAAAATTCACCAGATAGGGTTAATAGGGACTCAAGTAACTGTATGTCTAAACCTACAAAGACATGTCAACCTCCAAATAAGGTTGGAGGATAAATATAGTACCGTTCTGGCCACTCTTCTTAAGAAAGTCCCAGGAAACTAACAATGAAGCTACAACACGACGTACGATTCCTAGATCAAATTGTTCATCCTGTGTTCCTCAATAAACTCAAAAACCAAAAGAAAACGCACCAAATGAAAGCAAAGCTCAGAACTTTAATCCCAAAACAACTCAATTCACCATCCCTCTATCCCTTTCTTCATAAACAGAACGTGAAAAACCAACAAAGCGAAATCCCAATTCCAAAACGCAACAAAGAGTTATTTACCAATAACTCAATGAAACAAACCCACAACATTTCGAACCAAAAAAAAACTTTACACTAAAACTCGTAATTCTGCATAGTTTTACTACCTGGGCTATCTCCAAAACCGAATTCAAAACAAGCTCAGACCCAGTTCAAAAATAGGGCAATTGGCCAATTTCAAAATTCGAAATCGAAATCAACAAAGAAGCTAGACCCAGAATCAAAATCACGAATTGGGTTTCTGGGTGTTGCGGAAAGGCGAAGGAGAAGCAGATTGAGCAGAAATTGAAGGAAAAGACAAACCAGTAGTGAGGGCTTTGATCAAGCCAGTTCTGCGGCCCTTGAAATCTCTGAAAACCTCTTCAACGGTTCGGGCATTGTAGGCGGCTCCAGCGCCGGCTCCGTTCATAGCCATCTCTTTTCTCTTCTCTTCTTTCTATGTGGTTCAGTCAGCGAGTGCGCTCAGAAAACCAAGTCAATAACAAGTTGGTCAGAGAGGGAGCCAAGTTATACGAGAAAGGTCGTAGTTTGATATGTGATTTTTGTAACCCATCTTTTGCTATAAGGATTCACTTTTTTACCTTATATTTTCCACATTTACCCTAATGGCTATTATAATTTTTGTAAATTTATTAAAGACTTTTTGGTTTATGGTTTAAAAAAATTATTTTCAATCACATTTCAGCATCTCATCCGTTTAATTTTTAAGTCTATAAAAGTATATCACATTTACAAATTTTTAGTCAAATTGGTTATCGTTAAATGGTTAAAGTAATGAACTAGATCAAATTAATGGACGAACCAAATCTATCAAACATAAACAAATGCTGGAACGTGAATATAAAATAGAAGGGCTCATCTAAAGACATAGACTCCGACTGTTAAGTTCTTACCATTGCTAATTTTCACTTTTCAAAATTTTCATATTGCATCGCTTCAACTACTAATGCAAGAATGATCATCCTCACTTTCAATATCTTCCTCAGTTGCAGTTAAGTAAATTTGATATTCATCTGGTATTGTTGGTTTCTTGATTCTAGTAGACTTTCTCAATACCACAAGTTGTTGTTGAACTTCTTCAACTAGTATAGCATTCACATTTATCTACTCATCTACTTGCATTTGAATCTTTCCATCTGCATTTGGAACTTCATCATGGTTTGCATTGCTATCAACTTCTTGATTTACATGAACTGCATAATCTGCTCGTTGAACATTTAGAACATCATTTAATGTCAAGGCCTGATTTGGGGTTGTTATGTCACTACAATCCTAATATAAGAACCAACTCTCAAAGCTTCAACTGTTTATTTCCCAACTGTGACTCTCAAACAAACATCTTATACAACCTTGCCACCATCATTTCAAAAAGTTCATCATAAATGGTAGTTGTGGCCTGTTGGGGATTCAACAATTCTTCTATATCTTTTTGGACAATATAACTTGAACCGCTTGGATTTTTCATAATAACTAATAAAATATCCACTTACTGACTGTGAATCAACCTTCCGTCTACTACAACCCCCCACATGAAAATGATTCAAATTAGGCTTGTAATTAAGTACACCATAACTCAAATGGAGTTTTAAACTTTTAATCACAGCTTTACTTAGAGTTCTGTTGCATATGTAATTTGTTATGTTCGAGTTGTCTCCTCACAAAAATTTTGGTTGTTTGGATCTCACAACTCTAAAACACACATTATGATTTCCGAAATTAGAAATTATCAGTATTTATTGTATTCTTGTCAGAAATACTGTTTCCGACATAATATTCCTCGTCAGAAGTTGTTGTCCATGATAGCATTCTCCTCAATCAACCCTTATGTTCTACAACTATTGTTGGGTAAAAATGTGCCAAAAATGTAAAATGTCACCCAACGTAATTTCACTCTATCTTATTGATTAAAATAGAGCTTTAATGTTGTCCGGGTCAACTCATTCAAGACAGAACGCGTCTCTTAATTACAATCCCTCATTAAAAGGGAACACCCCTTGATTCGATTTATGAAGAAACCGATGTGTGTTTGTTTGCTTTTGCGACTGCACCTGATTGGTTGCCTACGTACCCCGGGAGGGATCAAGTCATTCGTAGTTCAGGATCCCCAACAAGTGAATGACTCATTAGAGGGCTGTGATTTTCAAAATGAGAGTAATGTTTGGGATTTGTATCTGAAGATGTATGAGCTATGGAGCGAGGCTTCAGAAGATCCGAGAATTTATTTGAAGTTGTGGTCGCATCCAGATTTAAATCTAGACTGCCTACATACCCTGTGAAGGGATCAAACCGATGTAGTTCAAAATTTGGAGTGGGTTTGAGAATTTGACTGAAGTCATTTGGACTGGTAGATTTTTGACTGGTGGTCAGGGATTCTGTTTGGAATGGTGAATTTGACTGAAGTCATTTGGACTGGTCAACTTTTGACTGGTGGTCAGGGATTCGATCATGTGTTTAGGAAATTGGCTTGAAAAGAACCAGGATTTGGTTTTAGCCATGGTTGTATCCGGATTTGAGTTCAGACTGCCTACATATCCCTTGTGGGAATCAAACCACTGTAGTTCACGCCTGGATTTGATTTTTGTGTTTAGGAAATTGGCTTGAAAAGAACCAGGATTTGGTTTTAGCCATGGTTGTATCCGGATTTAAATCCAGACTGCCTACATATCCCTTGTGGGAATCAAACCATTGTAGTTCACGCCTGGATTTGATTTTTGTGTTTAGGAAATTGGCTTGAAAAGAACCAGGATTTGGTTTTAGCCATAGTAACTAGGTTGATCCATGTGGGGTTTAAGTAACCAAGACTAGGAGCATAATCACCATCAGAGCACAGTAGCATAGAGCCATAGTAACCAGGACTTTGAGGGCCATAGTAACCAAGTAACCAGCAGCCATAATAGAATCACAGAACCAAAGCCATAGTAACCAGTGCCATAGTAACCAGAACCAAGTATCCACAAGGGATTTGAGTAACCAAAGATCATAGGACCAGAGCCAAGTTATCCACAAGGGATTTGAGTAGTCAGGGAACAGTAGCCATAGAACAGTAACCAGAACCAAGTTATCCACAAGGGATTTGAGTAACCAGGGAACCATAGAACTAGAACCAGGAATCCACAAGGGATTTGAGTAACCATAGAACCAGAACCAAGAACCAGGGACATAGTAACCATTGCCATAGTAACCAGAACCATAGAACCAAGGACATGAGAGGATGAGAGAATCAGTTATACCTCTAGGGTTTTGTTTTTTCTGCGTTTTCTGTCTTCTCTGCGTCTCCTGCCTTCTCTTCTGCGTGTCCTCTTTTTTTTGGCGTGTCCCCTCATTTTATATGGTGTAGGGTTGTGATAGATGAGTCCTAATAGGCTAGGTCACTTATATGTGTTGTAAGTAAACTCAAATACCCCTTGTGTGGGAGCATAATACCTTGATAGGGACTCCTTCTTTTTTTCTGTCTTTTTCCTTTTTTTATTTATTTAATTCGGCTGCCTCTTTTTTTCTTCATATATATATATGTATACATATATTTATATATACTTTTTTTTTTGCGTATCAACAGTGCCCCCTCAAGCTTTATGCGTGTAATTTGCTTTCCACGTGTGAAGCTTGATTGCTTATTGCTGTTGCTGGCTTCTGACACATTTTTTTTCTTGTGAAAATCTCAGGGTATGGATGCATACGGTCGGATTTCTTCTGAAGCTGCTCTTAACAAGAAGGGGCGAATTGTTGGGAAGAAGATAGAATATACGAGGTCTCAACCTTTAAGCTCTATCCATATTGATCTTCCGCCTCAGGATAAAGTTACCCTGGTCGCCCGAGTAGAGATGAATTCAGGGTATCTCACATTCCATCAAGATTCTGAGGATCAAGTAATAAAGACGACCCGTAATTTTTCCAATGTATTTAAAGGACACACATTAGAGAAAGTCAATAACGACCCTGAGGGAGCTCTTTTTTCTTTTGATGAGAACTTCTACCCGATTCTGTATAAGATGCTCAATACTAAGCAAGATTGGACCCCAAATTTATGCTTCCGAGGTCGTGCTACGTTTGAAGTAGGTGTAATGGAATGGACAGAATTCATATTAACCAACTTTAAAGATGTATTGAATCAAAGTGGAATATATGGTGCTGTTGGGGTCTCCCGATATCCCTATCAGCATTGTACGAGCACATGGAAAGCATTTTTAGAATTGTGGAGTCCTTTAACGAACACCTTGCATCATGGGAATGGAGAAATGAGCATATCATTGTATGATTTAAAGGCAATTGGTGGGCTACCGATTTCAGGGATTCCTTATGAAGAATTTATTCCTGAAAACAAAGCGTTACAGCGTGCCGGGCTATATTCCTCCATTCTTTCTGAACTTCTGTGTGTTCATTCCCAACTATGTGTTGCAAGTAAGCAGAAATTTGTTTGTTGGGAGGACTGGGTTAAGCATTTTTATAGAGGGGAGCTGTTGTACACGGCTTATGGAGAGGATACGCAGTGTATAAACCCCTTGCAGCGTGAAAAATTTATGGAGTCCCGATCCTTTTTGACTGTTTCAAAGGAAGGACAATTAGCTGCATTCTTGGCCTATTGGCTCAGCAGATTTGTTTTACCCTCTTATTGCTTCAAAATTCGGCCGGAAACTTTCCATATGGCGTGTCTAATGGCTCAGGGAATTAAAGTGTCTCTTGCACCAGTCGCGTTAGGCCACATCTATCATGGTCTTGGGGAAATCGTGACTGACCCACGAGGGCCTGGTGAGTCACGAGGTTGCTTTCCGGTTCATTACGTGATTGGTTGGTTGGGAGAGCACTTCAATTGTCTATATAGGCGACATGCAGACAGTGAGTTTCCTGAGAACTATCCTCATTTGTCAAGATATGCTGGTATCAAAGCTCAACAATTAGATATCACTATAGCCAGGCTTGTGTTTAGGACTGGAGGTTCAGTAGAATATCGTCCCACCCCATTTGTTGAATCGGAGGGTTTTCTGATTGACGATGGAAAGTTGTCTGAGGAGAGGCTTGATTGGCTAATTTCTCTCCGTTCTGCACTACTTCCAGTACGTATTGGTGATGAGCTTTGGTTAGAACCATATTATCCAAACAGATTTGCTCGTCAATTTGGCTTTGACCAGGGGGTCCCAGCCAACCGACTTCAATTGAAGGTTGAGAAGAGGAAGAAATGTGGTGTTGAAGCTTTGGCAAGGGCACAACGCATACTTTACAGAGTTGGTACCGGTATCCGTTTTTACATCCCTCGTTCCTCTTATGAAGGGCTGTGCACTTGGACATATTGCAGGTGGTGGATGGCAGCATGTGCTCCCTATTTGGGCCGGTCTGTATCTTTTGTTTACACGACTTTGAAGAAGCGTCCTCTTGAAAGACAGAGCAATATTTTTGTGATAAGGTCCCTTAGGGATATATCTACTGCCATGCCGAAAGAAGTATTTTTCTCAGATTTCAATGAGGGGGATCCGGCTGCGTCTATGAACACTTCCCCCATAACTTGTAGGGGTGGTGGCATGAATAGAAAAAAACATGGGGCATATTCTGGTGACGATGACAGGAGTAACAAACGGGCTAGGCATACAAGACATGATGGTCTTAAAGCTGATGTAGCCGAAAAGCTTGTGTCTCCTCCAAAAGGTCATGCATCGAAGACTGGTTGGGTTCCTTCTAACGATGGTATTGTTACACCGAAGCTAAAGTCGGTAATAGTACGTGACCAAACATTTAAACCACAAAATCAGAGGCCAACTTTGCAGGGACGAAGGTCCGAGTTGAAACAAGTGGAGCCGAAATGTAAGGATTCGGGAAGCAAGTCGCATGATTCCTTGAACACATTAGAGCGGGTCGAGAAGGGTCCAGAGCCCGAATTGCCAGTGTTAGAGCCCGAAAGCGTGGGGTTAGCATGTGAGCCGATCCCGAGTGATTGTGATGAAGAGATGCCCTTGATTGAAGCTGAACCTAGGGTAGAACCACCACTACTCTTGTTAGAGTGGCACATAACGTCTGAGTTGAAGGGGTCGGACTTACCAATGGAGGACTTTGTCTTGACCGAAGAGCATTCTGATTCTAATAGTAGGGACACGGAACCCATAGATCCTGACTTATGTGAGAATGTTGATGAAGATTTATGTCATCAAAATAACACTTCAGCCGTCTTGCGCGAGGTGTTCAACTCATCATTGAATGCACGTTGGGGCGCTTTCATCATCACGGAGATTGAGGATATTTTAAGCAAGATCAGCTTATCTCAACCGATATGGTGCATTACTGAACGGTGCAGTGAGGTCCAAAGATCAATAGAGATGTTAAGACCGGTCATTAAGACTTATGGGTCTGGAGAAGATAGATTTGAGAGGTTTGCTGAAAGTGTCAACAAAATCTTCGAACTGGCAGACAAGCTTTCTGACGGCCATCGTGTCATTGAGGAGCACCACAAAATAGATGCTCTACGTATTCATGATTTAATACGGAGCCATGAAGAATGCCAAGATGCCAAGAAGGTTCTAGATTTACAATTGACGGGACTTAATCAGGAACTTGAAGTTTTGATGTCGACTGAAGAGCAGATTATAGAGGCGGAACAAAAAGCTCGACAACTGCGACAAGAATATGAGCTTGCGAAGAGTCATCTTGAAGAGAAGATCACCTGCTTGAGGAACTCTACTGAGCAGCAAAATAAGTTAAATGAAGAGCTTCGGCGAGCAAGGATTGAAGCTGAGGACGAGCTCCTTGGATTTGAGCGTCTCAAAAGCTCATATAAGGCTCAGGAGGCGGAATTTCAATGGCTGGTCAACTCCTTGAAATCCTTTGGCGAGGCACCGAAACAATAAAGCATTTGCTGATAGGATTTTGATTTTTTTTCTTCTATTCCCTCAATTGTTGCAGTTATTCCCTTTTCCATTTGCTATTTTTCTTGCATTGTTATGACTTGATATCGCCATTTTTATTGGTTCCGAGGATGAATGAATTTGTTTTGAACAACAGCTGTCGGTCTATTATCTTCATGCATGCCAAACTCTGATGTTGATTTGCCCCCAACATTTTTTATTGTCTCGGGATGCATTTGAGTAAGCCTCCGGTCTGAGGAGCACGGCTAGATATTTTGACTTTCACATATTTTGCTGTTGACACATTCTTCCTGTATTTGCTGCGAAAAGACATGGCGTTTGTTGTGCGCTCTTGCTTTAATATTTTAAGCCGAAACAAGGTATTTTCAGCTTTTCCGACATGTTCCCTAATTAGGGTTTGATGTCTGCTGACTTTGTCCTTTGCTTGCGTTTGTAGGAGCTTTAGGAGGTCCACGTGGGGGGTAATTTAAACTCCTTACGCTTCTTGCTGGAAACACACTTTCTTTTTGGACAAGTTGAAGTACAGGGTTGTGTCGATTTCTGACTTTATTATTTGGGATGAACCGATCTCCTGTGTTGTCATTTGACTTTAGATATCTTTGAGAAATTTTGTTGTTGTTGCTGCTGATGATACGAAACGACTTATCAACAGAGATGCCATTATCCAATGGCAAAATCAACCTCCTTCACCTGCTTAGTCACATGAAAATGTGTTAGGGAAAAAAAAATTGATTTGAAAATATGGCTGGATCTAGTTTGATACTAGACTGCCTACGTATCCCGTAAAGGAATCAAGCCAAACGTAGTTCACCCATTTGATTTTGGGTATGGATTTTTTTGAAAACTTTTTTTTGTTTGCAGCTGAGTCTGGTTTTAATACCAGATTGCCTACGTACCCTTTGAAGGGATCAAGCTACACGTAGTTCGGGAAGATTTGTGCTCTAACTTTTGCCTGGGCCGCCTTCCCGACTTTTCAACCCAGCGAGCTTTTTTTTTTGTGTAGCTCTAACTTTTGCCTAGATCGTCCATTTTTTGATCTAGCGAGCTTCAAAGGGTATGAAACTTTTTTACAAATTTCTCATTGACGCAGGGGTAGATACGATTTCCGTCTGCGTTTGAAAGCTCATATGCGCCTTTGGTGAAGACTTTAGTGACTACATATGGCCCTTCCCACTTTGGTTCAAACTTCCCCTTTGACTTTCTGGTGACAATGATGGGTCTTCGAACTGTTAAGACCAAGTCTCCTATTTTGAATGACCGACACTTAACCCTCTTGTTGAAGGCGCCTGCCACTTGAGCTTGGTAAATTTCAAGTTTCTGTTGGACCGCAAGCCTCTTTTCATCAAGTGCTTCAAGCTCTGCCAATCTGATTTGTGCATTTTCATCAGGATTTGTCAACATTGTAGCTATCCTTAAGGAAGGCAATTGAATTTCCAATGGCAACACTGCTTCAGACCCATAGACCAAGTTGAATGGTGTACACCCAGTCGCCGTGCGGACGGTGGTCCTGTAAGCCCATAATGCCTCGGGGAGACGATCATGCCAGTCTCTTTTATTTGCCGAGACCATCTTCTTTAGGATGTTGCAAAGTACTTTATTGAAAGCCTCTGCCTGACCATTAGCCGTTGGGTTATAGCTGGATGAAAATGCATGTTGGATGTTGTATTTTTTACACAACGTAATCATGGCTCTGCACTTAAAGTAAGTCGCATTGTCAGATATTAACTTTGAGGGGACTCCAAAGCGGTAAATGATGTGAGTTTTGACAAACTTTGCAACATCTTCTGCTTTCACTGCTTTAAGAGCAACTGTCTCACTCCATTTTGAGAAGTAATCCGTCGCGGCCAATATGTATTGGTGTAAACGTGAGGACTTAGGAGATATAATACCCACAACATCTAATCCCCATGCTTCAAAGGGATATGATAGAGACGTGGGATGAAGAGGTACTGGCGGTTGGTGTATGAAATCTCCATGTACTTGACATAGTTTACACGCTCGTGCATAATCTATCGAGTCTTGTATCATGGATGGCCAATAGTAGCCTATTCTTTTCAATTGGGCGGCTAGCTTTGGACCTGCTTGATGGGCTCCGCAAATGCCACCGTGGGCATCTCTAAGAGCTTGAATTCCCTCTTCTTTTGATAAACACCTCAACAGTATGCCGTCAAAAGATCTCCTATATAAAGTGTCATTAAGATATACATATCGAGGAGCTGTTCATCTCACATAAACCCTTCTCTTTGGATCTGCGGGTAAGGTTTCGGCCTGACAGTACTCAACCATATCCTTGTGCCAATCAGACTCTTCCTCAACATCGAATGTAGAGACTACATGTGTTTCGCTGGTAGTTTCCATTCGTTCAAAAGACATAGGCAGCAATTGACGTTCCCCGACCGTTATTTGAACGTCTCTTTCGTTAGGGAGCGCTAATGAAGCCGCCAAGTTAGCCAATGCATCTGCTTTGTCATTCTCTGATCTAGGAATGTGGCTAATATTTATGTCTCGGAATTGTCCCATAAGATATTTGACTCTTTGATGATATGGGACAAGATTCACATTTTTGACTGCATATTCATCATTTATTTGTCTGACAACTAATTGAGAGTCACCGAATGCTTGCAAAGAGTCGATCCCCATTTCCAAAGCTATCTCTAAGCCTATGATGAGTGCTTCATATTCTGCAACATTGTTTGAACATAGAGCCAATAGAGAGAATGAGTATGGGATTATACCGCAAGAAGGTGTTATGAACACTATGCCAGCCCCGGCTCCTTGTCTTCTAGCGGCCCCATCGAAGTACAATTGCCATGAGAAAGTTTCTGCTGAGAACACGTCCTCATCTGGCAAATTTTCGTGCAATTCGTGGGTGTCTAACATTGGATGTGCTGCCAAGAAGTCTGCCAATACTTGTCCTTTTACTGCTTTTTGCGGGACATACTTTATTTCGAACTCGGAGAGAATCAAGGACCATTTAGCCAGTCGTCCTGAAGGCACGGGTTTTGTCATTAGATACTTTAATGGGTCAGCTCTAGATATCAAGGTGACACTATGAGCGAGTAAATAATGCCGTAGTTTCTGAACTGCGAAGACCAGTGCAAGGCAAATCTTTTCTATTGCCGTGTAATTGTGTTCAGCTCCCACCAACGTCCGACTTAAATAGTAGAGAGCGTTTTCTTTGCCCACATCATTGTTTTGTGCGAGCATTGCCCCCAGAGAACGTTCAAGAGCTGCGATATAGAGGATTAGAGGTTTGCCTTTGATAGGTGCCATTAGGACTGGTGGGTTGAGCAAGTATTTTTTGATGCTATCTAAAGCGTTTTGACATGCTTGGTCCCACACGAAAGGTACATCTTTCTTCATTAGTCTTGAAAATGGTTGGCACCTCCCAGAAAGATTTGAAATGAATCTCCTTATGTAAGCAAGCCTTCCTTGCAACCCTCGCAATTCTCGAAGATTCCTTGGTGGCGGCATTTCCCAGATTGCTTTGATTTTGATTGGGTCGATCTCAATTCCTCGATACCTGACGATGAAACCGAGGAACTTACCAGATGTAACTCCAAACGCACATTTAAGAGGGTTCATTTTCAGCGTATGTTTACGGAGTCTTTCAAACACATTTCTCAAGTCACTTAGGTGATGTTCCCGTTTTTTGCTTTTGACTACCAAATCATCTACATAACACTCGACTGTATTATGCAACATGTCCCCAAAGATGGCTGTCATTGCTCTTTGGTAAGTAGCACCTGCATTTTTCAAACCGAAAGGCATAACCGTGTAACAATATACTCCTTTAGGAGTGCGAAAAGCTGTTAGTTCCTCGTCTTCTTGTGCCATTTTTATTTGATTGTAGCCAGAGAAACCATCCATGAAGGACATAGCACCGAAACCTGTTGTGGCATCGACCAAAAGCTCAGTTATTGGTAATGGAAATTCATCCTTTGGACAAGCTTCATTAAGGTCTCTGTAATCTACACAGATGCGGATTTGCCCATTCTTTTTCTCTACAGGTACGATACTGGCCAACCATGTGGGGTATTTGACTTCACGGATGAATCCCACATCGATGAGTTTATCCACTTCAGTTTTGACTTGAGTAGCTAGTTCTGTGCGAAAACGTCTTGGTGCTTGCTTAACCCACCTTTTCTCCTTTGAGACCGCTAGATTGTGAACAGCAACCTTCGGGTCTAAACCGGGCATGTCTTGATATCCCCATGCAAACACATCTTTAAATTCTTCAAGAATATTTTTGTAGTCTTGAAATTCTTTCGGAGTTAAAAGAGCGCTTACAAATACGGGTTTTGGATCTTCTATTGTGCCCAGGTTTATTTCTTGGAGTTCATCCACCGTTGCTTGACCTCCGTCTTCTATTTGTGGTGGGGCAGGTTCAGCTTTATTGATGAATTCATATTCTTCCGCATCTTCGGTTGAATCCTCCTCAATGGAGACACAATTTGCGGATGCTGACTCTTCTGTGAACTGAGAAATTACATCCTTGTGTTGCTTATTCCTGAGCTTCCATTTCTTGTTCCGTTGTAGTTTGTAAGGGGTTTCGCCCAATCTTAGGAACGCTGAAACTCGAGGTTGGGATTCAATTTCTAGACGTTGAAAAACAAAGACACGAGGCGGATCTTCCTTTTCTATCCGTTGAAGAGATGTGGTTGGCAGTGTTTCTTCCTCACAAAACATAGCTCTGTCAAGACTTGTAAAGACATAAGACTCTGAGAGATCAAACTCAGGAACTTTCACTTTGAGCATGCCCTTTGTCTGCTTGATCATTACTCTTAGCGGGGCAGTTTTTGAAGTTGCTTTGCCACGACTAAGTTTAACCTTTAAAGGAGCAGAGGACACTGGTTTCACATTCCTATTTTTGTAGAAGATAACTCGTTTGTGTCTGTTGTGCCCGTGATCGAGCGTTGTAGAGATTACGATACCTTCCTTTGGAATGGACTGATCAATTTTTCGAAGAGGCCTGGCGTAGCTTGTCATGAGGGTCTCCATTGTGTTTTTGACTGGAGTTATGACCTTTTGTCCAGGTTTGCGTAGGTCTTTCCATATATACCTGAAAGTCATCTTTGGTTTGGATACCTCGGAGCCTAGAGCCTTCTCTTCTTTCAAGGGCACTGATAGAGTTGCTTTGGCCCGAAATTTAGGTGTGTTAGACACCTTCAATTTCTCAATCTCTAGCACATGTTTGGGTACTTCTTGTATGACTAAGTTAGGAAGCTCTGTTGACTTATAAAACTTAGCATCTGAATAATTTACCTCTTCGCCTCTGAAAGGATCAGTGTCTGCCACGACTTTTTTAACTTCTTCATTTTGCAGCCATTTAAAGCATTGATGTAACGTGGAAGGGATGACGCCATAAGCATGGAGCCATGGGCGCCCTAACAGTACATTATAGGATGTGGGAGCATCTATCACGTGAAACAAAGCGCTTGAGAAGAGTTCCCCAATTTCCATTTGTAGGACAATTGTTCCCATTGCTTTCTGGCTAGCTTGGTTGAAGCCCTGGATGGTGAGCATAGACGGGGTGAGTTGTTTAGCATTCATCCCCATGTTATGAAGTGTTTTAAGAGGCAACAAATTTACTGCCGACCCACAGTCAAGTAAGATCCTGTTGATCGTCATATTACCCACAAGACCGGTGACGTAGAGGGGCCTATTATGTTGTTCGCCTCCCAATAACAAGTCTTCATCTAGGAACGAAATACAATTCCTGCAATTAGGGCAATCTCTTGAGGTTGTCACATCAACTTCAACAACATCCTCTTTATACAAGTCTGGACTTAGCAGTGCCTCAATCAATGCTTCTCGTAGCTCCCTTGACATGCGCAAAGCGTCGTAAACACTGAAGAGTGAAGGGATACATTGCAGATGTGCCAGTACGTCATATTTGGACTTTTGTTGAGATTCTTTTGTCCTTCGAGGAACCATTTTTGGTACAGCTTTAATTTTGTCGACAGGATTGTTCGCATCACCCTTTGCTCTTAGCTTTGTAGGCAATGTTTTTCCATCGTCTTGAATAGCTGATGGTATAACTGGGACAGAGCGTGGTTGAATTTGATCAACTTCATGCAGCCTTTCATCGTCTGCATCTGAGCTGGATGGGGAGGCTGTCTCAACAGAGGCCATACAACATTGGAGCACCTCTTCATGATCTTCTTTCTTCTGGTCGTTCTTGAAGAACTCTTTTGGTAGGAATTCCATAAGGGTAATTGGAGTTCGCGGTGATTGTCTATACTCATCTTTGTTTTGAGCTTGGACGTTCTTTGTCGCATTTCTTCCTTTATTTTTACCTTTTGAGAACCTACCACGATATTGGTTTTTTGAAGAGGGAGAAGGTGAAGAGGATTGAGCCGAGGGAGGATGATGTTGCCTCGCGCTATTCCTTACAGTTGTCCATTCCCCATCTGAATCTTCCAACCCATCTGAATCTTCCCATATCTCAAAGCTTGTCGTCATGAGTTCATATAGGGATGGAATATTAGGGTTTCCAGGACGTGGCATGTTGGGATGTGCTCCGACAATTGTGACTTCGTTGTCAACTTCAAACTTGATAGAGATGGCGCCATCAGGCCTAGACACATCAGTTGAAATTACATTGGCTGCCGTTGTCACGATTTCATTTTTGTTGATCATTTCCTGTATTATGTCCTTGAGGATGTAACAATCTTTCAACGTATGACTGACAATGCGGTGATACCGACAATATTTGGGGTCATTGGTTTTGTTCATCTCTGAAGGTCGTTTTGAATCAGGAAGTGTAATCATCTTGGCCGCCATGAGCTCATCGAAAATCGCATCCACATCATCATTGTCAAATGAATAAGTGACGTTTCTCCTTTCTTTGAGCGTGAGTCTTCGAGGGCGATCATCTTTTGATTTGCTGTCATTATTATTCTTGACATTGTCGCCTCTCTTGTCATTCTTGACGAAGGTCGCCATTGTTTCTCCCTTCTTGACAGCCGGCTTTTTTGAATCATTGTTCTTGGCAGCAATTTGATTCCTCGAACTCGAAGCTGATCTTTGACGAGCAATCTGTCTTTCAACATTTCCTGCCTTAGACACCAACTCATCGAATGTTTGTGGTTCTGCTGTGCCAATATATGTTGCGATCTCCGGGAGGAGGTTATTAGCACACATCTGAACAGCAGAAGATTCAGACAACTTGTCAGGACATTGGAGATTAAGACTTCTCCACCTTGTGATGAACTCAGTGGAACTTTCTTTGTCCTTTTGTTTGGTATCCGCCAGGTCAATAATTGATATTTTCTTTTTAGAACTGACGAATTGTGCCAAGAATGCTCTCTGCATATCGTCCCATGTTAGTATAGAACCTGGCTCCAACTGTGTGTACCATGTGAATGCAGAACCCTTGAGGGACTGTACGAATTGCCTGACCAGAAAGGCGTCTACTTGTGACGTTTCCCCACAGGCTGAATAAAAGTGGGCGAGATGTTCTCGCGGAGAACTATTTGTCCCATCGAATTTGTCGAAAATCGGCCTTTGATATCCCTTTGGGAAGGGTATCGCATCATAATGGTTAGGATATGGCTTACGATATCCCAGGACTGGTGTAGCCATAGATAACTGAAAGTCTCTTATTCCTTCAGCTATCAAGCTCTTGATACTTTCTGCTGAGAGCATGTTGTCGTCTCTTTGAGCGAAGGAAGGGCCTGGGCCCTCTTGTTCTTCTTGTTTTTTCTTCTCCATGAGCGCAGCACACTTAGCCATGAGGCTAGCGATTTCCACTTCCTTTTCGGCTAACTTTTTCTTTGACTCGAACTCAATAACTGTGAGTTTTTGAGCTTCAATTTCTCTCTCATTTTGCCTCTGTTGGGCATCCAGTTCAAGTTGAGCCATTCTTTTTGCCATCTCTTCCAATCGTTGTCTCAACTGCTCCTCTGGCGGAGTTTCAGAGCTTGCCATGAGTACTTGGGCATTGTTGAATTCAGGACTGTCGCTTGACTTTATCTGAGATGAAGAATCACTGATTGGATTGGAGGCCTCATACAGGGGGTTTCCTTTCCACGAGACCAATAAAGGATTGTCTGACGTATCACTTGTTGGTAACATGTCAAGCATCCTCTTCTTAGTCATGTTGCGAGTGATAGGACCTGTGTAAGAATCGTCTCCATATACCGGATACTCCTCAGCTTTAGATTCGTTTTTCCTTTCTCGAGCGTTTGAGGGTGCGTCGAGAGCTTTTGCTACCTCCTCTGCTAACTTCTTTGGGTCAAGCTCTTGACTATCTTGAGAAGTTGTTTGTTGTGAGGATGTAGTGGATCTTTGTGAGCCTCCAAGAGGGAACTGAGGTACAGGCTCATCCTGTTTGTCTTCTTCACCTCCCTTAGTGGAAGTTGTCATGACAGTTTCTACTGTTGGTAGAGAGACTCGCACTGTACCGATCATGACATAAGCCGAGCATGAGTTGTCACAACTGCTGGTGTTGATTGAGCAATTTCTGCCAGGATGGCTTAAATTGACTTAGTTTGGGCATCTTTCTTCCTTTGAGCCCGTGCTGCCCTTTTCCTCTGATTTCTCAAAGCATTCTTAGATATGCCATTGAAAACCTGGGTCTTCATAACACTTGTGGCAACCTTATCTTGCTTTATTCCAAGTTTCGTTTTTGTAGAAATCACAGGCAGATGGCCAATTGCGAATGACATTCGGTAACCACTTCGATTCGAGTGATTAGTAGTTGGGGTGAGCTTGTGGAAGAAAACTGTAATCTTTGGTGCCATTTGATCTGTTACCTTCAAAACACACACAATAAGTTAGTAACTTCATGAAAAGAGATGAAAGGGAAAATGAGTCCCCAGCAGAGTCGCCAAAAACTATGTTGGGTAAAAATGTGCCAAAAATGTAAAATGTCACCCAACGTAATTTCACTCTATCTTATTGATTAAAATAGAGCTTTAATGTTGTCCGGGTCAACTCATTCAAGACAGAACGCGTCTCTTAATTACAATCCCTCATTAAAAGGGAACACCCCTTGATTCGATTTATGAAGAAACCGATGTGTGTTTGTTTGCTTTTGCGACTGCACCTGATTGGTTGCCTACGTACCCCGGGAGGGATCAAGTCATTCGTAGTTCAGGATCCCCAACAAGTGAATGACTCATTAGAGGGCTGTGATTTTCAAAATGAGAGTAATGTTTGGGATTTGTATCTGAAGATGTATGAGCTATGGAGCGAGGCTTCAGAAGATCCGAGAATTTATTTGAAGTTGTGGTCGCATCCAGATTTAAATCTAGACTGCCTACATACCCTGTGAAGGGATCAAACCGATGTAGTTCAAAATTTGGAGTGGGTTTGAGAATTTGACTGAAGTCATTTGGACTGGTCGATTTTTGACTGGTGGTCAGGGATTCTGTTTGGAATGGTGAATTTGACTGAAGTCATTTGGACTGGTCAACTTTTGACTGGTGGTCAGGGATTCGATCATGTGTTTAGGAAATTGGCTTGAAAAGAACCAGGATTTGGTTTTAGCCATGGTTGTATCCGGATTTGAGTTCAGACTGCCTACATATCCCTTGTGGGAATCAAACCACTGTAGTTCACGCCTGGATTTGATTTTTGTGTTTAGGAAATTGGCTTGAAAAGAACCAGGATTTGTTTTTAGCCATGGTTGTATCCGGATTTAAATCCAGACTGCCTACATATCCCTTGTGGGAATCAAACCATTGTAGTTCACGCCTGGATTTGATTTTTGTGTTTAGGAAATTGGCTTGAAAAGAACCAGGATTTGGTTTTAGCCATAGTAACTAGGTTGATCCATGTGGGGTTTAAGTAACCAAGACTAGGAGCATAATCACCATCAGAGCACAGTAACATAGAGCCATAGTAACCAGGACTTTGAGGGCCATAGTAACCAAGTAACCAGCAGCCATAATAGAATCACAGAACCAAAGCCATAGTAACCAGTGCCATAGTAACCAGTGCCATAGTAACCAGAACCAAGTATCCACAAGGGATTTGAGTAACCAAAGATCATAGGACCAGAGCCAAGTTATCCACAAGGGATTTGAGTAGTCAGGGAACAGTAGCCATAGAACAGTAACCAGAACCAAGTTATCCACAAGGGATTTGAGTAACCAGGGAACCATAGAACTAGAACCAGGAATCCACAAGGGATTTGAGTAACCATAGAACCAGAACCAAGAACCAGGGACATAGTAACCATTGCCATAGTAACCAGAACCATAGAACCAAGGACATGAGAGGATGAGAGAATCAGTTATACCTCTAGGGTTTTGTTTTTTCTGCGTTTTCTGTCTTCTCTGCGTCTCCTGCCTTCTCTTCTGCGTGTCCTCTTTTTTTTGGCGTGTCCCCTCATTTTATATGGTGTAGGGTTGTGATAGATGAGTCCTAATAGGCTAGGTCACTTATATGTGTTGTAAGTAAACTCAAATACCCCTTGTGTGGGAGCATAATACCTTGATAGGGACTCCTTCTTTTTTTCTGTCTTTTTCCTTTTTTTATTTATTTAATTCGGCTGCCTCTTTTTTTCTTCATATATATATATGTATACATATATTTATATATACTTTTTTTTTTTGCGTATCAACAACTATATGTGACTCTATTAAGAACACTGTTAAAGATTATATATATATATATATATGCTTTCTTGGCTAAGGATGTCTTTACCATAATTTTGGTGCGGATTTCTTGAATTGGCCCATTTATAGATCATATTTTGTCATTTTAACCATTCAGTTTCTAGATATATATGAGTAAATCATCTCGGCAAATTTTCAGCTTATTTAGTGATCGTTGACCCTTCCATTAAGGGATCCCTTTTTTTGACATATATGAGGGATCAAACATTAGACCAACTTTTCAATCACATATCAACATCTACACCGTTCAATACTTAGATTCATATATAGATCATTTCTGCAAAATTTCATCCAATTTGGTAATCGTTAAAACTTTGAACTAACTGAAATCAATTGACGCATCAAATCTGCCAAACATAAACCGTTCATGCTTATAATTTTAATTTACAGTTTTGAGAATCTTAACAATCACCAAATTAGATAAAATTTTGCAGAAATGATCTACGTATATTAATGTAAGTGTTGAACGGTGGAGATGTGATTTGGTGATCAAAAAATTAGTGTAATCCTTAATCCCTCATTAGAAGGGGTTATATATATAGATCATGACAATTTCATCCATACACTACCAGGATCAGTACTTTAGCCGATGAAAAATTTTTGTCGGCTAAGTACAAAATCTTGTTGGTAAAGTCTTAGCCGACGAAACGTTGTCGGCTAAGAAGTTGTCGGGAAAAAGCTGTCGACCAAGACTATAGCCGACGAAATTACTATTCATCGTCGGCTAAAGTCATTTATTTAGCCGACGAAAAAAAATTTCGTCGCTTATCGTCTGGATTTTAGCCGACAAAATTTAATAAAATTTCGTCGGCTATAGCTATTATTTTTATTAATTTATTTATTTAACTTTAACCAACGAATTTTATTAAAATTCTTCGGCTATAGTTATTTATTTTATTTATTTAACTTTAGCCGACGAATTTTAATAAAATTAGTCGGCAATAGTTTTTGATTTTTTTTTGATTTTTTTAACTTTAGCTGATGAATTTTAATAAAATTCGTCGGCTATAGTTATTTTATTTTTTTACTTTTTTATTTCTTGTATTTTTAATTAATTTTTTTACTTATTTTTTGTTTTTACACCAGTGGTGGAGCAGGAGGAGGAGAACAAGAGGAGGAAGAGGCTAGGAGGAGGAGAGATCGAGGAGGGGAGGAGGAGAAGGCTAGGAGAGGGAGAGGAGAATGAGAGAAGTATAAGGAGAAGTATAAGGAGAAGGAGTTAGAGGAGGAGGAGGAGGAGAAGGAGAAGGAGAAGGATCTAGAGGAGGAGGAGGAGGAGAAGGAGTAGGAGGAGGAGAAGGAGTAGGATGAAGAGGAGGAAGAGAAAAATGAAAGATATAGAAAATTTTGAACTTTAGCCGACGAAATACAATAATTTCGTCGGTTAAAGTTCAAAATTTTAGTTGGAAAAATTTCAAAATTCTCTCCAAAATTTTGAATTAACTTTAGCTGACGAATTTTAATAAATTTTGTCGGCTATAGTTCTTTATTTATTTAACTTTAACCGATGAATTATCCTAATTTTGTCGGCTAAAACCCTAAACCCTAAACCTTATACGTAGAAGCTTCAAACAAAAAACAGTCGTGACATAAGATATGACCGAAATGGTGAAATACGTCTACGGTTGAAAAATCACGTAATTCTGGTAAAGTTTCGGTGCCGATAGTTACGGTTAACGCAATTTTCATTCTTTCTCCCTAGAGGTAGCCCTATCTCCGGTGGTTATTTTTCATAAAATTTTTATACCACTGGTTGCGTCTCATCTATTTGAAACTATTTTCAGTTGAAGGTCAGGGCAAAATACGTAATTTAGACGGTCAAATGACCGTTTCCGTGCGTTAAGGGGTTTGACTTACGAGATTGACCATAAGGATCGAGCCCTTAACGTTGTCGGATCAAGTTAAATTTTTTCCTATAGACATATTTCGACTTAATGATCATATCTGAAGGACGGATTTTTGTTTCTCAACTTTGATCATCGGAATCACAACATGCCTGTTAATGTTATATAACTTGTTTACTAAGCTTTAAGTAAATGATCTGTTTCAAAAACAAACTCTACGTAGAAACTTCAAATGCAAATAAATCGTGAAATAAAATATGACTGGAATGGTGAAATATGTCTACGGTTGAAAATCACGTAATTCCGGTAAAGTCTAGAAGCCTTAAACGAACTCGGATGGCCAAAAAAGTCTATATGTCATGGCATTAGCGATGGGTTTTACTCGTACGTCCGTTCCACTTCCAGATTTGTATCACAATAGTCAATCGGACACCGAAATATCCGTAGGGCAATTTTGTAACTAAAAGGTACTTTAGCCGACGAAATACCCTAATTTCGTCGGCTAAAGTTCACAGACTATAGCCGACGAAAAAAATTAGTTTAGCCGACGAAATTTTTTTTCGTCAGCTAAAATTCCACTATAGGCGAAAAAAATAGTTTCGTCGGCTAAAATTCCACTTTAGCTGACAAAAATTTAACTTAGCTGATGAAAAAAAATTTCGTCGGCCTGTTTTTGGTTATTTCGTCGGTTAAAGTCTTTTTTCTGGTAGTGATAACAAAATTGTAATGTTCTTCAAGTACAACATGTACGCAAAGCTTGCGTCATAAATTCAGATTAGAAATCAGATATATCAGCTTATAAATGAAAGACATGTATAAGCAGGCTTAATACACTGTAAAGTTTTAAAGCAATATAATTGTTACACAAGTTTTATTGGAAAGTATATCGAATCTGGTTATGTGTCAAGCTGTTTTGGTTTGTACAAGATACTATTTCAACTGTAATAGATTGTATAGGATCTGTATTTCCTTTCTTAGTCTCTTAAATATCTAAGTCTTCTTGCTGTACAAGAAAACGACCTGTATATATTTGTTCTGATCAATAGAATATACTTAATTCAGCCAAAACTTTTCTACATGGTATCAAGAGCAGGATAAAATAAAAATCCTAGCTCCTATTCTTCTCCCATTGTAGATTTTTCCTTCCTATTTTTCCAGTTTTCTTCTCTCCAAACATCATGTCTGACGACGAGTCTGTTCATTCCGGCTCCCATGCTGACGATTCCAGCAGCCCTTTTTTTCTTCATCACTCAGATTATCCTGGTCTTATTCTTGTTCCAAAAAGGTTGAACGATGACAACTTTCACTCCTGGTGTCGTGCCATGAGAATTTCTCTGAGTGCCAAGAATAAGACAGGTTTCATCACCAACAACATCAAGCAACCTGATGCTGCTTCAAAACCTGATGAGCACACCCTTTGGCGGCGTTGTAATGATATGGTGCTCTCTTGGATTCTCAACTCAATTGAACTAGAGTTGGCTGACTCTGTTCTCTCGTGCAACACTCCTCATGCCATTTCGGAGGACATGCGTGAGAGGTTTCTCTAGGGAATGTTCCTCGCATTTTTCAAATTCAGCGAAATATTTACAAGATCGAGCAAGGATCGATGTCAATTGTTGCATACTACACCAAATTGAAAGGGCTATAAGACGAGCTTGCATCCTACAACTCCTCTACTACCTGCAAATGTGGAGTTCAAGACGACCGTACCAAACTGATGAAATTCCTCATGGGACTCAATGAATCCAATTCAGGTACGCATGGTCAGATATTGTTGACGAATCCCTTACCATTTGTTCGTCAAGCCTATGCTTCTATTGCACAAGAAGAAAAGCAGCGAGAGTTAGCTTCATCTATCACCATGCCCTCAAATACAACAATGGTTTTGCATGGCAGCAACAACAACATAAAGCTAAGAGCAAACAATCAAGGGAATCGAAGCACTGAACCATTTTAGTGCACATACCGTGGACAAAAATATCATAGGGAAGCAACTTGTTGGAAGAAAAATGGTTATCCACCAGGGCATCCAAAGCTCAAAATTCGGAACCAAAATCATGGAAACAATTCCAAGTCTTTCTCTTCAGCTAACTATGTTGATTCAAGTAAGTCTGTTCCCACCTTCAAAGAGCTACAAAGTACCTTGTCGGATCTCAATGAAGAACAATATGTTCAAGTTATTGCTACTCTGAATCCCAAAGCTGCAGTTCCTTAAGCCAATATGTCGACCTCTATTTTCGAGTTCTCTAAAAGTCTGTTTTTAGTTCTAACAGTTGGGTCATTGACAACAGTGCAACTCACCATATCACTTCATCTCCAAGTTCTTTAACCATTATTAATTCCAAATCTTCTATACCACCAGTTTGTTTGCCTAGTTGAGATAGAGGGTTACCAAAACCGGTGCTATTCGTTTTATAGATTCATTTAGCCTCAACAATGTTTTATGTGTGCCAAGCTTTAAAATATATCTTTTATCTGTTGGTAAGACAATTGATGACATGCATTGTTCCGTGACATTTTTTCCCTCTTGGTGTATTTTTTATGACTTGGTTACAAGGATGAAGATTAGTGTGGATAAGCGACGTGATGATCTGTTAGGACTCACCCCGAGTTAAACCCCTTTTACCCGAAGTATATCATGCGGGGACCACCTCAAGATAACTTCTTACCGAAACCCCCTTGAAATGAACAACTCTTCTGACAAACCAACTAAGCACTTCCAAGAACAATTTAAAATAACCCCTAACTCATGGGGCCAACCTGATTCCCAAGTCCCACCTACGCTTCACTAACCTATTCAACCATCTAAGTTGGGTTAGTCAGAGCAGTCTACATGGAAGTTTTTTCCTAAATCAATAAGCAAGCAGCAACAGATTAATCGACTATTCCCTGACTCTTGTATGCGCGACCCCCGCTCAAGCACCCTGCAACACTAGGCATTTGAAAACGAAGTGCCCAGGGAAGAAACATTTAAAAACACATTAGCGTGAGTGGACAAAAATAACAGAATAAAAGCTAAACATTTTCTAATGCTCTTCCTTCTGATTTTCCAAAATTCACATGCGCGCAACCAATAGAAAATGAATAGATCATAAAATAAATCCCTTTGCTCAAATCCATAATTAAAGATGTGGGGGTATTAACACCATAACCACGAGAAAACAACCCACCAGCTTTACCACGAGAGGGTCTATTGACCAGCTCAATCGGAGAGGGTCTCATGACCCGCTCTATTCGGGAGGGTCCAACCGACCAACTACCACCGAAGAGGGTTCTGACCTGCTCTATCCGGGAGGGTCCTACTGACCAGCAACCACCGAAGAGGGTCAGACCAGCTACTATCCAGAGAGGGTACCGTCTCCATCTGGAGAGGGTCCATGCTAGCATGCAATACATATAACCATATCCTTGAAAATCATTTAAAAACCTTGTGGTAAAATAATTCGAAAACCAAGTCAAAACACCCATGACTTTTTTCCAAATACATTGGATTTAAAACATTTCCAGGAACCCGAAACCGGTCACTGACTTTACTTTAAAATCATTAAATCCAAGAGCCAAGTTTCCTTTTTTTAAAAATCATCCCCCTCCATAACCCAAAATAGTGATAACAATTGAAAACCATAATCCAGGAAAATCATTCAAAACTCTCGGGATAGGTATGAACCTCTTTCCCGGCTCTTTTATCTTTGAAAAATAATAAATTCCTAATTTTCCCCAAAATCACCATAACACTTAAAATGGAGGAAATTCATACATAAAGGAGAAACTGCAGAAAATCTATTGCATGCATTAAATTTAAAATAAAAGTCTACTCACAGTACTTAATGCGGCATTCTCAATGCTCGGAACACTCCTCGAGCGCCATCTCGAAATATCCATATGGTCGAGTCCAGTCCCACAATCGACCATTGGCTGTAGAAATAAACCAATAAATTAGTCTTTCTATAATTGACTTGGTCTTTTCCTAGTTTGACTAGGAAATCCTATTTTGCCCAGGAGTTGACCAAATTCCTTCCTTTTTAGCAACTTTCAACCAATACGCTTATTTCCAGTTATCGACTCGAAATTTAATTTCTGTAAACACAACCTTAGCATAATGATTTTCCTTACTATTTTAATTGATGATAGGTCATCGCATAATAATTTTGTAGAATTACTATGGACACCCAATCCACAACTTAAATCGTTTTACTAATTGTGAGTCGATATGTCGATAATGAAATTATTCGATTGTTTTTCCACGATCAACTTGACATTTCCGTTAATATCCCAATTACGATTCAACTGCCATTTTTCGACTCAAGATTAATGGGGATTCGATTTCTACCTCTTCGGCATTCTGCCGGTTTCACTACATCACCGGAACTGTCACCGGATCCCGGTAACTTGCCAGAATTTCGTCATAACCTCCTCGTTTTCCTCATTTCCAAGTTACGACAGGCAGACAAACAAAACAACACGATTTAATCACCACAACAACACAAATTCGATAAAACACAGATTAACAACAGCAAGAACACTAGGGAAAATCGAGTTTACCTACTGCTCGTCAAAACTCAGACCTAGAACCTCAATTCCAGCCTCCCTGCTGCCAACTCTCCCCTAGAGTCAATCCAGCAGTTCATCAGCCTCCAATCTTCTCCAATCCAAAACCTGCATTCCTCCTCGCTGATTCCTCCACGAGCAGAGCCTCTGCCTCTGTCTCTTCCTCTTCCCAAACACCATCAGCTGCCTTGCAGCCCCACCATCAAGCAGCCTAGCAGTCGCCATAGCTGCAACACCTCCAGCTGCTAAGCAGTCTCAACTCGACACCCAACTCCATTTGCTAGCCTCACCTGAGCTCCAGAAGTCTGCTTGGAACCCAAAACTTCATCGCTGGAGTCTCACCGGACAATACAGAGAAAACAGAAGGAAAGGGGTTTTCAAGACGGAGTTCAAATCGACAAAGCAAGGACATAAGGATGAAGAGAAGAGGTAGGGTAGCAAGAGTATACCACTCGCCTTCGCCGTCGCTGCCTGGATGGCCAGAATCCTTCAAGGCCAGTTCGTCCTCTTTCTCCGTTCTCCTCCCAGCATCACTAATCGAGGAAATTTCAAGAGGGGTTTGTCAAGGGAAGGATGATGGATGTTTTGGTGGTGGTGCGTCGGTGTGGGGCTGGCTAGACGAGGCTGGGTCGAGCGGAGATTGTCGAAGGCGTCGAGAGAAGGACTGAGTCGAGAGAAAAGGAGGAAGAGACTTAGTTGACCCGAGTCTGGTCTCTTTGATCGGGTTGACCGCTCTCCTTCCTTCAATACAAAAATGATCGGCCCTGATTTAATGGGGTAAGATCTGACGGCCCAAATTTAAAATGGGTAAAAAGAAAATGGTTAAATGGTAAAAACTATTTATCGGAATGATAATTAAAAAATTATCAGAAACCTCAAAAATTCATAGAAAATAGTCTGAAGCTCCGAAAATACCGGGAGACTCGTGTCGACACGTACTACAATATCGAGTCATTAAATAGGGAATTTGGAGAGTTTGGAAAAACTCAAAAATAAACTCGAACGATAGCTTATCAAATTACCGGTCGCAGTTAAAAGTTTTCAGTAACTCACAAACCCCTGTAAAAAGGTAACTTTTGGGTACGGGATGTTTCATGATCTATACTACCTTATGGCTTTGGCTTCCATTCCTCAATCTCATCGTTTTGCTTGCAATTTGACCATCTTCTCCAACCTTTGGCATCGGCGTCTCGGGCACCCTTCCTCTGCTCGTTTACAATATTTAGCAAAGAATGATCTTCATTTTGTTTTTGATTCTAGTCATAAGTGTGATGTTATCCGTTGGTGAAACAAACTCGTCAACCTTTTTTTCTAGTTCAGTTTTAATAACCAAGTGTTTTTCTCTCATTCATTGTGACATTTGGGATCGTTATAAAACTCTTCCTCATTCTGGAGATCATTATTTTTTAACTATTGTTGATGACGTTTCGCGATTCACTTGGGTTTTTTTAATGCGACAAAAGGGTGAAGCACTAGCTTTAATTTGTCAATTTTTTAACAGTCGCCACTCAATTCATTACCAAATTCAACAATTTCACTCTGACAATGACACCGAATTCCTTTCTTTTAAAGGTTTTTTTCTTGAGCAAGGCGTCATTTTCCAACACTCTTGTGTCTACACACCTTAACAAAACGGTGTCATCGAAAGAAAACATCGACATATTCTTGAAACTGCTCGTGCCATTCATTTTCAATCTCATCTTCCTATTCTTTTTGGGGAGAATGTGTTTTAACCGCTGTTTACAATATAAATCGTCTACCCACTTTCTTACTCAATAACAAAACACCTTTTGAAATACTTTACAATAAGTCTCTCGATTATTCATGAATGTGAGTGTTTGTTGCGTTGCTTTTGCCACTGTCCCTAATCCATCTTCCAAATTTTCTCCTCGTGCCACCAAATGTATTTTTGTAGGTTATCGAATAGGGCAGAAGACATACAAACTCTACAATATTGAGACCTGAAAAATTTTCACTAACAAGGATGTCATCTTTCTTGAAGACACGTTCCACCACTTACCAAATCCAAGCCCGACTGAAAAATACCCGGCCCAGCCCATTCCTCTTCATTTTGACTCAGACCCTTTCTCCAGTCAAACACCAAACACGCTCTCTTTTTCTTCTCCTCCATCGACATCTTCACCATCAACTCAGTCATCGCCCCCTACTCAACCCAAACCGACGCTGCCTAATCTGCCACCACCTTCTCCGTAACCCAATCTGTCGCCGCCTTCTCCGTAACCCAAACAAATATAGTCTGCCTCAAAGACTATGTTTGCTCGCACGTGATATCGATGCTGCCTCCACACCACATCTCATCAGCCTCACCAAGTCCTCCAACAGGCACCATCGATATTCTCTTAAGCATCTTGCTTACGTTGCTAATATCAGTCTTGTGGTCAAGCCTTCCTCTTATGAAATTACTGTTGTTGATCCAAAATGTAAGCAAGCTATGAATGTCGAATTACAGGCTTATGGATAATAACACTTGGACTCTTGCCTTCACCTCCTGGCAAGCGCCTAATTGGATGCAGATGGGTTTACCGGATTAAGTATCGTGCAGATGGATCAATTGAGCGCTATAAAGCGCGACTTGTTGCCAAAGGCTTTACTCAGACTACTAGAATTGATTACCATGACACATTTTCACCGACTGCCAAAATGGTAACGGTTCATTGTATTACTATTCTTGTTGTTGCGGCTAGCCCATGGTTGGTCATTGCATCAGTTAAATTTTAAAAATGCATTCCTCAATGGTGATTTTCTTAAAGAAATATATATGTCCTCTTCTCCTGATCTTCGATGACAGGGGGACAATCTTGTGTATCGCCTCAACAAATCTCTTTATGGTTTAAAACAAGTTTCCCAACAGTGGTTCTCAAAATTTACAGAAGTCATAACCCGTACTGGTTTCTCCCAATCCAAAGCTGGTTATTTACTTTTTGTTCGTAAACATGGTAAATCCATCACTGCCTTACTAATATATGCATGTGGATGACATCCTCATTACAGGCAATTCCCTACAGTCCATTCATGATCTAAAACAGTTTATTCATGCTCAATTTCGTATTAAGGACTTTGATGATTTAAAGTTTTTCTTGGGAATTGAAATTTCTCGCTCAAAAAAGGGAACTTACTTGTCCCAAAGGAAGTATGCACTTGAAATCATTAAAGATTGTGGTTATTTGGGAGCTAGACCTGTTGAATTTCCTATAGAAGAGTGCAAACTTTGGAATAAATGAGAGCAGCTTAAAGATCCAACAACATATCAGCGTCTAGTAGGCAGACTGATTTATCTGACTTTCACTAGACCATACATCACATACTAAGCTTGTTTATGCATGAACCTCAACAACAACACATGGCAACTGCACTTAGAGTTGTGCATTATTTGAAATTTGCTCTAGACCAAGGTTTGCTTTTACATTCCAACAGTTCATTAAGATTTGGAGCTTTTTGTGATTCGGATTAGGCAAGTTACCCTATTACCCGCCATTCAACAACTTGTTATTGTGTGTTCTTGGGAGATTTCTTAATTTCATGGAGAACAAAGAGGCAAAAGACAGTGTCATTGTTAAGTGCAGAAGCCGAGTATAAGGCAATGACAGGTACATGCTGTGAACTTACATGGTTGCGATATTTGTTTTCAGATTTACATTTGCCTATCTTAGGTCATGCTGTTTTACATTGTGATAATCAACCAGCATTGCATATTGTTGTAAATCCGGTGTTCCATGAGAGAACTTGAGATATTGAAATTGACTATCATTTTATTAGAGATAAAATTCTTCAAGATCAAGTTGTTACTCGATTTGTTATTTCATCTCGACAATTAGCTGATGTGTTTACAAAGGCTTTGAGGAAGGAAAAGTTCAAGTCTCTAATGTCCAAGTTGGGAGTTATTGACATACACTCTCCAACTTGATGAGGAGTATTAGAAAGTACATCCAATATGGTTATGTATCAAGCTGTTTTGGTTTGTATAGGATATTGTTTCAATTGTAATAGATTGTGTAGGATTTGTATTTTATTTTTTTCCTAGTCTCCTAAAGATTTGAGACTTCTTTCTTTACAAGAAAACAACTTGTATATATTTGTTGTGATCAATAGAATAGACTCAATTCCCAAATACTTTTCTTTAAGTTTGTTATTTCGAATCTTAAATTAAGTAACAAGTACTTAATCATCGTTAAGTAGTTCATAATCACAAGTGTAAGTGATGAATCTTATTTAGAGGGTACCACAATCATAGCGAGTATGACGATGTGAATCATAAAATATGGTCACCATAAACACAATGCATAAGAATTTGACAAGTTTGGATGAAGTATCATGCATTTTCCCAATTATGTATGACTGCAAAGATAGTCTCAAAACTCTTAGCTTCCTCTCTTTTAGGTATTCATCAAGTGCTTTTTCGACCATCGTCTTGCTTACTATTCCACTTGGATTACCAAGGTTAGTCTTTCCCGCCAAGCACCTAGCGAGAACAACTGCATCTTCCAAAGAGGCGGCGCCACCTTGAGCAATGAACGGAGCCATCGCATGCATGGCATCTCCTGCCACTGTTACTGTTCCGACCCGAAAGCGTTTTCTAAGTACATCCCACGGTGCTTGGTATTTCAAATACTCTGAAAAGTGTAAGGACTCTTGTGAACAATTCTCTATCATCTCTTGGATGCTAGAAGGAAAGTTCTTCACTGATGCAGCTGCCATGTCCGCGATTAGTTTCTTGCTCTGGGAGATCTTGAATTCTGTTCATACATATATACAAAAGCACTTAATTAAATGGATAGGAAAACAAGTATCTAGATGACTGGATACATATCTTATATTTGATTACATACTTTGCGAAATTTGTTTGCCAGTAATGAACCAATAAACCCGGTTGGTGGTCATGGGAATTAGTCCGACTTGAACATCTTCTTTTTTGGTCATCTTGAACTCACTGCCGAATTCATGACCACGCGGATAACTTGTGAAACCTCTTACAACACATACGTTGAATATATTTGTAGCCCTCACCCCCAACATGTATGAAATCGTTGAGTTCACTCCATCACAGCCGATCACAACCTGATTCATGCTCCACATATTAGCTAGTTGGAGATAAAAGATTATTATGATAATAAGGTTTCGAGACATTGGCATGCAGGCTCCAGAATATTGAATATGGAGCAGTGTACCTTGGCATTCAAACTGGTTCCATCTTGAAGTTTAAGAACTGGAGAAGAAGTTACGGGATCCAACTCGATAGAGAGTACGTAGCACTCAAAACGTACTGTGTTTTGTGGCAGATTATCAGCCAAGATATTCATGAGATCAGTCCTTTTCACACATCGTAACTCATCCCTATTATGATTGCACATACAACTCAAAAAGTGTCACCGTTTTATGATGTAATATATGGTGGAAAAAGAAATTCTAATGTACTTTTCTTCTGGTGATCGGAGAGTAGAAATGTAAAGAAAGAAAATAGCATGAACACTTACCCAAATGGTATTTGTCGTAGCTTGTCATCATCAAGTGAGGTGAATTGTCCCCTGAAAAGAAAATACATCAAATTGATAAATCACACAGATATAGTAAAACAAATTTTCTGTGTGAGAACATACTGTAACAGCAGTGAACAAACATTGAAACAAGAACGAACAATATACAGGAGAGAGAGAGAGAGAGAGAGAGAGAGAGAGAGAGAGAGAGAGTTTTACGATAGAATAGGAATACTAGTTTGTCTGAGATAGGAAGCAACACCAAGTTGATCAAGTGCACGCCATCCATTAGCATGAAGAATGATAGCTGCTCCCGATGCTCGCAGACTCTCTGATCTTTCTAAGACCAAGCTTCTTATGCCCTTCCTGCACCCAGAAAATTTCTGAAGATTAATCTAATTTTGGTGTCTAGACGAAACAAGGAAACATATGTATCTTAATCAATATGAACTAGCTACTAGAGTATATATCTTTTGTATATAAGTGAAGACTATATATGAAGGGTTAAAAAAACAGAAAACAAAAGCAAGAACAAATTAAAACTAAACCTGTGAAGAGCAAGAGCAGTGGCAAGGCCGCAAATTCCACCACCCACAATCACAATATTTTCTCCTGCATCTTCTGCCATCTCCATCTTTGTACTCATCTTCATTTTCTTTTATCTAAATTCTTCTCGTATAAGACGACGTAAGATAGAGAATACCAAGTAACTAGCTAGCTTGCATATTTATAGTACATAAACCACGTCGGTTTCAGAAGATTAATATTGCACCATATATAACCTTGCGATATATAGTTGACAAAGCTACCATTCTATTGGACTATATATAATTCGCAACGAACTAACCTTCTTCAGTAGTTGACAAGCTAGCATTCTTTGCATGTTGTTCCACCATTAAAGGTTCCCATGCATTTGCAGAGATGTGCACATAGGGCATTCGCCAACCCCTATGCCATAGACGAAGTATAGTAGGGGCTGCTCAGTGATTTACTTATTTTTTTCCCAATTATATACATAATTAATTACTTCGTTTTCGATTACCATATTTAATTACTTTACTTGATTCAGTTCTAAGCAACTCTTTCCCAACACGGCAGCTGTCTGTAATTACTTGATTCAGTTTTTAAGCTACTCCTTCCCAACACGGCAGCTGTATGTTGTTACATTTCACGTCAACTCATCTAAAAAGTATATCTCAAATAAAAAACTAAATATGTTGAAGGAAATATGTATTAAGTGTGTATTCGTTAAAGTAATTGTCTAAGAGAGAATTATGTGATTATATGTAATTGAGTAATCAAACATAATTAGCTTTCATTACGTTGTAATTATCATTTATAATAGTTGTATTCATCCCTTATATAAGAGAGTTATCTAATGAGAATGAGTATACAAATTCTCGATTCTCATTTTATTTTAACACGCGCGCTATCAGCACTTTTACTCTAACGATGAGACTGATGAGCCAGAAAAAAAACCACGTACATAAATCCCTAGAAAAAACAAAAAAGTTTTTTTTCACCGTCCCTAGGCTGGCTCTCTCTGACGTTGCCCCCAACCTCAATGACAACACGCTGCCCTACCCAGCGCCTCTGCCTCTCTTCTCTCTCATTACCATTTTTCTGTTTTTTTATTGGCCTACATAAAAGTGCAATCCAGGAAGAGCTAGATTCATACAGGTATTTGGTATGGTAGTGCTAACCATACCAAGTATAATGTAGGACATAAATAAATCTTTGTCAAACAACGAAATGAGAAGAATGAGGCCTTAAAGGATAAGGCTCGCCTTATGACACCAAGATACTCGGAATGCTCTGGATTGACTACAAAGAGACATGTTCTCCCACAACGGAAATGCAGCTCATGGATGCAGTTATTACATATTTTTATGGGGATCGGGAGATATTTATGAAAGTGTGTGATGGACTTGCACTATCCAACTCAAGTTACTCTAAACCATGGAGTGCGTTTGCAATTGGAATTGAAACGCTCACTTTATAGTAGTGACTACTTGGTTTGAAATAGATACAAGATGATGAACTATGCTCCTACGTACCTATAAAGAAAACAAGTTCCAAAATTAAAAAATTATAGCAATCTATATTGATAATACGAACATAGTAGGTACTCTTGATAAAATAAGAAACTGCGAGCTAGATGAAATCCAAATTGAGATAAATAGTTTTGGGAAACTTGGTTAATAACAAGTTTGTGAAATAATAATCCACCATTGTGCATGTGTCCAAAATATTCTCAAACGATTTATATGAAAAAATTACATACTGTTAGCACTCCTAAAGGGAATAATCCATTTCGTCCAAAGGTAGATGACGAAGAAGGGTTGCGAATCAAAATCCATTCTCTAAAGTGCAATAAGCACAATATTATATTTATCCTGATGAACAAGACCAGATATAACATTTTTAAAGAACTTATAGCTAAACTTAGCTCAGCAACATCACAATATCATTAGAAGGTATAAAGAATGTATTTTGATACCTTAAGGAACTATTGACTTGTGTTCATCCTATTCCTATAGAAAAAGTAAAGGGAATGAAATGGAAATGCAATTCCCTACATCAAAACCTCCAATAATGTTTTGATTGGTTTTTACTAATGTCAAGTATCTACGATTAATATGTCATTCTCAAAATTGGTTATGTAATCATTATTGAGAATACAAATATACCTTATGAGAAACATCAGTCTCACCTCAAGATTCAAGTGAATCAAGTATGCAGTATGGACCGAGGAGAATATAACTAATTTGTTTCTCTAATCACAGCCTGAAGCTATATCTGAAAGACAGGCGAAAAACATAGGAAAGCAAAGATGTCCCAATTCCCTTGATTGATGTGAGGATCAAGAGGAGTGTAGACTTAGGGGGAGTCTCACACACATATATGCGGTGTGCTCTTTTTCTCTTCGATCAAGATATATTTTGTCTCACTAGGTTTTGTTATTTAGCAAGATTTTTATGAGACAACACCTCATGTATCGATTTAACTTTGACTTGACACAAGGAGGAGTGTTGAAAAAAATATGCATTAAGTGTGTTTTCGTCAAAGTAACTGACGAAGAGAGAATTATGTAATTATATGTAATTGAGCAATGAGACATAATTAGTTTTCATTATGTTGTACTTATCACTTGTAACAATTGTATTCATCCTCTATATAAGGGAGTTATCTAATAAAAATGAGTAGACTAATTCTGGATTCTCAATTTACTTTAACAAAATAGTAGTATTGGAAGTAGAATTGTCATATTAAATGGCGTTAATCACTTATGGTTACTGTTACCCATAATTACTTAATTGTGCTAGACTTGGTGTTTGGTCCTTGTTTTTAAATATTCTTTCCCTTCATCAAAATCAAAGGAGAGACGAGGTATTAAAAAAGACCATTATCCAATCGATTTCCACTTATCTTATGAGTTGTTTTGAATTGCCTCGAGATTTTGGTGGGGTGAATTTGGTGATGATAGAAAAATCCACTGGATAGCATGGGACAAGCTGTGGTTATAGTAAACATGAATCTGATACTCTACTTGCTACTTGTTAGGCCACTCCAGCCGATGGTTGCAAGAAAAAGTTCTATATGAGGAAATGCAACCACATTTGCCACTATTCATCGAAAAACTGGGTTCTATAATCAAACTATCTCCAACCAAAAAGTTGCATCTTCTTTAAATTGTAAAAATCTTGCACATGGAGGCTGTCAAGTATCAAGTCCATGGTCCATGGCTGCAGCCTCCTTGTTGCATTTTTAGTCAACTTTTGGTTTGGGATGCCTGAGTGATCTTAAATATTGTACTTGTCATTTTCTTCATTGTGCTTGGGTTATGGGTTCTCTCCTTTCCTTTGTTCGGAGTTTTGTCCTAATCAGTTTTATCAAGACTGAATAATAATGTGCACTTTGAACCTTATTATCTTGATTTTTTATTTGCGAAGAAATGGAAGAACGAGCAGAACCAACCAGAAATCGGTTTCCAAACACTCGGTTTAAGCTGTTTGAGCTTGCCGTCCAAACTTTCAATCTGGTTCATTATAGGAAGTCCAATTTTGACACAAGTGAGTACATAAAAACAGAGTGAGGCCTCTCACTTAATTCATTTCATTGATCAAAGTAGCTTTCTGCTCTTCAGCACAAATTAAACCAAATGAATTGCTATTCTTTGCAGAAATACACAAATTGTATCATCCTCGCATGCATAAATTTCTTCAACCATATGTCGATTGCCTACACAAACGCAGATTATTCATCACCACACAAGAAAAATCATGTTCTTTGTCACAATATACCATTCAACCATCAGTTCTTCATGCACGCTTGCATTGCTTGAAAAGGGTCAAAGCATTGCCAGCACAGGTTAACACTGACGACCAAGAAACAGTAGAAGAGTAACTTCAAATAGCCAAGGATGACTTCCCGGGGTAAGGGAACAACATTGACAGTCAATATCCAACAGCAGTCGGAATACAGGCTGCTAAGTTGACACTTCACCGGAAGATGGAAACATGCTGCTCGTTTCCACCATTATGAAAACCAACTAGCGGAACTTGCAGTGTCCCACCCATGTGAGAGGGGTAGCCAGAGAATCTGAAATCTTGCCGTGGAAGGATGTGATCACTGTTGGAGGTGATAGTGATGTTAGAGCAAGAAGTTGTGGAAGTACCATCTCGATAGTTGTCAGCCTCGTGAACATTAGGTTCTGACATATTTCCGGTCAAATGTAGCTGAGCAGAACCTGAAACATCCACTCTATGACTTGTGGAGCTAGGCTTAGAACCCTGGAGCTTTTTCATGTTGAGAAAGCGGCCGCCAGATCCTCTAGCCCTCTTTAGTGCATGAACATGTCGAGATTCATGAAGATAAGGCTGCAAATATATAATGGCTTTCTTAGAACACACTCTTTTGGTGGTTATTTGAAAAAAAAATGCAACTCTCCTTTACACAATTTCCAACAAATAAATACCTTCCGAACTTTGACTAGCTTGTTTTGTGCTTCAAGCTTGGCACGAAATTGCCTCCGCCTCAGAATTGCACGGTACTGTTTTGCGTTAACATAAATTGGCTCATCTTCTGTAAGATCAAGAGGCAAGGGAACCCGACCAGGAGCAATCCCCATCATCTGGGGATGATGAAACTGGAGACGAACAAGTGATATCTCATTAATAGGCAACAGAAACCACATTCTCAAGGAAAAATGGGCAGAGTGGTGTTTTCTTTTATAAACCCGTAGTTCATAGTTTGACTGAAGGACAAAAGAATCAGAACCTATGTCACTGCCACTAGATTGCAGAATCAACAGGATACAACCAGAAATACTTGATAGAGTATCTGTAAACTTTTGAAATTGGACTTTTGATCCCAACAAGAAAATCTCTTTAAGATTAACCCCACTTTGCATATATGCAAAGTATGCCTTAAATGTTCAAAATTCATAAGATCTAGTCTAAGCTTACATAGACAAGAAGCATATTTTGTCTATAAACAATTACCAAATCAAACAATAAAAGAACAATAACAACAAAGGAGATGCAAAGCAAAATACAGCAAAAGAATTATAAGATAATTACCTACTTGAAGAATACTGAAGTATATATCTGCAACCAGAGACGCCTACATGTAGGAAGGTGCACTATGACTCTATACAGTCTAAACTTTAAATATGTACATGCTGAGTTGATTATGGACCCTTTATCCTACCTAATAAAGACAATCACCATAAGATTTCAGCAACCCCTTTAAAGCTTTTTTCATGTACAATACTGCAATTGCAACTGTCATGATAAATTACAATTAAATTATGTAACCTCAAATCTAGATACAAGAACCTACCACGGCAGAACATCAATTTTAAACTTTCTCCATATAGGACCTTCATAGTAACTATTTTGTAATTAATACAGACAACAGTTAAAGTCACCATAATTTGTTCAAGATCTTGTGTGACCACATTGAAAGAAATACCCATTCCCCATTTACTACTCTTCACACTAGCAAGTTCCATAAGAACTAACCTCTAGTGATATTATTTGATGAGCCAGAAAATGGAAAGTATAATACTGTAATCACTTCCAAACATAACATGGAAGAAAACAAGTGTGAATTGTAAACAGGGAGTAAACGAATGAACTTGAATCACTTACCATAGCTTGTGGCCCATACGCAGCGATTAAGCCACCATAGTATGGTTCGGTATGGTGGAATGGAACATGACCCTGAATTAGTAGTCATTAAATGATAAGATTTTAATCTTCACTCAACAACCAGAAAATACAAACGCATTAATCTACTTACCATGGAATGGCTAAAATCAAGTTGTGAAGGAAAGACAAATTCTTGACTTGTGATTGAGGAAAGAGATTTCTTGTGGCCCTCAACAAGCCTCCCCTGTAATTCATTATATCCTGTGCAACACAACTAACAAAATTAGAAGATGATCTAGTCTGGTAACTTACAGAAATCAACGCACTGAAACCATGCATATTATTAGGGAAATTCTCAAAAAAAAATCATAATGTGTCAAGTGTCAACACCAATCAAAATGACATTGATTTCCACATCGTTATTGATAAACATCTAATCTAGTAACGTTACAGTAAAGTCATCTTATTCACATATCTTTTTGTATAAACCCAAATATGAAGAATATACCACTTCTAATGGACAAAACATCCAAAAATGCATCAAGAATAAGAGTTTTCTTATATATATGAAGCAAAAGACAAGCATAGGGACCTGAAACCACGCCTAGCCCACAAGGGTTGCCTTCCTTCAAACTAGCCATTTCAGAGTGTGATTGACCAGTGGATTGAGTTGAGGATGAATCCCGGTCTTGAACATGTTCTCCAGATTTCTTTGTTCTACGACAATGTGGTAGTGACAGACCCATCTTCAAAATTACAGTTTTCGATATAGATGACTGTAGAGATTGAGTTTCAGAAGAATTTTTCCGTGAAGAGGATACAACAACAAATGAAGATGTCAAGTGGGCAGAACTAATACCGGAGTTTTTACTACTCAAACTTCGACTTAAACAACTGTTCAGATTGTTGACAAATTGAAGAGATGAGAACGACCTGAACTTTTACTTGAATTGTCCACCAATCAGCAACCAGGTGTCCAAGTTAGCCAAACTGCCACAATGGTATTTGAGTCATAAGAACAGTACGGACTTGCAGATACAGAAATGACACTAAGAAATCTCAACTGAAGGCAAAAGAAAAAAAAATATACATGACCGAACTAAAGTAGTGATAGTAAATATGACGCATAACTAGAAACTTCTCACCTCACTATTGTACTTATACTGAAAAGGGTAGACATGATGTATGAAAGTATATTACATACAGAAAAGGGTAGACATGATGTATAAAAGTATTCAGGATACACTAATTTTAGTAGAGCTCCAGCAAGAACCATGAATTGAATGAAAGGAAAACTGTTTAAGTGATGGTAAAACGATCTGCAAACATTTTTCCAGAAATATGGGATTTTATAAAAGACAATGCCCTGCACTACTGAAACTTCATCCCATCAATTAGAATTTACCACAGAAACTGCAATGCACAGGTGACTCAAAAACCATGGTAACAATTTGGACATTCATTAAACAAAGAAAACATAAAAACAGACATGCAAACACCGTTTTTACTCTCAAACCTCATTTGAACTTGAATAAAAGTAAGTTTAGCAACAATCACAATCATATCCCTATTGATACAAGCATCTTAAGGATTCCAAAACAAAAATCAAGTACTTCAACTTTGGTAAATCAAAGGTTTCCTTAATTTAAAAGCAGCTCTTAAAATTGTTGCTTAAATCTTCCACAGAATTGGATGCCATTTCATACATCCAACACCAAGAATAAGAATCTCAAGCCAAGGAAAGAACGAAAAAAATCCATGATACTTTCTATACCCAATAACAATAATAACTCTTGAACCTTTAGAGTGACATTGACTATTTGTCTTCCCCAAAATAAGAAACCCATCATCATTCCAAATCTAGAAAACACTTCACCCATCTCAATTTTCACATGCAATCAAATCAAAGGCCTCCCCTTTACCACACAGTAAATCTAGAAACAGAATTCCAAAAATAGAATAAACTCTAGTAAGTTACAGTAAAACAACTGAAAGGAAACAAACCCAGCTCATCAAGAACAAAGTAGCAGAGCAAAGGGAGTGAGTGAGCAAGCAAAGTCAGAGACATAGAGAGAAAGAAGACACACCTTTGAGGGATTGTCAGCTTGTGCATGTCTTCTTCTTCATCATCTTCTACACCTTGGAACAGCTGTCTTCCTCCTCAGAAACTCTCTCTCTCTCTCTCTCTCTTCCAAACAAAACCAAAGCTGTTTTTACA
The DNA here is from genome assembly GCA_951800085.1 of Comarum palustre. Lineage (NCBI taxonomy): Eukaryota > Viridiplantae > Streptophyta > Magnoliopsida > Rosales > Rosaceae > Comarum > Comarum palustre. The sequence continues at coordinate 12,785,438 of OX637572.1, read as the reverse complement.
TCTCCAAATCTCACACACTACACTCAAATCAACCTCTCTCTTCACACCCATTAATCCCATCTCATCTCACCACCTTCCCACCTTCTCTGTCCTTTAAAACAATAAACTAATCATTCCCACAGCGTCATTTAATTTATTTAATCTCTCCCATAATTATACTTTCTCGTCGTTTCCTTGATCTCTTCTATTCTTCAACGCCACCTGGCTAGCCGTCTGCGCCGCCCTTGGAGATTGTCACCCACGCGCTGCTGCTCCGCGTTGGCTATTTCGGTCAACGTCTTGTTTTTAGTGTGTTCGAGTGATCCGGTAATATAGTGACCGTTGGATGAGTTGGGGCAGGGATCCGACGGCGATACATTCCTCGGCGTCTAGTGTGATTGGAATCTTAGGAACCAGGTGTTCTACAAGGTTCATATATAACTTTTGGAAGACAATCATTATTAGTTTGATCCAGGCGGACTGTGAAGTAAACAGTGGTATGAGTCATGGGAACTTGTACGTTGACCGTATGAAGAAATAGCAGAACATCCTCAAAAGTTGGACAGGTATTTTGGGGTATATATCCTTCGATTCTTGTTTTGGTATTATTGCCTTTCAAAGACAATTATTCACCTTTTGAGTTTAGAATGCATTCTCTTAGTATTAGCTTTTATTGTTTAACTTACCTAAAGTCTCTTGTAGAGTAGCGATTCTATTCATTTATTACCGGAAATAAATGAAACAGAAATGTATGTACAAAAGTATGATGCAGTTCTATTCATTTTTTTGTAACAAAAAAAATGTATGATGCAGTTGTTCTTATTCATGTGAAGTCACTACCCCACTAGAGATAAAGGATTTTTCTACAATAATTAAGCTTTAGTTTTATTTGGTACAGCAAACTAGAGTACATAACATTTGAGTTCCAAGTTATGAACATCGAGCCTAGTCTAACATATGACTTTAAGTTAAAAGCTCTATTTCTTCAGGTTTGCAGAAAGTTTAGGTGAGAGCTTGGTTACGCTACATCATCATCGTTCGGGCAAACCTGCAACCTTAATCCTGAAGGACTTACAGTGGACACATACCTGTCACACTAACCTCCAGATATGGATTTCCACAGGAGAATTTATAGATCGCGAACCAACGAGGTCTGTTGGTAGCGGAGATCGAACTCGGATGAGGTCTCTACCACAAGCCCGCCCTTACCAACTGAGCCAAACCTCGTTGGCTTAAAAGCTCTATTTCTTGAGGTAGCCTACAACTTGTTTTGAGATTGTAATCTCCCTATGTAAAACAAAGTTGACACAAAATCGCGAAAACACAAGACTACGTACGCTTGAAGCCTTTAGTTTGCTATAAGTGTGTAACCTTCGGTTTACCATTACTCGATTAATTACAAATGTGGTGTGCACACTACTTATTATCAGTTTATGTATCTGGCTTAACATCTACGCTTATATCATCACTCTTGTTCAACTCATCTTCCTGTATACATGATCTTTGTATAATAATAAGCTCTTAACCACGCTTGAAAAGAGAGTGGAATTCGATCTGCTCAGTACAGTTCTTTGCATAAACTTTTTTAAGAAAGGAAAGCATTATAGGCTAATACACTTAAAAGAGAAGATAAGGTAATTCCCCCACAGCTACCCCTCCACAGGGTATTTAGGGGCATTTAATTAATACTTAAGTGTCATCTGTTGAATTATAGAATCATTGTTTGCATAGAAGATCTTTTAGAATCTTTATTTGTATAGAAGATTTTTTTGTAGATATCTATTCCTATAAAGACACCTTTTGTAAAGTTATATATTAACCCATAATTGAGATGAATAAGAATGTGAAGTTCTCATGAATACCTTTCTTCTTGGCATCAGAGCCGGAGAAAAAAAACCTGAATTGAATTGAAACCCAAAAATCCACCACCACCACCGAAATCGTTTCCGCTGCACCCAAAATCCAAAACTTGATATTTGAAACCTGCAACTCATGAGAGATATGATTCCAAACCCTAACCATGGAGAAGGAGCCGCACCTGTTCACAACCACTACCACAACATGATTCAAGATCATTCGGCGTTTTCGATCGGTATGCTCTTGACTGAATCCAACTATTCCAATTGGGCTTCTCTCATGAAGATGCGTATTGGAGAACGTAGCAAGCTTGAAATTATTACTGAAGCTGCACCTGAAATTTCTTCACCAGCATATCATGCATGGGCCACTGACAATGAAAAAGTGAAGTGCTGGCTCATCGATAACATGTCCCCATCTTTGATGAACAGGTATCTTCGATTGCCAACTGTCAAAGCTATATGGGATGCCCTGTACAAGACCTATTATGATGATTCAGATGAAACCCGACTCTTTGAACTTCATCGCCTGTGTTTTTAGATGAAGCAGAATGAACGACCTTTTTCTGCCTACTATAATGAACTTGTAGGATGGTTAGAAGAGATGGATCAACGTCTTGCATCTCATTCCACTACAATAGATGGCATTATGTATGAAGGATTGTATATGGCCTGATTGAGAGTTCACATATTCTTAAGCGGATTGGATCCTGAATTTGATCAAGTTCGGGAAGAGATTATGAGAAAGGATCTGAAGCTGGATTTGGAGCAAAGTTATGCATACATTCGCAGAGTCCAAAAATCGAATGTTGAACCTTGCAGCTGCACCTGAGGCCACAGTCATGGCCACTGCAACACTCCCATCTCTTGCACCAGTAGCCGATGCTGCAGACTCCCAGCGCCGATCTGGTCCTCCTCTGGGTTTTGCTGGTCCACCTAGGTTTTGATTCTTGCAACTCGCAGCTAATTCATTTGATGTCTGACAATATATAAAAATTAGTTTATTCATAAAAATAGCAGTGTACGTTGTTGTTTATGTCATGCCCTTAGACCCTCTTACACATGACAATTACCCTTTGTTTTGGGTTTGTTTTCACCCTTAGTTATTTTGCATAAATTGTTTTTGGAACAATTATTTGTCTTGACATTGTCATTGTCTAAACTCTAAATTATGTTACTTAGCTATTTTGCATATTGCTTATTTATTAATCATCTTTCATCATATACTAATTTAAAGCATAAGTGCTGAAGTTAGTAGATTAATAGGGTCTTTCATATCATGTAATTATTTATGAGATGCTTTTCAAAAAATCATATATATCCAATAGACGCGCCATTTTTCAGTTGAAGGCATTAACTGATTCATAGTCGAGCAAGTAGATTTCTTTCCACTTAACTGTATGCTTTGAGATAAACATTGTACTGTATTTTCCCAATATGTCACAAAAAATAACTCATTATTCAAGTGATCGATTATAAATATTTTCAACACAAGCTAGGATAAATGTGACACCTTATAAATATTAATGCTTCGAGCCTTGGTTGGCTCAATAAATGGGGAGACTAGTACTTAAATTCTTCAGAGTCCAGAGGCTGATGCTTTAGCCATCTGTAAAAATAGAGCGATGAGAAAATGTATTAAATTCGCAGTCTAAATAGATATCCACGATAATTTTAACCAATATGCAAAATCGTCTTTTTGATTGTGAATTTTCGTTATCACAATAATTTTTCGGTTTAATCATTTTTTTTAAATTTTACCCATGAATTTCCATTATCATTTCTTTCTACGCGGTTGTAAAAGTATTCATGTTAATCAATTTCCAATAGATATAAACTAGATGAGGACCAAGATTCATAATGGTCATATTCTTTTTCGATGCTTTGTGAAAATGTTTTTTCACTATAGGAGGTTGTCATTTTCGATACTATAAATTTACTTTATCATAGCAACACAATTTATATGATATTCTAATGAAGAACTTTTAATAAAATTTAACATGCATATCATATAACATTATAATATGTGATGATATTCAAAAATTAATTTTCTCATGTAATATGCATAATATCATGAGCAACATTTCACGAAAGTATCAACTTTAATTCAAAAACATACTTGTTGGTTTGTCAAATAAATCGCATATTGATTTGTTGTTGCTCGTAATGGTTACGGTTGTTCTTGCAGTGATTGCTCTCGCCAATAACGTTTTGATCAGGTTGTCATCATAATTGACATTTTGATCGTCACATGACAATAGATATATATGTCACATGCAAAAACAAGAAAGTTTATATGATTAGTCACATTTAATCAAATGCTCATCATAAAATAATAAGTAATAGATGGTTTTCCTGTAAAATAGTAAATAACTTAAACAGTAATTACTTTTCTGTTTTACTATTTAATTTTCATTAAATAGTAAAACTGTATAATATAGTAAACAGTAACTAAAATCCATTTCTTTCTTTGTGGGTCGAATCCGGGTCGAAGGGCTGGGCGCGGGGGTGCAGAGGCACACAGGCGATGCCGGATTGGAGGCAGCAGAAGTGAGCTGCGCTCGGTTCGATCCGAGCTCGGTTTCGTCGAGGTTTGACGGATCAGGGCTGTGCGTGGCCTGATCAGTGTTGATAACGTGTTATAGAAAAAATGAGAATCGAATTGGTCTACTCATTTTATTGATATTCCTCTTTATATAGAGCTGAGATTACAAAGGTAATAATATTGTACATAATGACAATAATGATTAATTAATAACTGATTAAGTAATTACATCTGTTAATTCACTACTTACATAATTAACTCTTCATTAATTACTTTAACGAAGACACAAAATACATATTTCCTTTAACAAGGGCCTATTTATTTAAAAAATAGATATTTTCTCAACTGAAAGTGAAGTGAGAAAATCTCTCTCTTCTTCTCAACTGGACTAATCTATCTTATTGGCCTATGTAGGCTGGGTTTGGGAGAGCTTATAAGCACCAAAGGTTTTGGTGTTTGGTAAGTCCAAAAATAAGCTACTTTTTAAAAAAGTATAAAGTGTTTTGAGGGAAAAAGAAGAAGCTGCAAACACCCACCTTCTGCTTATAAGCTAAAAGTCAGCTTATACCTTATAAGCCCAGCTGCACCAAACCCAGCCGTAGCTCGTACATGTTTCTGATTTGTCTTTGTTTTTTTCACCCTTCCCGGTATTCTCACCAAATTGTAGTACACACGAGTTGGAGTCCATGATCTGCTATTTTGTCAAAACCCTGGGCATTAGTCTTGTGCGTTTAGAATGTGGATTATAATTGATATTGCATTGTTTTAGGCTTAAATTTCCGATCTTATTTGTCTGCATCTTTTTAAAAAATAATTTTTTAAAAATAATTATTTTATATTTTAGGATGGTGGAATGTCATTCTCTCGCACCATAATAAAAGTATCATTTGATTACATGATCCTAATGTAACAAAACAATTAAGTTGATAACCCCAATGGTTCTAGAAGTGAAATGTCAGCAGCTAATGTGAGACAAACAGATTTGGTAAGAAAGGGGAGAACTGAAAGGAGTGACGGATTTGGAATGCTAACCGCTTTCAAAAAGACGGATGCAATTTGTGAATAAAGGGAAAGAGGAATGATAAATTTTGTAAAATCAAAAGATAGCTGGTCCTGAAAATCTACCTCGAGCGCATACCCTTCCAACAATTTGTTATGACAAAATGATATAGTTGCCCGGACTTGTTACACTGTAAAAATCCTAATAATTTGCAATTATTGTTGCAACAAACTTGAATGATCCATGGCAATAATTCCCAATATTTGAACATAAGTAAAAACACATCAAATTGTGAGTTGATCAAATAACAGACCCACATGAATGCATATGGCATTCACAAGCTTGGAACACCTTCAAATATAACTGTTTGCATAATTGAAAAACGTACAGACAAAGGTAACATGTTATATGAAATCGGGAAATCCAGAGTTACCAGTGCGGGTTAAGGTACATGTCAATGCATAGGTCACAAAGGTATATCCGACAAGGAGAAAACTTCCCTGGCACACAAAGGTTCATAAAATATGTAGCATCTTTAGGACTGGAGGGCTCTCTTCTGTGAACAATTAATCCAAGAAGTCTTCAAGGAGTTGTTCTTTAGGTGCAGACCAGAACAGCCAGAATGCATTCAAATAAATGGTTAATAATCTCGTCCTTTATATGACATTTCCTGTATAAACAAATACAAAGTCATAGGTTATATTTGATGTTTGAAACCAAGTTCATAAAGTGGCAAGTAAATAATGATTCTACAAGGAAATATGATTCTCAATCAACCAAGCTAAAATATGTCCAAGCACGTTGAAACTGGCTTACAGGTTGGTAGTTCGGCATGTATACAACTTGTCTAGGGTGTCCAAGAAGCATCTGTTGTCCATACTGCAATTAGATGAACAAAAGTAATTATATCAGAAGTTTAAACTCTGCAAGAAGTTTCCACATGACCTGTGAAACGAGGTCCAAGAGAGAGTCGCACCTGGGGCCCATTCGGATGGTAATATGCTTGGGGTGCTTGCATCTGCCCCGCCTGTGGATTAAACATAACAGGTTGGTGTGCAAAAGAGTGTCCCTGCTTGCACATAAGTAACCATTGTCAAGAATCTTTAAATGAGAACAATAAGATCTTCAAGAGAGAAAGTGAAATGTTCAAAACAATACAGTTAGCAGGAAGCCTCTTTCATCTAAATTCATCCCTTTCCTATGCCCTACTATTAGACAGAAAAAAGAAAAATAATGGAAGGAACGTATAACATAGCATTAGGAATTTAGTGCTTCCCTATGGAGTTTTATGTCTGCTACACAAATCTATGATTGTGTTCATACAATTCACTACCAGGCATCTTACCCAGCCTCGGGTCTTGAAGAGTTTATAGTACTTTTTTTTAATTTCTAGGTTCTATCTTCCCAAATATTTTCTGCTGTTGTGTAGAAAGAAATCTTTGTTTATCAAGAGTAAATGCATAGCCTCATTAATGCTGACCCGAATTGAAGATGCTATGTCACTGGAAATGTCAGGTGACATGATTTTAAAATTTTATAAAAATTGATTACTAAAAAATAGTTAGGTGGCTTACAATGGGTTTGTCCATGCCAGAAATATATATATATATATATATATATATATATATATATATATATATATATATAAAAATAAAGAGGGAGTGAATATAGGTACAAGAAGTAAACATAACATTCAAACACTTACCCCAATGCCAACAGGCATGCCTGGCATATGTGGTACAGCAGGCAAGTTAGTTGGATAGTAGAAGGAACCATCTGATACTGGGGAAGGAGGCCTAACTGGGGATTGAGATGGAACGAAACTCTTTGCATGTGGGTTGAATTTGAATTCCTAAAAATAAAAGTAAAAACAAAAAACAAAAATGATGGAAAAGGTTATTTTCAATAGCTGGATGTTCAGTTACCCATCATATAAGGCACCTAATCTTAGCAAATGAGCATATCTGATTAATGATGATAATGATTAGTAACTCTGCACTTCGGGCCTACTACTAATAAGGGTGTCAACAAAACATAAACTGCATCATACACACCTTAGCATTGGGATTCAAAGTTGACTTTTCAGAGGACAAAGAACCCAGCGATGAGCTTGGTGATAAACCATGGGCACCGGAACCAGACACAGCACCTGCACATTCTGAATTGGAAGACGCAGAACTACCAGGTCGTCCATGAGTATTCACTGTGTGTGTTTGTACATGTGCTTTGCCAGTCACTGGACCCTCTAGTTCACTAGAACTCGTCTTCTCCTGACCTTTTGTCGAATAAGGAGGTGGAACATTGGAGGTGGCATTGGAGGATAGCACACCTGTATCAAATGCATCTTTCATCTTCTCTGAGTCTACATCCAATGAGCAACAAACCAGTTCACAACTAGAATAATGACAATCTACTATAATATACTTCTCAATCTTTTGTCCTAAGAGGTCAAGAATCGTACAGATTGAGCAAAATCAAGAAATAACATGAGCAATTATATAAAGTTAAATTCTTCACCTCCCAACAAAAGTCATTCGTGTATGTCCTTTTACTCTCCAATTGATCGATCATAACCATCTACCAACTAATTTTCAATTTTTCCATGAAGTGACGACATACCACTTGGGTCAACTTTAGCCTTGACTATTTACATATTATATTTTTTGTGTGACACGAAACTAGTTTAGAATTCATGAAGAATAGATTTCAGAATGGCACTCACCATCTTGTTTTGATGTTTGACTATCCCCAGCCAGCTGTATTGACAAGAACATAAATCATGAAGCACTGATTTTAGACTCTGGAACATTTAACTTATAACAGGCACCTTTAACAATTCACAGATACAGAACCATCACTCACCATATGCTTTTCCACAGAGTCAATAGCACTGTCTGTATCTCCATGCTCACTGGAAATCATGCACATTATAAATCAGAAGGAAACCAAAAAGAAAGCAGATCATAATAGACCCTGAAGAGTAGCCCAGGAAATAAGAGAAACATGGGAAATGACACAGCGAGGTTAAAGACATCCAATGTACCCAAGATATAGGGTGATTTTGTGTGACCACAAGGAAACCAAAAAGAAAGCAGATCATAATAGACCCTGAAGAGTAGCCCAGGAAATAAGAGAAACATGGGAAATGACACAGCGAGGTTAAAGACATCCAATGTACCCAAGATATGGGGTGATTTTGTGTGACCACAATTAAAATAATCGGTAAACAGAAATAGACATCAGATGGTGGGTAACACACTACAATAATCCTACTTGCAAGGAAACAAGAAGCTAGTCAGAACCACGTATCAGACCTGCTTTCACCGGCTGTACTGGAAAAACTTTTGTTAGGTGGTTCTGATGCCAGCTGCCTAGCATGGTCATAAGATCCAGAACGATACAACTCTGAGGTGACATTTGATTCAGAATAGTGTGTGTAATCCTGCAAACGAAAATACAATCAATATACTGGTAACAATTGATAAACGAGTTGTTGTCAGTCACAAACAAGCAGAAAAGACATAACCAATCCACAAGTTCAGTGTCATATTAAACTTGGGACTAAAACAATGATGAGATAAGCATCATTGATAGTGACTGCTTATCTGAGTATTGTAATAGCTGTTTTTTTTGTCGTTTGAGTATTGTAATAGCTGAACAAATGAGATGATACAAAAGAAATGTTCAAAAATAGCTTTCTTACACAAAACTAAGACCAAGTGATAAACTTTGGGGTTAAAGTTCTCCCCAGACAGTTGTCTTAATTGTTGTCATTTTGAGTAACGACAGTGCCCTTAAGAAATACAGAAAGACGGAAAGGACAGAAAAAAAAAAAAAAAAATATTATATATATACAGGAAAAAAGTAGTCGCATGCTTCCATGAAGATTAGAACGCTTCATTTATGGCATCTAAATAGATGTCCTACAGGATGACATATTCCTCAGCCAAACAAATTATTCACTACACAACTTTGAAGCTAAACCCACCAGGCCCCAGCCAACTATGGTCAAAATAATGAGATAATCGTAAGAAAATACACAGATAAAGAGCTTGACGTCACCTGAACTCCATTGTTGCCTTTTCCATTGGTCCAATCTATTGAACTCTTCCTCACATAGCCAGGAGAACCTCCAAAGGTCTCAGTATTAAGTGAATCCAACAAAATATCCTCATCTTCATCGTATCCACTATCATCAACTACCTCCCCCCTATAAACAGAGGAATATTTGGTCTCCTCATCTATATCAAAATTTTCATACAGCTGCATGCCTCTTTCCTGCGAAAAGATATCAATATGTAAAATATAAGGGAAGAAGCCAACTGATGAATTTGTAAAAGCAAACAACCACATCAACAAAGCCTCACCTCTGCCGCATGCAGATCCTGGGTATCCTCACCCTCAATTTCTCTTGCTATTCTTAAAGCTTCCCTTTCCAACTCTCTCATTTTAGGACCTTTTTCAAGCTTCGTTGTGTAAAGTTCCTCATCAAATGTGCTTTTCACCCCAAATAACGCTTCATTTGTTTCAAATTGATCCCATTTCCTAGATGAAAAGAAAAAAGTATATATATATTTATCAACAATTTTTCTTGTTTATGATAGAAATTACAGGACCATTTTGTGTGTTTTATACAAATAAAATAATGTTTTAAAACCTAAGCACCATTCATATATTCAATAAGCCAACATCAACCATTTGCGATTATCACTCCTATATGACTCTGAAGGCTATTATGATTCTCAAAACCATGTATAAGTGTATAACAATAGCACCATATAATATAATATTTTATCAAATTCAAGTGCATCCTCCTGCCATTATCACTACCAATAACTACATTATTGGTTCATCTACTTCCATTTAACTTCTTCACTTCCTCAGGAGACTAAACAGAAACATACAGAAAAATCAAGGCACGACACTATGAGCAAATTCAGTACCACATCTCTCTTCAGACTACATATAATGAAAGAGCTAGATTTCATATAATGCTAGCCATCAAACCATAATTTCCACAAGACTCTGAATTCCACTCTGAATAGGTCCAAAACAATTCAAGGTTCTATCAATAAATTATATAAAAAAATCCATCAACTGAACGTATCATACTGTGGCTCAAAGCTCCCTTATAAGCAAACAAGAATAATCAGATATTCTGGAATAATGTGCTATCAGAAAATTGAGCTGAATAAAACTTTAATAGGATTTATAGCAGTCAAGTAACCAATCAAAAACAATTGTTTCAATTACCAGGTAGAGAAGATATTGAAAAGTCAAACAATTATCAAGAGATTTGGGGTAAGAAAGTTACTATATAACAACCTATTCCAATGTCCGTCAAATATATTTTCCAACTCAGGACATTGTGGATCATCTTCATCAGGGATCCATGGTTCCAGCTCCCTCTCCATCTCACCCCGGCGGGATTGTGATATGGAGGAATCTATCATTAGCTCCTGATGTTTTTCATGCTGGACCTCATTCAACAATCCCTCTCTACTTATTGAAACATCCTGTCACCGATCATATAAATAAGCGATTAGTTCACAAGAGACAGGATTAAACATAAAAGCCGCTACTTCCTCTAACACAAGATCTACTTTATTACCACATAATCATCTTCTCTCTAGTTACTATTAGGAGACAACTCCCCAGAGAGGGAATCATAAAAAAAATTTAAAAATCACAACGGACGAGAGAATACGCCTTAAACTTATTCATTCCCACAGAAAAATGATTCCGTGATAGTAAATCAATAGGTACAATAGTGTAATGATTTTACATGGTTCTGACAATAGCAATATTAAGAAACGGTACTGGCAATACCTTTGCTATAACTTGCACAAGTTCTTTGGAAGGTATAATCAAAGTCTTTGAAGGAGCCTTGATAAATGAATCTGACACAGACTTCTGTCCTCGTAAGGAAGCATCCCTTGTCATGCGAGCCATTTTCAATATGATTCCTGAAAGGGAAAATTGTGACAAATGCATGATCTATCCACGCACCAAAAATGCTAGTGTAACTGATAGTGTATTCCAAAATAAATATCAATATCAACGAGGAAAAATCTATACCAAAATCTTTATCAGCATTCGTTGCATGAAATATTCCAGTGTATATGGATCCATTTTTGACCTGAACCTCCACATGATGTCCAATAAGACATGTAGTTAAAAATACCAGTCGATCACGTGAAGGACTCTCATAGTTACCAGCTTTGCTGCCTGTACAAGCATGTACAGTTAGAGAAGGAAAAATAATGTAACACAAGCAATTTGATATTAACAATTTCATCAGTATTACTTGGTTTGCTATGGTTTGCCTTTCCCGACTGCGACTTATTCTCGACCCTAGCACCCCCTTCTCTTTCACCTCTTCGACGACCAAAACCATTGGAAGATGATCTAGAATGGACAGCTGGTTGCGTATTCATCCTTGGTAGCAACCTAACCTATGAAACAAAAATAAAGCATGTTTAAACATACTACTAACATATCAAAAAAATAAACAATAATCAGACAGATGGATATATTTTATCTACATGTATTAAACATGATAAACATGGACCTTGAAGCAACAAGGAGGTATAAGTGAGCTTCAGTCATACTAATGGAAAGCCAAATTGGATCTAGGAACTAAGTTTCGGTAACTGGGTAATCGGCACCAATCCGAAAACAGTGGCCATTATTTGGCATAACGAAACTACATCAAAAACAAATGCTAAGAGTTGATAGAACTGTAACTCCTTTCTCTTTCTTTTCAATTGGGCACAAAAACTACATGCCCACATCACTACTTCCATTAATTGGCTTATTACGGTATCAAATAGCTAAGCTCCAATCTTAGATTTCCCTAACATAAAAAAAGCCCACAAATTTGAACTAACTGGCTCTTAAATCCTGCCTAAAATGCAAAAACGAATAGAGTAAAGAGAGATTAAGCGGTAAAGAAACGAAATTGGAAAGACGATCAAGACCTTAATAAGCTTAATCAAGCCTCCGAGGCTGCTTCCGAGTTGGAGCTAGGGGATTGGAGTCAGTGCAGAAACTAGGGTTTCGTTTTGGGTGGCGGAAAAGTGGAGGTGGAAATCGAGGCGAGAATCACGAGGAGAGAGAGGGTGGGTGATCTGGGAGTGATCGGAAATTGGGTTTGGGAAGACAAACGGAGGAGAGGAAAAGAGTTTGGGATTTTGAAGATGTAGGATGAAATAGAAACAGTGACACAGACCCGCTGTAAATTTCGCCACCGTGTGTTGTTCCTCTGTGCTTGGCCCTATGGTAAAAACAATACAGCCTCTGTTTTTCAACTTTTTTGACATTTTCCCCTACTTAGGCATCCATGACTCCATGAGTTCTGTACAGAGATTAAAATTTTGTATAAATACAAAATTTTAATCTCAAACGATGTGACAAGTGCCACCTCATTCATAATAACTTCCAACATGTAAATTCGTAAATTACAATTTATATCCATTTTCATTTATGATTTCTACAATATTCAATAAAATAAATATCATATTTCTTCAGAAATTATTCAATAAATAAATGTTTAATACGGATGTTCATATCCTCACCGCCCCCATCTCATACTGCACCTAAACCTATTGAGATGAAAATTATTTGGGATTTAATTAAACAATTTATAGAAAATTGTAGCCCGCGTATGAAATTTTAAAATGGACGACCGATTATTCACTTTCTTTCTTCAGAGTATTGTAACATAATTATGTGTAATTTATCAAAAAAATGGATAGACCGATAGAGAAGATGAATTTGAAAGAACCACACACAAGACATACGTTGATTTTATGAACCACAAACAATCAAACACAGGTAGGGCTGTAAGTAGGCTCGAGCCGCTCGTGTTCGACTCGCGTTCGGCTAAATTTTTAACTCGTTCGACTCGTGCTCGTAAGATAAATGAGCCAAGCTTGAGCTTAATATTGAGCCCGATAAAAAAACGAGCCGAGTTTGAACAAGATTGTATTCGGCTTGTTTAGCTCGTGAACAGCTCGTTTTTAAAACTTAGCTTTTAAAAAAAAATTATACATAAAGTATATTGTTTAAAATCTAAATATTCTATTATTTTTATTACTTTCCTTTTAAAATCAAATTATTTAATTAAAATACATATATTAAAGCAATCAATTTATAAAACAAGGAAATCAAAAAGGAAGTAATTAAGATGAGTTAGCCTTAAATTTATAAAATAAATTCAAGTAAAAATAAAATGATTCAAACATGAACACTCTAGTATTCAGCCCGGCCCATTTACACCCTTAACACACAAGGGATGATTATGATGAAAGAATGTGAGTGTGATGTTTTTAAGATCATACATTTGCTAGTTGTAGGTTTTCATCATCCTAGAGATCATAACTTTGTCAGTAATTATAAATCACAAGAGAAATTAATTTGGCCGATTTGTTTTGAATTGATTGGATGATAACCAAGCATTTACTAGATCATGTATGTGAGACCCCGCACGTTTTTACCGTGGTTAACGATGAGTTACTGAGGTTTAAGTCGCACTCGGTAACTTAACAAGTTAACGACCACGTTCCTTTTTGAGTTTTTCTAAATTCTTCAAATTTCTCATTTAAAGATTCGATGTCATAGTAAGTGTCGACACGAGTCTCTCGGTATTTTCAGAATATTTTTCGGAGCTTCTGTCTATTTTTCTGTGAATTTCTGAAGTTTATGGTAATTTTTAATTACCATTTCGGTAAATAAGTTTTACCATTTCAGATTTACTTTCTACCCTCCACTTAATCTGGACAGTTAGATCAATAAGGGATTTGATCTCAGCCGTTCATTTTTGTATAAATAGAGAAGAGATGTTGACTCGGGGCAATCGAGTCTTCACTCTCTCCTCGGTCCTCTCCTCTGAAGCAGAGGGCGACGTCGCCCTACCCTTCAGCCTTGCCACAGTTGTCGTCCGGTCGTCGCTGGGTAATCAGAGATCACCACCAGAGTCGCCTCTCTCTGGTCTCTCTACCCATATCCATAATCCAACATGTAGCCACCTCCATCTTCAATTCAAAAAAATCAATCCCTAATCCCCAAAACTCTGATTCAGACAGATTCTCCCCCTTCTCTGGCGAGCCATGCTTCCCGATGGTAAGCCCTTCTCTTTTCCTTTGATTTCAAGCATTTCCTGGAGCTTCAATTTCAAGTTTGAACCCTAACTTCTTCTCTCTTTCTTTTCTATCTCTTGGCCTCCTTCCCCGTCGTGGTTTAAGTTCTGGTGCCGCCAGGAGGAGCAGCCGCAGACTCAGCCAAGGCCAGCAGCAGCGAGTTCACAAGAGGGCTCCGTTCTAAGTTCTAACAGAGGAAGGAATGAGTTTTTTGGTGAAATCAAGGTGAGGTGTTTCTGTTTTAGAGCCCTTAAATCCGACATTGGTGTTGTTATTAGATTTTTTGGGTTTGAGTGTAGTTTCGACAAATTTTTTGGTTTTGTGTTGTTGGTTGTTTGAGAATCTGGTTATGGTTTAGGTTTAGGTAATTATGAGAGGGAATGACATAGGAGAAAGGAGGAGCCAAGGAAGAGGTTTGGGGCAGCTGATTTGGTTAGTTGGAGTTTTGTAGGGTTACTATATTGTTGTTGTTGTGTTATTGTTGTTGTTGTTGAAATTGATATTAAATCGTGTTTTTTGTCCTTGTATGTCGAGAACATGGTGATCGAGAAACGGGAAAATTATGGCGAAATTCTGGCAAGTTGACCGGAATCCGGTGACTGCTCCGGTGCTGCAGTAAATCTGGCAGAATGCTGAGAAGGTAGTCTTCGACTCCTTTTGAAATGTGTTGTTTCCGTTTAATCGAGTTAACGATCGTAAATCGGGAAAATTATGCATACGGAAACTTACTAAAAACGGAAACTAACCGTAATTGGAATATTTTCCATTTTAGGAAACTTTCTATTTTTGGAAACCTACTAATTTAGGAAACTTTCCATTTTGGAAAAGATTTCATTTTGGAAAGTTCAATTTTCGGAAAAATGGTTTAGTAAAGATTTGAAGTTCGAAGAAATTTGGTAAAGTGTTAAATTGTTATTGAAAAATGATAACTGAAATTCTAGAAATATCAAGTTGACCGTATTAAGTAAAAATGGTGATTCACATTCTCGATATATTGACTCTTAGAAAATAAATTGGTTAATGAGACACGTTGGGTGTCCATAGTAATTCAACGAATTATTTTGTGACACCCTAACGTCAAATTAAAATGGTTAAGGAAAGTTTGAAAGTTTCGTCGGACTTTCGGAAAATAAGCAAAGAGTCGATAACCGGAAAAGCAAGTGAAAAAGGTTAAAGAGTCAAAAAGGAATTGGTTTGTCAACTTGGTCCATGTGGTCATTCTTGGTCAAACTAGGAATGTTATGGTCAACTAGACTGTTATTGTTTATTCGTTGCTAAGCTACTCTATTCTGCAGTGATTCATTGGACGAGATAGCTTACGCTCTGACCTCGGATTACCGTGGACGTTCTTGGAAGCTTGGAGCTTACGTAAGGAATGACAATTTCAGGTAGGGAAGTTAATCCCCCTTTGATAGTGGTTTTCCTATATATAAAAGCGCATTGTTTTTTTATGCTCATGGTCGATACCTCAGGAAAGCTTTCTTTATATTATGAGATAAATGATATATAATTGGGCCAAGAAAACCTGAGGCTAGACGTAAATGATTTTTTATGTGATGACTCGGATCAAAATATAGTATCGTTGTCCTGATTTCCGGTGCTTGGCCTGAGAGTGGCGAGACCTAGTATATAGTACTTCCACGGTGTCGATGACCATGAACCTCTGGAGGGGCAATGCCCTGTTTATTTTATTTTTCCGCTTACGTTTGTCTCGTACAGAGTTAAGCGAGTCGTAAGTGTGGTGTGTACTACGAGTGATGTGTTGGGCATTAGCTGTAAATGGACACTCTTGCTACTATTCTTCTTCGGGCGCATAGGTAGTTGGCCCCGGTTTGTAGTATAGACAAACCCGGGATTCGGCCGTCTAAATCCGTGAAGCCCTGCAGACTGTATTGTTTATTGAGCGTTATGGCCCCTGTTTTAGCATACTGCACAGTTTTCCTAAAAGATATAAAATGATGATTTTGTGTGCCAAGATTTCTAAATGGTTTTATTTTGAACTCAAATCTATACGTTTATATATATATATATATAAATGGTTTTAGCATACTGCACAGTTTTCCTAAAAGATATAAAATGATGATTTTGAGTGCCAAGATTTCTAAATGGTTTTATTTTGAACTCAAATCTATACTTATATATATATATATGGCTTTATGATTTTCAAACCTATCATTGGTGGGCCTATATGTGAGCACGCGAGAACGACGCTTACCCTACAACAGGTTGTTTGCATGTATTGCCTACTGTTACGGGGTAGATAGAGAGACATATGTATGTAGCCTCATTTCCTACTCAGTGTGTCGTCCGAGCCATAGACGCTTGACATACTTTTTCCTTCGAATCATTTACCAGAGTATTTAACATAAACAGTAAAGGTGTCTTCCTGATTTATTGACCCTATTGTATATTTTTATTGTTGTCGCTAAAGTTTTTAATTGACCCTTTAATTTGTCTACCTTCTGTGAAATTGGAAAAACTCTGATGAATGTTTTAAGAAACTATTGTGGTGTCACTCAATTTTAAAAATTAATTTTATTTTACCTACTAAATAGCCTACGACTTTAGGTTAATAAGTTGTCGGCACGTCCTTCGGACGTGTTGGCTTCTTATTGGCTTAAATTCGTGGCCACTGTAGCTCCCCCTCCCGGGGTGTCGTAGCAGTGGTATCAGAGTAATCATTGATCGGACTTTTGTTTTTAAAAATGTTTTAAAAACCTCTGATGCGTTGAAGTCTGTATTAGCGCATCAACTTTTTTCTAAAAGTGGTCTTGAAGATATTTCAGAGCTAGTAGAGTTTCGTGAGTTGGCATAAAAAGGGTTTTGAAAATTCTCTAGTGGGAATTTTTATTTACGATTTTAAATTTTAACGACAACTTTAAAGTCATTCACGAGTCGTGTCCCTATCCTTGGTGTCATTCCTTAAACCCGACTTGTTACCTACTAGTAGTATAAGAAGTATCTTGACTCTAGTTTGTGTTATCACAATGACTGTTACGCTTTGAGCTAAAAAGCCTTGTTGTCACCTTGATTATATTTTTATGTTATGTCGTGCCTGAGTATCTTGACTATTGTTTTGTCTTGAGTACCTAGATGACTTCAGAAGAATTTCTTGTGCTTCTGTCAAATCCAAATTTACTTGAGAATGATGTCATTGTTTCCTTGAGTATTTTTCCACTTAGCTCTCTCACATTACACGGGTCACGGCATATGATAAGAGTGGCAATAAATTGAAATTATAGATTTTGAGCTCGAAAAACTTGGCATACTTGAGGATTAAGAATGTGGAAACGTCCTGTTTTGGATTGTTAATGATATGGAGGAAAAACTTGTGCATGTGCTATGGATGTTGGATATTGTTTATGTATGATACCGTGTGAAGAAGTTATGGTCAACGGTAGTTGGTTTCTTTTTTTAGAAAGTATATAAATAGAAAGGATGGATTTCCAAAAATGGAAAGAATCCATTTTCCTTCTCCTTTTCCACGCGCGCGTTCCTTCACTATCCGAAAATTCGAATTGACCCGACTCGACTCTTGCGGCGAGCTCCGGCCACCGGAGACGTCGAGGCCAGTCGGGATCTTTTCCTCTCCTCCGTGCGAGCCTCCCTGTGGTGGTGGCGTGGTCCAGTTCGTCCTAAAACGGGGCATCTGGGCCTAAACAATAGTGGCGGCGACCCGAATTCCGACCTGGTGGTTGCTCCGCCATTTGGGGTGGTTTTAAGGGCTACAAACGACCCTAATAGCTTCGTTTCCTCCTTCTGAGCACAACCATGCCACCCTTGAAGATCAATTTGGAATGTAGAGGTGCAAATCGAGAGTTTAATCTTTCGGGGCAGCTTCCTGGCCGAGTTAATCAAAACTCCAGGTATTAAAGTTGTTCCCCTTGCTGTAATCTACAACTTTCATATTTTGAGTTTGTTGAAATTCGGTGTTTTGGGTGGAGGCGCTTGACTCCCACATGCCGCCGGCTGTGGTTGCGCGTGTAGGCGCGTCCGGTAGTTCTAGGAGTTTTGGTTGCTCCTATAGGCCTTCTAGGGTTATAGTGGTTACATGTAGGTGATTTTTGGGTGAAGTTGACCGGTTTGAGGATGGTGACACGTGAGGCCCATGCACGGCCGCTTGTGGCGGCGCGTCTGACATCCTCAGGGGCAGTGAGTTGTCCCAGGATCATATACTAGTCGATACGAGCGCGTGGATATATAATTTACCGGTTTCGGTTATCGTTTAGTGTGACATTCAGTCAAATTGAGTCATTATTATATTCGTGTGGTAACTAAAGTCGATTACATAATTGTAGGTGTTTGTTGATCGACTAAGTATTGAGGATTTACCCTGTGGCGATAGTTGATGCAGCGGGATTTCAAGGTGAGTAATTTTCCTTTGAGGGTGTAATCTCAGAAATACCCCGGGCGGCTTTGTCTATTTACAAGACTGCCACTCAAGGCGAAATTCCTTAAATGCCCCTGACAGGTTAAGTTAACTACAAGGGTGCCCATTGGGTGATTTTACTTTTATGCCCTTGGAGTGAGATTTATTTTTACGTGGATGTCATCTTATTATATTTATATGTGTGATTGTGGTATATAAGTTTGGTTGAATGTTAGAGTTAATCCCGATAGATAGTTGGTCGTTGAATACGTCAGCGGAGAGGTTAAACTCCGGATATGCAATAGGCATTTGCTATCCATAATAGGTTATCTACCAATAAATAGAAAAACAGGATTCGCCTGGTTAGTGCGTTAATTAAAATAAGAGCTACGTGTGGCTTGATCCCTGAATACAGGGTACGTAGGCAGCCTGACCGGGATTCGGGTGCAGTCACAAATAATATTAGAACCATAGGTCCTCTAAAGTAATTGGTTTGAGATCCAAATATGGAAATTGTGATAACCTCCGGCTGTGAGGTCTATTCCGGTATCGTTTGGACTGTTGAAAATGGTTTGGGAAAAAGGGTTATCCTTTATCAAGGGGGATTACGAGTAAATCTCTCTTGGGATGGGTCTCGCACGTCCTAACATGGCTTTAGGGAGGTAAACTCGGGCCGGGGCGTGACACCCGTAGTGGTAGATCCTTAAGTTTTAGTTTGAGATTGAGGATCCCGTAGTGGTAGATCATTGAGTTTGAAATTAAGAATGAGGATCCTGTAGTGGTAGATCTTTAAAGAAATTTTATGATTGAAGGGAGATTTTGTTGTTGGTGAAACCCAAGGTGGTTTCACAAATTTTATTGGAGTTAGATGACTCCCTTATTTGCTCATAATCATTGAGACAGAGTTTACATTTGTCGTACGTGCTTGTTTGAGTATTAGCATTAGTTACGACGAATCGGTGGTAACTCCCTCTAGTGTGGGAAGTTGTAATGTAGCGTTGAGGTGATTGGTATCATCCTCCACAATGTGAAAGAGAAAATCTAGGAAGTGGACTGAGCGATGAGTATCGTATCTTTCCTTGTGCATTATAAAAGCTTAGCATCGACGTTTATAGTTACTCTGACGCGTGGTGAAGCTTTGACAAATATGTATCGACCCTTTGGGGTCCCGAATTAAGAGTATGTGATGTGAACATGATAGTATATATATAAGAGGCCTTACCCACAACTTTGTATGTTTAATGAGGTAAGTGAGGTCTCAAGATGTTGATAACACTGATGTCTCTGATTTTCATTCCAATCAATCAAGTGATCAAGTCATCCATTTCGCAAGTTAATTTAGTCTTTCATTCTTCATCTCGTAAGTCATTCTTCATCTCGTAAGTTCGGTGCATTTTGTATTGACTGATATATTTTGTATTTGTTTAGCTTGTTCTATTGTGTTTATTCAAAAAACAAAACAAACAAAAAATTGTTCTATTGCGCTCATCTAGAAATAAACATGAAGTCGAGAGGTAATGTTACTACATTCTCTATGTCTAGATGTATCATTTATTTTAATTTATAATATTGCTGTTGGGGTTTTTTGATAATGAAAAATCCAGTCCCACCCGATTCGAATTCTTGGATCCGCCCCTAGCTCCAGTAATGAACTAAACTATAGAGTATGGTCTATTAACACTATTTTCTTTCTTCTTTGACTCACAATTTATTATATATATACATATTGTTCTAGAATATTCTGTTATGTGTGTCTTGGTCTTATGTAATTAGGATAAGGAATCCATATTCTGTATAGAGATAGGTTTACTAGTTATTTAAGGATATGTCCTATGTAATCCTCTATAAATAAAGACACCTATCTATAAATAAAGTACATCGCTTTCAAGATTCTTTATTCGTATTATTCTCATACTTCATCATATTATCAGCAGTTTTTGAGTTGATAGCAACCATAAACCATAAACCCTAAAACATAAAATAAAAAGTCTTCAAACCCCCTCGGCTCCTCCTCCTCCTCCTCAGATTCCTTCTTCTCGACTCCTCCGCCCGCCGCTTCCCGGCCGTTCATCAGCCGTCGTCGGCTCCGAGATCATCTCGCCTAATTTCGAAGACCCATCCGATGCCACATTCTCAAGTCTTCTTCAAGCAAATTCTGAGGTAAGTTCAAAGTAAACTTAAACTCTTTTCAAAGTTCAATAACTTCATGGAGGATAAATCGGGTTCCTCCCTTCTTTTACACCATTCTATGCTTGGAGTTGTGAAAATTGTAGGTTTTTAAAATCCTCAAATCGGGGTCACCTTTTTAGGTCTGTCTCCCTTGTGAGAAGCTCATATCTTCAAATCATTGAGAGAAAAATATATTTGGACAAACCATTTAGCATCGTACCTTTTTTTACAAGGTCTCAAACAATTGCTAACACCTTGGTTTTTCTTGTTTTTGCAGATGGATTCTGCATGGGTTGAATTCGACGTTCTTGATGCCGATGACACTAAATACCGTAGGTGGGTTTCGGACGTCGAACAGACTTTCATCGGTAGAGATCTCGTTGGGACGATCCACCATGATCTCAAAGCTACTCCGCCTGAGAAAAAGATTCAGTCACGGACGCTAATGTTTCTACGTCGGCATATGTGCCCGACTCTACGTTGCCAATATATGAAAAAATCAAATCCACTTGATCTCTGGACAGCGCTGGCTAAGCGCTTCGGCAACGTTCATGAAACGCTACTGCCAATACTATTGGCTAAATGGGATGACATACGCCTACTAGACTTCAAAACTGTGGATGAATTCAATAACGACATGTTTCACCTTCAAGCTCAACTCAATTTTTGTGGCATCAACAAGTCTAAAGATGATATGATCACAAAGATTTTCTTGACTTTTCCTATTCAATCTAAAGTATTGATGAACCAATATCGCCATGATCACCAACAAAAGAGACTCACTACCTTTAGTGGTCCTTGATAAAAAAAATGTTCGCCCCTAGACTAATGACCGAAGAAAAAAGCAATACGGTCCTTGATAAAAACAATATTCGCCCCAGACTGCACCGGAGAGCAACTATAGTAATGGCTGTGACACAAGATGGAGTGCTCTAGAATATTCTGTTATGTGTGTCTTGGCCTTATGCAATTGGGATAAGAAATTCATATTCTGTATAGAGATAGGTTTACTAGTTATTTAAGGATATGTCATATTTAATCCTCTATAAATAGAGACACATATTTATGAATATAGTACATCTCTTTCACGATTCTATATTCGTATTATTCTCATATTTCATCATATATATATAATTAGGTGCCTGCAATTTTAACAAGCTTATTTAGGTCATTCAAGTAAGTACTTTTCATTTCCTTCTTTTGATGTTTAATACTTTTCATTTCTTTAATTACTGTAAAACATTGAGATATGACACAAATATATATTGCACGTTGTATATCTTTTTTTTACAATTAGTAATCAAGATCTTGGAAACAACAGTTAATTTTTCCCTGGCCCCTTAGATCACTAGAGTCCTCGAACTCGTATCAGGTTCGGGCATGAATACTGCAAAAGCACACCAGCCACCAGAAAAGTGTTAAATACGACATACAGAAAAGGAAAATTCAATTTTATAGTAAGGTTCAAAGAAAGCTTGGCAAATGAAGTTTTCAGACTCATCTCCTTGTAAGGTGATGTTGTAGACTTGTAGTAGTTCATTTTTAGGATCCTCTGTTGAGAAGTGAGCTTAGATGTCTTAGTGTCGTTCTGACATATGCGAATATCAATGAAATCTTCAAAAAAAGAAGGAAAAAAGAAATCTTGACTGAGCATCCAAACTCAAGAAATATGCCTTGTAATGGCAACTGACATTTGCTAGAAAATCTGCCTCACGTTTGATATGCTTGAAGGAAACAAAACCTGTATCAGCAGCCAGAGCTTTTTAATCATGAGAAGGCAACTTAATTTCTTTGATACAATTGATGTTCTTTTGCTCCTGGTTTTAGCTCGCAGCATCTTCCCCAGCTCTTAGCATTTTCTTGATCAAAGTTGCGGAGTCTATAACTCCTGAACTTGTGGTTCTGTGATGTACGTTCATCATCAATGTTGACTTGGTATACACCTTCAATTCTCTGAAGGAGTTTCTTCACTTTTTGCATACACTGGCAGTGTGTGTTCACTTTGATTGCTCAGGCGTCGATCTTCACGATCTTAAAGTCTCTTCATCAAAGAAAGAAAACAGTCATGCAGGGCTACAAGAATGATAATTAGGAGATGTAGTTTTTTTTTGGTGATTCTAAATTATGTTTTCCTGAACTGATTGACCAAAAAAAAGAGAACTGATTGCAGTGCAGCTCAAAAGAAAATTGCCCCATATTGCTTCAATACAAAGTACTCAGCAACTAAATCATGAGTCTAACGAGACCTACCTCCTTCAGAACTATTGTCAGAGCACGCCCAGCCAAACCATGCGCCGGTCGGTTGCCTCTCTTCTTGATATGTTTCTAGGAAATCAGCTCAAAGCCATTCATCAGTTGTCTTCTTCCATGATAGCATCCACTAAGCAATACTGATCACGGCTCCTCTTTGTTGAAATATACTGCTCTGGTTTTGGAAGACAACAAGCACACCCCACATCTTCTTACCAGTGCGCGATCGAACAAACCATCAGAGTAAAATTTGAACGAGGCCTCGCTGGCATTGCAAACATGAGTGAACTACTGTGCACAATTCCATACAAACACCTGAGACTTCTCAACCCGATTATTCACATGACAAAAACCACTAGAAGCATAGGACCAGGGAAGCTGAAAATTGAACTTAGAGCAGTCACCATTGTTGGTCGTAAAATTGGAGTTACAGTGGGGGCTATAAAGCTGCCCTGGTCATAATGTGACTCATATTTGTCCTCATCGAAGGTCAGAACAGCGCAAAGAACGAGTTGCTAGAAGTTTGTATTTGTTTGAGGAGGATGCACAGGAAGCTTGATATTTAATGAAGATCCCTGTACTTGATACCTGAACCACTCTGGAATTTCATTTCCAGAATACACAATAACGACCGAGTAATCCTCGATATGATACTGTAACACAGATAGAGTGGCATCATGATTTTATAGTAAACAACAGAGGAATCTACTCATTAAATATTCTAATACCATTATTTAATCCTCTCTTATGAGTTGAAAGATAGATGGAAAGAGTCAGAGAGACGTACATGATATATTTGTTCACATCTAGAAAATGCAGCAGACATTCGCATAATTCTAAGCTGTGCATCATCCATCATGTTGCTTTTTGCCGTCTGGCTCAATCTTTTGCAATTACGAAATGAATATTTCTCTCGCACTCGCGGGCTCGTAGTAAAAACATCTGCGTCTCATACTTGATGATTCCAGACCATGTGTAACGGCAGTCAATGAGAACGTCACCATCTCCAGTTTCCTGCAACTATCAGCATCCAAAACTTGTAGAAAATATGGGAGCTCTAATAGAGATTCTAGGTGCTCGCATCTGCGTATGTATAGGGATGTTAATCCAAAAAGTTCTTTGATGCTTGTAGGTATGCTCTTAATCTTGGTTTCATTAAGATTTAACTCTTTCAGTGAGATTAAGCAAACCATGATTCCATCCGGGAATTCTTCCAAACTGGTGCACCCACCGAGGTCTAAAACAGATAGCAAAGACCACAAAATGCCCGACGATGAGTTGGGCAGTTTCTTTAGCTTACAACACTCAGCAATTCGGAATTTCTCGAGACGTCTCAATTTCAGGATACTGTTCGAGACAGACTTGAGGCTTCTGCAACTAGATAAGTCTAATTCTTCAAGCCCAACCAAGTTTTCAAGGTTTATACTCCCAATATTTAGACTCTGAGAGAGATCAGGAACTTGAACCAAACTTCCACATCCTTCAAGTTTTATACTCTCAAGACACTTCCACTTTGTGAGGCATGGAATTTCAACCAGCTTCATTGAGTAGCGAAAATCAATCACTTTTAGGTGCCCAAGGTTCTGTAAAACAAAAGCAAATGAAGAGAATAACTTGGCATGGCCTGAATATATGACTCTGACTCCAGCATTTACTACATGAACGAACTAATTTAAGCATACCGAGTCTTTATTCCCAAGAGTCTGGAGTTCGCTATAAGGCATATGAAGCTCAACAAGCAAATACGCAGAAAAGATTGATGGTGGCAAAGATCTTAAAGGGAAGAACGGCCACGAAAGATATTTAGGCTATCGGGAAGAAACTCAAGACCTTGAGGAAGTTGGAACTTATTTTCAAATGTATATATGGGGGGAGGATACAGGTCTAGGAATCTTAGATTATACATTTCTCTAAAAACTTGAGGATTCAAATTTAGCTCTGGAAGCCTGAAGTTATAACTAGATTCCTTTGTGGAGATGGCCTGAACTGTTGCAGTTCCCTGAAATCAAGAGCAAAGTTACACATAAACAAACATGCATTTACAAAGGACTGCATTAATTCAAACATATCTAAGTTTTCTTGGAAATACTAACGTCTTTTTGTTTTTTTTGAAAGTTCATTTGATTGCCAAAAGAAAGTTTAAGAATTAAGTTCGTACTGTACTCTTGTGCAAAACATGATAGACATCTTCAAAAGTATACAGCCGACTGCGTTTTGCAGCTTCTTCGGGACATTGTTGGCAGACAATCTCACGCCCCATTTCTTGTATCATGTCATGCATCCATAGCTCATTGTTTCTTAGTTCTATGAGAGACATTTCAAGGAGAGCACTAATTCCACTACTCACTGATAAATCATCGCCGTCAAATCCTTTAGCATCTTCTATTTGCTTCCCCTTATGAAAACATGCTATATCAAGAAAAATGTTCTTCTCATCTTCTGTTAACACATCATAACTCACATTATACACACTCCTCAATTTTTCACTGGAAATCTTTTCCATTCGATTCAGTAAACCTTTATGAAGTAAAGAACGCAAAGTTCTAAGGGCTAATGGAACTCCTTGCGCATACTTTACCACCTTTCTTAAATCAGAATCTGTTGCAATAGCCCCATCTGTAGGAGCCTTCAATAGGAGGAGCTGATGAGCTTCAACATCATTCAATTTCTTGACCTTGTAAATCACAACATCATGGCTATTTCCATGCATCAATTCATCAATTTGCTTTTTATCTCTAGATGTTATTATGATTCTACTTCCTGGGCCAAACGGAATAATATGATGTCCAACTAAAATTTCCAGTTACATCATCAAGAACAATGAGGACTTTTTTACAGCCAAGTTTTCTTGTAGTATTGTGGTCTATATACTTTCACCCCTTTAACTTTTTGTCAGTCGCAGAACCTTCTCTGACATTTCCTAGAAAACAACAAGCATCAAATTGTCGAGAGAGACACTACATAGTAAAGATTCAAGGTCCTGAACCCGACTTTGAACTCCAACAAAGCCACTTAATTCATCGCCCAATTTCATCAAAATACACTGGACAACTAGCTGAGTCAAATCGGAATCATCCCTTGAAAATATGACCAAAGACAAATAAATAATACTTACTAATAATTAATTTAGTCTTTTTCCAATTATCAAAGTTACTATTGATTAATGAGGACAAGTCGAAATTAGTACTAGTTGCAAATTGAGGCAAGAATTATCTGGTTTTATTTGATTCATGCCCAGATAGATTTGCTGCGTTGGTCAAAGCATCCTTCCACTTGAGACGGTCAATCTGTGTTCTGTCCTCGAAACGTTGTTCGAGTTCATAACTCTTGCGCTGATGTCGTATATCTGAAACATCTGTTTCGTAAAAGATGGGTATCACATGCCGTCCATACTTGTGCTTGCATTCCATTATATGCACAAGTTCGTCCAAGCACCATCGCATAGTTTTCTGAGAAAATAACCTCGGAAATCTCTGATCTCTCGATTGCTTTTAGAAGGGTAAGTCGTAATCCATGAAGGTATCCATCTTCTTATCATCCAAGGCCTTCTTTAAATGGCTGGTAAAAGTCATACTGTCAGTGGAAGCCAAAGCAGAAGAGGAGGCCATTTTACATAAATGTGCAAACTGCAAAGTCCAAAACTCAGACGGCCGACTCATTGAGAACCTGAGAGGTTATCCACGGCGGACTCATTGTCGGGTCGTTCATGAAGGTCAACCGGGTCGAAGATGATGATGGGAGCCTCTGGGTTAAAAACATAACATCGACGGTTTGATCAAGCCGTGCATCATCCAACGGTATTCTTGATTTCTTTCATACTTCAATAATATTTCTTTACTTCCCTGAATTTACCCATGTGAATTTTTTGGAATTCAATTAAATTTGAGGATCATTATTTCGTTTGTTCGATTTTTTCGTTTGGTATCTCATGATAGATCACACGAAAATAAATTTGAGAGAATTGAAGGTTTAAATTCTTGTTTTGAGAGCATCTCCAACGGTTTATATAAACTATAATATATAATTTTTATTTTAGAACAAAAACTTTATTTTTTAGTTTCAACAGCTCATGTAAAGTTCTTGAGATGTCATGTCAACCTACCTATGAACTTAGGGTCAGATGATTATGTTGGTCGAAGATTGGGGAATAAGGGAAGGAGAGACCGGTTTATTTTCAGTTGGAGGAAACCAAGCTCAGGTTGAGAGAAGCATAAGTAAATGGAGCACTTGATTCAAAACTCTTTTTGGAATCAGGGAGGTCTGCAGGGATGAGCATGGCCCATGTATAGGGATCCACGCAATACCAGGGAGGGATTTCATCAATCCTCAAGCCTAGGGGTGGATGCGGGTTAGTGTGCTATGGGTTAGGACTCAACTCTAATATAATCAACATTAAATGGTTTGGTAATTCTTCAAATCATATTCATATTCCAAAAAGATCATTCCACATATTCGTGTAATTCGCTATGGGGTGAAAAAAAATACTCCTTAAGATTCCCAACAAAGTAAATGGTCTATTGATGACAGTAAAGTTAAGTGCAGTTATTAATGGTGTATCGAATGCGATGGTAAATGTCAACGGCCGTATATATATATATAGTCGTCAAAACCTCACCTGGTATATATGGAAGAGCATACCTTTATATTCAATTCCTAGTTAAGGCCGGGAAATATATTCCCAAGTTAACAAGGATAAGTAAACCAAACTCAAACAGGAAAATAAGGAAACACACATTTGCTGTTGAAAGATTTTCTCAACAAAACATACAAAGCGCTCTTGAATTGTAATATTTCTTCTGCTTGTCCTTCTTTTAAGCTAAAACAATAAGAAAGGTTTGTGGATGCAAAAGCTGTAAGTTCACTTATTGTGCTTCTACGAATCTAGCAGGTTTGGTGCTAGGGCAGCTTGGTATTACTACCAGTACTGGCCTACTGGGGCACCTTTGTTCCATCTCAGACGCAAAGCAAAGCATATAATCCTAATACAGCAGGTTCTTGACTTATTATTATACAAATATGCAATGTTACTAATCCACAAATTAAGCAGAAGGAAGCAAAAGCAGTTTCTCCCACGAGCACAATTGCACAAAGAATCCCATGCTTGCTTTGCAAGGAGACAGAAAGGCGCACCAAACTAATAGTTCAAATCTCAGCCAAAATAATAATAGTAATAATAATAGTCCAAATCTAGGCTTAGTTGGAAAAGAGGCTAATCCACTCTGCCCGTATTTTATAGTTCTGGCTTTGCTTTGAGTCTTGACATCTTTTGTGAAGGAACTATGTGGGACTTTCCACAGGAATTAATAAACACATTTGGTTGTTGTCACCTTAAAGAAAAGCATAACACGATAATGGAGCTTTATAGGCACTCGATGATCATAGGGTTCTTTGCTTAATGTACTCCACAAATGTCTACCAGTTTGGTTAATAAGTAATTATCGATCTAAAGCTAATTGGTCTATGAAGCTATGTGTATGCTTTATATATATATATATACTTAGCCCACACTAGAGCACCTTAATTAATCACAAAATTTATGTATTTAAATTTGCCACCATTTTTGGATTACCAACTCAATCAAGCTCAAGCTCAAATTCAACTCAACCAGAATCTTAATTAAGCCTTAGGGAATCATTGTACACAAGCATAATCAATGTATCAGTTCAGACAATTTTAGGTCACAATCATAGTTAAAAGTTACTTAAAAATTGTAGGGTATTTGGGTCTAACTTCTTCTTTTTTAGAATATTTGGGGTCTAACTTGATGTCGTGTAACTCAAGTAATTTCGCATGTAAGCTTCGATTAGCTTATTCGATATGATGGTTAACATTTTGGATAGGTAAATAATCGAAGACAAAATAGAGTTAAATTTGAGTATAAACAGTAGTCACTACCAGAACAGAGTGTTTGGGCGACGAAGCAATTTCGTCGCCCTGTTAAAAAATTTTGTCGCTCAAGATCTTAAAGGACGAAGCGTCGTCGCCTAAGGTGTCGTCGCAAGAAGTCTGTCGCCTTAGATCTTAGGCGACGAAAGTAATCCCTTTCGTCGCCTAAGAGTTAAGTTAAGGCGACGACACACATTTCTTTGTCTAAATAGCGTCGTCGCTTAAGAGTCTCGTTCTTAAGTGACGAAACTAGCATCATCGCTTAAGAGTGAAAATTGTTCGTCGCTTCAGAGTCTAGATCTTAGGCGACGATGTTAGTTTCGTCGCCTGAGTGTTATACCTTGGGCGACGATACGTGTATATTCGTCGCCTTATATTATTAAAAAAAATTAAAAACTCTTAGGCAACGAAAGTGGTATATTCCGTCGCCTAAGTGATCTTAAGATGACGAAATGGTGCAAAAGTCGTCGCCTAAACCTCTCTTAGGCGACAAAAAATACCTTATTTCGTAGCCTGAAGTATTTTCTGTATTTTTTTATTTAGTTTTAAATTTTTTTATAAAATATAAATAACAACACAAAAAAATTCAAGAACAAAACAACAAATTTTTCATTACAAATTATCTAAATTCATAAACGTACAAATATATAAATTTAGTCCACAGTACATTCAATATCATCTAAATCGATCATGAAATCCGATTTTTGTGGCAACGATAGAGGAGTGAGGGGCGCGACGGCAGAGGAGAGGGAGAGGGAGGAGGAGGAGAGTGAGAGGGAGGCGGAGGAGAGGGAGTGAGAGGGAGGCGGATCGAAGAGGGAGAGAAAGTTAGGGATTTTGGTTATACCCGACCTCTTAGGCAACGACATAAGTATTTCGTCGCCTAAGAAGGTTTCTCTTCAACGACATAAGTATTTCGTCGCCTAAGAAGGTTTCTCTTAGGCGACGAAATACTTATGTCGTCGCCTAAGACAGATTCCTCTAAACAGACAGAAAACGGCGATTCGACCCTCTAAATCACGTAATTTGGTCAGACCTTCAACTGAGAATATTTCAAATCGACGAGACGCATCTACTGGTATAAAAGTTTCACCAAAAATAACCACCCGAGATAGGGCTACACATAGGGAGAAATATGGTAAAATTACGTTGACCCCAACAACCGGCATCAAGACTTTACCAGAATACCGTGATTTTTCACCCGTAGACGTATTTCACTGTTCTGGTCATATCTTATTTCATGAATTTTTTGTGTTTGAGGCCTCTACTTATATTTTGTATTAAAAACGATACTTGAACTCCACACTTGTATAAACGAGTTATACAACATTAGTAGGTATGTTATGATTTTGATGATCGAACATGAGAAACGGAAAATCGACCATCAGATATGAGCACCATCATGAATTATGTGTGTGGGAAAAAATTCAAGTCCATCCGACAACGTTAAGTGTTCAATCCGTACGGTCAAACCCCTAAACGGACGAAAACGGCAATTCGACCCTCTAAATCACGTAATTTGGCCGGACCTTCAACTGAGAATAGTTTCAAATCGACGAGACGCATCCACCGGCATAAAAGTTTTACAAAAAATAACCACCCGAGATAGGGCTACACATAGGGAGAAATATGGTAAAATTGCGTTGACCCAAACAACCGGCATCAAGACTTTACCGGAATACCGTGATTTTCAGCCGTAGACGTATTTCACCGTTCTAGTCATATCTTATTTCACGACTTTTTTGCGTTTGAGGCCTCTACATATAGTTTGTATTAAAAACGATACTTGAACTCCACACTTGTATCAACGAGTTATACAACATTAGTAGGTATGTTGTGATTTTGATGATCGAACATGAGAAACGGAAAACCGACCGTCAGATATGAGCACCATCATGAATTATGTGTGTGGGAAAAAATTCAAGTCCATCCGACAACGTTAAGTGTTCAATCCGTACGGTCAAACCGTGCGGTTAAACCCCTAAACGGACGGAAACGGCGATTCGACCCTCTAAATCACGTAATTTGGCCGGACCTTCAACTGAGAATAGTTTCAAATCAACGAGACGCATCCACCGGTATAAAATTTTTACCAAAAATTTAAACCCCAATATTTAATTTCAATTTGTTTTAATTTATTTTATTTATTTTGGATACTCTTAGCCGACGAAATGGTGTAACAATAAAAAAATAGAAGGTTAAACCACAATGAAAAAAATAAAAATAAATTCAAAATGAAACACGAAAATAACCTTAGGTGAAGAAACCGAAAAATTCGTCACCTAAAGTTTTAAAAAAAAACGTCGCCTAAGAGGGTCACTCTTAGGCAACGAAAGGACGTCGTCGCCCAAGGTTTTCGGACCTTAGGCGACGAAAAATATGTCGTCGCCTAAGAGATACCCTCTTAGGCGACGACAGTTAGGCTTTAGGCGACGAAACTTCCTGTCGTCTCCCAAGACTGGACCTTAGGCGACGAAGAAATGGTCTTAGGCGACGATTTCATTTTTCGTCGCTTTAAATATTACCTTAGGTGACGATTTTTGGCTCTTAGGAAACGACACATATTGTCGTCGCCTAAAGTTCCTCTTAGACGATGAAATTTGCTTTCGTCGCCCAAAGGCCTTTTTTTGTAGTGAGTGTTGACGTTCCAAAATAACCGGGTCCAAATTGCCTCTCCTAATTTAAAAATATATATATGAGTTAAATTTGAGTACAAACAGTATTGTTGACGTTCCAAAATTACCGGGTCTAAGTTGCCTCCCCTAATTAAAAAAACAGAGTTTAATTTGAGTATAAGTGTTGACGTTTCAAAATAACCGGTCCAAGTTGTGTCTCCTAATTTTATTTTATTTTTTAAAATATATATATATATATATATAAAGTTAAATTTAAGTATAAACGGTTCTGTATTAAAAAACGAGCCTCGAGCGCGCCTTAAGGCTTAAAAAGCGCAAGGCGCTGCCGTAACTGAGTCAGCCTTCATGGTTTAGGCGCACAGGTGCCGAAGGCGTTTCACAAGGCGTGAAAGGCGCACTTTAAGGCGTAAAAGGCATGCGCCTTAAACTGAAAGAAAAAAACGACGTCGTTTTTTACCTAGATATGTTTGTTTTGTTCTTCCTCCCTCAGTCCCTTCCCAAATCGATCTGCCTCCTCCAGTCCTCCCTAAATCGATCTACCTCCCTCTCCAAACACGTCTTCGACTGCATATTGCCGTCGACTGCGGTGAAGTAGTGGTACCACTAATACCTGAACGCCTTGGCCTTGTTCTGCTACCTCGCCTGTCCATTGTCGAACAAAAACCCCAGCACCGACCGCGCGAGAGGAACACTGCGTGCAGCGGACGCCTCGATCTCGAAGACCTTCAAGATCTGGTTTAATTGTTCCTCTCATTGCGGTGGCTCTGCTCTGTGTTTCCGGCCTCTTGACCAATCTCGTTCAGGTTCTGCTACCTTTTCGTCTTCGTCTTAGAATTCGAATTCTTGTTCGTAATTTAGTCTTGGTATTTGTTCAATTGTTCCAGGCACTTTGCTTCTGGATCCAACCAATTTCGGAGAATACATACACAAGGGTAAACTGCGTCATTAAATACTGGGATTGGCGGATTCTTATATTCATCTTTAATTGGTGGGCTGGCCTTCTAATGGTACATTCCTCAACTCATCTTTAATTATTTAACTTCGTTGGAATTTTATGTTGAAGATTACTGCAGTGTTACCGAATTAGTTCGAGTTTTATTGTATATTACTGATACTTTTTTAAGTTCTTTTATGTATCATTCTATGTTTAGACATTTGTGTACTGCATCATTGATTTGTGTGTGGATTTTGCAAGCTTTTTTCGTTTTCCATATGAACTGTATGCTGGTTTTCTATGTTTAAAATTAGTTGTTTATAACTGTTTGAAAATTCTAATTTTATTTTACTACAAAAATGTATTTTAAGCTTTTGATTTACTTAACTCTACTTGCTACAGAACCAAGGCTATATAAAGCCGGAAATCAATCTTTCAAAGGGTAAGACAAGTTTGATCTTTGTTTGCTTCATACATGTTTGTGTTTAAGACTTAAGTATATGTAGTGAAAGGGGGTCAGAACATGTTATCTATCTGCCTGTGTTTCATACTTGAGCCTTTGGATGTATTTTATGTTTGGTGACTTGTTTGAATTTTATTGTTTTGAGTACTTATTAAGAATGGATGACAATATATTGTGTGTGTTGATTGCAATATATGTTTTATATATATAAGAGGGATAATTTTATAAATACAGTTTTTTTTCAAAAGGCTTACGCCTTGGTGAGGCACTCTCGACGTAGCCTCGCCTACGCCTTAGCCTTTTAAAACATTGATAAACAGTAGTGTTGACATTCCAAAATAATCGGGTCAAGTTACCTCCCCTAATTAGAGCATAGATTTCCTAATCACTGCCCAAGATACAAGCAGTAGTGTTCTAGTGTTCTTGACTTTGACATGGATATGATTTGATGATGACTTGCAGGTGAAAAAAGAGAAAGAGAGGAACAGAGGTGTGTTTGGCGAGAGCGGGGTGCATCTATGCACGTATGCTGTTGCATCTGTCAGAAAGGGGCGTGGGAATGGTGGAAGAGGATCGAAAGGGCAGGGGTCGCTGGCTCTGCCCTGTTGTTGTGTTTTGCTTCAAAAATCGTGGGGGCCCACTGTTTGAGATCCACGCGTGTGATCTCCATGCATTTTTCTTCGTGCCAGATTCTCTCTTCTTTCTTTTCACTCTTCCTTTTTTTCTTGCTTCTTTTGCTCTACAATGTGTAGCTTAGATATCTTTTTTTCTTCTTCTTTTTGAAATCTAAGATGTGCTCCTATTAATCAAAATCGTTTCTTATAAAGAGCCAATACTAAAGAGAACAAATCCTTAAAAAAGAAAACATCGATTGTAGGATACGTTTGGATTTTTATTTTCAAGCGTTCAATCTTATCAATTTTAAATGATTTAAGACAATTAGAAGATAATGGTTGTCACATTCTTTAGTATCCATCAAAGATGTGTTGTGGATTACATGAGTGAGGAATAATAGTGACAGCTGATTATTTCTTCTTGTTTGGTGGTACCAATCTGGACGAGCAAACACAACAGTTTAAAAATGTTTGTCGTGAATGTTGGCACAAGTTTATGAGCTAAGAGCTCAACTCTCAATCTTAGTACATAATAGTTGTTTCTGCATGATGCGGGAGGGGTCCTCAAATACACGTACGGTTCGAGTCCTTGGTGAGAATGATCTCAGTCTTCGACAGTCCTGTAAATAGGGGAACAACAAGGACTTTTCGATCTTTCCCTCTCTGATGGCAAAGTCAATATAATGAAGTAGATGCCACCACCTACACAAAGGTGTTGCTAAATGAGCAACCTCAAAACGAAAGCTCTCTTTTCCTTTGCTTATGTCTTCAAAATTGACATATGATGCTATTCATTTATCGATTATTAGGTCTCAATTCGACATGCCACTAATTCAGTTGTTTTTTGTCATGGAGAATTTTTATTCAAACAAAAACAAAATACAACCACAAGATCCAAACCGGATCGAAAAAAACAACATCAGCAATATATTACAAACACAAACAAACTAAGTAAATCCTGCAAACTTCAATCCAGTGGCTGAGCAACTAGGAGAGGGAAGACACATA
The DNA here is from genome assembly GCA_951800085.1 of Comarum palustre. NCBI lineage: Eukaryota > Viridiplantae > Streptophyta > Magnoliopsida > Rosales > Rosaceae > Comarum > Comarum palustre. The sequence continues at coordinate 12,750,589 of OX637572.1, read as the reverse complement.
AACATCTTCCACAGGTAACAGAAAGACGTCACCAGATCAGTCGGCGAAAGCTTGAAGCTCAACCAAACCAGTCTCATGTATGCACAATAGAATATCACCCATCGATAGATCTCAACAGCCCAAATCTCTAGACCATACGAACCATTTACATGACATAAGCAAAGAACCAAAACAAAATAAAAAAGGAAGAGTGGGGGTGGAAGGGATCGATATGTAACTAGATCGAAGGAACATACAGCCATAAGCATACACTCCCTTGTAGCACTACCGAGTTCTTCGAGTTTACGTGCGGCAATAACGAGACAAACTCGTGTCACAATCCACTCAACATGATGCCTATATAGGGACACGAATGACCCTTCATGCAATCGATAAATATGGATCTCAGGAATGAGGATGTGCATCTTGGAGAAGAAATAGAGATATGAGAACCATAAAGATGGTGGGGATGGGTGGGCTAAACTTAAAGAACTGGGTATGGTTGGAGGCTTGAATTTGAGCTTGCAAAGAAAACTAAAACAAAGGGAAGAAAATATCTGCCACCATCAGGACAGAGAACTACCAACCATAAGAATGGTAAGGAAGATGTATAAAATAGGAGAGTGCTCCCTCTTCTCTAAATCTGAAATCTAGATCAAAAACTGATTCAGATCTAGAAGAAGAGAGGGGGAGAAAGAAATTGGTTTTGGGGGGGGGTTTTCTGGAAAGAATGCAGACTTTCTCTCACTAAGAAAGTCTTGACGCGTTACTTGTGTCACTAATTCTATAGCTTGTGCTTCTCAAAGTGTTAGTTTTTTTATTAATCTAAACTTATAAGTCATTCAATGCTTATAAGTATAAACTCTAATGTATTATCAATCATTCACCCAGGCGTGTAAATATTTGGTGTACCAAAAATGTGTCGAGGGATCTCAAGATGAAACATGATTGCCCAGCCTAACTACTAAATACCCTCCATGATTAAAACATGAGAGTGCTCCCCCTTCTCTAAATCTGAAATCTAGATCAAAAACTGATTCAGATCTAGAAGAAGAGGGGGAGAAAGAAACTGGTTTTGGGGGGGTTTCTGGAAAGAATGCAGACTTTCTCTCACTAAGAAAGTCTTGACGCGTATTACTTGTGTGTCACTAATTCTATAGCTTGTGTGTTCTCAAAGTGTTAGTTTTTTATTAATCTAAACTTATAAGTCATTCAGTACTTATAAGGCATTCAATACTTATAAGTACAAACTCTAACTTATTATCAATCATTCACCCAGACGTGTAAATGTTTGGTGTACCAAAAATGTGTCGAGGGATCTCAGGATGAAACATGTTTGCCCAGCCTAACTAGTAACTACCCTCCATGATTAAGTATCCAAGTTTCAACCATAAACCTAGCATCGTTGATACCAGAGCATCTCCAACAGCTCATGTAAAAATAGAATTATTTTTATTTCAGAGAAAAAACATCAGTTTTCAGGTCCAACAGCTCATATAAGCATCCTCTATAATAGAAAAACTAAGAAGAGAGAGAAATACATCATCTATATCTATAGAATTCTTAAATTTTGTATATTTCATAGACAAATCTCTAAAATTTATTGCTTATCTTTTAAAATTTACTCTATGTCCAATCTTTCTCCTAAAAATAGAATAAAAATGTCATTTATATCTCTCTAGAGGAATATTGAGATTATTAAATATGTAACATGTGATTTTGATTTAAATATATATATATAATAATTATTTAAGATTATTAAATTATATAAAAATATATATTTAATTTAATAGAGTAAAATAGAAGAGGAATTGATCCACTTTTTATAGAAATTTTATGATTTTATTTTCTATAATAAAAAATTATACAAATACTATTAGAAACGTTTTCAAAAACTACTGTACATGTACTTTAATGAACCAATAAATGGTACGTGAATACAACAATGACCGACAATATAATTGATCAGGGTATGTGCGGGGGTTCCTACACTATAATAACTTGCCAGCATTTGGTTTCCATGTGGCATGGATAAAGGTCATCATGATTTTCCATATTTTGGTCAACGAAACTAAGAATGAATGTCATCAAGTTGTTCCCGTGGCATCATGCATGTCACAAACTATAAATAGTTTATGTTCTAGAAATTCAATTTTATACATTCTAATCCTTACAGTGGTGGTGAGTTGTAGCGGGTATAGAATTTCAGTTTTAAGAATGCTTGAATTTCATAACTATTGTCCTCCAATGATTCAAGGGACTCCTTCAGAAGTGCTTGTGCTTCTTGTCTCCTCCTAAACCAATCAGATACTCTTATCCGAGTAATTGGGACACTGATCGGAAATTATATATATTGCTTTCGAAAATGACACCAGAACAAGTAGCCGGATAAAATATTGTAGTTGTCTAGTTGTCCCTGTCTCTTATCGCAAATTTTTTTGCATTATAATGGTGTGTTAATCACCTTAATTAAGACTCTTGACTTTGGTGTGAAAATTGAAAAAAAATAGAAGAAGTAGAGACGTAATGAGCTTATCTCTTCAAATGTATATATTTAAGGAAGAAGAAGTTAGAAGAGTTGTACTTGAGGGTTTTTTTCTTTCTGATATTTAAAAATGTAAATATTAGAAAATTAGAAGGCAGAGTGAAAGATAATTAGAGGAACTGAGAAAGTGAAAAAAAAAAGTAAATTAGGCACCTAAAGTCGAGAGAGGTTTAACATAGTAGAAGAGTGTACACTGTTGGGATCTGAACAAAGAAAATGAGAAGAACATAATAAAATTTAAGGAGAATAGGTAAAAACTTAATTTGTTATTCATTCATGTTTTTGTCCTATTACATAATAGAATATATAGAAATCATACGATATTACAATTATATTTGAGTTGGATTACTAATTATTAGAATATATACTAAATAAGTAGGTTCAGGGGCTGACCCATACTTGGAAATTTGGTGGGACTTAGATTTTTATAATAGAAAAAAAAACTTTAACGGTGCGAGAACAATTTATATATTGAAACGAGAGATACACCATACATGCAGGACGTACAAATATATGCTTGTATAGAATAAGATTCATAAAACTCTTTAGATTTAGCACAAAAGAAGCTAAATAAAAATGACAATGTAAACAAAATATGTAGATGTAAAACCTAAAGGCATCTAGCTAGTAACATGTTCTTTCATCAAAAATTCGTCAGCTAACTGCCAATCCTAATTTTTATCCAAATTTTAATTAAGTTCACTATAATTGAACAAAATTGTATACTTGCCTACAATTGAGATGAAGACCAATTATTAGGTGGTGAGTTGATTGGGTGCGTCAAAGAGTGAAGAACTTGTACATATAATTCACCTTTCCTAATCTCTCATGAGTGAAAATCTATAGATAAAGCATGACCATTTCTTTTATAAGCTAAGTAACTAACTATATGTAATGTAGTATTTAATTTCTCCCAAACCATTTGGGTGAGACTTGAGTCCCAAGCAACGAAGGCCTAGATCCGTCCTTGAGTAGGTTTGAAGTAAGTTATTGAGAAGAGGTTTAACATATACACTCAAAAAACAAAAGTTACAGACCTAAGTTTGTTTTTTGGCTTTTGGGGTTTGGGATGCTTGAGAATCCCATGGCTGCACCTAGATCTGCTTTGTCCTTATAGTGAAACGAATTCACGCTCTTAAAATTCATACCGTCTTGAGTGCACATGGTGCAATTGAACCATAACAACCAAAGCAAACGTCGCCTCCCTCTTCATCTCGAGGTTTCACTCTCCCCTACCGATTATGACTCTTTATTCCAGTAACAAGTTGCCGATAAAATCTCTGTTATGCTCGACCGCCGGGACGTTCCTCAGAGAGAGACTCCTCTCCTCTATGCTTGGTTCAACGACGTTGCATTGGCCAAGATCCTTGTCTCCGCCAGCGCCGACGTGTCGCTTCAGAACACGTCGCCGGGTGGAACCCGTTCCAGGAGCCGCTCCCTTGCCGCCGCCATCATCATCAAGGACCCTGAGGAGTTCGATCTCGACCTTGCTTTTAGTGTTGTGATTCTTCTTCATCTTTGATTGAAATTTTTTGTTTTTGAAATAAACCTCGACCCAGCACCACTCGCCAGACTCGGAAAGACCCACTGAAACCCGACCTCTACTCCACCTTCGTCTTCCATGCCGATGACAAATCTGACCACCGTGCCAAGTCACCAACAAACTCAGAACTAGACCCGTATGTCATATTTTTCTACAAGAGAAATGCTCACGACGAAGACGACAATGACTCGTCCCTCCCTTCGCTCCTCAAGCGCCTCTCCATGCATGGACTTCGGCGACGGCACCTACCTCTATTACTTATGTGATTTTACTTTTACTGTTGATTAGGTTTCTTGGGTTTCAACATTCTTAACAGTGTTAATCTTGATAATAGTATCATCTTTAAATAAGATCAAATGAATGGCTGAGATCTTATTATAACTATTGGTTCACTTGCACCTTTTGATCTATACCAGAATTTTCTTTTAAAATTGAAATCCTCATTTTTATTTTTCATTTTTAGTAATTTAAATTTTGTTTTCTTACAAAAATGATTATAAAATAAAAAAAATGGGAGTATGGATCACAATGTGAGGAATGTGAATTTCACTTCTCTTTTTGTATATAATTTCAAACTATATGATGTTTGATGTGACATTAAACTGTTTCATATACTGTGTTGTATTATATGATACGTATACAAAATATATTTCTAGCTTTAATAAAAGGGTGTTAGCGCTTTCTTAAATGTCATATTAATAAAATTGTCAAATACATGGATGAGCATTGAATATAAACTCCCGATTAAAAATAAGTTGTAAGCATATAGAGAACAATATATTATGAATCTACACTAAAATTGTAACAACAAGACATCAGCTAACAAACAAGGTTTTATTGACAACTCTATTAATTTTAACATAACAAAGACATAATGAAGGAATGAGAAATGTCTCATGAGTATAACTCGATATGTAACACAAACATATTCGCCAATAGATCGAGTGATCTTTGCTACGTTGAATACTGGCTCCTAATTCGTGTTACATATGGACTATGCAGTTGAAAATACTCTATGGCCTCGTTTGTTTCGTGAAAAATAGGTATTAGGAAATGAAAGTAGTTCCTTTCCCGCTTGTAGAAAAACAAAACGAAATGAAAGACTTTCCTGCATGATAGGAAAAAGTGGGGGAAAATAGATCCTTCTAAAATCCAAGGAAACCACTTTCCTTCATTATTTCCCAACATTTATTACTCATATTATAATATTTTAACAATATTTCTGATGACTTTTCTTATGTTACCAAACATTAGAATGAAAACTTCTCAAGAAATTTCATTCTCGTTCACTTTCCGTTCCCAAAAAAGAGAGCAAGGAACTACTTTCATCTCCGTGAACCAAACGAGACCTATTTGTATGTATTCAACACGACAGAACTATATCTTCCCATTTTCATTGGTAGACTCACCACCAATTATTTACTTTTATATGTGTAATTTTTAAAATCTGATTCCTGGTTAAAGATGTGTTATGGGTGTGTTATACACATGATTGCATTACAAATTTTGAAGAAGTAATTTTCCATGATTGATTATGTAGGTGAATAAAACATTTATGCTCTAAGAGCATTGCCTATTGTTAAATCTATTTTTTTAAATTTTTTATATCCTAAAATTAATAAAAAAAAATTGATAAATATATCAAGCTAGTCAAGAATTACTAGTGAAAAATCAAAGTTTTTCATATTTATTTATCCACATGCTAGTTCATTATTAATTAAAAATATTTATCAACTTACCTTTAATAATAATTACTGAAATTAAATACTTATAATAATTATTAAATTTAATAATAATTATTAAATTTAATAATAATTACTTAGAACGGATACTACCATGTCATGTCAAGTTCTCCTACTCTTTCCTTTTATTTCTTGCAATGTACGTTCTAAATCAAGCACGTGTTGCCACACGTGAGATAACCCACGTTTGGACTTTGGAGTTTGTGGGCTGTGATTCAATCTTTGTTACATGAGTGCAATGGATATTATCTTCTACATGCGTGATCACGTGATAAACACACAAATTCAACTTCATTACAACCTCTAATTAGATATTTGTATTGTTGGTGGTCTATGTATCGATTATAAATTTTGTTTTAAATATTCTCTCGTTTTTCAATAATTTATCTATAATAAAAAAGCAAAAATCAATATTTCAATCAAGTTTTTTTCTTCAACTCTTACATATACTCTATTTTAAAGATTTCATGTTCATTCCTTAAATTAATCTTTTAAATTTTAAAATTTGTTATAAATATAAAGAATTTAACTTTCTCTCCTTATATTTGCTATTTTGAAGAAATTAATCTTCCTTAAATTTAAAAAGACCAAGAAGTTAGAGAAGATGAAGAAGTCAAAACCGATACAAATTATTTTTATTTTTCGGGTCAAACTACTTATTACAGTCTCAACTCCATATTTATTATTTTCTAGAAAATTATAAACAACAAGTTCACCTCAAACAGACTGTTTCTTTCTCAGTCAAGAAAAAGAGAAACTTGTCGGAAACGAGAGCTTGTAGCGGGAGACAAAAGACCGGAAGCACAATAGTTACAGTGGCAGACTGGCAAGTGATGTGTGATCGGTCTTGACAGTCCACTAGTGTCCCTTTTAATACGTTTTTAACTTTTTTTCACCCGGCAGGGTAAAAAAACAAGAGCAATTAGAATTTGGCGGAAATAGGAGCAGTAGGGTGGCGTAGTGCACGCATGACACGGAGACCAAAACGACAAATTGACAAAGGGATGGCCTCACACGCACACCCCCCGCGCACATAGCCACCATCCATTTTGGGTCCCACTCACACGCACACACACAAACATACATTTAATGACCTACTAAATAGCCGTAATTGCACTCAAACCCTCCCCCGATTTCCGTTTTGTTTCTGTTTTAGCACTTCAGTTTTGGTTTATTGCATTTTGGTCACCGAGTTTTGTGTAGGGTTTTGTAATCTAATTGTTACTCTTTTTTGAAAGCCTAGTTGTTAGATTCTTAAAGCTTTACAAATTTGGTCGTTGGATATGTGAGTCTTTAATCCAAATGAAATAAAAAAATTAGGATATAACTTTTTGAGTTAGTTACTTCAATGAGTTATTTCAGTTGATCATAACCTCGAAAATAATAGACCAGAAGAACTGAAGAAGACAAAAAATCATGCAATCTAGCTTGTCAACTAGAGGAAGATATTTTCCAAAAAAATGATCAATTTTATTGATGAGCTCAATCTAGATAAAAATAATTAATTGTCGTTTATTACAATAAAATCACGATTGATATATTTGTTTTCAATAGATTATAACAAAAGTATGGATTTGTCGTTACTATACATCGACTTTTATATCATAACTGATATAAATTTATCCATTGGCATAATATCTTTCAAATTATTAAACTTGTTTTACAGTTATATATATATATATATATATAAAGGAATTTGTCACTATCCACATCATTCTTCAATAACACTCATTTCAAAAATAATAGTTGTTCATGTCATCATTGTGCAAGCTTTCTAACCATCTTAAAATGGTGCACAGTCATTTCAAAAATAAGAGTTGTTCATGTCATCATAGAACAGAATCTCTTGTATAAAAGAGAGAAAACACCACACAGTTCAAGGATCAAAATGAACATGTTGAGGCATAAGGGGTGAAATGCGAGAACCAGAATACATTAACGGGCAATGCTGCAAAAATTACGAAAAAATAAATACCCACCATCCTTTTTTGCCCAAATCTGAATGCCCCAAGGAAGCAACAAAAAGAGAAACGAGAGTGACAGATACTCAAAGAGTCAATTCCTTTCTCTCTCTCCCTCTGTAGGTATAAGTTTCTCCAAGTCAGTCATTCCGATCCAAAACCAAAACAGACAGAGAGGCCCCTCCCAAATCGCCACCCCTTGTCCTCTCTCACCCTTCAACGGTCACCTCAACCTCACTGTGACAAGACTATGAGTGTAACGCACCTGAGCCCGTAGCCCCATTCCTCTATAACAATACCGAGGCCACTCTCTCATTCACTCACTACCATGAGGAGGTTGTATTCTTCGCTGAGAATGAGATCTTCCGCTTGTTAGCTCCGGCGTAGATTTCAAATTCGCGATTCCGAGATGCTGACGTGTATTCCCTGCTCCAAGCAGCAGCTCGGCAATGGATCTCTGCCTCACGACGACGACGACGACGGCGTTGTCGCTACCCCGAGGACGAAGCAAGCGCTCAAGGCTCTCACCGCTCAGGTAATCCTAATTCATTTCTCTCTAGTTTGTTGTGTTTTCTGGTGTTGATTGAGAGTTGGTGTTGGTTTTCAGATCAAGGACATGGCATTGAAGGCCTCCGGAGCCTACAAGAATTGCAAGCCGTGTGCCAGGCCGTGCGGCGACCACCGCAACCGGAACTCTGCGGATTCCGACACGGCGTCGGAGTCGGCGAAGTTTCACTGCTCGTACCGGAGGACCGGGAGCGCGAATTCGACGGCGAGGATGTGGGGGAAGGAGATGGAGAGCCGGCTGAAGGCGCTTTCGAGCGGTGAGGGGACGCCGACGTCGGTGAGTGGGAGGACGGAGTCTGTGGTGTTGGTGGAGGATGATGAGCCGAAAGAGTGGGAAGCTCAAGTAGAGCCTGGTGTGCTCATCACCTTTGTTTCGCTGCCACAAGGAGGAAATGATCTGAAGCGCATTCGGTTTAGGTACATTTTATTTTTTTGCTCTGTTTTGATGTGATGGTGGAGATTCTGGTTTCCGTGGAGTGTAAGTTGTGGAATAATGACATGTTTTTGGAATTGTGATATTTGATTTACCCTTTTGCTTGTTGGACTTGTGCTATTGTTCTTGATCTGGAAGTATAGCTTCTGATTTCTTTTGACTGTGATTGCATGTTTTTACTATGAGGAGTTGATTGGGGTTGAACTTTTCTGAATTTGTCCTTTGTATTTGGAATTGAGTGTCATAGTCATGTAAATTGCTACTTACAATTTTTTTGGGGTAATATTTTTTCAAAAGCTCAAGCTCTCAATAGGTGAAATATTTTATCATCTAATTATCTGGTATTATTTTACCATGTTTGTAAGACCTAACTTTCTGGGTACCCCATTATTATCAGTGACCTGGGGATAGTCCGTCTCTCTTCTCTCTGCTTCATTCATCGACCAGTTTTTAATGGCTTGGCATGATTTAGTTCATTCTCTTAATAATCTCTATCTGATTATACTTGGGTCTTGGGTGTGTTATCATGGATAAAGACATTATTTTGTTATTATTTAACCTTCAAAATTGTAAATCCCTTCTTCTGGATCTTAAATATGGCGAAGGCTATTTAGCTTTGTTTCATTTCCATACAGCTTTCTCACCAACATTCAATATCCCATCTCCAAATATTTGATAATTTAATTAATGAATTTATCAAACTATGATATATATGGCAGCCTTGCTACAGGGGATGGTGTTTGTATAAATATTGAGTGCCACTGGTGTTTTTGTTTCACACATTAATTCTGATGGGAAGTTATGTGGGGAGGTCTGATCAGTTTTTAAGAATAGAGAACTAATTTAGATGTTTATTGCATTGCATCTTCGGGTAGAGACGTAGAGCATATACCCATTCAATATAGGATCCGGCTTCTCTACCTGAATTTTTATTGATTGGATAATTTAAAACCATTAGATTGAATAAAGATAACATGAGTATGACATCACGGGACCACATTGTACTTAATCCAATGGTTTTAAACCATCCAAGCAACAAAAATCCAAACAGAGAAGCCAATTTATTCAATATATCCTATACAAAATCCACTGTTAGAACTTAATGTTAATTAAATACCATCTCATGTTTGCTTGAACATTCAATTTCTAGATGCAGCACTAGAATCTGCTGAATTATGTATAGTTGTTTATCTTGTTGCTGGACATGCTATCATAATTTCTTATAAACTGCTAATCATTGGTTTGTAACTTTTACCAGCCGGGAACTGTTTAACAAATGGCAAGCTCAAGGGTGGTGGGCAGAGAATTATGACAATATCATGGAGTTATACAATGTGCAAAGATTCAATCACCAAGAAGTCCCCCTTCCAACCCCGCCTAGAAATGAAGACGAGGTGAGCTTACCCCAAATGTATATGTACATTTTCTTCATGATGCAAAGGCTAGGTTTGGTCAAACAAGTTACATTTTGAGTCTATATTCTTTCTAGGATTATCAATTACAGATCATCATTCTAGGTAACTTGTGCATGAGACTGGCATATTTCCTTTTACTGGCCAAGGTCCTAATGTGACCAACCGTCACTACCTCTCTTATCTATTATACTACATTCATAAAAAAACTTATCTTTTATGTTGTTTTAATTGGATGGATACATGTTTAAAGGGATCAACTGTAATTATTTTGTATTGTTAAATATACTTTTTTCCCTCCCCTTTCAAAGGTTGAATCTTCTAGGCAAAGTCCTGTGACTCCCCCAATGAGCAAAGAACGCCTGCCCCGCAACATTTACCGGCCAATGGGTGTGGGGTACTCTTCATCAGATTCACTTGACCACCATCCAATGCAATCCCGTCAGTACTGTGACACCAGTGGTTTAGCTTCAACACCTAAACTTTCCAGCATAAGTGGAGTCAAAACTGAGTCATCATCGATAGATGGTTCTATAAGGAGTAGTTCAGAGGCAAATCGCTCAGAGGTTTCAATTAGTAATGCTAGTGATATGGAGACTGAATGGGTTGAGCAGGATGAACCAGGAGTGTACATTACTATCAGAGCATTGCCAGGTGGGGGTCGGGAGCTCAGACGTGTCCGTTTCAGGTATGTAGCCTTTATTGTGGATGTTAAGTTACTTATGTTTTGGTTTAAGGTCGGAAAAACAAGCTCTTATTCGTAGTGCCCTATGCCTTTGGTTATTGCTTCCTTTGTCGCTGTTCTGCGGAACAAGAATGACATGGACAATAAAAACTGCTAGTACCCTAATTAGTAGTTTTATTCTTACCTTGTTTATTAGCCACTTCACCATCCCATTCTCCTCCCAACTGGATAGAGATGGAAAAGTGCAGGACTGATAATTCATTTTCAGTTATTGAACTGAGACTGCGTGATGAAATTGCTTGAATAACAGTTTTTATTTCTTTTATTCTGTTATTATGCAGCCGTGAAAAGTTTGGTGAAATGCATGCGAGATTGTGGTGGGAAGAAAATAGGGCCAGGATTCAGGAGCAGTACTTATGACTTAGAAGTTAGCACAAGTTTGACATGGCCTTGAAAATGACATTAAAAGCAGCTGTATGTTCTTTAGCTCAAACCTCCATCAGAAAAGCTTTCATGTAGCAACTATGTCCCAGTTACTTATCTTGTTGAATATATCTGTGAATTATGGGTTTTTTTAAACAAAATTTTCTTATCTTTTTCATTGAATGTTAGTTTCTTTGCCATTTGGTGAATGGGTGTGGACAATGGATATGATGAGAAATGTTTTCTCATCAGAATGAAAAGTTGGATTTTAATGACAGATACTTCTCATTTTGCTCGTAGAATAACATTCTCTCAGTTTCTTCATCTGAAATGCAATGTTCCCTGCCAGTAAAGGATTATCCAAAATTGATGCTCTGATATGCAATCGCATTTCTTTTAAGGGTTCCCCTTGCTCTCTGCTTTTATAGGCATACAGTTTCTTCCTTCATAGATTAGTGCCTTGAACATCTGTTAAAATAGGTCTCAAACCGAACAGGGGAAAGCCATGGTCATCCACTAATTTTCAAGCTTCGAACCCCACATGAGATGCTGAATTAACACTCGAAGCGAATTCAGCAACACAAGCCATTTTTCATCAAGGACATCAATGCCAATACCATCTGTAGCACTACCATAATCATAATCCCATCCATACAAACAATTAAACCGCCAGGGGTGGTTTGCACCACCTAGTGTCCTAGTCTTACCTCTGGGATGTTTCTGACCTACCTTGTTGAGGTTGAAAAGTAATATCGTGCCATAACAAGTCAATTCTGAACTTCCTAGCAAACCAGACTATAAGTTGTCCAATCATTACCCAAGGCACAATTGAACATCTTTGCAGCCAAGTGCTAATGAAATAGTCATCGGGTTTTGAAGGAACCGAATGAGATAAATGATCCAAAATTCCTCGAGTAAAAGGGCAGTCATATAAAACACACCATGAACTCCTGAAGGGATACTCTTCATCAAAAAAAACTCCTGAAGGGATATCCAATGGACTCCTTACCAAATTACCACCGTAGAGAAAGAAAAATTCAGAGCCTTCCAAGTTTTTTTTTAAATTTTAGAAGGCACATTACTATAAAACAATCTATAACGTTAGGTTTAGATTATGTAATTACAATTTTCACGAAAATTGTAAAGCCATTGGAATTACAATTGGATGAATTTAAATTCCATCGATTAAGAATTTCATTATTTGAATTTTAGGATATAGAGTTTTAAAATGACATGAATTTGTATTTAGACTAAGTTCAGTTAAGGGAATTCACAAATGACACATATTTTGTGAGGAATAAAAATTGTTAAAATTGTTAATTCTACGACATTAGAATCCAAACGGGAGAAACATCTAAGAAATTGGGAATTCCTTATTTTTGATTAAATTCCTGGAAATTCACTCGTTTTTGGACACATCGTAAAAGAACATCATTGAACTCAATGAGACCGGACTAAAGGAAGGAAGCAAAAAGATTACAGGTGATTTTGTAAGTAAAATTTGTATTTGATAACCTCAAAAATGAATTATTTTTTTAAAGTAAATGTAAAAAAAGATACATTTGGTGAAATGATGAAAATGTCCTTAAATTTTAACAGTGTTAGTGATTAAGGTATTAAAATGCTAATTGAATAAAACTTAGGGTATGAAAATACAAGTTTTTGATAGTTAGGTATAAAAATAAAAATATTATCATAATTCAGATGATATTTTGAAATTAATTCTAACAATTATTTATGTGACATGTGTAATGGTTACATTGTAATTACGCTGATTGTTGATGATCGTTTTGCAACACCTCTCCTCCAGCATGGCTTGAATATCTTGTTCATTAGGGCTGGGCACTTCGTATAGCAATCTCAATTCTATCCATGTCATGTCCTGATAGTTTGGAAACTGAACGGGATAGGACGAGATCAGGACAAGATGGGACCATCTCGAAATTATAAATGTACTTGTATTCGATCATAACCGTCTGATTTTTAGGGTGTATAATATCTTATAATAAACTTAAAAACACTCAATGAGATGTCAAAAACCTAAATATAAATTCACAGTACTAGTTTCATAAAACAAAAGTTAGATAATTCATTCACATTTGATGATGATGATCATATGAAAGATATCGGCTGCCACAATGAAACTATGTAGTGATAACTGAAGCTCCTTTGATTTTTCAAACTTGAGAGTTTTCTCGAGATTTTAATTAATTAGTTAGATACAAATTACAATCATTTAATTAATTAGTTATTAATTTCCTTTAAATTTTTACAATTTTTGTTCGTCTTGTACTTATATAGAGTTAGGAGTTTAGAGACAATTATACCATGAAAAAGTAATACCATAGAATATATATATATATATAAGAAATTAATACACAATAAAACCCTCATAAATATTAGATGAGTTCATATTGACTTTATAAAAATAGATATAAAATTTCTTCAAGAATTTAGGATCAATTTATCTATTCTATGTTTTTTTTTAATTTTTTTTCTATCGTTGTTTGATCCCGGTCCCGTCCCGATACCAAACGGGATTGTCCCGTATGAGATACGTTTCTAAAGATGCAATTTCGTCTCGTTCGTCCTGATAATATATTTTCGGGACATGACGAGATTGGGCAAATCCCGTCTCATGCCCAACCCTATAATGTTCACATTTAAAGGTGTAACTGCATGTAATGACTTGGGCAATTGTGAGATCAAGTACGATCAGGAATGCCTTGTTCACCTCGTATTAAAATGGAATTGTCGGGATTGTTCTTTGTGCGGCGGATTGGGTTTATAAGTAAGTCGACCTCGACTAATTCGTGTTCGTCAACTATTAAATATTGCTTGAACTCTAGTGGTACATAGACACATCTTAACACTCATTTTTGATGAATACGAAAAAGTGGATGATGCTCGGTCCTAAATGAGTTCTTAGTTTTTTTTGTGGATGACTTGGTTGGTTAGTGATCCCTTCTATTTGAGAGAGGGCTTTTATGAGTTGATGTAGTTGGTAGTGTCGTGGGGTGAGCCATGGTTTTGGTGTCGTTTTCAGGGACTATATTAATGCCGGTTTGTTCTTGTTGTCAATGTAATGGGGAGGTTACCTGTGCATATATGCTCGTAACTTTGACATGTAGTGTTTGAAAAAATTGTTTCTTCTTAAGGTTGACTGCAATGATGTATCGGTACTTCTGGATTATGTTAGGTTACGGTTGAACCCATTTCGGTTCTTGTCTATTGTAATAGTTGGGTTTTCGGGTAAGTAGAGGAGAGTGGAGAATTTACTTCCACCACCGTTGTCTCTCATGGTTGTAATCTGTATTCCCGTTAATAAAACTCTCTATTAATTGCTCTCAAAAAAGGTTATCTTGATAACTTCAATCTCTGGTATAAGGGTATTGATTATTTTTCCAATCGAATAGGAAATCACTAGTGTAGCAATTATAATTAATTAAAAGGAAGAATGATCATTTGCACAAAATAAGAAAAGTCAAACCATAAACCAATGAATTAAAAAGTCAAATGCTCATTCCAATACAATTTGTACTTACTAATGTCAAAATACACAAATCTTTATTAAATTCATAATAAAATAATATTTTTGAGACAATTTAACCTTGTTCCTTATACACACTTGGAGAAAAAAAAAGAGATAGAATATTTTACCGGAGCCTCTCCTGTCGCCGGACTCCGGTCTCTGGTCACCGGTCGCCGAAACATTATTGGTAGCCTGAATTTTACCGGATTTTTTTACATGGGCTACATCTACATCAAATTCAAGTCTGTTAACCCCAATATACTACTCCAAATCTAAGTCTGATAACCATAGTATACTACAAAACCAAATCTACTAAACCAAGTGTACTCCAAAACCAAGTTTACTAACCCTTGTATACATCAAAACCAAGTTTACTAACCCCAGTATACTTCAAATCCAAGTCTACTAATCCCAGTATTTCATCAAATCCAAGTCTACTAACCCTAGTATCAACGTTTCCTAACCGCTGACGTGTAGACGACATGACCAGATCTAGATTTGACACTGCTATTCAGACTCAGTGTTGCAGTGGTAGCGAGGACGAGGCTGAGATTAGGTGGAGGGGAGGATGAGCTTATCAGATATAGTGGAGGCGAGGATGAGGTCGTCGAAGATAGTGGAGACGAAGAATCTGTGAGTATCAGTTAGAGAGAGAGATGTTTGCAGATCTTTCGTTGGAGAGTCATCGTCGTTGAGGGATTGGTCAGAGTCGGTGAGGCGTTGATCGACGTTGGCTTGCTTCGGCATTGGTAGTAAATCATAAGTTTGCTACCCCTAATAAACTTGTACCAAAGGTAGTAAATTTGCAAAACAGTATCTCCAAGGCCCATTATACATATTACAAACAGTGAAAAATCAACTTACATGTAAAAAAATAAAAGTTTACTACCCTTAGTAAACTTTTACTAAGGTAGTAAACATAAGTTTACTACCCCTAATAAACTTGTACCAGAGGTAGTAAACTTGCAAAACGGTATCTCCAAGACCCATTATATATATATATTAAAAACAGTGAAAAATCAACTTACATGCAAAAAATAAAGTTTACTACCCTTAGTAATCTTTTACTGAAACTCGAGCAAATGAACAAACTCGAGCGACAACATCGGAAGGAGCAAAACATCAACATTTTCAGGAATGGTTGTAGTCTGAGATTTCGAGCTCGACGACGCCGGAGACTTGAAGGAGGAGATCTGGTAAGAGACTTAAGGGAGGAGAAGATTTGGTAAGAGACTTGAGAGAGGATGAGATTTGGTCGAGGGAGGAAGAGACTCCGGTACGAAATCGGAGAGGGAGGAGGAGATCTGATCAGTTAGAGCTGAAGGTGACGATGACTGATGTGAGGGATCTAACCTCGTCGGTGACGAGACCTCGCCAAAGATGCCTTCGCATAGTTGTGCTTCACCAGAGAGAGAGAGAGGATCGGTGCTGGGAGAAAAGAGAGATATGAGAGGGAGTAAAATGAGAGGCATATGAGAGGAGAAAGAAATTTAGATTAGGGGTAAAAGTGTAATTGTATTAATATTAATTGGAATGGGCAGGTCAAATCTGTTTTCATTGGAATAGACTAACAATCCCTATAATTAGTACTATATGGTCAATTATTGTAATTACAAAACACTGTCACCCGAACTATGATTCTATTTACATACCTAATAACTATCAAAAACTTGCATTTTTCATACATTAAGTTTCATTCCGTTAGCATTTTGATACTTTAACCACTAACACTATTAAAACTTAAGGGTATTTTTGCCATTTTATCAAATGTATCATTTTTTACTTTTACTTCAACAAAATAATTTATTTTTTGAGGTTATTAAATAAAAATAGAACAATTTATTCATTAAAAAATCCAAAACTAAATATTTATTTTTACAACAATAGTGATAATCCAATAATCCATTGATTTAGGTGAATAAATGGTGTTCTCGAGTATGTTAGAACAATAATAATGAAAAATATTTAATTTTAATAACAATTTTAACGTATAATTTTCATATCTATTTGATGTTTTATTTTTAATCTATTTTTGGTCAAATATACCAATTTTATTTAAAATTTTGATAAAATTTTCATGGATATTCGATTTTTTCTTGATATATCTATCGATACTTTCTTTTTTTGAACCACCTATATTTCAATGATTGTCGATATTTTAGTCATTGATTGTGATTGATTATTTTTATTGGCTTTTAATTTATCTAATTATAATTAATGAGTTTAGTTGTAATATTTTTTTTTAAAATTTTCTTCACATGTAACTCCATATATATATATATACATACAAGAGTTCTACTAACTGCTATCACTATTGTTTCAAAAATAAAATATTTAATATTCATTTTTTGAATATTTTGCTAGTAAATTGATATATTTGTATTTGATAACTTCAAAAAGTAAATTATTTTGTTAAAATAAATATAAAAAAATACATTTGGTGAAATGATGAAAATACCTTTAAATTTTAACAGTGTTAGTGATTAATGTATCAAAATGTTAACGAGATAAAACTTAAGGTATGAAAATACAAGTTTTTGATAGTTAGGTTTGAAAATAAAAATATTATCATAATTTATGTGATGTTTTGTAATTAATTATTATTATTATTTTTTAAATCCAAAATTAAATATTTATTTTTGCAAGAATAGTGATAAAAGTTAGTTGAACTCATGTATGTATATATGAAAATTAATATGGATTATTATAAAAAAACAGAAAGTTCAAAAAAATCTTAAGGATATTTTAGTCCATAATCACAATAATCTCTTGATTTAGGTAAATAAATGGTGTTCTCGAGTATGTTTGAACAATAGTAATGAAAAATATTTAATTTTAATAACAATCTTAACGTATAATTTTCATATATATCTGATTTTTATATTTAATATATTGTTTGGTCAAATATACCAATTTTATTTAAAATTTGATAAAATTTTCATGGATATTCAAATTTTTATCGATATATCATCGAATTTTTTTTTTTCGTTCCATTTATTTTCCATTATTATAGATATTTTAGTCTATGATTGTCGATATTTTAGGCCTTGATTGTGATTAGTTATTTTTATTGGCTTGTAATTTATCTAATTATAATTAATGAAGTTAGTTGTAATATTTTTTTTTATTTTTCTTCGCATGGAACTCCAAAAATATATCTCTATATATTAAGCGAACCGCGGTAGATTACTGTTTATGTGAATAGTGTCATCCCGATTTCGCCCTTCCATTTCTGTTGTTTTTACGTTATATCTTTCCTCACAAAATTGACGATTTTACCCTTATCAGTTGTTTTTAGAGTCTCTGCTGTTCACCTATTCTAACTCACCGCTTCCGATTCCGATCCAAAGAGTCTGTAGGGAAGAGAAAGAAAAATGAACGATTGGAGATAAGGGCATGTTCTTTAACGAATGAATTCTCAATACCATAGTCGGTGAGGGAACTATTAGTAATCTCCTACTAATTCTAGAGGCAGAAAAGAAACTGAGTTGTCCGATTACTGAGGTTATCTCTTTGATTTCCCCCTCAAAATTGGAAGACAAGAGTTTACAGATGTAATAGAGGCAATGTTTTGGATATTCCATCTTCATTTTGTATTCCTATTTTATCTTATTTTTATGGTTGAGTCTTTAAGTGAGATTATTAGCTTATTTGCATAGTCTCATTAGTCTACTGAATTTTATTGTGCAGATAGAAATTGAGGTGAGATTATGATGGCAGACCGGAAAGAAAAAAAGGGAGAGATCTAGGATATTGATTGACTTTCAATTTGGTTTGAAAGCTTGGGTTCATTTGTTTAATTAAGTTTCAATCATTGTTTGATTTCGGTAAAGTTTGATGAAATTCAAATTCCTTATGCACGCTCATAGCGCAGGCGTGAATGCTAGTATATATGAGTTATACTAACTTTTATCATTATTGTTGCAAAAATTAAATATTTAATATTGGATTTTTTTAATATTTTTACAAGTAAATTGTTATATTTTTATTTGATAACCTCAAAAAATAAATTATTTTATTAAAGTAAATTTTAAAAAGATACATCTTGTGAAATGATAAAAATGCCCTTAAATTTTAGTAGTGTTAATGATTAATGTATCAAAATGTTAACAGAATAAAATTTAAGATATGAACATATAAGTTTTTGATATTTAAGTTACATAAAAATATTATCATAATTTATGTGATATTTTATAATTAATTCTAACAATTATTTATGTGACATGCCTAACGGTTAGATCGTAATTACGCTCATTATCACTCGATCGCCCTATTCCTTTTTTTTGGTCGTTCGATCGTCCTATGTCAGTAAATAGCAATATTCTACTACAATGACTACGTTACCCTTTTTCTCATTTTAAATTAGTTGTGTGGTCCCGTAATTTAGCCCAATAACGAGGGGCAAACTCTAATCATTAATATTATTGGGCTGCAGCAAGTCTTTGAGTGGTAAAAACGTTTTCAAAACTTCTCTTTTTCTTTTCTCTCATATTCTAAATGCACCCAAAACCCTAGCCCCTCCTCGCTTCATTCTCCCTCCTACTCCCACCTTCTGCTAAGTTAGGGTTTTTGCTTCCGACCCATCTAATTATATAGTGCTGGGTTTTCCTCCTCTTTTTTTGCAGATTTTAAATTTGGGGACAGAATTAAGGTTTCAGCCATGGTCTCCGGGTCGCGAATCGAAGGTGGGAATCAGATAATCTCCCCCGGAGTGAGAACAACCATCCAATCCATCAAAGAAATAGTGGGCAATCACTCTGATATTGATATCTATTGGGCCCTCAAAGAGACCGATATGGATCCTAATGAAACTGCCCAGAAATTACTCAACCAAGGTCACCCCTTTTGCTCTTTTCTCACTTGGGTTTTGTTTGTGTTGGTCATGTTGTGGTGGGTTTTGTTCTTACTCTAGGGTGCCGTATTGCTTGTCGAGTTTATAGTAGTGGTTGGTTCTGAGTTTCTGTTGGAATAGACTGGTAGGTTTTGGTTTTATGAGTTAATTGTTGAGTTTGTGAGCTAGTTTCTGGAATGTGGTTGTGTTGAGGGGGGCATTCCGGGCAGTTGGTTTGGTTGAATTTAGTGTCCTGCAGTTCAAATTGTAACCATTTTGAGTTTTATTGTTCTGTTTCGTTCGATGTACCTAAGTTATGACCGATCTTTGTCTAGTGTGGTAAAGGGATCGGCAGAACTTATGATCCTATTGATAGCTTAACTGAATTTTTTTGTTGGTGTTCATAGTTGTGCACATTGTCTATCTCCTTGGATATGAGCTATATGTTTGCACGTGTATATGCTTTGTACTAGACTGTATTGTTGCTTTACATCTTAAGACTATTCGTGAGCTTTGTTCTTGATTGTGTAAAACCTTTAGCTTGTGTACAGCTAATTTCTGAACAATTTATTCATGCTGTTTTCTTACAATTACTATTATTTCTTGTTTTTACTCAGACCCGTTTCATGAGGTAAAGAGAAAAAGAGACAAAAAGAAGGAGGTGCCACCTAAGGTATATTTGGTTGGCTCTACAATCTATGTCATATAATGAATGGTAGTTGTTGTACATAATTTCTTTTTTATGGAGATATTAAGTAATTTTCCAATTAAAGAGTGTGATGCTTTTTAGAACACCTACTTGATTCATATCACCAGTCAATAGTGGCACAAACCCTATTTTCTGCCTTTGTTTACTGAGCTCTCTGTCCTATTGTGTCTCATGTCATTGAATTGGACAGTTTTCTCACCAAACTAAATCCACATGGAACTGATACTAGTTTTTGTACTAAATGATCTGTCTTCTAGTAAACGATTAACTCGCATGGCCCGTAGTCTGTCTAATATATAGCCCAAATAAACTTGAAAGTTTTTGTTTTTGTTTGTTTTTTTTTCGGGGGAGTGAGTGAGAGCCAATTAGTTTATCAGGGAATATTATTAGTGTTTAGAAAATCAAGTTTTTGGACTCCAGAGTGATTTTAATTTTGTTTTGTAAGCAATTTTTTACTGCTCCCAACTGAAATTATTACTTGACTTCACTCAACTGTTAGCTGCACTCTAAACGCTTTATTTCCTCTCATTTCATTATCTGGGATAAGTTATGGTGTTATTGGATTCAATAGGTTTCTATTTCCAAGTAAGATTAGCATATTTTAATCCATAATGTGAAGATTTCATGTGATGTAAGAAAAAAACATATCAAAATGCAGACATTTTAACTGATTTGGTGTATTGATGGCTGTAGAGTGTTGGGAAAATGGTTCTTAGTGAACCAAGAAGACATTTTGAGAGTGCTAGTCAAGGACCAAGTTCAAATACAACTTCTGAACATGTTGTGGAGCCTAAAAGACATTTTGAGACTGCAGTCCAAGGTCCTAGATCAAATACGATTTCTGATCGTAATGTTGAGCCTAGAAGACAGTTTGACAGTGCAGGTCAAGGACCAAAATTTAATATGTTTTCTGATCGGAATGTTGAGCCAAGAAGACACTCTGAGAATGCAGGTCAAGGACCAAGACAAAGCTCATTTTCTGATCGGAATGTTAGAAGAGGAGGTTATGTTCGTAGGGGTTTCCCTGGTAATTCATTTTCCCTGATTTCATTTCAGATTTGTTCTTGTTTTCTTTTTCTTGATATGCATATATCTATATCGACATCTTCTGTTTCAACCTTTCATGAACATTTAGTTATTCCCTAAGTTTCTAATAGACTATATAGATATTTTGTTTTAGTGGATTGTTTGCATATTTTATATTAAGATACTTCTGTGTCTTATTACAAAGTGGTTGATATAAGATGAATGCATTCATCATGTTATTTGTTTTTTTACGAAAAAATATCTCAATCTGTATTTAGATTAGGGAACTCCAGGGTCTATTCACCTATTTATGTGCTTCTTATTATTACCCTGGTCAGAGAATGGTAGAACCACACACAAGGATAAAAGGTTTTCAAGGAAGATTGAAGATGAGATATATAGGTTCATTTTGCAAGTGTCAAAGTACCAAGGAGCTATTGTGGTTTAGCGCCCTAGGATCTCTTCTGGTCTTTACTGGTACATTATACGATTTAAGCAAGGCTATAGGATAGATGAACTTAAAGAACAGAAACACAACACCAATTTTATAGTGGTTCAGCTAAAATCCTGGCTTACGTCCACTTACGTGATCTCTCTTGAGAGATCACTAGCACTATGGAGAATAACAACTTGATTACAAGTACTCATTGAAATCCCTATGCTAATCCCCAACTCCCTGCTAGATCTCTTTATCACCCTTGGCTCCCGGTTTTCTGTGTAATCTGTCCTCGCCTTAGAAAACCCCATGCAACTCCTATTTATACTGAATAGGAGCTGCTGATACAACATGGTTTAGGATTCCTAAACCTAATAGACATAAGTCTATTACAAATCCTAATAGAATTTTGAAAGACCAACTTTCCTAGAACTTATAAAAAAGCTACAGTGTTGTCCCCTTTCCATTCTATACTTGGATTTACATATTGAATCCTAACTTTAGATTGTATCAATGAGCCAAAAACACAACAATCTTCACCTTGATGAGTTGATACCAAATGATTGCTGCTCCCTTCATGATATCTTGAATCTTTTTGAAGTAACCCTGAACAAACCTCCAAGAACCTTCACCTTGGAAACTCTTTTTGCCTCAGCGCCTAATTGGGGCTGCATTCCCAAACAACCCGTCTCGCCGACAACAATGCTTGAACTTCTCCATGGCAATGGTCCTGGTCAAACAATCTGAAACGTTCTCTCTCGAATGTGTTTCTTCCTCAGTTGTTATCTTCCATGAGCTGATCCAATCTGTAGCGCGATGATCACAAACATCAACATGCTTCATTCCTTGAAACACTTGATTCCTTGTCAAAATGATGACACCATTCTTCACCACAACTTCTTGTTGAATCCCAAACACAATCATTAACCCATTAAGCCATAACGCTTCTGCAGAAGCTTCTGTTAGTGACATGCAATCTTCTTTAGTGGTAGACAATATCTCAGTTAATTCTATAGTTGCTCTACAACATCCTAAACCTTCAGCACAAGTAAATCCATTACTTGTAGCAGATCTTCCTTTGTCTAAGTCCCCTGCTAAAATCTGAACTCTCATGACCAACAATGCATGCTTGTTCTTGTTGTCTTTCAAACATAAATCCATGCTCCTTACTGTGTCTCAAGTAATACAGAATCCACACCGTTGCTTGTCAGTGTCGTCTACCTGGATTCGCCATATACTGACACAATACTCAATATTTGAGCTAAACCTGGTCTTGTGCAGATTCTAGCCATAAGACATCCCACTATTGCATGTGACACTTGCATTATCTCATCTAACTCAACCCTAGATGATCCCTTCACACTCAACTGAAAGTGTGCTAATGCTGGAGTAGACACGGGTTCAGTCAATAACCATAACTTTCCTGCTTCTCTGTCCCTCCTTATCTTCACTTCTAGGATCTGTTGTGCAGCCTCTAGACCCTTCATGTCAAATTCCCTTAGTTGTGTCTCCAACTTTGGAATTCTAGACCCATCTTGACTTTTAGTCAACACGTCAACTGATAGTAAAACCATACTATCCTTGAACACATGATGATAAACGCATCTCTCTGCTGGTGAGATTTGATCATACTCAACCTTTTCTTTATGCTTATACTTAGCCAATACCTGAGCCTTGAATCTCATGGCTTCCTTATCATGCATTCCTTCCTTTTTCCTATAAACCCATTTACTTAACCAAGTCCTTCTGTATGGACTTCTTCTTTTGTTCTAACATAGCTCCCATCCAACTATCCCGTACATATCTTGCTATAGCTTCCTGATACGTGGTTGAATCTCCTGGATTGAAATTTAGAACATACTTGTCCAATGCTATGCTACTCTGGAACTCTTGCTCAAGTGACTGATGAACTGAGTCGTAAGTTTGCAGTGCTAATTGCTCCACCTGAGCTAGTATTAGTGAATGTTGTTACTGCTTTAAGACTTCTTTCTCCATAACCCTTTTATCATGCTCCACTTGCTCAATTTGCTGGAGTCTCTTCCATGATCACTTTGTTTAGAGGAACTTTTGTAGCTTCATCTACAACATCAACATCAATCTTCTTCACCTCTCTTGTCTTCACTTCTTTAAACAGCTTGGTCTTGTCATCATCGATGACATATCTACTTAGAACCCTTTTCTTGTTGACAATAACCACAAAATTGGGTTTCAGTTTGATCTGCTCTTTGCTCGAAATATGAGCATATTCATTGCTACCAAACATCCTCAAGTTAAAATAGCTAGCTAGACCATACCTCCTCTGCACACTTGAAGTTTAAGACCTTTGATGGTGACCGATTAACCAAACAACGCACATGGTTAACTACCCAAAACGTGTCCGGTAATCTTACATGCAGGCGCATGCAACTTTCTCCCTCAAAGATTGTTGTCATCATCCTACTTCGCCAATGCATGAAGTCTTCTTTGCCTCTTAAAGACTCGATAAACGATCTCATATCTTCTGCTTCGACTATGCCTTTGCTGTCGGCCAACACAGAAGTACCAGAGCAGGGGCTCTGATACCACTTATTGTGATTTAGGGCCTTAGGATCTCTTCTGGTCTTTATTTGTACATTATACGATTTAAGCAAAGCTATAGGATAGATGAACTTAAAGATCAGAAACACAACACTCACCAATTTTATAGTGGTTCAACCAAAATCGTGGCTTATGTCCACTTATGTGATCTCTCTTGAGAGATCACTAGCACTATGGAGAATAACAACTTGATTACAAGTACTTATTGAAATCCCTATGCTAATCCCCAACTCCGTACTAGATCTCTCTATCACCCTTGGCTCCCGGTTTTATGTGTAATATTTCCTCGCCTATTTATACTGAATAGGAGCTGCTGATACAACATGGTTTAGGATTCTTAAACCTAATAGACTAACTTCAAAGACTAACTTTTCTAGAATCCTAATAGAATCTTGAAAGACTAACTTTTCTAGAACTTATAGAAAAGCTACAATACTGGCCCCTTTCCATTCTATACTTGGATTTACCTATTGAATCCTAACTTCAGATTGTATCAATGAGCCAAAAACACAACAGGAGTATCAAAGATCACTGAGACTGGTAAACTTTGAATTTTTTATGAGGGTAGGATTTTAAATGACGTAGTTGTGGTGAATTAGCAGGATTAGAAAGCTTCAAGTAAATAATTCACCCATGTGGGTTGGAATGTACTTGAATTAAAGTATCCCATTTCCATGGAGTGAAGTTACATAGTTATGGGCATAGTAACGACATCATATTGCTGTAGGAGGTTAAGGTTAGAAACTAAGAAGCCACAAATAATGATCTGGCCGGGGATCTTCCACCATGTCAGAGAATCTTATGCTGAGATATCATGATGAAAACAAAGTAGAATATTATAAAATAAAAAAATTATTGTGCTGTCTCATGTAACCCTGAGCATACATAAGATTTCCTATATTGCGGCTGCAGCTTGAATGAATCTTCCAAACCTTGAGAACACATCTGCAGAATGTGACAGATGTGATTGCATGTTGGTGGGAGGCAGGGGTGGCATTTTCCATTTTACAAATGTTGGACGTTCTTTTTGGGGGTTGTTGAACAATGATATCTTCTTCACTTGCGAAACAAGAAGAATTACTCTGTTGTGATATATTTGGCAATGAAAATGCGTTATTACCAATGTTTGCACTACTGTTTTGCTAATGTCTTACATGCTGAGAATGTGAAGAGTGCTTGCTTAAACTTGTGAATTGAAAAGTTGAAAATTACCCAATTGAAGGAGGGAATTAGAAAACAAAAAGACAATTACATAGAAAAGAGGAGTATTGTGCAATATAGGCAAAAGCATCCGTTGCTTCTGAATTCTTTTTTCTTTTAAGTACCTGCAAAAGCATCTAAGTTTACAAAAGCTGGCTAGAAGTTTGCATATATGTTTTCGGCTTCCCTGAAGTGTAAAGGAAAAGCTCCCTGTATTCATATGTAGTGCTAACTTTATTCTGCCATTTGTACGATAGTATTTCAGTTAGAGTTCCTTTTGCACTTTGTGTTTCGTAATAATGTCAGAAGTTGTTGTGGACTTTCAGCAATTTTGCTTCATGTTCTTAGCATTACTTGCTGATTATTGAATACAGGAATCAGCAGAGAGTTTCGTGTGGTGAGAGACAATAGAGCTAACCATAATATGGATGGAGAAAACAAACCTGCTTCACCTCAATGTACTACATCGACCGACAAGCAAGTGATTTCAAATGTTTCTGAGGAGTATGTTTCCCTATTGTTATAGTCTGGTGTTTCCATAAGGACCGTTCCTATATTTACTCTTTATATTATATCTATTGCTTGCCAGAACATATTATAGGCGAGTGATTAACAATTTTCTTCATTTAATGGATTAAAAGGTAGTGTAGTCGAGGAGAGTTTGTTTGCCATTTAGTAGTCATACAATACAAAAGGTGAAATATGGTGGCAGCATTATGAGTGCTACTGTGTTTTGACCCATTGAGGTTTGGCCTTTTAGGGTTTGGTATAAGCAGATGTGATGGTAGTTATTTTTTTCTTCTTTTTTAATTGGGGGATAGACTGACCTGTGGATGCGGAAAGGCAAAAGGAACTAAGTGGGTCTGTATCCAGTAATATAATATAATATGAATGAGCGAGCTGTTCATATAAACCCATTGAGGTTTGGCCTTTTAGGGTTTGGTATAAGCAGATGTGATGACAGTTATTTTTTCTTTTTTATTGAGGGATAGACTGACCTGTGGATGTGGAAAGGCAAAGTAAGGGAACTAAGTGGGTCGGTATCCAGTAATATAATATAATATGAATGAGCGAGCTGTTCGATAAATGTAGCATTTATGCGGTTTGTTTTACTCTATTTTCAGCCAAACAGGAATTTCAAGTAATCAAAAGTCATCTAATAGACAGCAAGCCTTACAAGCATTGAACGGGCAAACTGATTCTCGAATTAGAACCAGCGATGCTAATTCAACTGGTACAATTAGAAAGGAGTCAGTGGAGAAGCGGGTTGCTCTTCCAAATTCAGCTTCACGGGTACAAGCAGGGAGGCCAAACAACTCCCAGCCACATTCTGCATCAAGCACCTCTGTTATTGGGGTGTATTCGTCGTCCACAGATCCTGTTCATGTGCCGTCTCCTGATTCTAGACCATCTGCTTCTGTTGGTGCAATTAAGCGGGAAGTTGGGGTGGTTGGTGTTCGGAAACAGTCTTCTGACAGCTCCAAGTCGGCTGTACCAAGTAGTTCTTTTTCTAATTCACTTTTGGGGAAAGAGGGCTCTGCAGAATCATTTAGATCTTTCACTGGTATCTCTAAACCGGATCAGCTCGACCAAACTTCTGAATCTGTGATGCCTAGCATGCCAGTCAGCAGAACTTTCATCAGTAATCAGCACAATGTCAGGCCTCATCAACAACCTGTGGGTCATCAGAAAGGTATGCCATGCCACTTGCTTTTAGAATGATCTAAATGTTATTGGAGTTGCTCATTAAAATGAATATGTTCTCGCATGAGAAATTTAAGAACAAAGTTTGTTGGAACAAATCATAAACGCCTGCCTCACTCAACACAAGTGATTTAAAAATTTAAAATTTGAGCTGAGAAATCGACTCCTACCTCTGGCAAAGTGAAACAGTGGAATTTGATTATGTCGCTCAAAATTATTGTATTACCACTGAAGTATTTTTTTAAAGTAATCCGTTTCATATTATTTCTTTTGATTTTCTTATCCGGAATACATTGTTATGTTTGG
Source organism: Comarum palustre (assembly GCA_951800085.1). NCBI lineage: Eukaryota > Viridiplantae > Streptophyta > Magnoliopsida > Rosales > Rosaceae > Comarum > Comarum palustre. The sequence goes on along the minus strand of OX637572.1, from coordinate 12,722,978 downwards.
ATTGAGAAGTTTGTTTTCCCTTCTGAAGATATTCATTTATTTGTAAGTCTTGTGGAGTATTAATCATGTTTCCAGATGCAGCTTCCCAGCCTAACAAGGAGTGGAAGCCGAAATCAAGTCAGAAGCCAAGCTCTAATAGTCCTGGAGTCATTGGAACACCAACAAAATCTGCTTCTCCTCCTTTTGATGACTCAAAGGTCTCAGAGTCAGAAGTGGTTAAGTTGCACGATAAGATTGCTCGAGTAAATATATATGAGAACTGTAATGTTGTGATAGCGCAAAATATTAGAGTCCCTGAGAGTGACCGTTTTCGGCTAACCTTTGGAAGCTTGGGGACAGAGTTAGTTAATGGATTTCAAGCTGGACCTATAGAGGAGTCGAACAGGGAACCTCCAGCAAGGTATGTGATATTCTTTTAAGCTATAGCAAGTAATTGTTCATATTAGGTGAGATGAGTTTTTAGATCTTATATTTGAACTCATTTTATATTGAACTCCGTACGTTCAGGTGTTTTGGTTGTTTTACTACAATTAAATGAATAGAAATGTAGTTTTAATAAATTTGTTAATATATATAAAATGCTGCATTGCTGTATGTGGCTAATTTGGTTTGGCTTATGTATCTCGCAGTTTGTCGACATCAGCTCCAGAGTTACACAGTGATGAGGCCAGCTCAAAGCCAATAGATTTATTAGATGACCAAGTCAGGAATTCCGGATCTGATTTCTCTGCACCATCTGCAGTGCCTGAGCATTTACCTGAGAAAAGAGAGGCCTCAAGTCCTCAGAGTTTGGACAATTTTGCGGATATTGGTTTGGTTCGAGACAACAGTCCGTCCTTCGCACCTTCAGATTCGCAGAACCAAGATCCACCAGAGTTGCAAGGTTTTACGGTGAGTTCCAAGATCCTTTGCACCTCAATCAAATTTCCCATTTGCCGAGTTTGAGAATCTGTGTCTATATGATGTGTGAAACCATTACACTTTTGTTAGCTAATGATGATGTTTAATGTTTTTTCTTGTCTTATTTTCTGCATATCATTATAAGGCCTACTGATTGTATGTTCTGACTCTTTTCTGTTGGCAAGCAGGCATTTGATCCTCAGACTGGTTATGATATACCTTATTACAGACCAAGTATGGACGAAAGTGTTCACGGACAGGGCCTACCTTCTCCTCAGGAGGTATGTTTGAGTGGTTACATTGTTGTGAACTGTATGTTCTAAAAATGCTTCTGAATATGTTAGCACTGATGCCTAGTACCTTTGAGATTGGAGTGCTTGGGAGGGTCGTAGACATTTCATTTACACTATTCATATATTCTAGGGCACTTGTAATAATAGTCTTGTTTTGCTGGTATGTTTGAAATCATTTATGAGGAAATGTCATGTTTCCCTTCCCCACAACCCCCGTAGTTTTGGGATGCAAACAAGTTTAGCCATCATTCAGTTTTATAGTTTTTGCTTCTAAATGCTGATTGCATTAAATAACAGTGCTATGTGATTATGGTTCTCTAGGGTTTTGAAAAATGTCTTCTTTTTGGCAAAGTTTTCGTAAATATCTCTAGCTACTCAATTTGGCTCACATGTTCAACCTCTACATAAACCTGATAATCTAGTGAACTTAATGTCACTGATGGCCTCTTTCCTCTAATTGCAGGTGTTGAGTTCACACAGCGCCAACAGTATCCCTGCATCCACAGCTGCCATGGTACAACAGCAACCACCACATGTGGCACAGATGTACCCGCAAGTTCATGTTTCACATTATGCTAATATGATGCCATATCGTCAGTATATCTCACCAGTTTATGTTCCACCAATGGCTGTGCCTGGCTATTCCAATAATCCTGCCTATCCTCACATGTCAAATGGCAACAGCTACTTGCTGATGCCTGGAGGTGCTTCCCACCTAAATGCCAACAGCTTGAAGTATGGAGTTCAGCAATTTAAGCCCGTACCTGCTGGAAGTCCTACTGGGTTTGGAAATTTTACTAACCCAGCGGGTTATGCAATGAATGCCCCTGGTGTAGTTGGAGGTGCCACTGGACTCGAAGACTCATCAAGAATGAAGTACAAAGATGGCAATCTTTATGTTCCAAATCCACAGGTAATATTTACCATATGTTGTACGGGACTGAATATTCCTGATTAAAATACTGCTTGGTAAAAGTAAATGCATCGATTGAATAAAGGGTGAATGGGAGGTAGCATGATTGCTGCTAATGGTAACTTTAGGGGTTTAACATCTCACAATTGTATTTACTGATGTCTGGTGATGTATTTTACAGGTGGAGACATCAGAGATTTGGATTCAGAACCCTAGGGAGCATCCAGGAATGCAATCCACTCCATATTACAACATGCCTGGGCAAACACCTCATGCTGCTTATATGCCGTCCCATGCTGGCCACGCTTCCTTCAATGCAGCTGCTGCACATTCTTCACACATGCAGTACCCAGGAATGTACCATCCTCCTCAGCCTGCTGCAATAGCCAGTCCGCACCATATGGGCCCTGCAATGGCAGGAAATGTTGGAGTGGGGGTGGCTGCTGCTGCTCCTGGGGCACAGGCATATCAGCAGCCTCAGTTGAACCATATGAACTGGACAACAAACTTCTGATAAGCAAAGGAGAAAATGTGAATCTAACTGGCAAAATGAATTAGGAGAGCTGCAGTATGGTTCTCTGTCAATCAATAACCCAGACATTTTTATTTAATGAATCAATGCTTCATCTTGTGTTTCGATTCCTTTTTTTTTTTTTTCAATCTGGTGTTTACCGTTCTTTATATGAATGCCAGGAAGTTGCTATCAGCCTGTGTCGACGAGATCCATTTCTGAAACTGAGTTTTGTATATGCGACTAGATCTAGGTTTCGAGGTGGTCTGGCGGGGTTGAATCTTGTAAGATTGGTTGTTAGACACACAACTTTGCATGGTCTGCGTCTATGAACAAATTTGATTGTAAAAGCCAACGGAATATTGGAATGTGCTTAGTACAAAAAAAAAGAAAAAAAAGGGAGGGCTGCTTTTGTACCTAAATTACTTTCCTCTTGGGACAGAGGGACATGGAGAGTTCATGGTTACGGTCTTGGCTTTTATCAGAAGAAAGAAGGGGAAGAGAACCCTTTATTCCATCATTTTATACCATTCCGTGCTTTGTGTCATTGTCCTCTTTCAAGATCCAAGAAATGAGTTCTTATTCCCTCGGGATTGCTCACAAATGTCTTCCATTTTTGTTATGTTCTTGATGATTATTCACTCACAATCCACAAGGATGAAGGATGAAACCCCACATAACCATATCCATGTGTTTCAGTTTCTCACATTTATTTTCTTTGGCTGGTTTGCCTGTTTAGGTGTCTCCAAACAATTGAGATTTTAGTTTTCCTGTTTAGTTGTCTCCAAACAATTGAGATTTTAGTTCTTTATGATCAATTATATTCACGCGGTGTATCATTTTATTCACATTTTAATGCATGCAATTATTTTAGAATTCTCATTTAAAATTTATATATAGATATTTTAATCTATAACATCATGTAATTGATGATATAAACGATAATACGCTTTCATACACTGATAGCTTTTTTCATAACTATAAGATTTCTAGCTTACGTAATTGTCTACAATCCAATGATACTTTCATAACCATCATGATTTAATCCAAAATTAATGTATATCATCAAAATGTGATTAAAAAATAAAAACAGGGTCTTGGTTGGATTGATCAGTTATGATTAGAATTGTGGAAGGTATTTCTTTTCAAAGGTTGGATTCTCTTCAAAAAACCCTACATGAGTTGTATAGCCTTTTATAGGGCTCTGAGTTGCATTGCACGTGCAGGGGCCCCTGACAGATCGTCCTCAGTCATTGCTGCTGCTGGCCATGGTGGTGCTCATCTTTCCCCCTCACGCGTGCCCTCTCAAGTCTCGACCTTTTCCTTTCTTGCTTTTCGGCCTAACCCAATATCAGTCTTCCGTACAGACGACCCTTACATATGGTAGCCGTTTCCCGTTTGAATATTAGGAAATAGATAGATCCTCTTTACATGTATTCCTTGTTGATATGCTTAATCTCAGTAAAAACAGTCTAGCCAGCAAGGATACTCAACGGTTCTTCGATATGATATCCTGGGTTCGATCTTGTTTAAGCTTTCCTGTTTGTATTTGGCATATAAAACTAGATGAAGGTATCAAACGAGGGAGGTGGTTTTAGGGAAGCTAGATTGGCAAGGAATTATAAATAGAGGATCCTTTGTAAAGGAAAAGTCTAAAAAGTTGATATATATGGATTAATATGCCTCGTGATGATCATTTGTTTGTAGACGTTTTGTTTAAGCAGTTGTGAGTTGTATTGAATATATGTAAATGGTGGAACCATGCACAGCTCTTTGGGTAGTCTTGGCTTTACGATAGCATAATTGAGATGGGGGCAGAGCAATCTATGGTTGCAATAGAAGCCAAAGTAATGGGGTTTTTTCTTTTTCTGGTATATATGTATATATGATGGCTATATATATATAAGCCGAATGTGAAGCGGACGTCCGTATTCAGCTTTAAACTGCCGACGTCTCTCCGTTTTTCTCTGTCCGGCACCGGTGACGGCGCTTCTCCACCCGAGAGGACACCAACGGCATTCCAGCAGCATCTCCGATCACTTTCTCTTACCAGCGAGATTGATTTGAATGTCTGGGTAGCAACCTCCACCCAAAACTTCAGACAAGTCAGACAAGGCCAATCTCGTCGGAAAACTGGAATTCGGCGAACTCGTCGAGAAGAGAAAGTGATCTGGATGTCTCTGGTGTCCGCTCGGGTGAAGGAGCGCCATCGTCAGAGCCGAACGGAGGGACGTCTGCAATTTAAGCCAAGTGTGGATGTCCTCCCCCATCGTTTTTCTATATATATATATATGAAGTGCACGTCCGCACTTTGTTAAAGTGCGTACGGTCCGCGTATCGTCATCTGCGCCGTCCGCTTTTTTTTTTTCTTTCCCGCTACACGAAGATGGAGGCACGTGACCGTCCGCACTTTAATAAAATGCGCACGGTGCACTCTAGATTCAGACTTTATATATATATATATATATATATATATATATATATATATATATATATATATATATATATATATCGCAACCATGTTAATGTGAGGATGCCGGCTCAAATCAACTCTGACGTCACCGATTGCTTCGCTGTTCTTGCTGGTTTCAAACCAGAGCTCCATCTTGAGCGTCTTCTCACCGACAAACTCGACAGTGTTGAGTTTCGAATCCTCGATTCTTCTTCTTCAAGTTTCTGTAGTTTTTCCAGCTTCGAACCTTCTTCTGCGATCACCTTGGCATTCAACTTGATGCCAATGACGTCTGAGGATGGAAGAAGAGCTGTCATATGCAGCCGCCAACGTTGATTTGAGCCGATATCTGGAATTTAACATGGTTATATATATATATATATATATATATATATATATATATAGTGCGGATGAGGAGCGGAGGTCCGTTCCTAAGCTTAGGGACGGATTTCATCATTTGACCCACTTCCCGATCGAATTTCCTCAAACTTCCTTCTAGACATATCTATATCATCTTGTGTAGATCATCTCTACAAAATTTCAGCCAATTTGGTGATCATAAAGGCCTTCAAACTTGCGTTACAAAACTGACGGACAGAATTCTGTCCAGTTTGTCCATCTTTTTTGTAACATAAGTTTGAAGGTCTTCCTGATCACCAAATTGGCTGAAATTTTGCAGAGATGATCTACACAAGATGATATAGATATGTCTAGAAGGAAGTTTGAGGAAATTCGATCGGGAAGTGGGTCAAAATGATGAAATCAGTTCCTAAGCTTAAGAACGGACCTCCGCTCCTGATCCGGACTATATATACATCGATCTCCTTCGGTTTGTTTCCTTCTTCCATTTTATCATTGTGTTTAATTGCTTGAATTCATTGGTTCAGACTCCCATCATTTCTTCTCAAACTATATATATATATATATATAAGTAGTTTGAGAAGAAATGATGGGAGTCTGAACCAATGAATTCAAGCAATTAAACACAATGATAAAATGGAAGAAAGAAACAAACCGAAGGAGATTGATGTGATTCAGTTTTCACATCCATTTTGCCACAACGATGGACGACGCACTAATTAAAAACACCAACCACCCTAGGGTTAAGACCAATTGGTGCATGTTGCATGTAATATTGTCCAAGATCGATCAACGATCCATCAAATCAAGAAATGTGCTTTCTGCGCTATAATCCTTGTGGAAATTCCAATATCTAGTTTTATGCATGCAGGACAAATTAGTTTATGTGCTAGCTTACACCCAAACCCTTTTTATCCCTAGTTTATTTACTTTTGATGAATATGTTGTGATACACATATTTGTCATTCGGTGCACTAGATAAAAAAACGTGAACATTACATGTATCTAACGATAAGAACGCAATCGGACAGTGTAAAATGGACATGTCACGCAAATAATTTTTGTATTTGTTATGAGTATTATCGATAGCAATCTCACTTATGTGGCATCAACAAAGTGAAACCCTTCTGCTTCCCAAATCCAAAAGGTTAGGTTGATATTGTGGATTAGGATAGAAGTTCTTGAATCTTTTTCTTGGAACATTAAGAACGAATCTGTCTAACGCGTTGTGAGTGTGGATCTCTCGGGTAGAAGCTCCATATTACAATTAAGAAAATGGGTAACTACACTATATCAATAGAACGCTCATTTATTTATTTTTTTCGGAGGATAAAATGACTTATTACAAAGCATAGCCTCTGATACAACCGGTTTGCAAAGAATTAAAATGAAGAGCAGCTGCAGCAGCTTGCATACGAATGGTGTCCAAAGCTTGCTTTTCGAAGGCAAGGACCAACCGAAAGTTAAAGCATCAGCAAGGAAGTTCGCTTCTGTGTAAGAACATGATGATAAGCAAATGGAAATGAAGCTTTGTGATATGCACACACAGGATCATGTTATGCGTCTAATAAGTCAATGTAAGGGGACGGTGGTGGAAAATAGAGTCTACATCCACCAGCAAGAAAATTATCTCCAAACGTTCTCCAATTTCTAAGGTGGGATGGTTGGTGATCGATCAATTGGTATTTTGGGTCCCTGGCTATATATAGCTGAATTGGTCGATACATGACCTGAATAGAATCTTCTTATTTCATGTATATATATGTATGCGTTTCTCACATCAACCCTATGCCTGTGATCTGAATGGAATCTCTCCAACTTTTTTTCATAATATGTTAGACTTCTCTAAATTAGTGAATGATAACTTATACGTACTTATCTAGCCACCTAGCAAGATATATGCAATTCCACCATGATGGCAATTAACAGCCCTTGCACGCTTTGGTGTTATTGCATATCCATTTTCTCGCCATCTTGGTCTTTTTTCCTCTTCTTCTTTGTCGCTTTTAAAATGTGTTAATGTATGACATGTATACGATTGACAAAAGGTGTAAAATGAGTCATTAATAGTAATGTTAGCTCTTGTGTGGTAATATAAGTGGTAAATTTTCTTAGCTACCACATAAATCTTCAAATGGTAAAATAAGTCATCGATCTAAGTTGTAACAAAAGTTGTGGCATGAGAAACATTAAGACACACCGTGCCTCACCCAAATAAATTAGGCAATATTACTCCATCAAATGTGATCTACGTACGTTAATTGCGTACTCTAATTGAAGTGTAGTCTTTGTTTCAATAAGTGGAAGGCTCTAGAGCTAATTCTGGTTAGCTTCATATATATATATATATAGCGTACTCTAATTGAAGTGTAGTCTTTGTTTCAATAAGTGGAAGGCTCTAGAGCTAATTCTGGTTAGCTTCATATATATATAAAAAGTGATCGAGATTTGTATAAGTGATCCATCAATATATATATATATATTATGAATCCTTCATGAAATATCAGTATCTTGATCGTCTAATGTTTAAGTTCTTATGTGTTGATGGATCATTTATACAAATTTTTAACCAAATTAATGATCATTTAACGGGTTAGTTTTTAAACACGTTTCTCTTTGATTAATTGTCTATTTGTTAGGCTTAAAAAACTCGACACCCTTCTCAAATTTTAATCCTTTCAAGTTGTTACCAACAGATAATCAAATGGAGCATTCTCACCGCACTCGAAGCAACTACAAACGAAAATAATGAAAACTTTGATGAACAAATTGAATATCTATGTACGTAAGTATATAATAGCTAATTGTGTCTTCTTTTTGTTCATGTTTATGTTCAAACTCGAGTTCTAACCCCACAGTATTTGATGATTAATTTACTCTAACTTTTGGCACGGAATGCTTGGGAAAGGGAACATGTGTAGCATGTAGTTTCATGGCTACATTGTAAGCATGATTAGTTTGGGTAAAGTATTAGGGTTTATCAATTAACGTGGGAGGAAAGGGAAGAGGAAGGAGAGCAAAGGCACACGAACTTTGCTTTTGCTTAGTCTATCAGCTTAATTACTCTTAAAATATTTATACTTTTCTCTCTATAATACACATTATTCTCTAGTGTCCTAATCCATAATAGATAGATTAATCAAATCACATGTTACTAGCGATCAAGCTAGATTGTTATTCCTTTTTTTTGGGGTGGGGGGGGGGGTTCTTAGCTAGATCTCTATCTCTAGCTCACAACTTTCTCCCAAAAAGTCAAGGAACCACGAGTGCAATCATTGTGCAAATACGCACTACCAAACTAAGAACATGCTCTCTCTCTCAAGCAACTCTAGACAGTTGCCTTGGGGATATTTCCAAGCTTAGAAAAGGTTAACGTGATCTGAAACCTGTCGGATTTAAATTGCTATTAGAATATGTCTTAAATCAGACATAAGCCTTGATTTAATAAGAATTATTAAATTAGTCTATTATGTTCGGCTGTGTTTGTTAGGTCTACTATTTAAGGGTATATATATACCTATTAGGTTATTAACCTAGCGTGTGTGGTATTATGTTATCTGTAATCCGTTTTCCTCAAGGTTTAATAAAACTGTTCTCCTCTACTTGTGGACGTAGCTAACACCTTGTTAGTGAACCACGTAAATCTGTGTTCTTTCTTACATTCGTTATAACAAATTGTCATCAAAGCCAAGATGTCTGGTTTGAATGTGAAGATCGACAAATTCACGGGAATGAACAGTTTCAGTTTATGACAGATCAAGATGCGAGCCTTGTTAAAGCAACAAGGGTTATGGACGCCGCTGACAAAGAAGGCAGGGGATCCTGAAACCGTTGAGATGGCCAGTCTGGAGGAGATTATGCTGTGTCTTGCAGACGATATCATCACCGAGATCACGGCGGAGGAAACTGCATCCGGTCTGTGGTTGAAGGTTGAGAGTATATACATGACGAAGTCTTTAACCAACAAGCTGCTTTTAAAGCAACGTTTATTTAGTTTGCGAATGCAAGAAGGTGTGCATCTAAGAGATCACTTAGATCAGTTAAACACAATTCTATTAGAATTGCGTAATATTGATGTTAAAATCAAGGATGAGGATGCTGCCTTAATTCTGTTGGTATCTTTACCATTATCGTATGAGAATTTTGTGCAATCTTTTATTATTGGGAGAGATACTGTGACTCTGGAGGAGGTTAGATCATCCCTTCACACCAGAGAGCTGCGTCATAAGGCGACTGGTACAGGTACAGATAATCAGGATGCTGGGCTAGTAGCCAGTGGAAGTAAGGGACATGGAAACTTGGAGAAGAAGAAATTCAAGAAACCAGGTTCTAACGGTCTTAAACCTAATGATATCTGTAACTACTGTAAAGAGAAGGGACATTGAAAAAAGGAATGTCCAAAGAAGATGCGGCAGGAGAAACCATCAGGAACTGTTGCTATAGCAGAAGATGACACCAATTCAGAAGAGGATATTGTCCTAGTTGCTGATGAACATACACATCACACCGATGTGTAGATTTTAGACTCCCGGACGTCTTATCATATATGTCCGCGTAAGGAGTGGTTCACTACCTATGAGCAGATAAATGGAGGCAATGTTTCTACGGCTAGTAGTTTTGTCTGCAAGGTGGTTGGAATAGGCTCGATAAAAATACGGACACATGATGGTAAATTCTGTACATTGAACGATGTTAGGCATGTTCCACGCATGACCAAGAATCTGATATCACTGAGCTATTTGGACAACAAGGGGTTCAGCTTCAAAGGTGAAGGTGGAGTTCTACGTGTCTACAAGGGTTCTAATGTGGTTCTGAAAGGTGTCAAGCGGGGTACCTTGTATATTCTGCAAGGCTCTACGCTGTCAGGTTTTGCTGTTGTTGCATCATCGGAGGTTCACAAGGATGATATGACCAAGTTATGGCACATGAGACTCGGTCACATGAGTGAAAGAGGGATGCAAATTCTGTCAAAATGGGATCTTCTTGGTGGCTACAAGGTCAAGGACCTTGGATTTTGTGAACATTGTGTCTTCAGAAAATTACATCCCAGCAAGTTTCCTAAAGCAATTCACAGAACAAAAAGCACACTTGATTACATTCATTCTGACTGTTGGGGTCCTTCTCGCGTTGAGTCTCTAGGAGGTCACAAATACTTTGTGTCAATGATTGATGATTTCTCAAGAATGACTTGGGTTATTATGATGAAGGATAAAAGTGACGCTTTTAAGAGTTTCAAGCAGTGAAAGGCGTTAGTTGAAAATCAAACAGGGAAGAAGATCAAAAGGCTGCGAACTGATAATGGTCTGAAATTTTGTTGGTCTGAGTTTAATGAGTTCTGCAAGAATGAAGGAATTGCTAGACATCATACAGTCAGGCACACACCATAGCAAAATGGTGTGGCAGAGCGTATGAATCAGACTCTTCTGGAGAGAGTTAGGTGCATGCTCTCTAATGCTGGACTAGAAAGAAGGTTCTGGACAGAAACGGTTAGTACAGCTTGTTATCTGATAAATCATGGACCTCACACAGGAGTTCGTATGATTGTTGAGTCTACAACAACGTAACAAATGGTTCTATCATTTATCTGGTCCTCTATGTAGATGATATGTTGATAGCTGCAGAAAACATGTCAGATATTCAGAAGTTGAAGGGTCTTCTTAATGCTGAGTTTGAGATGAAGGATTTGGATTCAACTCGAAAAATTCTGGGAATGGAGATTTACAGAGATAGAAGTAAAAATAGGCTTTTCTTATCACAGAAGGATAATATTCAGAAGATATTGTTGGGATTTGGCATGTCTACAGCAAAATTCATAAATACTCTAAGTGATGCAAATATTCATTTGTCTACTGCGTTTGCACCTAAATATGCTAAGGAAAAGGAGTACATGTCTCGAGTTCCTTATGCTAGTGCAGTAGGAAGTTTGATATATGCTATGGTCTGCACTCGACCTGATCTTGCGCATGCTGTCAGTGTTGTTAGTAGGTTTATGGGTGAGCCTAGCAAGGAGCATTGGCAAGCTGTGAAGAGGATTTTTCGTTATCTTAAAGGTACGTTTGATGTTGGGCTCATTTATGAAGGTGATACACAGTGTTTAGTAACAGGTTTTTCAGATTCTGATTATGCTGGAGATGTTGACAGTAGAAGATCTATGACTGGTTATGTTTTCATTCTTGGTGGTTCTGTTGTTAGTTGGAAAACTATTTTGCAGCCAACAATGACTTTGTCTACTACAGAAGCAGAGTACATGGCATTGACAGAAGCAGCCAAAGAGGGAATCTGGTTGAAATGACTAGTTAGTAATTTGGGTCTACATCACGATCAGGCTATAGTGTATTGTGATAGTCTGAGTGCAATCTGTTTAGCCAAGGATCAAGTTCATCATGAGAGGCACATCGATGTCAGGTATCATTTTTTGAGAAGTGGGAAGAGAGTTAAGGTAAACAAAGTGGGTACTGTTGATAATCCAGCTGACATGTTCACCAAGTCAGTTCCACATAGCAAGTTCCAACATTGTTTGGACTTGCTAAATGTCAGAAGCTGTTAGTTGCCCTTTTTTAGGGGCAACATCTGAGGCACTAAAGGAGATGGTCGTACGTCTGACACTATTATGATGCATCTGTACATCTGTTTATTTGTGAGAGGATTTAAGTCAAGGTGGAGATTTGTTAGAATATGTCTTGGATCAGGCATAAACCCTAATTTAACGCTAGGCTGTGTTTGTTGGGCCTACCATTCGGGGGTATATATATACCTATTAGGTTATTAACCTAGCATGTGTGGTATTCTGTTATCTGTAATCCGTTTTCCTCAAAGATTAATAAAACTGTTCTCCTCTGCTTGTGGACGTAGCTAACACCTTGTTAGTAAACCACGTAAATCTGTGTTCTTTATTACATTTGTTATAACAATTATCATAGTTTATAACCTGTATAAGAAAATGATTAATCCCCATAGTAGTACACAGTGTCAGAAAAAACGTTAATTTACCCTGTGTGTCAAAATACACACGCAATTTTTCTCTCAAATTTTGATGATCTATAAAATTCCGTCTCCTAACCGAATACTTGTCCGTTAAATTTCTGTTGAACATACAAGAAAGAAACAATATATGTCTCCCTAAACCTGCATCTAATTAATACTTGTCTTTTTTTTCTTGAATTTTCCTGCAAGCCCTAAAGGGAAAAAATAAAAACCAACACAGAACGGGCAATTGGCAATAAAATGAGAAGAGATAAAGTGAATATGTGTTTATAAGAAATGTGGAAATTTTTTTCAACTATAGCAATTATTTGAACAACTTTGGTCCTTTTGAGGTGCTTGGTGTTATAGAAGTCATAACCAGTCAGAAGTTTATACTGAGATCGAGCTGGGCAGCTGGCCGCATTAGTTGACTGAGGAATTAAGATCGATCTCCTACTACAGCTCGGGCTTAGGGCAATTATACTGTTTAATCGATCATACCTACTGTTTTCCACGCCAAATCCCACCTCCCAAAGTTAGAAATTACATTTGCCAAAAAAAAAGTTAAAAATTACAAGACCCATATATATTTTTATTATTTTTACATTATGAGCTTAATTATATACAATATTAGTTTTAGTGATATTAATGAGATCTTAGCTTGGTAAAGCCAAGATCCTTAACAGTTAGAATGTCATTCTAGACAATAATTAAAAGAGCGCCCTATAGCTAAGAAATAGAAAAGCCTATATTAGTTGGTAAATAGAAGCAATGATAGAAAGATCTAATTAATCAGTAAAAGGTACTACTGTTAGAATCAACGTCTTCTAATTATGTCCTTAACTGGACATTAAGTATTGATTATTGTGTGCCCTATGTTTTCTTTTTTGGATTAAAAGCAAGGATCTTAGGTCACCTCATTTCTAATTGAGCATCTAAGCAATTTGTGTGTAAGTAGGGCACAGAAGAAGAAGAAGAAGCTGCCAATCCCATTCCATAATGGCGCGGAGAAATTAGAATGTGTTAGTCTAATTCGTGTTACCAAATACATAACAGTTTATAATTTGTCTTTTTTCTTTCTTTTCTTATGTGGGTTTTTTAGAGAACTATAGTCACACCTCCAAATTTACTAAATATAAATCCATATATTTTTAAAAATTTTATTTTCTGATATACCCCTAGTTAGAAATAAGGAAAATGACATAGTAGCATCCAACCAAATTCAGAAACACAAAAAACCTACTTCCTATAATATTTGCACATGAAACGCGCGACCCGGATCCATTTAACCCTGCTCGATCCAAAAAAGCGCTCTCAAATGACCAAAAACCCGCAACGTTTTAATTAATTACACACGCTGCCACTGTATTAAACCGAAAACCTAATTCGGTTTAGCAGCATCAGATCTAGACTCTCTCTTCCCATTTCTGTTCAGTAGCATCAGAACGAGCCTCTCTCTGCGCCGCGTCGCGCCTCGCCTCTCCTCGCCTTCGCTTGCGCCTTCTTCTTCTTCTTCTTCTTCTTCTTCTTCGCCTTGTGTTTCTCAATCTGGTAAGTAATGTTACTGCTCTTTATTTCTCTTTGCTACTGTTCTGGTTCAATTCCTAAAGCAATAGAACAAAAATTCAGCTTCTGATTTCATTTTCAGTAGCACTAATCATGTCTCTTTCGATATCAAATACAATTCCTATGATTTTGATTTGATCTGGTTAGGAAAATCAGTATGTTAATGTGTTTTGAATGAAGCACGGATCAGTAGCATGTTTATGTTTATGTGTTTATGTTTATAGGATCAGTAGAAGATATACCTTTTGTAGTTACTAGATTTTGTTCAGTAGCATCATCATAAACATAAGGATCAGTAGCATCATCATCAAAAAGAATCAATAGCATGTTTAGGGATAGTGCTATTAATTTGGGAATAGTGTTATGTATTCCTCGATTAGGGGATCAGTAGCATATTATCCTTTGTGTTTTTGTTATGAAATTCAATGTGCTACTGCTATCTGTGTTTTGAATGTGTTATTGTTTGAGTATGCTGCTGCCTAATGTGGTTTTAAATGTGAGATATTTGAATATGCTATTGTCTGCAGGTTCTAAAAAGAGAGAATGAAAACTCCACCACAAAGAAAAAGACCTAATAAAGTAGAACATGAAAGGCCATCATATTGCCAATACAAGTGCAATATGAGTGCCTTTCAAGACATGGTTAACAAAATACATGGGGAGCTGAACGCCAAAGAAAGAAGTTTGTTGACAGCAACATTGAAAAAAAATGCAATTCTGGAACCTGATTGATCTCTATGATAGGGGATTGATGACAAGGGTTACTGCTGAAAAATCGGACAAAGACCTGTATAGACTAGTTCAATGCTATGACCAGTCTCTAAAGAAGTTTAGATTTGAGAATCGTTTGGCTGAAATTTATGTGTCTGATGTGCATCACATCTTGGGTTTGCCAATGCCAGGCCTCCTCATAGTGCCAATCCCCAAAGATGACTCAAGGAAGCCATCTGCTAATGCAATTGTTCAAAGGTTTTTTGTCGAAGACAAAAGGATTGAAAGAGTAAAGATTTTAAGATGTATTGATGCTGAGCTACAGAATGCAGAATATCAGGGAAGGATTGAGAACATTGCAACATTAATGATACTGCATTTGTTCATCACTTTAATATTTTCAAGTGCTAGATCGAAGTTAGGATGGAGCTACGTCAAGTGCATCACTGATTTGAACACTATGAACAAGTACAACTGGGCGAAAGGAGTGAGAGACTACCTCATTTACTATTTGAATATTGCCAAGAAAAGAGAGGCATCTCAAATCAGTGGGTGTGCGACACTAATTTCGATAAATTCACTACTGCTACTACTACCTTCTTTTTTTGTTTTCCTATGTTACTTATATTTTTTTGGGTTTTGTTTTAGTCTGGTTATGCGAGAGAACTACATTGCTTATAGAGATTGAAGGAAGAGAACACATGACGTCGGGGTTCGCAAAATGGAATCTACAAGAATTCTAAAAAAAAGCTAGAGAAAATGGAAGTGAAAGAAATAGAAGTAAGAATATGTTATTGTAAAGGTACTTATATATCTTTTGCTACTGTGCAATTTCTTACTAACTAAATTGACTTAAATTGAATTGTAGATTGATAATGCAGTTGTGGAAAAAAGAAAACGCATAGCCATTAAGAACAATGATAATGACTTCGAGGACTCTCAGTTGAAGAATCAACCTAAAACAAGAAAGATGGAAGTTAAGAAAGTAGACGTTGCAGTGAGAAGAGAGAATATCTTACTAACCAAAGTCGGTGCTGTGAAGTCAAAAAATTTCATAAGGATGTTGCTGAACAAGCTCAACAACGTGCTACTGAACAAGTTCAATATAGTGTTACTGTACAAGCTCAACAATGTGCTACTGAATAAATTCAACATGGTTCTCCTGTACAATTTCAACAACGTGCTACTGAGCAAGGTCAATAATGTGCTACCGTACAAGATCAACATAGTGATACTGAAAAAGGTCAACATGGTGCTACTGAACAAGGTAAACATGGTGCTACTGTACAAGATCATCCGAATGGTATTGAACAAGGTCAAGAAAATGCTATTGTTCAAGAGGGTGCTAGTATGGAGACAGTGAAGATAACTACTGAACAGGCTCAGGAGGGAGCTACTGAATAGGTTAAGGAGGGTGCTACTGACCAAATTCATGATGAACTAGAAGATTGGGTAATTGTTGAGGAAATGGATGAATTTAACTTCAACAATGGTGAGGAAAATGTAGAAATTAACCTTGAGAGACCTGAAGGAAATGTTGATGAGGTTGAGCATGTAGCTGAAGGATAACAACAGCAAGATGAAGAAAGTACCGCAGAGATAGAAAGAATCCTGAAGAAGTTTTTCATTCAGGCTAGTGCTGGAAAAATGAGGTATTTCCATATAGTTTATTTATCAAACATTAAATTTGTATTTATTATGCCCAAAAGAAGTTTGGTATTTACTATTCAAAAGTATTGTCTTACGAGTTTTTGTTCTCATTTGTATAATCTTGTCCTATGTGTTTTGCTACTATCTTTGTAGATGAATACCGAGGAAAGGAAGAATGAAGAAGTTAGGGCTGATCAGAATGAAGAGGCTCTGAAAAATAATGGACCTGGAACAACCAAGAAAATCGTGGAAAGAATTGTGAATGACGTCATAGCACAGATCAGGAAAATTGATCATGAGAAAATGAGTACTCAGGAAGAACTCGAAAAATGGGTAAAGCAATCGAAAAAGCAGGCCCTAATAAAAAACGGAATTGGATATCAAACCAATGAAGATGAAGACATTAACACTTTGGAGGATGGGTCTGCAAGAGGCACCTGGAAGAGGAATTCTAATTACATAGAACAACTACTGACAGAAAAAGAGGAAGTGACAATAAAATACAAGAAGTTGAAAGAAAAATGAAGATTATATTAAAAAGTTGCATAAGTTGAAAGAAGAGCTAAAGAACAAGGAAGAGCATATTAAAAAGCTGCGGATAAAGCGCAGACAACTATGACTACTGAACAAGGGTTTAGTGGGGGCAGGAAGTCAGTCAGACAAAGGTGAAAAATGTGGAGTTGGGAGTGAAGAAATTGTCGCTCTAGAAGCAGAAGAGAGTGTGGCCAAGTTTGCTATTGAGGTGAAATACATTGTCTTGATTTCTTTTGTTATATGACATTGAGAATTTAAATTTTTTTAGATGTAGTTCTATTAGTCTAATGAGTATGCAATTTTCTTGCTTTTGCTCAGAAGGAATTTTGTCATTCCAAATGTGGCACTGCACAAGAAGCTGAGAAGGGTTCAGTTGCAAAAGATGAAAAAATTGCTAAAACTACCACAAAAAAAACCACAGGAAAGGGCAAAGTTCAATATGAAGCTGAAGTTGCTACATCCCTAAGGATGCGTTCAATAGTCAAGAGGATCAAAGAAAGGATGGACCGGGAAGAGAAGAAAATGGAAAATTTTGAGGTGCAGAAACTCTCAAAGAAACAAAAGATGAAATTTTTTTGAGAATCCTAATGCTGCTACTGCTTTATCATAATATAACAGTTTAGGTGTCTGTTTAATCATGACTCTGGTTATCAACTTTCAGCTTAGTGTTAACATAAGCTTCAAAAACCTGCTACTGATATGCTACAATTTATGCACAAATAAAAAACTGCTACTGTTTTAATATGTAAAACTATATATATATGTTATTAGCTGTTATTGTGTTAATACTAAACATTCACCAAAACAAAACATGCTACTGCTCGTATGAATTTAACCAAATCTAGTTCTCTTCAGTATCTTGCTATGCTACTAGTTCTCCTAATACATCACTAGCTAGTTCCGCTACTGCTATGCAATTATTACTGTTAGTTCTCTTCAGTATACTCTTATGCTACTAGTTCTCCTACTACTTTATTACCAGGTATGCTATTGCTATGCTACTATTCCGTCTAGTCTTACTAGTTTTGTCTAGATCTGCTACTAATATGCTACTGTATAGCTAAAAAGCACTGATAAAGCACCGATACTTCCTTTGTTACTGTCGCATCCCGGGGACTATTCTCGGTCCCGGAACACGACGGTAACCGCCGTAATCCCGATCAGGCGAGTAATCAATACGTCTTTCGACGTATTGATGACCCTCCGGATCGAAACCACAAGGCTATGAATGAAACATACAACACATGAATAATAATATGAAGGTCAAATACAGAATGACAAATGATCAGAGTAGCATACAAATGTTTTACACGCGGAAGATAATAGAAAATACCCGAGACTGAAATAGTACATGAAAAAGTCTCGAAACACTGGGCCCGAATAATGTCTCAGAGTATCCAACAGATAACAACAACAAAGATACGGAAATCAAGATACATGGAAACCACACCAGAATGGGAGTCCTCGAAAAGTGAAGTGCACGATAACCGACGCTCCGCGGTCTAGTCCAGCTCCTCTAGCGACGGGTGCTGTAGACCTGAAAAGATGTAGAGGTGAGCAACTCGTCCTCGCTAACCCAAATGGGGCCAAAGCCATCCAAGTCGGGGTTTAAAACCCATGAGAAAACATTTCGTATATATGTATATGTAGGTACTCGTAAGAACGAAAGAGCATGTGGAAATGTAAATGCACGCCACGCACACAAAGCTCGGTAAAACATGTGACCACATATGAAAGAACTCTCTGGATCTGAGCGGCCGAAATCCCGGGTTTGTCTTCACTGCAAACCGGGGCCAATTATCTAAGCGCCCGAGCGCGCAGAATAGCGAGAGCGTCCATTTCCAGCTAACGCCCAACAAATAGCAGGCCACACTTACGTCACGTTTTACTCTGTACGAGACGAGCGTAAGCGGGATATATGAATAAAATAAACAGGGCATAGCCCCTCCGGAGGTTAACGGTCATCGACACCGTAGGAGTGCTCGAATACTAGGTCCCGTCGCTCTCAGGCCAAGCACCGGAAATCAGGACGACAGTACTACTTTTCGATCCAAAACTCACACACACACACACACACACACCAAGTGCTATAAGAAGCATGTGGTCAAGCTTAAAACAATGCATCATTATTTAATAAATATAAAGTGAAAGAGCCGCCGACCCAAGAGGGTTTCGGCTCACCCATTGGGCGTGCTCCCCCTACCTGGTATGATGGTACAGCTGGCTGCGCTCCAACCCCTGGTCCTCCTGAAGCCTGCGTAGACGAGCTCCTGAGTCTGTGGGTGAGACAACAGTGATAGTCAGGTATAAGTAATTCGAGGATCTACTATCTACGACTAAGACTTGATAAACACTCTTTATTTATCTTTCTGCCATTAGGGTTTGACTTGTTTGACACTCCGATTCTCGAACCAGCGAGAAGTCAGGATTATTTCTTATTCAGTACTTACGTCGTTTTTGCCACGTTTACAAGCTAAAAGTCTTTAAAACGTTTAACCGTAGTGTTCGAAAACGTAAAATAGGTGTTCTACGGCATAAGTTAAAAGTCAACTTTGGAATAGTAAAAGTCAACGGTCAAAAAGTCAACCTGTCAAAGTCAAAAAGTCAACCGGTCAAAGTCAAAAAGTCAACCGGTCAAAGTCAAATAGTCAACCGGTCAAAAGTCAACAGTAAAAAGTCAACAGTAAAATTAAAACAGTAAAAGTAAAACAGTAAAAACTGTAACTGTAATTAACTCAAACAGTCAGGGGCAAATTGGTAACTCTGCCCCTGGGTAAATAGTAAAAGTAAACTGACACGGTAAAAACCAGGGTTTTTACCGTGCCGGTTCTAACCGTCTGTTTTCCGCCGGATTTCAAGCTTTTCCGGCCAGATCAAGTCTTCTGACTACTCCTAACACCTTCTACACAACCTAATCTACCCAACAACGTCTCAAACATCAAGAAAGATCGAGTTTTATACCTCTCACTACCTCCACTGTGTTTTCCGGCGAAACCTCCTCCGGCGGAGCTCCGCTCGGCTCCTCCTTCCTCCTCCTTGCTCCTGGGCAGCTCCTGGTGGCGCCTGGGAGCTTCCTAGCTCTCCAAAAGGGCTGGTATGCTTCGATCTGTTGGGCACAGTAAAACTCGAGCTTCTCTTCTCGGTTGGGCGGCGCTGGCGTCGCTGGTAGTCTGGTTGAGGTCGCCGGGGCGAGGCGAAGCTAATGGTGGCGGCGGTGAGCCACGACGTGCGCCTGGGCGGAGGGAGGTGGCTAGCTGGGTCGAGAGCAGAGGGAGAGAGAGAACTGTTCGAAGTTCGAACAGAAAAGGAAAGAGAAAAGAAAGGGAAGGAGAAAAGGGAAAGTGGAAGAAGATAAGGAAAGTAAGAGTTTTTAAAGAAAAATGAGTGGCCACGATTCGTCGATCGAATCAACGGCCACGATTCGATCCCAATCCCAAAATAATTTCAAAACCAAAACCAATTTCGAAAATTCATTTCAAATAACCAAACGTCAAATTTAAACGTAAAAGTCGTACGAAAAATTACATGAAGTGCCGGAAAATATTCCGTAAATACTTTCACGCAAGTGGCGACGTGTGTCTTAACGTAAAAACGTTAGACGAAATGACGACGTACTGAAAAGTAATCGGAATTAAACCCTAAGTGTGTCAAAAAATTAAATTAAAATTTCGGGGTCTCACAGTTACTATGCTAAGATTACGAGTTCACTTAAAATCGAAACCTGTTACTTTGATCAAAAAACTAGGCCAACAAACCAAAATTAAACATGAAAATAGACGAATTCTAACCTTATCTTACAGAATCATCAAGATGAGATCAAACACGAAATCCAACCTGAAAAATCGATTGAATCGGAGAAAAATAAGTCGCTTCAACAAAACAGAATTGATATGTTGATGAGGAAGAGAGAGGAAGAAGCTTGATCGGGTTCTGTTGAGCTCTCCGACGAGTAAAACGACGAAATACGTTGATGCAAATCTCTGGCGACTCTGTTCGTCACAGAAAAGAGAGAGAAGAGGTTCGATCAGTTTGAAATTACCGATTTCTGATTGGCCCTCTTTTTCTTTTATAATTTTTCGGGTTTTATAGTTGAGGGAAAAAGGGTACTTGGGTAATTTTAATTATGACAGGTGACGTGATGATGATAATAGTTTGTCCTGATTTGTTAATTTGTATCCTTAAAAGTGTAAAATATTGTCTATATGGTGTATTTGTAAACTGTAAGTTGACTGATAACTAAATTGTTTTTTGTTCACTTTGTTGTTAGAAATATACAATTTTTTAGTAACTTCTGCCTTGATACATTAATATCGTTCCGCCTTTGAATTCTTTTACAAAATCATGTTCCATGCTAACGGGGTTTCTCCAAATAAACCAAAGGGGTTATCTTAATTGCTCAAGAATATGCTATTAGCGGACGGTTGACGCGAAAATTAGATGCTACAGCTTTGGGCTCTGCTGTTGGAGATTGTCAGCGACTCAATGGCTGCGCAATTCTGTATTATGGTATGCAGCTTGGTGAGCAATTTCTAGTTCAGAAGGTAAATAAACAAGAGCACTTTATATTTTGCATTTGTAGTAAACAAAGCTAATTGACAATCTCCAACAGCCGAACAAAGGTTATGAACATCTGTAAACAAAGCTAATTGACAATCTAATTGACAATGGTTGTGAGTCTCCAACCTAGCTAATTGAAAAGTCACAATTTCTTTATTTACAGTTTACGCAAAGCCTCAATTCTGTAAACATTTGCATCAGATTTTTTTATTGTATTTTTCTATTTAAGGGTAAATCAAGAAATAAAATATTATAAAAATATAATGAGGTATATCTAGCAAATTTGGAGGTGTGACTAGAACTTATCTTTTTTTTTATAAGAAAAAAAAAGAAAATCTTCTACAATACTCTAGGGAGTGGTTCTACTGAGGACCCATAAGTTGAGGAGTAGAAGAGAACTTCTTAGTTTCACCTATTTTCTATCACATATTCACATTTCGACCGTCTAATGTGTAGATATATATCAGTACGTAGACCATCTTTAAAAATTTTTATCCAAATTAAACATCATTAAGGCATCAATAAATATGATTTATCAATTATAAACCCATTTTAGACAGATTTTGATCGTCTGTTGATTTGATTTAGTTCAATACCTTAATTTGGCTGAAATTTTGTAAAAATGATATACTTATATAGACATAAAAGCTAAACGGTTAAGATGAAAATATATGATTAAAATGTGAGTATAATAAACTATTAATGAGAAAAACATCAACTAATACTCGATGAATCTTTAATTAAACGGTCCTCGTTAGAATCTCTCCAAATACTAAATCAATAAAGGTTAAAGACATTAAGAGTTGGGAATAAAGCTTACAATTAGAGAGTTGAATTCGGGTTAAAGTCTTTCTTCTAAATTGCATTTGTACCTTTAATTTTGTTTTTCTAAATCCATGATATATATTTTTTCGTTTTATCATGAATTTCCAGCTCTGAGTTGCATTATTAGTGTTTTTTCATAAAACAAATTTTAAAAAATTTGTACAAAAACGAAATAAAAAACAGTGACACGTCATTATTTAGAAGCTGGACCCTATTCCAGCTCGGAAATTGCATGCACGCGCTAACTCCTATCCCTTATAAGAGCGTGTGAAAAAAGAGACTCGCACACATTCTCTCTCAATCATCCCACTCTCTGGCTTCGTCTCTTTCTCTGCTAATTAAGCAGGCGTGGTCTCTGGTTTTCATTACACAGACTCTCACTCTCTTTTAAGGCATCAAAGAACCCATCGAAACCCCCATGCCTGCTTTGTTTCTTTCTTCTTTTAACCCCTCTCATAGCTACTGCTATTAGACACAGTGATGAGCTCAAAGCAGAGAGTGTTCCATCATTGAACGTCAAACCTCCTCTGTCGTCTCTGACGTCTCTGTTTCACTTCTCTTTAGTCTTTACCATCTTCAGCAGACAAAACCGAGCGAGCTTCATCATTGAGCATCATTCTCTGTTTCCCATTCCTGCTTTCAGTTTCTATAAATAGACATGGAGAGGTGGGATCACAAACCACAACGAGAAGTTCAACACAGTAACAAGCACAGTAGAGACAACCCTTCTTTCTCTTCGTCTCTGCTCGACTCTATTTACCGTTCCATCGACGAAGGTGAACAGAATATTGACGCTCGGAGAGAAGGAGAGCTTATATTTTACAAGGAAACCATGACGAGGAAGAAACAGAGCAGTACTACTACTGTTTCTTCTCACGGCGTCAAAGCAGAGCAGGAGATCATGAGCCTCCAGCGAGCCTGCTTGATAGAGAAGTGGATGGAGAAAAAAGCTGCAGCTGCTGACAAAATCGTGGTTCGAAGAAATTCCATGGCGGATTTCGACAGAAAGTTCTTGAATTCGAGTTCCAGCTCTTCGGATTCAAGTTGCGGAGGCGGGTTTTCTTCGTCGGAGTCGGACTCCATGTACGGATCGAGATCAAGGTCGTCGTCTTCATGCTACAGCATGCCGAGACCCAAACCAATCCGGACCAGTGTCTCATCGACCAGACAGGAATCTCATCAGAAGCCGAAGCAAGAAAACGGGTTCGTGAAGACGAAATCCAGGGCCTTGAAGATTTACGGTGACTTGAAGAAGGTGAAGCAGCCAATCTCACCCGGAGGAAAGCTCGCCAGTTTTCTCAATTCCATTTTCAACGGCGGCAACGGAAAGAAGCACAAGATTAACATCGACGACTTGGCCTCGAAATCGACAAACGGGTCCAACTGTTCTTCGGCTTCTTCGTTTTCTAGGTCTTGTTTACGCAAAACCTCTGTTTCAAGAGGCGAGCTCAGCAATGGCGGTGGGGACAGTGCGAAAAGGTCGGTGAGGTTTTATCCGGTGAGCGTGATCGTTGACGAGGATTGCCGGCCGTGCGGGCACAAAACTCTAGAAGAGATAAAGAGGAGTTTTGTAATGGATGAAGATATTGATCATCGTCGCCAAATTGAGGAAGTAGCTAGCTATTTGATGAAGAATTATCAGAAGAAGACTCACGATGTAGAAATGGAGGATGAGGATGATGATGCAGCGAGCTACGCGAGCTCTGATCTATTCGAGTTGGACACTGCTGGAGTTGAAGAAAGGTACCGTGAAGAATTACCGGTGTATGAAACTACGTATTTCGACAGAAATCGAGCCATTGCTAATGGTTTGATTTTGTAATTTTCTGAAGGAAAAAAAGAGGGAAGGTGGTGAAATTTTTATTAGCTTTTTGAAGTAAATGTGGTTTGGGGGTTTACATCAGAAAATTAATAATATTAGTTTCTATTTCTTGTAGTGCTAATTATTCTCTCTAGTGTTGATCTTTAGCTTCTTATATAGCGCAAGCCTTTTGATTGATTCGATTTGTTCAATTCTTTGAGATACTAAGATGATCATGAATTTAGCAGCAAGTATCGAGTTTACTTCATATTTGAACACAAACACTCATGATCGATAACACGACAATACGCATAATAGGTAGTTTATACGTGATACTCGTTAAATTTACGATGTTAATTATAAATGGGTATAGTACATAGAAAATGAGTGTCAACCATTGTTGAGGGTGAATGATTTGAGTTTATGGAGTGGTGAGTGTGGTGAACTAGCGACCATAGATGGAAGATCAATTCACACAGAAAACAGTAAAAGATAAAGAGGAAGAAGATGAGGTACTGGAAAAGAAAACAACATAAAATAAAAGCAAGAGCAGATTTTCTTCATACTCTCATCACAATCTGAACGTGGGACCTTTGCCTTGCTTGAAGATGACACTATAAAACCTCATGCACTATAATGATATATATGCAGAGATCGTTAACAGTCAAAAAGCTAGATCTCTCAAACCCCCTTATGCATCCTAATACATTTGTTTATGCAAATTAAACTTCAAATTGTGGTGAAAGTTATCGACGGATCGACCGGAGCGTGAATTTGATTGGCTAACTGGGATTTAGAGGCGGTAAAATGAGGTGATCAATGATGAGCTTAGGGGAAAGTTAAAGGAGATGTATGCATGGTCTCCAAAGCCGCGGACAAAAGGATCTCATCTTTGATTCGAATACATGTCAAATTTAGTTGGTTTCTAAGCTAGAGGGTTCTAATGGCTAAACATACTGGATATTTATAATATCTTCGATTTAAATATAAAAAAATTGTGCGTTCAAGTTTTAATTAGTTTCTAACTAACGTGCGTATGTATAACTCAATCTAATCTTTCGCACGTATATATTTTGTAGAATTCTCTCAGTTATTGCTTTTTTTCCTCGTATCTTCAATTTGGTTCAAAGACAGTTTTCTGAATAAGTAAATGATAAGCTCATTCAAAGTTTAGATGGTCGCTCACTGAATATAGGACCTTAAACTGAGCAAGAATGATCTCGCTACCCTGTGAACATATTTCAGCCAGTCTAATTTGCCAACACGCAATTGTGGTACAAACATCAACTTCAACTAGAAGCATCTTATGAAGGCTTAATGAAATTACACATACTTTCAAAGGCTTGAGTTCATAATGTTTGATAATTTTGAGAACTTAAGTACAAGTTCCTCCCCCGTAGGGTTGGAACCAACACCCTCTTCAGCCTCCTCATCTGCCAACGTCGGTTCTCTTTGAAGATATGCAAAAAACAATTTTCTTATGGAGTTCTAATTTAATTCCCATTAGTTGTTTTGCTTTACATTCAGTAAGTGTTTCGTCTTTGCCAAAAACAATTTCTATTTTAAAAAAAAATATTTTCTCATGTGCCTGACTTTTATAAGAGAACATATTTACCAATGATATGTACTACGCTACAGCGTAGCGAAATGCAAAATTGAAGAATTTTCTTAGTGAAATGTTCCAGTTATGCATTTTAGTACAATGTCTGGTCATTTTGATAGCTTCGTGATTCGAAACTAAGTTTCTGGATTTGAGCTAAGAAATTAGTGTCATGTGAATAGCTAGATCAAATAATAAAAGACTAACATTACATATTATGTATTAATTCACTTACATCTTGCTTACAAGAAGCCTTGTGTGATAAGATATAAGGAGTATAGAGATCCTAGCACTTCGAAATGTTCTCCTTCGATTTTTACATCTTTTGGCCTGGTCTCCATGATTGGCGCTTATAGAATTGCGGCAAGTGCCACAAATCAAATGCAAAATGTCAAAAAGACAGAAGCTGCTTTAATAGTTGTTTTGTGGTTTAGAAACGATCTTAGACTTGAGAAAACAAAATATCTCAATAAAAGTTAATTAAGAGAGGAACATAACTTTATAGGGAGTTACTACTTGGTTTGAAACTTCATTACATCCCAAATTCGTATGGGAAATTTTGGACGATATGAGAATTTGGGGGCTAAGAATTTTTGGGAAGACATAAATAACAATTAAGCTAATTAACCTTTTATGTTTCTAAAGCAGTCCATATGTAAGACTCGAGAGGACCACTAAATCTTAACAGTTGATATTTGCTAATTAAACTATCATAAGCTAGCTTATTTTTCACTAAGTTTAGTTTAAGGACATGATTTAAAAGCAGGATATCTTAGCTTAGCTTGGACTGTAGGAAAAGAAAAGGCTACTCTAGCTATGGCCAAAAGTGTTATAGTTAGGCTCGATCAATTGGCTAGATTGAAAATGTGATCGATCGATCGATCACTTAGTTGGTTTTGTTAGCTAATAGGGTTAGAGTGTCATATCAGTTGATTAGTATAGATATGATGCCAGTAGCTAGAATGATGGTGGCGATCGATGAGACCACCTAATAAACCATCCATGCATGCTTTGACCAGTTTTGATGAATTTTGTATATGATGATCATCAACCCTAATCATCATTGATTTACTCCCGTACCTAATTTTCACCATTTTCCAGTTTCTCCCTTTCTGCATGCACATTCAATTCGATATATCATCTCAAAGAAAAAACTTCGTGGTGTGGCATGGATAGTTTTCATTGATTCAGATCAGGTTAAAAGTTTCGAGAAAACTTGTATTTATCATCTGAAATACTACAGAAGACGATGGTATCGTTGAATTTTTGTAAATTCTTTTCTCATATCGTTTAATAGATCTATTCTAATAATTCAATTTAAGTAATATTCATCTACAAAATAAAATTTGTGAAAAATATCGACAAGAACGTACGTACTGTGAAGGGAATACGATCTCAAATAATTCACATATATATGTGAATTATATGTGGCTCTACATACGAATGGCTTCCCTCTAAACGGATAGCACCATCAAAATTTATGTATATGGTTCTTCATACGAATTCGACTATTATCGTCGTCTTTCCAACTTAAAAACAAAACTGTACCACATAATGGAATTTGACTATTATTGGCAGCACCCATCGAACCTCTAATAAAAACGACTAGTTGCCATCATGAAGCATTAGGACTAGGGCTACTACGCATGCAGGCACATAATGCAACCTACCAACCATGCACAAGTCACTGCCATCCATGCATAATTGACAATACAAAGTAATATTAATCACCAAGACTACGATCGGCAAAGTTCATATGTGGCTCGTACAGACTCTAGGTTTGGGATTTCAAGTATAAACCAAGACGAATTGATCACTGGCTTGTGGGCATGTCGATGTTCAAGGGTGCACGATGGGTCACGTAATTTGGACTAATCTGTGTTCTTTGAAACAGTGTGTCCCAAGAGATCGTATATATCAGCATACAAGTGATTTGCTGCGATACTTCAACGTTACAGGCTCTAATAATTTGGATGGTGCTATCCGTTTAGAGGGGAAGCAAATAAATCAATATCTCATAGAACTTGTTGGTGGTCTACAATATTTGTTAGTTTCTGAATGAAATTTTCTGATAGAATAACGCCTTGATGATCAAATATAATTAAGAACCCTAATGGATGTGCATAAGTCGGTTGTGTCAGTGGATGATCAAACATAATCTTCTGTGAATTTACAGGTTTCCAAGTGAAGGGAAAAGAGAAAAAGGTTATTGTTTCTTCTTAGCAACTTACATTCCCTCGCCCGTAGTAGTTCTTTGACTTCTCTCTTCTCATCCACTGCGTGAGGAAATGCCCCTTTTATCATAAAACTTATCTCATACCGTCTCCACTCGTTTTACAATTGACAATCAAATGTATGCACACACCTTTTTCTTTTATATTACGACAACCATTTGTCTTAGGTATTTAGATTGGAGGAAGGTAACCTATTGATTTAGGAACATTATGAACGACCACTTAGTTTAAGTTATTTGGTAAGTTCAGGTTGTATTATATGCCCAAACGTGATGTTCCAGGTACGTATAGAGAATAATTACTCGATTAAGTAGTGCCGATTGGGATGAGAAATAATTTGTGCCGAGTGAGAAGGTTGTTGCTTGAAGGATAAACGTTGCCCTCCAAAAACACTTGTACATATTTCGACAGTTAGCTCTCGATCTTCTGGTTGAAAAACACCGTGACGCAGGCTTTTATCACAAAAAGAGCATACAGAAAAGAAAAAAGATGAAACTAATTAGCTCAGGAAAAGCAGAAGGAAATGGCAGAAATGAATGTGAGCTGATCAGTAGGGTCGTCCACTTCCCACAAGAACACTGGAATTTCAGTGGCGGAGCTATTACTAGGCTTGAGGGGGTTCAAACCCCCCTTACATTTTGGAATACTTAGAGTTTGGACCATTAATCAGCTAATTATCATTAAAAATAAGCCTAATTCTATCACTAAACTCCCCTATAATTTCTCATAACATGTAGTTTGAATAACAAATCACTTGTATTAAGATTTTTATTAAATAGGAAAATTGTCTTCATGTCTTACCAATCGAAATAGATAAGTATTTGATTTTTTTAAGTAAAAAAACAGAAAATTAGTTAATGTACCAAAACAAACAACATGAATAAATAAGAACCTTTAACTTTCTTCTTTTATAAGTTTAAGAAGAAAAAATACACAATTTTTAGAGTTAGCTAGCTAATACAAATTGTGACTAGGCTTGGCAAATTTGCACACGACACGAAAACGAACGAAATTATAAGGATTTGGTTTGAAGTTTATAGGTTTGGTTTCATATAGGGTTAACACGATAAAAACACGATTTATAATGGTTTGGTTTAAGGTTAAACCGGTAACACAAAAAACCCAGTAACATATAAGTATTTTTGTAATTTTCATTTCCTTGCGTACCATATATAAGAAACCTTAGGGAAATGATGGTGAACTGCTGATTGATGATTCGGTCGAAATTATAAGGAGAAATCCTCCAAGTTTTTGCGTAGAAGCATGAAACTTTGCCGTTTGTTATTTTCCTAAATTAAGCTTTTTCGATTTTGCTATCTAGCATCTATCTTATTATTGCATCTCTGGAGATGTAACTTGACTTTTGAACTGAGTTATTGTTTAAGATTTATGACTTTCTTCAGCTTACAGATTATAATTTTGAGTCTGTTTTTTTATTCATAAAGATCTAATATATTTTAGTATTTCTGTCATTTACTTAAAAATTGAAGAAAAAAAATATTTATTATAATTTTTAATTTAACGGTTTTTAACGATTAACACTATAATTTATGCTTTAGTATTAACATTTTACCTACGATAACTTAATAATTTATTATCGTGTAACACGATAAATAGACGAAACCAAATAAATCTGACACCGTATTTTGACACGCCTAATTGTGACATACACATTCTTTATACAAATCCTAGCTGAGCCTCAGTCACAGCCACTGACGCAGGAATCCAACCGTGCTGCAGGATTCATAGTTACAACTTACATCACTTACATGAACTGATGGATTTTGGAGTGTCCGGATTTGGCAGCAAGTCAGTCCACTTTAGTTAAAGTATTATCTTTAGCCACCGCACGTGACGGGGCCGACCACCGTGCCCCAGCAGCTGTCGCGCACTCACACGTGTGCTCAGGGCGTCGTCACAGATCCTAATAAATATCCGCTGTCGCCACTGCCAAGTCACCACTGCCCCCCCTACGGCCAAGCAACGACATCACTACCACTCGTGCTCTGACACCTGCCGCAGCTTTGGCGGATGAGAGTACAAAACTGACCTCGGAAATTGTATGGAAGGTGTCATCTTTCGATGGGTAGTTTTGGGAGGAGGGGGCGACAGGGCAGCAGCTTTAGGAAAAGATAAGAATGGTGGTGGTGGTTTTGTGGTGCACCTGTGTGTCTGAAAAAGAGAGTGGTGGAGAATATTTAGGTGATCCCAAGAAGATTGCTCCTAGTGATGAAACTGCAGACAGAGAAGTGTCCGTTGTTGCAGCTTTTGCTTTTCTCCTATGAAGCAATCGATTGAGAGAAGAGTTTGAACTCGGAGCATCTAGGATACACCTGGTGAAGAGTGACGTAATAGAAGTTATAATTAACAGAAACAAACCTAAAATAGTTAATACATATTTTTAAGTTGATTTAAATTACAAATAAATCATAACAATTTTAGTCGGTGATACTTTTATCTTGATTCAGAATTGTCGACATATGAGGTTTATGTGTATGATTTTCACGAAATCACTTAATTTATCTCTTCCTTCAGTTTAGAGTTTCCATACCTTTCATATTGGTTTGTATATTATTGTCATTTTTAGCTCTACTATATTTATACTTTATAATTGTATGACATAATTTCTAGAAATATAAAAAAGAATATGATACAAAATGAAAAAAAAAAGATAAAATCATGCATTTAATGAACCAATAAAAGATAAACAACATTATTATGATTTGTTAAACTTAATTGGAAAAATTATTATGGTATAATTATACAATAAACATTTAAAATTTAATTAAATAAAAAATATGAGAGGGGGCAATTGCACCCTCTCGCCCCCCTCTCCCTACGCCCTTGCTGGTGCATATGTACCGGGTCATTTACCGTCCGTTTAACAAGGTTATAAGTTTAAAAAAACGACATAGAAGGAGAGTCAAGTTCGGATCGACGGTAACGAAACAAAAACAAATGAAAATAAAAATAAATAAAAAATAAAAACTAAGTTCAAAAAAAATTTACCTATGGTGCATCTGCACCCCAGAATTTTCACTCACTCTAGGCTGGCGTGTGAAAAATATGAATCATCACCAATTGATTTTGAATATGCAGCAAATTGAAGCTTACATTAATCAATCATAGGTTATGAGATTTTGACGTCAACATTTGGAGGACATGCAAAATAATGTTGGATTGGTTTGGCTCGACATTAATTATTTCGTTATTTAATATGAGTTACTACGCGATTCATCAACAAAATACTAAAAGGCTTGATTACAAAGAAAAGCTTCATAGAGCAACCAGCTTCAAAGATGTCGAAATTTAAAGCAGTAGCACCAGCCGAGGCAAATTCAAATTCAAGGATTGAGGTTGATTATAGGCATGACCGAGGTTGACAACATCTGCTACAAAATTTGCTTCCGGAATGAATGAGAAAAAGATCTATGCTCAAATCCAACAGTTGTCCTTCATGACCGATTTTAGCTTCCATGGAATGTTGGTAGTGTCTTTGATGCATGACAATGCAAGTTGAGAGTCTCATTCAACAATTACTTTTGAGATGTTGGGATATCTAAGTAGAGATAAAACCATCCCTAAGAGCAACAATCTCAGCTATAGACATTAACTTTCCCTAGTCTTTTGATAGAGGCAATGAGAGGACAACCATAATCATCTCGTAAAACAAATCCAGAAGCAACACTTGAGTTGTGTTGCAAGACAGACTCATCGAAGTTTAATTTAACATAACCTGTAGGAGGAAGAGATCACTTGATGTTGTTTGAATGAGCTGTCACACAAGTGTTGGTTTGAGAGTTCAATGAAAGCATCTGCAGATAAGACTACTCGGTCTCGTTAATCAAAATTCACATCTTAAACTGCGATTCTTTCTCTGACACATTCTTGTGTGCTAACTGCTAACTAGCTATTGATTCAAAACCAACACAAACAAAATAAAAAATGCATCGATCTACTTCTCTCGAAGGAAGGAAAATATCCATTCATACAATTAGAAACTTATCCTAACTGCAATGCTCAGATGAAGTTAGTCTTTAATCATGTAATGATCATGATGTAGTTTGTAGCTACAATATGAAAACCATATATTAAACAATTACAATGAAACTGATAAGCTATTGATAAGGTATGCTTAGTTGAGATAGACCATAATTAATTTTCAGTAAAAACTAAAAGACTAGAGGGGTTTGGTTTCGAAAAAAAAGCTAGCCATCCTCCCAATAGTAGTAGGGCTAGCAATTCATGCACCCAGAATCAGCTCCAAGCAAGTAGAATCTCTTCTCTTTACGAAATTGAATGGTAACTCAGCAAAGCAGACACGAGAATATATCATTTGTGGTGGCTAATGAACCCCACTACAATATATCTTGGTCTTCCTGCTTGCACAGATTATATATAAACTTTGCGAAGTCATTTTCAGATCCCATATTAGTGTATAAAGCATATAGTAGGTGCCCTGAACCTTCAGAGCAATAAACCTGGAACTTATTTCCATCCCAACACTCTAGCCTCTTTTTGCTGTTACATTTGATTGAATTTTTTCAATCATTTTATTTTTGCGTACTGAATAGTATTCATCCTATTGGTTTTAGCACGAATCGGTCGAATGTGAATGAAGGAAATAAAAGAGAGAATCTGGAAACTCAGAGATGACAAGTTGTACAGCAGTACTGTACTAAGTTGCAGTCTTACCGAACCATATTCAAAGCCATTCAAATTGATAGAGATCGATATGAAAGTGATCGGAAGTCTGGTTTTGACTCGCACCTAAATTTGAAGTTGAATGTATGAATAGTATATTTTGGCGGAAATGAAAGCAATTGATGTGTAAAGTATAAACATCACCACATAAGTCATTTCGATTGAGACTAGAATCTGTGCGCAATACATAATTTTGCAGTACATGTATCCATCTTTGCTTCGTCTATTACTAAATTCTAATCAGTGGCATCCAAAATTCAAAATCCTGTTCCGAGTTGTGATGTAAGGGCTAGTAGAGGAAGGGGGGGCTCATGCCACGAAAGTATATTTTTTCGTTGCATGAGTTTAAACTGATGCGATGAAAATAAATTTCGTAGCATGATTCTGAACTAATGTGACGAAACACATTTTGTCGCATAGTGCGGACTCATGCGACGAAATTTTTTATTTCATCACATAAGTTCTTAATCATGCTACGAAATATTTAAAATGTCGTCGCATCAGTTTAAGATTTTTTTCCAAACTTTCCCCCTAGCCCTGACTCATGCTGCGAAATATTTAAAATATCGTCGCATCAGTTTACATTCATACGACGAAATTTTGAATATTTTGTCGCATCAGTTTTGATTTTTATTCGTCAAAATTTTCCCCTAGCGCTGACTGAAGAGACGAAATATTAAAAATTTAGTCGCATTAGTTCACACTCATGCGATGAAATTTGTTCATTTCGTCCCATCAGTTCTAGCAAAAAATTTAAATTTTGAATCCTTCCGCCAAAATTTCCCCACCCTTCTTCTTCCTCCATTTTTTTCTTCTTCCTTCTACTTATTCACCACCACCCTCCACTTCACCACCACCTCCATTTCTTCTTCTTCTTCTTCTTCTTCTTCACCACCACCACTAGTGGATTTGGACCCTTAACCCACGAAACAATTCCGTCTGTTAAGAGTATTTTTCTGTCTCCTAAGCTCTTAGCCGACGGAAATTCCCTCGACTAAAATCCGTCGATGAAGACCTTAGCTGACTGAAACATTTATTTTGTCGACTAAGAGACAACCTAGTATAGACTGTAGGTGACGAAATGTTAAACTTTCGGCGACAAATTTTTTAACTATAGGCGACAAAAAATTTTCAGACTTTATCAGATGAATTTACATTTTTCGTCACCTAAAGTACTTTAGCCGACAAATTTGAAATTTTTCTTAGGAGACGGAATTAATATTCAATCGGCTAAGAATTTTCTTAAGAGACGGAAGTAATATTCCGTCGGCTAAGTGGTTAATTTATTTTCGATGTTTGGTATTGAATTTATTCCGTCGGCTAACTATGAATTTCCTTCGGCTAAGTGATAGTTAGGCTAACGGAACTGGATTCCGTCACCTAAGTGGAGGCTTACACTACGGAAATATCTTCTTCTTCTCCTTCTTCTTCTTCTTCTTTTTCTTCATCCGCCACCATAACCATCATATCACCACCTCCTCCGCCACCACCACCGTACCACAACATCCTCCTCTGCCACCACCACCTCCGGCAAAACAAAAAACACCACCATAACCATCGTATCACCACCTCCTCCGCCACCACCACCGTACTACAACATCCTCCTCTGCCACCACCACCACCACCTCCGGCAAAACAAAAACATAATTTTTTTTGTTTAAATTATAACTAAATTAATAAAAATAATTTTATTTATTTACTGAAAACTCTTAAGCGACGAAAAATATTTCATCGCATAGGTCGAAACGACGAAAAATTTTCGTCGCATAAGTTTATGTGACGAAAAAAGATTTCGTCCTTTAAGGGGAACTGATGCGACGAAAATTTACGGTTTCATCGCATAAATCTAATACGCATTTTTCGTCGATTAAGGTCTTATACGACAAAAATTACGTCTTATGCGATGAAATTGCGTCGCATGAGGCTTTCCCTCTACTAGTCATGCATGAGTCTTTGCTTGCAGGGTTTTTGATATTTTCTTATTTGGTGTGAAGACTATAAGCTTGAATAGGGTTAGCTTGTATCGATAGCGAGTTCATATTGTTTATGTCAAGACCCACCCCGAATTAAACCCCTTTAACCCGAAGTAAGTTTTACGGGGACCACCTCCCAAAGAAGATTCTGCCAAAATTTCGACACAGTCTCTCTTGAAAAGTGGACAACCCTTAACCTGCAATAAACCCCAAATGAACACTTCTATAAACCAACAACCATCCAAAACTCATGGAGCCATCCTGCTCCCATAACCAACATCCTCCACAAGATACACATCTAATCAGTTCATAACAAATGTTATCACAACAGAGTTACACTAATTCCAAATTTAAAACCTACAATGGGTTCTAGATCCCTAGGAGATCACTGATAAATATAATACAACCCGATGTGTATCAGAGCGATTAAGAAAAGTAGAAGCAGGAAAAATTACAAGTAGGTTAACCTGGAACCTACTGTTGGTTTTGAAAATGGCGGTAACTATGTCTGGCCTCCACGAAGACTAGTCAGATCAAGCATTGCAATCTAGGCAATTAGAACGAAGGTCCTAGGGGAGAAACATTGAAAAATATTAGCGTGAGTGGACAAAAATCAAATATGTAAAGACTAATTTTTCTTTGATGTTCTCCATAACGAATAGATAAAACATAACACAACTTCCTTGGCTCAAATCCTTAATTAAAGCTGTGGGGTACTAACACCATAACCACGAGAAAACAACTGACCAGCTCTATCCACGAGAGGTTCTATTGACCAGCTCAATCGGAGAGAGTCTCATGACCTGCTCTATTTGGGAGGGTCCATCTGACCAGCTACCACCGAAGAGGGTCCTGACCAGCTCTATCTGGGAGGGTCTTTCCGACCAGTTACCACTGAAGAGGGCCTGACCAGCTACCACCGAAGAGGGTCTGACCAGCTACAATTCAGAGAGGATATCATCTCCATCTAGAGAGGGTCCATGCTAGCTAGCAATACCTCTAACCATATCCTTAAAAAATCCTTAAAACCTCATCGAAAATAAATCGAAATCCAAGTCAAAACACCCATGACTTTTCTCCCAAAATATATTAGATTTAAAACCTTTCCAGGCATCCGAAACCGGTTCCCTGACTTTACTTTAAAATCATTAAATCCAAGAGCCAAGTCTCCCTTTTAAAAATAATCCTCCTCCATAACCCAAAATGGTGAAACCGATTTAAAATCAAATTTTGAGAAAATCATTCAAAACTCACGGGAAAGATATGAACCTCTTTCCCGGCTCTCTTATCTTGAAAATATAATAAATTCTCAATTTTCCCCAAAATCACCATAAAACTTAAAATGGAGGAAATTCATAAATAAATGAGAAACTTAATAAAATCTATTGCATGCATTAAATTTAACAGGCCCAGTCATTGAGCAAGCAAGAGAGCAGACTGTGGATATAACAGGTTTAACAGGCCCAGTCATTGAGCAAGCAAGAGAGCAGACTGCGGATATAACAGGTTTTGTAGGGGAAGATGCGGATGAGCTCAGTGATGGCGAAATCAGGTCAATACCATTGACATAGAGAAGGATCCATGTAATATGGTCTACATCTTACCAGCCAAGTATGCGCTTGATACACGAATGTCCTCGGACGTGTTCCTGAACGCACAGGATGAGGTGGTACCTACTACATAAGTAATTGAAACTCCTCTAACGGTGGAAAACAAGGTCGAACAAGACTCAAAGCTGAAGAAATTGTTCATGATGTTCTCCAAGACAACCGTGGCCATACCACAACACCTAAAATCACTATACATCACTGCGGAGATAGAAGGGATGAAGGTGAACAAAATTTTGGTAGATAATGGGGTTGTGGTGAGCATTATGACCATCCGAACTATGAATGCATTCAAAGTGCCTAAAGAGAAAATATTGAGCAGCACTCACAAGGTCAAAGGGTTTGCTAGGAATATTACTAAAACCTTATGGGTTCTGGTCTTAATGATGAAGATATGTCATTTAGATATTTTTCAATCCTTCTTCGTCACAGTGTACAACTCCTAACAACATAATCATAGAAAGAGATTTGATTCACCGTTCTTATTTCATTCTTTCATCCATGCATGAGTAGATGTTCATGTGGAATCCAGTTACAATTGAGGCTAAGATTGTGCCAGCAGATACGAGAACTTATTCAGTTGCAGCATGTACACTTAATGTCAGCTACTATTATAGTAATCTAAGGCCTTTGGAGGTCTGTGGGGTCAATAATAAGGGGCATCCGTACGGGATGACCATAACTGATTTAGCACAATGGGGAAATAGAATAGGTCAAGACAGATTTTAGCAGACCTAGCCTCATTGTGTCACCTCCCATAATAAAACAATGATGACACACCTCTCCATAGAAGAAGTGCAAGCATTCACTTTTTTGCACCAACGATTAGCAATATATGTACATGAGCAACATGTTTATGAGAAGGTAGCGCTAGCATAATGTGTCAAAGAGGATGTAAAAATTAAGAGAGAGGTGGTGGCAAAGTTTATTCAACCCACTGCGGCAGCTCTGGATGACACTCCATGAAAGGTAAAAGATCTAGTTAAAAATATTAATCTGGGGATCCAAGAGGAACTAATGGAGGTTGGAATTAACAAATTGTTGGAGCCTGACTTGAGACAGAGGCTCATAGACTTACTGCATGAGTATAAGGATTGCTTTCCTGAGAAGTACGAAGATATGTCAAGAATGTCCCTTGAATTGGTATGTCATAAGCTCCCTATCATGGATGACTATAGATCGGTTTAGCAAAAACAACGACGAATGAAAGCAGACGGCAGAATCTGTTAAGATAGAGGTTCCAATGATGTTGGCATTCGAGATTATCAGGCCAGCTAAGTACACAAAATGATTGTCTAACATTGTGCCGGTGAGAAAGAAGAATGACAAAATTCGCGTGTGTGTTGACTGTCATAACTTAAACATGGCTACACCAAAAGATGTTTACCCGATGCCTATAGCAGATATGTTGGTGGACGTGGTCAGGGCATGAGATGTTTCGTTCATGGATAGTACTGTCAGATATCATCAGATCCCAATAACTGAAGAGGATGGACACAAGATTGCTTTTCGGTGTCATGGCTTCACAGGGGCGTTTGAATTTATTGGGATGTCATTTGGAATAACGAACGTAGGGGCTACTTATCAGAGAGCTATGAACCTAATTTTCCTTGACTTGCTCGGGAAAAGTCTAGAGGTTTATAATTATATTGATAATATGGTGGTAAAATCAAAAAAGAGAGAAGACCATATTCAAGAACTTAGAATGGTCTTTATTCGTATGAGGAAACATCGACTCAGAATGAACTCAGCTAAGTGTGTTTTTAGGGTTCAAGCAGGAGACTTCCCGGGTTTTGTAGTTCATCAGAAAGGTATTGAGATACTTGGAGACAAGGCTAAGGCGGTTATGGAGGCATCGACTCCAAGAAACAAGAAAGAGTTGCAACGCTTGCTAGGAAAGATAAATTTTTTAAGGCGTCTCATATCCAATTTTGTTGGGAAGATCAAGCCTTTTTCCTCTTTACTCAAGTTGGATAAGGAGCAGGAGTTTGTGTGACAACCAGAGCATCAAGAGACCTTTAATAGGATAAAGGGGTACTTAGCCAGTGTACCAGTGTTGTGGCCACCGCGGCCTGGTGACCGCTTAAGTTATACATCTCAACTGCTGAGCACTCTATTACTGGTTTGCTAGCCCAAGATGAAGTTAATGAAGAGGGAAAAACAATAAAGTATGCAATTTACTATCTCAGCAGGATTCTCCTTGATGCCAAAGACGAAATACTCCGTGATTGAGAAACTCTGGTGTTACACTTTGCTGGTTGCAAGCTCCGACAATTACCAATGAACAAGATTTGGCGCCGTTACCGGGAATTGGTTTAAAATCCTGTCCCTAGCTGGATTAGCCTTTACGGAAGCTAGAATTTCTTCGCACGACTTCCAGATAAAGCTGACAGTTTTTAGGAACAAATCAAAAATATATATCTCTAGCAATAGAGATGTTATGCATAGTATTTTTAAAATTCCAAGTCCTTAATTAATCGCCAAACATACAACACATGATCCAAAAGTCTCCCGCATTGATAAGCACCAGGTTCTAAGGATAACTCTCATTTTAGGCCGATTGGTTGATTCAGCAAATGATAGGATATATTTCATACGCATCTTGACTCTGGACCTATCTCATAGGCATCTTCGGTGCCTCTTCATGTAAGAAACTCGGCTCTGCATGGTATTAATGTCAGTGATATTATTGTTTCAGGGGAGCCTTCTTCTCTCTGTCAGCTATACGAGCAGGGGCAGTTGAATGTGACTTGAACCGACCCCTTCCTTCCCCTTCTCTATCCTGGAATGCAAATTCCGAAAGTTAGACCATGAATTGAACCGTTCTGTTGCAAGAGAACCACCCCCCCAAATAATAATAAAATAAAAAACAAGCATCGAGATTTCATACAAATTTAGAGCCATAAACTCATACCCTATTATCAGAAGACCAACGGGAGCATAATCGAAGGAAAGGGGAAAAAACTACAGGTGACTATCTCAAACAATAAGGATAGTAAAAACTAAGAAACCTAGTGTGGTGACCTTGTATGGCAAGTTTTAGTTCAAATGTGCCGGTAAAATGAGGAATAAGTTACCTTTTTCTTTACAATCTGAACCACGTCTTCATCATTAAGAAGTTGACTGACACCACAATGCTGAGGGTAATGCCTTGCACTTGTACCCCACACTAGTACATACTTTACCTCCTTCAGAAGACTCCTGTGGATATGGTTACAAAAGTCCTCAACCGTGCAGCCACCTCTATCCTGCACATAAGATTAATATGAGAAAGAAACAAATGAACCCAAACATCCAAGATGACGTAAATATCACATAAAAGGAAATTGGATATAAGATTTTGCAACATACAGCAGACAGAACTACAGGATCACCAAAATCAGGTTGCTGGCCCTGTGGTTTTGTATAAACTCTAACAAGTCCCATCTCCTCCCACATCTTTGCGAGTAGTCTGTCTAAGTTCAACTGTTAAGCAACAGGAATAAATAGTCAATGTTCCCGAAAGCATTCATATGAGAAATTCATAAGCTAATATGTGTGACAATAACAAAGTTCTGCAACACAACAGATTGCTCAACTATACCAACAAGGTTGCAACAATGAATTTCGCAAAACAAAAATTCAATAACTTGCCTTCAGATTGCAACTAATGACAATAGAATTAGGTTGCCGGGCTAACTTGTCCACATCATCGATACCAATAACATCTATCTTGTTGTATACATATACACACTTCATGTATTTTCTGTTACCCTCAATTACATCGATAAGATCGTCCACTGTGGCATCCTCACGAAACAACAACTGCAATGAATAGACAAATGAGCATTCTTCTTCATGGGATTGCCAAGGAATAAGATCAAAATAAAGTATTGACCTATCAATGACTATTATCTGAAGGAAATTGAGATTATGTAAACTAATTGTGTATGGCCACTAAGAAATTCATTATTAGTCGTGACAAAGGACAGTCTTCACTCTTGATTGAAACAAGGTAAGAAAATAAATACCTCAGCATTATGAATTTTGTATTCGTGCAGAATCTGATAACAAAGTTTCTCGTCCACATGAGTTAAAGGGAGAGTGCTGTTAAAAGAAATGCCTCCAGTTTTTTTCTTTTTGAAATATATCTGCCCAGGAAAAAAAAATACAACTAAGCTGCCAGTGGATTGATAAGTAATTTACAGATACAGAATCCAAACAAAATTTAGAAAATAACAATCTCTTGAAAACACAAAACCCACCTGTGGTGGTCTCTTGTTTAAACGCAAACCCACAGCTTCCAGCTCCTTTGTCAAAATTTGCCGATGACCTTCACTCTGAAACATTTAAAGACATGCATTTTAGTTTTTTTTTAAACATAGATCTAAAAAACAGGAAATCACAATACAGTATCATTAGCTACAAAACTAACACTAGTTTCCACAGCACCGTTGCTACAGGAAGGATACTTACTTTTGAGGCATCAAGTACCATTAACACAATATCTGATGACTTTGCAACAGCAATAACCTGAAAGAGACATAGTGGTTTCAATGGCTGTTTCATAATATCTAGCAATATTTAGGATAAGAGAACATATGGAATGACTCGGGGTCACTTTTAAAGTCATCTCTAATGACTGTTGGGAAATTAATCAAGCATTTTTTGGAAATTTGAATAATGAAATATAAACACATATTAATGGTAAGTTAGTCAAATAATGACAAGGTATCACAATTGAACCAGAAGAGTAAGGAGTTCACCTGCCTCCCACGACCTTTGCCTTCAGAAGCACCTTCAATAATTCCAGGAAGATCAAGCAACTGAATTTTTGTGTCATTATAGTGTATAATCCCGGGAATGCAGGTAAGTGTTGTGAACTCGTAAGAAGCAGCTTCAGAGTGCGTCCCCGTCAACATTGTCAAAAGTGTCGACTTACCCACACTGCAAAAATAGGCAAGAATGACTGATACCATCGCAATGCCTCAACCTAATTTCATAGAATACACATTAAATGTAGAGGTTATACAAAACTAGCCAACCTTGGAAAACCAATAAGTGCAACACGACCGTGCCCAAACTTTGTAACTTCAAAACCGTCTCCACCTCCACTAGAACCCTGATTTACACAAATTCAACATCGTAAAAAACAAGAGCACAAAGCTATTCCTTAACCGCATGCAACTTGCTTGAAGCCATCACAAACAACCAAATTCATATCCTAACTACTCACATAAAATACAATCACATAAATAAAAGCATAGGAGTAACATACTTTAGGAGGCTCCAAGAGCTGAGTCCTTAGCTTCGCAATCTTCGCCTTAAGCTGACCAAGATGATACTCTGCATATTCAGCACGGTAATTAAAAACCAAAACAGAACCAAATTGAAGAACTCATCAGATATCACTGCAAAAATGAGCCTGAAAAAAATAATAATCATATGAGAACCTGTGGCTTTGTTTTTCTGAGTGCGAGCCATTTCGGCCTCAATTTCCTTGATCCTTTCAATGATCCCCATTGTGGCTGGATTGCTTCAGCTGCTACAACTGAAAAGCAAGAACAGAAAAAGTTGAGTAGAGACGGCAATTGAGATTTCAATAGAATCTGGAGGTGCTAGTGAGAGAATCGTTGATTGAAGAGCGATGTTGCAGAAACGAAAAGGAGGAGTGAATTACAGAGCATAAGATAAGATAGAGGATAAGCTTAATTGATGCAGCAAATTGTTGAAGGTAGTAATGCTAATTGTATGAATTGGAGGAAGTTGAATTGCTAGGGTTGAGGGAGACTGGAGCTCAGAGAAGCATAAGGGAGTGGGATGGAGTTAGGGCTGCGGAATGAGATGGTTTTGGGCTTAACTCGGAAGCAGCGTCTATATGTTGGGCCTTTCTTTTTGTAACATTTTACTTAAAAAAAATAATGAAAAATAGTGATCGCGTAAGCTACCACTTATGCTTTTCGCAAACTGGATTCGAACTAAGGACCTCCTATTGCGAGGAGAATCCCTGCATCAATAAGAGCAACTCCACCAGTAGTACGAGCATGGCCATAGCTAATGAGCATGGCCATAGCTAATGAGCAACTTCATTTGCTATCTTCGAGAGCATATTTAGAAAAACTAGGGCTTCAAAACTAATGAAGAAAAGCTTATACCAGATTAAAAAGAAAACACCGAAACGTATTTAACCAAGCAAATATGGCAACGGAACAGATTAAGTAGGTCACATATCAGTTCAACACGCGTTACTATATTTATATACAATGTTATAAGTAGCCTGATCTCGTCTGATGCACACTTCGAGTAACATTGGCAGCCAGCTTGCTCACCCCTAGATTTGGAGGTACATGTGCGTGCATCTCAGCAAGCTCTCTGACTTTCGACAAAATTGATGCTGGGATAGGCACTGCCACATGTTTCCGTGACTACATAATTTCCAACCAAAACAATAAAGTTAATCAATAATTAATAAAGACATCAAAAGAAGAAAGCTACGTACAATGGAAAATAGAAACAAATTATCCACAGGTCTCACACATTATAGAGCAGCAAACCTTCTTTTGGTAGCAGAAGTTGCTATACGCAAAAGTAGAAATAGAAAATAGCTGAGTAGTATTGCCATTTTAGTAGCAAACATAACGGAGATATACTCAAAAGATGAAGAATACAAATTTTAGAACAGAACTAAAAGACTAGGGAATAGTTCACAGAAACATGCATTAAAAGGTAAAGATGCGATAAAAACCCAACCAACCAATAGAGACACGAAAACAATTTGTTAGTTATACTCACCCCATCATCAGGAGGTGTTTGTGCAGAACTAGCTTTCAGCAGGTTCCTCCACTTGTCCTGCAAGACAAGATGAAACAATTTACTCTAAAAAAAGGATGAAACAATTTAAGACAGGCTAAAAGTTTTTGATATTTTATTTTATCATTACAACCATTTCTGACACAACTCCAAACACATACCTTAAGATCAACAGAAGTACGATATGAAAAAGTTGCGAAAGAAAGCCTTTTGATCTCAGACCATCTACCAGTGCCACACTTAGAGACACCCTCTACTAATTTCATAACTTCAACAAGAGTCCAAGCTCGATGATGTTTCCTTCTCATCCCACCTTTTACTGTGGGAACTGCAGCTATACTATCATCTGAAAAGTCCTCAGATGAATCTGTCTGTTTTAAGCCCAAGTTTTTCCCATGTTCAAGTGTGCCCATTACAGATCGCCGCTTGTCTTTCTTTGGTTCAGCAGCAAACTACAGTGTACGAGTTTTTAATTAAAGTGAGTGCGTATATGCAATCAATTTACAAGTATGAGAGATATATCAGAAAACTTAATATAAGATCAACCCCATGCAACAGTAGAGGTGAAGCATGCAGAACTTGCCATTGGGAAATACATCCAGCATTCCCAAGCTATTTGGATTGCAAGCCTAAAAGATGCCCAAAAGTCTCATATCATGTGTTTTTTCCTGCTCCTTAATCATTCTCTCTAACAATATGATACAATACATGACCACACTATCAACTTTTCCACACATCACAATTCTTGGAAACTATTGCATTCTGCCATACACACCTTTCTTCCATAGTATTGGTGGCCAGGACACAGTCAGTTATTACTATAGGATGTCCCGAGTTCAAAACCTCTCACTGTTCTCTTAACAGTTCCAAAAAAAACAGATCCCTTAATTCTGGTCGACACCTCTTAAGCCATTATCCATTACATAATTACACCAAGTAAATGCCCTATTTTGTCTTCAGAAACACAGTGATAATGGATCACAGGCTAGCCTAATTATCTACCGAATATAGATGAACCCTCTTATTTACCAGAAGCTTTAGTACAGAAGAAAGATAATAACAATTTATTACCGAAAGAGAGAATTTAGACACAACAAGACTATCATTGATAGCACATGCACTATAGTAGCTCTATTCCAAACAAATTAAACAAGTACTGAAGTGTGAATCCAATTAAACAACAATGATCTTACCAGTGGCTCAATCTGTTCAGATGCAGATCTGACTTTCAAAACTTTATCTGCACATTCACTCCCTGGAAGAGAAGTAGAAACTGAAAGGGTCTCTTTTACCAGTTTATCAGTGACACCCATTCCACTTTGATTGAAGTTCTGCCAATTAAAATACAACATCACTTCAGTTATGGTCCATATGGATCATTTCCTAGTACC
This sequence comes from Comarum palustre, assembly GCA_951800085.1. Taxonomy (NCBI): domain Eukaryota; kingdom Viridiplantae; phylum Streptophyta; class Magnoliopsida; order Rosales; family Rosaceae; genus Comarum; species Comarum palustre. The sequence continues at coordinate 12,678,644 of OX637572.1, read as the reverse complement.
CTGTTCTACTATTGATTAAATCTGTATTTCAAAATTTTCAAAGAAACACAAAACTTTGATAAAAAAAAAAAATAATAATAATAACAGCTTGTTTTTTTATCAACTAATTATTAAGTGATCAACTGACACAGAGAAATAAAAGAGAAAACTTCTTAAGAAACAACTAACCCAAACTTAAATATTCAATGTACAAAACAATAATCATAATGCCCAGGAATGAATTAATTTTACCTACCATAAGAGCCATAATATTTTTCCTCGGACGGCTTCTTCGAACCCGAGAAACATAAGGAACCTGAACCCCAGATCCACCAAGAGAATCCAACCTGGTGACAATAGTCCTATCATTTGAAGAGACATTTCTAAGAGGCCTTGCAAAATATGTTGGAGATGTTTCTTGTCCAGCAGTTTTAGCAGAATTAATCAATTTTGGGCTATGATCTCTTGATTCCACTTCAGAAAGTTCTTCAATATATCGCTTAGTGGGCTTCCGAACTCTCTTGGCAGCTCTATGATCCATGATATGATCTTCACTGCCATATTCTTCTTCACTAAGGCTTCCTGATCTCTTGGCTGAAACAACTTGACAATTTTGTAATTGGCTACTGTGGCTTGCTGGTGAATCTTCATACACAAGATTCTTTGTGCCACCATCAGAAACATGAACGTGCATATCATGAGCATTCTGCAAGCTATCGTCCTTTCCCTTCACCAATTTGTTATTTATAATAGTGAAAGTTGTGGTTGAAACATCACAAGAATTAGTCAATCCCATTGTGATTCTCCTTTTAAGCCAGAGTTTGTCCTTAACATTAGTTTCTCGACCAAAGGTGGCTCTAAATAATTCATGAAGTTCTCTTATTGATAGGTTGTCTAAGCATATCGCCGTGTTTGATGCATACAAATCAAGCTTTGAACTAGAGAAGAAGGCAGAAGCTAATGATACGCTTTCTATCGGTCCATCTGGATGTTTTGAGCACTCCCCTTTTGTCCCGGTTTCATTAATGTGGCTGGCATCTAAGCTCAGTGATGACAAAGGAGCAATTTCCTGCAAAGGAATTTCAAATCATAGATTCTAAACAATAGCAGGCAATTTACTATGATGCTGGTCAAAATACTGGAAGTCTGAGTTCATAAGAACAGAAGAATGATCAGGAGATCCACAAGCTAAGCAGAGCCTCTCTTCTCATTCGCCCATTGAAACATCTCCTCAATGTACTAAAATATATTTTAGAGGTTGAGAAGGATCCTAACCTATGTATATACTAGTATGAAAAGAGAAAATAAAAAGAAATTATCACAGTTTCAGGAGCAAAAAACAGATGGGAAAAATAGATACAACAATAATAAAATGTTATATAGATAAAAGAGTACAAGAATTGTTCATAAAACTTTATCTAAGAGCTTATATAGATTTAAGCTACTTTATCCATTACAATTGGCTTTGAGTCAGATGACGAGACTTAAACCATGTGAAATAAAAATAATAATGTGCACAAAACGTAGCAGAGAAAATGTCCAAGCACTTGAGTAGACTTATTTGATAGAACAAAAAATCAAATACTCACACTATATTCTGCCATGTTACAAATTACAAGCATAAACAAGACAATACTCATCCATCAATCTCTAACGAAAGAAAAAATGCCAAATCAATACCTCAAGATGTGCAGTTAATTTTGCATCAGCTTCTGTACCCTCCGAAGCTGACAGACCTGGCCAAGTACAATTCATCAGACAACTATTACAGATACAAAGCCATGAAATATACAAGAGAAAAAGGATTAATTAAACTTCTAAATCTCCGAACAATATTCACTAGAGTGAGGAGAAAAGTAGGCATATGAAACAGAACATGAATATAAATGGTATCCTAAAGACTATCTATAAGACTAACAATAAAGTGGAAAGTGGAATAATTAGTGTGAGCAGAAAGTAAACCTTCTGAGCTTTCTTTCTGAGGCTTCCCAAATGAAGATTCATTAGAAATGCACTCGGCAGGTCCAGTGTTCATAACAGGCAGTTCAATCTGCTCATCAACAAGATCCTCAACCTCCATTACTTCATCATCTGTTGCTGGCACTAATCTCCCATCACCTTCAACCTGCTAAAAGGTCACATGTTATAAACAAAGACAAAATAAATGGCCAGGAAAACATCAACAATCAGCAACCAGCACCCATAGTAAGTGCAATGTCAGTTTAAGTCTCCTCTCTCAAAGCTTCAAAGAGGATCTCACCCAGCCAAATCAAGCTAGCCTCGCATTTAATCCAAGTAGAATCATCATCTACATATACACTTATCTCCAAAATCAAGCTTTACAATCAAACAAAAACATGTTTGTAATGATTTGGCATTCAATGTGTTTCTTTTATGATTTTCTAAGTCTGACTCAATCAAATGCTAGTTAATCCATAGTCCCTCCTAACAGCACTATCTAAATTTCAATACTCTCTTCCAACTGTAATTGACCCACAACATAACAGTTAAAAACTAGACAGAAGTCCTTCTACCTCTATATCAGTATAACAAACACCAATTAGTTATCTGGGTACTGTGGTACCACACAGAAACAGTTATCATATGATGTCATTTCCAGATAATACTAGAATCCAGTTTACTAAAAGAAATCCCATTTGAATTTTATCCACTTAGAATTAGTGCCACCAACACAATAGTTAAAAAATCTTACCCGAACTAGCTTGTAGACAACAGGATCGGCAATCTGCTTCGGAGAAGACAAAGATGAGATACTATTCTCAACCCCACTCTCCTCACACTTCCCTTCTTCATTCCCCTCAACCAAAAACACTGCTTCCATGGAAAATCCACCACATGCAACTCAAATACACAAACTGACCCCAAAAAAAGTAAACAAAACAAAGCCCAAGTAAATAACAAACTAAAACGTCCATACTTCTCATTCAAAAACCAATCAAATCAGCTAAAATGCACCTCAAAACCCACAAACTAATTCACAATTCAAAATTTCCATGAACTAAAAGCAAACTCAAAATTGGATTCCAATTATAATTAAACAAAAGAACTACATTCACCTTGAAGCTAAATTAGAAACCAACTAAAACAAACTTAATGCTACAAATTCTCATACATGAGTACCCAAAGACTACAATTTGCTAAGTAAATTAAGCGATTGAAATAGAATTAGGGAGGATGATGATGAGGGACTGACCATAGGACTGAGTGAGTAAGCGACCGAGTTGAATCCAGAGGAAAGCGAGTTTGAGGAAACGAGTGGTTTTGTAAATTGTGAGGGAACAGGGAAAACCTTTTCGGCTCGCTTTTTTAGCACGCTGTTTTTTTTCAGTGACTAATCCACAGTTCCGAGCCCAAATTTTTTTTGATTACTACCGAGCCCAATTTTGTCATTTACTTTCTAGTTTTTTCTCTACACTTTAGTTGTGGAAGGACATGTTTAAAAGCTTTCATAAATTTCTCAAAAATAGAAAAGTAAAAGCTCAAATTTCTCTAAAAAAATATGTTTAAATTCTAACCACTTCTCCATTTTGAAAATTTCATCATTTAATATAACAATAAAAAATATTATATCATAATTAATTATGACTAAAAAATTATGTTTTTTATTGTAATAATTAAACATCCAATAAAATAGTTTATTGATAGCTTTATCTTATTGAATAATGTGGACAATTAAATTTTGAGAAAGGATGACATTGCTGCAAATTTGGTGAATGAAAGCTTATCTTTCTACTCCATCTCCATTTTAGAAAATGAGATATGAAATTTGTTGGACCTAAAACAGTCAAAAATTCTCTAAATTTGAGAATACCAATAAAATAGGGAAGTTTCTCTAGGTCCCTCTAATTTTTTATTTTTTAATTCTTTATCTGATTATCATGTTAAGATGAGGTATATACACCTCATATTTCATATTTACTCTGCGGGTAAGATTCTTGTCCTTCCAGTGTAGTTCTTTCTTTCTTTTTTTTAATAAATTTCCTCGTTTTTCAAGATTTAACATATATATATATATTATATATATATATCATGTTGGGGTGTCTAGTAGCATTTAGTCTAGCGACATATTCTCCTCTAAATAAGTGGGAGTTTGAATTTGAAACGCATAGTTGGAATTAGATAAAAAAATCACATGCCAATATCTAGGTGAGTTATGACATGTTTGGTCATTCATTGTTTGAATAATTGACATTATACCCAGCTTTCCTCTTAATTTTGCGGTTAAGACCTATTCCTATCACATAAGTTATAAGGGTTTGAAATTCGGTATACATGTTTAAATCTTACTAACATGATAGGATGAAGATAAAATTGTTTTTTCTTGTAAGGAATATAAATGGTTATTGATCATGTCTCCAAAAATACAAATAGTCATTGATGATTGATCCACCAATTGTTTCCTTAGGTGACAAAATTATAAGTGTGTCTATGTGTCACTATGAATGTATGAAAATAGAGATGTTCTTATTTCAAGTTTTTAGAATAATACAAATTACAAGAATTAAAGAACACAAGAATTGTTCACTATACTGTAAATCTCCCTCGAGATAAAATCACTGCGAGACTTTATAGTAGTCCACACATAAATTCAATCCATTATGAATAATTAATACAGTTTATCAAGCAGTGATCCCTATCACGTTTACTAGCACAAACTAACTTAATCTATTACAACTGAATCACCTAATCTACTCACTAGAAATTGAAAGGCAGAATGATCTAAGATATCTTTCAACTTATGCAACACTGATCTGATTCACAATAGATGATGAACACAGAGTGAATAGACAAAAGACAATTATGAGTTATGGTATTGAATCTGCATAAGAATGCAACACATAAATATCAAACTATGACCAGGAAACTTCAACCGCTCCAAATGAGGTGGGAACGTATATATAGAGGAAGATGATATCTCCTCCTTAACCGGATCTCCATGGACTTCGGCTAAAGATCTGTAAAAAAGATTAGCTCCGCGAAATCCCTTCAAGTTAGCAATAGATATGATTTTGCAATCCTATCTTACCTTAAAAATTTCAATCACCTAAAATATCTCAATTGGTATTTCATCATATTTAATAGAGAAGAAGCATACATTTTATACCTAAAATCAAAACTGGTTTTACTCAAGTTTACTGCAGTAATTGACTTGAACTCAGCTTTCCTAAGTGAACCAAAAATCCTTCATTCTTTATAGAGCTTGTATGGCGAATGACCTTGCAGTCCCTTATAACTTGACGAATATATACTGGAACATTCCCTACTCTAGGTTTTTCTCTCCTTTAATTGCCAATTTCGAATGTCTACTGCCAGTAAGTGCAAAACAACTGGTTTGCACTGCTTCTTACATAAAATATGTATGTAATATACTTACAGAGCGGACATAATATGACAACTAAACACGGAGAAGTACGCAATACACTCATGTACATATGCACCATGCACGTCCCATCCATGAATGGTTATAAAAAATTAAGATTTGCTACGATACGACTTTGTATGCAAGAAATTGAACTAGACACCACCACCTCTATGGTCTTAACCTTTACTCGACCAAACATCTACCACCAAACCCTTGATCCTTTAGGACTGCATTTCGTCAATCGTCTCTACCGCACAACAACCAATCCAAGAATCAAACAGTGCCGAGCGACATTATCAAACTCGTAAGGGGTCGAACTTGAAAACTTCGACGTACAACTTTTTAACTTTTTATTGGGGGGAAATATACAAAACCTTCGAAAGATTAATTCTGCAGCATGCGTAATTTTTTGGTCAGATTAAATGGTTAATCAGTCCTAGCTATTTGGCAACTTTACAATTGCAGATGCAGTACAAACTTCAATGTTGCTCCAATGCGATGCATGCAACTTCTCTGATCCTCTTTGGTATGTACAAATCTAAAATGGCGTGACATCAATCATAGCAATCAGCTGGTTATTATATGGATAAATGTCCATTTACATAAAAATAAAAAGTGAGATCCTAAACTAATAAAAAGAAAAGTTAAAAGTTCATTAAACAATAATAACCATAACCTACGTAACCTCTCTTTTCTTTCACCACATAACCTATATATATATATATATATATATATATATATATATATATATGCGTCGAGCTCATCGATCTCTCCGCCTCCGAGCACCACTTCTCCTGCCTCCGTCTCTGCCTCCATGCACGACACCATTGACCTCACCAACGATGACGACGTCATCGACCCGAGCTTCAACAACTATGTCGTCGAGGCCAGGAGAGTGGATCTGAGTCTTCGATGATCCAAGTTAGTGCACTAGTTCAGATCCAAGTCGACAAACCGGTCGAAGTATTCTCTATTCTCACACACAATCACTGAAGCACATACTCCGCCTCCGTCATCTCCGCCGCCATGACGAAACGGAGGCATGTTCAATAGTTAAAACTAAGCCTCGACTATCTTCTGTACTCGCAAAAGACAAGGGTAAGGGTTGTTTGGTGGATCAAATTAGTGAATTGCTCAATGACATTCTTGTTAGTATTTTGTCTCTTCAGTCTGTTCGCCATCAAGTACCAACTCATCCATCAGTGACTTTTCAATTTTTTTGATTATTTACTGAGGTAATAGATTTATTATTAAGGATAGTAAATTTAGTGTCCCCAGTAAATAAATTTATTACTAGAGGTAGTAAAGTTGATAACATGTTTACTACCTATAGTAAATTATTTTTCAATGTTACTGTCCTTTGTAAAATTCTCTTATAAAGCTTATTGTCTAAAGTAAAGTTTTCCTATAAAGTTTACGGCCGCTTGTAAAGTTCTTTTGTAAAGTTTATTTCTCCTATAAAGTTTACTACTCCTAATAAAGTATCTTCATAAAGTTTATTACATTTAGTAAATCATTTTTAATATTACATTCCCCAATAAACATCCAACGAAGGTAGGAAAAGGTTCCGGCAAGGTCTGATGATACTCCAGTGATGTTTTAAAAAGTCAGACAAGATTTCGGTGATCAGAATCCGACGATTGATAAGATTCGGTGATCGGTTTCCGGAGTTTAGAGTCCGGAGACCAGAGTCCAGCTACCGAATTCCAGAGACCGAAACCGGTGAGGTTCTGGCCAAGTCATTTCTCTGTTTTATTTTCTCTTTCTAAACATGTTTAAAGGATGAAGGTAAAATGAGATTAAAATAATATAACTCTAGAGTTTTAATAAAAATTTGTTTATTTGAGCACAACGAATGACACATTGTATTGAAATGAACACATTTTTTAGAATTATTTAAATGTGCTAAGTGGAAGCTAAATTAGTACTAAATGGACATTTTCTCTTATTATATAGGGATGCATAAAACTTTGATTTCATTTTCTTTTGGGAATTGGCAATTCGCATGAATGATATCTATGAGTAGTGTTCACCTAATCAGTGACTGACTAAAGAATTTATGGTCAGTCACCATTAGATCTAAATCCAAGGGCGAAGAGAATTACTTTTAAGTAAAGCTGTTTTGTTCTCCATCCATAGATTTAGATCCAACGGTGATTGACCATGAATTCTTAAGTCAGTCACCGACGAAGTGGACACTAGTGCGTGCTACAATTCTACATACTACATACTACCAGAGTTCCCACACGATAAGAAACTGCTAATACAAAAACATTATTTTCTGTTCAAAAATAAAACTTTAATGTTCTGTTAATTAGCTTAATATTTTTCTGTTCAAAAATAAAGCTTTTATGTTAAGTCATTTAACTTAATATGCTTAGTACATTGGAGGAAATTTAAGAGACATTTATCATGGTTTCCTCAGCTCCGATTGAGAAATCGTCTCTGTTTTGTTTTTTTCCACAGCTTTTTCTGCATTTGCACAAACCATAGCTAAAATCCTCCCGTTTCTACTCCAAATCTTCATAAAACCAGAATCAAATAGTAATCAATCCATCAATATTAATCTTAGCCCAAACAAACTTTTGTCACCAATATTTACCATAATTCAAGCCCTCAGTTGGCTTAATTAGCTCAAAGATGTTGGAGGAAATTTAGGTGACATTTATCAATGATAACATGGTAGTGATGTTGAGCAAAGGGTCTCACACAATTTGAGCAAGAAGCATCAAAATGTTATGATAAAATTGAGTTATGATTTATTTCATGATAAATGTTTTAGGACCGGAATATGTTTTATAGCCCATTTTATTACATGACAGTTGCTTGATGCTATTGAAATAGTTACTTGATGCTTTTGAAATTTTTTGCGTTCAAAAGTAAATAAAATCCTCAACTGTGTATTTGTGGAAACAACATTTGCAAACAAATTGAAAGAAAAAAAAATCCATTCCCTTTGAATATCCTAACCATATTCTAACATTTCTCAACAAGTGTTGACTTATTTCATCAGCAAACTAATTTCAGTTATTTTCTTTGTTTCACCACTCTATTATGATAGTAATAAACCGGTGGCATGCACAACCCAACCTATGACAAGAGAACATCCAGTATACAGAGATGGTACTACCAACTCCATATATACAGAAAAGTATATTTACAAATCTAAAGCCAAATAATGCTTCAATCACAAGAGAACATCCAGTATCCTAACAGTACATATTCCTATCCCTAACACTTGAACACTAGAAACTAGACATTGTGAATTCTAGGCAGCGGCCACAACTGGCACTTACGGGATTATGGCACCTGTATGGTATTTCAATTAATGAGAATGGGGGTCTGTATCTTCCTCCTAGGGTTGGTTAGACCAGATTAGGTTGAGGTGTTGTGAGTGCTTACTTACCCCTGGGATCCCAATCAAGCATAATCTTCACCTTAAGCCAAGAGCACCCTTAAAAGACAGTTTATCAAAGCATAAGAAGCCTATACAAAGATCATGTGTATGGGGAAATGTTGCTGAATGCTAGTAAACATGACACAGACAACTGTTTGAGACAACCGACATTTCATTTTACAGGTGATGGGTTAGCCAGTGTTACCAAACTAATGGAAATTCCTTTAGAAAGTGAGCATTCTTGGTTTGTTTAATAAGATGTAAATATTATGAAAATGTAGGAGTTCCCGAACTTTACTAATCAATTCATAAAAAAACTAAAAAACTCCAACATCCCGTGTCAGCATTCTTGGGAATCCTCTTAGCCCATCATCATGGGTATGGGGAAATGTAATTAAAATGCTAATAGAAATGATATAGACAACTGCATTAGACAACCAATGCATTTCATTTTGTTAGGAAGGTTTCGGTTGCTGTGATGACCAAGTCCTAGGCTCTTATCTATTCTGTTTCATGTTCTTGCGCTAATAATCCCTGACTTGTAGGGAAAGTTGTTTTTGAATTTTTCTTAGCCACGTTATTAGATTGTGCAGTACGTGGATGCACTCTTTGAATTCATTCCTGCATTGTTTTGGCTGTATAAAAGCCTCTGTTAAGATTCAATAATATAAGCTTAATAGCTACCAGATTATCTTCTTCCAGTTTCTATCAGTGGTATCAGAGCCTCCAACGAGGCCTGATTTGAGAAGTAGTGAGCAAGTGAAACACTGAGAGACAAAGCGTGTTTGAGTGAAACACTGAGTATAAGAGGAAAGGAAAAATAGAGAGCTTTCGTAAGAAAGAAACACGAGAGAAAAGAGAGATGGCAGAAGGAAGTAATGGGAAGTATGCGAATCCTGGCATTCCAATGTTCGATGGCCATTACGAACATTGGGCAAAGCCAATGGAAAATTTTCTGCGTTCCAAGGAGTACTGGAATCTTGTGCAGAATGGTATCTTTATAGTGGCTGAAGGAACGAATCCTACAGAAGCACAACAAAGTCTGATTGATGAGCAGACATTGAAGGACTTGAAGATAAAGAATTATCTTTATCAGGCTATCCCTCGAGAAATCCTGGAGACAATCCTGGAAGATAATAACTCCAAGCAAATCTGGGATGCAATGAGGCAGAAGTACCAAGGTTCATCAAAGGTCCGACAAGCGCAGCTTCAAGCACTGAAAAGGGAGTATGAATTACTCAGCATGAAGGAGGAAGAAAAGGTAGACAGCTACTTGTCAAGAACCTTAGCTGTGGCGAACAAGATAAAAATCAATGGTGAACAATTAGAACCGAGTGCAGTGGTAGGAAAAATCTTGAGATCAATGACGACCAAGTTCAACTATGTCGTATGCTCTATAGAGGAATCACATGATTTAAGCACCTTGAGCATCAATGAACTCCATGGGAGTTTACTCGTCCACGAACAAAGGATGCAAGGGCAAGAAGAGGAGGAACAAGCATTGAAAATTGTCATTGCTGGTGAGCGGACTGGAGCAAAAGAGGAAGACAGGTTTGTTGCAAGAGGTCAAGGACGTGGAAACTTTAGAGGAAGAGGAAGGGGTCGAGGAAGGTTTTTCAACAAAGCCACTGTGGAGTGTTACAGATGCCACAAGTTAGGACATTTTCAATATGAATGTCCCAACTATGCTCATTATGTCAAGTATGCTGAGATAGATGAAGACCAAGAGATGTTGCTCATGGCCTATGTTGAGACACAAGATTCCAGAAGAGAAGCAGTATGGTTCTTAGACTCAGGTTGTAGCAACCACATGAGTGGAGACAAACGATGGTTCACTGAGCTTGATCACAACTTTAGGCATTCAGTAAAGCTGGGAAACAACTCAAAGATGGCTGTCATGGGAAAAGGAAATATCAGGATACAATTTGAAGGTAAAACTCAGGTGATCACCGAGGTATTTTACATTCCTGAGCTAAAGAATAATCTGTTTAGCATTGGGCAACTTCAAGAAAAAAATTTGGCCATTTTGATTCAAGGTAATACCTGTAAAATCTACCATCCAATCAAGGGACTAATTATGCAAACATGTATGTCTGCAAACCGAATGTTTGTGTTGCTGGCCTCTATGCCTATTAATGCTCCAGGGTCGACTTGTTTTCAAACATCATCAGATGATTCAACAACAAATCTATGGCATCAGAGATTTGGTCATCTCAACATGAAAGGATTACGGACGTTGGCATATAGAAGTATGGTCACAGGCTTACCAATGCTGAAAGCTAGCTCCAAATTATGTCCTGACTGTGTTGTGGGGAAACAACACCGTGATCCCTTTCCGAAGAAAAGTTCGTGGAGAGCCTCACAGCCATTGCAGCTTATACACTCAGACATCTGTGGTCCAATCACTCCAGAATCCAACAGCCACAAGAGGTATATAATCACGTTTATTGATGATCATAGTCGTAAAATGTGGACGTATTTCTTGCATGCCAAGTCAGAGGCGTTTGCAGTGTTTAAAACTTTCAAAAGCATGGTAGAAAAAGAGACAAAGAACTATATATGTTGTTTGCGTACTGACCGAGGTGGGGAATTCACCTCATCTGAGTTCAACAATTTTTGTAGTTCAAACGGGATCGGTAGACAACTCACTGCGGCTTACTCTCCACAACAGAATGGAGTTGCAGAGAGAAGAAACCGAACCCTAATGAACATGGTGAGGTGCTTATTAACTGCAAAGGAGGTTCCAAAAGTTTTCTGGGCAGAAGCTGTGAATTGGGCAGTGCATGTACTCAATAGGTGTCCTACATCAACAATACAGGATAAAACGCCTGAGGAAGCATGGAATGGAATCAAGCCTTCAGTGGAGCACTTCAAAGTGTTTGGGTGCATCGGGCACGTTCACATACCTGCTGTCCAAAGGAAGAAACTTGATGATAAGAGCTTCAAGTGTGTGTTCTTGGGGGTTAGTGAAAACTCCAAAGCCTTTCGAATGTATGATCCAGAGTCCAAGAAGATTGTCATAAGCCGAGATGTGGTTTTTGAAGAGGAAAGAAAATGGAACTGGGCCAAAACAAGTGACCAAGCTCGCTGTGATATTTTTGAGTGGGGAGATGAAGGAAAAGAAAGAGAAGAAACAGTGGAGGAAGAGGTGGAGGAAGAAGAAAATGAAGCAAACAATTCAAGCCTGCCTATACCAACAGATGTGACAAATCCAGTTCAAGGGAGGAGAAGAAGAGAACCGGTGTGGATGGAGGATTATGTGACTGGTGAAGGTTTGTCCGACGAAGAAGAAGAGGTACAGCAACTACAACAACTTGCCATGTTTGCTGAAAATGATCCAATAAACTTTGAAGAAGCTGTTAAGAGCCCAACTTGGAGAGAAGCTATGGACCGGGAAATTCAAGCTATAGAGAGGAATGGTACATGGGAACTGACTGAGTTGCCAAGAGGAGCAAAAAAGATAGGTGTTAAATGGATCTTCAAGACCAAGCTGAACGAGAAGGGAGAGGTGGATAAATGTAAGGCTCGGCTTGTAGCCAAGGGATACACACAGCAAGCCGGTATCGACTACACTGAGGTATTTGCTCCTGTTGCTCGTTGGGACACTATTCGACTAATACTTGCACTTGCAGCTAATCAAGGTTGGAAAGTATATCAACTTGATGTTAAAAGTGCATTTTTGCATGGTGAGATCAGTGAGGAAGTGTTTGTGGAACAGCCACATGGTTATGAGGTGAAGGGTGAAGAGAGCAAAGTTTACAAATTGAAGAAAGCACTCTACGGGCTTAAACAAGCCCCGCGAGCCTGGTTCAGTAAGATAGAATCCTATTTCATCAAGGAAGGGTTTGAGAAATGCTTGAGTGATCATACACTTTTCACAAAGAAGGGTAAAGATGGAGGTACTCTTATAATCAGCTTGTATGTCGATGACCTTATTTTTACAGGAAACAATAGGCAAATGTTTGAGGAGTTCAAGAGTTCAATGAAAGAAGAATTTGACATGTCTGATCTTGGTTGTATGAAGTACTTTCTTGGTGTAGAGGTGGTGCAAAGCTCAGCTGGGATTTTCATAGGTCAAAAGAAGTATGCCAATGAAGTACTAGAGAGATTTGGAATGGAGCAAAGTAACTCTGTGAAGAATCCCATTATTCCTGGAAATAGACTTTCTACAGATGAAGGAGGCACAAGGATTAATTCCACTATCTACAAGCAAATGGTGGGTAGCCTTATGTACTTGACTGCCACCAGACCTGATCTCATGTATGTAGTGAGCTTGATAGCTCGTTTCATGGAAGCCCCTACTGTGTTGCATCAGCAAGTAGTAAAAAGAGTGTTTCGATATTTGAAGGGGACAACTGAGTTGGGAATATTCTACAAAAGAGGAGGAGAAGGGAGCTTATTTGCTTATACAGATAGCGATTATGCCGGTGATCTTGATGGCCGCAAAAGCACCTCAGGGTATGTTTTTAAAATGAGCTCAGGAGCTGTAGCATGGAGTTCCAAGAAGCAACCAGTTGTGTCTCTTTCCACCACTGAAGCAGAGTTCATCGCTGCTGCTGCGTGTGCCTGTCAGAGTGTGTGGATGCAGCGAGTGCTTGGAAAACTTGGACATAAGCAAAGTAAGTGCACTATATTCTGTGATAATAACTCAGCCATTAAACTCTCGAAGAACCCTATTATGCATGGTAGAAGTAAACACATCGATGTTCGATTTCATTTTCTTCGAGACCTGGTTAATGATGGAGTAGTAGAATTGGTGCATTGTGACTCAAAGGATCAGTTGGCTGACATTTTAACAAAGCCTTTGAAGCTGGATTTATTCTTGAAGTTGAGAGAGCAGCTTGGTATGTGCAGTGCTCAAGTAGTAAACTGACTGTATGTTTACAGTACAGTTTAAGGGAGGATTGTTAGGAAGCTTTCGGTTGCTGTGATGACCAAGTCCTAGGCTCTTATCTATTCTGTTTCATGTTCTTGCGCTAATAATCCCCGACTTGTAGGGAAAGTTGTTTTTGAATTTTTCTTAGCCACGTTATTAGATTGTGCAGTACGTGGATGCACTCTTTGAATTCATTCCTGCATTGTTTTGGCTGTATAAAAGCCTCTGTTAAGATTCAATAATATAAGCTTAATAGCTACCAGATTATCTTCTTCCAGTTTCTATCACATTTTACATCAACAGGCTAATAAGTATTACACTGTAACCATTCCTTTTGAAAGTGAGAACAAACCTAGTCGGGGAGATCATATAGGAATATTATGAAACTGTAGGAGTTCCCGAACTTTAAGAACTATTAATCAGTTCAGAAAAAACTAAAAAACTCCAACATACAATGTCAGCATTCTTGAATCGTGAGTATCCTCGTATCCCATGATTATGGGTATGGGAAAATGTTACTGAATGCTAATATGATAGAGGCAAGCATATTAGACAACCAACGCAGTCCATTTTAAACTGATGTGGGTGTTACCAGACTAATAGGAATACTCTTAGAAAACCAGGGAAAATTTGTTGGAGGGATAAGACAGGAATGTTATGAAAATGTAGGAGTTCCCGAACTTTCAGAACTATGAACCAGTTCAGAAAAAACTAAAAACTCCAATATATAATGTTAGCACTCCTGAGAATCCCTTAGCCCATTATTATAGGTAATGGAATATATAATTGAATGCTATTAAATATGCTACAAAGGGAAAGAGTTTTAAACAACTAATGCACTTACTTCTCTTATAGATGATTCATAGTATCTCAAACTGAATAGACATAGAGATGTAAAACATCAACTGCTGAACAACTGAAGATTCACGAGCTCCCTTTGAAATTAAAGGGCCACTCTGTGGATAGGATATCACAAACCGAACTTTAAAAACTATTGATCAGTTCAAGAAAAACTAAAAAACTCAACATACAATGCCAGCATTCTTGAGGATCCTCTTAGCCTATTATTGTTGGTAAGTGGAAGTGTAACTAAATGCTATACAATTTATACTTTATAGAGACCCATTCCATTCCATTTCAGCTAAGAAATACTAATAAATAGATAGAAATCGCACAACCAATAGGCATACCACACTGTAAAGACAAGAACCAACTCATACGACATCGAAATTGTAGATTAAATTGGGATAACCTAGTTACTTCTTTCATGCCTGTGGGCTTGTCAAGAAGCTTGTAACACAAAGACTGCCTGAGTACTTGCCCAAATCCCTTGGTTGTTAACCTTCCCTATACAGAGCTCAACTCTTTTCTTTCTCCTGAAACTTAAAACGCCTCTGAACAACAGCTGTCACTTCCCAAAATCTTCTTCCCTTCTCACTTAACCCATCAAATAAAGCCCATAATATCAACACATGACACATGTTCTGAAATGTAGTCCATGCCAGGAAGTCTTTCATTCTTTCTTTGATCTTATAGTTCATTAAACAAATTTCTTATATTAATTTATAGTTCTTACCAAATGATCAAGAACACAGATTATATATTAATTACTTCCCTGAATCACACTCAACTAAACTAACCATCTCCGTAACTGAACTAGGAGATTTACACCCAATAAGATACTTCCATTTTCAAGCAAATGCATATGGATTAAATCTAATACCTTCGACAGTCAAAAGCTCAAATGTAACAAGGGGTCAAACTGTTCCGAGTTACGATGATGATCTCGGTTGGCAGCGGCGTAACCTTAAGTTCGACGCTGGAGTAGCGAGCCTTTGTAAGCTCTCGCCATTAAACATATTGTTCAGCTTCGGCCCACAAAGAGCACTCCATCATCAACAAACTGTATCACAACATGAATCAGATCCAAAAAAAAATTTATCTTCAAGAATGAAAAGCAGAAGAATTGAAGAAAGTTACATTAGTGCGTGTTTGATCGCCGGTGGGACATCTCGGTTTTTGGTAACCTGAGTCGCCATAGTTGGTGGCCTCTCTTTCTTAATTTGGGCTGCGCCGCTGAAACTGGAGAAAAGAGATACAGTTGTTGCTATATTCGGACCTTGAGCAAGTCCTATAAATAGGCACAGGACTAACAAGACCTCAGTGTCACTTGAGAGTTGAGACGTGTGCTCCTACACTTCCATTTTTTTAACAAGCATGACCGGTATCTAAACTTGTGTGACACGGTTAAAATAGTATTCAGATTTTAAAAACTATCAATAAGATACATGAACTCCATTTTTGCTACTAAAGAATGGTCTGAAACCAATTTATGTCACGACGTCGTCTTTTTGCTGACCTGACCGTGATAAGACCCAACTAAAAAAATAAAATGACAAAAATAACCTCTTATGTCTCTCTTTCTCGATTGAGCTTCCTCTCTTCTTGACAAAATCCAGCTTCCTCTCTTCTTCTCTCTTTTGTATTTCTTGGCTTCTCTGCTCTCCTAACTCCCACCCAGGTAACTCTCTCTCTCTCTCAATCTCACTCTAATTCTAATCTCACTTTCTTTTGCCTAAATCACAAAATCCTTGATTTTGAAACAAGGTTTGAATATTTGGTGAGATTTAATCTCTAAAGTCATGGAGAGAAGAAACTGATCCGAGAAGAAGACCCAACTTCTTGTATGCCACAAGCACCATAAGGGTAGATAATTTCTTAGGGATGGACAGAAGGAGCAACGGAACATAAACGTGCAAGGAGCTTACCTTCATGTTCTTGGGGACTCGATTCAAAATATCAGTGTATTGATTGGCGGGGCTATCATATGGTACAAGTCGGAATGGAAGATAGTTGATCAGATTTGTACCCTAGTATTTTCTGTTATTGTTTTAGGGACAACTGTCAGGATGATGAGGAACATACTCGATGAACTAATGGAGAGCACACCAAGAGAGATTGATGCAACGAAACTTGAGAAGGGGCTGTTGGAGATGGAATAGGTGGTGGAAATCCATGAGCTGCATATATAGGCAATCAAGGTTGGGAAAGTTCTGCTGGCAATCACAGTTGGGCAATTATTATATTTTGATTACGAGATGCAGAATCCGTAGAAGGGTCAGTTTGCAGCCACCTTGATTGTTCCTGTCACAAGCATATGAGGAGGTAACTGGTTCTCTCTCAGTAAACTAGCAAATATACTAAAAAGCGCATGATGGTTTAAAGCAATAGAAAAATACACTATTGGATTGCCGATGAGATCCCAAAAATGAAGTGGAGCACCGATTCTCTCAATCCTAAACAGCAAAATCTAGTTCACGCATTTCAAGACCAATTCATTAGACTCGTACCTGAATAGAGTCTCAAGAGTCGATGGACTCAGGGCCCCGAACCTTTAAGGGCCTAAAATTTTCTTTTCTCATTGTGTGATTACATTAGTTTAGTAAAAAAATAAGCATTATATTACAATCATTAGTTATTATTTTAGAAAAAATGAGTAGTGTAAGTAAGTATTAAAAAATTTCTAATGTTTTATGTCGTTAGATTTTGAGTTTATAGCTTTAGTTCATGAATTTTTTAAAAAGAGAATAAATTTGAATGAATACTATAGTTTAAGGGCCCAGTTTTAAAAATTTGACTAAGGTCTGAAAATCTCAGGTCCGGACCTGCAATCCATATTTGAGCAATCAGCTCCAAAGTT
The DNA here is from genome assembly GCA_951800085.1 of Comarum palustre. Taxonomy (NCBI): domain Eukaryota; kingdom Viridiplantae; phylum Streptophyta; class Magnoliopsida; order Rosales; family Rosaceae; genus Comarum; species Comarum palustre. Next base: position 12,661,309 of record OX637572.1, on the reverse strand, counting down.
CATGTCTTTATTGGCTTTTCTTGATTACTTCAGAAAGCAAAGTCTCAGCCTTTTCATTTCCAAAATGGAATCAAACCCAGAAGATTACAAGTGTCTCTGTGAAAAGGGTCTGGCCAAATAGAGTAAAAGATTCCAGCTTTTTGTTGGGTTTGGACAGGGCTCTATGTTTCAATGGGAACCGAGAGATTTGTGTGGGATAGAGGAAGAAGAAGGAAACAAACCAACTAGCAAATATACTGAAAAACGCATGAGGGAATAGGGGCTGTGCGGATGTGGGGGTTTCGGCCATTGGAGGAGGTGTGGTGGGAAGAAGAAGATAGAATATGAGTGTGTGTGAGAGAGATTCGACAAAAAAATGTGTGAGGGAGAAAAGACATTTTACCTTTTATACGTCAGCAAACAGACGACGTCGTGACATAAATTGGTCTCGGACCCTTCGTTGGTAATGAAAATGGAATTCAGGTACCACATTGGTAGTTTTTAAAGCCTGGGTACCACTTTGACCGTGTCACACAAGTTTAGGTACCGGCCATATAATTTTCTCATTTTGATATAACGATAAATTAATGACTATCAGAGATTACATCTGGTTTGTAAAATGAAATCATACAATGAACAATAAAAACCACCAATAAAAGAATCGAATGTCACATGCGTTGTGAGTTTTTACTTTTCCAGACACATTACAAGCGTCTGGTTTTGGTTCGTGTGCTCGATGTTTGTTTCATTTTTTTGGTATACACTATACAGTACGAATGAAACTACATATGCCATCAACTACACTATGGACGCATTTTTAAGATAAGGGTTAGAAAGGTCACCCTTACGTCGTTACCATTAATGAAACTACATAATATAATGGGAGTACATAAAACCAAAATCTCATAGTGAAAGAAACCCCTAAAACAATATCAAAAGACCCTACAACACCCAAATATTCTAACAAAAACCATTTAGCAAAGAGTGCATCATTTGCTACTCTATTTGCTTTAACTAAAACATGACGACATAACGGAAAGTTAAATCTCATGAAGAGAAATAAAATACTGTGCATAACCCCTTTCCCATTATGCTCGAGTTTCACCCGGTCGTAAAGCGGACATAGCCCACATCGCCCAACCAAAGAGGGCTTATTGATGGCATAAAGCCACTAAAAGTTGAAACAACAAAACAGAACAAGCATAAAACATATAATAAAACGCTAGCCCTCTTTAGGTACACATGGCCCAAGCCAAAGCTAAGATCAAGGCCTGATTAAGAAATTGGGCTGCTAGCCAACCCAGACCCAACCCTTCCCCAACCATCGGACCGCCAGATTCACTGCCATACCGGAATCGAAGAGCCTCCAACAACAACAAAAATGCATGCATTTAATTGAAGAAATTTTAATATATTTTTCATGATTTTGGAGGTTACTAATATTGTAAAGACTAATTGGTCGATGAAATCAGGGTTATCAGTTTTCGATAGAAGGAAAATATGAGTATGGTTGAGAGGTTCCAAGCTAGGATTATTCACAAAGATTTTTGTGATTAGTAGTGAGCGACATTCTTTTGGAAAATTTATTTTTCACTTTTTTCTTTTTGGACAAATAAACATTTAGTAAACTACATTTTAGTTATTGACTAAATTTCAGTTTACAAATACACAATTTACACATTATCTTACACTTTTAAGGACAAATATGAACAAATTAGGACAAACTAATATCCACATGTCATCTATCATTATAATTTTACCATAATACCCTTCACTACATATCAACTGCTATAGTTGATCAAAAAATGTGTGATACTGCCGATAACATAGTAGCACCTGGCTACTGTCGACTAAAAATGTGTGCTACTGCCAATTGAAAGGTGCCACTAGAGATCTGTTGCTATTACTTGCCGATAAGAACTTACTGTTACCACCCACGATCAATATGTTATTGCTACTAAAGACTAAACAACTACTGCTACTACCAAATTCACCAAATAAGAAAAAGCTACTGCTATTGAGAGAAGTACAATAGCATGACTCTTACTCATCCCTCTCCAGGTGAAACTGTCGTCGACTGCTGCTAATATCAATGAAAAATAGAGGTGCTACTACCCAAACAAATTCATCACATAGTCAAATTCAACCGAAATAGTAAATTTGCTATGACGACAGTAGCAGTAGTGAAGAAGAAGCACCGCCGTCATCAAGAATTTTGCCTTTCTCTATGTTCTCAGCCGACCGAGGACTATCAGAAAGAGAAGCAGAACAGGAGGCGAAGGAGCTTCGATATCCAGTTCAAGAAGTCGTGGATCTGAATAGCTGGAAAAGGAACGTCAGGTGCCGGTGAATCTGCTTCTGTGGATCTGGCTCTGACACAAAATCGACAACAAATCAGGTCTTTGAATCCACCATCAAGGCAGCCGTGGTGTTATGGCGGAGATCGACATGAGCGACACCGGTGACGAGCTTTGATCTGGAATGGACATCAATCTCTAAGCGATCTCTGAGAGAGAGAGAGGGAAAGAGAGAGATGAGCAAAAAGAGGGCTAGATGAGCTGATAAAATATCAGTTAGGGATTTAGGCTAAGAATAAAGTTAGATACAAGTAATTTAGTTGTAAAACAAAGATTATTTTGGTCATTTAAACGTAAAAAACCGTATCAGGCCTCATTCAATTTTGGGTCCAAACAGGTGTCCAAATTTGTATAATAAATTATAGAAAAAAGTTTTTTATGTATAAATTTAGTAGGCCCATAAACATTTCATTCAAACCCAAAAAGGTAGCAGATTACACCCAAATACAAATTCAGGAAGTAAAATACAGACCCTAAACAACAACCAAAGAAAAACAAAAACGGCATAGGCATAGCAGAAACTTTCGATGGCCGCCGCCCACCGTCGTCGCCGCAAACTGCCGCATGTCTGCACGGAAAATTGCTCTGATGACCAAAACCGCTCCGAAGAGGAAGGCGAGGAATTTTGATGATACCTGCATGGATTGATTTCGAAGCTTGCAAAGAGATGGCAAGAGAGCAAATCTGGAGAAGAAAACAAGCAATCGGAAAGGAAAAAGGCAGACTCAACCACCGGATGAGGCTTTCAGAATGACAGACGAAGCCGTTAGAGGGAAGGACAACGTCCTCCAGCCGACGGACGAAGCAGACAGAGCTTCTCTCCACTTTCCCTAGAAAACTAAATTTATGCTTCACTAAAGCAAAAAAAAGAAGAAAAAAAAATGTTGGAGTTTTACAACGGCATGTCGTCTATCCTTCCTCGTAGCCTTAGCGGCAACTGGAAAGCAGAAAACGGTTGGATGTGAAGACACCACTGAGAAGAAAAAACCAAATGGCGGGTGTCCTCTCTTGTTCATCTTCAACTCTCTCCCTACTAACTCCCCTCAATTTCCATTCTCACTCTTTAAGCACCCAAAGGCGTGCCCTCTATGTTTGTGCTGCCAAGAAGAAAGTTAGTTTCACAGACCAAATTCTTGATTACATTGAGGGTATAAATCTCCACTTTTGATCATTCTTGTTCTAATATAAGGTTCTTATTGGGTAAACTTCTTTGTCATTTGGTTGTTTTATGTATATTTGCTGTTTTGTTCTTAGTCAGTGTTTGATTGTGTGAAGGGGGTCCTAAGTTGAGGAAATGGTATGGGGCACCTGAACTTTTACCCAAGGATGGGTCTGTTGCTGAAGATGAGGATGAATTATCAGGTGGGTTGTTCCTGTGTAGAAACTTGTGTATGGTTTTTAACTATGTTCATGATGCGTTCGCTTTTGAAAGAGTTGTGACATGTTGTTCTTATGCAGACGGTGATGAGATCAGGGATGCTGTTTTGGTAACTGATGGGGATAGCGAGATGGGGCAGGTGATTTTTCTGGATTATTTTTATGTACATTGATCACAATCTACTTACATGCTGAACAAGTAGACAGAAAAAGACATATCATATAGACATATACCGATATACATAATATTGGTGGTACTTACAGTACTCTTGATTTGGGTCATAGTATATGGATTCTGAGCCTTGCTATATCTAGCCAATGTAGATGGTAATATTGTCGCTGATTGTCAAAAGAGCTAGAGTAAAAGCATTGGTGAAGGATAAGCGGGCTGCACTTGAAGCATTTGGAACTTATGTTGAGGTAGGTGGGAATTCGTTCCTGTACACTTTTCCCTTTTGAGATGGAAATGATATTCCATTGTTCATGTTTCTTGTCAGTGTACTTTAAATACTGGTTACATGGTTGTGAATTTTGTTTACGTAGTCATTGACTGGAGATTCAAGGGACGAACCATTCCTAAGGAGAGCTCTGAGAGGAGTTTCCACAGTAATTTGCCCAAATGTATGCATATCTACACCTGTAACTTATCAACTTAATTCTCTCCTCCTATTATCATCTATTAAAGCATGCTCCATACATTTGTTCATAAATCCCACTTCGCCATCTCTATATCATTCTTATCTTTCACTATGACTGTAATCTAGCTATGAGCGTAACGATAATCTCTATATATCTACTGTTGCACAGCTATATTAAGTTCCTTAGTGGTCGCGATCTTGTGTGACATGATACCTCTTTTAAAACCGAAACCTTCATGTATTTTAAATGTTAATTTCTTTTGTCAGGAAGGTTTCGTATCCACTGTTGGGAGCTTGAAGGGGGTAAACCATGTCATTTTCTTATCTCAGGTATCTCTCTCTCAATGTTTGAAGCATCACCATTTGTAAAAAAGGAAATGGTTTTTACTGTGATTAATAAGGTAGCAGTTGTCTGTTTACAAAGGTGCCGGTGGCATTCAAGCTCTCATGAAAAACAATGCAATAAAATTAGCCGAAGAAGATGAGTCAATATTAATGTCCTCAGGAATCCCCTACACCATCATCAGGGCTGGCTTGTTGCAAAATTCTCCAGGTGGAACTCAGGGCTTTAGCTTTGAAAAGGTTAGTTGATGCTAAAGTTTTCCCTTCTTTTCGTGGAGCCATTTTTGGAACTAACCAAACATATGTGAGTCAGTTATGCATAATTTCTTCATGTCCTTTGCTAAATTCAAATCAGTCTGCACTGTTGTTATTCCTTAACATTCTTATAGTCTAATATACAAGCATTCACATTTTGTAAATGAGGCCTGGATTTTTGAGCAATTGTAAGCCATCCATGACAAATAGATATATAATTAAATATGTAAAGTTCACTCTTTTGATACAAGATTAAGTTGGTCATAGGAGATTCTAGGTGTATCAGAATGGTCCCTTTTTCAGATGAAAGAGAAACAGTTTGCAGATAAGTAACTGCTGATACAGCAGACTTGCACGAGAATCTGCAGAAAACAAAAAAACACAGGTGTTAAAACACATCTAGAAAGGCAAAGATGCACAAAACATAGTACGAGTAAGACCATAATTGACATAAACCCCTCACTTTTATTCTTAATAATCCAGTAAACTGAAATCATTAATATAAGAGTTGCTTCTTTGTAAGATGGTCATTATAACTCGTATGATTTCTTCCTTGCCTGGTAGGTAATTGACAATAAAATTTTACCTTCACAAGTCATAAGAGAGATCTAACAGTTTACTAGGATGAAAGGGGTGTTATGATCAAAGTAAGTGTGTGTGTGTGTGTTTTGGAATAACAGTTATCTAATGGGTAATAGTGAGTAGATAGTGTGAATTTGTTCTGTTTGGCTGATTTGTATAGTGAATAATAAACTTTCATTCTGTTTATGACAGGGAACTTCAGCAAAAGGAACTCTTAGCAAAGAGGATGCAGCTTTTATTTGCGTGGAAGCAGTTGATACAGTCCCCAAAGAAAGATTCATATTTGAGGTAAATAACACACATTTAGAAATCAATGAAACAAAATAGGATACTGGTTTCTCTTTTTTGAAGAAATTTTGGTTGAAGTTACCATATCTGTTAACTTTAGCTGTCGTTAGGATGTTGGAGTCATTGCTGTGGAAACATGTTACTAACAAGAGTAACAGCAAGTTGATAGTCCAAAACTAGTAATTGAGGGTAATATATAAATTGAAACTGATACCAAGTGAAAGTTGATATAAGAAAATGGGTGATACCAATGAAAAATATCCTGAATTAATTTATTTTATCTGTCCTTCTCCATTTTCCCTTGTTACGATTTTCTTGATAAGAGAGTAACACAGTTAAACAAAGTTCACGGCTTTGTGTGATATCATATAGGTGGTGAATGGAGATGACAAGGTTTCAGATTGGAATGAATGTTTGAACAGGCTAATGGAGAAATCTTAACAGTGACGTCACTAAGTAATGATTTGTATATTACATCCTTCTTTCTGCAAGTGTTTATGTGGGGTATCTTTGAATAATTGGAACAATTATCAAGGAAAATAAAGGGGGACACATGATTTATTAGTTTTGAAGAGAAGATGGTGAGTTTTCGTGTGTCTAAGTCTGAGAGAGAGACCGCAGTATTCTGCTGTCCCATGTAAGTACCAATCTCATATTTATTCAGATTCTCATATGTTAGACGAAGGGGAAGCCAATCTGGGGGATGAAGGCTATCAATTTCAATCCTTTAATCCGAGTTATGCTAAGAAAAGCCCAGAACTACTCTTATTCATTCCTCAACCTTGAGTTTATTAGGTTCTATTGGCTTTAAAGGCACTGACTGTGCTCTGCTTTTTTCACAATCACATTTAAAGCAGAGACGTGGTCTGCAACTACACATTTCAGTGACCAGTATTAGTCTAAAACTATAACTGTATGTGTGTTTGGTTCAGATACTGTTTTTGATAATTCGCACGGGAACACCAAGATTAATGTGTAGATGTGGATTCCTGTCGTTCATTTCGAAAATCTTTTTTCTTATCTCCCTTGTCTCATCAAAGTGGTAATTCACAAATCAAGCGGTGAGATCGCTTGTAAGGCTTTCAAATAGAGGATAATTATTGGAGGTGCGTATCCAACACAAATATGTATTCGTTTATGAGGAAATATTACTGTGGGGGCGCAAATAGGCATACATTCTGGGCAACCTATTATGCGTAAATCTCATAATCATGTCCAGTTACCAACTGACACGCAGAGAATTGTTGGCGAGAATTGGTCTACTTATTTCATTGATGTTTTTTTTTATATAGAGGTGTGATTACAAAGGTAATAACATCGTACATAATGACAATAAATCTGATTGATAATTGATTGAGCAATTACACTAATTGATTATTTAATTACATAATTTACTCACGTTGATTACGGTTTTGACGAAGGCACACATAAATGTGTTTTTCCTTTAACGGATTACATCAAGTTGTATTTATATAGAAAATAAATTTTTCAGTCCTCTTAAAGAACCACATCAACATGTCTAATAATCCTCCCTCACTAATAGAATGTTGCCACATGGTATTCTTTTAACAAGTCATATTACGGAGAAAAATTACTGCATCGTAAAATGAAACAACCACAATAAACATAAATTAATAAAAACACAAACAAAACATTAAAAAAACAGATATGCGTTGGCTACTGTAGAATCTTCAATCTCTTCGATCACTTCTTGGTTCAATGTCATTATCCATCATGGCATGTAAGTTCTAGCATGACTAGGGCTGTCATTTGATTCGGTAAATACCAAACCGATCAAAAACCGACATAATATTTTTGATTTAATAAACTGAAATTTGGTAATCAAAATTGAAATAACCGAAACCGAAAAATACTGAAAAAGTTGGTTTAGTTTTTGGTAAATACCGAATTTACCGAAATGTTAGTTATTTAAACACTTATATTTGCAAATAAGGTTAACCACTTTGATCTGAGCACACACGTTACCTAAAATATGTAATTTTTCTATTTTAGTCGTATTTCACTATACTGATCATATCTTATTTCACATGAGTATCAAAAATTTTGCTTCCTCCATACAATTGGTTCACAAAGATCTACACTTGCAAAATAACCTACTAAACAAGTTATACCACATTAGTAGGCATGCTATGATTTCTAACACTGAAATTTATAAAATCAAAATTCGTCTGTTCGATTTGGTCAGTATACTTAAATATGACTGGAACAAATTTCACTTATTTTTTACTATGATTAGAACTTGATCAATGCGTTCAACATTAATATGATATCACTTATTACACGAAAACATTATTATTTAGCCCTTTATGTCTTATTTTGATCGATACTTCCACTCATAGCCTCTCTTATGAATGAGAAGTAATGCTTCGGTGTAAAAATATTAGGAAATTTACATCCCAATGATATGGCTTCCCATGGGGAATCATTAGAATAAATAATGTTGACTGATTTGATCAAGACCCAAACGTTACAGGCAATATATGATTTTTCTACCATAGTTATTTTTCACCATATTGATCATATCCTATTTAATAATATTTTCAGAAATCTTGCATACTCTATACGGTTGGTTCACAAATATGTACACTTGTATATAATGAACCTACTAAATAAGTTACACCATATTAGTAGGCACGTTATGGTATCAATGACTATATTTTCAAAAAAAAATGCTTCCTCTATTGTTTCTTTTATTCAGAAAATATATTTGTTGTAAAGTTTGGTAATACCGAAAACCGAAACATCGAATTTGGTAAGATTTATTTCATACCGAAAAAGTTGGTTGGTTTTTGGTAGTCATATTTCATTACCGAAAACTTTAATTTTAAAGTTGGTAACACCCATTACCGATTTGAACCACGAATGGCAGGCCTAGGCATGACCCTCTATATTGTTTGTTTGGAACCTTGGATTCCTAAGGATATCTCACATGCAAATTAGTGCAGGGAACTAGGAATTTTGATGGATGCCTTGCTGGTTTCAAATGGAAAATTAAGAGCACATATGTCCAGATAATTAAATGGCTATAATCAAACTCAAAATCATCTGCAATTGAATGAGAATTTGCTCTAGAAGTAAGAACCAGTGTCACGCCCCGACCCAAGTTTACCTTTTGAAACCTGAGTTAGGACGTGCGGGACACATCCCAAGAGAGATTTACTTGAAAACCCCCTTGAGAAAGGATAACCCTCTTTCTAAAACAAATTCAAACAGTCCAAACGGTATCGGAATAGTCCTCACCGCCGGAGGTTATCCCGATTCCCGCGTTTGGATCTCAAGCCATTCATTTGGAGGACCTAGGGGTTCTAATATTATTTGTGACTGCACCTGAATCCCTGTCAGACTGTCTACGTACCCTGTCCGCAGGGATCAAGCCACACGTAGCTCTTATTTATGTAACGCCCTAACCAGCAAAATCTCGCTTTTCTAACTATCGGTCAATCTATTTGTATGGGTAGCAAACATCTATTGCGTATCCGGAGTTTAACCTCTCCGTTGAGGTATCCAGCGACCATCTAACTGTCGGGACTATCCCTAACATTTCACCATACATATAAACAACAGGATATAACGACAATCGCATAATTATAAACAACAATCACACATATAAATATAATATAGTGGCAAATCATGAAAATAAAAGATTCTCTAGGGATATAAAGGTAAGTCTACTCCTAAATGGCACGCTGGTAATTAGCCAAAGCTGTCAGGGGCAGCATGGTCATTTTAGCTTTAATGCAGTTTGTAATTAATTTGAGTACCAGGGGCATTTTGGGAATTTAAGCCTTAGTGGCGGCCCCTGTAAATAAACAAATCAGCTAGGAGCAGTCTGATTTTTTTAACATCAATGGCAGCCCTATAAATATACAAATATGTCAGGAATTTAGGAATTTCTTCCTTAGTGGCAGCCCTGTAAAAAACACAAACTACCAGGGGTATTTTAGGAATTTTAACCCTAGTGGCACCCTTGTAAATATCCCAAAATGTCAGGGGTAGTTTTGATATTCTACCTCTCGGTAAAACAGTAAAAATGGAGTTTTATCACGGTAAAAACCATGGTTTTTACCCTCGGTTTCACTGATCGGCTGGTTCGTCGGAAAACCCTGAAATGACCAAACCAGCTTCTATTAACTGCAAAGCTAGGTTTTACATCCTCCAAGCATTCCAACACAGTAGAAATAGAGAGAGAAGATGAAGTTTTTATACATCACTATCAAACTCCACTGTTTTCTGGCGGTCCTCCTCCGGCGGAGCTCCGCTCGTCACCTCCTTCCTCCTCCATGCTCTAGGCAGCTGCTGGACGTTTCCGGGAAGCTCCTTGTCACCCCCTCTCGACTGGTTTGTAACAGGGCCGAGAAGCCGAGGTGTTCTCACCTTTGCTGGCGGTGCTCTCGACGGATCTGGCATGGGTCAAGGCCAGGGCTCGGTCGTCGAGAGACGGCGAAGCCATTGATGATGGCGGTGATTACCATTTCTGTAATTATCTTTTTACCATGTAATCTGGGTCGTTGATTGTTTTCGTTGATCAAATCTCAACCGCCCGTTTTTCTTTATAAGGGAAGGATTAGGTTGACTCGGGTCAGACCCTCTTCCCCGAGCTTCCTCTCCTCTCCAGCTTTGCTCTCTCCTCCGTCGCGTCGACGACGACTCCGCCCACCTCTCGCCGGCACACCACCACCATAAGGCTCCTCTTCCTCTCCTTGACAAAACCCCCAAAGAGTTTTCTTCAGAAAACCAACGTAGAGGGAGATCGACGCCGAGGGAGCACATCGGTGTTCGTCAGTTTCAGGCGAGGTTTGACAGCGACCGCGACTGCGAGTGGTAGGGCCCTTCTCCTTCTTCCTTCTCCTTCGATTTCACGTTTCTAATCGCTGGAATCAAACCCTAACATAAAAACCCCTATTATGTTTTTCTTTCTGGGCTTTGTCGACGAGTTGCTAGCGAGTCAATTCTCGGGTTCTGACAAGTTCCTCGATCTTTTGGTGACTTTGTTCGTCGCCTCTAGCAGCTGGTAAGCTATCCCTCACCTAAAAACCGATTTCGTTCAAAAATGGGTTTTATGGGTTTTTGCGGTTTTGATAGACTGTTGAGTTCCGAGTTTGTTTAATGTTTTATAGAGTTCTGGAGAAGCTAGAGCTGAGGAGGAAGGGGCTAATGGAGAAAAAATAGGACCGAGGAGGTCACTGTGGTACTCTTTGGGTGCAGAGATCAACTTTAAATCCGGAACAGAGGTGAGGTACTGATAATTGGTTTTAGGATGTTGTTGTTGGGTCTGTGTTTGTTGTTAATGAGCATGGTTTTGATTTTTGGTGCATGTTGTCGTTAACTTGGAGAAATGGAGGTATGGCGAAGCCATGGCCGTTTTTTGGCAAGATTGTAGGAATCCGACAGAATATTCCGACAACTTGTCGGAATCCGGTGAAGCAGCAGTTTTTCCGGCCATGAGTCGAAGATGTAGAATTCGATTTCCCCGATAAGCTTAAAGTCGCAAAGTTTCCATGAAATCGTAAATTTAGTTAATTACGGAAAAAATTGGACGTAAGTAGGAATTTTTTATTTTGGGAAACTTTCCATTTGAAAAAACTTCCTATTTATGGAAAGTTATTAATTTGTGTTGAAAAGGTTAAAGAAATTGTGAAAGTAAAAGTTAAAGGAAATGAATGATAATTAGTGAAGTATGAAAATTATAAGTTTGTTGACCACTTTAGTGGTTGAGAAAGATGATGATTTCTAGTGACGGAAATGTTGAGTTGATCGTGAAAAATAATTGGGTAAATTTCATTATCGAAATATCGACTCACAATTAGTAAATAGGTTAAGCTGTTGTTTGGGGGTTCATCGTAATTCCACAAATTATTATACGATACCTAACATCAAACGAATTATTAAGAAAGGTCGATACGTTAAGGTTACGAAGTCGGAAATTAAATGTCGAGTCGATAATTAGAAATAGTTCTATTTGTTGTTAAGTCGTTAAAAAGAATTGGTTAATCAATTCTTGGTCAAATTAAGATTTCCTAGTCAAACTAGGAAAAATGCAAGTCAACGGTATTAAAGACTGATATGTTGGATTAATTTTACAGTCAAAGGTCGAACGTGCGATTGGACTCGAACATGCGGATATTTCGAGGTAACGCTCGAGGGGCATTCCGAGCAATGAGGAGGTTGCATTAAGTACTATGAGTAGACTTTTGTTTTAAATTAAATTTATAAGCATCGTTTCTCTTTTGAGAATTTTAAATTTATTAGATTATTTTATCATCCATTTTTATCCGGTTTTTCATTTGATTTGAGGATTATGGGATTTTCGTGGAAGGATTATTTGGTCATATGCATGTGCATATTTTCTTTATATACGTGTTGTGGTGAAAATATATTATATTCGTACGGGGAGTATACTCCGCCATAATGTTATTGTAAATATTTAACGACCGTCATTATGAGCGCGACGTGCGCGAGGCGCAAGCGTCGTAGCCTCGTATGAGTATACATATATATGTATATATATAGTCAAATCATGATTATACATTATATTCTTATCGGGAGTATACTCCGCCATCATGGCGTTGCCCATTTTCGCCGCCATTATGAGCGCGACGTGAGCGCGAGGCGCAATCGTCGTAGCCCGGTTTAGATATACATGTGTGGTCATGTGTTTGAGCTAGGCTCACTTTACTGTATGGTATTAACTAGCGAGGCTAGTTACGTATATGATCACATTTTCAATATTTCATCTAGCGAGGCTAGAGTCGGTGTTTGTTGATTTTCATCCTGAGGCATGCATATGGATTTTCTGAAAATTCAAAGGGATGACATAAATTGATTATTGTAACACGCTTGGATATTCTTTTTGTCCACTCACTCTAACGTCATGTTTTCTCATGGGCCATTCGTTTTCAAATGCCTAGTGTTGCAGGGATGCTGAGAGGAGGTCGTGCGTACATAAAACGAGACATAGCCAACTAATCCGCTGACGCTAGCAATTTTACTTAGGTATCTCATCTATGTAGATTTGTTCTGATCACCCCAACTTAGTTTATTTTATTTTTTTGTGAAGCGTAATTGTGGTTTAGGGAGCAGGATGGCTGTAGGAGTTGGGGGTTGATTTAAATTATTCATGGAAGTGATGAGTTTGTTCGTAGGAAGAGTTGTCCATTTCAAGGGGGTTTCAGTAAGAAGTTCCCTTGAGGTGGTCCCCGCAGGATTTACTTCGGGTTAAAGGGGTTAACCTGACGTGGGTCTTGACAGTTGGTATCAGAACATTAGGCTATCATTCCCTGTTACTACCTCTTGTACTTGGTAGCACTTAGTATCTATAGAGTGATGGTCCGACCGAAGCGGATCCATCGACATTTTATGCTTCAGACTCTCAGTGTTATTAGAGATATGAGTTAGTAGTTCCTATTGTAATTATGGACCAGGTGGTTCTATAAATGTCTGCATTTTCAAGACTATGTCTCGGTACGCCGACCTCTCAGAGGGTTCCCGTAAGAAAAATGTAAATAATTGGTGATTTACTTTTGTGTGTTTACGGGACTAGTTGAGATTTGAATAGAGTTGTGAATTGAGAACTCGAGTTGGGAACTCATATTATTTCATGTTGGGCATCTTTTGTAAATGTCTAGAGAGCGAAACATTTGATTCATGCTTGGGAGGTTGTTGTGAAAGAGGCAGGGATGATGTTGTAAAATCCTAAGGCGAGGCCTTAGTGTCCTAGTTAAGGGACTCTTGGAAGTGAAAAGTCATAAGGGATATTAAAAGTGATTGTGTTATATTATGGGAAAGGTAGTTGGAGTTGCTTAGTGTGATTATTCAGAGAAGATGAATATTAAAGATTGATGTTTGTCAAGATTTTGTTGACGTTCGCTTTTAGTGTGGTTTCGGGGAAACTGGCGAAGGTTTTAAAGTATAATGACTCAAGAATTTGAGTGTTGACATTTATGGTCTTTGGATTTGGTATGGTGACGAGTCCAAGAGGTGACATAATTAAAGAAATTAAAGAATTGATAGTTTTGATTATTCACTTAAATGCTTCATGTGACATCCACCGGGATTACTGGCTAAGGGTTATCCCTCGGTGCAGGCATTGTCTCTTTTAGTTATGATTGGGCCCTCGTCGCCCCGACCATCCATGATTAGAGTCTTGGCAAGATTTAAATTGTTGGTGAGTCCAAACACGATTTGAAATGTTTTTGACAACTGGTCGTTGGGCCGTAAATCGTAAAGGTAGAAATTAAATCGTGTCACCAGTTGTCTTGGAGCTTAGGTGAACATTAAAGTGTGTTGTGTATCGGTTGGTCGATGTATTTTAATTAGTAGGCCTGTGGAGGGGCCTCGAGGTTGGTGGTGTTAAAGTTCGGTTTTTGGAACGAGCGAGCATTTCGAGTTTTAATTAAATGTAATTGGTTTTGGAAATTAAAGAAGATGTTAGAATTGACAGCAAGCCACCGAGTCATGGAGCAAGAGTGCTTGGAGTACTAGAGATAGGGATACGAGTCTTGAAGGACTTGGTGTTAGTGTGACGTAAGAATGAAGTTGGTGTGCTAACGTCACTGTTTCGATAGTTGGAGATTTACATGGGTATACCCTGTATGAGTACGTGTTTACCATCCTCTTTAGGGAGGTGGTAAATTGGAATCTAGTTATGCTGGCAATGCATAACTATTTTGTTGCAGTGGCGTGTGGTCAAAATGATACATTATCATATTTCGAGGATGTATCATGAGAATTTCATATTTTGAGAACGAGGGTTAAGGACGTTTTGTTAGAAGTTTTGTGCAAAATGTCAAGCGGGTGGCTAATTGTTTAAGAACAGGTCTGAAGTGAGTTGGAGTGAGGCTCACTTTACTGTATGGTATTAACTAGCGAGGCTAGTTACGTATATGATCACATTTTCAATATTTCATCTAGCGAGGCTAGAGTCGGTGTTTGTTGATTTTCACCTTGGGACATGCATATGGATTTTCTGAAAATTCGAAGGGAGGACATAAATTGATTATGGTAACACGCTTGGATATTCTTTTTGTCTACTCACTCTAACATCCTGTTTTTAAATGTTTTCCCCTGGGCCCTTCGTTTTCAATTGCCCAGTGTTGTAAGGATGCTGAGAGGAGGTCGTGCGTACATAAGACGAGACATAGCCAACTAATCTGCTGACGCTAGCAATTTTACTTAGGTATCTCATCTATGTAGATTTGCTCTGATTACCCCAACTTAGTTTAGTTTATTTTTTGTGAAGCATAGTTATGGTTTGGGGAGCAAGATGGCTCCAGGAGTTAGGGGTTGATTTAAATTATTCATGGAAGTGCTGAGTTTGTTCGTAGGAAGAGTTGTTCATTTCAAGGGGGTTTCGGTAAGAAGTTCCCTTAAGGTTGTCCCCGTAGGATTTACTTCGGGTTAAAGGGGTTAACCCGGGGTGAGTCTTTACAATTAAAGACCCGGATCCGTTTAAAAATAATTAAATAATAATTTTATAAATATAATATTATTAATAAATATTAATTAATATGATAATTATCTAGATAATTTAAACATTATATTTAAATTGTCTCTAAAGTATGTTTTGATGAAGTTGAAGGTTGTTAATGTATATGTATCTATGTTAAAAAACATTAGAGGTCAAATATTTGAATTATATTCGTGTATCGTTAATGAGTATTTTTAGGCATGTAATTCAAATTTTGATGTAAACTTTTATTTTCTTATAAAATTTCATCAATGTTTTATGAAAAAAACTAAATTATTATTAAAATTTGAAATATTTATTATTATAAACGATCGAATTAACGGGTCGGGTATTCGTTAACCTGCCGGATCCAGATTTGGAACGAGCTATTAAAGATTCGACGGGTAACGAGTCGGATCCGGATTTAAAGTTTCTATTACGGATCCGGATCTAAGTCGATCTGGTTCAAATCCAATCCAAGTCAATATGCTCATTGGTGTCATGGAGATCGGGGGATGAAAAATTTCGGTCAAACGAAGAAGGAGTACTATTCACAACCGTAAAGAAATGAGGATGATTGTTTAACACTTCATAACAATCTTTCTTATCAAATTCCTTTTTAAAATCTTTGTAATATAATGATTGAGCTTGAGTTTCCTACAACACACAAAACAATATATATCACATATATGAAAATTAAATTTCAACAAACAATTTAAAATTAAGAAAAAAATGACGAAATACATTTATTGATGATGCAAACTATTAATTGAAATATTTAATGTATGAAAAAATACATTTATTGATGATACATGAAAAAACTTAAAAATAGACATAGCTCATCAACCAAATTCGTCCCACTAATCGCACGAGTACTTACTTTTGTTACACAACTATGTCACTTCTTAATTATTTTCTTCAAACGTGGAAAACGTGATTCGAGCGCCATTTTAGAACGGGGTCCTTAGGAAGGATCGTCGGGATTGCCACACCAATTCTTGGAGTAATCGTCATAGACTTTCTATCACAAATTACCTTTGGCTTGATATCGGCCGGTGATGTTGTCGGTGGATTGTCGTCCCCAAGAAACACATAGTTGCAAGTCTTCAAAGGAAAACCAATTAGACGTAGAAATTAGAAAAGAAATTGGGAAATTAATATATGAGGGAAGATGAAGGAGAAAAAATGAGAAGTGGTGTAAATTGTGAAGAATAGAGTTAGGGTATATATAGGAAGAATTCAACCGTTTTAGAATCAGACCGTTTGGCGTTGGACCAGCAGCTGCCATGTGGCAGCCTCTGGTTGGCCAACGGAAAACGGCATGTTGGCCACTTTTTTTTAATTTTTTTAATGGCGCTTGTTTTGTATGAGCCGTATTTAAAAAAAGCAGACGGGCGCCCACGTGCGTGGGGACCACACTCCCACCGACACAGTCTCTCCGGCAGTCCGTCTCTGCCTCCTACCTACGTTTTTGGCAGGTCTCACGTCGATTTTCTCCTCTCTCCTTCCTCGCTGCATCAACTCTTCTCCGGCCATCCTTCAATGAAGCTGCCTAACTGAGTGACTGCCCCTCTCGGGTGCAGCTACTCTTACAGGCAAGCAAGGATCGATAAAAGTGTTTATACAGTTCCAAACTTCCAATCCACCTACATATCCATCAACGTTGGGCCCTATTTCTAACTATTATGTTTTTCCCTCTGAAGTGCTTCATTATGAGATTAAGCAACAATTAAACAGGTCCAAAGACCAATCATTTGCTAATGAGATTTAAGTTAGTGGTTTGTTTGGATCCACAAACTGCATGATCTCCCTTCTCCACAAAGAAATACTGCTGAATAATACACAGCAACTTCTATACATACAAAACTTGCTGGCTGGGCAAACAGGGCATTCTCAACAGAGACCCTCCCGGCGCCGCATTTGCTCATCCATAATACTGAGTATATACCAATCTTCCACTCCACACCAAAAAATCAAAACCTTTAGACAAACAAGGGAAATGAATAAAGTGGGTGGTTGAAAGTTCATATTCAAAATAGACAGTATCAAGGAAAGTGTGGAATCGATTAAAATTTAAAACCAAAGGATGAAAACCAGATCATATTTCAGCTTTTATGGAAGCCCAGAAGTAGAGGTTATGATTTATGGACTGCAAATTCTAAAATATGAGTAGAGAAGCTTGGTTATTTCCTTTTCCTTTATGTTCAACTATTCTTCTTCTTCTTCTTCTTCTTCTTCTTTCTAAATTGGATGTATCATATGAAAGATCTGTATAGATCCAAACTGAATTGCTAAACAGCAAAACATTGATAATATCAAAAGGATATCTAATATACACACATGTCGTAGAACCCCGGAGCTGAAAGTGAAGAATTCAAGGCTATACTTGTATGTTTTATCCTGAGATTTTCATCATAGTTTGTGGCAGTGAAAATGTAGCATAAAGCCTTAAATAGATAGATATTATTGATTCAAAACTACAAAAGAGCGCACAATCTTATGAAGTTATTTCCTCTAGTATCACAAATTCACAGTTTTTTTTCCTTATTCAGTAATCGAAGACTGCAGGATCTCTAACTACAACAAAGCTAAATTTAGAACAATTACCCGGATCTAAGTCTCTTCTCACTAGATTTTCCATCCGATTTCAAAGTCCCAGCAGATTCACCTTCTGAAGAGGCTTCCATTGACCTGGAACAAATTCCTGGAGAGATCAGCGTAGAGATCTACCACCCTTCTAATGTTGTTGTTAAGCTCTCTAATTAATCCAACATTCCTGCTGAGGTTATCAGGGATCTTGGACTCATGGTTTTGGTTAATCTCATTTATTAGCAATCTGTTCTGATCCAAAATGTCTTGTACTTGTACAAAGCTCTTCTGAAATGTCTGCACAATCTTGCTATCCAACTGGGTACCATTTCCTATGCCTGTATATATACGACCTTCCATCTAATACTTCAACCAAAACGAATGCTTTGCCTGCATCAGAAACAGTATGTATGATGAAAACGAAAAAGAACAAATCAAGAAACAAACTATACTAAAAGTGAAATCTAACAGGCACCCATAAGTTTACTGAACCTTCAAGCACAATTTACATGGAAACCCAAAATAGAAAAGTTCATGAATGAATTAGCAGGAAAACGTTGGGTAAAGAAGAAAGTAAAGCCTGAAACCTTACATTTGCAGTGTCGCTACAAATGAACTGTGCCGGGTCAAGGTTTTAAGTAACTTTTAGATTTAGACAAAAAGAGCAAAAAATAGGTGAATTTTGATTCTCCAAAGAAAGTAGAGGTGAATTCTTCAGTTCTTTCCTTTTCTCACTATTCTTTTGCTACATGAAACTTAAAAACCTTCTTGTCAGGTTCTTCATGCCTAAAAGCATAAACCCCTTTTACCTTGGAAAGCAATCTTTGGTGTTCAACTGATCATTAAAAATATATAATCTAATAAGTTTTTGATTTTGTTACTTAGAACCTCAACAATAAGAGACCCCAGAAACCCAGTCAATGCCAAAGAATAGTCCCTTCACATAAATAACACCAAAAAGCCAAACTTGGTCAATAGAAAACTTTACTTCCAGAACACTACTTTGTTTTGATTCCAACTTTTGCAGAAAACAATGAGACAAGACAACCCTGAGCTCCAAAACAGCAATCTCTAATTTGGAAAGAATCCAAGGAATACCAAGTCACTGTTCTTCCAAAATGATGAGCCTCAAACAATGATGACATAATAAAAATTGAAACAGTCCCATCAACCCAACCCAGAAAAGCCTAGAAGGTAAAAATGGAATTATGAGAATCAAAAACTCTTGTAAGCATTAAGATATGAAATATAGTTACATACTGGGATTCTGGGAAGGAATGGAATTTACTTATATAATTGGGGGAGCTGGTGCTGCTGTGGCGGCAGAAGCCTGAGAAATCATGAGAGGGACAAGGAGCAGAGGAACAGATAGGATCTTTGAGCAGCAGAGTAGATTTGATTGACGGCCAGATATGGAGGAGGTGTTTCTTTTTCTCTCTCTAAATCTTTCTTTCTATTACCTCCTCGTTTACTTCACGTATCTCCTCTTGTTGCTTCGGTCATTGTCCTGGTGCGGGGGGAGGGGCTACTGTGTGGGAGCGTGCATGGATAGCTAGCCAACACTGATGTAATAACTGTCATAATCCTTTTGAATTTTGAGAGGTCTTAAAATAGAAATGTATATTCATTGCATTTATGAATATTAAGTGTTCGTTTACGAGTATTCTCATCTTTAATCTTGCCGATGCTGATAAAAACTAGATTTCAATATATATATTTTTGGGTAAAAGGAAACTAAAGGCATCTTTAATTCTGATTTAAAATAGATTTAAACAAAAATAGGTCTTATTTTGATTTAATTATTTACGAAAAATCTTAAATTTAACACTCATCCATAAAGTGTTTCCAATATTATTTGAGTTTAGGCCTTGATAATAAGAGTTAGAGATACAAAATTCATATGAAAAAATAGGTTTAGATGAGTTGATTTTTTAATTTGAGCTGTTACTTGGTGAAAAGATAATATTTTAAAAAAATCAATGTTCAAGATGAAAAAAATCCTAAAATTGTATTTTTTTATTTTCGTTGATGCAATAGTGTTCACATTTTTTTTTTGTTGAAGCAATAGTGTTCACATGGTTGATCATGAGTTTTATAGTCAGTCATCGTTGGATGCAAATCCAATGGTGGAAATAATTATTTTTAAGTTAAGTTATTTTGTTTTTAACCCTTGAATTTACATCTAACGATGACTGACTATGAAACTCATGATCAATTACTGACTAGTGAACACTATTGTCCGTTGATGTATACGACAATCTCTTCTCTTTATCTGCACACGTGCAAATAGTCCATGTTTACAGTAGTGTTGTCAATGATTGACCAAAAGATTTATGATCAGTCATCTTTGAAGGTAAGTCTAGTAATAGATAAAATTATTTTTAAGTTAAGTTGTTTTGTAGGAGTAAATCAATATTTACTGTACAAATTTGATGATGAATCACTAACCACCAAAAAAAATCACTAACCACCACCGGATTTTGTCTTCGCACAATTCTTCCCACCGGCACGCTCTCTCCTCCATGGACTCCATCCTAAACTCCGCCATCGAAGAAATTTGCTCGCACCTCCACGACGGCCTCTCCCTCCAAACCCTCTGGTCCCTCCTCGACCCCTCCCTCTCCTCCTCTCCCTCTCTCAAACAATCCCTATGGGACTCCCTCCGCTCCGTCCCCACCCTCAAATTCCGCTCCCCCCAAAATTACCATTACACCCCCGCCGACCCTTCCATCCAGCCCTTCCAATCCGCCGAGACTCTCAATCTTAAACTCGTCGCCGATGAGTCCCTCCTCAACAACTTCATGGGCCTCTACAATGTCGACTCCGTCAACTCCAACTTGTCCGCTGTCCAACGCCACACTCTCCAACGCGTCGCCATGGCCAGGTCGGTCAGTGTGTCCCTAGACTGCGAAGGGAAGCTTAGTTACTGATAATTAGTTATCATGGTTTTGCAGGACGAATGGGATTACGCAAACGCAGCTTGCGAAGGAGCTGGGCATTGAGGGGAAGAACTTCCATTATGCAGTGAAGAATCTCGAGTGTCAAGGATTACTTGTAAGGAAATCTGCGCTGTTGAGGTTGAAAGAAGCTGGTGATGAGGGGGAGGCGAGGAACAATCCGAGTGTGACCACTAACATGTTGTACTTGTATCGGCACGCAAAGCATTTGAGTGCCCAGCAGAAGATTGAGATCGTAAAGGAAGAGAGAGCTGAGGAGAGTTTAGAGAATGTGAGAGAAAGCGATAAAGGAGATGGTTATGCTGGAAATGTGCTTGTCAAGGACTTTCTACCGCCAATGAAAGCAGTGTGTGATAAACTTGAAGAAGCAAATGGCAAGGTCAGGCAACTCTAGGTTCTTGGAATTTGTTATTATGTGTGGATTTTTTGTTTTTATATTATTCAGTTGAAGCTGAACCTGTTGCGTATTGCTTCGGTGCTATAGGTTCTTGTTGTTGGGGATGTTAAGAAGGAACTTGGTTATTGTGGAACTTCAGGGCATAGAGCTTGGAGAAATGTAAAATATTATATATGTTTACTCTCTTTTAAATTCTTGGGTTATCAATATTAAACAGTGTGCTGATTGCTATTCATCGCTTTGTCTCTTGCATATTTTCCTTTCAGATTTGTCAGAGGTTGAAAGCCGCTCAGCTTGTGGAGGTGTTTGACGCTAAAGTGAATGGAAAGGTTCATACTTCTAACTTGTGCAGTACCGTTTTGGTTGAACCTGTTTCTCAGGATTGGGTTTATTCTTTGAAATTGAAAACCGTATTCCCTGGTTTCACTGATTATTGTTTTCACTTGCTTTTGATCTAAATGATCATGTTCCCTGTTTCTGTTTGCGATTACAATCTACTTAGTTGACAGGTCAGTAGTTTGATTGGGTTTATGTATCGTTCCTCATTAAATCTTTATAAATTCCTAACTGAGCTGTATTGATTGTTATGCTCCTATTTTCAATGGTTTAAAACTAAGTTGAACCTGTTCGGGGACAAGACCCTTTCATGTTGGTTGGCCACTAATCGATATACCCTTTTCATTTTGGACAGGTTGAGAGTTGTCTGCGTTTTGTAGAAAATTCTTCTCCAACGAGAGTTGATCCAAGAACAGTTGTACATGTAGATGAGGATTTTGTTGAAGATCAACACGTGAAATTCGGAAAGAAATGTAAAATCACTGACCAGCTTGTAGAACTTCCTATTGAGCATCAAATTTATGAATTAATAGATGCCACAGGATCTGAGGGCTTGACCAGGAATGAGGTGTGTGTTGTAGTTACATTTTCTTCAGTACTGTAGTATTATAGTTAAGTTGATCAGTAGATTGATGCTAGCCTGGAATTTTATTAATATTAAACAGCAGGGGTCTCTAAAATATCAATATAGTATTATAGTTAAGCTGATCAGTAGATTGATGCTAGCCTGGAATGTTATTAGTATTAAACAGCAGGGGTCTCTTAAATATCAATGTATATAGAGTTGGTCTCTGCTGAAGTTGGTAGCAATTCAGGTGAACTTAAACCTGGAACCGAAATAGATAATGTACATAATTAAAATGAAGAGGACATTTTTATATGATTTTGGTGCATCTAAGTTTCAGAAACCATAAGTTGTGTCATTTTTTGCCATATCTTATCCAACATTTACTACTTGATGGACTGAGGGGTCTTCCATGGTTTACTTGTCATGATTTATTTGTATATATTATTCACTGAGTTAATCATGTAACCCTGCCTGAATCAGATAGACATGCCTGTTCCTTAAGCAATGTATAAGACTGGCTATTACTGTCCAGAAATAAGTACTGATATAGATCTACCAGACTTCCTATGCTTTGATCATACATTTGTAGTTACTACTCCACTCTCTTTAAACTTGTATGGAGGTTCTCGCTTGGGCTTTCTATGTATTATATGATCCTGCATATCCTAAAAAGTAACTTCAATTTTTAACAGAGTTTAGCATCTTCTACATACAGGTTATGGAGAGACTTGGAATTGACAACAAGAAAAATTATGCGCGCTTTGTTACTATGTGCTCAAGATTTGAGATGAGTCTGCAGCCAGAAATGCACAAAAAAGCGGTGGCATATCGATTTCGGACATCGGGGAAACATAAGTCCGAATCAATTAATGCATTTCTTCAAAAATCGAAAGATGCTAATGACGGTAAACTTTCAAGTCTATATGATGGGAGTGTAGATGTGCTGAAGTCTGATCAATTTCAACCCGGCTCAGTGTCAGATTGTTTGTCTCTAAAAGGAGACACTGCTGGCCCTGAAAATATCAATAACATGGAGGCTAATACTGATCCTTCTGCTGGAACTCTGGGGCGTAAGGAGTTGTACAATGTGCCGAAAATTTCCCAACAATTATTTCTTGGACCAAAAGATACTACTCCTGATTCTCAAGTTAGTTTAGCGAGCACAGGAGTGGAAACAAATGGCACCTTATCAGAAAGACCAGCTGCTTTGTCAAAGCCACTGAGTAAAGGCTCAGATCCAAGGTATCCCTGTATGTCTTTGACCGTGGATAACACTCGAAGGGAAAAGAGGATAGTTGAACGGCTAGAGGTTGTTATCATCATCCATTGCCTTGAGAACTTCTGTTGGTCCTCTATTTACTTAGTAATTGGTAGCTAAATCTAATATTATCATTTCGTTTGTTCAGGGCGAGAAGTTTATTTTAAGAGCTGAGCTGTATAGATGGCTTGTGAGCTTAGAGACGGATAAGTGCACAGCAACTGACAGGAAAACAATTGACCGTATTTTACAAAAACTTCAACAGCTAGGGCACTGCAAATGTATAGATATTAGCGTCCCTGTCGTCACAAATTTGGGCCGTTCCCGAACCACTGTAGTGGTTCTGCACCCATCTGTTCAGAGTTTAACTCCTGAACTTGTTTCTGAAATTCATGATGCATGGAGGTCTTTTGAGATTCAAAGTCGTGGCAAGTGCTCATCTCGGTGGCGGGAGAAGAACAGTGGATCAGTTCCTGTACTAGAAGATGTTCAGAGAACCCAGAGCCATGTTAGCGCACACCGACAAACAGTGAGTTCAGAAGCCATGCGTGCTAATGGATTTATTCTGGCAAAAATGGTTCGTGCAAAATTGCTGCATAGTTTCCTGTGGGAATACCTGTATGGCTCGTCTGGCTCTAATGATGCTTTATTATATGGAAAAGATGTTATTGAGCCGAAAGATCCTTGCAGTACTAGCAAATTGTTTTCGCTAGAGGAAACAATGAAGGCCATTCCAGTTGAGTTGTTTCTACAAGTTGCAGGATCCACCAAAAACTTTGAAGATATGATTGAGAAGTGTAAGAGGGGATTATGTCTCTCTGATCTCTCTAGTAAAGAATACAAGTCTCTTATGGATATCCATGCAACTGGAAGGCTCTCATTGGTGATTGACATTTTACGACGATTGAAGGTAAGCTTGTTGGTTGTTTTGAAATTGGGCCTGAGACCTCAATTTCTTCACATAATTGGTTCATCTCTGCGTGCTTTATATATCAAAGGTCATGCACGACTGATTTGAGATTAGGTTCAATTCTTTTTAAGTATATTGAAGTTAGTATTTTATTTAACTTCACTGAGAATAAGCTATCTCTAGTTATATCCTTACACTCAATTATTAGTGATTAGAGAAAGGGAGACAATAGGCAGCCCCTTTAGTCCTCAACATCCATCAAACCCTGCTATTTGAGTTCTTAAGTTTTGCACTTTTGTTTCCTTTATATCTTTTAGTTATCGTGTTTGTAGTTTTGAGAGACTGTGATGTTTTGCGTCACTACAGTTTCTGGACATGCTTACTATGCTTTACATTGTAGATTTATGTCTTCATGCCTAATAACTAATTCTTTGATGTAGCTGATTCGAATGGTTTGTGACCACCTCTCAGAAAATGGACTCCAAGTTCATCCTCCCATTATTTCTGCATATGCATTGGAACTTAAGCCATATATAGAGGAACCTGTTTCAAAAGATGCCATATCATTGAGATTTGGATCACTTGATCTTCGTCCACGAATCAGACATGATTTTTCCTTATCAAACAGAGAAGCTGTTGATGAGTATTGGCAAACTTTAGAGTATTGTTATGCTGCTGCGGACCCAAGAGCTGCCTTACTTGCATTTCCTGGGTCTTGTGTTCATGAGGTATGTGCATGAGTCTTTTCTCTTAGATTTTATAGAAATGTGAATTTGCAGATTTCATACTCTAAATCTTTTATATACATGCTGTGTCATTCATGTTTCTTCATTTCGTTTCCCTTCAATTTTGGAGCTCTATATCCTGTACTGGAATTTTCCCTAACTCCAGGAATTTGGCTAGCCCTGTCATTTTACCTACTTGGTAGATTTTACAAAATTATTCATGTTTAAATTCTTTATTACTTGGATTTGACATGAATTTGTAAATCTTGAAATGGTAGACTGCTAAGCAAAACGGGTAATTCATCTAGCTGAAAAGTCATGTACACAGGTGTCCCCTCACAGGTCTTGGACAAAACTCGGAGTTATGACAGCTGCACAACGTGATGAACTGTTAAAGCGTGTTGTGAAGGATGATCCAAGCGAAAAGCTTTCATTCAAAGAGTGTGGGAAGATTGCGAAGGATCTCAATTTGACCCTGGAGCAGGTAATACTGTACTATGACTTTCTTAATTTGTTTCTAATCTCAGGTTCCATATCAATTACAACTCGTAATGCAAAAATTGTCATTGCGGTCACAAATGTCTATGTTCTCTATAGCAATACAAACATGGTTAATACAGTTGTTAAAGACGTAGCAAAAATATCGAAGTTTTGGAGATATATTTGCAACATATCAATATCCGCAAGAGGCAAGAGAAGAGGCTGGAGATATTTTAGTTTTATCTGAATATTTTGTATAATAGTAGGTCTTGAAACCATATCCCAAGTCATTCTTTAATCAAATTAAGTGGTACTCCAACTATAAGACATTCCCTGATTCATTGTTGATACATATTTGCCCCTGAAATGCCACTTGCAGGTGCTTCGTGTGTATTATAATAAGCGGCGTCAACATCTTGATGGGTTGCAGAATAACACGGATGAAGTTCAACCTAAAAAAGGTAGACGTCGTAAAAGGAAGAGATCTTCTGAATCTAGGTCAGTAGATATTACTGAAAATGATGAGGTAAATGAACAGCTGGAAGAACCGACACATCACATAGTATCTGATACCGTCGAACAATTAGAAGAACTAAATTTCTTGGTCACTTATGAGCGTGAGTCACGTTTGCAAGCATTGAACAATTGTGTAGAAACTGGGCAGGAAGCTCAACCAAACGAAGATAATGAGGGCTGCCATTTAATTAACACCAAAGGGTCCTCTTCAAAATTGAAGCCAAGACATTCTCGTAAAAGAAACAAGTTGCATACAACACGTCAAAAAAGGTTTTCATGGACAGAGGAGGCTGATAGGTAAGGAACATATTTTTTTCACATATGCACTGATATTCGCTGAACCTGATACACTGATTTGTTTTAAACCGATAAGTTAACCTTTTCCATTATCCAGAAATAAATTCACATCTCCAATACCTAATAAGAAGTCCCTTTAATGAGTTGTTAAAGACATAAAAAAATGAAACAGAATGGTTTTATTAAAGCATTATCATAGATGCTAATGAGTGGTTGGGTATAAACAGAATGGTTCACCAGGTAAATTGTTGTCTATACATAGGACAACCTGATGAGTTGTTGTCCTCAGATAGATGCTGCACACATTAAATCCATTTTGGTGGAGAAATAAAACAATGATGACCACGATTTATTTGTTTGGTTATTGTTAAGATGGTGAATGGGAGAATTCAGTATTTTTTTCCGGTACATCTATTTAATGGATGTCGTAAACTCTATGCAGTTGATGATTTCTATATTGATAAATCATAAAGCATTTGTTCAGTTCCTCCAAATAAGGTTTTAGCTATAGCTGTAAATAACCAACTGTATTATTGTTTCTGGCCATAGATCATGAGCTTGAATATCGCCATGTAACCTCCCAATATCAGTTGAACATTGTGTGATGGTACTACTTAAAAAACTTCATCTTGACCATGCATATGAATAGGATTCTGTATGTTCTTGGCTTGTGACAGTGCTTTTTCATGTTCCATTTCACTTATATTGGTCCACTCTTTCAGGAACTTGATTATCCAGTATGTAAGACATCGTGCAACTCTTGGGGCAAAGATTCACCGGGTAAATTGGACTTCAGTTCCTGATCTCCCAGCACCTCCTGTTGCGTGCATGAAAAGAATGGCATCACTGAAAAGTAACAAAAAGTTCAGATCAGCTGTAATGAGGCTTTGTAACATTCTCAGTGAACGATATGCAAGGATCTTAAAAAAGACTCAGAAAGGGTCACTGAACAAAGATGATTGCAGTCTGGTTTTGCGAGATTCTACAGGTGAATGTCATGACAGAAATCTCCCAAATATCAGTGATCAAAACCTAGGGGCAGCTCCTCAGAAAGAGCCATGGGATGATTTTGATGACATTTATGTTAAAAAGTCCCTTGAAGAGGTTCTTCACCACAAGAGGTTGGCCAAATTTGATGTCTCTAACAGAGTTGGATCTACCAGTGAGGACCGGACAGATCTTAACACAAGCGAATATGTAAGTACTGAATCCCTGACCTTAAATAAGTGTCTACTTCTTTAGAAGATGCTGTATCAAAAATCCATGCGAGGACCTGATTAGCTGGCTTAATGCATTATACGTTAAATTCATGCAACCTGTGGATCTCTCTTTATGTGTCTGTGTGTCTGTCAATTATCTGTGTTAACAGTGTAATCACTTTCACTGGTGTTGTATCCTTTTCTTATTGTTATCTCATCTCCTTTTGCCTAGTGTTTATACTTTTATCTGCTCTGTATGCATATTATTATAACTTGAAACTGGTCTATTCACTGAAGCGCTATTTGTTCTGTAGGATCTCACAGAATCTGAATTGGTTGCATCATCTGCTCCATATGAGGATGTTCAGAATCATGGTGGCAGAGAAAAAAATTCAGCACGAAGATCTAGCTATCAACACCTTAATGAAAAGTACTTTAAGCTTTTGCATGGAGTTGATGTCAGTACACAAGTCTACAAATCATTAGCTGTTTCGAATGCTGTAGAGCTGTTTAAGCTTGTTTTCTTGAGTACCTCGACAGCACCAGAAGTGCCAAATCTGCTTGCAGGTGTTCTACGGCGGTACTCGGAGTGTGATCTATTTGCAGCTTTCAACTTTCTTAGAGATAAAAAGTTCATGGTAAACTTAGATTTCCTCAATTTACCTCTTGTTATTTTGTCGTACTAGAGCAACAGACAAGCAATCCTGTTTATTTCTGGTATCTAAATTCCTGATATCAAATCCTCTTTCATGTTCCTTGAATTTTATTTCTCCAATTTATATGTGGATACATCTCATTTGGCAGGTTGGGGGTAATGGCAGTCAAAAATTTTCCCTCTCACAACAGTTCTTGCATAGTGCTTCCGCATCACCATTTCCAACTAATTCCGGGAAGAGAGCTACTAAATTTGCCCATTTTATCCACGAAAAAGATAAACATCTTATGGAAGGGGGGATTGATCTCTCCACCGATTTACAGTGTGGGGAAATATTTCATTTGTTTGCTCTAGTTTCTTCAGATGAACTGTCAATTTCCCCATGCTTGCCAGATGAAGGTGTGGGAGAGGTTGAAGAATCAAGAAGCTCAAAACGTAAAGCTGATATCAATGAACTTTTAGATGATGAAAGGACTAAAAAGCTAAAATCATTTGTGGCTGCAGAAGGTGAAATTATTTCCCGTCGAGAAAAAGGTTTCCCCGGTATCGCAGTCTCTGTAAGTCGTAAAGAATTTACTACAGCCAATTGTATAGATTTTTTCAAGGAAGACACTCCTATTGGTGAAAAGCATTTTGGGGGAAGTCAACACCTAGGATGTACTTCTGGTCGGAGTAGCTTATCCCATTCTGACTGTATGAAAGAAATCTTCAGTTCAGGCTGTACTGTCCCTGTATTGGAGATCGGTTGTGACTCACCTTGGGAAGGTATGGTGCGCTATGCTGGACATTTGTTCCCATTACATTCTGCTCAAGATCAATCAAGTCCCATCCGTCCGGAGGTTTTTAAAGCTGTTTACACTGCTATTCAGAAAGCCGGGGATCAAGGTCTGAGCATAGAAGAAGTTTCCCGAATAACAAATAGCCCAGGTATTCTATGACCTTTAATGTGTGCAGTAAGGTGATATTTATGCATTCCTCTATTACTGATTGTTGTTTTCTTTTTTTCCTTATAGAAGAAAAGATGACTGATGTTATCATTGATGTGCTTCAGACATTTGATCGAGTCTTAAAGGTTAGTTTTCTGATAACTTAGCAATATAAAGAATGTAATATCTTACAAGAATCACCCTCATACGTGGGCATGATCCACCATGTGGAGTTCAATGCTGTGAGCTGATAATATATGTTTTATAATCTCCGTTTCACTTATGGACTAGAGTCCAATGTGTGGAATTTAATGCTGGTTTGGTTGTGTTGTGAGCCAATATTATTCATATTTTAACAATCCACCCTCACATATGGCTCAAAATATCTAGAGTTTAACCTAGGTGAGGGGGAGTAAGTTAACCCTCACATATAAAGTCACATGCTATAAGCAATAAATAATTAGTTTAATCATAAATGAGCCTTTCGAGATCTGTGTTTCATAGTAAAAGAGCATAAGATCCTGAGTTTGAATCCTTACATTTACAGCCTTTCAAGAGTTTAACATCAATTGTGTATAAATTGTTTCTTCTTTATATACAGGTCAATGCTTATGCCTCTATTCGTGTTGTGGATTCTTTGTATCGGGGCAAGTATTTTATGACTTCAGTGTCCGGAGTTGATCGAAAACTTGAACCTCCTTACTGGAGAAAGCCACAAGGGGAAAATGATGGCCACATCCATTCAGAAAATCGTGATACTGGTGCTGCTCCTTCAGAGAGGGAGATAAATACGGATGTCCATAAATTGACAATTCTTAATTTCCCTGAAGAGGTTGATGAGCTCTTGTATGAAAAACAAACTGAAAGCTATAGGGGAAGTAAAGGAGGAGATGCTGAGGATGATTATTCTATATCCTCTAATGATAGACTATGCATGCCTATATTTCCATGGATAAATGGTGATGGTACCACCAACAAGATTGTCTACAACGGACTCAGGCGACGCGTGCTTGGGATTGTGATGCAAAATCCAGCTATATTAGAGGTAATGCATTCTTGGGGCTTACAAAAACTCAGTGTTGCTGAAACTCTTGTGGTTGCTAATTATTTAATTTTCATACTCCGGACTCCAGAGCAAATTATAATAATAATAATAGAATTATTATTATTGTTGTTGCTGTTGTTAATTTTTTTGATCCTTTTTTTAAATTTTAATTATTTATTTCATACACTTCCGGCACTCTCTGCTACTGACTAGTGAGCTATGAATATAGGAGCAAGGCAGCAAGGCTCCCTTGAGCCTTGGCAGCCTTTATTGGGTCTTGTGTGTGTGCGCAAGAGCAATATAAGCACATTAATTAGTCATGAATTTGTGGTTGAGGTTGCTATCCTCCAGGTTATCTGAGGCTTGCTTAGTTTGGTAGCACAAGGTGCATAGTTTTATAGGGTACTTTTAATTGGGATTTTGCAATTAAATATTGTTGCTTGCTTAATACATTATTACTAGGACCTAAATTGGTTGGTTGTTATTCAGTTATATTGGCCACATCAAACTCGAACAAATAGCTTTAATTGGCTTTAACTGTAGTACATTCTAACTGTTCTATCTTTGTTTCTTGTGCTAGGATGAAATTATTCTTCGGATGGATGTATTGAATCCCCAGGTATTCCAACCCATTTTGCGGCACTACCAAGTCCTCTATACTTGTATGTTGTCTCTGCTCTTTTTGTTTCAATGCTAGTGCTAACCTCTAAACTTTGTTACAGAGCTGTAGAAAATTATTGGAGTTGATGGTTTTGGATAACCATCTTCATGTGAGGAAGATGCATCAAACTACGTGCATCGGGCCCCCTCCAATTTTAGGTACCCTCCTTGGAAGCAGCTTCAAACCATCAAAGCTGGTTTACCGTAAGCACTACTTTGCAAATCCAATGAGTACATCCTTGTTATAGGGACATTTTACGTGTGTTAAGTCTGTGTTTAGATATAGTTCCAGGTGTTTTGTGTGTTAAGTTAGCTGTGTAGGATTGCTAGCTATAGTTTAGTGTAATGATATTTATGTACACGCTAGCAAGTTGGTCTCTGTACAGCTTTGTATGTGCATCTAGTTTTTTGCTGGCCTGAGCTTTGCATCGTGTATCTCATGTCCTTCCCAATCAATAAATTATTTATTAGCAAGGTTCGTAGGTGCTGGCTTTGCAGCCTGGCTAAGGATGATCATATAGGTTTTGAGTTCCCGTGGTTCTCAAGGGGTATCAAGCACTGAGACTTTTTTTTTCTTTTCCTTTTTTTTTGTGAAAGCCCACCCCACAATTATTATCCCTTGATGTTAGTGAGAATTGAATTATAAGTGACTTTCAAACATGTCAAAACTCACCTGCAAGCATATATGAGGTTTAACTTTATCTTTGGTTTTGGAAAGGCGTACTCTATACATTTCAAGAATTTGTATTGTTACGATGAAAACCAGTATGGAACCCCTTTTGTTAACAGGTTCGTATGATTAGTGCGGCTTTGGGTACTCTGGTGGATATCAATCCAAATATTATTTACTTGGTGGTGTTACGAACTATGACTTGCAATCTCACTCCCAATCAAAAAATAACCAGCTAAAATGGAAGAATACTAAAAAAAATAACACCCTTGTGCTAGAGGGGAGTAGACTGACCGTTAGACAATTTTAACGGTCTTGATCCTCATCTGCAACCAAACTCGCACGTGTGAAGCGCTCCCCTCCTCTGGCGTGTACGGACCAGATTCGACCTCCTCCTTTCTTCTTCTTCTTCTTCTTCTTCTTCTTCAACACCCCTCTCGCGCTCCTCTGCAACTCTTTCTCTACTTCAATTTTAGAAACCCTCAACTCCCCACAATAATGAATTAACCCCAGAAACCCAATTCAAATTCCTCTCACAAAACCATGGCTGAGAGCGGCTCATCTCCTTCCCAAAAACCCCCGAACCCCAATACCATTGAAGCCTCAACAACAGTGGCCTCCCCAAACATTATGATCACCCAAAACCAAAACCCATGTCCCCAAATCTCATCCCCACCCCTCCCTCCTCTGCCCTCCCTCCCCCAAAGCCAACAGCTCATCTCCCCCACCCAGAAACCCAATCAGCAATCACAGCCGTTGGTTCAGCAGCAAAATGTGATGCCGAATTTCCAGCTGCAGCAGAGCATGCAGCGATCTCCGTCCATGTCGAGGCTGAACCAAATTCAGCAGCAGAATCACAGCCAGCAGCAACAGCATTTCAGCATGTTGAGGCAGCAGCAGGCCAACTTGTATGGCAATCAGGTCAATTTCGGAGGCTCCGGTGCAATTCAGCTGGCCAATCAGCAGCAGCAGAACCAGACGCAGCAACAGCAAATTGGCGGGGGGAATTTGTCTCGAGCTGCCCTGCCAATGCTGTCTGGTGCTGCTGCCGGGGCTGCGCAGTTTAATATGCAGCCGCAGTTGTTGGCTTCGGTATGAGTTCTGGAACTCCGTTTATTGTGTTTTTGATATTGACATGTGAATGTGGTGCAATGTAGTTTTCTGAGTAGCTATAGAAGATTGTGGTGCTTGAATGTTGTGATTGGGGCAGGAGAAAAATCATGATGCATACTTACGCTACATTTTAGAACATTGTTGATTATTTGTTTGATTTAACGGAGGAGATATCTGAAAACTCAAAATTGTTATGCTTAAAAAAACTAGTGAATTTATTTTGATAGTGGTGCTTGGATTTGGTGTTGAAAACTGTTGTAGCTGAATTGGGAGGAAAACCGTGACGCATAGTTGTGCTACATTTTTGAACATTGTTGTTTATTTGTTTGATCTTGCATGAGAATTAGCGTTAGACTGTAGGCTAATAGTTAATTGGTAGCATTTGCAGTATTTGAATTTAATATGGATCATAATATATGGACAGAAAAATAAAAACATCGAACTTTCCGCTTTCTTAAACTCAGAAAAGTTTTGTTTAACAAAGCCAGTAAATTTTGATGCAGCCAAGACAAAAAAGCGGGTTAGTCCAAGGTACACAATTTAATTCTCCTGGACAATCTCTACAAGGAACACAGGCCATGGGTATGGGGATGATGGGATCCATCAATTTGACCTCACAATTAAGAGCTAATGGGGCCCTAGCTTATGCTCAACAGCGACTGAACCAGGGGCAACTTAGACAACAACTGTCCCAGCAAAGTTCGCTCGCCTCTCCGCAGGTATGTTGTTGCCTTATTGTTTCCTTTCATGATCTGGTGATTTGGACATCGTTGTACTTTAACCCACCAACTGCCACATTTATGCAAGTTTGAGTAGTGTTGAGTATGTGAAATTTTGAATCACTCATTTGATTGATTGCTTGATGTTGTATCTTGAGTATCTTGTTCTTTCACTTACATTGGTTTTGGACCCATTGTTTGTTTTAGGGTCCAAGGGGAGAAATCCGAACTTTGAAATCCTTGTATTTGGTTGTAAAGATGGCTTTGTATTTGAGAGAATGATAGAACCATTGGCCAAAATCGTGTTTTTTTTTCTGGTGAATTTTCCTCTAGTCTTTGTAAAGACATGAATCAAAAGCCTGACTATGTCAAATGTACAATGTTGCCTGTCAGTTGTCTTTTGCTAGACTTGGTTTAGTTTGCATCATAATGTCACTCATAATTTTGTAGCCACCTACCAATGATTGCAAAACATTGTTTTGATTTAATAGATCTGAGTATTGTATTTGAGGTCCGTGCAAGTGTCTTAGCTGTTTTTTTTACATCCAGGACATTTCAAATTACCTTTTTAGAATTTGGAGTGTTAATGGTAAAGAATTATTAATTTCATGTTACACGAATTTCACAGCTGAAAAGCCTTTAAAACCATCAAAGGGGTGCTCTGTTAGCTTCCTGTGATACCATGCTGGTCCCTTTGAGGTCCTGGGTCTGTACCTGGTAGCAACAGAGTTATCTCACTCCAGCAACTATACTTTTCTTTTCGTATTCTTTTGATTGGTTGTCCTGAATGATTTATAGCAGCTGATATTAAGTTCTTCCGTAATAGATTTAGTTTCTTTTTCTTTTAACCAATGTCGTAGTTTTCTATATAGACTCACTATCATGGCTTTGCCTTTATGTATGTTTTAGTGGAAGTTTTTACAATTGAGTTGACGGTACTGCATTGTCAATTTTTGTTGGCTAGAAGAATGAAGTCTGACAACCTTAGACGTTGCTGATACTCCATGCATGTCTTTGCTATATGCACTTCCATTCTTGAGTGGGACATTTAGTCTGACTTTACGAAGTATCTGCAGAACTTGCCAAGAACATCCTCACTTGCATTTATGAACCCTCAGCTACCTGGGCTGCCTCAGAACGGACAGCCAGCTATGATGCAGAATTCTTTATCACAACAGTGGTTGAAGCAAATGCCAGCAATTCCTAGCCCTGGCTCACCTTCATACCTCCTTCAGCAACAGAGACAGCATGCTATCTTCCAGCAACAACTGGCTTCATCCACTCAGTTGCATCAAAAGATGAACCAGCAACAGTTATCCCAGATTGTACAGCAGCAGCAGCAACAACAGTTGGGGCTTCCACAACTGCAGCATCAACAACAGAAACAACAGCAGCAACAGCAGCAGCAACAACAACAGCAACAGCAACAGCAACAGCAACAACAGCAGCAGCAGATACAGCAACCAATACAGCAACAATCACAGCAACTACAGCCTTTCAGTCAGCAGCAGCAGAATTCCCCAAGGATGCCTGTACCAGCAGGCCAGAAATCGCTTAGTCTAACAGGATCACAGCCTGATGCTACTGCATCTGGTACAACTACACCAGGAGGGAGTTCAAGCCAAGGGACAGAAGCAACCAATCAACTTCTTGGGAAGAGAAAGATGCAAGATTTAGTCTCACAGGTTTTTCCTGTTTGTTTCTTTTGTTATAATTTGTAATTTGATTTTTATTTTTGTAAGAAATTTGTCAACTCTGAAATTCACTGGTTCTCTCCAGGTTGATTCACAGGGAAGGTTGGATTCTGAAGTTGAAGATCTTCTTTTGGAGATTGCAGATGACTTCATTGATTCGGTGAGGCTTTAATGTATAGTGGTGTTCAAATATGAATCTAACTTAAGAACCTGCATATCAATTGTAGTCAATTTTGGACACTTTAGATGTGTCTCACCTCTGTATTTAATCATGTGGTATCTTTTACGGTTTTACCTATTGCAGGTGACTACATTTGCATGCAGTTTGGCAAAGCATAGAAAATCTTCAACTTTAGAGTCCAAGGATGTGTTGCTACACTTAGGTTTGTGCTGCACCAAAACTGATCTCCATATTTCTTAATAATTGGAATTTTATAAGTTTGTGATGCAAGTCTAGTAGTCTGCTCATCTCCATTTAAAACGTGAGAAAATTATCTTTATGAATTAAAAGTGAATTTAAAAAGTGAGGCTGACAAATATGCAAAATGAGTAATCAGTGAATTTAACTGCTCTTTCCTATTGCAAAAAGATCCATATTCATCTCTTTGATGTCGTTCCTCTGTACAAAATAATGATTTCGTTTTTGCAATTCTGATATCGTATGTTTCTTCTTTGTGCTGCTGATCCTTCCTTCCGCATCTCTCTATGGATAACTTGACTTTTTTATCTGACTTTGTAAATTCCAACCTTGTCTTGATTAATGATAAAACATAAAAGCGCTCACAGATGGATAAAACTCATTGTTGATTTTCTATATGATTTCTGGGGTTCATTGAAAGCAATGTTAGGCTCATAGGAATAGTATGATTCGAGGTTTCTGCAGATCTCTATAATGACACAAGCTAAAGTAGAAGTTAACAAATATAACTTCTAATTATGTAAATCCATGCTAAAATATTTACTAATTAAAAAACCATTCATACACTTGCCTTCTTATCTGTGTTTTAACAGATGCAAATGTAGCTTTATTAAATTTAATGCATCAAGTTCACACTGCAGAGAAAAATTGGCATTTGACAATTCCCAGATTTTCAAGTGAAGAGAGGAAGTACCAAAACAAATCTGTAAGCTTCTTCTCATTACAGTATCTTTTACATCTTTTTAGTGTATCATTTCAAATATTTTTAAATAGAACATATTATGAAGGTGATTATGTTATACATGGTTTGCAATTTGCACTGATTTG
The DNA here is from genome assembly GCA_951800085.1 of Comarum palustre. Taxonomy (NCBI): domain Eukaryota; kingdom Viridiplantae; phylum Streptophyta; class Magnoliopsida; order Rosales; family Rosaceae; genus Comarum; species Comarum palustre. The sequence continues at coordinate 12,625,065 of OX637572.1, read as the reverse complement.
TCGAATGTGACACATTTGAGTGCACTCATCTTCAGCATCGTAGCTTGCGTATAATGTATGTGTGATGATGGGTGGCAAAGTTAAACACATTTTAATGCATTATTTTCTGTTAACATCTTCCTTTTTGAAGATGCAGTTGTCAAGTGATGTACATAAGAAACGTTTAGATATGGTAAGTTCAAACTTCTGCATGTTTTTCCTCTCAATGTACTGTTTCTTTTTAATGAAAAAATTAACAGTTGATCTACAACTAAACACTGGTCAGATACGGACGCTGATGGATTCTTCACAACCAGATACAAATACCAATAATCCTGAGGTGATCAGAGGGTATGGCAACCCTGTTGGTGCCAACCACTTGATAAGACCTACCCTTGGTGGAGAACAGTTGGTTTCCCAAGCAACTGGTTCTCAGATGCTGCAGCAGATGACACGGTTTTAGTATATATCAGTCATCAGTTTTTATTGGGGTTACCATGCTGATTTGAGTGCCTAGATATGTTGGTAAGTATCCTCATTCACTAGTTTATGTTATTCCTTTTTGTCAAATTGATGCTGCAATAATAATACAGCAAAAATTATTGCTTCGTGAGGAAGGAATTTTGCTTTGCAATTCAAAGCCTTGCCTAATGTATAGATTATTGGTCTTTATGTTGAGATATATATCTCATATCAGGAACATGAGACATTGTCTGTGGATTTATAAGGATTTGAGCTACTCTCTTCATTGTTAATTGGTTTTGGAGTTGAACCCTAGACTACACCACTCAAGTTGTCCACGTGTTAAGCTTGAAGATTCACTACACGTGCAGGGGTGTGTTGAGATATATATCTCATATCGAAAATATGAGATCTTGTCTGTGGACTTAAAAGAGTTTGGGCTACTTTCTCCATTACCAATTGGTTTTGGTTTTGTAGTTGAACCCTAGACTACGGAATCACTTTCTATTACCAAATGGTCTGGGGTTCCATGGTCTAAAAGTCACCATAAATATGTTCCTTTCCCAAGAATCGTCAAACTTCATTACAAAAACAATAGTATTCCTAAACTTTGCCAGGTTCAATTGCTTCCAAAACGAATTTCTTTTAATCTTTATACTACAATTACTTTTGTATGGCAGGTTGTTAGCAAAAAAGCAGGAGCAGTATTTGATTGATAAAAGTACAAATCTGTAAATTACTTGTGTAAGCAATGAGAAATATTCATAGGCCAGTGGAGGGAGAGCATAAGGCCGAAGTCTCAGCATAGTATAGTTTTTTTGGTTGCGTTCTCTTATAAAAGCTTTTTCCTTTTGTTCTTTGTATGGTAAGAAACAAAGAATTGGCCGGGTTGATGGTATTGTATTATTTGTATACTGATTTATTTAATTTCTTGGGTGATTTTTTGTTTATGCAAATTTGCTGAGCCCAAGTATGTCAATCCTAAAAAATGAAGAGAGAATGTTTATTTACAAAAAAAATTTGGCATCTTACTTTCTGTTTTAACATTTTTTTAAAAAAAAAACATTGATTATTTGAACTTTTAAAAGAGAATTTATGCTCATTAGATCTAAACTCTTAAAAATCTATATTATTTTAATATCATTATACCTCTCGTCCTTTAAATATGTGTAGAAAGAGAAAATGCAAGAAAGAGAGATTGACCATAACCTCATCGACTCCTGTCACCTGCTATCGGACTATTCTCTGGTCGCCAGATTTCGGTCATCGGTCGTAGAAATCCGATCGTTGTCTGTTGGACTTTGGTGATTGGAATTCTGTGGTCGGAATTACTAACCCTAGTAAACTTACTTCTGTTCTTAAAAATCAGACTCAAAATACCAAAACCAAGTTTACTAGGACGTCTTTTGCCATGCCAACTCGGCCTATCTCCAATACAGTTGACGAGATTCAACCTATCTCCAGGATTTGGCTTGTGAAGATGACGACAGTTCAGATCTACTGCTTGTGTCGATGGAGGAGGCTTGAAAGAGGATCCAAAGAGGAGCAGGGTGAGGTGTGTGTGGTTTTGGAGTTAGAAAGCTGGACCCGAAGTTTGTGCTTCGTCAAAACAGAGAGGGAGAGAGAGGGGAGAGAGAAAGATGTCGAGAGTGGAATCTTATTCAAATCCGGTGGACCTAGTCGAAGTCGGTGATGAAGCGGTAATGCTAGGGTGGAGCGACATCGAGGTACTAGATCTGATTCTAGACTTGTACTTCTCGATCAAATTTAGACTTTGGGCAGACAACTTCTTCCTGGCTGAGTTGTCGAGGCGCGCGACATCGTTTTTCATCGAGGTGACGGCGATGGTGTGACGGTGGGTTGAGAGAAAGAGAGAATGTGAGAATGAGAGAGAGGTGAGGAAGAAAGATAATTAGATAAAAAGTGTGATAGTAATTTTGATGATAAGAGTTAGAATGGACACAAAAACTTTTTTAGACCTAATACACGTTTTTTCTCTTTTTGTAATGAACTGGCATTTGTCCAAAAATGAAACACTAGATTAAGTTTTACGGATTCAGATTTGATATCCTTGTTCTTCCTCTCTTTACTCTGCTTCGTCAGTTTCCTTTTCTCTTTCCTCTAGTCACATCCACCCACAGCTCGCAAATAATGAAGAGGTTTTTTATCGCATTAAGCTTGATGTGGAGTGTATAGTGTATAGTGTATACAGTAAATAATTGATTTTTAGATGTGACCCAATAATAATAGTACAAGAACATGGAAGTCGATTTGAATGGTGGTTGTATCTTGAATGTGTGTCAATTAAACTCATTTTCCTGTTTAAGCTGATAGTCAAGTCCATCGAGTTGTCACCAAAAGATGAACAAGAAAACCAATCGAACTCCAAGTGGTGCCTTACGTATCACGTATGAGGTTCATATAAGGGCTCATACAATTGCACTCTTTTAGTTAACTAATCAGAATAAAGAATATGCCCAACTAGCTTAGGTTGAACTATTCCACTGTTCTACGTGGCTTCTTACCGTACACACAGATGGAGATGGATAGGAAAATTCCTTTTCAAATTTCAATTCTGTTGTCAATTCTCCTGATGATTATCAATTTAGGCTTGTTTATTATATATATATATGTTCTCATCAAGTTGACGTATTTTTTAAGAAAACTACCAAGAATTTAATTAAAGAGAACAATATTACAACCATGAAAAATATCGATGATGGACAACAAATCCACACACTCCTCCTTACCCACATATTAGCGATTATATGATCATGAACCTCCTTACCCACATACTACCGATTATATGATCATGAACCGGAACGGGTTCAAATGCAACATACTCCAAACCTCATCCAGAAACCTCGATACCGTCTTACAACCAACCTTAAGAAGAAACAATCCCGTAAAACACTATAGACCAAAATCGTTAACATAAATGCAGAGGCAACCTCCCATTACATCGACTACAAAAAACACCGATCGTTCCACTTCTAGAATTTTGCTCTTAGCCAACGGAAATAAATTGTCGGCTAAGAACAATTTTCCGTCGGCTAAGGGGCGTTTGCTAAGACAATAGCCGACAGAAACAAGAACTTATGTCGACTAAGACATATCCTAGCCGGAGAATCTTGGTTCGTCGACTAAGAGATGATTAACTTAACTGACGGAACTTATTCCGTCGACTAAAATCTTAGTCGATAGAAGGTAAAATTTTATAAATAATTATATTTTTATTTTAAGAATACTTAAGAATTTTTTCAATAATTCAAATTCTGTTAATTTTTATTTTTCTTTCGATTTTTTTATTTTTATTATCTTTTCCATTTTTTCTTCCGTCTGAAATCCCGATCGATGCCACCATAGGCCGCCCCCAAAATCCACCACCACCGCCCGGATTTAGAAGTTGTCGTCGAGAGGAGGATGAAGAGGATTGAGCGGTGAGGAGGAGTTGCCGCTGAGAGGAGGAGGAGTTACCAGCCGAGAAGAGGAGGAGGAGGCGCTGAGGCGAAGGAGGAGGAGGTGCTGCGAAGGAGAAGGAGGCATCACAGTAGGTGGGGGAGCGAGCAAACGAGGGAGAGAGAAAAGATATTGGCGGAAGAAAACTTTCGGCTAAGATAGATCCTAGGTGACGAAATAATTTTCCATCACCTAAGTTATTATAAATAATCATTTATATTTATATATAAAAATTCCCTCAGCTAGGTCAAATTTTTCATCGCCTAAGATTTACTTAGCTGACAGAATAGTTTTCCGTCACCTAGGTAATATCTTAGGTTACGGGAGTTGTTCTGTCGGCTAAGTATATCTTAGGCGACAAAAATATTATTATTCTGTCGGCTAAACATTTTTTTCTACTAGTGTCCCTGGACATGACACTAACCATGACCCAATCAAAACCACCAAGCGACACCAACTAAAACCCTAGCACCCTTGCCTAACACGGAGGGACACCCTCGCCCAAAAGGAGGGACAACTAAATAACCAAACAAACTAACATAAAAAAATAAGCCAAAAAAACAAAATAAAAAACAAACCAGACCAGACCTAGGCCCAAAAAGACCCAGGCCTAACCCACTCTTATCAGACCTCAAGAACATGCCCTCAGAATCCGGCCCAAGGGAACAACAGTGCCTCTGAGTGTCGTCGTCTTCCACCCATGTGTCATCACCGATTTATCTAGAAGAAAGCCACCGCCCATGCACCATCACCAACCATCTACCTCAAGGCAAGACACCCAACTTCCAATCCATATCTGATATAGAGCGAGGCCCTACCCTGACTAAGAATAATTCCGGGTTGTCTGTCGCCGCCACCCTCTATCCATACCGATGCACCCCGCACCATTTCGCCTCACATGATGGTCAGTAGATGACCAACTGTTCCTACTGAAGAACACCACACAACTCAAAACCATCACCACTTCCCATTACCCGCAATCCTGAATACACCATATCTCACTATCCACCGCCACAACAAAAGAAGCTAGACCACAAACTGATCCTCTCACACTCTCATCCGACGACAACATCAATAGACGCGTCACCAAATGGAAACACATATCAACTTTTGAAACCCTAGAGAGTCCGAGTTTGATGGAGCAGATTTCAACCCTGAAAAAATTGTTCATCAAGTTGATGTATAATTTCATCAAATTGTATGATTTTTATTTCACAAGTTTGGATCCTGACAGAAATTATCGCCATGTCTTGTGTTTGTTATTCTTTAATGACATTATGCCTGCTAACAACCCTAATTATAAGATTACAAATCCTCTTTATGAACTAAGAACGGGAGAACAATCTGGTGGAAAAAATGAAAGACTGTTTCCTTGACCCCCCTTATAAAATAACTCCGTATGGACAAGAATACAGGCAGGATGAGCATCTAGTTACTTGGTAGAATTGTAAAACTTATTGATTACTATTCAAAATGTCAAAAAGCTGATAGTTACCTTGGTTATTTTGAAGTTTTCTATCATAATTCAAAACATGATCAATTTTGCAAAATCTTCGATCACTTATTGTCAATTGATTTTTGCGCCGGATGCTATATTTTTTTTGTGAGCTAAGTGTCGGCAATTAGTCCGAAGGGGCTCAATTTTTTCATATAGGTCGAAGTCAAAGAAATTAAACCTAGCTAGTGATCCAAAAAAGGAGTTAAATTAATTTTGCTACGTATATATAAACATTAATTTAGGACCACCTAATTTGTTTGTTGAAAGAGCTGGAGTCCTGGATTCTGGGTACATGAACATGCCGGCCAGTCATCACTTGTATCATCTGCTCTTATATATCAGCTAGGTAATTGATTTCCCAACTGATGAATTTGTCAAAGTAAACTTGGATTTGTAGTCTAATTTTTACCAAACATGCGTGTATAGGTAACCTACATATATGAAAGACCGTTGATATATTATCAGCAAATTTAAGGAAAAGAAAAACAGAAGACCTGATCCATTTATAGAAATCGAAAAAAATAGTTTGAGCTAAATTGGCTCTGTATTTTCCACATCAAATTAAACTGCAATATTGTAAATGAGTCGTGTCTCGTAACAATGTGGTTGGATGTCGAAATCGGCTATTAGAGAAGCAGACCTTTGGCTGTGCTACTTGGACGGTAGGAAATGCAAGGGAGAAATTTCAAATCGCCATCATTTTTATTCATGAAAAATGATAGATATGAAGGTTCTATTATTGGCACGTTCTAGCTTGCTCCTTTATATTGAGCATCGTATCTATCTCTCCTTTTCGACTTAGAAAGCTGATGGTATATATATTCTCCGACTTGAAAGAAATTGGCTATGGTTGCTGTACAGCGCGACATGTCATGCGTATACGGTGGAGAGAAACTGCACGTGAACAGGAAAAACTGAACAGGAAAAACTGGTCGGCATACTGTAGGATAGAATTTCCCGAAAGAAATTAAGCTGAGGCACAAGATTCATCATTCACAAAAAGCAAACTATAAAAGCTAAACAGGATCGAATATCATCGAGCTATCTAGTCTGCAGGTCCTCAATGCATGATCATTTCGATCGATCGACCAGTTCGTACATTTCTCTTCATTCAGTGATGATCAGAATTGGTACCAGGCGCCTCTAAAGATGACAAACAATTGGTGCATGGCTCATATTTTGAACCTTAATTATGAACGACCTCGATCATCCATGCAGGTATATATCCAGCACTACTTCATATATAAATCAAAAGTCCACCCTAATTATTAAAACTACTACGTATATAGGTTAAGGCGTACGTAAATGCGATTCTCTGGAACCAATCGTAAGTAGTATGTTAATTTTATATGCTAGGTAGCTCTATAAACAATATTGGTATCGACCATATATCATCGATCTCCTACTTAAAAGTTTGAATCAAAGCAAAAATTAGTATGATTATTCCAACTTGTGTTATGTATAGTGATTTTAGATTACGTTTGGTATATTGGAAATTACAATTAAGCTACAGAAAGCTAGGATTAACAAATATTGGAAGGTAGAATAAAAGTGACGGTTATCGAAGCAAACTGATCTACGTACTTACACATTGGACCCTCTTCATTACAATAGCTATCTACTTGAGGATTAGTATGTACCTTAGTTAATAGATCCATATAGCAAGTACATAGAGAGAGTTGGATATAAGATATGCAAGGGCCAGAATTGGAACGCTTCTCGATCTATGCATGCATCCAAATTTCATTGAGTTTTGGACATGTGATGACATTGATGATCTAATATATTTCAAACGGCAATTTCAAATATGAATGAGATCTTGTGATTTCGGTATTTTATAATAATTGGAGTTAGAATATGCATATATGTCTCATTTTGATATGAAATGTAGTTGTCTCTTAATTGACAATAGGGTAATTTTCGAACACTATTCGTCCGAACTCATAAATATATAGTATATACGTTGGTGGAGCTAGACCAAACAGTGTCATGACACCCCTCAATCATTTGTTAAAAGCTTTGAAACTTTTATGTATTTCATTCAACTTTGTTAGAGACCATAAAATTTTGAGGTTTGACACCTCTAAACTTAGTTGCTAGTCTATTTGGCCTTCGGAGTTCTCAATGGGCTCATCTCTAAGTATATACAGTAAACATAGAATTATATATCTAAACGCTAGACTCACAATCCGACTTGCGAAACAATACTTACTTCAAATCCATGTCAAAAAATTGATTTCAACAGTCACTTCTCACCATGTGTTAAGTGTTCACGTATGATATATGTTTGAGAGGCATTCAATACCGTGGAAGATCTCCTCTCTCGTTTATGCCAATTATTAAGTAGACTTAAGAAACTGATCGATTGACGTGCTTCCCACTTCATCAGCACAGACTGCAGCTAGCACTGGGAGTATTCTAGCTTAATGAGCTACTTATATTTTGATTGTTCCGTACACTTTGGAAGATTTGACTGTAAGATTTTTGATCGAGACGTTTGTTTGTTTGTTTTTCTTCTTCATCTAACTTTCAAGACCCCCTGTGAGAAAGTTAGTTAGCTAGCTAGCTAGCTCAGAACGAACCAAGGGAACCAAATAGCAGCCCCAGTCTAATCTGCATTTTCTTCTTTTTCAAGGGCAGGTGGTGATCATAGATGTATGGTGATAGGGTCTCAATCAGGTAGGTAGGCAATTCACATGTACATGTATAAAAAGTAAGTTTAAAGTAAATAAATAATTTTATTATTGTTAATTTAATGATTTTAAATTATTTTATATTTTTATATTAAAAAAATATTATGTTAAGTATGTGTAAGGTAAATAGACAATCTTATTATTGTAAATCTAATGGTTCTAAATTATTTTATATTTTTTATATTAAAAATATTTTTAAATTGATTTTACAACTTTTATTCTTAGATTCACACATAAAATACAAGTAAATGTAAACTCACATGAATATATATATATATATATATATATATATATATTGGTCCCAGAAAAAAATATGTTTATATATAATTCATCATTAAAAAATTTAGATTATTCTATTTTTTTAGTTTTTGATGATCTATTTCGTGTAAGAAATTCAATACAAGAATGATTTTTTCTTTTTTTTGAAAGGATAGTATATACATTTAAAATAGTAGTTCGGCCCTGGTCGATAAAAGTCACAATATATTTGATTATCAAAAAATATTTGATTAATACTTATTATATTTTATTTTTATTTTGTGGATCTAATTGAACTTATGACATTTTGATTACCTTATTAGGCAGAGGATTAATCACTTTTCATTGATTACGTTAGTTTCTTAATTATATCAATTTATCATATTTTAAGGGTTAGTTTTACGATAATAACAAAATTTGTTTCCATTTTTGCGGTTCTAATTTTGATTTTTGATTCAATTTTTGAAATCTTCTTCAATAAATTAGTTTTCGACTAATCTTAATGAAATCATTTTTGTGAAGGTAAAAAAAATAATAATTAGAAACTCTAAATATTTTTTGTACAAATTATATATCCATAATCTTGAACCAATAATATATATATATATATATATATATATTTTCATATGAGTTCATATTTTCGAGCATAATTTTTCTTAAAAAAGATATATGAGTTCATATTTTCTTATGTTTTCTGTTAAAATCTAAGAATAAGAGTTTAGAGTTGTGAAAAAAAAATTCAAAAATAGTTTTTAATATAAGAAATACAAAGTAATTTAGAACCATTGGATTAGCAATGATAAAATTGACTATTTACATTAAACTGACTTAGCATGTTATTTTTAAATTAATGATATGTGTATGTGACATGACATGCCACATAAGATTGAGACACCAAATCTTGTGTCTAATTGAGACCCCAAATTATTTTCCATACGGTGAATAGTCCTTACTATGAATTCTAAAAAAAATCATCAGTAAGTGATATATAATTAATCATTACCAAAAAAGTGATATATAATAAATAAAAAGTCGATGTAGATAACATATATAAATGACATCGATTTCGTCATCATAACTGTATAAGCAAGAACATATGGTTAATTAATTATTATTTGTTTGGTGAATTAAGCTGCAGGCACATATAGTTAATTACTTTGAGTATATGTCCAACTGTCCAAGCAATAAGAAATGACATATCTGTCTACCTAAACCTCATGATTTGGCCTTCCATTTTATTTAACGGGGTGTATTATTTTTTATGAATTTTAAGAGTTTAAGGGGTAGATAATTAGTTTTTTTTTAAATATTTTAAATGCAGAAAAGTTTTAGGATATTCAATTAAGATTTATAAATGAAGATTTTAAATCTATAAAAGTCTGAAAGTATTCAGTAAACACACGATTTGTTAAAGATTTATTAAATGATGGATTTGCACAAATTGTCTAGTGTAAATTGTAAAGATCGAAAACAATCTGACTCCCTATACACAAGATTTGCGTGAATATATAATTTTTTCTTATTTTACTAATTCATTCACTCTCCCTCTCTCACATAAATTTTTACCCATCTCATTTCTTTTTGACATTAGCTAATTAATCATTTTTTAAACCTCTTAATTTTTATACATTCATCTACAACATCTCGATTCCACAATATTTCTTTATCTTGTGTGTATAGTTTTTTTGCTTCATACTATTATAACTTTTATATTGAACTGTTTCAACTCTTTTAGTCCGGCCTCTTAATTATATACGTCTGACTATAATTCTATTATTCCATAATTATATTTTTATCTTATGTATCGACCCCTCCCTCACTCATATATATTTACACATCTCTTTTCTTTTTGATATTAGTAAATAATTTTTTTGACATCTTAAATTTTATATGTCCCGCAACAACACTTCTATTCAACAATGATCCCTTTATAAATATATAGTTTATTTCTTTTGATGGATAAGATATTCCGACACAATGGCATCTTGATACCGCCAGGATCAAATTCTAAGGAATCAAAAAAGCAGAAAAATTGGATTTATGTCCAATGGATCACACCCACCAGGAAAAAGTATTTTGTTTTGGTTCGACCCGTAATCTTATATGAAATTGCGGATGGTATAAATTTAGCAACACTTTTCCCTCAGGATCCGTTGCAGGAAAGGGATAATCTAGAACTTCGAGTTGTAAATTATATACTTTCATACTATTATAATTCTTATATTAAAATGTTTTAATTATATCAATAAGTGTAACATAGACGATCTGTCGTTTTAACATGAGCTTTTCAAAATGATCTCTTATGGATAAGAATTCTTCATTCATTCTACATTATATCTCTAAAGATTTGGTACACATAAAACTTAACTTGAAAGTTTTCATGTTATAACTTTTTTTTATCTACTGACAGCTTATAAATTGTTTATTAAATTCTATGAGAATCCACACAAGTTTATCAATTGTTTTTTAAGAATCCTTAAAAATTTAGCTTTTAAAATATATATATATATATATATATATATCCATAAGATTTTATAAATCTTTATAAATCTAAGAACTCTTTTTAAATCCACCACTTAAAAAAGTCTCCTAAAACCCGTCATACCCGGTCCTCCGTTAGGGTGTGGGTAATGCTTAAGCAAATGAAACTCGGCTTTACTCTATTGAGTCTTTTAGGACCATATCCGGTCTGGCCTTATTCCGTCTCTAAAAGTCACCCTTTAGGCCCTCATAATTTTTTATTTTCCTATTATTTTTAATATGTTTCTTATTTTTATACAATACAACTAATCTTGTATGCATTATTTCTTTAATTTGTATTTTTATTTATTAAATAAAAATTGATTTTTTTTGCGATTTAGAGAGATAGTTAACGAGATTAATGAATCTAACTACTTAGATTAATAATTCTAGATGTCTTAAGTTAGATATAACGTATATATATGTTACATATGATTACAAATTAGGGTTTTGTGTCACATATTTTTCTTGAGGTATTTTTTTAGAACAAAAAATAAAACTCTTGAATTTATTTTGTTAAACAAAATAACGTCATATAAAGCTCATTCGGCCATATTTAACCTTATTCAAAAGGCCAGCCCTATCTGGCCCTATTAGCTCTAACAAAATGGGTTTTAAAGCCAGAAAAGTGTTTGAATATTTGAGCTTCGGTCTGACCCTACTCTATCCGACCCTAAATTTTTTGAGCAAGTCAAGGCCCTACCCTACCATACTCTAAACTTTCAAATTTAGGGTAGGTCCGGCCCATAACAAGGCCTATGCCTACCAGATTGAAGTTGTTTCACTGTTTTTGATTGAGTGAAAACATACACCAATGAGTTTAAACGTCAAATTTGTTAGAACATTTTGTTTGCCTAGAGTTGTGTAGGATTTAGAGTTTTTTAAAATCTTTTTAGGTGTAGTATTCATTATATTGATTTTTTTTTATATAGTTTTGATGTTTTGTATTTCAATTATTAATAGTGGTTTGGATTAATAATTTGCTTTGTGCTAGAGTGATACTTGTTTCACTCAGATTTTACTATTATAATCGGTATGACATCATATCAGTGGAAATTTCTCCGTTTTTTTTAAATAAAATAAACAATATTCTATAATAACTGGTAGATGATTCCTGGAATTAATTAAAGAGTCAGGCACATGGAATATAGAAACCTAAGAGCATCTCCAACCCTTGGTCTAAAACCTATAATAAGTTTAGGTTTTTCAGAATATCATCTCCAACCTATTTATAATGTTGGGCTAAAATAGGATTTACCTAAAATCTCTCTTATTTTGACTCAACCAAATATGACAAAACCTATAATTTTTGAGTGAGTAAGTGTGAGTCAGTGTTGTAGTTTATTAATAAAAAACAGTTAATGATAAAAATATGTTATATATGGTTTTCTCTTTATTTATGATTAAACAATGATATAAAACTAAAATAGGTTTGGGTTTTGACTATATGGGTTGGAGATCAAAAACTCATATAAATAGTTATAAATTTGATTTAAATTTTAGACTAATTACTATGTTCTAATAAACTATCTCGCTGGCATGGCAATTCTTTTGCTTATTTTTCTTTGAATTTAAATTTTAGGACATTACTATGTTCTAATAAACTATCTCACTGGCATGGCAATTCTTTTGCTTATTTTTCTTTGAGAATAAACCTAATGATTGTGAATGAGTAGGACCATTGATTAATATTCAAGGCCTCCTCGTAGGTGTGGCAACATATATAGACGGTCTCCCATTCTTCCTATTTTCCCCAGAAAACAAACTGCAGTGTGAGAGAGAGCAAAAGACACTGGTACACACGTTGTGGAGTTCCTGGTTCCTCATAGCTAGATAGATGGGGAGGAGTCCTTGTTGTGCAAAGGAGGGGTTGAACAGAGGAGCATGGACAGCTATGGAGGACAGAACTCTTACAGAGTATATCACAACTCATGGTGAAGGCAAATGGAGAAACCTTCCCAAAAGAGCAGGTAAGCAATTCAAGTATATATGAACGATTGCGGCACAACTCTTTTCAGAAGAAAATTAACGAGCATTTACGCCTGCATGGATGATTCTAAGTTGCTGTGTGTGGGATTTGCAGGGCTCAAGAGATGTGGAAAGAGTTGCAGACTGCGATGGTTGAACTATCTGAGACCTGATATCAAGAGAGGAAACATCACTCGGGATGAAGAAGAACTCATTATCCGGCTTCATAAGCTCTTGGGAAACAGGTAATTGGCCTATTTTTATTTTTGGCCCAATATTAATCAACAAAAATAATTATCGACACTTGAATTAATAAGTGAGGCTGAATTTACTCCCAGTTGTACGTTGTCATCAGTTTGATCCTTCAGACTATTTTCTTCTTTGGGTGCCTAAAAATAATAATTCTAAATCTTAAGATGCAAAACAACAAACTGAGAGCAAGAGTAGTTATTGTAAATTATAACCCTGAAGAATTTATAGTCGTCAAAGGAGAAAATTATATTAGTTACGTTAGGCCACTTAAATAGCAGTGACGAGTGACAAAATAGATCGAACGTTCAATTTGTTGTTACATGTCATAATTTTGATGAACTTTTTCGTCACTCCGAACACTGTAATACATGTCACGTTAACTGTTACACGTCAATCCTTTTCTTACTGAGAGAATATTTTTTTTATCATCAAATATATACTAGATAGAGGCTAAGAGCATATACGTACGATAGGTATATTTAGTTATTTACTGTATTATAAATTGGTGCAGATGGTCTTTGATAGCGGGGAGGCTTCCAGGCCGAACAGACAATGAAATCAAGAATTACTGGAACACAAATATTGGGAAGAAACTTCATGATCATCACTCATCAGCCAATATTACTCATCACCACAAACCACCAAATCATCAAACCCAGAAGAAGAACACAAACGTCGTCCGTACCAAGGCATCAAGGTGCACCAAAGTGTTCATGCCACACCAGAAGTCACAAATGGATCAAGGGACTTGTAATAATCCTACTGCTCATCAACAAGGTGCTGCACCTTTCTTGAACAACGACTATTACGATCCGGTCAACTATAACGATGATCCATCTCTGAGGATGATGGGGACTGATACTCATCACCACAAATCTGATGATTTGTCTCCATTCCTTACCCTGGAGAATGAAAACAATAATTCTTGCGGATTTATGGTAGATTTTAAGATGGATGGGAGTTTCCTTTCGGAGTTTCTCAACGTCGATTATTCTGAGATCTACAGCAGTACTACTCATACTTCTAATGGAGGAGATGGTGTTAAAACTACCAGTTGTGGAGACGATGATCAGCATGAGCTGAATGGCCCAGATTTCCGATCATCCATGGCTCCTATTATCGACTCTGAACTGGAATGGCTCTCGTAGTAGATATAGCTTGGGAGTAATTAGTATATCTACGTATGTAAATACATATAAATCAGCTAGAAATTTCCTTATGTTTAAGATGAATCTAACAAGTGTGGACATCGGCATTGTACACATTACAGAAATAACGCATGTCGGTTGTTCGTTTGCTGATCGATCAGTCGAGATGTGTCTCTGATAAAATAGTTTGAGGTTCAACTCTAAAACCAATTGGCAATAGAGAGAGTAGCCCAAACCCTTATAAACCCACAGACAATGTCTCATATTCTCGATGTGGGATATATATCTCAACACGCCCCCGCACGTGTGGCGAATCTTTAAGCCTAACACGTGGACAACAACTTGGGTGGTCGTGAAGTTCGTGTGGCCTTTGGGCTTCATACGTGTACGTGGGCAACCCGCTCTGATACCATGATAAAGTAGTCTAGGGTTCAACTACAAAACCAATTGACAATAGAGAGAGTAGCCCAAACCCTTATAAACCCACATGCAATGTCTCATATTCTCGATGTAGGATATATATCTCAACAGTCTCATCATCTTGTCTGCATATATTTTCCATAGTTTATACGTACTGCAGTAAATTATGGTAGTCAATGTGATCGATCAAGGATCAAGATATTTGAATAAAAAGTCTACTCGAGTAGATGATCTATCGTGATCGAAGAACATTCTCTATAACCCAAAAAAAACTCCGAATTTCATTATGTTGCCGTAGTCGGGTAATATATAACAAAATTATCTCTTTATTTATTATTATGAGGTTGTTGGCAATAGAATCTCAGTATATGTATGGGCTAGTCAATATGTATCTCATTGCAGTTGGTGTGATATATATCTCCTTCGTTCTCTTTTCTCATACATTGACAAGCGTTTTATAAGTTGTATGAGCCAACCCTTTCTTATTCTATTGAACATGTATATATGTTATACATCTTCACCAAATGTCTATAGAAGATGTCTTGCACAAGTTGGGAAGCCTCATACATTGACAAGCGTTTTATAAGTTGTATGAGCCAACCCTTTCTTATTCTATTGAACATGTATATATGTTATACATCTTCACCAAATGTCTATAGAAAATGTCTTGCACAAGTTGGGAAGCCATCGAGTCCAATAGTCTTTTGATTTTCGTCGCTCAAAACAAAGGAATTCCAAAATCAAAGTCTTCTAACTAACTATTTAGACTTTTGGATTATCTTACGATTTAGAACATGGCACAATAATTGAAGACATCGATCATGGCAAGCTAGCTTGGGAGCATATCCCTCGATCTAATTACGTCATGATATATAGTGTTTATAGGTAGGTCAACCGGTGAAAAATGTTTGTCGGTTAGCCGTGACTCGGTTGGTTACTGACAATTTTAAGATCACGAATTTAAACAACATGGACATATATATAAAGTAATTTTAAAAAGTAAGTATTTTTAAATCACTTTCTACTGCTCTTCTAACTTAGAATTCTTTTAATTTTGTTTGTAAAAGGATGCTTATCGGCTAATAAACCATAATAGAATTTTCTTTGCTTTTGAAAATTTTTGAAGACGAAATATATTATTCAGCAAGGTCATTTAACTTGAATTTTAACCAAAGCTGAATTTCTGAAGTTCATTAAAGAAGTTCAATCGCTTAAGAAGTTGAGTCGCAGTTTGGCACGGAGGGTTCAAAGCGTAAGAAAAATAATGAAAGCTTGCTTTCTATAGCAAATAATTTTGATGCAAAAATGACATGCATGTTTTCAAACCCTTGGAGGCTTTTTCAGACCAAAAAAAACTCTTGGACTTTTTGCACACGTGTACGATCACTGATCAAGACTAACTATGATGAAACTCATGAAAGTTACATCACAAGCACAGGTAGAATCGACCACGCCCATGGAAGCATTAGGGCCCTCCTCATCCTTCTACCTTATTTTGTCAAAAATGGAAAATAAAATGAAAATCCCAAGTACTTTCTAGCGTTTATGAAAATGACGGAATTGTGACATGAACCTATCTTTCAGTAATGTATAAAGGAAGGGCCGGACCCCCGAGCTCAATACGGTAGGCCCAGCCCAACCCAACTGCTGGATTCTTAACCAACACTTCGAAAATTGTTTCCCATACGAAATCAAATTCTATTCAAAACCCTATAAGAAACCTTTGATTAAATTCAATTCCATTCGAAACTGGGTATTCGTCAGAAGTTGAGATTTTCAGTGATTGATACCAATGTCTACCACGGAATCTCCGACTGCTGCTAAGAAAGGTGATCCTTTTGCTCTTTTGAAAAACCCATTGATTTTTCAGTTCTGAATTTGGTGTTTCATTTTTTCAGAATTGTTTGGTCAGCTTTGTTTTTTTGGGGTTTTGATGGTTGTTTGATGATGGGTTCTTTTGGGTTTTCAATTTGGTGAAGTGGTTATTCATCTCAGAGCTACTGGTGATGCCCCTATTCTGAAGCAAGCCAAATTCAAGGTATGATTTTTGTGGTTATAGAAGATTGAAACTGTCATGATAAAATTTTATCCCCATTTCTTTTTGTTTGATGTGTTTCTCTGCCTTTGCTTATTTGAATTGACGTTCGTATACTTATAACACGATTCTTTCGTAACTGGTAGTGTTTAGGACATTTGGCTGTGATAAGTGAATAAGTTATTGGATGCATTGTGTCGAAAGGATCATTGGGCATGTACTGACAATTGCGTAGTGAGGAAAGATCAAAAGCGTGTGCTTCTTTCTTGAATCAGTGATGGATTGAATTTCTAGGAATGAATACTTGATATCATTCAGGGACATCTGATGTTTCAGTAAACTGCTTACGGTTTTACTTGTACCAAAAATTGTTTTGTGCCCCATTTGAAAATTTGTTTATGTTTATTATGTTGCAATGTGTGTTAAACTTACATTTTCCTTCAACAACAGATACATGGAACGGATAAGTTTGCTAAAGTGATTGACTTTTTAAGGAGGCAACTTCACCGGGATACATTGGTAAATGCTCTCTTCATCTTCTTGTGTTTCTTTTCCTTAGATTTTCTAGCTGATGAGTTTCATAGTACTAATTTCATATTCCTGGTTTTGTAGTTTGTGTATGTCAATAGTGCATTTTCGCCAAACCCAGATGAATTGGTGATGGATCTGTATAATGTAAGTTTATAGATCCGACGTATTTTTATGATTTATACTCTTGTAGAAGTTGTAAGTGATAGACGGTTAACACCGGTAATTAGGAAATGTTCTGCCAGTATGTGTCCCTTTGTTTACTCCAGAGGTGGAAAATTATTAAGATTATTATGACCTGCGTTCATGGTTCGATCAAATAGCTATATTTATTTATAACTTTCCATTTTTACTGTACTCTTATTTTGCAGAATTTTGGTTTTGATGGTAAACTGGTGGTCAACTATGCCTGTTCCATGGCGTGGGGCTAACTATCAGTGTGGCGTTTGCAGACATATCACTACTGATAATGTGAGTAACTGACCACATTTATGAATGCATCCAGATTCACTACTGCTAGTACTTAAATAAGCGTAAATATCTAGTATATATCTAGAATTAGTTACTTTATGAGCCCTACCAACTCAATTTATTCACCCTCATTTTTTCCTCTCTGCAATTAAAATCACTATTTCTTTCATTACTGATGAGTTACTTCTGTTTCTGTTATACATGTTCAGGAGGACATCAATTTTTTTCTTTCCACACAAGAACGTGGTACATGAGTTGCTGATGGAGACATGATATTTTGAACTCTCTCTTTGTACATACATATGGCAAACACTGATATATGATGGTACTGTTCAAAAGATTTACCTTTATTCACAATTTGAATCAGTCAATTAGTTTGTCTATCTAATGCTTTTCCATCTGTTAAAATTGTAAAGTGACAATGATAGTATCGCCAGCGTGTTAACGTACATTACTATGTCAAGTGATTGTGGTATTGAAATTTTACAGCAGGCTCCATAGTAGTGGAAATACCTCAGTGGAATGGTAGTGCTAAATTTTGATAAGCTAGTTGTTTAGGTGGCTGTGGTGTGGTTTCTGAGTTGCAGATCAAGCAATGTTGTCTCTGTGTAGTTGAAAGACTTTAAATCCAACAGGAGGCACTGATTTTTGTCAGTTTCTTGTTAGGTGTGTTATCTAAATGCATGTATTGAATTCAATATTGTACAACTTGTTGATGGTAGGGGTTTCCCTACAAATACTGCAGAAAATGAATTGAAGTTTTCTGTTTAGAAATTAATAGTGCTTTGAAAACTCATCACTGTGTATGCGCTCATTATCAGAAAGTATACATTTGCGACACAAAAGACAGATTGGGATATAGGAGTTTTAAGTAAAACACTGGTGTTGGTAATGGAATGTGGTTCCACCATTTCTCTGGCCACCCTAATTTTGGATCTTTGTTCAAGCATGATATATGAACAATAATTCAGTCAATAAGGGACAGATTTCTTCCTTTACAGCCTTCAGGGGCCACGAGGTGTAGTTCATGATTTGACTCAGATGTTTAATGTCTTGATTAGGGGGAGGAGATTATTTTGTCAATGAACATCTAGAACACCTTCCTATATTGTGCATCATTAACAGTGCAGTGTGAAAGTCTTTCCATGTTGTCAGAGATGAGACACTCAAAAATATTGTTCGAAATAGCTGAAGGGGTTTATAGTGTTTATTCGATCTTTGAGATTTTTAGTATTGAACTATATATTTGTTTTTGAACAGGAACTATACATTTGTTAATCTTAAAGTCGTAAATTGTATGTCATACGCAAGAAGAGCAACCTACTCATGTTTACTAATTATTTCTCTATTTCCCAGTTTTAACTTTGTTTCCCCGAAAGGGGTTCTAATAAGGATCTTCTTGTTAAAGACTTTTTCGTTTCATTTTATTTTTGATCGCATATTCAAATCTGGACCGTCTAGTTTGTAGATATATATGAGTAGATCATTTCTACAAATTTTCATACAAATTAAAAATCGTTAAGGCATTCATAAATGTGATTCACCGATTATAAACTTGAACGGTTCATGTTTGACATATTTAGACCATCCATTGATTTGATCTATTTCAATGCTTTAACGATCACCAATTTGACTGAAAATTTGTAGAAGTGATCTACTCATATAGTCTTATAAATTGAACTGTTGAGATGAAAAATGTGATTAAAAAGTTGGTGTAATAAACCATTAAGAAGAAAGTCTTCAACTAGTCAACAAAAAAGTCCTCAATGAATCCTCTCACTTGTTTCCCTTATTTGGGACATACTAAGAGTTGACACTGAAGAGAAGTAGAGAAATTTTTTTTTTGGATAGATTTTTTTAAAGAATATCGATAATGAAAAATTGACTCAAGCCAGAAAATGCGGTTACATATTCTCTTTCCACCATTAAAGGGTAGATAACTAGTTTGCGAAACAAACCCACAACGATAAATAAGAGATATGCCTAATCATTAAAGCGTTAATGTACTCTTATAGAACATGCGAACTTATGCACATAAATAAAGTTTCAGACCAAAGAAACAAAATTTAAATTGAAAAAGCATGACCCAGACTTAAAAAACCCTAGACCCAAAACAACCTTCCAGCTCCAAACCCCAACACCTCTGATTTACCAGGGTCTAATCCCAGCCCAGATGGAGTGGGTCCTGCCGAATCTAGACCAAACTTCAAACCCATCCAGAGCCGAACCTAGGCCTCCACCACCACTATCCTTCGGCCAAACCACGACCAGCAGTGCCATTGCATCACCAAGCACCAGTCCTAGTTGTCGGAGCCACAAACCAGCACTACACCAGATCCCTATCACCTCGTCCCCATCCGACGTCTTCAAAACCAGATCGACTTCCAACAAACAATCCCAAGCGACGTCGGCCAAGACTCCGACCTCTTCCAAAACTGCCAGATGTAACACACTCGAATTTGATTTGACGCCGTTCTTCAAGATCGATGTGGCAGACAACCACGTTGTCTCCAAATTCCGTTCTTGAAGAACCAAAACACGGTCTGAAAGGGAGCCAATCTGGAGCCCCTTGTCGCAAGCACGATCTCGGTAGAGAAGCCTCTCCACGCTGCCGTCATACCTCACTACAAAGGAAGAGAAGCGCCGCCGGTCGAAACCTAGGTTTTGAAAAAAAGAGTCCCTCCGAAAAGCCGGAGACGCACCATTCTGCTACTCTTTTTTTATAGATAAAAGAAAGTTTTATAAGGGCAATGTGACTTTCCAATATCGGTTTGGTGACTTCTGGGTACCTTTGCGTAGCTTGTGTGATAGGCTTATATGTCGTAGTCGAGTCGTGTTATGACTTGTAGGCCCGCATAAAATGGTGTTACTTATGCTTGGAGGTGTAGGCATATTGTTGGCTACCCTAACAAGTCTATGAAGTCCCCAAGTAAGAAAGTATTATTGGTTGGGGAGTTAAAACCAAGTCACCAAGCATAAGTAATACCATTGTGGCGTCTAGCCTTACCAGTCCTGAGCTCTTCAATCAAGAAGGGTCACTGTCTTTTGCATCTCTCTTATATGTGATGAAGTCTTGGTGCAACTGTTGCCTCATCGTCGTATTGTGCATCTTGGTGGAGTCTCGCCTATTGCCACAGATGGCGAAGTTTCACCTTTTGTCGAAAATGACATACTCTCACTGAATAATATGCCTTATCTAATTCTGTATAATATGTCTGTTTTCCTGCACACATGTAACAAAGAAAGTATTGTCGTTCGCTTATGGCGATAAGGTAATATCGAAGACATATCTAGAGACTTATCCCGTAAGGTAGTTGCACTCTTACGACAATAAAAAAATAGTGGAGACGTATCCGGAGACTTATCCCGTAAGGTAGTTGCACTCTTACAACGATAAGGTAATATTAGAGACATATCTAGAGACGTATCTCGTACGGTAGTTACACTCTTACGACGATAAGGTAATAATATAGACATGTATGGAGATTTATCCCGTACAGTAGTTGCACTCTTACAAAGATAAGGTAATAGTGGAGACATATCTGGAGATTTAACCCGTAAGGTAGTTGCACTCATACGACGATAAGGTAATAATGGGGACATAGCTGGAGATTTATCTCGTAAGTTAGTTACACTCTTACGACGATAAGGTAACTTGAGATTACCGGAGACTTATTCCGTTAGGTAAAAACAATCTTAAGATGGTAAAGGAAACTAGAGATTACCGAAGACTCATCCCGTAAGGTAGATGCACGCATATGATGACAAGGTAATAGTGGCATGGAGACATATCTAGAGACTTATCCTGTAAGGTAGTTACACTCTTATGACGATAAGGTAATTGAAGATTACCAGAGACAATACCATAGATTGTTCTGGAGATCGTATCAGAGATTGTATTAGAGACTATACCGGAGACTGTCGTTCTCCCATTTTGATGGGGCGAGTTGTTTGTGAGTGTCATTGTCAATCGTTTGTTTTTGTAGCGTTGTTTGCGTGACTTGTGGAAAAAAATCCACAATTTTTTTTGCAAAATAAATTATTAGGGGATTATCTTTATTTTTGGCGTTGACGCGTGGAAAGCAAGTGTGTCCACGAATAATAGTTAGGATAATCCTGTTTCATTTAGAGCATATTAGCGTTTACAAAAATGTGGTTTTTCACGTTTGACGATTGTTTAGTCAAGTACACGCAAGAACGTGTGTTACGATGTCCCCGGGTTTCAAAATGTTGTAAGAGTGAAATCTCAAGTGCCGAGCAGTCCCTAAGCTTTAGAATGTTTGTGGAGCAAATCCACTTGTGCAGGGTAGTCCCCGGACATTAAAAATGTTGGTGAAGCCACACTTACATATTGTGATATATGCAAATGTGTATAAGCCCCCGAGTTTCACTATGTAGGGAGTGCTCAGATATTTGTGTGTTTCAACATGTGGAATAACATAACAAAGTCTATTTATGCAGAATATCATGGTATAGAAACATGACATGTAAGCAAAGGAAGTACTAATAGTGAAGTGACATATGATTTTGTCAAGTAAAACATTACATTAGCTCTTTACAAGAGCGTGTATCAAGATTAGATTTTACTCAACTTATGTCGAGAAGTGACGGGATACCAATGGTGGAGCGGCAAGACACTGAGGGCACAATGGGGGAGGGGGGGGGTGCGCCTGGGGCTCGATGGCTGGACACCAAAGGGCAGAACACCAAAGGGCACGTTGAGGGTGCGTCGAAGGGCACGAAAGGGCGCACTGGGGCCTGCTAGGGGTGCACGCTGGGGTGCACCAAAGGGCTCTATGGAGCTCGAGAGGGCGCTATGGGGGCACCAGAGAGAGCTATCCAGGGCACTATTGGGGCACCAGAGGGCACTATTTAGGGCACTAGAGGGCGCTATTTGGGGACACCATAGGGCGCTATGGGGGCACCAAAGGTAACTATTTAGGGCACCAGAGGGCTCTGTCTGGGGTACCATAGGGCGTGCTGGGGGCACTGGAAGACACTTTCTAGGGCACCAAAGGGCGCACATAGTCACTAGAACACCCGATTTAGAGTTGGTCAGTGCCCTCCAAGTAAAATGAAGAAGAGATTAGCAATCTAAGCAATATCATGTTTAAATGGAAATCAATTTCGTTAAGCATTTGATCAAATGTACTATCGTGGCAATATGTAATGCTCATAGGCTGTAGCTCACGAGCACACTTTCATGCGTTTTCAATTTGCAAGAAGACCATACAATTCTAGTAATTAAACAATGTAAGAGGTGATGGGATGAATTTGCCATATAGTCATATATAAGGCTATGCGTAGTTTATAACGCGTTAAATGTGTGGCAACATGCAAGAACCCATGCAAAAGGCTGGACATGCATGCAGTGCAATTTAACAACTTAGCACATAATTGTATGATGCTCTTATATGTGGCAACCAGCTAGAAATCATGTTATCAGTTAATCATGGCAGGTGGCGACATAAGTGAATCGGAGAAAGAAAAAAACGGGTTTCTGTGCGAGGTGATGAGTTGCGGAGTCTGAAGAGAAGGTTGCCCAAATGGTATGCCGCTGTTCACTTGGTAGCGTTGTTTGGGAGATGAACGATATCGCTGGTCAACAGTTATACGTCGTTGAAGTGTTGATGGCGAGTTGTTGATATTGCTAATGTGACTGATGTTGAGGTAGCCACTAGTATGTCTACTCTCCAAGTATAAGTGACACCCTTTATATAGGTATACGAGCTATGACGAGACCCGATCAAGACATACATCACGAAACCCGTCATGCAAGCTATGCGGCTGTATCCAGAACTGGCCGATCCGACATCAGGAAGCCACATTACTAGTCTTGAAGGAAAGATCATTCCTAGTTAATAGGTTTCCTACTACAACTAAGTTTTGTATACCGAAACCCTATTGTATACCGAAACCCTATCCCTACAGGGTTTGCACACCTAGCTGTCTCTATATAGGTGCAGTTGTTTTTCATTCAAGTAATACAGAAGCTTTTACACACAAACTTCTATATGGTATCAGAGCAACCAAGTTCTTGAGGACCTAAACAACCACCACCACAAACCAAAGCCCTAACCTAATGACAGGAGACATCGAAACCAAAGACACCAGGGACACCAAGTCCTCAAACCAAGCACCTGCATGGGAAAACTCAAACCATGCGCTCTACCTTCACCACTCCGATCAACCAGGCGCGATTCTTGTGCCGCAAGCTTTGGAGGAAGACAACTATGTTGAATGGAAACAATCCATGACATCTGCCCTGACGATCAAGAACAAGATAGGGTTTGTCAATGGAACCCTACCTTGTCCTCAGATGAACGAGGAAGAAAGAACGCAGTGGACTCGCTGCAACGCCTTGGTAAAAATCTGGCTAGAGAACTCAATAAGCAAACAGATCCGCAAATCAGTTGTGCGCTGCAAGGATGCGAGAAGTGTATGGCTTGAGTTGCAAGAAAGGTTTTCACAAACTAATACTGTGAATCTTTTCAATATCGAGACTGCCATCCATGAGTGTGTTCAAGAAGGAAACTCGGTAACTTCATTCTTCACCAACCTAAAAGCGCTTTGGGATGAGAAGGACGCCTTGTGCTCATCTACACCGTGCACATGTGCGGCTGCAGCCGAGGCCACTATCGCCCTTGAGACACAGAGAACAATGAAGTTTCTAATGGGTCTCAATGATGACTATGCTGCGGTAAGAAGCACCATCATTGGAATCGATCCATTGCCTACACTTAACAAGGCCTATGCTATGGTATTGAGACAAGAAAAGCAAGCAGCAGTGTCGGCAAATAAAGGAGCATCCTCCACTGAAGCAGCGGCCTTCTACTCCAGCAAAGAAAACCGGGACACAGGGAGGAACTACTTGAACAAGGCCGATGGTTCAAAATGTGCAAAGTGTGGTAGAACAAATCACACAACCAAGAATTGCAAGGCTCACCTCACATGTACCTTTTGTGACGGCAAAGGCCACACTTATGATGAGTGCAGGAAGAGAAAAGCCGCCATTCGAGCAGCTGGAGAGGTTCCCAGTCGGGCAGCTGGAGAAGGTTCCAGTCGGGCTGCCAGTAACCTTGTCTTGGCCAAGGATGAGAACGTGAGCCTTACCTTCTCGAAAGAGGAATGCGACAGATTGTTCAGCATCTTGAAGGACGCCACCACTGCCTCGGCTAACCAAGTTGGTAAAGTGAATTATGAAGAGCTCTCGGGTAAGATTATTTCACAATGTGACTTAGATACATGGATCATTGATAGTGGCGCTACTGATCATATTGTATGCAATGAAACACTGCTTACTTACTCTAAGACGGCAGTGAACTACACTGTTCGATTGCCGTCTGGTCACAAAGTCACAGTTACACATGTTGGAACAGTACAATTTACATCGGACTTCACACTCCATAATGTCCTATGTGTTCTATCGTTTTATCTGAACCTGATATCTATGAGCAAATTGGCATATGATTCGTTCTTTATCACCATCTTTCTGAGACATGTTTGTGTTATACAGGACCTACGATCGGGGAAGACGATTGGGATGGGCCGTGAGGAAAATGGACTTTACTGCCTCAAGTCGGATCAGAAAGGAATGTGTAGCATGGCCAACACCATCACCTCAAAAACCGACCCTATCTTGTGGCATAATCGGCTTGGTCATCCCTCTTCAAAAGTATTATCTAAGTTTTCCTTTCTTTCAAACACAAGTCATGTTCACAACAATTGTTTAATTTGCCCTTTAGCCAAACAGACTCGTCAAGTTTTTCCCTTGAGTACCAGCAAAAGTAATGCATGTTTTGTTTTAATTCACGTTGATATATGAGGTGGTTATCATGTTCCCTCACTTTCAGGTGCCAAATATTTCCTCACCATTGTTGATGACTATTCCAGGGGTACATGGGTTTTCCTCATGAAACAAAAATCTGAGGCACGGTCTCTCCTCATTGATTTTCTTCAATTAGTTGAAACACAATTTGAAACACGAGTCAAAATCGTTCGTAGTGACAATGGTCCTGAATTTATCATGCCTACCTTTTATGCTTCTAAAGGGATTGAACATCAAACATCTTGTGTCAACACTCCTCAACAAAATGGCGTCGCTGAACGAAAACACCGCCATCTTTTAAACATGTCTCGAGCTCTTCTTTTCCAGACAAATTTACCAAAGAAGTTTTGGGGTGATGCGATTCTTACAGCTTCCTATCTGATTAATCGCACACCTACTCCTCTTCTTCAAGGACAAACACCTTTTCAACGACTTTATGGACAACCTCCTAATTACTCTCATTCGCGGGTTTTTGGATGTTGCTGTTTTATTTCCACTCATCCATCCAAGCCTTCAAAGTTCGATCCACGCTCTACCGAGTGCATCTTTCTTGGTTATCCCCATGGCAAGAAAGGTTACAAGGTTTATGACTTAAAGAGCAAGACAATTCATGTTTCCAGGGATATTCTCTTCTTTGAGACTCACTTTCCATACCAGTCTCCTGCGTCTGTCTCCAGCCATGACACTCTACTTCCTTAGCCACAAATCACTGCCATGTACGACACTACCACACCAACCACGCCTCCTCCAAACCTTTGGCATAATCCATCTTCTACTTCTCCTGTCGATACCTTATCTTTTCATTCCGCTGCATCACCTCCAGACATCCACAGTCCTAACCCTACTCCTGTCCCCGACGACATTAATCCTCACAGTCCACAACCTTCTTCTGATCCAACTACCTCCACCTCCCAACAAAGTGACCACACCGAGCCACCTTCCCACACATCCACCGAAGCTCCACCACCGAACACCCTTCCTCGACGGTCAACACGACCAACCAAGATTTCTTCCATGCTACAAGACTTTCATATTGAGGCAGCCATTCCCTCTCGCACTGTCCCGTCGCCTTCCCCGGACGTGGTCACCACACAAGGTACTCCTCATTGTCTCTCTACGGTTCTCTCTTATGATCGTCTTTCACCTACACATAAGGCTTATACTGCTGCACTAACCCTGCACCGAGAACCAACTTCCTTCTCACAGGCTGTCCTTGATCCACAATGGCGTGATGCCATGCAGAATGAAATCAAAGCCCTTCAGGCCAATCATACTTGGAGTCTTGTCCCGAAGCCTGCTCATAAGCGTCCCATTGGTTGCAAATGGGTGTACAAGATCAAGTACAACCTGATGGCAGTATTGAACGATATAAAGCACGGCTGGTTGCAAAAGGTTACAGCCAGATTGAGGGCATCGATTACCGAGAGACCTTTGCTCCTGTGGCCAAGCTCACAACAGTCCGCGTTCTTCTCAGTCTTGCATCCATTCGCGGTTGGCATCTCCATCAACTTGATGTCAATAATGCCTTTCTTAATGGTGATCTCAATGAGGATGTCTACATGCAACTTCCTCCAGGTTTTGGACGAAAGGGGGAGCACAGAGTTTGCAAACTACACAAGTCTTTATACGGTTTGAAACAGGCATCACGGCAATGGTTCATTAAGCTCTCCAATGCACTAAAAACTGCTGGTTTTATTCAGTCATGGTCTGATTATTCACTATTTGTGCGGCAACGTCAAGGTAACTTTACAGCATTGTTGGTCTATGTTGATGATGTGATACTAGCAGGAAATAACCTTGACGACATCAATGCTGTAAAGACTTTTCTGTCAAACCGTTTTAAGCTCAAGGACATGGGGGTTCTGAAATACTTTCTTGGCATTGAGGTAGCTCGATCGAAACAAGGGCTGGTCCTATGTCAACGAAAATATGCATTGGAAATACTAGAAGATTCTGGGTTTCTTGGAGCTAAACCTGCAAAATGTCCTATCGAGTACAACACTTCGCTCAGCACAGGAGACAGAATCTTGCTAACTGAACCGGGTCTTTACAGAAGGTTAGTTGGTAGACTCATATACCTCACTATTACACGTCCCGATCTCGTCTATGCCGTACATGTCCTCAGTCAATTTATGGACAAACCAAGAAACGTTCATCTTGAAGCAGCTTACAATGTGCTTCGATATCTTAAAGCTACTCCAGGCCAAGAGTTACTGCTACCGTCTACTGGTTCACCAAATTTGAGAGCTTTTTGCGATGCTGATTGGGCACGGTGTAGAGATACTAGAAGATCTGTAACTGGCTATTGCGTATTCCTTGGTAATGCACTCATTTCCTGGAGAACAAAGAAGCAAAGTACGGTTTCAAGGTCCAGTGCGGAGGCGGAGTACCGCTCTATGGCTTCTACGTGCTGTGAGGTAACTTGGTTACAGAATGTCCTCAAAGATTTGAATGTTTCATGTGCTAGTCCAGCTGGGCTTTACTGTGACAATCAAGCAGCATTGTACATAACGTCAAATCCAGTCTTCCATGAACGCACCAAACATATAGAAATTGATTGTTATGTTATTCGTGAGAAGATACAAAGAGGACTCATCCAGACTGTACACATCCGGACAAAAGATCAACCGGCTGACCTATTCACCAAACCATTACATCCGAAGCAATTCACAGAGCTCTTGAACAAGTTGAATGTTCTCAACATACATTGCAACTTGAGGGGGAGTATTGAAGGAAAGATCATTCCTAGTTAATAGGTTTCCTACTACAACTAAGTTTTGTATACCGAAACCCTATTGTATACCGAAACCCTATCCCTACAGGGTTTGCACACCTAGCTGTCTCTATATAGGTGCAGTTGTTTTTCATTCAAGTAATACAGAAGCTTTTACACACAAACTTCTATATCATCAACATGCCCTCACAGAGCATACTTTGAATTTCAGTCCCACATCGAAGATATGTAAAACAGGTGAAGTCACCCTCTCCTATAAAGAAAGATTCCCTCCTTCCACTGAGAGATGATCAGATAGGTAGCCCATCATAACCGCTAATTGTAATACTCTAAGGTGTCGCCAAGACGTCTCAACTCATAGTACATATTTAATAGATGTAGCTTTTGCCCATAGATGACGGGGTGAATCACTATAAAACTTGTATTTATTGTCTCTATCTTGCTACGTACAGACATAATACACATAGATACAAACGTATCAACATATGCACAAACAACTGAGTAGCGTTGAATGACGCTGCCGTGGACATGGCGTGTCAGAACAGTGCTGTACGACTTTGGAACCTAGGGCGATCTCGTCGATGAATCCATGCTCTAAAGCAACGGTTCGTGGATGGCGGCCTGACCGTCGGTTCGTGAACGGCAGATTGAGAACGGCTGTTCAACAACATTACTTGCTTGCCAATTGCTGTTGTGATGGCGAAGTTGGCCGTGTCTCTTATCTCCGCCGCTGTTGATGGCGGTACTACAAGCTATGGCGATCTTGGTTGAATATAGCAGTTTGTCGTTGCTGGATGCCGTTATTTTTTCTCCTTTATTGTTTTTAGGCGCCAGGAAGGCGGATCCACTATTTGGAGATATCGATGTTCAAAGATCCCGCTCTTTGGGTGATCTCAAGAGCAGATCATTAGGTGACCTGAACAAAATATAAATTGGCACTTTCTTTTTTTATGGCGTTGTCCAACTAGGTGGCGTCATTAGCATAGTAATGATGAATGAGATATTAGTATTCTGCTGATCAGTAGCGTAGTAATCTAGAATTTTTTTCATCTAGCTGAATGATTTTTTTATATTCCGTTACTTCAAATTTTGGCATAAGTTGAAATTGAAAAAATTGAATTGACATTTAAGAAATTGTTTGAGATGATTTAGCTTTTTGGACATTCACGAAGTTTTTTGTATCGGCTTCCTACAGACATCGCCAATTTTTTGGATAATGTTTGTTATAGCGATTTGTATGGGTACGTGTGTGATGACGGAGTGTGACATGTGTTTAATTGCGATATGGTGACAATGAAACACAAGATTTACAGTGGTTCACCTTACTTCGGTGGGCAAGACTACATCCACTTAACATGTACTAGTCTTAGGTGTCGAGATGGCTAACACTACCAGCATAAACATTATAGCCGACGAATAAAAAAACAGGCTGACAAAATTTTTTTTCGTTTGCTAAAGTCCACTATAACCGACGAAATAAATTTTCGTCGGCTAAAATATTTTTTTTCGTCGGCTATAATGTCAGACTATAGCCGACAAAAATATAAAAGTTTAGCCGACGAAATAAATAATTTCGTCTGTAAAAAGTCCTTATATTTGCAGATTTAGACATCAGCTCATTTGAGGAAAAAAAAACGGGAGAAAAAGTTTGGATGTTGTTGAAATTGTTTGGTGTCATCGAAATATGTTCAAAATTAGTTTGTGGAGCTATATATAGGTACGTATATGTGTATATATATCTTGATTTTGAGTTGATTTAAGAGTTTTATTTGAGTTATATAATATTGATTTTGAGTTTTATTTGAGTTGAATTAATTAATTTTGAGTATGATTGAGTTGATCGATTTTGATTTGTTAATATATATGAAGTTGTTAATAAGTTGTCGATTTTGATTGAGATTGTATATGTTAATTAATTTAATTATAATATTGTGTTGATGCATGGTTTGAATTAATTAAGTTGTTGATTATATGTTGATTATAATTTTGTGATGATTGATGTGTTGATTTATAATATTTTTATGTAATTAGTAATTAGTATATATATGTAAAACATATATATATGTTAATTAATTGTTGTAGAATACTAAATAATTTGAAATTTTATATATAGATTAATTAATTAGAGTTATACATATATATTTTGTTATCTTTTCAGGATATGTATAAGAGTTGTATTTCGCTTCTAAAATGGGACAACAGATATGGTAAATGAGTTATAAGTTTTATTGAATATGCGCTGACTAATGCTAACGAGAATACAATTTTCTATTGCCCGTGCATGAAATGTCAGTGTCTCAGCGATATGCATCGATTTACGATTGACAAAGTATGGCAGCACCTGAAGAGTAATGGGTTTTGGAAGAAGTATACATGTTACATACATCACGGTGAAACATCATCTAGGGGTCTACATGATTATGGGCATTTTTCTGAGACGGGTAGTACATCTAACGATCCAAAAACGGTCTTCATCAACGTTATGTTTCCTTATGAGAACAGTGTATGCTCTGAAGGACAGTATATGCCTGAGTCGGTGTAGCCCTTCTCTAGAGTTGTCAACACTGTTGGTATTGACAAGTACAACAAACTGCTTACTTTCCAACAGACACTTATGTACCCCGGCTGTCAGAAAACGGTTCTTAAAAGTGTGATGGACGTAATGAAGATTAAAGTTAAGACAAAATCGACCGTAAAGACTGTTGATGATTATCTACAGTACACTGCTTCGATGCTGCCCCATGGTTATCGTCTTCCTACTACTCATCATATGGTCCGAAGTATCTTGAAAGATCTTGGGCTTTCCTACATCAAGATCCATGCATGTAGATATGACTGCGTTCTCTTCTGGGGTAAAGATCCAGAAGGACCTTGGTGGCCTTGACGCATGTTCGGTATGTCACACTGACAGGTATAAGCTGACTCCTACAGGCAATAGGAAACCTGTGAAGGTACTTTGGTATTTTCCGTTAAGGGATAGACTGGAGCGGTTGTACATGTCATCACACACATGAAAAGCTATGAGATGGCATGCTGATATGGAATTGCAGGACGAAGATAACCTTATACACCCTGTTGATGGGGAGGCTTGAAAGCATATAGATAGGGAGTTTCCTCATTTTGCGTCAGAGGTCCGAAATGTAAGGCTCGAGCTCTCATCTGACAGGTTCAATCATTTTGGCATCATGAGTCTTCAATATAGTGTATGACCAATGATTTTGGTTCCATACAACCTTCCTCCATAGTTGTGCATGAAGAAGGAATACAATATGTTGAGTTTGTTGATTCCAGACCCCGGTTATCCAGGGAAGTGCCTCGATGTGTATTTGAGACTCTTTATTGAATAGCTTAATTTTTTTGGGACGTTGGTCATCCTACTTATGACAAGTACATGCACAATATGTTCCAGATGCATGCCATAGTTATTGGTACCATCAGTGATTTTTATGCCCGTGGAATGTTATCAGGCAACGTTGTTAGGGGATACAAGGCTTGTTCAGAGTGCCTTAGCGATGAGGGGAGCAGCAGTCATTGCAACAAAATATATAAATTGAGTCACCGTACTCTCCTTCCGTATGATCATGAATGACAGTTTGATGACAAGACATTTGATGGGACTGTAGAAAACGGTGTGCCTCCAAGAAGATGGACGTGGCAAGAAATTTTAGCTGTGCTTAATGAGTATAATTTTGGACAGCTCAGTAATCATCCCAATATTGTGGCTGCAATACTAGAAAGACCTGACATGTACAAATTCTGGACACATAAGAGCATATTCTGGGAACTCCCATAATGGAGTAAGTTGTTGATCAGACACTACCTAGATGTGATACACATAGAAAAGAATGTGTGCGACAGTGTGGTGGACATAATGCTGAACTTGGAGGGGAAGACGAAAGACGGTCCTAAAACACGCATTGATCATAAAAATGGATATACGAAGACATATGTGGTTGAAAGAAGGGAAGAAAAAAATGCCTCAAGCTCCTTACATCATTAAGCCTGACAAGAAGAACATAATTTTCAGATGGATGAGTTGTGTGAAGTATCCTTCAGGCTATGCAGGAAATATAGTCTGGTGTGTAAAATTTCGAAACAATAAGATGTACAGGTAAAAGAGTCATGATTGTCATATCCTGCTACAACGTCTCTTCTCTGTTTTCGTACGACCGTTCCTTTTCCGTCAGGTGATGGAGCCGTTAGTTGCGTTGTCAAGATTTTTCCAGAAATGATGCACATGGGAAGTGAAAAAATCTTACATCCGGTAAATGCAAGAGGACATTATTTATATCATGTGTAAATTTGAGAGGATTTTCCAAATTTTTTTTACATCATACCTCACCTGATGATCCATATTCCCGAGCAATTGTTGCTTACCAGTCCAGTACACTACACTTGGATGCATCCCATGGAAAGGAATGTTTTTTACACCTGAATTTTTCACTATACATGTTCAATATATAACCATAACACTTTGCAACAATTGATTTATAGGCAACTTGGAGACTACAAAGCTTATGTGGCTAATAAATTCGCACCTGAAGGATGTAATATAGCTGAAGCATATATCGCGCACGAATGCGTCACCTGCATGAAGTTGTATTTAGGAGCGTTGAAGGAAACTCCACAGGCCATACCGGTAGATGTATTGAAGTTCAACCTTTCCATAGTCTCTAGTGATGTTGAAGTTTATGAAATTTTGTCAGACTCCTAAAAGTTACAACCACATGAGCTAGTCATAGTCCACTGGTGGGTGTTGATTAACTGTCTAGAAGTTGAATACTGGAAATACATCTATTTATATTGTCCAGACATTCAAGGTGATCTCGACTACCACAACAAGGAATTCGCAAACTATTTTGGTGGCTGGGAACGTAATTCTTTATTTTTGTTCATAACTCTTTTATTGCATAATTATCCATATTTACAGTACATTGAATGTTTGATTGCAGATGAACCATATTCAATTCGATGTTGATCCAAAACAAGAAACAGACGAAGACTCTAGTGATGAGAAAATGCATAGATTGCTAGAAATTAATTCTGACACCGAAGAAGACTCATCAGATGATTCCGATTACGACCCTTCTTAGTTTGAATTTGTAAAAAAATTGATGTGCATTATATGCTACCAGATGTTTAATTCATATTTTTGTTGAATTTTGGTGATATATTAACATAAAATTGGTATGGTTTACATTAAACAGCCGGTTTTTATGTTTTAGCTGACGAAATAGGTTGGCGGACTAAATATAGCCTATTTTTGTCGGCTAAAACTATTTTAGTCGACGAAATACGACCTATTTCTTCGGCTAAAACAATCTTGGCCGACGAATACCCTAATGTTTCGTCATCTATAGTTAAATAAATAAAATAATAATTTCATACCATTGGTTGCGTCTTATCTATTTGAAACTATTTTCAGTTGAAGGTCTGGGCAAAATATGTAATTTAGACGGTCAAATTAATGTTTCCGTGCATTATGGGTTTGACTTACGGGATTGACCGACCGGATCGAGTCCTTAACATTGTCAGATCTAGATGAAAATTTTCTCATACACATATTTGAACATAATGATGATATCTGACGGTCAGGTTTTGGTTTCTTAATTCTAATCATCACAATCACAACATGCCTGCTAATGTTGTACAACTTGTTTACCAAGTGTTAAGTAATTGTTTCGTTTCAAAAACAAACTATACGTAGAAGCTTCAAACGAAAAAATGTCGTGAAATAAAATATGACCGGAATGGTGAAATATGTCTACAGTTTTAAAATCACGTAATTTCGGTAAATTCTCAGTGCCGATAGTTGCGGTCAAGGCAATTTTCCATTCTTTCTTCCTAGAGGTAGCCCTATCTCCGATGATTATTTATCATAAAGTTTTTATAACACTGGTTGTATCTCATCGATTTGAAACTGTTTTCAGTTGAAGGTCCGTGCAAAGTACATAATTTAGACGGTCAAATTACCGTTTCCGTGCGTTTAGGAGTTTGACTTACGGGATTGACCGTCCGGATCTAGATGAATTTTTTTCATACACATATTTCAATATAATGATGATATGTGATAGTCGGATTTCAACATAAAATGACAATAAAATAAATAAATTAAAAATGACTATAGCCGATGATATTATCAATAATTCGTCGGCTATAGTGGACTAAATAAAATAAATAAAATGATAATAAAATAAATAAATTAAAAATTAATTAAATAAATAAAAAATGACTGTAGCCGACAATAAATTGGATAATATTGAAATTGATTATTTTTGATATTAAAATTGATATTGATAGAAATTGATTTATAGAAATTGATAATGTTGTAGTAGATTAGAATTTGGTTAGAAATTGATTTATAGAAATTGTTTATTGAAATTGAAAATGAAATTAAAAATTTAAATTGAAATTGAAAATTGATAACAAGTGTTATTAATTGTAGAAATTCTATAAATTGTTATTAATTGTTACTATGCTTAAGATACACCGGGCACCGACCAAGATGGAGGTGTCCGCACCACGTATACCTAAGATACACCGGGCACCGATTCCGGACCCTATTGCTTCAGATGGTAGGTCATCTAGGGTACAGACGCCGCCGTCTCTTCTCTACCTTCCGCGGTTGATACCGGCATTATCTGCAGTCGATGACTCAAGAGCACTGATTTATCCACTCCCCCCACAGGTGACCCCATCGGCATACCAGTTCGTGCCTTTTGGTAAGGATCTTATTTCTATGAGGGTATCATCATCGGTGACAGAGTCAGAATCCGTCGTGTCTGCCGCAACGCCCTCAGGTAATGAAATATAAATAATTTGTTTTCTTATAATGTCATAATAAGAATATATGATTTTAATAATCAATTTGTAATAGACACCGTCGGAGCCAAGCCGACAAGGAAGAAGAGAGACCCCGTCACAGGGAAGACACTTGAGAAGTCCTGAGTACCTCATGAAGGATCATCATCGATACTAACAGGGATGACAACATAGTATCGGGCGGGAAGACAATGATGTACTCCGGCTGCGTGGGAGCGCTCATTAGAGATAGAGTCCCTATGTTGTGGTTAGACTGAGGCGAGGTCCCGTAGGAGGTTAAGGACATGGTCAACAAAGCGATGTCGGTGAGTTTACAAAATTCCTCAATAATATTATGTATTATATTGTTGATTTATGAAAAAACTAAACTAATAAACGGTTAAATACATGTGTGGTTTAACGTTCCCTAGCACCTGAGGAACACCTGGGCTGACGTTGTGCATGGAGGAAGGTACGTTTGAAAGTTAATGAAGAAACAAGATTATATGTCATATTAATAATATTTCTAATATTTTTGTGGTATCTGTAGGTACAAGGAGTGGAAGAACTAGTTACAGACCCACTGGACTACGCATGGGAAAGCACGTTCTGGTACCCCTGTTGAGTTCCAGTTTAGGGAGTACGAATGGCGTTGCCTTCTGATATCAGAATTTAACAACCTCATAAGAGGTAATTAAAAAAATTAATTGGTTATATTGTTATTAATTAGTACATTTTTAAATATTTTACTAATATTTTATTTTTTTTCTTTATAGGTCGTTTTCCAGTCGAACGCTTAGAACCAGCAACGCAACACAAAGAACCATCATGCCGGTTCTAGACCGTTCGCATCGTTGATGGACGAGGCAGCCAGAGAACATCCATAAATCAACCGGTAAGTCTATACGTACGAGAAGACATATCCTGAAACCTAGGAGGATATTATAAGTCATTTTTCGTTTTTAAATTTTTTTACTTATATATATATATGTCAAAATGTTAATTAATTATTTTTTTTCTATCCAATTAGGCGAAGGTGAGACATGCTAGTGATGAGGTGATGACTGCTATAGTGAGGGAGACATGGCCGGACACGTAGGAGGAAGAGATGTCTAAAGCCATGTCCCGGATACTTCGGATCTGACGGTTGGGGCGAGGATTATGGGCACAACATTCATACCATAAGAAAACAACTTCTACTACTGAGGTTTAGGAAAGGCAAGCGATGAGATCCTGAAGTCCACTAAAAAATTTCAAAGAAAAGCAGCTTCGACTAGCAGCAGAACAACTCTGCTAGAGTCAGAAGTTCAGAGACTACATGAGGAGCAAGCAGCTTAGGCTGCCGCTCATACTGCTGAGACGCGAGCTCAGGCTGCCGCACATGTCGCCTATGTTGCCGCCCAGATAGCATATACTGCCGCCTTACAGGCGGCCCACCAGCAGATGTTCCAGTACATCTGAGACTATAGCCGACGATTGCTTCTAATTTAGTCGGCTAAAGTCATATCCGACGAGTCTTTGCCAATGACATCTTAGCCGACGAAGACTCGTCGACTAAGATGTTAGCCGACAAATGAAGTTAACAGGCCAACAAAAAATTTTTGTCGCCCAAACTACAGATCCTGGTAGTGGAATTACAAGAGTAGCAATCTATCTGATCTCTATACTAAGAGAGATGAGTCTCTTTTATATAGAAGGAGACTCCATTATTTTACATGTTTCTGATGTGGGACAAGATCTCCAAAATATGTTCCGTGCGGGCGTGTTGGTGAGGCAGGAAATGTGACTTTTTGATATCAGTTTGGCGACTTCCGAGTATCTTTGTGTAACTTGTGCGACAGACTTTGTGATATATGTTGTAGTCGGATCGTGTTATGGCGTGTAGGCCCACATAAATAGTGTTACATATGTTTAACGATGTAAGCACATTAATGGTTACCTAACATTTTTAACCTAGGGACAATGTGCCTCAATAAGACATTTATAGATTTGTTTTATTCGAGCAAAGATATATAATAGAATCTGAACTTGGTCGTCTTCGATCACAAGTTCAAAAGTGAACGAATTGGTCAATTCAGAATT
This sequence comes from Comarum palustre, assembly GCA_951800085.1. Lineage (NCBI taxonomy): Eukaryota > Viridiplantae > Streptophyta > Magnoliopsida > Rosales > Rosaceae > Comarum > Comarum palustre. Next base: position 12,587,929 of record OX637572.1, on the reverse strand, counting down.
TCAGTTTCATTGTTTGGAACACACCCCCTTTTCAAATCTAATAAAGAAAGTGAATAGTTCTGTCGGTGTGCTGTGTCAACTTAGTTTAAAGTATATCTCAAGGAGAATTTGTTCATTCAATCTGTTGGCATACATGCCCAGCTGTTGATTTTGACAGCATTTAGGCTGTCTTTAACTAGCAAACCCGCTATAGCTAGAACGTACGACCACAAGACAGTAGCGTCAGCTATAGAAGGCCGAAGCCGCTACTAGAATGTAGCTGGGACGCGCTCGCACGTGCGGCCCCAATATCGTCTCTTAGGACAACATTGTGACAACCCGAACCATGTCAGTACTATATCGAAAGGCAAGAGGAAGCTTTCTCACCAACAGCTTATAAATGGTAACTATCTCTCATCCAATTAATTATGCATTAACTTTCCATATGCTGCCACTATGTCAACATCCATACTAACTTATGCATCGAAGAGTCGAAGACCGCCCTTCGGTGGTCTTTGACCTGGGTAACATTTTTATGTTTTTGACAGCGTTGCAAGGCATACGAATTCCGCTACATAGACGTCACGTATACACTTACACAAACATTGGCGCCGTCTATGAGAAATATATGAATCAAAGGTTTCTCATGTCACCTTACCATGACTAACGATGAAGACAATCAAACAAATGAGCCGCCACAAAACACAGATAATGTGGTGAGGACGCTAGACCTGTAAATGGACCGGATCTTATCCAGACCCGTTCCGGATCCGTAGCTTTTAAACGGGTTTGGATCAAAAATTTGACCCGTTAAGGAGCCGGATCCGTTAACCGGTTTACTAAACGTATCGGATCCAAATCCTTTTAAAAGTAATTAAATAATATTTTTATAAATATAATATAATTAATACATATTAAATAATATGATAATTATCTAGATAATCTAAACATTCATATATAAATTGCCTCTAAAATATGATTTGATGAAGTTGAAGGTTGTTAATGCCTATGTATCTATGCTAAAAAATATTAGAGGTCAAGTATTTTAATTATATTAGTGTACCGTTAAAAAGTATTTTAGGCATGTAATTCAACTTTTGATTTAAACTTTTATTTTCTTATAAAATTTCATCAATGTTTTATGATAAACTATGAAATTATAATTAAAATTTGAAATATTTATTATTATAAACGGATCAGATTAACAAGTCGGCTATCCGTTAACCCGCTGGATCTGGATTTGGATCAAGCTATTAAAGATCCAGCGGGTAACGGGTCGGATCCAGATCTAAGGTTTCTGTTACAGATCTGGATCTAGGTTGATCCGGTCCAGATCCGATCCATTTACAGGTCTAGAGGACGCTGAGTTTTGAGACGCCGCTATCTGGTGGACAAGCTTTCGGGTCACTACTACTGAGGCTTGGCGCAATTACCACGGTGGACATTGGGAGAACTCTATTCAGCGATAACGTTGTAAAGCTAGCATTAGGTATGAAAGATCTCCACGAAGAAAGAAAAGCGAGGTTAGCAGCAGAAAAGAGTCTTCGCTTACTATCAGAAAAAACAAGGAAGAGAAAAGAGGGAGAAGGAATGGCAGAAAGTGAGTCCGCTACAATTAGCTCTCATTCACGAAGAAGCGAAGAGGCAGACAATACCCTCTAGAGCCGGAGAAGCTTAGAGGACGAAGGCTGCTATCCCTAGTAAGATTAAGGGAACATAACAGCCCTCCAAGAGAAGCTAGAGAGCAGCAGGATGCAGAAACTGGACTGCAGTGGGTATAGAGGTTGGCTGAAATAGAGAGGCAGTTGGCACAGCAGGCACTGCCAAACAAAACAACCCCCTTTTTCACGGCAACTGTAGGTCCATTTACTCACAGAATAAACCACTCAAATCGCACAAAAAATATCAAGAGTCCGAAAATTCCAGTCTATACGGGAAATTGTCCCTATGCCCATATGGATGGCTTCTGGAAGGTCACCGGAGGAAGGCAATATGATGATGTCACCCTGTGTCAATTGTTCAGTGAAATGCTAGAAGAAGAGGCGATGAGCTAGCTCTTCGAACAGTCCCCCAACTTGGTGGATTCCTTTAATGACATGACACACGTCTTTTTCACTAGGTTCATCTAAAACGCTGTGGGAGGGGGCACAACGCTGAGTGCCTCTTCAAAGTCAAAAAAATCCTAGGAGTCGTTGCGCTCTTTCGTAATCAAGTGGCAATTAGCAACGTCGAAGTGTAGAGACTTCAAAAATGTGAGACTCCTACTTATTTTTTTTGGACACATCTAGAGTTTATTTTCAATTTCTTTTCGGTACGTCGAGAATGCACTGTAATATTTTAATATTAGAGCGAACGTCGCCACTTGCGTAAGAGTATTTACGGAATGTTTTTCTGGCACTCTATGTATTTGCCCTGTTTTACGGACGTGATTTGACCATTTATTTTCAAACGTGTGTTTTACGGAAAAACGTTTTCAGGTTTTTAGTTATATTTAAAGTCAGAAGAGATCGTGGCCGTCAGATTCGTTCAACGAATCGTGGCCGTTAAAAGGTTTTATAAAAACCATTTCCTCTCCCTTATCTTCTCCTCCTTTCCTTTTCTTTCTCTTTCTCTTTCTTTTTCTTTCCTTTTCTTTTTCTCTCCTCTCCTTCTTTTCTTTTCTGGTCGAACTCCCTCTCTCTCTCCTTGACGGAGACCGCCCCATGCGAGCCTCGCTGGCGCGCATGCTGCCTCACCGCCGCCACCATCACTGTCACATCCCAATCCTAGAATTATTTTACGGTTGGTTACTTTGGTCTTTTACCATTTAAAGTAACCGTTTAACCGTACAATGACCGTAAAGTTGACATTTCGTTATGTCAAGAATTAGGGAAAATTTTCTTCATGAAAGTTGTAGAGGACGTCGATACGAGTTCGTGGACACGTAGCACGCTCAAATCGAAGATCGTATGAAGAAGTTATGGTCAAAAAACAAAAGTTACTATTCATGATAAGTAGTATAAAAAGGAAAACTTAACCAAAGTAGAAATTACTTTTTCTTTCTGTCTCCTATTTCTTGACCGAAACCACTGCTAGACCTTCTCTCCGCCACCGCGCCGCTGTCGCTCCACCATAGACTGCCGCACTGGTTTGAAAATGACCGACTATGCGTCTACTTCAATTCTAGGTAAGTCTTTCGATCTATCTCGCCTTGGTTTAGGAGAAATGTCGATTTGTTTGCCTAGTGTATAGTGTTGAGTCTAGATCGGATTTCTCCCTCCTCAAACCACCAATTTGTGAGTTCTATATATGATTAGAATGAGTTTTAGGGGAGTACTACTCGCCCCTAAAGTTTGGTGGATTGATTTGGACTGTGGAGGGAGAATCGAAGATTTGAAGTTTAAAAATTTCGGGTTTTTTTTTTACATTTGTTCGATTGACCAAGTTAGAAGCCGAATTGGTCTTCAAGTTGAACTAGAAAGTTGTTCCAAATGTTGAGACGAAGCTATTGTTAAAATTTGGTGGCGATCAGAGATCGCTAGAATTTTGGCCAGAATTTCTGCTGGCGGGGTGGCGGCGGTGCTGCCACTTTTTAGGTAGTTTTTCATGCCCATCAAATAGTATAAAATAAGAGGAATCTATGGTTAAAATTTGATAATTTTTGAAGGAGTTTTGGTTAGGTTTTAGAATTTTTCAAGTTTAGTAACATTGGCGGATAATAAAATATTATTCCGACCATTGATTATTGCCAGTTAAGGTTTAATAATTATTTTAAGGACTTCCAAGTTATTGGTGAAAGTCGAGGATTTTTAGTTGACAATTTGAGAAATGCGGAGATGATGAGCAAGTTGTACGCTCACAAATGTGAACGCCTATGTTATTTAATTATTATTCTAGCGTCCGGAAAATTAATATTAATTGTGAAACAGGATGTGAAGAGACTCGTGTTGTGAAGACTTCGCTTGAGCGGAATTCAGGTTTTCACCAGACTAAGGCCTAAGTCTGTGAGTGGACTTTTATTTTAAATACGTTGCATGTAACAAGTTTTTCATTAAGTTTCTCCTTTATTTATGAAATTTCCTCCATGTTGAGTTTTATGGTGATTTTTGGGAAACTTTGGGAAGTTTAATATATTTCAAAGATAAGTGAGCCGGGAAAGAGGTTCATACCTTTCCCGTGAGTTTTAAATGATTTTCCCGGATTATGGTTTTTAATTGTTATACAATTTTGGGTTATGGAGGGTGATGATATTTTAAAATGAGAAACTTGGCTCTTGGATTTTATTGATTTAAAGTAAAGTTAAGGAACCAGTTTCGGTTGTTGGGAAAGTTTTAAATCCAATGTATTTGGGGAAAAATAATGGGTGTTTTGACTTGGATTTTGATTTAATCACCATGAGGTGTTCAAGGATTTTCAAGTATATATGTATTTATGTTATTCTAGCTAGCTAGACCCTCTCTGGATTGTAGCTGGTCAGACCCTCTTCGTGGTAGCTGGTCGGAAGGACCCTCCCGGATAGAGTCGATCAGAACCCTCTTCGGTGGTAGCTGGTCAGAAGGACCCTCCCGAATAGAGCATGTCAAGGGACCCTCTCCGATTGAGCTAGTCAATAGACCCTCTTCGATTGAGCTGGTCAATAGACCCTCTCGTGGATTAGAGCTGGTCAGTTGTTTTTCTTGTGGTCATGGTGAAAGTACCCCATTTTTTAATCATATGGATTTGAGCCAAGGGAATTGATATATATTTTATTTAATTATTTTCTAAGATTTGCGTGCATGTGAATTTTGAAAAATCAAAGGGAGGGCATGAAAAAATAGTTACCTTTTCATATTTGATTTTTGTCCACTCACACTAATGTTTTTTTAAATGTTTTCCCTTAGGCCCTTCGTTTTCAAATGCCCAGTGTTACAGTATTCCTGGGAGGAGGTCGCGCGTACCGAAGTCGAGGCATAGTCAATTAATCCGATGTTGCTCGCATATTGATTTATGTATAACTTCCATGTAGGTTGCTCTGATTACTCCAACTTAGGTAGTTGAATAGGTTAGTGAAGCCTAGATGTGACTTGGGGAGTAGGTTGGCTTCAGGATTTGGGGGTTGATTTAAATTATTCATGGAAGTGCTGAGTTGGTTTGTAGGAAGGGTTGTACATTTCAAGGGGGTTTCGGTAAGAAGTTCCCTTGAGGTGGTCCCTGCAAGATATACTTCGGGTTAAAGTAACCCGGGGTGGGTCTTGACAGTTGGTATCAGAGCATTAAGTTATCGTTTCCTGTTACTACCTAATATACTTGGTAACACTTAGTGTCTATAGAGTGATGGTCCGACCGCGACAGATCCATTGACATTTTATGCTTTGGACTCTTAGTGTTTATTAGGGACATGAGTTAGTACTTCTTGGTTGATTTATGGACCGGGTGGTTCCATAAATATTTGAATCTTCAAGACTATGTCTCAGTACGCCGACCTCTCAGAATACCCGTAAGAAAAAGGTAAAGTATCTACACTTCTCTCTAAGTTTTCAAATCTGACCGAGATTGTTAGTCTAGATATGAGTTGAGGACTCATGAACCCTTGGTTGATTGGTTCTTGATATAAGTGCAACGTTGGACATTTGATGTGTATTTTAGTAATTGAAATATTAGATCATTCCCTGAAGGTGTCAGATAGATTGATCAAAGGTGAAAATTTTGGAAATATGATATTACGTCTTGGTATCAACCTATGTTGCTCTTTGTGGGTGAAGAGCATAATGTTTTTGATGTAGTTATGGTTATTGATGCAAAAAGAGAGTGAAAATTTGCATAGTTAAAGCATTTTGGAAAAGGAGTATTGTGACGAGCTGATTACTTAGTCATTATCAAGGTATTTCAGAAATTGCAAGGTGTCACTCATGTGTTGACTTTCGGTCAATCGTTGATTGACGAGAGTGATATTAGTCGGATAAACATATTAATTATGAGGCCATGGTAAGATTTCCAGGATAGTTGGAATCAAAGGTCAGGCTCCTATGATGTTGGATGTTTTAGTAAAACCTTATTTATGTGATAGGTCAGAAGTAAAACGGTAGTGGTCATTCCGACTTGTGACGAAGTTAAGAGACTTTAAGAAAAGTTGATAGTGACTGATCTAGTGCGTGTTGTGTCAGATCCACGGAATTCGAGAAAGAGGCAGCGGGGGATCAAAGCCCACTGTATCATTGACGTGTCAAAATATGACCTGCAATTTAAACCCTATCGTGTAGCTTTAGTAAGTAGGGATCGTTCTAACCGGGGACACTAGGGAAGGATTTATATTCTGCAAAACAAATCGTTAGTACTTTCAAAAGAATACAAGTATAAACATATATATACAAAATATTATGGGAGATTTATGGAATGGTTTGAAACATATAAAGAAAATAAAGACACTAATTTACAAAACATGGTCAATCAATACTCAAGCATAAAACAACATAGCACCGTGAAGAAAGACATGTCACAGATTTCGCAAGTTTAAGAGGTCATATTTACGTTTTCACAACTTGTAATTAATTCCAACTATTTAGACTTCTCATGTAAACTTAGTGCCTACAATCGCCTGACACTAAGTTTGTATATGTGTCATCCTGTTCAATGCCTACAATCGCCTGACATTAAGACAGAATACACTGATCGAACGAGAGTCATTGGAAATATGGTCCTAGGTATGGCGTCACTCATCCTATTCATCATACAAATCTCTCACCCTAGCAACCCTTGGTAGTGACTAAGAATCAAGACCTACAATCGCCTGATCTCAACCCTTAGAACACTACGGCATATGAAACTCCCCCATAATAGCTAACTTGTCCGGATTCAAGCTAACCTAGAGTTCGATTACGTGTACAGGTGAGGATTAATCAATTCAAGTTATTAATTACGTGAACATAAACAACTTAATCTAAATCGTCATCCTAACATGCAATTCTATACGTTACAATTATAAACACAATCACATGAAAATCACAAAGAAGAACAAGTAAACATGTTTATAACGTAAAACCGAAAACCAAAACAAACATATATATAAATAACCATCATTCATACAATAGATACATACATAAACCTTGAATGTATTCATACCTAAACCTACCCTAAGAGTCGGCAAGGATTGAAGAAGGGATTGGTGGCGGCAAAGCTATGCAATCGGCAGCAAGGATGCAGTCGGCAGCAAGGGGTTGGCGGCGGCGGCAAGGCTATGGTATTCTTGTGTAGGGAGGGTTTTTAAGTAGAGCTAGGCTATTCTAAGGCTTAGAGCAATTGAGAGACACTTTTTCAGTTGTATTACATGTGTATTTATAGAGGAAAACTTCTCAAGAAACCCTAGGGTTCGGCAGCCACTAGTCCATTCCGAATTGGGCTTCCTTCTTCTTGATGGATCCGGCCTCTCCCTTTTAGTTGCTGACTTGGATTGTGATATTTCTGAATCATGGACTCCCCTACATGTTAAGGGATCAATGAAGGACTCCCTTACACGTTTTGGGCTCCATAGGACAGCCGAATCCCCTCCATAGTCTCGGTAGAACAAGTTATCCTGTTTTGACCGGGATAACTTTCGTAGTTGTTGTTTTCGGCTTCTCCTTGGTGATTTCTTCGATTCTTCTTCTTCTAAACAACTTCCCATATCATCATTAAGCTCTTCATCAATCATTTGGCATGCTTGGGAAGGATTTTGGTGAAGAAACACACTCACGAACTCGGTAGACAACTTCAGCAAAATCTGTCCTGTTTCCAGCAGACTGACCTCCGGCCATTGTTTCCGGCATAACTCCTTCCTCAGAGATTGTTGCGATTTGAAAAGATTTAGAAACTAGACATCCACAGCTTTCCATCCATATATGGCACGTTCCCTGGTTCCTCCTGGATCGTCCAAAGGAAATCTTTGAAGTTGATGTAGGGTTTCTGGAAATTTCTGCTCGGATCAAAATCTTATGTTTTGGAGTTTCTTCTTTTCCATGGCCTCTCTTGTTGTCTTCCATGAGTTCAATCTTCATGATTCTTGTTCTCATATGCTCATTTACATGTCATCTACACATTAAACCAAATTCATCAAAATTGACAATGTAAAGGTATAACGAATCATAAGAAAAAATAACCAAGTCTTTGTTCCAAATTGACTTTTCAACACTTAAGCACAATTTTCTGTATAAATACACGTTTTAGCCATTGCTTTACGAAAAAACCCTTTTGACTCAAACTAAGTAAAAACGACATTACTAAGGAATAAACCAAGTATAAATGAGGGTAAAAACGCATAACAAACATGGCGTAAAACGCACTCATCAATCATGGACTAGTAGTAGACCATATTTATTTCAGGCGGTATTACCCTGAATTTGTGGTGGAAGTGGATTATTGAATATCATTTCTTTTGAAATGGGTGACTAGCTATGAGTGTTAAGTTTATGATTTATTCACCCACTTTATTTACTGTTTAGGCAAGTTGGGCTAAATTCCTTGATGGACGTGTTTTGAAGAATGTGAAATTTGTTATGGCTACAGTTTGGACATCCTTCGCAGTTATTAAAGTTATAGAGTGTATACTCTATAATTTGGAAGTGAAGATTTCAGGTTGGTCTGCTAGGTTTGTGAAATAATTAATCGATCATATTCGTTGATCGAAGAATTGCGATGTGGTGTGTTTAAGGATACATAAATTATCCCCATTGTACTAATGGGTAGTATCCTTGAATTTCGAGTCTGCTGAGTACGGGATTAGTGTCTGGAGGATAAGGTCGTGATATAATTTTATAGGAATCCTAAGAGGAATGAATAATTGATAGTAATGTGTAGTCATGGGTCAATTTAGTAGTGACCCTACTTGATCTGGGTTTCGATTTGACGACAAATCTTAGAGCCTCATGTTTTGACGGATGACAAAAGAGTCGCGAGATGTGGTTTACCTATCGGTTGCAATACGGTGGTAATGTCTTGCGATGATTTCGGGAAAGGATTTTCCCAGTTAATTCAGAGAGTATTTTTCGTGAGAGTTTGTAATTGGTAAGCAGATTGCCAAAAATGGCTGACGTTTCTAATTGATTTTTACTATTTGTGATTGGTTTACCTACCGTTGACTTTTACTATTCATGGTTGACTTTTAACTTTTACCATAGAAGACTGATTTTTACATTTTTACAGCTACGGTTAAATGGTTTAAAATTTTTATAAATTAAATAGGCGACGGAAAGACGTAAGTTCCGAATGAGTAATAATGTCGATTCTCGCCCGGTTCGAGAATCAAGACATCAAATAATTAGACTCTAGTGTCGGGAAAAATAAACGGAAAGTTTATCGAGTCTTGGTCAACTTTGACCAACTCAGTAGACTTGGTCAATTTCTTGGTCAATCCAGGAATGACTTGGTCTACCCTAAAGTCAAACTTTGATTTTTCCTGGTCAAACTAGGAAAATGGGTAGTTGACCATAGAATGACCGTTACGTTTCTACTTTCTATTTGTTTGGTCGTTGACTTGTCTTTTAATGGATTCAGGATTTCTCCTACACTCAGAGCTTGAGGATTGAGACTTGGAGCACGAGGATTTCGGCTTCGTCATATTAGGTACGGTGAGCCGTAACTTCTGAGTTAGTGGCATTTTAAATTTTTGTAGTGCTCTACGATATAAAAGTTATATGATGTTTGTTTGTGCATTGTCGATGACTCGCAATATGTGTTTTCTTACTTTATCGCTTCACTAAATGTTTAGAAAACCGAGGCTAAACACACATGTGACGATTCAAATCGATGACCGTGAACCTCCGGAGGGGCAATGCCCTGTTTATTTTATTTTCCCGCTTACTCTGGTCTCGCACAGAGTTATGCGAGTCGTAATTTTGGTGTGTTGTCATGAGTTATCTGTTGGGCATTAGTTGTAAATGGACACTTTCGCTACTATGCGTCTTCAAGGGCATAGGTAGTTGGTCCCGGTTTGATGTGAAGACAAACTCGGGATTCGGCAGCCAAGATCCGTGAAGCTCTGCAGGCTATTGTTTTACTTTGAGCGCTCAGTCTTTTGATGTTTGCATTGACACATGGAAATGGAATTTTATAAATCTGCCTGTAAAACCAAATACAGTTTTTGGTTGTTGCATGTTTTACGAATTGTTTAATCACCGGTGAAAGCTATATGTAGTATCTATCTATGAGAACTACACATTTGATTTCAAACTCTATCTTGGTTGGGTTCGGCCCTTTTAGGTTAGCAAGGACGAGTGCTCACCCCTACTTTGCAGGTACTCGGTAGACTTGCTTTAGAAGAGATGAATCGGTGACTAGGGGCTTGGCATTGCGTGATGTTCAGCATCTGTATTTCGGGATCACCCTGGAGGAGCTATTCATCATTCGTGGTACTTCACCTTTTCGATCACCATGACTGTCGATGTAGACGCATTTGGTGCACTCTGACCTATCGAGCTTTTATCCACTTGTACTTTGCTCGTTGGCCCATATGTCAGCCAACGATACACATACAACGGAATAAAATGGAAGAGAAGCAAACACAAGGAAAGTAAGCCCTACCCTCAATCGGTTGGCAGACGGACTTTATCCTATAAGGCAACGAGCGGACGACGCCACCAGATTTCCCAAACTCCCAGCCCTCGAAGGCAACACAGGCATTCATGTACCATGTATTTTCAGACTCAGGCATACCCTCTATACAGGGTTTAGCATGTCGCTTCTATAGCCCCCACGAAGAGACTGTGTGGTTGTACCGTGCTTCCCTTTGCGGAGAGAGCATCGCAGATCGTATAAGTGTTTGATATCTGCCACAAAAGGCTGTTGACAGCCACACAAGCCCCAAATAACGACCATCGTCATCTGAATCTTGAACATGTTCAAGCCCATCTGGCTAACAGAAAGGTCAAACTCCACGAGCACGTAGTGAAGCCAAGGGTCAAGAGGCAGTTTCAAACCGTGCAGCAAGAGAATGTCGCAAATCATTGCCTCGCCCTCTGAAAGCTGAGACCCCAGTTGATTCTCCCTCCAATGGTGCAGCTTCACTGAACTAGGAAGCTTTATAAATAGCGCAGTTTTTGTCAATCTTCTTCTGATATAGCAGGATAACGGTCTCGTCAACGAGGATGTCATCCGTCAGCTTCCAGCGCAACGACAACACCTCTTGATCTTCATCAGATCCCTCGGACGTCGTACGCCCAAACGAGCTAGCAGCACCGCTACCTGACACTCGCTTACTAACCTCAATATCTTGTCGCCACTTGCGGCGTTTGAGACCGTTAGGGTGCTTTAAGCAGCTTTCCATTGAAGGAACAACGTTTAAGGGCGCTGGCCCTTCAAATACTTGACTATGCTTCGTCAACTCTCCACGAACAAAGAGCTATAATCCCTCTTGAAACGTGCGAGTAGCATCAGTTGGTTTAAAGTTAACAATAAATTCCGCCACTAAATTGGAAGGCGGACAAGATACAGTTTAGCCATTGAAAGGCACCGTGTTCCGCTCTTCAGACATTTACCACAAACAACCTAACCTAAAAAGTTAGCAACCAGTTAGATCTAGGTTGTTCTTTCCAACCCTTACCAAGAACACTCAAGAACAGACATAAAACCAAAAACCTAGCAGAACAGAAAAATCCCCAAAAACCAGATCTTCATCCCAAAATAGCCCCAGGCATGAACAAAAACCCAAACCATCATCCCCCAAACCCAGAAATTACCAAAACAAGATACAAATGAAAAAGAGAACCAAAATAAAGGGAGAAAAGATATACAAACCTGAAGATTCGATCAAAGACTGATGATGCAGAAGGCAAGCGCACAAGAATCAAACTGGGGGACTCAGAGGATAAAGATGGACGAAAGAATTTGCAAATATGAAATAGGGGAAACGAAACAGAACTTTCGCCCTAGACGCCCCATTATATAGCGAGGAACGATAGCCGTTCCGTGTTTTTACAACTACCATCGGATAAGAATCACATGTCCAATGTTTTGCCATTATTGATGCAGAAACCGAGGGGGCGTATCTGTTACCACAATCATCATCACAAACAGACGCTGACGTGTCAAAAGTTGACCTGTGCAATTAAAACCCTATCATTGTAGCTTTAGTAAGTAGGGATCGTTTTAACCGGGGACACTAGGGAAGGACTTATATTCTGCAAAACTAAAACGTTAGAAATATTCACACATATAAACATATTTACATCGAGATAGATGGGAGTTGAGAATTTGTTCGAAACATAAAGAAAATAAAACAGAAATATTTACATACATTGGTCAATCAATACTCAAGCACAAGATATAGCAAACACCGATTAGAGAGCACATAAGTTTCAAGAAAGATCAAGTTATTACGTTTACGTTATCATAGATGCAAATTAATTCCAACTTTTTATGACTTCTCATGTAACTTAGAACTTACGACGGGCATCATCCTAAGTTTATGTGTCATCTTGTTTAATGCTTACGACGCGCATCACATTAACACAAAATACACTTACCGTTCACGAGTCGTTGGAGACATGATCCTAGGTATGTCGTCACTCATCCTATTAGCATGTAAATCACTTACCCTACCACCCTATGCAGCAACTACAATTGAGAGCCCGACGCGGTGAACTCAACCCTAGATTACTACGGCATATTAAACTCCCCCCCTTAGAAACATCCGTGCACAAGACTATCTTTAGGTTCGATTATGTGATCAGGTAAGCAATTAATCAATTTGACATCTACTAAACACAAACATAAACAACTTAAACTAAATCATAATCCTAACATGCAATCTAAATCGTTACACAACAAACATATTCATATGCAAATCACAAAGAAGAGTTCATAAACATGCTTATTATGCAAAACCACAAACCAAATCGTATATATATCATAACAAACTGTTTTACACAGGAAATTAGTACACAAAACTATGAAGGATTTCATGCTTAACCTACCTATATAGATCGGCAAAGATGAAGGGTGATTCGGCGGAAGGATGGCAGTCGAATTGGATGAGAATGGTGGCGGCAAGGCTTTGTGTTTTTCTGTGTTTGAGGGTTTTTGGGTAGAGTAAGGCTATTCTAAGGCTTAGAGCAATTGAGAGACACTAAAATTGATGTACATAGGTCCTATTTATACAGAAAATTTCGAAGAGAAACCCTAGAGAAATCGGCTAGATCTTTCTTTTGCAACAAGAAAAGATCTTCTTGTATTCCTTCTTGAACACAACTTGTACTTCTTTCTTTCTTGACAAGAAATTTCGACTTGGACCTTGAAATCTTCTGCTCTTGGACTCTCCTACATGTTAATGGATCAATGTAGGCCTTATTGCACAAGTCTTGGGCTTCTAGGCACCTCCCAAACTCGTGTGACAACTTAGGCAGAAACTGCCCAGTTTTGCAGCTTGACCTCCGTCCATTGGTTTGATTATAACTCCTTTATCGGAACTCCAAATGCTACGATTCAAGAAGATCTGAAAACTAGACTTCCGTAGCTTTCCAATGATATATGGCTCGTCCTCAGATTCCTCCTAAATCTTTAGATATGATTTTCCGAAGTTGATGTAGGGTTTCTGGAAATTTCTGCTCGGATCAAAATCTTATGTTTCAGAGTTTCTTCTTTTCCATGGCCTCTCTTGTTGTCTTCCATGAGTCCAATCTTCATGATTCTTGTTCTCATATGCTCATTTACATGTCATCTACACATTAAACCAAATTCATCAAAAATGACAATGTAACAATATAAAGAACCATGAGAAAATAACCAAGTCTTCGTTCCAAATCGAATTTTCAACACTTAAGCACAATTTTCTGTATAAATGCACGTTTTAGCCATTGCTCTACAGAAAAACCGTTTTGACTCAATATAAGTAGAAACAACATTACTAAGGAATAAACAAGGTACAAATGAGGGTAAAAACATATTAAAAACATAGCGTAAAACACACTTATCAAACTACCCCACACTTACCCTTTGCTAGTCCCTTAGCAAACTGACTCTAAAACAAAAACAAAACCAAATGACTTAAAAACTTCTAATACCCTTAGAAAGATTGTCTCAGGATCTTTATCATGCATAACCTTCAAGTTAGAACATTCGAATGAAAAACATAATTGCAAAGCTTCATAAGCATGTATCATAGCATGAACAAGTAAGATATGAGATCATATAGCACAAACATGTATGATAACCGTTCCTCCTTACAATGGCATACTCTCTTCTAATCACTCATCCATGGTATTCACTCAATCGTATATGCAAGGGAAAAGATGATAAGATAACAAATACTTTGCATATTTTAACAAATAAAAGCTCTTTGTGAATAGAAATTCATGGAAAAACCTCATATAACAACTATGTGCAATAATGGACCAAAACCATATGCTTGACTCATGAGAAAATCTCCACAAATCAAATTTAGCTATCTTAAGAATCATGAATTAATCTCAATAATATGGTTGTAATGGGGCTTGGTTTCATAAGGTAGGAATTTTTAGATAAGTGGAGCTACAAGAAATCACCAAGACTTTAGCAAATCTCGCTCCTCCTCATGTCTTCACTTCAAGGGTCGAATTTCTTCATGTTGGACCCATACGTCATTCTTGACTTCTCCCCATATTGTGAACAGGACAAAGGTCACATAAACACTTTTAGACCTTCAAATAATTACTAACTCCAAATTCACAAAACATTACAAAAAACACCAAAACTTTGTGCCTTTTACTTTTGATCCGAAATTCTTTTATTTTCCGATTTCTTCTTTTTTTTCTTTTCTTTTTTTTTCAGAAATTTTTTTCATAATTTTTTTTTTCGGATATACACATTTCGGCACATATACAATACAAAATATTGGTGTTTAACCCCACACTTGCTCTTCAGCATCACGCATTACAGTTCTATCAGAAGTACTTTGTCAAGTCTTGATAACAAGGTAAAGGTTTAGCTATTCTAAGAAAAGGAATTCTGTTTAAAGGTGATGAAATAAAAGGCTCAATGTAAGCTCAAAGGGGTTAAGACTAAGGAGTCCCACGACTGGCACAAAATAGGCATAAGCTTAATTGGCTTTGGTGGTGATCCTAATGAGATTTAATTCAATCATATTCAAAATCAAGACATGTTATGATTATAAAGCTTCGAAAATCACATAAGCAAGTTCTAGTAAATTCTAGAGTCCATTAAAAAGCTATAGCACATAGTCATTGAATATGTAAAGAATAATGAGGTTTTAAAAGATAGTGAAATTTCGAAGAATTTAGAATTTTAATCACTCAAAAAGAAAGTATGTTGGCTCAAATTCTCACATAGGTTTTTATGGAAACAAATTATCAAAACATGCATACTTCATTATCAATCAAGTCTCAAATATTCATACTAATTCACAATATCCATGAAACTTGCAATTTCTTAAGATAAATGTTAAACCGTCAATCATGCATTCAAAGATATAGTTCATCATAGACTTTTAAGGGTATATCCTAAGACTCAAAAACAAATAAAAATATTTAAAACAAAAATTAAAAATTAAAAACAAATTTCAAAACAAAAATAAACAAAAGTTTTTTTTTAAAAAAAAAATTACGGAAAATTTTAAAAATTGGAAGAAAATTTCGACACAAATTGAAAAAAAACACACAAATAAAATATGTTACTATGTAACCTCTACCCCACACTTAGAAAAGTACATTGTCCTCAATGTAAACCCAAAATCATGTCATAACTTCCTAAGCATGTGTCTAAGTCACATAATAAACACATAAATAAATCAAAATATCAACCATAAAAGTGAAGGGATTAGAAAAATGCAAACTCTCGTTGATGGCTCCTCCACAGCTACGGTTGAAATGAGTTGCCTCTCATGCAGCGCTTAATGTTTATAGTCTATCAGCCTAGACTCTTCTCTTTTTTTCTTTGATGGCGTCACCTTTTCTCTTGTGATGACGGTGGTTCATTCACAAGTTGCTCATCCTTTTCTCATCTTTGTTGCTTTGTCAACGTTGATGACATAATAACTGGTAGAGTGTCATCTTCTCCAAGAAATATGTACTTCAAATGTTTGGGGAGAGCTTTTAGCTCTACCTTAGGGGCCTGTTTCATAGATGGTAACAACTTATTAGTAGAAATTGGAATTGACAAAGGAGAATACCTTTCATAGATTGGTTGTGACTCAAGCTCCTTCACAACTTCAAGTATGGACGGCTCCAAATCATTCAACGCCTCCTCATTCTGTTCTCCAAACTTGTCAAAACCGACCCCTGGCTCTATGGTTAATTGCTATGCTTGATGGGTGGTCATTGCACACGGTGCAACACCACCATATCTCCATTCACTGCCGAATCCTTCCTCATATGCTTCGGCATTGTTGCTTTCTCCATTGTTGAGTTCGGCACTAGGGTGCTTCATGGCATCGAAAATGTTGAATTTGATGATCTCACCATCGAACTCCTTTGTCAGATTACCTCCAGCAACGTCGATATTCGTTCTTGCATTTCTCATGAAAGGTCTTCCCAACAATAACTGTGTCGACTCAGAAATTGTCTCCTCCATTTCCAGCACATAAAAGTCAGCAGGGAATATAAGCTGGTTGACTTTGTACAAGAACGTCTTCCACATACCCCTTAGGGTACTTGTTTGAACGATCCGCCAATTGGATCACAACATTGTCATGCTTCAACGGGCCAAGATCTAGAGTCTCATATGAGAATGGTGGCGGCAAGGCTTTGTGTTTTTCTGTGTTTGAGGGTTTTTGGATAGAGTAAGACTATTATAAGGCTTAGAGCAATTGAGAGACACTAAAATTGATGGACATAGGTCCTATTTATACAGAAAATTTCGAAGAGAAACCCTAGAGAAATCGGCTAGATCTTTCTTTTGCAACAAGAAAAGATCTTCTTGTATTCCTTCTTGAACACAGCTTGTACTTCTTTCTTTCTTGACAAGAAATTTCGACTTGGACCTTGAATCTTCTGCTCTTGGACTCTCCTACATGTTAATGGATCAATGTAGGCCTTATTGTACAAGTCTTGGGCTTCTAGGCACATCCCAAACTCGTGTGACAACTTAGGCAGAAACTGCCCAGTTTTGCAGCTTGACATCCGTCCATTGTTTTGATCATAACTCCTTCATCTGAACTCCAAATGCTGCGATTCAAGAAGATCTGAAAACCAGACTTCCATAGCTTTCTAATGATATATAGTTTGTCCTCAGATTCCTCCTAGATCTTTAGATATGAGTTTCCGAAGTTGATGTAGGGTTTCTGGAAATTTCTGCTAGGATCAAAATCTTATGTTTCGGAGTTTCTTCTTTTCCATGGCCTCTCTTGTTGTCTTCCATGAGTCCAATCTTCATGATTCTTGTTCTCATATGCTCATTTACATGTCATCTACACATTAAACCAAATTCATCAAAAATGACAATGTAACAATATAACGAACCATGAGAAAATAACCAAGTCTTCGTTCCAAATCGAATTTTCAACACTTAAGCACAATTTTCTGTATAAATGCACGTTTTAGCCATTGCTCTACAGAAAAACCGTTTTGACTCAATATAAGTAGAAACAACATTACTAAGGAATAAACAAGGTACAAATGAGGGTAAAAACATATTAAAAACATAACGTAAAACGCACTTATCAGACGCGTGCGTCAGTAAAACTGCCAACCGCCCAATTGCCCACTACATGCACATCACGTGGGAAATGGAAAACCAAGGGAATAAGAATAAGCAACCAATGTCTTACCGCTACTTGAGACCATCGCTCTCTCGTAGCAGTAAGAGAATGACACATGTCTTACCGATACTTGAGACCAGCGCTATCTCGAAGCAGTAAGAGAATGACACATGCTTACCGCTACTTGAGACCAACACTCTCTCGTATCAGTAAGAGAATGACACATGTCTTACCTCTATTTGAGACCAATGCTCTCTCCTAGCTGTAAGAGAACGACACATGCCTTACCGATACTAGAGACCAACGCACTCTCGTAGCAGTAAGAGAATGACACATGTCTTAACGCTACTTGAGACCATCGCTCTCTCGTAGCAGTAATAGAAAGACAATAACTTACCGCTACTTGATACCAGTGCTCTTTCGTAGCAGTAAGAACGACAATGATTTACCGCTACTTAAAACCAACGCTCTCTTGATCACCACTCTCTACGACCAGAGAGGGAATGACCAAACAGAGCCCAGTATTGCCTAAAATTAACAGCAGCAAACACTGGGGGATTTCTTGTCAAGAAAGTTGGGAGACTCCGGGAGGACCCACAAGTAGATAACTCCCCAGCCAAGAACCCTTCTTAGATTGGAGACTTGGGGGACTTCTTGGCATACATGCCTAGCTGGCGCACTTTGACAACACTTAGGCTAACTGTAACCATCGAACCTGTCATAGCTATGACGTATGGCCACAAGACAGCAGAGTCAGCAACAGAAGACCGCAAGAAGCTACTTGAATGGAGCTGGGACGCGCTCGCACGCGCGGCCTTAATATTGTCTCTTCGGACCCGGTTGTGGCAACCCGAACCATGTCACTCCATCTCAAAAGGTAAGAGAAAGCTTTCTCACCAACAGCCTATAAATGATAACTATCTCTCATATAATTAATTATACATTAACTATTCATATGCTGCTACTATGTCAACATTTATATTAACTTATGCATCGAAAAGTCAAAGATCGCCCTTCGGTGGTCTTTGACCTACGAATAACGTTTGGTGTTGTTATTAGCAGCCTAATAGGGTCATACGAGTTTCGTTATATAGTCGTCACCTATACACTTGCACAAATACAAAAGAAAATTTGTGATCGGATTAAGTTGAAGAAGAACAATTTGTGATAGGATTAAGTTGAACTCAACTTTTGCCAGTGAAAAACCAATATATGTAGCTTTTTGTCTCATCATCACAAGTATACGCTCTAACACATTGTCCACAATAATAAAGATAATTATCCTTCTCACTTTAATTATTACTCTTTGCCTATTTTTACTGTAATATCTCCACTATATAAGAATCTCTATAAGCAACTGTGAACTAGCTGACAAGACCTGCAGGGTTAATGATGCCCCCCTCGTTTGTCATTACTGACCTTAATCATATCACTGTTCTTGAAAATGTAAGGCGCAGGATTAAGATTGGTAAATGTAGAAGACAATGACAAAGAAGTTGAGTTCACAAAAATCATGATTAGGACCATTCAAAGTGTTGGTGATTTACAGTTCCAGTGCATACACATGAACTCTACCAGATTCATCGAATATAGCCATGAACTACATCATCTTGCACCATCATCTAGTAGAGGAACTTGCTGACCCATTCTAGATTGAAAGGCCCTTCATCGGAGAAATCAAAGAAGTCATCAATATCAATGTCTAAGTTCGAGTAGTCTTCATGATCATCACCTCCCTTATTAGGACTGGTAGTGGCAGTAGTAGTGGTGCCCTCTTCTGATGATGAGTCTTGTTTCATTTCTCCAAAAATTTTATTCTGCCCACCTAATCGAGTACTTGATTTTTGGTCCACCGTGGGGATTTGTCTTGTGGAATCGTCAGCGTCTCCGGTACTTCTTTGTTTCTCTCTCTGGCGTATTCTCTTGCTCAAATGAGAGTTCCAGTAGTTCTTTATCTCATTGTCTGTTCGACCCGGCAATCTTCCCGCAATCAAAGACCACCTGAGAAGTTCATACGCACATAGTAAATCATTAAGCAAACTTTTTAAACCCCAATCTCAAAGTTCATAAGAGTCAACTGGGATTTGCCAGGCATCATTAACAGAGAAGCAAAGGAGATGATTTGAGCTTGTTGGATGTTAAACATGCATGAAGTACCTATTTCCAAGAAGTTTGTGCAGCCTGAGAATCAAGTCCTCTTCTTGGTCTGATATGTTGCCTCTCTTGATGTTTGGTCTTAGATAGTTCAGCCATCTAAGCCGGCAACTCTTACCGCACCGATTCAGCCCTGCATATGTAAAACAAAAACCCATCAAGCTCTTGATCTCATACATATATATAATGTGAGCAGTGAGCTTGTTCTTACTAATCCAGAAAAGCTAACCTGCTTTGGCTGCAATTGACTTCCACTTTCTGGCACCATGAATTTCAATAACCTCAGCTAGCTTTTGATCTTCCTCGGCTGTCCAAGCTCCCTTGTTGACCTCCCTTTTCCTGTTCTTCGTAACAGCTTCCAAAGACTTCATCTTCATCACTTCTCGTTTAGCGGACTCTTGTCTCTTCGGAGCCATTCTCTTCTATCAAAGCAAAGACTACCCAGGTGTGCGGGAGTACTGCCACTCTGCCAGAAACTAATTAGAAAGAGACGGATCGATTTTGTGAGGCTTTTATGGAACTATGCTGCTTTGAGTCTCCCTACATATATCTAACCTTCTTGGTGCAAGAGGAAAAAAAGAGAAGGCCCCAACTACTTTTAAATATTATTTGAAGCTCAAGAAATAGAGACCACCTTGCTCATCATGGCATTCATGATTCAGAGCAAACCTATAGCAATAAAAGTTGTCAATGCTATCTACTGAGTCTACTACAAAAGGCTGCTAAAGACTAAAGGGAATTTGGTGTTTTCTAATCAAATTCCCTTGGTGCGCAAAAAGGTGGCAAAAACAAAAGCATAGAGGTGAAATCTGAAAAGGGTTTATGATGGCATTGCCATGTAATGGGGTATAGAGGGCAAGTGATTTGGGGTTTTTAACTGCGCTTTTTTTATTTTGCGTGCAAAATAATGTAAATTAGAAGAGTCCATGACCATTAATTACAAAATTAGAAAAAAGTGTATTACATCTAAAAAAAATTTACGTGTTCATCCAAATATTTTGTGTTTAAATTACAATTATACTCTCAAACCTTTAAATATTTATTCTCTCTTCTTCCGATCTGACTCTTCTTCTTTTCTATTTTTTATTCGATCTGACTTCTCTCTCTCTCTCTCAAATTACCGTCGTTAGCGATCTCACCCTCTCATTCACCATCTCTGACGACCTCATCCTTTTCCGTCGCTCGTTGATTGCTCTGCCTCCGAACAAATCCAAGCTCTGATCTTCTCTTCTGGTTAACGCCGAGCATCACACCGCGTCCAAACAACGCAAAGCTTAACGCTGAAACCAGTCATAACTGCACCTTTGCCTCTAGCTTCCACCTCTGCCAACCCTCCATCAACATCTTTGATCATCTCTGCCAGATTCTGCTTCTGATGCTCCCATTCTAGAGCCTGCAACATCAAGGTGAAGCTCATTGACGGCTCCACCTCTGATCCCCACACAGTCTGCCTCCGCCTTTGACCACGACACTGCCAATCTAAACAGAGGTGATTCGGATCGTGTTCAAAATGGACTTCTCCTTTGGTCAACATCTGCTGCTCGTTGATCCACACACACACACACACACACACACTCTCTCTCTCTCTCTCTCTCTCTCTCTCTCTTTCTCTCCCTGTCTCTGACTTTCTTCCTCTATGTCTCTCTCTCTCTCTCTCAGTGGGAGTTTATTGGGGGTAGTAAAGTTGGTTGTGGCGATGTGAATGTAGTTTAGGGGTTCAGTGAGAGTTTATTGGGGGTAGTAAAGTTGTTTGTGCAATAGGAATGTGGTTTAGGGGTTCAGTGAGAGTTTATTAGAGAGTAATAAAGTTGGTTGTGGTGATAGAAATGTGGTTTGGGGGTTCAGTGAGAGTTTATTAGAGGGTAGTAAAGTTTCTTGTGGTGATAGAATTGTGGTTTAGGGTTAAGTGTCACACCCCGACCCAAGTTTACCTTCCTAAACCTAGGGTAAGACGTGCGGGACCCATCCCAAGAGAGATTTACTCAAAATTTTCCTTGAGAAAGGATAACCCTTATTTCCGAACCAATTTCAAATGGTCCAAACGAAACCGGAATAGACCTCACAGCCGGAGGTTATCCCGATTTCCGTATTTGGATCTCAAACCAATCATTTTAAAGGACCTAGGGTTCTAATATTATTTGTGACTGCACCCGAATCCCGGTCAGGCTGCCTACGTACCCTGTCCTCAAGGATCAAGCCACACGTAGCTCTTATTTTAATTATCGTCCTAACCGGGAAAAATCCTGCTTTACTATTTATCGCTCGACTTAACGATGGATTGTAAACACCGAAAGCATAACCGGAGTTTAACCCCTCCGCTGAGGTCACCGACCAACTATCTATCAGGATTATCCTGAATATTCCATCATAATTAAACACGACAACCATAAGTGTAAAAACAGAGTATAAGGCAACCAAATAATATAAACAATAACCACAAAAAAATAATAATATAGTGGCATCCATGAAATTAGATAATTTCATCAAGGATAAAATAGTCAATTTACCCCTAATGGCACTATTGTAAATACCTAGAATTACTAGGGTAAAATTGTCAATTCGGCCTCAAAGGCGGCTTGGTAAATATACTAAACTGCCAGAGGTATTTTTAGAATTTCAGCTTTAATGACATCCCTGTAATTTTATAAAACAGTCAGGGGTATTTATGAAACTTCTAACTCAAGGGCAGCCTTGTTATTATACAAAACCATAAGTGGTATTTCCAGAATTTCAGCCCTAGTGGCACCCCTGTAATTATTCCAACTACCAGGGGCAGTTTCATCCTTTCACCACCACGGTAAATGGTAAAAATACCAAATCTACTGTGATAAAAACCCAGGGATTTGCCCCTTTTTATCTAACCACATCCCCGCCGGCCTACAGCCTGTTTCGACCCCTTTTCCGGCCACCTCCCTACCCTAACCAATTCAACAACAACACTACCTAAAAACAAATCCAAAAACACCAACACAGGAGCACTATCACAGTGAAAACGAACTCACCCTCTGTCAAACTCGAACTCAATCCCATGAGCCTCACTCTTGCAGCATGAGCTCTGATAGCAGTTGTCATAGGGATTCTCCAAGCCCTAGCAGCGCGCCTGTCGTTCGAGAATCCCTCGCTGGAGTCGAGAATCCAAAACCCAGGAGAAATGGGTTTTTTGACATTAGGTCTCGATTCAATGAATTTAGGGCAGGAAAGGAAGAAGAAACAGAGGAGAGAAAAATCTTACAGGTCACGCACTCTAACTCCGCCTAGTTTGCTGGAAAATCGGAGAACTCAGGCGAGTTCTCTCCTCCTCCGATCTCCCTCCACAGCAGACGCTTAGGTGATCCAAGGATTGGGCTAGAAAGAGGAGGAAGAGAGGAAAAGAAAGATGGGTGTCCGCCGGCGAGTGGCGGCCGGAGTCGCCGGCGCCGGGCAGAAGACAGCGGAGGCAGAGAGAGAGAAGAAACTCGAGTCAACGCTGAAGGGTCGGAGAACTCAGGCGAGTTCTCTCCTCCTCCGATCTCCCTCCACAGCAGACGCTTAGGTGATCCAAGGATTGGGCTAGAAAGAGGAGGAAGAGAGGAAAAGAAAGATGGGTGTCCGCCGGCGAGTGGCGGCCGGAGTCGCCGGCGCCGGGCAGAAGACAGCGGAGGCAGAGAGAGAGAACGCCGAAGGGGGGTTTGACTCGGGCCAAACCTCTCTCTTTCTTTTATAAAGAAACCAACGGTCCAGATCAAATCTTAAATCGATCCAACGGCCCAAATTTGAATATCAAAAGTTACCCTGAGCGGTAAATGATTATTTATTATTTACTTTTACTGAGCGGTAACTATATAATATCCTGAATAGCTTTCGCATACGAACTCCGATTAATTCATAGAACATACCCACTTGTTATTATTAACGTCCTCTACAACTTTCCCGACGGAAGTTTCCTCAACTTCCCGACTTATCACAAAGTCATCTTTTTTTTTTCGGTAAAGTAATTAATATATATTACTTCCGTAAATTGAATAAATTTATAATAAACAGCTCGTAGCTCCGAAAAATATTCCGGACATACCGGAGGACTCGTATTAACATAATCTACCCCTCAGGACATTGATTCTATTTCCCCCCAGAACTGAGAATATCTCGATGTTAAACTCGAATATTAATTCGGGAAAAATTAACAGCGCGTTTACAACCCTCTGTAACCCGTCTAATCCCGGTAAAAAGGTAAATTTCGGGACGGGGTGTTACATTAAGTGAGAGTTTATTATGGGGTGTTTAAGTTAGTTGTGCAATAGGAATACAGTTTAGGGGTTCAATAAAGTTTATTAGGGGATAGTAAAGCTGGTTTTGCAATTGGAATGTGGTTTAGGGGTTCAGTGATACTTTATTAGGATGTAGTAAAATTGGTTGTGACAATAGAAATGTGGTTTAGATATTCAGTTGGAGTTTATTAGGGGTAGTAAACTATTCCAGATTCCTTTGTGATTCTGGTGACCGGAGCCTGGCCGACGGTGACTGGAGTCGGTGAGGTGTTGGTCATGTATCCTCTCTCTTAATTTTCTTTCTCTAAATATTTTTTAATGGGTGAGGATAGAATAGACATTGAAATATTATAAGTTGTTTATAATTGTTATGAGTTTTGTTGGAATGAACACAATTTTTTTTTAAAAAAAAAGTTAAAATGGTGAATGTTTTTAAAAAACTGTTAGAATGGGAAGTGAGGTCCAAAAATTTGTGCTAAATAGATATTTTCTCAAATTAGAAAGGCCATGCAGTCTTTTGCTATAAAAGGGTGTGTAACAAAAGGTTAATAGTGAAGGCTTAGACAAGGAGGTAAATACAATATCAAGGTAATAAAACACTTACGCAGGTTTTGTTCAATCTTTGTAGAAGAATATGGGAACCGCCTGACAATAGCCGAGCTTACTACGATTCTAGAAACAACCAAGTAAAGATAAAAAGTTTCTTCCTGGACTTGTATTGACAACATGGGAACCGCCACCAAATACTTCTTAAGTCCCTGGAAGGTCGTCTCACAATCTATTAACCAATCAACTGTCTTCCCAGTGGGTCGCCTCAGTGCCCGGAAGAAGGGATGACACTTGTCTGTTAACCGTGTAATGAAACGGAAAAGGGCTGCCAACCGTCCGTGAAGCGTCTCTACGTCCACTTTCTTCTCAGGGGACTACATGTCCAAAATTGCTTTGATTTTTGCAGGGTTTGCCTCAATGCCCTGTTGGCTTACAATGCATCCCAAAAACATGCTTTCAGTTACACCAAAGAAGCACTTCTCCAGGTTCAACCGTATGTTGTATTGTATCAGCACCTTGAAAATCAAACGAACGTGGCCTACATGGTCCCCTACTTTGAGGAACTTGACCAACATATCATTCACATAAACCAGAATGATTCTTCCCAGGTATGGCTCAAACATTGCGGTCATCAGCCGCTGATATGTGGACCCTGCATTATTGAGATCAAACGGTATGACCACGTAATAAAAGGTGCCAAAATTGGTCACAAAATCGATTACCTCCTGATCGCCTATCCTCATTAGTACTTGGTTGTAATCGGTGAATGTGTCCATAATTCTAAATAACTCGTGTCCAACCGCTACATCCACAAGTTGATCAATTCTTAGAACGGGAAATTGTCCTTGGGGCATGCCTTGTTGAGGTTTTTGTAATCCACACACATTCGTCACTTTCCATTGGGCTTGTGGACCATGACAACATTGGATATCTAGGTTAGATATTGGACTGGGTGGATGAAGTCGATTCCAGCTGCCTGGCGACTCTTGCTTCATTGTTGCATATCGCGTTTCGTCAAACGCTCTTTGCCGTTTCCTGACGGGGATGACATATGGCTTGATCGCTAGTGCGTGTTCCACAACATCCCTCAAAATGCTCGGCATATCCCCATAAGCCCAAGAAAATACTTCTACATTCTCTTTGAAGCACTGGATCAAGTCATTTGCTATGGTCGGGTTCAACGCCAATCTGAATTTTACTCTCTAGATACTTTTTTGAGATGCTAACCGCCCTCACAGAAGACGCTGAATGTGGTGTATTTAGGGCATACTTTTCGTCCTGCACCCGAGGATAATCTATGAGTACAGTTAACTCATGTGTTGCCGTTATTGAATGGATATCTCTACACTTTCTTGCCTACAAAAGGGATGCCATATAGCATTCTCTAGCCAATGTATGGCTTCCTCTGACCATGTCAGTGCCATCAGGCGTCAAAAATTTCATAAGCAACATGAATCTAGTGATGATACACTTCATGTGGTTCAAGGCCGGTCTCTCTAAGATTTCATTATACGAACTATTGCAGTCCATAATAATGAACTCTGCATCCATCCGAGCAGTACAAGGGGCCGCTCCGAGCTGAATGGACATCATGTCAAAACCCAGCGGCTAGACGATGTTCCCGGAGAAACTAAGCAATGGATCATGATCTGCAACTAATTTTTTATCTGATCGTTCCAACTTCTTATGGTAAGAGCGAAACATTATGTTGACCGCCGCGCCATAGTAAATCAGGACACTTCCCAAGCTAAAGGTGTCTGCCACAACGATGTCACTCAAAAATGGGATGTCACATGGACCATTGATCCCATACTCCTCCTCCTCACAGAAGTTAATCAGCTCATACCCCTATTTAGTTATTTTGATTGCCCTATAGTAAGAAATGTGTTGATGCTCCTGGGATGGTTAGCTCTGCCATACAACTTCTTTCTGCCATTAGACATGTTGGTCAGCAGTGCATCCCCATCAATCATGTTGATACGGCGAAGCTCGACATTAGCCTTCACTACCGCCTTGGGTTGTTGAGGGCCATGAGTCTGCAACTTTCCTTCCTGCTGCAACCATTCAATGGTATGGTACAAGTGCCGGCAGTCGTTGGTGTCATAGTTGGCATCTTGATGATGTGTGTACCAACGATCCCCCTCTCTGAATGGCCTAGGAATTTTGAATGGGCGCGGCTTAAGGAACAAACCCTTAAACCAGTCAAATATTTCTTCATTGGATCCGGTTAAGACCGCATGCACCTCCTGCCGCTGCGATTGTCGTTCATATCACCTATTTCAATTCACGTTCCACCGCAGACGATTCTTGCCGTGCCAGCGGTTGTCCTTTTTCCGTTTATTGTTGTGACCCCTGTCCTGTTGCCTGCCACTCGCTTTTGCGCTCGGGCCTGTTATCCCTTGGAATGCTTCCTGTGCCCTGAGGGCTACTAAACGATGGACCGGCTGATCACTACACTCTCCATAGGTGAGATATTCGGCATGTACCGTGCTCACCGCCTCTGCTATGACCTCGTCGTAGGATGCGGCGATAAATTTCTTATTGAGCCGCACCAAGAAACTTCTCTTGGCAAGCCCCTCCTTGAAGGCCACCAACGCTATCTTCTTGTTAAAGTCTCTGCACCTAGAGACGACGAATTGCCACCTAGTGAGAAAAGAGCGGAGTGACTCCTTGGGCTGCTGCTTGATTTTAAACAACCCTCTATGTCGCGGTCTCAATCCACCCTAAAGATCAACCGACAGAGAAAGACCAACCGAAGCTCGGTGAAGCTGTCAATAGTATCTACTAGCTACTAAAAAACAGCTCATTGTCTCCCCTTCCAGCGTCTCACTGAATAGCTGACACTAGAGCATGTCACTGTATTCTCTTCCACTGGTGACTTTCTAGAAATTGTCCATGTGCGTATACGGGTTAGAATTTCCTGTGTATGTGGACATCTTGGGGGTCTTGAAGTTGACTGGACACCTGGACCGCCTGAGGCGGCTAGTGAACGGACTAGGCCTCTCACTGTAGAAGTGATTGTGGAATTTAGACGCGGCTTGCTCGGTGACCCACTGCTCGAGCTCCATTAACCTCCTAAGGAGCATGTCGTTCTCCTGCTAGTTCACTTCTTTGTTATGGCCAAGGCTCCCAGAGTGCTATGGGGATGGTGCACCTATCTGCCTAAGTGATGTGGCGGGCCGTCCACCGAGCTCGGTGTATGGGAAACGTCATTGTTTTCTATCCTTCTTTGGCGTGTGCGGTCCCCCTGACCATCACTGCACTGGGAACTGGCGGTCACTGACTCACTGTCAGCCATTTGGGGCCTTTTTTCCAGCTTTGCCAAAGCGAGACTGGGTTGCCACTCCAGAACCACTTGCTTTGCCCTTGATTCATGCAAGTCGCGCGTCATGACGGCGTACCTGGCCTCCATGTCACCCTCAGTTGACTGTCACGCAGCCACAACATCCAGAACTAGAGTGCTCGATATCTTATTTTCGTTGTTTGGTGAAGAAGAAAATTTTAAAATTTGTACCACACCAATTGCGGCCTGCTAGCGGGCAGGCATGAGGACATTGTCGTTATCGTTTGTCATCCTAGCGAAATATGTGGAACCTAAAATAAGTATTGCATGCCAGTGGATAAATGTAAATCAATCAAAACATTATTTTCTTGTAATTGAAAAACCCTAAATCTCATTGACATGCTAAGTAGTTTTGAACATAAGATCTTTGATTGTATTCACTATTCACAGACAGTGAACAATTTTCCAACCAGAGAAACCTTAACTTGACAGAGACCATTTCCTTGGGTCCACCTCAGATCTACCGCCTTGTTCTCCAGTGCCAGTGCCAGTGCCAGTGCCAGTGCCAGTGCCAGGTCTTGCAGCCATGGCATCAATATGCTCCGTCACAAAATTTTGGAGTCGTTTGCTGTGTCAGAAGAAAACCCTAACCCTAGTTTAGAGAGAAGGAAGAAACGGCACTATGTTAACTCTGTACAAACGGATGTAAAAGGTTATCATGGTTAGTTTAGAACATTATTGAATATAAGAGTATCTCTAATTATTGTGATATAATCTATACTTAAATTTAAAATTTGACTCACTCAAACCTATTTTACTCATATAAGTTTTGTATCTCTAACTCTTATAATCAAAAGTTCAAAACCTAAACTCAAATCAGGTGGGACTACTCAATTCATGAGTGAGAAATTTGAGATTCCTCTTATACATTCAATCTTATTTTGACTCAACTTGTATAGATTTTAGAAAAAAGGTTGAAGATATCATAAGAGAATCCAAAATAAAAGGATATGTCTTACATTTTTGAGTATCTCAAATTGTGTAATGTAGCATTGAGTCGATCATAAAGTTGAAACCTCCAACCCACCCTTCTATATATTTGTTCTTTTGGGTCTGTATACTCTGCTGCATAATTAGCTCGATTTGTCATGCAACCATGTTTCCCCGGCTATCCATATCAATTTGTATTTTGGCTTCCCTCCTTAACATGTATATGTGTGTGGTTGCACGGAGAGAAGATCAAGGGTGTAATCTCTGTAGGTAATACAATTCTTAATCCATAATGTTTGGTCTAGAATTTGCAGTCCTTCAAACAACCGGCTTGTAAATTTGTGCTAGGCGTGC